>CM046672.1:1650000-2850000 GCA_025594165.1 Tamias sibiricus
GCCACAGGGGGTCCCAAGGCCCTCAGGGAGCGGACCCAGAGACAGAGGGAGCCAGGAGCACAGCGCACGCGCAGCTGAGCCTCAGCTGCGCCCTGGCTATCACTTCGATGGCCACCAACTGGAGAGTGGGGACACTACGACCTGCCCACAGGCCACTGTGAGGCCCACAAGCCCCACGTGCAGGTCGGAGCCGTCTGGCAGAGCCGACTCTGCCCCAGCCCACAGCCTGCCACGCGGCCACCACGGGCGAGATGAGGCGTCCAGCCCGGTCCTGGGAGGACCGAGGCCTGCCCCGGCCGGGGCTCCCAGAGTCTGAGCCAAGCCCCACCTGGCCCCATTGGCGCCCTGCAGAGCCTCGTCCCTGAATGCAGGCCCTCTGGCCCAGGAGTGGCCATCTGCAGGCTGCACGCGGCGAGCACTTGGGGTCACTGTGGGAAAGAGAAGAGCCCACCAGGGCCAGCGGCCACCACATCCCAGTGGCTCTTCCCTCCCCGCCCCCGCAGGCTCAGAGACTCCGGGAGAGTGGTCCTCAGCAGGGCTGCCCGTCCCCCAGTGCTGGACAAGGAGGCCCCCGAGAGGAGCGGGGACAAGACCACGCCCCAGAGCACAGGTGCGTCCAGCGTGTGACTGACCCTGTGACCCCCAGCCTGAGCTCTCCCAGCCTCCCTGCGGGGCCCAGAGTCCCCAGGCCCCAGGGTGTGGCCTCAGCATGACCCGGGCGGGCTCTGGGAGGGTCGGGCTGGCACAGCACCCCCAGGGCCTGCCAGGACTCCTCACGCCCCATGCCACTCACCAGCTTCCAGAGCCTCTGGGTCTGTGGGACAGGGACTTCCCTGTCACTGCCCCACTCCCTGTCCCATGGCCCCTGAGGCTGCCTCTAAGAATACTTGGGAGCCAGGCCCGGGACTTACAGGAACGGCACGTTCGGGCCCGCCTGGCTCCGGAGTCCGCAGTCCTCGGACTCCAGCGGGCAGCACCCCAGGGCGGGGACACCCTGGCAGCATCTCCTGGAGGACCACGGCGTCCCTGGCCACTGTCTGTGCTGGTGGCCTTGAGCAGGTGGCTGGCCTCCTGGAGCCCCACGCTCACCCCGGAACCAAGGCTCCTGCTTGGGTGAGGACAACACGGACGGTGGGCCATGGCCGCGGCCCAGGCCACGCAGCAGGAGCCAGCACTCACCATGCGCAGCGAGGCAGGAGTGTGGATGGCCACCCCTGCCCTCTGGGGGACAATGCACGTCCTCTCCACAGATGGCAGCAGGACCCCACTGGGAGACGGGAGCACCGTCACCACACCACCAGGCTCTGGCCAGGACGCCTGCTGTGGGAGGGCACTGGGCACCCGGTCCCTGCCTTTCCTGAGACCAGGGTACCATGCCCACGCAGGACAGGCTGGGGGCACTTGTGCCACAGGAGGGCCTCAGGCCTGGGTCAGGGCACTCTAGTGCCTGGGCAGGCACCAAGCGTCCGGTGGGAGGAGGACAGAGACCCCAGCCCCCCACGAGCTCTCCTGGAGGGAGGGCTCGGCAGAGCCACGGTGGGGCCCTGGGCCAGGGGCTGCAGGGCGATGCTCCCGGTGCCGGGACACCCCAGTGCATCGTGGGTGACGGGGCGAAGCCCTGAGGATAAGGGGTCCTGTGAAGGGGAGACGTGCCCCCTCGGCCCCTCCGTGGCCGCGGGGGCTGGTGAGAAGACCTGGGCAGCCCCCGCTAGAAACCACCCTGTGGGCTGCTTTCTCTGAGTCCTTGTCACCAAGGACGTCTTGTTCCGAGTCCCCGCCACCCACCTGCGGTCATCATTCAGCCTAGTGACAAGAGCAGCTGTCTCCATCCCCACGGCCAGGCCGCGCTCGAGCGCTGGCTGCTGTTGGCAGAGCCACGAGACGCCGTGGGGAGAAGGATCCCAGCCGTGGCCGCGCCCACGTGCCTGCAGCACTGCGAGTCCCCCCAAGAGAGGCCATTGTCCCACACGTGTGTGCTCCCCGGGGCCAGGCCGCATGCAGGAGGTGCCTACGCCCTGAACGGCAGCGGCAGGAGGAGGCAGCTGTCCCTCTCCATCGCTCTGAGGCCTGAAGACCTGACAGCCCTTGCACAGGCGGTCAGTTGACTTTTGACACAGGCACTGGCCGTTCACTGGGGAAGGGGCATCTCTCTAAAAGCGGGTGCTGGAACAGCTGGGTCTCCACCTGCGAAGGAAGCCAGCAGGGCCCTGCCTCCCGCCACACGCAGGATGACGAGCGCGAACGGAGGGCCTGAACATGGGGCGAGGACGTCCGAAGCCCTAGAAGGGCCGAGTGCGAGTCTTCAGGCCCGGGGTAGGCGGTGGCTCCTCAGGTGAGACTCCAAGAGCACAGCGAGGACAGAAGGAAGCCGAGGGGCCGGAGCGACCCGTGTGCAGGGGACACCGTCGCAAAAAGGAGAAGCCGCACAGGGAGAGCGAGCGCTTGCCGACCACCTGCCCGAGGGGAGCCTGTGTCTGGACGCAAGGGGACTCCTCCGGCCCAGCCGCGGGACAGAGCAGCGGGGTCCCGTGTGGGCAGGAGACCGAGCAGGGAGGGTCTTCACCAGGCTGTGCAGCGGCAGAGCCGAGGTCAGACGAGGCGGCACTGACGAGGTCCCTCCCTGCGAGGCCTCTGGGAGGGTGGACAGAACGCTGCCGGGTCCAGCAGCACCGGCCGAGGGGCTGAGAAGCTGGGTAAGCACCTCTGGAGAGGACCAGCCACCCTCAGAAGGAAAGGGATGCGCGCAGCCCCTCTGTGCTGTTCCTGCCCAGCTTCGTGCCCTCGGCACTGGCCCAGACCCGGCGCTGGCAGGAGACGTGGGGCCTGTCCACGCGGGGCCTGTCCACGCGGGGCCTGTCCACGCAGGGCAAGCGCTCCCAGGGAGCCACGGTGTGCGGGGCCGCAGGACCCCTGGACGTGCCTCCAGAGGCCACTGCGAGTGCTGCGGGCCTGACAGATGGCCACGCAGAGGCAGCCCTGCAGGCAGGTTCCTCTCTTGCTCACAGGGGCGACCCCGACGCCCAGTGGGAAGTGCAGTCCCCAAGGCTGAGCCACCACGGGGAGCGCCAGGCACATGTTCACGGCCTCCACTGAAGGCGCCTAGGAGCCTGAGCAGCCACCTCCCGCGTCCGTGGGCCCCACCTGCACTCGCGGAGTACGGAGCCCGGACACACAGGATGGGGGACGCTGGCTCCTGCCAAACTCAGCCCCTCCTTCGGGGAAGCGCCACCGGACCCTGGCCGTCCAGGTGTGTCTGAGACCTGGAGGTGAGGCCACAGGGCTTGCAGACGCTGGGGAGGCCCGAAGCCCGTGCAAAGCGCTCCCCTGGGCCTGGTGGAGATGACAAGGACCAGAGAAGCCGGAAACGCAACTCATGCCTGCCGGGGACTGGAGGCGTCCCCAGGTCCACGTGCCCAGCCCTGAGCCCAGCGCTGCTCTCGGAGCCCAAAGGTAGCTCAGGTAAAGGAGGCCTTGAGGGCGGGGCCCTTCCACAGGGACAGCAGCCTCACGCTGTCCCTCTCTGGCCCCAGGTGTGCAGCGGGAGGCCCGCTGAGGCACAGGGAAGGAGGCCTTCTGCCTCCAGAAACGGAGGACGAGGCTCTGCCGAGCGGCTCAGCTGCGGCACGGAGGCCTGAGCGGCCCGTGCAGGGCACTGTGGACCCAGGCCTTGGAACGCTGCGGAGGAAGCGGCGGCCTCCTCCCGGCTCCCACGCTGTGGCCGGCTGAGCAACACAAAGGGCAGCCCAGCCTGACAGCGGAGCGTCTCTCCGCCACGTGCACATTCTACCTGGTTTTCCCGTCCCTTTTGTTTCCCTTTAAAAACGCCGGGTCGCTTGCAGACTCGCAGATGTGAGTGTGGGAAGGAGTGACGGGAACCCCTAGACCCGCCTCCTGCTGCACACGTCATGGTCGGAGGGAGAAACTGGGCGAGATGCCACAGAGCCCTGGCACATCCATCGCGCCAAGGAGGGAGAGGCCCACCTGAGCAGCCGGCGTGGAGCCCGCCCCCAGCCCACCTGCTCAGCCCCTTCGCCCCGGGTGCCCGAGGGTGCAGAACTGGTGGGCTCAGCAAGGACACTCTGCCCTGCCCGTGCCGTCTGCCTGGTGCCGCTCTCTAGGGACACTCTGCCCTGCCCGTGCCGTCTGCCGCTCTCTAGGGACACTCTGCCCTGCCCGTGCCGTCTGCCTGGTGCCGCTCTCTAGGGACACTCTGCCCTGCCCGTGCCGTCTGCCGGATGCCGCTCTCTAGGGACACTCTGCCCTGCCCGTGCCGTCTGCCGGATGCCGCTCTCTAGGGACACTCTGCCCTGCCCGTGCCGTCTGCCTGGTGCCGCTCTCTAGGGACACTCTGCCCTGCCCGTGCCGTCTGCCGGATGCCGCTCTCTAGGGACACTCTGCCCTGCCCGTGCCGTCTGCCTGGTGCCGCTCTCTAGGGACACTCTGCCCTGCCCGTGCCGTCTGCCGGATGCCGCTCTCTAGGGACACTCTGCCCTGCCCGTGCCGTCTGCCTGGTGCCGCTCTCTAGGGACACTCTGCCCTGCCCGTGCCGTCTGCCTGGTGCCGCTCTCTAGGGACACTCTGCCCTGCCCGTGCCGTCTGCCTGGTGCCGCTCTCTAGGGACACTCTGCCCTGCCCGTGCCGTCTGCCGGATGCCGCTCTCTAGGGACACTCTGCCCTGCCCGTGCCGTCTGCCTGGCGCCGCTCTCTAGGGACACTCTGCCCTGCCCGTGCCGTCTGCCGGATGCCGCTCTCTAGGGACACTCTGCCCTGCCCGTGCCGTCTGCCGGATGCCGCTCTCTAGGGACACTCTGCCCTGCCCGTGCCGTCTGCCTGGTGCCGCTCTCTAGGGACACTCTGCCCTGCCCGTGCCGTCTGCCTGGTGCCGCTCTCTAGGGACACTCTGCCCTGCCCGTGCCGTCTGCCTGGTGCCGCTCTCTAGGGACACTCTGCCCTGCCCGTGCCGTCTGCCGCTCTCTAGGGACACTCTGCCCTGCCCGTGCCGTCTGCCAGATGCCGCTCTCTAGGGACACTCTGCCCTGCCCGTGCCGTCTGCCGCTCTCTAGGGGACACTCTGCCCTGCCCGTGCCGTCTGCCTGGTGCCGCTCTCTAGGGACACTCTGCCCTGCCCGTGCCGTCTGCCGGATGCCGCTCTCTAGGGACACTCTGCCCTGCCCGTGCCGTCTGCCGCTCTCTAGGGACACTCTGCCCTGCCCGTGCCGTCTGCCTGGTGCCGCTCTCTGGAACAGCTGCCGCGCCCTCCTCGCTAGCCCAGGGTGCGACCGCAGCACCAGATGCCAGCCAAGTGCGGGCGGCAGGTGCACCCACAGGCCAGGCACCTCGGCAGCAAGGGAGACGAGGCAACGGCACTCGGGGAGACGTGCTGGACAGAGTGCCCGGCTCCACACCATCGGGGTGCACACAGACTGCGGCTGGGACCTCGTCCGACCGCAGCGGGTGCGAGACGCCGCGGACCAGCACAGTGCTGGCCCCGCTGCCAGAGCTGCAGCAGGCCTCGGAGGCCCAGGAGTCCCAGGAGGTGAAACTTTCAGGGAATCAAATCATTTTAGGGGAGGGGAAGGATCCGCCAACTGCTAAGTAATTCTTCATTTTAAAAAGAAGTACGAGTCCCGAGACCCAGGCAGAGGTCAATGGCTTCTTCCAATTGGCCCAGGTGCCAAGGTAAAGCATTCCAAGAGCTCACCCATGTCCCTCCTGCTCAGTGGGGCTGGCAGTGGACAGGCCAGGAGAAGACCCGGCTAGGGGCAGGCTCCACAGAGAGCCATTTAGCAGGCCAGGCAGACATGGTGGCGTGGATCCCGGACCACCAGGCAGCCAGAGTCCACGGCTGCCAAGGCCCCTGCCCCAGCTGGCCCCTGCCCCAGCCTGAGAGAGAGCAGCCCCGGGGCTGAGCCCTCGGAGCACACAGGGCCGGGCACGTCTGGAGCCTGCGGCAGCGGCAGCCATCTGCGGTCTGGGCCGGGCGCCGCGTCGGCTTCCAGCCAAAGCCCCCCGCGGCCCACCCTAGAGCACCACGGCGCCGTGGCAGGAGTCGAGCTGATGGTTGTTTTCCCAACACTTTTTAAAATGCAATCTTTTGCTGCCACTCTTGAAGCCCGTTGCCATCGAGGGCTGGGGTCGCCCGCCCTGCCTGCCTCAGCCCAGCCGGCCTCCAGGTGGCCCCGCGTCCCCCCATGCCCACCAGGACTGGGGAGCAGCAGGGGGCAGGCGCTCTGCAGCAATGCGCCTTCCCGAGCCCAGCCGGAGAGCGCTTGCTGGGTCCCCAGGCTCCAGGGCTGGCCCTCAGGCCTTCGGTACCCACCATTGTTGCCCCACGGTCTCATACAAAGGGGTCCTAGAGGTGCCTGAGCTTCTGACTCCAGCCCAGCGTCCCGTGAGCTTTGCGGCCCAGCAGGCTGGAGGAGCGTCCCTTGAGCTGTGGCCACGGCCGTCCAGGGAGGGTGCAGAGGCCAGTCTCTGTTCTTCAAAGAGGAATCGCAGGACGGGGCTGTAGCTCAGCGGCAGAGCGCTTGCCTCGCACGCGTGAGGCACTGGGTTTGATCCGTAGCGCCACATGAAAATAAGCAAATGATAAAGGCGTGCTGTCATTTGCAGCCACCAAGGGGAAAACACAAGAGCGTCACACAGCAAGAAGTCAGAGCTGCACGCTGTGCGGAAGATGCCGGGGCTGGGGGTGGCGCCCGTGGTACCACAGCCGTCCGTGTCCTCAGCCTTTCGACACCGTGGCCTGCTCAGAGCCCGGCTCCTGTCTCTGGGCACTGCAGAGTGGGACTGGCCCAAAGCCAGGGAGTGCGCCGTGGTTCTGTCTCCCTGTCCCCTTGGGGACACGCTTTCCTGACACCACCTCCTGGTGGATCGCTTCCAGGTCTGAGGTTGTTGCCAGGTAACCAGGCCAGCTGGGCGGGGTGGCCACGGGCCCTCTGCTGACCACGGCTCTGCTGACCACGGCTCTGCTGACCACGGCTTTCTGCGTGCTGCCACTCAGCGTGCCCGGCTGACCTTCCGGTGGGAGGCCACAGTGCGGCCCAGCCTGCTGCTTCTTTGGGAGGGGGCTGTGCTGGGACTCGGGGCTGGCAGCTCTCAGGCCTGTGGAAGCCACACCCTGCCCAGCTGCCGCCCAGGGCACAGCCCAAGGCCTCCAGGGCCCCTCAGAGCTTTTTGAGTCCAAGAGTCCTACACGCAGCCCAGCCCTCCGTGACCCGGAGGCTCCAGTGCCCTCCGGAGGCGGAGCGTCTCACCACGCCCTGCCGGAACTGGAGAAATGAGTGCGCGGCCCAAGTGCAGCACTCCCTCGGGGCCAGAGGCCGCAGCACTTCTGGGGTTGGGCCCGCAGGTGGACCTGTGTGTGGGGGGGGGAGCAGGGCGTGGCCCGGTGCGGCCACCCGAACCAGGGCTCCTGGCCACTCAGCCAAGGCCGGCTCCTGAGGTGGGGCGCGGCCAACTGCAAGGGAATTCCAGGAATATTCCTCTGGCAGGTGACAGAGGGAGGGGCCTTCACCAGGGTCACAGAGTCTGCAAGAGGTCAGCAATCCAAACCAAGTCCCACAGGAAAGTAGCACAGCCACCTGGGGCCCAGAGCCTGCAGCTGGGCACAGAGCAGGGCGAGAGCAGGGCCCGGGCACGTCCGCGCCCTTGCTCCTGGTGTCTTCGCAGCCAGAGAAGGCAGCAGCCACGTGCCCATGGACAGACACATGCGTGGACAGCAGAGCGTGGCCTGCCACACACCAGAGGGTGTCACCTTGGAAGGAAGGGTAGCCTGCCCCTGCGGTGACACGGACGGACCTCAGGACATTGTGCCAAGCCACACAAGCCAGTCACCAAAGGATGGACACTGCACGAGTCCAGCTCTGGGTGCCCAGAGTCCTCAGGTCAGCAGGAGCCAGAAACCAGCGGGGCCAGGGACCGGGGGGACAGGGCAACGGCTGAGGGAGGAGGTTTCCAGTTTGGAAAGACGGAAGGTTCTGGAGGCGGCTGCTTCACCCCTTGACCGTGCTCAATGCCGCCGGCTGCACACCCAGCGGCGGTCAGGGTGGCGGACCTCATGGTAGGGGAGATAACCGAGACAGCTGCGCCCAGAGCCCTGCCGTCCAGCCAGGCCCAGGGCTCGCCCAGTCCCTCCCAGCGCCTCTGTCGCCTGAGAGCCCAGCCAGAGAGCAGGGCCCTGGCCGGGCCCTGGTGAGCGCAGCCTCCCCGCAGCAGGCCGCGACTGTCACTGAGTGGTCAGAGACCACTGCGGCACGGGGCAGTGAGACCCGTCTCAGGAGGAGGGACACAGCGGCCTGCGTGCTGGCATGGCCCCTCCCCGGGCAGTTCTCAGACGCACTAAACCTGGAGCAGCCCGGGCCCGTCCGCCTCAGCAGACGCCGTGGACAGCCCTTGCGGCCACGAACCGAAAACCAGAACCAGCCCTCGAGGAAGCCCGGAGAGGACGCGGCCAGCTCCTGGGCCGCATCGAGTTCCCGGTCTGCTCTGTAAAGGGTGTCTGTCTGGTAGTGACCCCAAACTAATGCCGATCCCAGGAATTTCAATTTCAGAGTCGCGGGTGCCCAGGAGACACCAACAAACCCAGCCTCACCCGGTACGACCTGAGCCAGCCTGGAATTGCAGAAACAGCCGGCCAGTGCAGAGGGCCCAGGGAGCCAGCGGTCACTTCCCAGCCATACGCCAGTGGCCCCAACCCACCCCTGAGCACAGGTCCCCCAGGGGGCAGCTGCCACGCATGGGCTCCCGCTGCAGAGGAAGCCACAGGCCAGCGCCACACACCGAGCCTCAGCCTCACCCTCCATGGCCACCCGCGGCCACAGCTGGCCTCAGCACATCGCCACGCAGAGCGTCCCCGGCCTTGCTGAACCTGCAAGACCTGGACACCCACGTTCCAGTCAGCAGCCCGGCGGGCAACGAGGCCAGAGCCCCCCAGACCAAGAGCACCTGGGAAGAGAGGCAGTGCACCTGGGGGCACGAAGTCTGCGCCCACCCCCACGCCCACACTTGTAAGCTGCCTGGTACCGTAAACCGGGATAAAAACTCTCGGGGGCAGAGTTAAGCTTTTACTACTTTTACTTCTACTTTCTTAGAGCTTAGAGAGGGAAAGAAAGATTTTTAGAGAGAAAGATTAAAGCGAGCTTTTAGAAAGATAGAGCTTAGCTTAGAGTCTTAGAGAGAAAGAAAGATAGAACTTAGCTTAAAGAAAGATAGAGCTTAGCTTTTCTTCTTAGCTTAGAGTAGAGTAGCTTAAAGAAAGATAGAGCTTAGCTTAGAGAAAGACTAGAGCTTCTTTCTTCTCTCTTCTTTCTTCCTTCTTCTTTCTTCTGTCTTCTGTCTTCCTCAGGAGTCTCGGCCTAACTCTGACCAGTCATTACTTCTTCTATCTGGTTTCTCTTCTATCTGGTTTCTGTAACCGCTCTGCCTACGTTCTGGCCGCTCTGATTCTTCTGACCGACCGAGTGACTGCCCGGCTGACTGAATTCTCCGTTCTCCTAACTCGGACCGCTTTCACCCGGTTATATACCTTCAGGTTTGCGGGTGCCTACAGGTGCGTCACATACATATCAGGTGGAACCCATGGCTTCCAGCTAGCTACAACAGCCCTTCCTAATTAGGGCTCCTTCACACACTCACCCCGAAAGTACCCCCCCACTCCCCACGCAGAGGAGGAATAATCACAACAGCCCCGAGGACGTCGTTCCCACGAAGATCACCAGCTCGGAGAGATTGCGCCATCTCCTCCGTTCTCCTGATGAACGGCTTTGATCCCAGGGACACGGGCCACTTCCTACTGGACAGACGGCTCTGTGGCAGGCCGCAGGGGCTGTGGTGGGAGCACAGCACAGCCAGAGGGTGTCAATCCTCTCCACTTTGAGAGTGGGCATGTGAGCAGGGCTTTGAAGTATACATAGGAGTTTTCTAGGTGTTAAGGGGTCTACATACCAGTTCTGCATCCTGTTTGAAACCAAAAGAGGGAAGGGGTTGCCCAACATTTGTGGGGCCAAGGCTTGACCAGGGGGTCGAGGCCCAGCACCCCAGTCTTACTGGGGACTTGGGGGGTCACTGGGCATGAGGGACCTCCTTGGAGGGGAGGCGTCGGACAGGCTGGTCTCCTCTGCTCTGGACGGGGCACAGGCTCACCGCTGCTGCCCCAGTGCACCCCCACTGAGCTGCAGCTCCCACAGGCTGGGGAGGCCTGGCCAAGCAGACACCTGCTGGGACCCTGCCCTCCCTGCGCTCAGAGGGCAGCACGGGGAGGTGGGTGGGGCCCGGAGGAGGCACTGACAAATGGCACCTGCAGAGACAGACACGGCCAGCAGACAAGGGGCAGACGGCTGGACAGCGTTGGTCTTTCCCTGGAAACACACCCATGGAAGTCTCCCGCCTGGCAGCAGGTGCCAGGGTTCTCTGGGCTGGGCAGAGGCCGAGGGTCCCTGGGGAAGGCCCGCTGGGCCTGGCCGCTGCTCCAGGACTGTCCCAGAGGCTGCGCCCTTGGCGAGGAGCAGCGAGGGCCAGATGCGGGTGTCGGAGGCCTCGGGTGACCCTGGAGGGAGGACTCCGGCCGACAAGCTGCTTCCCTCTTGGAGAATGACAAGAGCTGGCGTCCAGCCCCTCCAACCGCGCTGGAGAGCCACCAGGGTCTGACCGAAGAGCTGAGCAAGCGTCAAGGAATCCAGGAAGGGCCTGACCTCCCGGGGAGACGAGCCACGGCCCGGCAGCAAGCGCCCTGCCCACCGGGCCAGGCCTGCTGCGGCACCGGCCACGCACCAGGCACTGGCCTGGCCTGGGATCCCAGAACTGCACGGGCGTCGGCGTGTCCTGCACACAGACACTTCCTGCATGAGAGTCCACCGAGACATGTGGCCCCGCAGCCAGTGGCCTGGGGAGGACAGAGTTGGCGAGGGCTGAGAGCCGTCCGGGGCCGTCCCTGCCTCTGCCTATGAGGGGCGACCTGGCCAGTGAACGCGGCCTGTTCTGTGGGGAGGGCAAGCCCCAGGAAGCTGACGACATGTCGACCTGGGTCGCTGCAGCCCTGGACCCCTGGGGCTGCCCCACACTCATCCTCTTGCAGAGCACTCCCCACTGGTCCACGTGGGCCACCACACGTGGCCCGTGGGAGGCCACAGGAGCCTGGCACGAGGGGAGCGTGGGTGGTGGTCTGAGGACTGCGCTGTGGGGCTCAGGAGCTGGGGGGCAGGCTACTCCCCAAGGACCCCGCTAGAGGGCCCAGGTCCCCACACCCAGGGGCCTGGGGCCACTAGCCCCCGTCCCAGAGCTGCAGCCCCTCCTCAGCCCGGGCAGTGCAGGCCAGAGCGCCACCGGCCTGGACACAGGCTGACCTGGCCCTGCAGCCCGCGAGGCGTGTCCACGGGTGGGCGGCCCGAGGCTGCGTGACACGGCCCGACTCGGCGGCTCAGGCAGCGTGCACTCGGGCCTCTTGGGTCGGAGGCGAGAGCCCCGTCGCCTGCTGGGTCACCTCCAGGCAGGCAGGCTGTCCCTCCCCTCCCCCCCTGCAGTGCAGGAGCTCCGCCCACGACGTCTGCTTCCGCCCACACCAGCACCGCCTGCCCGCTGAGGACCTGTGCCCAACACCAGGTGACCCGTTCCCCAGCCCCTGAGCTCCCTGTGGCCAGGCAGGTCACATGTGCATGGTTCCAGGGACTGGGACACGGGGTCTCTGGGGCTGCTCCTGACCATCGTGACGGCGCTGGGACGCAGCTCAGCCCGCCCTTCACGTCCAGCTCCGTCCTGTGGCCTTTCATCATCAGCCACTTTCTGGCACATTGATCTGGGCAGCCTGAGGACACCCACTTCTGCCACTGTCCCCCAGAACCTGAGAGTTCACCAGGGACACCCAGGCACTAGCCTTGTGGGCCAGCTCCCCTCACGGCCTGGGGACCCCCGTCCTGCCTGGAACAGGAAATCAGCTTCACAAATGGACGGTACAAAAACAGTGTCCCTGTCCCCCTACGAGGGCCAGAGGCTCCCAAAGGAGTGCACAGTCACAGCTCGCTTGTGACCCCCGTGGATCACAGGAGCACCACAGGGACAGCCCATCTGCAGCAAAGTCCCCGTGGCCCGTCTGTGAACAGGGCGGAGGGTCGCCCCGTGGGCGGCAGGCCTGACGGAGGCGCAGGGACAGACGTGGCTCGGGAGGCAGGGCCTGCTCTTGGCACCGCTGACTGGGAGATGCTGGCTTGCACCACAAAGCCAGAGCCCGGCTCCGTGCCGACGCCTGGGGAGTGTGGCTGACATGAGAGGGACAAACGGGGGCAGGCCTAGGGTGCCATCCCCTGCAGACGGCTGCCGTGCTGCTGCTGCGTGGCACTCCCCACGCTGAGTGGCGGAGTTCCGGCACCCGAGCATTCCCTGGGCAGTCCCGGGGCTCCAGAAGCTGCGCTCGCGAGGAAGCAGACTCTGTCCTGCAGCCACAGCCGGAGCCAGCCCCGGGCCTGCCGTGGCCCGGGCAGCCTGCAGCACGTCTAGGGCCACTGGGGACAGCCTGACTGGGGTGTCCGCAGGTGCTCAGAGCATGTGGGGCGCAGTGGAGGCCACCAGCCCAGCTGCGCTCGGCCTGTCTGCTAGCTGGTCGGCCTCCTCTAGAACATGGGGACGTGGGATGGCGCTCTGTGTACAGGCTGAGGAGCCAGAGGCCAGCTCGGCCCTCGGCAGTGACAAGTTGGTCAGCAGGCAGTGCAGACCTGCCCTGAGCTGCCGGCTCCGTGCCCCTCGCCGGTGGCTGAGGCCTTGAGTAGTGCAGCCCTGCCGGTCCCCTCTGAGCCTCAGGGCAGCTCAGGGAGGAGGCGCTGCCAGGACCGCCCGCCAGGCAGGAGGGCTGGGGTGAGGCGGCAGGCCCTGGGCCATGGCACGGCCCGGCCGGGCTGAGCACCACTGTCCCAGTCTGAGGGAAGCCTTCGGCTCAGCAGGCAGCCCCTGCACGTGCCCCAGTGGGGCCTCTGGTCAGTAGGGCGGCTTTTACTCCCAGGCCCTCAGAAGCCATGTGGTCTTTCTCCCAGAGACCGTGCTTCCGGACCCTGGGCAGCGCAGTCTCCACAGCTCCCACGGAAGCTCCAGTCTGGACCTGGGCATTGCCACGTGGGGGCCCACCTTCCCAAGTGCAGCCTTGCCCAGCCTCTGGCTGCGCAGCAGGCACTGCCCACGGCCTCCGGCCTAACACCGCAGGTCACTTCCCTGTGGCTCCGGGTCAGGAGTCCTGCTGGGGCACCCTGGCACGTGTCAGGCCTCCTTGCCTGGCCCAGCCCTGCGGCCTCTCCTCACGTCCCTGGCTCCAAACTCCCACCTCCCTCTTAGGAGGACCCTGCAATCCAGCCCCAGAAGACGCAGGATCATCTCCTGGCCACAGGTCCTTGGTCTACTGCCCTGGACAAAGACCCTCCCACCACAGAGGGGACATCCTTGGGCCGGGGACTGAGATGCGGCTGTCTGTGGTCACAGTCTGCCGCCCACAGAGCATGTCTCACCAGGAGCACTTTCTCCCAGGGGACACTCCACTTCTAGCTTGGCTTCTGATGTTTTCTGTCACACAACAGACCTGGATGTGTTGTCTTGCCCTTCATGGGTTTAAACTTGGAGTGGAAAGCTTCCTCCTGACCTGAATCACGAACACACATTTCCCTTCTAATATTTTGCACCTTGTCTTTACATAATTTTCTCTCTGATCTGCACAGAACTCACTCCCTGTCTCTGCCTCCACGGGTGTCGCCAGGGTCCCAGCAGCGCCCCTGAGTGGCCCTTCCTCCTCTGAAGCTTTGCGGCTCCTAAGCCGAGTTCCAGTGAAGGAAGGGCTGCCTGTCACGCTCCATTTGCTCCTGCACGGCTCGTGACTGGCGCCGCTGCCAGGCCACTGCTGGTCCTCTCTCCAGCGTCTCGAGTGCAGCCTCTTGTGCCGTCCGCGTCCCTCTGTGTGGCCGCGCTGCCCCTGGACTCTCCCAGCCTGCTCCCTGCGATCCTCGCTGCCCCCGCTGCCGTGCTGTGTTGCAGGAGGGGCCTGGTCTCTGGGCCAGGTGCTGCCCTCCGCGAGCTGCCGGAGTCGCACAGACCCAGGGGTGGGCTCTTCTGTTCCAGGGCCAACAGCCGCAGGTCTGCCGGCAACTCCAGGCCCGCGCACGCCACGCTGAGCCTTCGCGACTCCCTCTCCTCCTAACAACCCACGTCACCACCCTTGTTTCACACTGTTCCCAGAGTGCCGCCCTTGGTGACATCCCCAGCACAGTCCCTTTCCTAAGGCGGTTCTCACTGCAGCTCGGGCCCCACAGGAGCTGTTCCGGGGCGTGCCCTGGCGCCTGCGTTAGGGAACTGCGCCCGTGCTTGGCAGGCCCCGTTCTGGCCTGGGCTGGCCTGGCTTTCCTGTCTAAAGGTTTTAGACCACGTGGACAACTTCCATGTGGCCGCAGACCTGCGTGCAACAAAGCCCCTCGTGCTTCTTTTCCATAGCGAACTTCTCCCCGCTGCGCGGAGCCCTGACAGGCAGCAGGGCTGTCACCGTGCAGGACAGGAGGCAGGCCATGCAGCCCTGGACCTCACGGGGGACACGCAGCGTCTCCCCTGGGCCTCACCCTGGTCCTGAGTGGCTGCCCACCTTTCTTTGCAGCTGGCCAAGGATCTCGAACTCTTGCTTTGTTTGAATTTTCATGTGTTCACATGGGGGAGGCCGAACACGTCCACAGAGCCAGCACAGCCCCGCGGGCAGGAGGGCGGGGTCCCTCTCCGGTGCTCCCTCCCTGATGCTCCCTCTTTAATGTTCCCCCTCTGGTGCTCCCCCTCTGGTATCCCCCTATGTGCTCCCCCTCTGGTGCTCCCCCTCTGGTTTCTACTGTTCATTTCTTTTCCTGCCCTTCCTCCCTTGGCTTCGACCTCTGTCCCTGCGTGGAGTAGCACCTGCGATTCCAGATGTTTGCTTTTCCCTGGCTTCTGTGGGAATGCATTGTACATATTTCCAGTAGGAATAATGCCTGATGCCGGCTTTTGAAATTAGTTAAGGTGCTTCTTATTGCTGGTTTGCTGACACCTGGACCAGGTGATGGGTCTCAGCACTGTGGCTGGACTCATGGGGTCAACCTGATGAGGGACTGGTGCGTGCCCAGGTGCAGAACCAATCTCGCACTCAGAAACCCCTCCAGGCACTGCATCTGTGGCTGTGCTGCGCCCAGGGCAGGTCCATTCTGAAGATGGCTTCTGTGCTTCTCAGCTCAGGTTTATAGAGAGAGAGTGAGAGCGAGAGCCGTGCCCTCAGTCTGCGAAGCAGGGAGGCCCGTGTTCTGTAATGGCCACTGGGCGCTCACGGCACTCCAGCCTGCTGTTTGGCAGGGCGGGCCGGATGCCAGCGTGGGGGCAGGTTCAGACCGGCACGTGGATTGAGGGAGATTCACTGCGACCTCTGCAGGGGGCAGACTGCACTGGACACAGATGTCAGAGCCCCAGCGTCCAGGGACGTCCAGTCTGGCGGCTGCACTCTGAGGCCTGGCACCTCCCACCCCAGGTCCCACCTGTGCGGTGCCAGGGTTCAAGCAGAGGCCCTGCTTGGGCGGGAGCTGTGTGGTGAGAGCGAAGACCTCCCTGTGAGGGCCCCTCTCGGGGACCCCTGGCCTCGAGCACGACCTCACCCTGGGGCCAACCCCATGTTCCCATCCCACCCCCATCTCCCGGGACCAGCCGTGCATCTCCACAAACCCCGCGGGCCCAGGAGCCATGATCATCCCGCCTTGGTTCCTCTAGGTCTCACTACTCATCAAGCCCCTCCTCCAAAGACCACCAGAGCTCCTCAGTTACCCCTCGCCCCTGCGCAGAGTGACCAGCACACGTGGCTGTGCGCACCCGCGGTCACACATGGCGCTGCTGAGGCGTGGGCATGCGCAGTGCCGCGGCACGCACAGCCGCCTGGGCTTCGCGCCTCTCCTGACGGCAGACGCAGGGCGAGCTCGGGCGGCCAAGTCGAGTCAGCAGCAAGAGTCTGAGCGCTCAGCGTCCCATTCGGTGCGGGGCACGTGGACGCACCGATTCCACTTAGTCCCCTCCACGGGGAAGCAGAGCAGGACAGAGGGGCTGGAGGGCAGCTGCCCAGGGGACCACGTGGCCTCTGGCTCAAGCAAGCAGGCAGGCGCCGGAGGCCAGGTCCCCACACCCTCCTCTCGGAGCCATTAATAAAACGTGAGCCCACCTCGTGGGCAGTGCCTACACTACCAGGTCCAGCTGGGAGGAGCATGCAGCAGGCACAGTGTCCCCGCAGCCCACGGTCTGCTCCATGTCAACCCCGGGCGGCAGCCCAGATCACTGTGTGGCGAGAAAACCACAAAGTAAACCACCAAGAAAATGAGGAGAACGTCCCTGATTTCAATCCTGAATGTTGATTCTGCTTCTGTCGGAGGAAAAAAAATCAGGAAGAGGCTGCACTCTGACACAGGCAGGAAGCAGCTTCCCTGGCGCAACTCACAGGATGCTGGACAGACCCCGCGAAGCCCCTCAGGGAGGCGGCGCCCTCCCCGTGCCCCAGCCCTGGATCCAGGGCCTCGGCCCCCTGCAGATAAAGAAAGTGACTGCCCCAACTGGCGTGCAGCAGCTCCAGGGACCCCGGCCCACCAGGCTGCCTGGGAGCCCACAGGGTCGTGGGGGCCCAGCTGGGCGCAGGCCAGGAGCGAGCTGATGGAATTCTTCACATTCCCACCCTCAGGGGCCTCTGGACAGCCGCTTTTCTGCAGAGAAAGCCTCCGCCGCCTGGGCCGGGGGCTGATGGGCCTTCCAGAAGTTGAGCTTCGCACAACACCAAGCTTTGCAGCCTCTTCCAAGTGCACGATGAGCTCACCCTTCCTGGAACCCAGAGGGACAGACGGGGGAGGGCAGGGGACACAGAGAGCAGTCTCCTCCCATCCCAACCCTGTGCCCTGCATGCCCAGGGGTGGGGACACAGGAAGCCAGGCACTGCCCTGCTGTGGCCATCTCACCTGAGATGGTCACGCCACACAGCATTCCCCAGGCTCTGGGACAGCACGCCCAGCAAGGGCTCGCCTCGCCCCAGCCATCCGAGTCTGTGCGATGAGGACTGAAGCGGCGACTGGCCACACATCCCGCAGCCCTGGCGTCCAGCAGCACTATCTCTGGTCGAGGGGTTATGACGTGAGCGCCTGGGGGCCGTTGTGCACAGACCGCAGCTCACATCACTGTGGCTGCCATGGCGAGACGGCTGGAGCCAGGCCTGCGTCCCATCGGGAGCAGAGTCCCCGTGCCCAGCCGGTGTTGGCAGGCAGCCTCGCCCCAGCTGCCTGGCCGGACTGTGACGTGGCCGGGGGTCCACGCTGGCAGATCGAGGCTGAACTCTCCGAGTCCAGCCTGAAGCAAGAAGAGCACCCCACCCCGCCCCCTCACACACCCAGGACCACCGTGTGCAGCAGGGGCACCGCTGGCCTCAGCTAGCCTCTGGAGGGGCTCTGGGTGGCGCATCACCAGCCCACGCTGCTCCACAGAGGCCTCCTGAGCCAGCCTGGGACTGCAAGCACTGAGCAGGAGACAGTGACCCGCGCCAGAGAAAATTCCTCAGCGCACGCTGGGTGCAGGATGAGAAGCCTCTGTGAGACAAGGGAGGGGGACGGGGACACCAGAGTCACTGGGATGACTATACCAAGTGCTGCCCAGGCTGGCCGGGGGACTGAACCTGAAACAGATGCAAGCCCAGGAAAGAGGTCACAGCCAATGGAGAAAAGAGCGGCAGCGCGCACATAGCGAGGACTGGCGTCCTCAGGACAGGAGAGCTCCTAGCCAGCGAGGAGACTCCCACCCAGGACGCACTGGCAGTCCACCCACGATGACGCGCAGATGCTGCCGGTCCTCACCAGCAGCCAGTGGCACAGGCGACCATGAGCTGTGCCACCCACGGCCGCCGGCCAGGGTGGGAGGGAGCTGTGTGCTCAGACAGGATCGCGAAGCCGGACGGTGCAGGCTCTGCAGGAGTCACCGAGCGTCGGCCCCAGCCATGACCATGCTCACTCCCGATCCTGGGAGCCCACTCCCTAAACACCCTAAAAAACGAACAGCACACCATTGCGAGGACAGACGAGCAAAGGCTTTTGCTTCTTCCTGCCTACCAGCACTCTCCAGAGCCCTGCCAGGCAAGGGTTAAGTGGACTGTGGCCCGGGGCCGAGAGTGGGTGGGTGAGACGGCGCGGCCTCGGTCCACAGTGGAAGTGAACTCTCTCGCACTTTATGGGGCTGAAGCCAGGACTTGATGCATCTTAAGTACCAGCAGAACCTTTATCCGACTTCCTGATACAGGCCACTTACAAAAAATGACATCACAGTGACCTGGACAAGTTCGTGTCTCCCTGCACTCGTGGGCCTTCCTTCCTGTTCTTCCTCTATAGCCCGGCACTCTCGCGCTCAGTGGTGCCGGTCTCGCCCCACCCGTGGGCACGGCCTGCATGTGCCTTACTCCTCTTTGGCACGACTGGGCGGTGCGCTGTGTCTGGCCCTCCTCCACGGGTGCGCACTGCGGCCGGGCACCTCTGGGCGCAGGGCTAGAGCAAGGAGACAGAGGCCCTGTGGGAGCACGACACTGGCCAGAGTGAAGCGTGGCTCCAGGCGGTGGTCACCAGGAGAGCCCTGGGGTCCTCCCAGCACCCCTCACTCCCACTCAGGACACTTCCATCTGGTCCTAAGGCCCAGATCCCTTTGTGAGGTAAACATTCTACCAGAGCGAGGTCTGCATTGTCCAGAAGACCCAGAAGTGATTTGACAATGGCCACGGAGCAGGAGTGACATCCCCCGAGCAGGCCGTGGCCAGCTGCTGGTCACCCCTTGCTGGGAAAGGCTAAGGTCCTCATCAACATCCCACAGTTTGGAGCGATGGGCCAGGCAGTGATCCCAGGCCTGGACTCCAGGGCAGCAGGACCACTGAGAGCCCAGGGAGGGGGGAGAGGGCAAGAAGAAGCGTCGTCCACCAGGCCCCCCAGCACCTGGTGCAGAGGGGCTGGCCCAAGAGGCACCTCCCAGCCCTGGGAGGGAGCGGGAGGAACGTGGAGCCCCAGTCCCACCCCGCGTGTGCGCGAGAGCCAGCTGAGGTCATCCCGCGGCCGGGGCTGCCAGGGTGATTCTGAAGCACGCGGAGGGAGCGCTGAGAGAGCTGCGCTGAGGCCGAGAGTCGAAGCAGATGGAGAGGCTGGGAGTGTCCCCACAGTGACGGGACTCCCAGGAGCGGGGCTCCACCCTGCCCTCAGCTCCCTGGGGCTGCCCTGGGTGCACACCACTTGGAGCTGGCAACAGGGCACCCTGCCTGGAACTGGCATAGCATGCATGGGCAACAGGGCCCAAGCCACGCACCAGGAGGTCACAAAGGTGAGTCCACACTGTGGGTGTCCTGGGAGCGTGCTGATACGTGTTGGCAGGGCGGGGCTCGGCCAAGTCCCTGTCCCCGTGCCCAGCACCCAGAGGAGTGCAGCCACAGAGGTGCCCGGCGGCCATGGTGCTGCTGCGCCAGCACCCGCCTCTGGCGACCGTGGTACACCTGGGCCTTCGTGCCCCACCCACCCGCACTCCTGGTCACCAGGACACCTGAGCCTGGGGCCGTTTGGAGTTTTTCAGAATTGCAGGGAGGTGGAGCCAGACCTGCCCCAGGTGCCAGCAGACCCGGGAAGGGTGGTTGGCAGAGCCGGTGACCACAGCGGCTGGCCACGAGGTCCCCGGGGACAGGTCACCACCAGGGCCTCTTTTGTTTTCCTTCTTCTGTTTGGGTTCCCCTTTTACAGCAGCCTCTGCCTGGGAAAAGCCCTTGGTTTTTACGCTTCTCTCCAGCGGGGGAGGCCGGCCTCTGCTGAGCTCCCTCCGCACAACGCCGCCGGCTCCCGAGCCAGCGCTCTCCCAGCGAGTGACTTGAAATACAAATTTGTTTGCACTTTCATCTCCAGGAAGGCTGGGCGGATGCGGCCGCCTCGCGGCGCAGGAACACTTAAAACACACACCCCGCACGCGCGGTCGGCCCTTCCCGGCAGCAGCCCCAGGACCCGCGCATCGTGTCCATCCCCGGTGCCGTGCCCAGGTCCTTCTGAGCCCCCTGGCCACTGGACACGCTGAAGCCTGCACCTTCAGCCTGGAGCTGCTGTTTCCGAGCACTGCGCCCAGCCCGCGTGCCCGCGGGCCCGGGGTGCCTATGTGAGATGCGCGTGCCCGGTGGCCCTCAGCAACACAGGCGTCCTGTTGGCTCAAGCTGGCTGTTCAGGCCACGGGGACATGCAGGTTCTCCAGAGGATACCCGTAGGGACACCTCTGGCCCCCAGCCGGCCTGCCCAGGTGGAGCCTGCACCTCGGGCCCTGGGGCTGGGCAGACACACGTCCCCTTTCCAGAGGGTTTGCCCTGGTGGCACAGGTCGGCCCCAGGCCCAAGGCCAGAGGGCACAAGAGTCCAGGGCAAGCCCCTGACTCTGTCCACACAGGGATGGCGTCCCACCACGGAGAAGGCCCAGCCGTCCTCCTGCCGCGCGACAGGGCTGGGTCACAAGTCAGAATTCAGTCCAAAACCGGTCAGCTTTTCGAGCCAGAGATCCAAGCAGGTAAGGACTCCTCACAGCTGCCGGTTCTGAGAGCCCCAGTGAGGACCGGGCTCCAGGGCAGCCAGGCTGTCACGCGCGGACACGCCACAGCGCGCGGCGGCAGCAGGAGCTCCCGCGCAAAGCCTCAAGTCCAGCGACCTCCGCCGGTGGCTGGGGCACGACAGGAGCCACGGCCAGGTGGCTTGCCACAGCGGGAGCATGCCACGCGGAGCTTGCCACAGCAGCTCTCGGCAGTCCTGCTCCTGCCCGAGGCCACGGGGAGTGACTGGCAGAGCCCACCGGCTGACGGGGCGAAGAGCCAGGCAGCCCGCGGGGAGCTGCTGTGCTCTGGACCCTTTGCCTGTTCTTTGACATTTATGTGGTACTTATGAACACAGCACCATTTTCAAAGCAAAGTATATGTTTCCCCTCTTCGCATTGTGGAACGGGTTTTCAATGAGCTGCAGCCCTCTCTGTTCTGTGTTCTGTGACACGTCGTCACCCTGAACAAAGCCTGAGCTTTTCAGAGCAGGCAGGAGGCTGGCGAGAGGAGGCTGGCGAGAGGAGGCTGGCGAGAGGAGGCTGGCGAGAGGAGGCTGGCGCGGCCACCTCTGCTCTGCTCCTGACTTCTGCCTGCGGTTCTGCACTTCCTCAGCTCGGGGAGCACCGCATGCTGCTGCCCATGAAGCACCAGCGCAATGGCCCCAGGACAGGGACAGCAGAGGCCTTCAGGGGGCTCCGGCAGGGCTCTCAGCCCCTGCCAGGGTGGCAAGTGGAGAGCGGCCCGCACAGCCCACGTGCAGGGAGGACGGCAGGGAGGTGCCGAGAGCGAGGGTCTGCAGGGAGAAGGCACCTGGGGGAGCAGAGCTCCGGCCCTCGGGAGGCCTCCTCTGGGCGGGGCATTCCTTGCCCACAGGAGGGGCCAGGCCTTGGCCCAAGAGCTCAGGTTCTTACAGCTAGAGAGACTTCCTGGACGGCCCTGGTACCATTTCCCAGTCTACAAATCACATTCCAGGACTGGAGGGCAGGAGCAGTAGCAGATTCAGCCACTCATTTATCTTAAACCTCATTTTTGTATTTATGAGATGCAAAACTTTGAAAGAGTCCATGCTTGCAGGGGCTGCACAGCCTGTGCCCCCGAATGGTCCAGGGTCAACCCACTTACCCCGACGGCCGCTAGACGAGGGCCTGCGTGCCACAAGATGTGGCCTTCGGGCTAACCCTGGCCTTCCGGGCCCAGTGCCAACACACACTGGTTTCCCAGTAGGAAACCAGTCTGACAGGCGTCTGCAGGAAGTGCCCGTGTCCCTCCTGGCCACCTGCCCTGTGCTTGGCAGCGTGTCCTGGTGACTTGGGAATAAACACTTCGACTTGTAGCCTCAGGCTGGCCCTTGACCTGTCCTCTTCTCTGAGGTCAAAAGTGCCCTGGGAACCTGGGTGGGTTCTGCTTCAAGGACAAGGTTCTCCTAAACAGTTTCAGTTGTCACCAAATCTAATGGCTTCCAATGTCCTGGGGACGGTCACCAGCCCCCCGGCTGCCCCTGGGAGTCACGGGTGCCACACACACTGGCTAGTCCCTCTTGGTTGGTGGGTCCTGCTGTGTCTGAGTGCCCAGCACCACTGCTCACAACTGGTCTCTGCACAGGCATGCAGCCAGGCACAGGCAGCCAGAAATCTACCTGCTGCTGCACCGCGATGGGAAACTGAGATCAGGTGACCAGACAGAAAGCAGCACCACGAGGACAAGGTGACGTCATTCAAGCCAGCTAGCTCCTGGGGTCAGACGATGTGCTGCCAAATTCTACTTACTGTCCAAGGGGGAAATCAAGCCCACACACGCTCATTGAGAGAGCAAAGGGTAGGCTGTCACCTCATGCCTGTTGAGGAAAGAGAACTGCAGAAGAAGCCTCCTGAGCACGAAGCAGAGCTCCCTGACAAACATGAGCAAGCCATTCCGGAAGGTACAGAAGTACCAGCACATCATCACCACGGGGGCTTGTCCCAGGAAGGCAAGGTTGGCTCAGCACTGAACACCAAGCAACAGTCGGGCGCCCGGTGCACCCTTGTAAACCCAGCTTCTTCTTGTGGGGCTGAGGCAGGAGATTCTTACAAGTTCAAGGTGAGCCTGGGCAACTTAGCAGCCCCTGTTCTCAAAATAAAAAGGACTGGGGCGTGGCTCAGTGGTAGAGCACCAGCCTAGCACGTGTGCGGGCCTGGGCTCCAGCCCAGCTCTGCGGCAACGACAGCAGCACAGAGCCCGCCGCACCAGACCAGGGAGTCGGAATGAAGGAGAAAGACGACGAGACCATCTCAAAAGGCGCTGCAAAGGCTTTTGACCAAACTCAGTGTCCAATTGTGATTTTAAACAACCCAAAGAAAATAGGGACAGAGGAGAGCTCCTGCAGTCTGATACTGGGCATCTCTGTAAGACCTAGAGCTGCCGCCGTCCTGAACAGGGGACGAAGAACTCCCCAGTGTTGGTCAGGCAGGCCACCAGGCACCAGAAAGTGGAGAAGAGGGCCCTCCGCTTGCCCCTAGAAGGGCTGCACCATTTCCTAGCAACCCAGAACCACAGCCAGAGCCAGGAAGGACGAGGCCACCAACAGCGAGCATGGGAGGCCCCAGGGTACAGCAGCCACCACCTCTCTCCTAGGTCATGGGACCCACAGAGGGACCCAGAGGGAGCCTCCTTCCTGTGGCACCTGTGGTGACCCCTCTCACCCAGCCCAAGGCCACCAGGCAGGACTCGGACACGTCGCTGGCCGGGTGACAGATCAGGTGCTTGAAAGATGCGCAGGCTGTAGGGAGGCAGCCCTGCCCGGCGACTCCAGGAGCTGCGCGACCTGCGACCACACGGAGCCTCGGAGGCCATGCCGCGGGGGCCAGCCACGTCCCAAGGAAAGGACGGCTCCCTGTGGGAGGCAGCGGGGGTGGCCGCCCCCAGAGGAGCCAGGGCCGTCCACGGTGTGAGGAGCTCTAGTTCGGCCCAGTGGAGAACCGTCCAAGCTCAGAGCACGTCTGACTCAAGCCTCGCCATTCAACGTGGAGAAACAGAAACACGCCGGCAGCCCAGGAGGGCACGTGTCGGAACAGGCTGAGCAGGCCCCGCGGAGCCGCCCGGTCCCGTCCGCTCCCACAGCGTCAGCTTGGCGCCCCTGCCCCGGCCCACCAGTGGTCGGAGGGACGGAGCGCTGTCCTGTGTGAAGCGGGTGTCAGGAAGGAGGGCGGTTCTCTGGGAAGAGCCTAGCTGACCAACAGAAGCCACCACAGACGTGGAAATCTTCCGTCCTGCAATGCAGACTGACGGGTCACCAAAGCAGCTGGTACCTGGTGGCCAACATGGCCTTTGTGACAGACTGTCAGGTCAGGGACAACAGGTGGAGAACCAGGCCTCAGGACGTCCTGGGAGACACCCCAGGAGAGGCCCACAGAGACACCCAGGGAGCCTTCTGGTGGAGCCAGAACGGAGTCGAACCTCCACCTCTAACGAGCAGCTTCAGGATGCGGGGAGCGTCAGAGGCCCCCTCGGAGCTGCCCTCCCCACACCCGAGGTGGGACGTCCAACACGATGACCACCCACGATTCCTGGCAAAGTGGGCAGGGGCTTCCCTGGATCAGGACGGCTGGCTGGGGTCGTCCGGGGCGACCGGGAGCCCTGCAGGGGCAGGAAGGCGAGCTCGCGTGAGGGCACTGCTGCCTGGACCGACGTGAGCGGGACTCTGGGCCTGGGGGACTCACAGGCCACAGACGGGCACTGGGGCCGGCTCTGCAGTGCCCAGGTGCAGGTGACTGGGGTGGACGCCGTGCAGGACTGCATCCTGGGCACAGAGCCGGCACCTCGACCGCTGGCTGCTAAGGCGAAGGAGGGGGGAGACGGCTTCAGTGGGGCAGGAGGGACGCCATTGCCGTGGCATCTGGTGACTCCCCTTGCAGGGGCAGGACAGGGAAGAGGCAAGCTCTGACCAGAAGCCCGTCCTAGAGAGCCTGCCTGCGCAGGGAACGTGTCAACATCCCCAAGTCACGTCAGAACCGGCAGCTGCTTGCACAGCGAGGGACCGGGAAGGCAGGACGGGAGGGTGCTGGGCCATGGAAGATGATTTACGATTCTGAGGTCACTGGAATAAATCACAGATACGCCTACGTATTTCTGGAATTTCACCTACTCAGCTCTGAGGGAGGCCCGGGGCCAGATGAACACATGAGCCAAGATCCTGATGTCACAGCCAAGCTTCAGGGCCATCAGCCAGCGCCGCACACCCTTCACGGCCAATCTTGCTTCTCTGCTAACAGTGCCATCCTGAAGGCTGAGCCTGGCACCCGTCCAAGGCCACCAGCACGTGGGTTTCCAGCCCTCGATGTGGAAGGGCTGCCCCAGCCCCGTGGCCGTCCTGCCAACGCTGAGCACACCTCCTGCTCTGCGGGCCAAGCCTGGCTCACTCTAAGGCGGGTCGGCCCTGGAGGGTTCAGACGGGGGCGGTCACATAAGGGGGCTGGTCGTGTGGCCAGGCACACAACACTGGGTGGGACGCCACAGTGAGGAGGACACGATGTCCAGGGACGACTCGGCAGAGCCTCAGGGAACACTCCCCAGGCGAGGTAGGAAAGGCCTCAGCATCCCGGGGGCGGCCCTGTGGCTCCAGGGACCCTGCCCTGGTGTCCAGTCACCTGGGTCCAGCTGGTTTCCTCCAGGATCAACGCTAGCCACCAACGAGCCTCCGACACCAGTGAGCGTCCGACCCCCGGTTCCTCTTCCTGGGCATCTCCAGCAGGTGCCCACCCTGCTGCCGCTGGAGGAGGAGCAGGCCAGCAGCACGGGGCCTTTGCCTGGGCTCTGTGAAGTCCTCCCTAGGGACGGCGGTGACTCAGGCCTTCTGACTGGGCAGCTCTCTGCCTGGGCGTGGGTTCTCACCTACCGATGGCTGCCAGCGGCTCAGGCCACTGCCCAGCAGCTGACAGCCTGGGGTGCCAGCCACGGTCCCAGCTGGCGAGCCGTTCCCAGGTGGCAGTAAGGGAGACCAGCCCCGCAGCTGCCTGTCGGCGAGGGCCCCTGGCCTCATCTGCCAGCCCTTCGCCCAGTGCCTCCTACAGGGCCTGGCGACGTCACCCACATCACCCGGGAAGGCGCCTCAGCTCCTGGAGATTAGCGGGCAGCGCCAGTCAGCAGCGTGCAAGGAGGGAGGAGCTGGCTCCGCGGGCGGGCACCGTGTGCCTGCACTCCCGCCTGGCTCCCTCGAGGCCTCAGGAAGGACCTGGGCCGACCGCATGCCCTGCAGAGGGGCCGGAGAACAGTCCGGGGCTCCTCCCTCCACCGCGCATGCCCCTCGGCTGGGCTCTGCCCTCAGCCCAGCTCCAGGCGGCGCAGGCAGCCTCTTCCCAGCGGCGACTCCTGCACCGGGGACCAGCCTCTGCAGGCCGACCGTGCCTCTGCAGGCCTGCTGGAGGACCACCCGCCCCTGCAAACAGGGCAGAACAAGACCCAGATGCTGCCCGCTCCCCACCCCGGATTTCTTCCCTGCTTCCAGGACCAGGGCTGGCGAGCCGAGCACATGCCCAATCAACCCACTTGCTTCCCGGGGACGGCAGAGGGCAAGGAGAGAGGGCGCACTGGGACAGCACATGTCCTGACCTCCTGAGCGCTGCCACGGTCCTCCTGGAGGGCTGGCCTCCGCCCGCATCTCCAACGCCCTCTCTGGGACTCGCATCCAAGCTGCTGGCCCTGGGCCCAGTGGCAGGTGCCGCTCACCACTGGAGTGAGGGACTCTGGGGAAAACCTCGGTGTTTGGCTGCATTGAGCCACGGGCCGAGAAGGGACATCTGTGAGCAGAGAAAGGCCTGGGGCCCAGCACAGCAGGGTCGCGCTCATCGGGGACATCTAGCAACGACGACAGTGGCAGTGCACACCCTGCAAAGACGCACCTCGGGATGTGGGTGGGCAGAAATCTGGGGCCAGGAACGTCGCCTGAAAAAAGAAAGGGCAGCTCCGGAAGGATAGAAGCCCGCAGGAGACGAGGGGAGCCTGCTCCGGTGGCCGAGAGCTCCGCCCAGCCTCAGCAGGCCCTGGGGCCCCAGGCCTGTGCAGCAAGCCACAGCCGTCTGCACGCAGCCGAGGCCACAGCAAGCGTGGAGTCAGCAAGGACCTGAGGACCCCGAGCGCTGCCTGCTTCCGTCCCTCTCTGTCAATCACAGGCCAGTGAGCACCGCCAGCCATTGCCACCCACCGGGCAGTGGGCAGGAAGGCTCTGCTCCGCCTGGGCTTGGAGACTCCTCGGGCCTCCCCACCCCGCCTGCCACTCTGAAGTCTCTGGAAGCCTGGGGCAGCGCCCAGTTCCCTCACCAGCAGACAGGTTGGGCCGAGGCTTCCACACGTGTGTCGTTGGTTGCGCGAGTTAGGACCTCACCATCTTCAGACCCATCCTTTCCGCTGACACAGGACTCAGACACCACGACACAGGACGCAGGCTCCACGACACAGGACGCAGGCTCCACGACACAGGACGCAGGCTCCACGACACAGGACGCAGGCTCCACGCACAGGACTCCACGACACAGGACGCAGACTCCACGACACAGGACTCAGACACCACGACACAGGACGCAGACTCCACGACACAGGACGCAGGCTCCACGACACAGGACTCAGGCTCCACGACACAGGACGCAGGCTCCACGACACAGGACGCAGGCTCCACGACACAGGACGCAGGCTCCACGACACAGGACGCAGACTCCACGACACAGGGACGCAGACTCCACGACACAGGACTCAGACACCACGACACAGGACGCAGGCTCCACGACACAGGACGCAGGCTCCACGACACAGGACGCAGGCTCCACGACACTCCACGACACAGGACTCAGGCACCACGACACAGGACGCAGGCTCCACGACACAGGACGCAGGCTCCACGACACAGGACTCAGACACCACGACACAGGACGCAGGCTCCACGACACAGGACGCAGACACCACGACACAGGACGCAGGCTCCACGACACAGGACGCAGGCTCCACGACACAGGACGCAGGCTCCACGACACAGGACGCAGGCACCACGACACAGGACGCAGACACCACGACACAGGACGCAGGCTCCACTCCACGACACAGGACTCAGGTACCACGACACAGGACGCAGACACCACGACACAGGACGCAGACACCACGACACAGGACGCAGGCTCCACGACACAGGACGCAGGCTCCACGACACAGGATGCAGGCTCCACGACACAGGACTCAGGCTCCACGACACAGGACTCAGGCTCCACGACACAGGACGCAGGCTCCACGACACAGGACTCAGGCTCCACGACACAGGACGCAGACTCCACGACACAGGACTCAGGCACCACGACACAGGACGCAGACCACGACAGGACGCAGACACCACGACACAGGACGCAGACACCACGACACAGGACGCAGACTCCACGACACAGGACGCAGACACCACGACACAGGACGCAGACTCCACGACACAGGACGCAGACTCCACGACACAGGACGCAGACACCACGACACAGGACGCAGGCTCCACGACACAGGACTCAGGCTGCACGACACAGGACGCAGACTCCACGACACAGGACTCAGGCACCACGACACAGGACGCAGACACCACGACACAGGACGCAGACACCACGACACAGGACGCAGACCACGACACACGACTCAGGACTCAGGCTCCACGACACAGGACGCAGACTCCACGACACAGGACGCAGACTCCACGACACAGGACGCAGGCTCCACGACACAGGACGCAGGCTCCACGACACAGGACGCAGACACCACGACACAGGACGCAGACACCACGACACAGGACGCAGACACAGGACCACACCACGACACAGGACGCAGACTCCACGACACAGGACGCAGACTCCACGACACAGGACTCAGGCACCACGACACAGGACGCAGACACCACGACACAGGACGCAGACACCACGACACAGGACGCAGGCTCCACGACACAGGACACAGGCACCACGACACAGGACTCAGGCTCCACGACACAGGACGCAGACTCCACGACACAGGACGCAGGCTCCACGACACAGGACGCAGACACCACGACACAGGACGCAGGCACCACGACACAGGACTCAGACACCACGACACAGGACGCAGACACCACGACACAGGACTCAGGCACACACGGACACAGGACGCAGACCCACGACACAGGACGCAGGCTCCACGACACAGGACGCAGGGACTCCACGACACAGGACGCAGGACTCACACGACACACGACACAGGACGCAGGCTCCGACACGACACAGGACGCAGGGACTCAGGCACCACGACACAGGACGCAGGCTCCACGACACAGGACTCAGGCACACAGGACGCAGACTCCACGACACAGGACCACGACACAGACGCAGACTCCACGACACAGGACTCAGGCATCACGACACAGGACGCAGACTCCACGACACAGGACTCAGGCACCACGACACAGGACGCAGACACCACGACACAGGACGCAGACACCACGACACAGGACACAGGCTCCACGACACAGGACGCAGACTCCACGACACAGGACTCAGGCACCACGACACAGGACTCACCACGACACAGGACGCAGACACCACGAGACAGGACGCAGACACCACGACACAGGACTCGGGCTCCACGACACAGGACTCAGGCTCCACGACACAGGACTCAGGCACCACGACACAGGACGCAGACACCATGACACAGGACTCAGGCACCATGACACAGGACGCAGACTCCACGACTCATGATGTGGGCACCATGACATGGCAGCTCAGCCGATGACCACTCTCCGTCCAGGTGCCAGGGCCGGGGCCAGCGGAGCACTTCCGCCCCTCCCCGTCTCCCTGCAGACGAGGTCCAGGTGAGCACCGTCACCCCCGGCCCCTCCTACAGGTGGGCATCTGGGTCTGAGCAGGGTCGTGGCGCTGGGGGGGAGCCTGGCCCGGCCTCCTGGGGTGATTGGCCTCACATCCACTCGGAGCCTTGCAGGGACCCTGGCAGTGCCCTCGGCCCGGGCAGGAGCTCCGCCCGCACCAGGGAGGCTCCCCGGAGCCGAGGGCGCTCTCGCTGGCCGCCGCTGGCTCTCCATGTCCCCTCCCGCCGCACGTGCGGGTTGGTGGAGCAGAACAGAGGAGCTGACGCCCCTCGGGGAGCCTGCCGCCCCGTCCCACAAGCACTCGTGGGCCCTTGGCCACGGGCACTCAGCTGCAGGGCCCCCCAGGGACAGGCGTGACCAGGCCCACTTTAGAGAGGGAGCCAAGGTCCAGAGCGCCGACGTGCCTGAGGCCAAAGACAAAGTACACAACAGGCGCAGCCCCGTCCAGGTCCCCAGCCGCCGAACCCTGCCCCTGGGCCCATGGGGCGGAGGCTGACCCCGCCAACCCAGGCTGACCCCGCCAGGCATCAGAGCAGTTGAGCTGCGGAAACTGCCTGGCTGGAAGAGGCCCCAGTTGCCGGCTGCCCACTGCAGTCTCAGCTCAGAAGGACGCCCCTGACCCTGGTCTCCACGTCCAGCATGCTGGCCCGCTGCAGGGCGTGGTCGGCGCAGAGCGGGCCTCAACGCAGCACAAACCGCCTGGAACGCAGGGGCTGCTGGGACTGCAGGTGGGCACCACCTGGACCTCGGCCTCTTCCGGGGGGGTTGGGGCCGCAAGCTCCCCAGCCCCCTGCAGCCCCTCCTGCCTGCATGAGCTCTCCATTCAGCTGCTCCTGCCCATGCTGGGGGGGTCCATGCCCATGCGAGAGAGCTGTCGTGATGGCCTCTGCCTCAGGGACACACCTCTGACCCAGAGGCCTCTGAGGGAAAGGCGTCTCTCCCTGACCCTCCCAGAAAGGCACCTTGAAGAGTGGTTTTTGGAGGCCTGATTGTACACCCAGGCAGAGATGGGCCAGTAGGTGCCCTGCCCGGACCAGAGCCAGTGTCCCGAGGATGGGCCTTGGGTCTTAATGCAGACCCTCTGAGCAACCCAGGCTGACCTGACAGGGCACCTGGTGACGGTCCAGAGAATCAGCCTCTCCTGGGTCTCAGAACCCCGGGGACAGGGGAGCGGCTAGGTCGCCCGACCCTGAACTAGAGTAGGGTTCTCAAAGTGTGGGCCTAACCCCAGCAATGCCCAGCCAGGTGCCACCGTCAGAGCCCTTTGGCAGGACAGCTTCCCAGCCGCTGCACTGCCCCTGGGGTACTCGGACGTGAGCTAGGACGGCCAGTTTCAGACGGGCTTTGGAAGCTCTTGCGGCCCCTACGTGGCCAGTCTCTCAGGCCTCTCCCTGCCCTGCTGGCCTTCTGCAGACAGGAGCAAGGCCACCGTCAGCTGTCAACCTGGGCCTGCAGCTCAGGGGCTGTGGCCTCTCCAGGCGCCCGTGTGAACACTGCCCCTGGTAGAGCCTGGACGGGGAGGAGCCCGTCCTCAGGGAGGAGGCACAGACACGGTGCCCAGTGGTACACCCGCCTATGTGGCCCCGGGGCTGCCAGGAGGGGCCCGGGGAACAGACTGAGGTGGGCGTGAGGCAGGTCTCTTGGGGGTCTCGGCTGCCCACTGGTGAGGGCTCTGGGGCACGCACCAAACGGGGGCCTAGGGCAGGTGGCCGAGGCCCTCTCAGGACTGGTCATCCACGCAGGCTGCCCTGGGAGGTGCCACCACAGGAGACCCAGCAGTGTCAAAGGAGAGGCTCAGCCAGGAGCCTCTGGCAGCCTGGGGTCCAGCGCTCTGCGGCATAACAGCCTGGGGACCTGCCGGCTAACTGGCAGCAGTCACCAGCTGCCTCAGTGTCCCCGGGCCACAGGCTCGGCTGCTTTGCGGGTGCTCTGGTGCAGGGTCTCATGAAGCCGCAGCAGAGGCACCGAGGCAGGTGCCACCCAGAGGCTTGGCAGGCTGCAGAGCCATTTCCAAGGTGGCAGCTCACTCAGCTGTCACTGTGGCCTCGGGGCTCTTCCTGGGACTCCCACAGCAGCCCTCGTGGTGTGGCTGCGGCTTAACCCCACTGGGGCAGAAGCCACGGTGCCCTTGGCCACTGGCCTCAGCAGCCACACACGGCCTCTGCAGCACGCTGCTGGTCAGAGCGTGAGAGCCAGGACAGGAGGCACCTTGGGGTCGCCTCCCTGAAGGGACAAGTCCTGGGTCCTGGGTAGCATCTGCTACTGCATCTCTCTCAGGAAGGTGAGGACAGGGAAGACCCCAGGACGCACCTCCTCCGCAGCTTGGTCCTGGAGGCCCTCGCCCGTGGAGCCCCTTTGCCATGGTTTTGTGCAACTCGAGAGCCGAGTGTGTGCGCGGAGAGCAGCCGCCCCGCAGGCCAGCACACGCCCGCCTCGCGCCCCAGGACGCCAGACCCCAGGCCGCACCGCACCGCAGTCAGCAGGCACGACTCCTGGCCTGGACCCCGCTCAGCCGGCGGGCAAGGCTGACCGGTCGAGGCTCTGTCTGTGGGGACTGGCACTGCCGCCAAGGACGAAGGTGCAGTCTGGGAGGTCCTCGGTGCCCTTCGTGGGGCCTGCCCTGCTGCCCGCGTCTCCGACGAGCAGGCTTGGGACCACAGTGCTTCGTCCCGAGCCCCAGGAACGCCTGCTGGAGTGTCTCAGGAGCACGCTCAGCACAAAGGGAATGCCACCGCACGGCGGGGACCGCCTCTCCAAGCTGCCAGGAGCAGAGACGAGAGCACCCGGGGCCCACACACCTGCACGGCGCTGCCCCACCACCCAGGACAGACGGCCGCGGCAGGAGCAGCCACGCCTGAACCCACAGGGCCCTGCGCCCCGGGCACGCTCCACAGGACTCCTGCCCTCCGCGGCCCTGCCCTTCACCTTTCTCAGCAGACACGACTGCAGGATGCACTGTGCCCTCTGCTCCACGTCACCTTGCACGCTACTCTGCCTCCCGCCCTGAACTCCCAGCACAGGTCGGGGCCCCAGAAAAAGATGTCTGCCTCCTAGTATCTGCATGTGCGGATAGCTCCCTGTTGGGAGTTAGCGTCTTTGCAGATGTGACCAAGTCAAGGATCTTGGGTGTGATCGTCCTGGATTGGGGTGAGGCTCACACCTGCAGACCGGTGTCCTTGGGAAGGAAGGCAGAGCCAGAGGCTGGCGTGACACCTGGGCCCAGGAGCTGGGAGAGGCCGGAGGGAGCCTGCCGAGGAGCACAGCCCTGGCCACACCTTGAGCTTGGGCCCCCGGCGTCCAGCACTGTGGCAGGACGAGCTTCTCCTGCTCTAGGCCCAGTCTGCAGGACCTTGGCGCAGTGGCACCGCAGCCACCATCCAGCACCACTGTAGTCACAGGCCAGACTTAACGTCCCACTGGTCCTGCAGGTGCCACCTCTGAAAGGGACAGCAGAGCTGGGAGCTCGAAGGCCTGGCCGCCGTCCTGGTGAGGGCCTCCGACGCCTGCAGGTTTGGATGAGAGGCCAGGGGCTGGGCACTCTCCTGCAGGGTCTGCTTGGAGAAGGGCCCTTGGGCTCAGCAGGCTGGAGCTCTGCCCACAGGGACCCTTGGCATGGGGAAACCTCAGCGTGTCCGCACGGCCTCACCTGACCCTGGGCACAGGTCGCCCTTCTCCTTCCCCTAAGTGCAGCCGCCCACGCTGACACCTGGGCCCGTGGGCCGCCTAGAACTTCTCTGTACTGTCCTGTCCCTGGTAAAGTGGACCTGGGGGCTGGACCTGCACTCCACAGCCCTTCTGTGACAGCCCCACAGTCCCCCAGCTATCAGCACAGGCAGATGGGGGCCACCAAGGCCAGGGTCTGCCTGCCACCTCCAGCCAGCCAGGCACCCCACACACAGCTGGGGCGGGGCAGAGGCCACACTCCCTGGACACGGAACCACCCCACTTCTTGAAGGAGCAAGACACCGAGGAGAAGAGGTCGCCCCGAGGGCCACCTAGACCCTCAGCCCCAGGCTGTGAGCCTCCTGGGCTATTCCAACCAGATCCAGGAACCAGGTGACCATTATTCTCTCTCCACTGTGAGGCCCCTTCCCCAGAAGCAGTCGGTGGCCCTGTCAATACTCAGGGTCTTTGATGAATGCCCCTCCCAGTGGATATGGGCAGCAGAGGGTGGTGACCAAGCCAAGCTCAGCTACTGCCACATGGACAGTGAAGAGCCACCACTGTCCACACTCCTGGCTCGCTGTGCTGCCCCCACCCAGCCTGCCCACCCTATGCCTGTCACTCAGGACCCAGGGAAGCTGGGGCCAGGCAGGGCAGGTGCAGCCAGAGCAGGGGGCTGAGCCTCCAAGACAGCACCAGTAAGAGACTCCTGGCCAGCCCAGGCCTGGCCTCCACCCTAGCTGTGGCCACAACTGCCATCTGAAAGGCTTTTTTTTTTTGGTACCAGGGATTAAACTCAGGGCACTCGACCACTGAGCCACATCCCAGCCCTATTTTGTATTTTATTTAGAGACAGAGTCTCACTGAGTTGCTTAGTACCTCACTGTGGCTGAGGCTGACTTCGAACTCACAATCCTTCTACCTCAGCCTCCCGAGCTGCTGGGGTTATAGGCATGTACCACAGAACCTGGCTGAAAGGCTTTTAAAGGTAAAATGTGGCCTTCCAAAAGAAACAGATTAGGAGGTTGCGAACAAAGGAGATGAATAAACAGTGCTGGGAGAAAGCTCCAGAGCCGGGCAGTGCGAGCCCAGACGCCGGCTCCCTCCTGAGCACAGGGCCTTCCTGCTGGCGGCCAGCACAGCTGCGCCGGGGGTTGTGCTGACTCCCGTGGAGGGTGGAGGAATCCCTTTGGGTGCCCTCTGCTAAGCACCAAGCGCTGATCAGAACGGGACGTGGGCGGCAGAGGCGCAGGGCAGAGGGGAGGGAGTGGCCCCTGGCAGTGCTGACTCCACAGGCGGGGGCACGGGTTGGGTGAGGCCTGCCGGTGGCTGGCGCCGTCCACATGGCCTATCTCCTCTGCCCTGGCTGGCCCAGAGGGCAGCACGCAGTGCCCACCCAAACATAGCCAGGCGTGGTGGGGCAGTGCACCCGGCTTCCAGGTCCAGGCTGGCGCAGAGGTAGCCGACTGAGGACCAGCTTCCTCCTGGACGCATCCCGTCCACTCCCGGGAGCTGGCGTGAGCACGGGCCCTGCGTCTGGGACCCAGTGGCTTCTCCTGCTAACCAACCTTGCGCCGGACGTCCTCACGGCACACTTGCCACCACACCCCAGCCCGTGCGGACATTCTTCAGCCACGGAGACCAGACAGGGCCGCAGAGTCCTTTGCACACAGCGCCTCCAGTAGGCCACCTCGCCGTGGACACCCGACTGCTAGTCTTGCCCAAGGTCGCTGCTGTCCTCAGATCAGACTCGAGCACTGTCCTGGGATGTCCCTGGGAGCTGGCTGTGTCACAGAGGACGGCATAGTTTCAAGGATCAAAATCCTCTTTAATGTCCACGTAGGGTCCCTGCAGGGGCGAATGGCCAGGGCACACTGGAGCAGAGGCCAGGGTAGGCCCGAAGAACCCTGTGGGAGCCCCAGGCGAGCTCGGCCTCCCCGCCTGGAGACAGGGACCAGAGAGGGCAGTTCGTCAGGACCAGGGAACGTGGCAGAGAACGGGCCGCCAGGACCAGGCAGAACGCCCCAGGAGAGGGCTGGCGCGCCCATCGGGGATGCCGCGGGCAGAGGACCTCACGATGGACGCAAGGCCCGACGCAGGGCCTCACCCTGCACCATCTGGATGTGATGCCCACCATCTGGGGTGGCCTGGGCAGGATGTGGGTCCCATCTGAGTGATGCCAGGGTCCTAAGTTGAGAGTGGCCATAGTCACCCACTCTGTAGATGCACTGAAACCCATGGGCTGACACCGCTGCCTGCTGGTATATGAGCCATCTCCCAAGAAATCCTTTTCAAGACACCATCTGGGAAGCAGATGGCTCAACTGGACTGCCCGGGCTGCAGGCAGGGCCCAGTGGCTTCCTGGCCAGGTGGCCTCAGCGGCTGTCTGCGCCTCCCTGAGGTCCAACTCCTTTGGCCTTGAGCAGAGCTTCAGGCTACTGGCTCTGGGGAGGCCTGAAACCACCCCACAGACCCCCAGCATGCTGGACACAACCAGGTGCTGGTCCCCAAGAGCAGCCCTGGGCACTGCCGGGCACGTCAAAGCCAAGTAAGAGACGAGGAGATCAGCACTGAGCCGCTGGGCACGCCAGGCAGCCCGGCGGGCAGCTGGGAGCTTTTCCACCCCTGCCTGCTCACCCCCAGAAGCAGGCGCCCCGAGCCTGTGGGTGAGGGCACGTTGGCCAGAGCGACAGAGCAGGAGACCCACATGTCGTCACCTCCAGGAGCAAGAAGTGGGGCCTGGGGGCAGGAGGGCAGTGGGAGCGCCCAGTGAGCCCCTATCAGGGGCTCCATGCTGGGCCCAAGGAGGCCGGCTGCAGACAACGGATGACACCAGCTGTGCCCTCAGGACTTCTGCTGCCTACATGCACCTGGGGCCACCAGAAGCCACCAGCCCCCGTGCACAAGGACCACACTAGCCACCAACAGCCATCTCGTCCTCAGAGCTGCAGATTTGCAGGATCGGGGCTGGTGCCACCTGAAACGTGAGCCGATCACACAGGCCTGGGGTGCAGGAGAGGCTCCTGGGGGGCATCCTGGGATACCACACCGGAGAGAGCAGACCATGGAAACCTGTATGCATCACCTCCCGAGCCCTGCGGATGCCCGAGGGCCTGTCTCGCACGCTGCGCCTAAACGAGCACCTGGCACAGATGCCAACCTCCGAGCCAGTCCCTCAGCTTTCCAGGAAAGAGTCACACATCGACAGGTGCTGGGAGGCTCTGGGGACAGTAGGCACTGGACACGGTAACCGCCACCAGCCAGCACAGTGCTCCCGTGCCATCGTGCTGGGCGAGCCTCCCGGCCAGCGCTGCTGAACATGGGTTTATGTGGCCACTGCGCCCTCGGTCCTGTCTGCTTCAGGCACGGTGGGCGGGGGCTGTCACCAACACATAGGGTCACTTGCCCATGCCTCAGCTCGCCACATCTCCCCACTCTTGGACAACAATGGGGAGCAGTGTGACTTCTGAGCGCGGCCGTTAGCGGCCCTGTGCATTTCTCCCTTCTGTCCCTCCCTTAAGCCCCAGCTTAGACCACCACGAGCAGCTGGCCGCCATCCTTTCCCGCTGTGACAGGCCAAGATGCACCTTCAGGTGGCCCTGAGAAAGCTCCCTGGCTGTGTCACCTGCCTCTGGAGCCTTCCCAGGGAGTTTCAGCAAGTTTATGCACAGAACCGCGATTGTCACCGGCGTTCACCGCCCGGCTCTGTAATGGGAACCAGGCCAGGAGGAGGCTGCTTTGAACTGTGTCCAAGCAGAAGGGTCACCAGGCGACCAGGGCTTTTAAATATCAGGAAGCGGCTGCTAGCGGCAGCGCATGCTTCAGACGACCTGGACCACCGCCAGCCGTCGGGCAGCCCCCCCCCCCCCCCCCCGCCGCCTCCCTACTGTGTCAAAGAGCTGTCATGAGACGTCCCGCTCCACTGAGAGATAAGCCTGCCACCTGGGACATGTCGCGGAAAGGAAGAATAGCGGGAGCCACCAGCAGAAAGCGTTAATTAACCCAGGAGCCTCCCTGAGCACCGGCTCTGACCGCGTGAGTCTGCCCGTCGGCCCTGGCCTCTGGTCCAGCGACTGGAATTTTCAATAGGAAAACAAAATACTTTGTTTTGCCTCGAAGCTGTTTCCAGACTGCCTTCGCGTGACCTTCTCGAGTCTGCGCGCTCATCTCAGAAGCCGCCCGCCCCAGCACCCTCCCAGCGCCCGAACACCCTTCCTCTTGCCCCCAGAGGCCAGTGCCGCGCATGGACGTGCACCTACCCTGCAGCAGCGTGTCCGGCGCGTGTCCTCCTGTGGGGCCTGTGCCTGCGGCAGGACCGCCTCGGGCCCCAGGTGCCGGCTGCTGCGCCTTCTGTCCACGTCTCCCGCCGCTCGCTCAGGCTGGCTCTCAAGGCGGGAGGCTCAAGTTCCCAGCAGCCGGGAGCCCTCTCCCTTCTCTCCCTTCTCTCCCTTCACGCTTAACCCTGCTCTGCCCGGCCAGGAGGGATCCGCGAGAGTCCGTCCTGCCCGTCAGGGCGCAGAGCCCGCCGCTCTCCCAGGGCAAGGGCTGTGCTCCCGCCCTGCGCCCCTGCGCCGGCTCCCTGGCAGGCTGGAATGCATGGCTGAGCTACGGGAGGCTGGCCGTGCGGCGTGTCCCCAGGGCGCTGGCTGCTGCCCAGGCACGAGCACCCTGTGAGCGGAACGCACGTGCCCTCGTGGGGTCGAGCAGCCCTCCTGTCTGGGCTCACCTTCCGTGGCCCCTGGGGGAGCCGGACACGCAGGGAGGCAGGGTGCTGAGGGCTCCCCCACCCCTGGGTCCCCAGTGGGGACCTCCCCGGTCTTGGCACTTTCAGGCCTGGGTCTGGTCAGGCCACCTGCCCACAGGGGGAGGAGCAGGTCAGGGGGCTGGCTGCCGAGGGGCACGAGGCAGCAGGACCCACACCCTGCCTTCCTCGAGCCCCCGGGCACCGGCTCTGTTCATCGCACTCCCAGGGAAACTGAGTCACGGAAGCTCATCATGGTCATGATTTATCCTATAAGTAGCTCCTGAGCCGCACCAGGAGACTTGGGGGCACATGAGGACAAGACGGCAGCAACGGCGCTCGGAGCCCCAACGCACCTGACGTTCCTCTCGGCTGTCCCCTGGCAGAATCATGGTCTTCCTCTTCTTCCAACATTTCTATCTGTGAAGCTTCCTACAACGAGCACGTAACTTTTATAATCAGAAAAAAAATTCAGATTATAAAGACCCCCAATCCCGACATCTCCCTCGCTTCTGCTCACTTGTGGGTTTTCCTTTGAAATCTCTCTCCACGCCCCTGTCTCCTCTCTCTTCTCCCCTCCATCCTGCGGCCTCCCGCAGCCCCTGGGCGCTGCCTGGGCACGCCAGCCTGCGAGCCCATCGCCACAGCTAAGAAACCGCATCCTTCACGCCTAAGCAAGAACTGGCTCTGGCTTCCTGGGAACTTCCAGGAAGGACTGCGCGCTGTGGTTGGGGACACACACACCCCCCACCTGCCAGCCAAAGTGAGCCGATCCAGCCGGGGGCGCTGGGGGGGCGCAGAGCTGAGCGTGCGAGGCGGACGGGCCGCACTCCTGCTCCACCCTGCAGCTCCCTCTCGGTGCCCAGGCCCAGAGGCACGTGCCACCCTCCATGGTGCCGAGCACTGGTCCCCGCCCAGTGAGCACAGGAAGGTAACGGCCAGGACCTGCGCCTGCCCCGCGTGGTCCTCTGGGCTCTCCCCCCCTGTGTTTTCATGGAGGCGAAACTCAACATAAATCCAGATGTCAAAGCCTGATTTGGTGGCATCCAGGGCAGATGGTGCCATCGCCTCCGCATGGTCAGGAGCACTTCCTTCACCCCCAAAGGAGAGCCTGCGCCCGCCAGCAGCCGCCCCAGCCCCCGTGGCCTGTGTGCATCTGCCTCCTCTGGAGAGCAGGCCCTGGGCCGTGCGCCTGGTGCCCGGCCTCTCCCTCCGCACGAGTCCTCAAGGTCCGTCTCAGGCCAGCGTGTGGGAGCACTCAGGCCGCCGCTCCCACCTTCGGCCTCACCGGAGCTCTGGCCGTGGAGGCCACCCTCACTTCAACCGGGCCACGCCAGCCCTGGAGGCCAAGCTGCAGCTGGCCTGGCCTTGCGCCCCAGAGTCCCTGAGTTCCGCATGGCCAGAAGCCCAGAGGGACACAGGCAGCCCTGTCCTGGGTGGCATGTGATGCTTCTCTGTCGCCGCCTGGAGCGATTGCCGCTTGCAGCAACGACGCCACGGGAGAAAATTCAGAGGCAGGATTGAAGGAGCCTATAATCAAGGAGATAGCTAAAGATTGCGGTTAGCTGAGAGCCATAAAAGATGTTCTCGTTTCCACCTGATAGTAATACATTATTCAAGGAATCTTTGTGTGCCCGTGAACACTGCGTGACGCACCTGTAAGCTCGAGCTGTAAGCACGTGTCCTTGTTAAAGCTATATGTATATAACCGGGTGAGGTTGGTTAGAGTGTGTGGGAAGAAGAAGGTGGTGGTTGGAGTTAGAGCGTTTGGAGTGATTGCTGGAGCCAGAGAGAGAAGAAGAAGAAAAGACCTTTTTTCATTTTCATCCTGCCTCCGAATTTTCCTGCGGCGTTCGTTGCTCCAAGCGGTTTCCGCTTCAGGCAGCAACACAGGATGGAAATGAAAAAGTTCTTTTATTCTTCTCTCCTAACTTCTCTCTCCAGCTCCAACAACCTCTCCAACTCCAACCACACCTCTCACTCACCCTCACCCGGTTAAATACTTTCTGCCTTAACAAGGACACGTGCTAACAGCTCGAGCTTACAGGTGCGTCACGCAGTGTTCACGGGCATTAAAAGATTCTTAGATAAATGCATGAATATCAGGTGGAAACACTTGAACGCCTCCATGGCTCTCAGCCAGCCGCCATCCTAGCTAGCTCCTCAATCAGGGCTCCACACTTCCCCTTCTGGCCAACGCAGTCATCACAAACATGTCAGGTGGACAAGCTCCCAAGGCCACCAGGACGACAGCCTCCAGAGGCCATGACCACAGTACTCACTGGTTCTATTTTGTGACAGAGGCCTGGTGGGGATCCCAAGGGGTGACATGACCCAACGGCCGTGCACCCGGCTGTCAGTCTCGAGGCCCTGGTGCAGCTTTGCACCTCCGGGCGCCCAGCTCCCTCCAGAGTGGGAGTCACAGCCCGGCCACCAGCACGGCCTAGGCCGCAGCGTCTCCAAGACCCTGCTGAGGTTTGGCTGGAGCACAGGGACCGAGTGCAGGGAACGTTGGACAACACAGCTTCCTCTGCGGGGCAGAGTGTGCCCGGGGCAACAGTGTGCCAGACTCTGGGAAGAGCTGAGAGCCAGACACCGCTCTGGATGGTGGACAGAGGTGGCCATCAGGAGGGCCGGCCTGCCCGCCAAGCAGCCACCTGGCGGAGAGCTGAGGGAGGCCTCACGCAGCCGTGGGGGTGCACACGTGGTGCAGGTCAAAACTGGAACCTCCAGGCCTCTGTCACCAAGCAACTTGTCACCCACTGCCGGGCCTCCATCCGCAGGCCTGAGCCTTGGGCAGCCATTGACGGCAGCCATCTCCTCCACCCAAAGCCCCGAAGCTGCTGCCAGTGGAGAAGGGAAGGGGCGGGGCTGCCGGTCAGAGCCGGAGTCAGGGCAGCTGAGGGTGGAGGCCACGGGGAGCTGGTCTCTCCCCACCGACCGATCGACTGCACGGAGGTGAAGGGAACAAGAGGCACCGTGGCAGCAGAGGGACGGCCGGGCTGCAGGACGTCGGCTAGCCTGACCGTTCAGATTTGGGCCCTTTCCCAGCTCCTGAGAGCAGACAGCGCTGCCCCTGGGCACCTGCCGAGAGTCCAGGAGCTGGTCCATCAGTATGGCACGAAAACCTGCAGGTCGGGTTGTCCAGAGTGAAGCCGGGGTAGCCCTTGGCTCTTCCACCTGCCCCAACACCAAGTGCCCATAAGGAAAGGAAGGGCAGCCCTGTGGTGGGAAGCCAGCCGTGCTCGCGTGCCAGCCTCTCTTGGGCACAGGTGCTCCGGTTCGTTCTTCCCCTCCTCCCACCCTGCCTCTCAGATCCGGGTTCTGCCTCCATCTGCCAGTAGCTGGCGCAGCTGGGACAGCCATCAACATCTTCAGACATTGCCATTGCCCCTGGGTGGGGCAAGAACCCCTGGGTCCTCCTGCACCCGGAGGGCAGGGCCCGTCCCTGCCTGCCCACGAGCCCACCAGATCAAGAGCAGGCACAGCTTCCCCTCAGTGGCCTGGGCCTTGTGTGTGCTATGCCCACCGCGCTGAGATGATTCTTGAAAATCCCCCAATTGCAGACACGGAACGAAGGCGAGGAGGAAGCTGGAGCTGGGGCACCCTCGGGGACTCCTGAAGTGGCCTGGCCTCCAGCTGGGTGGGGCATGAGTGCCCTCCCTTGCCTGAGGCAGAGGGAGCCTGGAACTGTGGAGAACCCGCACCCACTCAGCCTGGGCAGGAGCCAGCAGGCCTCTGTGGTCATACTGAGGGTCCTCACAGGGTGGCCATGGGGCCCAGCTCCACGGAGATCCTCATCCTGATAGCCTGGCCACCCGGGCAGGGGAGGACACACCCAGAAATGGAGCGACCTCAGGGGCTAGGCAGGGGCTTCCAGGGCGCTGGCCCACGTCCTGGTGAGGGGTGCTGAGCATTTCCTACTGTCAGGGCATAGCTCTGGGCTCCTGGGGCTCAGACGGGCCCGTGACCCACTCAGCTCTTGGGGCAGGGGCACTGTGCCACTTACACAAGCACGCGGCAGCTGGAAGGACCCAAGGCCCGCGGAACAGGAGTGCTCCCCCACAGAGCCAGGGCCTGCTCCTCCCCTCCCCTCTGCGTCCTGCAACCAGGACGACTGGAATCCTGGAACCCTTTTGTCTGAGACATCAGGGAGTCAGTGACCAGACCCAGAAAACTCCAGATTATGTGGGCTACAGCTCATTTGATCTAGGGGCTCCTTCCAAGGCAAGGAATCCAAAACCACGCATAGGCACCCTGGCACGGGGAGTGCGCTGGCTGGCATCACCCGAGAGTGCCCTGCTGAGCACATCAGGTGATGGCGCCCCACGAGTGGTGGGAATCTTTGGGGAGCTGTTTCTATACCCAGGATGCAAGAAATGGCCTCTCTGCTGGGAAAGACAGTAAACCCCGCGACATACCCCGCCAAACCCAACATGTGTCCCAGCTCTGCTGTCCCCGGCAGGTCCCAGGTGTGGTACAGCTGCTGCTACGCCAGGGACAGGAGGGGAAGGTGGCAGGGAGGTAGAGGAGGCGCTGGGCCTGCGCAGCTGGCTCCTGAGACCTCGGGCTTTGGGTGACTTCAGCTGGCAGCCGGGGCTGCCTCCCCAGCCCTGAGCACAGCGACCCTGGGCTGGCGGGAGCGGCAGGGCGGCGGGTCCCGCCCGGTCAGGATCTGATGGATGCCTTGGCTCTGCAGAAAGGGAAATGAGCTTTGAAAGCGGGCGAGGTCCGCCCCAGGCCCCGCGGCTGGAACCTTCCTGGCCCCGGCTCAGCTTCCTGCTGCTTTGGAAAAAGTCTCCCTCCTCCACAGAAGCTGCTGGCCCGGCTGGCCCAGCCCCCTTTGGAGGACAGAGAACGCTGGGTTCCTTTCAAAAGCCCGGAGCTGTGCCCAGGTTTGGTGTCACAGGGGCAGCCTTGAGCTGAGGACTGCTTGGAGCCATCGCAGGGGGTGGGGGTGTCCCCCTTCCAAAGACACACACAGAAGTGGAGCCACCTCAGGTGCTGGGAGGAACTGGGACTCGAAGTGCGGGGTCACCTCGCCACCCCCCAACAATGAGGAAGGCCCTGTGCTTCCCGGCGCCTTCTGTCCTGAGCCGTGGTCTTCATCCAGCCTCCCCAGCCCCTGGGGCTGCCGAGGGGAAGAGGAGGGCTGTGGGCACCACAGGTGAGGCGGGGGCCAGCGGAGCACGCCGCTGGGCAGGGGAGGCCTCAGAGCTTCCTGGCATCTGCTCCCTGGTGCTGCGAGCAGGGGGAGAGAGCGTCAGGCCCGAGAGATTATGTAAGCGATTTTCCTCCTGCGCCTTCTCGGGCACAGTCAGACCAGACCATGTGCAAAAGCATTTCAGGGACTGGAGCAGCTGTGTCCCCACAGGATTAACCCCTGCGGGGACCTGGATGTTTCCCCCAGGGGACTGTGCCGACAGGAGACACTGGTGGGCGGGGTGGGACAGTGTGGACTTGGAGGAGGCGGTGCTGTGTGACTCTGCATGTGTGGCCTCAGCACTGTGCCTCTGCCCTTGCCTCTGGGAGACAGGGTGGTTATGACAAGCACCTGCTCGGGAGGCCAGTCAGGGTCTGGGAGGTGACGCACAGAAGGCACGGCCCACTGTCCCTGGCTCTGCCCGAGGTGTAAGAAGGAGGTGGTGACAACTGCCACCCAAAGCTCTTGCCTTCCAGAACCAGGGCAGGTCTCCAGCTGTGCCCATTGCCTTTGGGCAGAAGTGGCCCTAGGCAGGGTCAGCTGAGGTCTGGGAGGGCCTCTGGCCAGCCAGGCAGGACCTTGCAGGGGCAAGGAGCACAGGCCAGGGCAGCGCCGTCCCGGTGAGGCGGCCAGGTGGCCCAGCACTTCCATCCTCTGGCGCAGAGGCTGGAGATGTCCTGTGGGCACCGCCCCCTCTAAACGCTTCCTGCGACCGAGGCCCTGAGGGCAGCCCGCAGGGATAGCCCCTGCCGCAGCACAGGGTGCTCCTCCCCAGCACCAGCCTTTAGGCCCAGGGAAATTCCAAAGTGAGGCTGTGTCCCCCAAGGTACCACTTCACTTTTTCTTCCTTTCACAGCTCAAATGAGTGACGGTGTGAGGCCTTCCCACCATAAGAACGGTTCTCTTACCCAGGAAGTCAACCACGATGGCAGCTTGGTAAAGGCCTCACAGCAGGTGCGGCAGGACATGGTCCTGCAGCTGCTGTGGGGAAGAGGGCGTGGGGGGCACAGGGCAGGCGGCTGTGGCTAGAGGGCAGCCCTGCCAGCTGCAGTGCGCGACTCCCCAGCAGGCCAGCCTGCCCCGCACCAGGGACACTGCCCCTCCTGGCGCCGCCTCGCTCCCCTCCCCGCCCCTCCCGCTCCCTGCTGCTGTCCCACCACAGGAGCCCTAGATCTAGGAGGCGCACTGCAGCCTCCGTCCCCTGAGGGGGCAGTAGGAGGGGCAGACCTGAGGCCTGGGGGACTGGGGTCCTGTGGATCTGAGCTGTGGGCACCAGGCCAACAGGCGGAGGGACCAGATGGACGCTTGGCCGGGGCAGTGAGACCCAGGGCCTTGGAGCGCCGCCCAGAGTGCCCTCGGCTGGTGGCCACGCTCACCACCACACTCACCACTCAGAGCAGCAGGGGGAGCCGTCTCCGGCCTCCAGCCTCTGTCCCAGGGCCGTGGCCAGGCGGAAAGGCCCACCCTGCCGTGCCTCCGTCACCCCAGTGCTCAGTGCCACTCGGGGAACTGCACGGGGGCTGTTATTGTTCTCAGCAGCCTCTGCCCTCCGCTTGGATCCTGGGCATCACCTGATCTTCCCAGGGAAACAGAGCAGTCGCTCACCCACAAGCAGGCCGTGGCCCTTGCACGCCCACCACGAGGCCAGGCACAACGGGGATGCCCCCGGGGCCGGCCGCCAGCTCCAGGCTGCCACGCTGAGTCTCTGTCCTCCAGGCACGCCACAGCCCGAACTCAGCAAGGTCAGGGGCCTGCGGGGACCAGGAGCTAGGGAGGGATGAGGGTCTGGGGGTGAGGGGAAGCTCCTTCCACAGCCGGGTCCACTGGGAAGACAGCCTGGGGCTGGGGCGGGGCACAGGGGTCACACCAAGTGTCAGCTCTCCAGCGACATGACAGCTCTGAGCAGGAAAGGTTCATTTAGCTCACGGCTCCAGGGTTTCCAGTCCATGTTCGGCCAATTCCACTGTCAGGGGCCTGGGGGGCAGAGCAGGCTGGCAGAGGGGTGTGGTGGAGCAGAGCTGCCCAGCAACGACAGCCAAGAAGCGGAGAAGCGGAGCCAGAGACAGGTGCCCCGGCACAGGCCTCTGCACCCGCGCGCGCTCACGCAGCGCTCGGCGGACGGACCCGCGGAAGAGGTCAGAGCCCTGTGACTCAGTTCCCCGGGCCCACCTCCGGACACTGCTGCACTGGGGACCAGACCTTCAGCTCATGAGCCTTCAGGGGACAATCCAGACCCAAAGCATATCTGACAGCCGTGGGGGTGACAGTGAGCACTGCGGGCTTTGTCTGAGGGCGAGGGCTTCGCTCTGCGCCTGCCTCCGGGCCCAGGATCCTCGGGCCACTCTTCAGGGCCGCGTGCAGGAGGCCCCTCCTGCCCGGGGCTGCCGCCCGTCCACTGTGCACGGTGTGCTGCCGTCGCTGAGCTCCCCAGGCCTCCCTGCCGCAGGACCGCGTGCTCGTCTGTGCTGGGGGCTGCGCTCAGGGCCCACCTGCCCTCTCGCCGCTGCTGGACTCTGACGGCTTCACATAACACCCAATGGAGATGCGGTGCCCATCCAGCCATCCTCGGAGCTCTCTTGGGCACTAGATGCAGCCAGGCTCTAGTCTGACTCCAGGGGACCAGAAATGGAGGTGGGCAACCACCATGACCCCACACGGCTGCTGGCCACCGCCCCTGCACATTGCCAGGCCCAGGGCACGCACACGCCTCCCTGTTCCCATCCCACCTGCTGAAGGGGCCCAAGAGCCCACTCTCTGGCTGGGGGGTGCCAGAGGACAACTGGCCACCACAGGTGCAGAGGGGCAGAGTGGACGGTGACGAGGCAGGAGGCTGTGGCGGTGGGGCGGGCAGCACTTCTTTTCTGATAGAGTGGGTGAGTGGTCAGCATCGTCATGAGTGGAGTGGGCTGGGGTGATGTGACAGGGTCAAGGTGAGGGGAAGCCCACAGTGGGGCCAGGCAGAGGGAGAACTGGGCTGGGAGGTCCAGCGGCACAAGTGCACCGCCCACGCGTCCTCTCCCAGCCCACAGGAGAGGCGGAGCCCTGGGCTCTGTCCAGGTGAGCACCAGGCAGGTGGTAGGGGTACCAGGAGCTGGGGCCTGTCCAAAGGGTGACCGGTCCCAGCTCCTGCCTGGTGGAAGGAGTGGCCAAGGGCCAAACAAAAAGGAGGCTGCGGTCCTCTATGGCTCCCAGGAGACCTCCAGGAAGTCTTGTGGTTTCCCATGAGCATCATCCTCACCTTCATTTTGATTTATTCTTTTTTAATATTTGTTTTTTAGTTGTAGATGGACACAATACCTTTATTTTATTTGTTTTTATTTTTATGTGGTGCCAGAAACTGAACCCAGTGCTTCACACATACTAGGCAAGTACTCTACCACTGAACCACAATCCCAGCCCCTTGATTTATTCTTGATACTTTAGATATAGTTCAATGCTTTTATTTATTTATTTTTTTTTGGTACCAGGGATTGGACTCAGGGGCACTCGACCACTGGGACACATCCCCAGCCCTTTTTAGTATCTTATTAGAGACAGGGTCTCACTGAGTTGCTAAGTGCCTTGGCATTGCTGAGGCTGGCTTTGAACTCGCGATCCTCCTGCGTCAGCCTCCCAAGTGCTGGGATTACAGGCGTGCACATGGTGCCCAGTTTAGTTTAATGCTATTTTAATGGTGACTTTTTACATGGGATACAGTGACATCCTGTGTAATTTTGATCCCAAACCTTGCTGAGAACTTTCACCGTGTCCATCTATCTTTGGAGTTACTTTGGATTTCATCTTTGGAATCTATTTGGAATTTTCCGGATGCATCTGCAAATGATGAGTTTCACTCCTCCATGCCCAAGGCTTGGGCCCTGCCTTCTCTTCCTGTGGTGCCTGCGCACAGGTAGGCGAGGGGTGGCCTCTCCCTGGGTGGGAGTGGGGCAAGCACTGGGGGCTACAGGGCTGTGCTGCGGAGCTGAGGCCCGCCTTTCATTTCTAGGACCTCACCTCCTGGAGCGCTGGGGACTGAGCCTATGGGCCCTCCCACACGGAGCGGCACCCCGACCTTCTGATTTTCTTATTTTGAAGGCCCAGGCTGGCTTTGAACTTGCCACCCTCCTGCCCGTGCCTCCATGCCTTGCTGTTTTTACTCCGTGGACCTGAATTTTGTCAGAACCTGCTTCTGCCGGGGATGGTCACGTGACTTCCCGCTCTGCTCTATTGACAGGCGGAGTCACACAGAACGTGATCCCGAGGTCAAACTCACTGCTAACCCCACAGTCACCATGAGGACCTAAAGGGCTTGCTGACTGGACCGGCTACTGCTCACTGTTGCTGTGAGGGAGCTCAGCAAGGCCCGGGGCCGACAGAACAGCCGCCCCACACCAGCGGCAGCCAGTTGGCAGGCTGGTCTGCGCGTTGCGGGATTTGAAATTCACGTCGGGCGAGACCCCTGCGATCCTCTCCCGCACTGAGCTCGGGCTGTGAAGCAGAAGGCTGTGGCTCCCTTGCAGAGCGAGGTGAGTGTGCCGTGCCCTCCCGCTCCCTGGACGTCCGTGCAAGAAGAGGGCAGTGAGGCCCTGAGGTGGGGGGCGAGCTTCCCTGCTCGAGCCGGTGGCGAGCTGTGCCATGTGCACCTGCTGCCCGTGGGTTTCGGTCCCACCCTGTCCTCTCCCCTCCCTGGGCCGTTCCTGGCGTCTGCCGGGCTGGTCTCAAGCTGCTGGCTGGAGCCTACCAGCTCTCCCAGCAGCCACGCCTGCTCCCACCAGGACCCCAGTGACAGGAGCTGAGCGCAGCCCCTAGGGACCTAATCCAAGCGGCAGGGTCCACCGGGGCCCAGCGCCCATCCATCCAGCCACCGCCGCTGGGTCAGCAGCAGCCCAGGAGCTGCCCACTCTGGAGCGGTCCCCGGGGTCCCCAGACTGCTAGCGCGCTGTTCCTCCTATCAGCCTTTCCTACCCTGCGGGGTGCTGCCTGCACTACCAGCAGACACCCCCACGCTGGGCCCCTTTCCTCCCCAGCCCTCTTCTGGACTGGCCGGGGACTTCTGGCTGTGGCTTCCCCCTTCTTAGTGTGGCTACGCCCTGTGCCCAGCACCCTTCAGGAGGGCTCGGGCTCGCGGACCTGCGGTGGCCTACGAGCTTCCTGGCCAGGTGTCCTCAAGGGCTCCTGCGTCACACCTGCTCCCACCTCTCCTGGTGTCGCCCACAGCAAGGCATCTCTTTAACACGGCCGACTCCGTGGGACACCCACGTGTGCGCCACCTTCTCTGCTCCTCCCACACCTCCCACCTGGGGTCACCTTCCTCCTGTCAACACAGCCATGGGGGTGGCAGCTTCTGCCTCCTGTGTCAGAGCGTGCAGGCACCACAGGCCTCCCCACACCGCAGAGCCCCCAGCAAGCCGAGCACCACCACCCCTGCCACCCACGGCCAAGCGGCCAAGCCCAGTCCAGCCACGATGCTGCCCTGTGAAATGGGCACAAATGGGGCATGGTGTCTGTGCTCCACACTACACGTGTGTGACCTATCAGTGGGCCCCATGAGGGTGGCCAGGCCCTTCCCACATGCATGTCCCATGGGAAGAGCAGGTCTGAGGGTGACCAGCTGTGGGGGCCGCCCCTGTGTCTTCAAAGCTCTGCTGCCGGCTACCACCCTCCAGGCCTCCAGGCAGTCCTGTCGCTGTGCAGGGCACAGCTGCACATCCCTCTGCCCCTTGGGGTGGGGCCCAGCGTCCACGTCCCTCTGCAGCCTACGACCTTGCCTGGACCTCCACCCCTTCCCGCTGCTGCTTCCTGGAAGAACCCTGTGCCTGGTCCATCTTGAACGCAGAGTCCTTCTCAACCAGGTTCTTGGTAGATTCCGGGTGAGTCCTGTGCGGGCCTAGGGGATGGCTCCTCCGACCCCACTCCTGAGCAAGTGAAGTTCAGTCGACCCCACCTTGCCAATCCTCTCCTTAGAGCGAACAAGTTAGGTCTAACAGCCATGTCGGGCGATATTGAAGGGAAGTGAAGAAAACCTAAGGAAAGGGAGGCTGTGGTCAGTTTGGGCATCAAAAGCTGGGGCCCTGCAGTGTCCAGTTGGTGGCCTTGCGGCCTCCGGCACATCCCCTGGTTCTCCAAGCACATCTGGCCCCACAGCCAACTTCTGCAGCGTGAGATCCCGCCCCGGCTCCCGTGGCCTTGCGACCCTCCTGCAGACCACGGGTCTCTTCAGTCTGCTCGGCCACGTCCTTCTCGCCACCCCACACTGCCTGCGTTCTGGTGGCACCCAGTCTCTGCATTGTTGGCCCTCTGCCAAGCTCGAGTACCTCATGGGACAAGCATGTCCTCTGCCGCAGAGCCCCTGCCAGCTCTGATGGAGTCACGCTGAGCGCACCCCGCAGGAGGACGGGCCTCTGCAGGGCCCCAGCGTTCGATGCCCAAACTGCCCACAGCCTCCCTTTCCTTAGGTTTTCTTCACTTCCCTTCAATATCGCCCGACATGGCTGTTAGCCCTGGTCTCCGCGGCTGGCCTTCCTGAGCGCGTGGTGAACGGCATTGGTGTCGATGTTTGTTTCTGGCACCTGGAGGGGAAACTGATGCTCGTGGTGGCCTGCGGCCAGCAGCTGTGCCCTGGCCAGCTGTGGCTCCTTCTCACACCCACCCCTCTGCGACACTGGCAGCCTCGTCTCTGGCTTCCTGACTCCTTGTCTTGCCTCAGCGCTGCACTTCTGCTGTCCGTGTGGAACCCGTGGCTCTGGGCATCCTGTCCATCCATCTCCCCGCTTCGCCCCCTACAGCCAAGGGGGTCTGCTGAGGTGTCTTAAGGTCACCTTTCATCAGCCCAGGGAAGTTCTAAGTGTGCTCAAGCTTCCCTTAATCGTGAAGGAGTTTCCAGCTTCACACTTTCCTTTCTGTTTACGAAGAGGGCCACGCACTGTGCTGACTGGCCTTGAAGATCACACGGCTTTGCTGCAGCCCTGAGCCCGGCCCCACGGACACCACCTGCCAGCGCCAGCGCCACAGAACCCCACCATTTGCCTTTGGCTTCCGAGGGCTTAGGACGGTCCAGAGGCTAGCGATCGTCCTCTCTCCTCTCTCCGAGTCACCCTGGCCAGTTGCTGCCTCGTGAGGCAAGATGGTTAGTGCACTTTGCCACCACGGTCCCGGGGAAGCTGCTTCTCAAGTTCCCCGCACTGGCTGTCTTGGAGCCAGGGCTCCTCTCCCACGCCGGAGCTCGAGTTCTGTAGCCTTCCAAAGACAGGGCAGCCGAGACCCGCACCTTCCCCCTGCAGCTTGGGGCACAGACTGGGGGACGCGGTGTTTCAGAACAGCCTGGGCCTTGCTGTCGGGAGGCCGCGAGGTGACTCGAGGGGCTGTGCCTGCTTTTCAGTCCCAGGCTCTCAGAGCCGACTCCGGTTCTGGGGCTGCCCTTCATAGTCTGCTCTGTTCGTCTCCACTCACCTTCAAGTCTCTGAGACAGCTTTCCAGCATCCCACAAGTTCTGTGGCGTATCTGTCAGTCAGTCACAAAGATGCCTCCGTGACCACGTTCCCTTTTGTGGAGGAGCTGGGCGAGCCCCACACTGAGCCTTTTTACCCACTTGACCTCTGGGGTACTCAAGGGTGTTACTGATTTTCTCCACACCTTTTCCTCCCCAGCTTTCACCTGGCCCCACCTGGTCAGGGAACATGCTCCACAGGACTCCACCCCGACATCTGCAGTCTTGCTTGATGGTCTGGCAAAGGCCCACTCCAGTCTCGCCCACTGGAGAGGAGGCGGCGTGGGCTGCTGGGGGCGGCACGCTGAACCCGCGCCTGCGTCTTCTTGCTCAGTAGTCGACACCTTCGCAGATTGTCACATGCTGTTTCCAGACATTTGTCAGATATTGAACCCTAAGTCCTAACATTGTTCTCTCCAGGGCAGTGTAAGCTTTTAAAACAATTTACCTCTCGTCCATTCTAAATGATCCCCACTGTTTTTTAAAATCTCAGTTAGGAGTCAAGCACTTGGATCCATCCACGTCTACTCTTATTCGTCCAGCTATTCCTGCTTGTTCCAAGGACCCTTTCTGGGCACATATTCCTGCTTCAAAGAGAGCTCCCCAGAAGGTCCTATAGGCAGTAACTATCTTCGGCAAGTGATACCTCAATTTCTTTTCTCTTCTTTCTTTTTTTTTAGAACTCAAGCACTTAACCAGAGTCACATCCCAAGTCCTCTTCATTATTATTACTTTGGGACAGGGTCTCACTAAGTTGTTTAGGGCCTTGCTAAGTTGCTGAGGTTGGCCTTGAACTGGTGATCCTCCTGCCTCAGCCTCCTGAGTCACTGGGATTACAGGTGTGTGTCACCACATCAGGCTCAATTTTTTATTTTAAAAAAAAAAAGTCATCCACTTCATTTTTTATAACTTTGAGATGTAATTTCATATACCAAAAAATTCCACCTGTTGAAAGTGAAGTGTTATTTACAGGGTTGTGTGAACATCACCGTTCTCTACTTCCAGGACATTTTCACCACCCAAAGAGCTACAGCCGGCCCCACACCTAGGCCAGGCAGCCGCTAGTCTGCTCCCTGGCCCTCGGCGTGGCCTCTGCACCCTCTCTCGGCACTGCAAGGCACCTCTGCAACCCCGCCCCGGCTCTGCGCGCGTCAGTGCCCCTCCCTCGTGGTCGGACGACACCCCACGTTGTTTCTCCAGCATCTGCTGGATGCCTGGGCCCTGCCCACTTCTTGGTTGTCACGAATAACACTGCTGTGCACACTCACGTACGTACAGGTGTGTGTGGACAGGTGTTTCAGTTCCCTGTGTTCTAGTCAGCTTTTCCCTGCTGTGACCAAAAGACATGATAAGAACAACTCAGAGGAGGACGTCTGTTTGGGCTCACGGTTTCAGAGGAGCCAACCATGCCCATTGCTTTGGGCCCGAGGTGAGGCTGAACGTCACAGTGGAAGAGCATGGTAGAGGAACTCGCAGCTCACAACAGCGTCAGGCAGGGAGAGACCTCACCCCCCAGGGACAAAAGATAAACCCCAAAGGCACCCCCACGGGCCTGCCTACAGTTCCCACCCAGCTAATCCATTCAGTGGACTGATTCACTGATTAGGGCACAGCTCTCGCAACCCAGTCATTTCACCTCGGAATGCTCTGACTTTGTCTCACACAGGAGCATTGGGGGGACAGCTCACACATAGACAACAACACTCCACCCTGGCCCTCAAAGAAAGCTCATGCCATCTCACAATGCAGCACACAACCCTTCCATTTCCAAGACCCCACAGTCTGACAGTTCCAGCCAAAAGTCTCAAGAGTCTCCAAGATCTCATGAGACTCGAGGCAAACTCATGGATGTGCTCCTCTGTAAAAATCAAAACAAGTCACACACACCCATACAAAGGCACAGAGGAAACATTTCCACTCCACAAGGGAGAAGCATGGGCATAGAGAAGGGACAGGACCAAAGCAAGACTGAAATCCAGCTGGGCAAACGAATCCTGCAGCTCCGCGTCCAGCACCTGGGGAACGTGGCATCACGCGGTTCTCTGCGCAGGGCCTGTGTGGCTCTGCCCCGTGATCTCGCTGGTTGCAGCCCACAGGGCCTCTCCTGTGGCTTGTCTCATTCCTGCAGCTCTCCACAGCAGGTGTCTTCCTGCAGCTCTCCACAGCAGGTGTCCCACGTTACTGCACCTCAGTCTCAGGGGTCTCCACAGCAGCTTCAACTTCCTTCTCCTGTCCTCATGCACTGCCCTCTCGGGGGCTGCCTGCAGGGACTCCAACCCTGCTGCACTTTCCCTGGCTTCCTTTGAAGTCCTTTGAAAGACCCCAACTCCTAACTCCAGCATTCTGCAATCCTGCAGAACCAGCACCATATGGTTGCCGCCAAGGTCTGCCACCATCTCAAGCAGTAGCCAAGCCTCCCGGGACAGCAGAGCATGGTGGAACAACTTCCGAGGCCACTGCAAGTATGGTGCCCCAGTGGTTTATTCTCAAAAGAATTTTTACACCTAAGCCTGAAATGGATGTGGTCTTGCCAATTTGTGAGATGCCTCAAGTCATCTTTCCTATTACGTCTGCGTAAAGTACTTAGCATCTCTTAGTGGCTGTAATCTCTTCAACAACATCTTCTTTGGCCCCAGTTTTACACACACGTTTATGGCCAAACTGCAAGTTTTTCAACTCTTTCTGCTCCCAATTATCACAGTACACTTGCTAAAAGCCACCAGCAATACCCATGCCACCCTCTGAATGCTATGCTGCCTTGAAGTTTCTCCTACCAAATTAGTTAGTCCATTACCTTTGAATTCAGTCTCACATAAAGTCTCAGGACATGAGCAAAAAGTAGACAACTTTTTGGCAGAATGTAACATGAATGGCATCCATTCCAGTTCCCAAGAGTCCTCCTTCTCCTCTGAAACTTCCTAAGCTCGGTTTTTACTGCCAACAGTCCTATGGGCATTCTAGTCTTCCTCCAGAACCACCCATTAAGCTCTAAGGCCTCTCCAGCCTGCACCTCCAAACTTTTCCATTTTCCTTCCACAAACCAATTCAAAATAGTCAGGTTAGTCATTGCAATAAACCCATTTCTCGGTTACAGATCTCCATTTCAGTCTGCTTTTCACTGCTGTGACCAAAAGATATGACAAGAACAACTCAGGAGGGGCTGGGATTGTGGCTCAGCGGTAGAGTGCTCGCCTAGCGTGTAGGCGACCCGGGTTCGATCCTCAGTACCACGTACAAATAAAATGCATTGAATAAAACGCATTGTGTACAACTAAAGCAAATAAATAAAAATATTAAAAAAAAAAAAAAGAACAACTCAGGAAAGTTTATTTTGGTTCATGGTTCAGCCCCTGAGTGGCTGGCTCCACTGCTCTGAGCCAGAGGTGAGACACAACATCATGGAAGAAATCTACCAGTTCCTAACAGCCAGGAAGGAGAGAGAGAAGGGTAAATGCAGGCAGGTGTGCATGCTACGCTCACCCGGACAGAGATAAACCCCAAAGACATGGCCCCAGTGACCAACTTCCTCCAGTCACACCCTACCTGCCTACAGTTGCCACCCAGTTAATTCACATGAGGTTACAGCTCTCATAATCTAATCATTTTGCCTGTGAACATTCTTGCATTACATGAGCTTTTGGGGAATACTACACATCCAAATCATAACACCTCAGGTGGCCATCTGGAAGGAACTGCTGGGTCACATATAACTGGTCACCAGCATTTCTGAACAACAGTTTCCTAAAGACCCAGCTCTGTGCTGAGAGTGTTTCTCCAACCCTGGCTTCCTCTCGTACACGGTCTACTGCCCTCTACTCTCTGGTCTGTTCTCTCTCTGGTCTTTAATGACCTCTTGGCGTGGGTTTACTCTGGTTCATACAACCTGGTGCATTTTCTAGATTTCAATACCACCTTTCTTCTGTTCTTCACTCTCCCCTGGGATTCACCCAGACACGCTGCATGGATTCTCTCCCCTGAAGACTCTGTGCCTTGGATTCTTCTCCATCCCAAATCCTGGAGCATGGCCTGAGGTTAGTGCTGGAAGCCTCGATCTCTCTCCTCCCAGGCCCAGCTGCAGAGGTGACCAGACTCCCACGGGTGGACACGGACTGCACTAAGTTGCCCCTGTGAGGGAGGTGCTTGCCCTGGCCTTCACCCCTCAGGTCGTGTGCCCTGGTGGACATGACCCTGCCCAGGAGCCCTGAGAGGGTGGAGTGGGCAGAGGTGCGACAGTTTTAGAAGGCACCATTGAACTCTTCCCAGAAAAAGCACTGGGCACCACATTCTGGGCCAGCAAGTATGATCTTACTAGGATCTCGTAGACCCCACAATGTGACTGCCAGACAGTGTGGGCAGAAGCAGGCCAGGCACTGCTAGTCACTGATGATTCAAATCACCCCTGCATTTGTATTTGAAACTACTTTTTTCTGCCTTTCAAAAAACTGCAGATGTTGCAGCAAGCCCTCTGAATAAGACTTTCTCCAAGGACACCCAGGACCACGCCTTCCCAGAGCTGGTGCGTTCCTGGGAGGACGGGAAGTCCGAGCCGAGGTGGCATTCAGTGTGCCTCTGAGGCTCCCCCAGTGACTGAAGGGGGCTCCCGACTGTCGACAGGGGTGCCCCAAATGCCTGCCACCACTGTGGAAGCCTGGGCAGTGATTGCAAGAGCAGCATGGGCCCGGGGACAGCATACTGGTGAGGACCCCACCCCCCGAAATGGGCACCCTCAGGTGAACCATCTCTTAACGTGAAATAGCATTGAAGCTGCCTTGGTCATAAATACAATTTATTTCTTTAAAAATGCATAATTACAGTGTGTGGGAGAGCATCCCCCTAGAAAAGTAGGTAAGCAATCTTTCCATCAAAACCGCTAGCCGTCCCTTGCACACGTCTCCATGACGCTGAAAAGAGCACACAGCAAAAGCCTCCTGCTACGCCACTGGTTTTCTTTTTTTTTTTTTCCAATTTTCTTTTTTGTTATAAACACCATAGCAAATTTAAAAAAGCTGTTTAAACAAAACACCGTCATTCTTGACTTCCCCAGTGTGCTCAACGCGTTCGGTGCTGTGCTTCCCTTCCGGACCCAGCAGCAGGACTCAAACCAGGGCCCTTTCAGCAGGGAAGCGGGGCACCCCTGTGCAGGAGGCGGCTTTGGGGTGCGCTGCAGAGAGTCCGCACAGTCACTTCCAGGCCAGAGTGAGAGCAGGGCGTGGAGACCACGGCTGTGGCTGAGCCGGGCCAGCGCGGTCCTGCTGCGACGGCCCTCCCGCCTCACTGTATCTGGATCGCTCCGTGCTCGAGCTGCATCTCCGGCTGCAGGCTGGGCTGCAGGGCCTCGGCCGTCTGCAAGGGGAACAAAGGAGGGCTTTCCTAGAAAAACGCCCACCAGCACAGGTCCCAGCGTGGACACACACAGGCAGAGCTCCACAGAGCTCCGGCATCGCCACCCTCCAGACCTGAACCACCCAGGATGCCCAGCACTCAGCGCAACCGCGACAGGCCTGGCCCATCCCACCTCTCCTGCACGCGCCCTCGGGACATGGGGCTCCGCCAATTCCCCATTGACTTGTCCTGGGCGCACTGGGGGAGTAAACAGGATTAATCAACGTATGTCCTTAGGCGGACACATTTACCCAGAGCCTCCAGTGTGACAAACTGCTCTCCAACATTTCAGAAAAGCACTTCAGACAGAGCTACATCAAGGACTTATGTGCACGTCACAGCTTTGTCTTAAAATAAGGAGGACACACCACCTTGGAGTAAGTCACCATCTTCCCCGTCAGTGCCCAAGCGCAGCCGAGTGGAGGAGACCACTGGGCTTCTGTGTGCGCCCAGAGGTGCAGCACAGGGTCAGGCGCAGCAGCCATGTGGGAGGAGACGGGACAGGCCAAGGCACCACCAGAAGGCCAAGTCTCCAGGGGGCTGGCACACGACAACTCCTACCATAGTCTACGGCTGCACTTTGCAAAGACTAGTGACACTCAACATGCTGTTCCCTTAAAAGAGGGAGGGACTGGGGCTGGGATTGTGGCTCAGCGGCAGAGCGCTCGCCTCGCACATGCGCGGCCCGGGTTCGATCCTCAGCACCACGTAAACATAAATGCATTGCATTGTGTACAACTAAAGTAAATAAATAAATATTTAAAAAAAAAAAAAAAAAGAGAGGGAAGGACTTCTACCTTAGGAGGAAGGACCCAGTATAGGTATCTCCCGTTCTGTCAGCAGAAGCCCCACGTGGCTGGGCAGGAATCACGAAAAGGAATGAGCCTGTGTCAGAGGCCAGGAGATTCCATCGCAAACTGTGGCCCCAGAGTTTCTGCAGAACTTTAGGGTGCTTGATGCTAAGGCAGGGGACAGGCCCTTGCCTGGGACTGAAAATCCTTCCATGGGGAAGCCACCTTCCCCAAAGCCCACAGGCAGAGCCACTACAGGCACAGGCAGCTGAGCTACCAGAGGAAGCGTTGGAAGAATGTGGAGAAATTGTAGCAGCTGCGGAAGGTCACGGGCACCCAGCATGCAGGCAGGGAGCTTTCCTCCTGGCCATGCAGGCCCCGGAGCAGCTGCTGTGGGTTCTCCTTCCCGACACTCCCTCCTAGGGGCATGCTGTGTCACACCTTCCGTTCCTTCTCAGTTTAGCTCCAGTGGGGTCAGCCTCGGGGTGAAAGCTGACCCCCTGCCCAGGGTCTGGCAGTGCTACTGTGGCGTGGCCACGAGGCCTAGTGACAAGCAGCCCCCTTCACTGGAACCCTTGTTCTCAGGCTCAACCCACTGCAGTCTTGCTATGAACTGGGAGACTCATGAGACTGAGTGCTGAGGTCACCAGGGTACTGCTGAGACCCTCAGGCTCCAGAGCCTGACCACCAGGCTTCCCGTGGGCCACCTGCGTGGCTCTGCTGAGCCCCACTTCTTCAGCAACTGCCTCAGAGGAGGATCTGCCCTGCCCAGGGCTCGAGCAGCCACCCAGCACAGGCCCTCAGCAGCTGGGGCTTCAGCTGTACACACCCACGGTCGGTCACAGTGAGACCCAGGTGAGCATCAGCTCTGGAACACAGAGAGGAGAGGAACAGACCCACCAACCATGGCCAGAATTTGCCAGAAGGGCTGGGCAGGCTGGAGGCAGAGCTTGGACACAGCCCCAGGCTGGGTACGTTCCCAAAGTGGGGAGTAAGAGGCTGCCTACCCGTGGTCAGATCACATAAAGCCCCTCAAATCAGAACACCTCAGCCTCAGCGAGGCCAACGGTCTCAGCTCCAGCCTCAGCATCTGGACTCCCGCGTGGTTTCAGATGCAGGCAACGGCACAGTGCCTGTTTGCTCTCAGCAGACTCCTGGCCCTCTTAGGGTCATTCCACAATAGCAGGACTACACCCTAACTTCAGAGCCAGTTCCAACACACCCAGCCAGCTGCAGAGGGCGAGGGTGCCACCAGGGGCTCAAGCCATCGGGCTTCCCAGTGGTGGTTCCCGGGTCCCTGAGACCGGGGGCAACCCAGAAGAGGCCATGAGGCCCTCTCCCCCAGTGCCTGCCTGGGCAGCACTGTGGCCCCTCCAATGCCCACAGCAGTGAGCCTTCACCAGCATTCCCAAAGGTGCCCGTGTCGGGTTGGATGCCGCAGTTTCCAGCTTCCAGGAGAAGCCCGAGCATGGCCAGCCCAGGCAGAGCCCAATTCTGCACAGCAGATGACCAGAGGCTGCGCTGAGCAGGTCCCCAGTACCAGGGGAAGGGGAGCCCCCAGAGCTCTGCAGAGACTGCAGCCCCTGGACGAAGGTGCACGGAGGCAGGCATGGTACAGACCTGGGGCCACCCCAGGCCTTCTGTGTCCCCACCACCAGCCAGAGGCAAGCTCTGTCCACCTGCCCCCAAGAAACAGGCTGGGACTGACTGCACTCACAAGCACTCACCGCCCATGGACCTCAGGAGGACTGACCTGGCGGCCTGCCCCAGAGGTGTGACCCTGACAAGGAGGGGCAGCGAGCGCTCAGGACAATGGGAACCTGGGCTTCGGGCCCCAGAAGTGAGCTCTGAGGGGGGAAATAGGGCAGAATTTCATTTTTGCTTCTGAATTCAGATAAGCCTTTCCTCCTCTCAAGTATCACTTTAAATCTGGAACTGGGCCAGGATCTAACCCCTCACCTCCATGTTTCCAAGCACTTATAAAAACAGAATCCCCAAAGGTGTCTTCGTCTCAACCGTGAGCCTTTCAACAGTGATCTGCCTTCCTCCAGGAAAGTCAGAAAGCCTCCAAGCTGTGTGAGCCCCTGGAAGCCAGAAGCTGGGCCCAGCCGCAGGAGGGCATCCTTTCCAGAGGGACGCTGGACTCACCTGGGCTGTGGCCGTGTGGTCGCTCACTGGTGCCAGCTGGACATACTGCACCTGGATATCACTACCCTGGAGAGGTGACCCGTCCACTCCAGCTGCTGCAGGGTCTGAGGAGGCCACGGCAATCAGCTGAGCACCCTGAAGCACCTGAAGCGACAAAGTTGGACAGAGCCAGGCTCGTTAGTACAGCATGGCCATCAGAGACGCAGACGCCACCCTCTTCCGGACCAGGGGGCCCCAGGCCCACGTGGGGTCCCATGCTGGCTCATGGTCCATGCCCAAGCAGCATGTGGCTTGGTGGGCAGGAACAGCGTTGAGTGTGCCCAGGTGCAGCCATGCCGACCCGACCTGCTCGCGCCCCTCTCACAGACTGCAGCCTGGGCAGGACTTGAAGCCTCACGTAAAGAGCAAGCTAAGGCTTCCAGAGAGTCAGCCGAGGGCCTGCTGAGGTGCTCCTGGGGGTGTCGGCACTGGTCAGGAGCCCCCGTCCCGCGGGACCTGACAGGCAAGTGCAGGAGACCCAGAAGAAAGGAGCGTGAGCTTAGAACTCGACCCTCGCGCTCACGGGCAGCCAAGCTTCACCAGCAAGAGTTCTGGCTGCAAGGACAAAAGCAGAGAGGAGCCTCTGGGGAGGCGGGTGGAGACCAGGCCCCAAGGCAGGAGACCAGATGCCCAGGGGCAGCTTGCAACCGCACAGAGCCCCCTGCCCTCCTGATCCTGCACAACCCAAGAGCAACAGAAGGAGGCAACAGAAGGGTCCGTGGGTGGGGTCCGGGTGATCCCATCCCATCAGCACCCGACACTGGGCCCACTTTCTGAGGGGTCCCCCTGGTGCTCAGGCAGCTGAGCAGGCAGCCCCAGTCACGATGGTGCAGAGCAGACAGGACTGGCTTCTGTCTCCAAGGGCCCTGGACCCCCCAAGCCCAAGCTGCCGGAGCTGTGAATCTTTAATCAGACATAGGCCCGCCCTGAGAGGGCCAGGGCCACCTCGACTCACACCCACAACCTCAGCTGTGCACACCTACACAACTGGTCTTCAAGCAAGTTCACGGAGCCTGTCCTCAGGAGGCAGCAGGCTAACACAGCCCAAGAACCCAGAGCAGCTGCGCCTTCAGGCGCACCCCAGAGTGCCTCTGAACCACACCGCGGGAGGCCCGCTCCTGAAGCAGCACTGACCCACACCAGCACCCGCGCGCCTCAGTCCAGGCCAGGGCAGGCAAAGCAGGGCCACAGACCAGGGCCACCGCCCGGTGCTGCACCACAGTGGTCGGGTTTCACATGGTTCTGAAAAGCCTTTTTAAATGGAGTGGCGGGAGACAAATCAGAAGAATGCTCTGTGGCACGCCGGCCATGGTTGGTTGTGGCTCGGCTCCTCCAGAACGCCCTGCAACCTGCTGCCCTCTCAGGAAGAAGCTACCACTGTCCTGCTTCTGCCCAGTGCTGCTCGCACAGGGAGGCCCAGCAGACACAGCTCGGAACGAGACACCTGGAGTGACGCTCCGGCTGGTAAGGCAGGACCTCACGCCCAGCCCCCGTGGCCACTGCTCCAGACCCAGCCCCTCGCTGCTATCTGGGACTCCAGCACATGAGGGGGTGCGGGCTTCTCCTCAGCCTCATGTCCTGCCGGCCATTCCGCTGGCCGCAGCCATTACTGAAAAGCACAGGCTTGGTGACAGGTGGCACAGGGCTGCAGGACCAGAGGGACAAGCTGCAATACTCAGCCTCCTGTCCTCTCCATGAACTGTGTGTGTCCAGCATTAGTTGCACAAGAACAAAGGAAACCAAAAACGTACACACCTACACCACTGGTTTTCAAGCAAGTTCAAAACACAACAAAAAATCGTGCCTGGTACCTCCACCCAAATATATCTGCTGCCACAGTGTACCAACAGCACCCCCAGCCCTGCCCACCTTCCCCGCCCCCCGAAGGAGCAGCAGGAAGAGCCAGGCAAGGCCAAGCTGAACACGCTCAGCTGGCAACAAACAGGCACACGCGTCAGCTAGAGCTCAGCCCCCTTCTGGGGGAAAACAGCAAAACACGACGACGTGGTGTCTTAGTTATGTTCTTCAAGAATCCATCAACAAAAGCATCTAGGTCCCTTCTTCCAGTTTGGTTTACTGGGTAGAGGTTTATCATTTCTGCCTCAGAACTATGCTTTTCCAGGAAATGTAGTCTTGCTTTAATTAAGCAGCTTAGTTTGAAATAAAACTGAGGATTTCAGAAAAAAAAAAAAACAGACACAGCTCTTGTTTGGGGAGCAGGGCTTTGGTGTCAGGGAGACTGGAGCCCTACTTGCTGGAACTCTCCTGTTCATGCTGGGGCGGTGGCGCTCCTCTACAGGGTGCCCGGGCCCAGGGCCACAGAGGCCGCTCCACCTGCAGACACACAGGCTGAGCAGCGAGGGACGAGGCGACGCTGGAGTGGCTGCCCGTTGTAACAGCAACCTCAGGTCAGGAACGCACCCTGAACATTAACTTCCCATCAGTAAATGTATTGAACAGTTCTGATTCACAGTTTCGTCTTGAATTCTTAAAGCTCTCTGTGCTTGGTCAAGACCCCTTACAAGAGGAGCGTCTCCTAAGTTCTCTTCTCCCAGTCCCAGTCTGATTCTTGGGGCTCTTGGCAACGCCTCAGCCCCCAGGCAGTGCTGCTGGGGAAGCCCTGCCGTCCTGCTCCTGGCCGCACCCTCCAGGTCCCCGCTCACGCTGGACCTTCTTCAGCAGCGGGGCAGCAGGAGCCCAGGTGCCTCCCCTCCCAGCGCAGTGCTCCAGTGGTCTAGGAGAGACGGACCCAAGACCATCAGGGAGGCAGATGCACAGGCCCTGCCCAAGAGGGGGCGCTACACAGAAGGGACACTGTTGTCTGGAGTCTTGTGAGGCCCCAGGATCACTTTGGGGCACCTGGACCTGCATGGGGAGCTCTGTAAGAACAGCAGCAGGTGGGGCAGGGAGGGATGGGACACTAGAGGGAGGGAAAGTGAGTCTGGAGGGCCTGGCAGAGGGCACTAGGAGCCACAGGGGGCAGAGAGATACAGGAAAGACGGCCAGAGGTCAGTGGGCCTGGGCTAGGCAATGGCAGCTGAAACCCTGAGGTGACGGTGACTGTGCTGCCTGTGACTGACGCCTCCGACAGCCTGGCTGCTTGTCCCGTTCCATGTCCTCTTCCCCGCATGTGTTCCCTGGAGGTTCAGGATCAGCAAACAAGGCGCCGCCCCACACGGTCCTCGCAGGCTCGCCTCCCCACTGCCCAGCAAACGGCCACCGTCCACGTGGTACAGGAACCGCAGCCCTGAGGGCTGGAGGGCAGTCAGCCATCCCAGCCTCAGAGGCAAGCGCGGGGGCAGCAGGGACAGTGTATGCCCACTGGCACAACCAGCCATCTGGCCTCCTGGGCCTCACAGTCAGGCTGCCCCGCAGACATGCTCCGAGGTTCAGGAGAAACTGGGGTCTCATCTGGCATGGCCCCGGCTCACAAGCATGAAGGGGACGTGGACCCTGGTCCTGACTCTAACCCGCACACACAGCTGGGTCTCCGGAAGCTGTGCTCAGTCCTCGCCACATTTCAGGGCATGCAACCATCCACCAGCGGGGGGGGGGGGGCTTTTTTTACTCCTTTTATTTTGGCATGAGCAGCAAAAACTCATTCAAAACAACTCCGACCTGAACCTGGATGTACTGACAGCACACCCACTGCAGAACGAGGGCTACCTTACAGATCCCAGCCTCTGGCAAGGCTCAAGGGCACCAGGCCGACCACACCCAAGTATCCAGGTGGCTGTAGGGCCAGGTGGGAGCAGCCCTCCAACAGGGACAGGGTGAAAGCCGACGGCAGCAGCCAGGCTCCAGTTGCCAGCCCCTCCCTCAGCCCCCGCCAAGACAGCAGCCCTCAGAACAGCCCGGCCACACTCAGAACCCACACATGGTCGAGGAGGGGTCCTGCCCAGGGCAAGAAGCAGCAGCTCCTGGGTGGGCCACATGCAAAGAAGGCAGGCAGGGCCACGTCTGCGGCCTCCGGTGGCCTTCCCTGTGCCCTGCCCATAGGGAGGGCAGGAGGCTGCCTGAGCCAGGCGCCCGGAGGGAAACATTTAGGACACACAAAGGAAAGTCTCTAAGAAAGTGTGGGACTGAGGAAGAAGAAGGCGCTGCAAGAGGGACCCCTCTGACCCCCAAGACACTCTCTGAAGCTGAAGGAAAGGTGGGGGGCTGTGCCCAGAAAGGCCTGGACCCTCCATGATTCCAACAGGACACATATTTTAAAAGCCTTTATACTACTGACATTCCCTGTGACCAATACTTCCAAATCCCCAAAAGGGCCACAGAAAGGTCTTTTCAGACCAACAGGTGTCACGACGCACGCTCTTTAGATCCAGATGACACTGACAACCCAATGAGACTCTCCACTCACGCTGTGCAAGCACGTCAGACAACAGGTCTGGTCACAGTGCATCAGTGAAGAGGCAGGTACAGCGCAGCGTGCGACAGGCACTCCGCCAGGCAACTCCAAGCATCTGCCAGCAGCGTACAGTAGGACCTACCGTCAAGTCTGAACTAACGGGACAGGCATCTGTTCTTTCTTTGGAGTTTCTCTAGCCATCTGAATCTTCTTAAGTCACCCTCATCTCCAATGATCAAACCTGAGTGGACTCTGACGCGCTGTGGAGGCCAGGGAGGATGCTCTGGTGCAGACGGCAGACAGCAAGTGTGTGTCCACCAGGAAAGCACCTCTACGGCCGGGCTCTGCAGACCACCAGTGGCTCCCACCCGGCATCCAATGAGAAGGAGCTTCCAGTCTAAGCACAGACGGATGCAGAGGACAGCCTACCAGCCCTGAGGAACCAACCGTCTCCACCTAGACCTGCACGGGGTCATCTGCCGGGAGCTGATCTGGAGGGGATCGTGCAGGGTCCTGGTCCACAGTCCAGCACGTGCACCTTAAGGAGCAGAGGCAAGGGGATGGGGTCTCCAGGCGCGGGGCACAGCATCCGAAACTGCTGCAAACGCACCTCCTCTGTGGACCCAGGGTCTGCACAGAGTGGTCCAATCCTGATTTCTACCAGGGAAAGGTTCTCAAGGCAAGAAGGGTGCAGAAAGGTCTGCTTACTGGACACTTGCCTAATATGCCTGCCCACACGCTTCTGCACACCTGCTCGCCCAGACCCCCACCGCGCGGCTCTGCCACACTTCCACACCCCACTTCCAGCACCTCTGACCCCAGGCCTGCACTCAGCCCCCAGACCGCTCTGGTAACTCCCCTGCTGTGCTGGTGTGCAGCTGAGCTCTGCAGAGTACACTGTCATTTGTCTCAGGCTCCTGTGGGCCAGGACCCTGTGACCCCGCACTTCTTCATGCAAGGTAAATGGCAAGTCGTTGGAAGACACTGGCCACGTAAGAAAGACTTGCAAGCCGGGCGCGGTGGCGCACGCCTGTAATCCCAGCACTTTGGGAGGCTGAGGCAGGAGGATCGCGAGTTCAAAGCCAGCCTCAGCCATGGCGAGGCACTTAGCAACTCAGTGAGACCCTGTCTCTAAATAAAATACAAAAAAAAAAAAAAAAAAAAAAAGGTCTGGGGATGTGACCCAGTGGTTGAGTGCCCCTGAGTTCAATCCCCAGTACCAAAAAAAAAAGAAAGACTTGCAAACCTGGGTCACCTTGTTTCTTACAGCAGTATCAAGTGTGGCATATCCCCAGTGGAAAAGTCTGGGAAAGACCAACCTAGGCCACTGAGTCATGGGTGATGTAGGCATGGGATTCTGGCCAGAGCTTGTGCCAGGGAAGCTCATGGCTCACAACTAGAAAGACCGGAATGGCAGGCAGAGGCTAAGGACTGGGTGGTGACTTTTCAGAACCACACAGATGGAGCCTTTAGGTGGGTGGAGGAGGGAGGAGGAAGGGAGTGTGCCAAGACACTCTAGCCAGCTCCTCAAGGCCACCAACTCTGCCTGTCTGGCTAAGTCCTACACAAACTTAGAAAAGCTCATTCAAGTTAAAATCCCAAACTAAAGTATGAGGTATTAGAGCATAGTTAACATTTTGCAACTATTTCACATTTTAAAATATTTTTTAGCAAACATTTTTTTAAAATATTTATTTATTTGCTTTAGTTGTACACAATGCAATGCATTTATGTTTACGTGGTGCTGAGGATCGAACCCGGGCCACGCATGTGCCAGGTGAGCGCTCTACCACTGAGCCACCTCCCCAGCCCAGCAACCATGTTTGAGATCAAATTATAACTACTTAGTGAATGGCCGCAATCAGGTGGCTTGTCTTTGGTCCTGGCCAAGTCACTCAGAGACAGCACTCAGGGCATCCCATGGCAAACCCGTGAGCATGGCCTAGAAGTGACTTTCACATGGTCCACACAGCCATAACAAGCTGAAGAAGTATAATGTCTGAAAACACAGAATCTAAATTTGCAGACTATAATAAAGGTAAACCATGACCAGAGTGACTGGTAAATGAAAGAAAGGGGAAAATGTTCTCAACTGGGAATCTATTCCAGAAGTCATGACTTCCAGCATCTCCACTGCTTGGTTTGGTGAGTGCTACAGAAAAGGGCGACACCCTCCGTGTGCACAGGACTGACCACTCCCCTCTGTTCCACCACCAGGCCATACAGGCATAGGCCTGGGAAGACTTGTGGATGTTAAAAATGACCCCAAGCGGGAAGGAGAGGCCTAGTGACCATCTGCTGCTGTCACACACTCACGATGGGCTGTGCGTCAGGGGTCCAAGTCCAGCACCCTGCCTGCTGCTCGAGAGCACGACTGGAGGCGGAGCCGAGCCCCCGGAGGCGGAGCCTCTCCCCAGCCCTCCAGCTCGACTGTGAACTCCCAAGTGTCCTGGGGCTGGCAGGCAAGAACTGGTCATGCTGGGAGGGCACGTCCATGCCTGGCGTCCCCCGCTGAGGGCCTGCAGCTTGTTGGAGCAGGGTGGGCCAACCTAAGGGGCGTGTCCTTCTCAGAAGACATGGACAGAAATAACAGAGCCCACGGCGCTGGAGAGGCACAGCCTGGGCTGTCGCAGCAGCGAACCAGGCAACGCCCAGGACAGTCAGCAGAGATGGGGACGGACCCTCGCCCAGAGCCTTCGGAGGAGCAGGGCTGCCGCCACCCGTGCTCTCCTTCTGCCCCAGAATCACGGGCGGGTGTGTTTTTTTTGTTTCAACTCCCAGCAGGGACCAGCGGTTTTGGGGTCAGAGCACAGGAATGTCGCAGACTGCAGCTACAGCCGCCTGCAGCAACAAAGCCGCGGGAATAAGTTCAGAGGCAGACTGGAAATGAACAGGCTCTTTATTCTGCTAGCTTCTCTCTCCGGCTCCAAGAACAACTCCTACCCGCAAATCACACTCTTCCAACCACCCCAAAATGGCGCCCACCCCATCCGCAATGTCCTGGGGCAAGTCTCGCGAGATCATGGAAGGTGGTGACCCGATCCGCAATGTCCTGGGGCAAGTCTCACGAGATCATGGAAGGTGGTGACCCGATCCGCGATGTCTTGGGCCAAGTCTCGCAAGATCATGGAAGGTGGTAATGCTTGAACATCTTTATGGCTCACAGCTAACCGCAATCTTAGCTATCTCCCCATTTAGGGCTCCTACATTTTCCCCCTTTTGTTTTAAAAGAGGGGATGTTTTAGGACGTCCATGTGCAACCAGCATTTTTACCCATGATCGGATAATCAAGGCTGTGCCCTTGACTCCTGTCTTAGGTTGATATGTCGGCCACATGAGACTGTCCCGTGGATGGGTGACGACCTCATCCGGATCGACTGTGCCTGTCTTATGTTGTCCCCCTCTGGGAATCTTACCCATCATTGGCTAACCAGCCGTCTAATTGAGCCCTTTAGGATCGACTGTGTATGATGACTAACAGCCGTCCAATCGTGAGGAGATGTTGCGGCTTTAAGGCGACAAGCCTTTTGTTGACAAGCCAAGTTACATAGTGTATCAAATTTTTTAAACAAATCAATTGCCCTAAGTTCCATCAAGTAACGCACTGAGTTCTCTAGACAAATACCTGCAAGGCATTGTCCCGTAAAGTCCCAAACAATGAAAGATCAAAATGTCCACTTGTTATAACACGTTGATCTAGGAGGCCCCATGCATGCAGAGCAGAGGCCACACTGCTGGTGAGGTTGTTTGATGTTTGAGCAGCAGGGATGCTTGCAGCGACCGTGATCCCTGCAGCTGTAGGTAGCAGTAGCCGTCTTTTTTATGTCTAGACAATGCCACCGGCAAATCTTCAGGGCCCACTACTTAAAAACTCAAGCATCAATCATTAAAGGAAAGGCAGTGTAATTCCAGCACTGAGTCAAGAGGCGAGTTGTCAAACTAAAAAATAGAATTATTAGATTAGAAAATTAAAGTTGATTTCTGCTCACACACATTGCTGTTTGAGCTCTCACAAACATAAGCTGGCAAAATATCATATTCAGAACAAACAAAGAAAGACTGAGGGTATTTACTGCATTAAAGATAGATTAAAGAAAAGCTAAAGGCACTTTGGAAAAATAATTTGTTAGCTGGAACCCTCGAGTCTCTGTAACCTTTCATGAAATTATCTGTTGAAATAACTCAAATTAATCAGCTATAAAACAAATAAAGTTAATTACAAATAAACATTCCTATGTCAAAACACCAAAATATCAGGTTATACAGCATTAGTCATATTTTTTGCTAAAGAGAAATAAATCCCTGGGACACCTATAAATCAAAATTGAAGGTACCTTCACTTATTAAATTATTTACCCAAATTGAATACTTTTAAACTTAAATGAATTAAAGTTATTTGGATCCATATATATTATATATATATATATATTTTTTTTTTATATATACACACACATATATATATATATATATATCCCATAAGCGCTTTGTTATTTGTGATGTCACACTGGACAGACACACAAACTTACAAACATATTTGTGACGTCACATTTACATGAAATTTAGACAAATGCACAGACATAAAGACATATATAAAAAGAGGAAAAAAAAAAACAATTGTGTGCACACTCAGGAGAGATCTCTTCATCCCGGCCGGGAGGAATGACACCTAAGTTGTGAAATATGTTGAAGGACTCTTTTAAGGGAATCATTCTATACCTTCATCTTGGTCCTCTTGATTTTGAACTTTTTTTTATTAATCTTGATTTTTCAACAACCTCATTTTGATCCTTTTGATTTGGTATTTGTTTTATTAATCTAGATGGTATCTATATTGGAGAGGATTTGTGTTTTGGAAAAACACAGTTCTCCTCCCCCAAATTAATACTGGATCTGGACTCTTCCATGTACCTGAAAGAACATCTTTCTAGTAAACCAAAGGTTTATATTGTTGGTGTGTGTTCTAATGTCTGTCTCTAGCAGAATAACCATTAGAGTCTAAAGTTAAAAAATTTAAGGTAAACAGGGCAACTGCCAATCTGTTTCTAGGATTTTTCAAATTTGTTTTAATAACATAATTTTCAGTGTGCGGTTTGCTCTTTCAATAATGCCCTGACCCTGAGGATTGTATGGGATGCCTGTTTTATGGGATATATTGAATTTTGAGCAAAACTGTTTGAAAGATGAGGATGTATATGCAGGGCCATTATCTGTTTTAAGCATTTTGGGGATGCCCAATGCAGCAAAAGCTTGCAAACAATGAGATGTAACATCTTTAACTTTTTCTCCAGAATGTAAGGAAGCAAAAATCATGCCTGAGCATGTATCTATGGTCACATGAATAAATCGCAATTTTCCAAAACTTGGCTCATGAGTAACATCCATCTGCCACAAATGATTGGGGATTAATCCTCTAGGGTTAACACCATAATGAGGATTGGGCAAACGTGTCATACAAGATTTACAATCTTTTACAATTGTTCTGGCTTGCTTCTTTGTGATTTTAAACCTACGCTGCAAGGTGGTGCTATTGACGTGAAACTGGGAGTGAAATAAAGTAGCTTGCTGAAACGCTGAAAGTATAAAGATTGTTTGGGTAAGGGCATCGGCCTTTTGATTACCTTCATGGAGGGGACCAGGCAAGTTGGTATGTGCTCTAATATGCCCTCGAATAGAGGTTCTTTTCTTGCCCACAAAAGTTTTTGTATTTGATAAAACAATTTAAAGGCTGGAGTATGAGGTGCTATTGGTCCTGCTAGCTCTAATTTTGGGACGGCATGTACAATATAGTAGCTATCTGAAAAAATGTTCATGGGCTGCTCTCTAAAATTTTCCAGAGCTCTTACCACAGCTTCTAATTCCACTAGTTGAGCTGATTTGTGTGTAGTTATGTAAGTCATATTTTCTTTTTTAGTGACTACTGCAGCAGTACCATTTGAGGACCCATCTGTGAATACATTTAATGCCTTAGGAATAGGTTGATTTTTTATTACCTGTCCACTCCGAAGTTCCCTGTATGGGCCACCACCTGTCGCCGAATGCAGCTACAGCCGCCTGCAGCAACAAAGCCGCGGGAATAAGTTCAGAGGCAGACTGGAAACGAACAGGCTCTTTATTCTGCTAACTTCTCTCTCCGGCTCCAAGAACAACTCCTACCTGCAAATCACACTCTTCCAACCACCCCAAAATGGCGCCCACCCCATCCGCAATGTCCTGGGGCAAGTCTCGCGAGATCATGGAAGGTGGTGACCCGATCCGCAATGTCCTGGGCCAAGTCTCGCGAGATCATGGAAGGTGGTAATGCTTGAACATCTTTATGGCTCACAGCTAACCGCAATCTCAGCTATCTCCCCATTTAGGGCTCCTACACAGGAACAGCCTCTCCACTTGAGAGCCTCAGTTGGAGTGTGGACAGCCTGGCCTAGGCCGGCTTCCCGACTCCTGCTTTGCGAGAACACCTTGGCTCCTGCTCTCTCCATGGCTTAACCTGGAGGCCCATGGGGCAGCGTTAAGCTCCTTCAAAGGAGCAACCAACAGTCTCACAAAATCACTCCCTTGACACTCCCCACGACCCCACAGTAGCAGGGTGGGAGGAGGTGGGCTCTGGGTCCCTGAGAAGAGCATCTGGACATCAGCAGGAATCTGAAGCCCCCTCCATTGTTAGGGACTGTCATAAAAGTGCTGCCGCAATTCAGAGGGCACAAGTGACAGGGATTTAAAAGCCAAATTTCAATTTTCAACGGGGAGAACAGGCCCCCTGGACTGCTCCGACTTCCTGACCCACGTGCCCCCAGAACAGGAAGGGCCCTCCCTGCCCTTCAGGCGTCTCCCGTCCCACTCAGCCTTTCCTCACGCGCTCACTGTGCCACTGGACCACAGCCAGGCCTCAAGCAAGTGACACTGCCTGGGCACCTCCTCTTCAGCGGAGGCCACGTCCTGGGACATTCTGCATGCTGCCAAGAGCCACAGGGAGAGGGCCATCTGGTCAGAAAGACACCTGGGAACCCGAAAGCCAGAATACTTTCAGGCCCAGTCCCCTCCATCCCAGAGGCAGCAACAGTGGTGTCAGCTGCGGTGAGGCCTCACGTTTTTCATCAGTGCTGGCGGGAACAGGAGCACATGTGAAAGTCCCCACCCACAACAGCTCTGACCTTCAGGCACGGGTGGAGCTGGATTCTGCCAGGTTCTCCAGCAGGGATCAGGACTCTTGAGTCACCCAAAAAGGTGAGTCACAAATATAGCTCATGAGCATCACCTCACAGGGCTCCAGGACAGAAAGGCAGAGGCCTCCAATCCAAGCACCTTGCTGAGCGCCTGCTAGGGTCTCAGCTGCCCAGTAGGCCCAAGTATAGGAGGCATGTGGTGGCCCCTCCATAGGCACCAAGAGAGGCCTGCAGCCTGACACCCCTTGACTGCCACCCAGAGCTCCTGTGCTCAGCACGGTGGGGAGGGCTGAGCCTTAGGTGGTGAAATGTCCTGGCGGCCAGTCAGCCCTGCAGGCAAGAGTCCAGCAGAGGGGCAGTCCTCCATTCTGTACTGCAAGATGAGCTTGGCTCTGCAGAGGGCACACTTGACGTCATAGAGGAGCTGTTGTGGGGCATGTCCAGCCACAGGGTGGCAGGACACCACTGCCAGGACACGTGCTTGTCCCCTGAATAGTACCTGATTTTTTTCATTCTGAAGCAAAAGTCAACACACCCAGTGCTATCTGGCAAGGGCACTGAGTTGCTGGACAGCTAAATGCCCGACACTTACACCCCAAACTTCCCCAATCCTTCCGGAACAGGCGCCAGCCGATAAACAGAGACTTCCTCTTGGTCTGGGGGTGGGAAGGGTCCTTGAGAAAATGAAGTCCCAGCACTGTGAACAGCAAGAGGACTGGGCCTGGGAGACAGCCAAGGCACAGATACATCTGGAAGTATGGGAGGCCAGGGGTCCAGGAAGAAGACCACAGCCAGCAGGACAGCGAACCTACACAGCTGGGGCTGGGGCTCACACATCCACGGCCGCTGGTCCTCCAGGAAGATGGGGCAGACCAGACCTGCCCCTTCCGGCTCCTCGGGCCCAGTTTCCTCACCCTTCAAGTTCAAATGACAGAGGATCCTCTGCCATCCCTGGACTCCTGCGGTCACCAGCATTCCTCAGAGCACAGCACTGGCCCCAGTCCCTGGAGGTTAAGAGGCCACACCTCCAGCTTCCAGAGTTCAGAAAGAGGAAAATGAAAGGCAGGAGAAGAGAGCGGCACTTTTAATACACCCAGGCACCAAGTGACAGTCAGCCTTAAAGCACTTCCCAGAACCCAGGGGGGCACCTCCAGGCTCCCACCTACACTATGCCTCAGAGGCCCAGGCCCTGCAGTGGGGAATGCTGGCCACGGCACGGCTGAGCACCATGGTGGTCCTCCAATGTGGGCATCCTTTGAATGTGGGGTGGCTGGCCTTCATGGCTAGCTGGCTCTTGGCAAGTCCTCCTGAGGGCAGGAAGAGGCTACTTCAAGTCAACCAAGGCTAAGAATTCAAATTGCCTGCAGATAGTTAGGGTCAGGTGTTGACAATTCTTTAAGGGAATCTTTCTCCAAGTGACACAACACCCAAGCATCAACACTGTGCTCCAGGAGCCATGGGGAATGCAGCCACAGGAGGACAGCCCAGGCAGCATGGGTAGCTCCAAAGGAGGAAGGGTGGGTTGGGGTCTTTCTCACAGTGGCCCTCAGCCCTCGCTGCTCCACAGGTGGAAGAGGTCCAGCTCAACAAACTCCATCAGGGACACATTCGAGCTCATCAAATGCTCTAAGTAAAAACTGCATCACTCCTAACACAAGGCAAGGCATGGGCCTTCTGGTACCTCACAGCACATAGGATGGGTCCCTGCACCATCAGCAGCCCAGGCACTGTCCTCACAGGCCCTGCAGATGCCACTCTGAGCCCACAGCCACCTTGGGGCTGGTTCATTGGAGGCAGGAAACTCAGCCTCCAAAACCAGATTTACACTCCCTTGCTGTGCATCCCACAGACCCCGCCAGCCCCCACTCCGCAGTCTCTGAGGACATGCCACTCAGCACCCCACCAAGCAGGACACGGGGCACATTGTCTGCTAGGAAATGGAACAGGGTCCCAGCAGGAAGTAGGAGGACATGCCACTCAGCACCCCACCAAGCGGGACACTGGGCACATTGTCTGCTAGGAAATGGAGCAGGGTCCCAGCAGGAAGCAGGACATGCCACTCAGCACCCCACCAAGCAGGACACTGGGCACATTGTCTGCTAGGAAATGGAACAGGGTCCCAGCAGGAAGTAGGAGGACATGCCACTCAGCACCCCACCAAGCGGGACACTGGGCACACTGTCTGCTAGGAAATGGAGCAGGGTCCCAGCAGGAAGCAGGACATGCCACTCAGCACCCCACCAAGTGGGACACTGGGCACACTGTCTGCTAGGAAATGGAGCAGGGTCCCAGCAGGAAGTACCCCACAATCACCCCAGGACAACCTGGAGTCAGCAAACACAGGACTGCCTACCAAGGTGAAGTCACCACACAGGGAAGGCTGAGCCTTAGAGACAAACAAGGAGCAGGGCAGCAGGAGCTGGGCATGGACAGGAGGAGCAGCCTGCTAAGAGCTGTGGCCCCAGGCCAGGCCCTGAGGAAGCCAGAGGACAAACTCCCTCCACAGCTGAGGCCAGCAGGGCCAGTGGACGAGAAAGAGCAGGTGCCAGGGTGCACCGTCCTGCGCACCGAGAAGGCCCTGCCTGGAGCGTGCCCCAGCCAGAGGCCAGGTCGATCAGATGTCAACGGCTGGGTGTCTCGGGGAAAATGCACAGTATCCTAATTGTCAGCAGAGACCCCATGACTCCATCATTCAGCCTAAACCCGGCCAAAAGGACCTGGATGCCCTGGACAGTGCAGGAGACCCAGGATGGGAGGACCAGCCAGGACCTCCAGGCTACAGGCCAACAGCGCCGAGGAAGGCATACAGCTGGTGCAGCCATGGCAGGAACTTGGCACAGGTACCACCTTGTTTGTTATTATTAGCTCCCATTTGCCAGTGAGGAAGTGGAGCCTCAGAGGCTAACTTACTTGCCTAAGATCGCAGGGCCAGAAAAAGCAGACACAAACAGAGGAGGCCTTGATGCACTTCTCCCGCCAGCCCTGCCTGCGACAGACTTGTCAGGAAAAGTGGGACGAGAGCTGCCAGCAAGCGGCACCAGAAGCCTGGAAGTCAAGCACCCAGCGACGCCTTCCTCCCAGCTTCTGTTCCAAGGGGAATGGCTTCCAGGGAGGCTCAGCTTCTGCGCGGCTCATCTGCCTCTCGGCCAGCACAGCACCCATGGAGCCTAAATACTTCCCTGCATTGTGCTCACGGAGCCCCAAAGGAGACATTCTGAAAGGACTCACCCTTTTCCCCCCCCCCCCCCATTAAGACCCAATTTTAAGGAGCCAAGCCTCCTTCCGTTCACTGCCTAGTGTCCATGCAGGTGACCAAAGGCCAGGGCCGGCCAGAAGCTACCGTCTGTTGCTGGTGCCATCTCCTCAACCCCCTGGATTTGTTGCTTCACTGCCCTGGTCCCACCTTTCCTCACCTTGGCCACTGTTCCTGGACCAAGGATTCACCCCACCGTGACTCTAAAGGTTTCCAGGACTTTCTGGCTGCAGGCAGTGCACCCACATGACCACTCCACTCCCTCCTTTTGGTACTGTCCACCAGTCGATGGGTGACAGGAGACAGCAGCACTGTTCCACAACTGGCCGTGCCCGGTGGTGACTGTGTGAGCACTCAGAGCTCAGGTGAGGAGCCAGCATAGCTAGCGGGTCGGCAGGTCGGGCAAGAGGGGTGTGTGGCAACGTCCAATGGCTTGTTCCCCAGGCAGACTGGTGTGGAGACTCACAGAAGGCGCGGCGCTCTTCTCACCGCCCTCCACAGCTCCCCGGGTCAGAGAGCTGCAAACACGAGGCTCCAGACATTTCGACACACAGGAGCACCACCACTGTAACCAAGCAGCCCGCGCAGGGTCACCTCACTGCGTCTAGCCAAGGACTCCCCAGAAACACACAATGAACCAGACAGCAACCTGCAGTGCACCCCACCTCAAATCCAGCAGGAAGATGGTGGGAGATGAGGTCACACTTGAAGCATGGCTTCCTCCTCAGCACTGCCCCACTCACCCCTTAGGGTGAGTGCAGTTCTCATCAGCCCCCCCCCGCCAGCCACGGCGACCATGGCTCTCAAGGCCACATTTGGGAGCAGCTCCTTCCATGTCCTCTGCTCCCTCACTGTCCCATCTGGCTATGTGCTCCTGAAGTCCTCAGGCCCGGCTGCTGGCAGAGAGCTGGTGGAGCCTCAATGCAAATGACCCCCCACCCCCCCAGCCCAGCATCTGTTGCTCTGGTCGGAAGGCAGGTGCTCAGTACAGCACGGCAACCTCCCTCTCAGTGTGACCCCAAGCCAAGGGCATGGAGAAGACCCTTCCACCTTGACACAAGCTGGACTAGTCAGAGCTCCCACACTGCCCAGGGCAGCAGCAGATGTCCTCGCAGGTGCTCTCCGCTGTCATCTCCCTGACCCAGGAGATGGGGCACCTGGAGAAAACCACAGAGTGCAAGATGCAGCCCTGTCGGCCTCAGCTCCTCAATAGCCCCTGGAGGGGTCCCTGGGTAAATGACCTTCACCTTGTTCATCAGCAGCTCCCCTGAGCTTCCCCAGCAGCCGACACACAGGAGGAGTGGGCCTGGGCTGAGCCACCCTAGAGAAACCATCCACACTGCCAAGTGAAGGCACGATGCCCACCGCCCAGGAGAAGAGGCACATTTAAAAGGCTAAGAGGGCTGGGTTGTGGCTCAGCGATAGAGCGTGTGCCTAGCATGTGTGAGGCCCTGGGTTTGATTCTCAGCTCCACATATAAATAAATAAAATAAAGTCTACTGACAACTAAAATAATAAAAAAAATAAATAAAATATGCTAACAGAAAAAGCTTTGGAAAGGCCGAAGAATCACCAAACCAAGTTCCAAACTCGATGCTACTAGAAAGGAACACACAGCTGCCCGGAGGTCGTGACGGCCCAGCTCACTGCAGCTCTGGGCTACCCTGTGCGCTCTCAGGGCCTCGCAGGCAACTAAGGGGCAAACACTCTCCACACTCGGCTGCTTAAAGCTGTTCACACATCAAATGTTGAACTGTGACATGTAAATCATACTGCAATAAAGCTGTTAATAAAAGGAGAAAATAAGAGGCCCAGGCAGAGGCTTATTCAGGGAAGCAGAGACATACCCCAGGGAACATGCAGGCCGTCCCCAGGGCGAGGAGCAGCCTGCATCTGCCACATCTTAAGATGTCCAACATGGAAGTTTTTAGATGTCTCCACTTGACTACACGCTGACTTAACTACTCTAAGGACTCAACAAGTAGTCGCCGAGTCCTGACACGTGCTGTGCCCGCTACACTGGGTACTCGGAGGAACAAAAGTGGATAAGATGGTTTAATAGCCCGAGTCTTTCACTGACCCTTTCAAAAGTACACTGGAAATGACAGAATCAATCCAAACGATCCCACTGTCCTCCTTGGCCATCTGGAGCCACGTGTCTGACGTGGGCCAGGATGCAGCAGCAGCATGGAACGCGGCAGCCCAGGGGACCTCCTTACAGAGCTGCGCGAGAGCCCCAGGCAGCCCGGCTCCAGCTGACTGGACCTCTGCGGTGCCCTGAGGAGCTGCTCCTTCCAGGCGTTCTTAGGAAACCACAACGTTCTTCCAGCCAAGGCTGCCTCCACCTGCCCTGAGAGACTGCTCTGTCATGACTTCTGAGGCACAACACGCCGAGGAGTTCATCAGGGACAACAATGAGCCACACAATGACACACACACACACACACACACACACACACACACACACACACGATACCCCATCTCCTGAATCACCAATCCACACTCGAGCCTGAGACAGCTCCTCACTGCCGGAGAAAACAGCCCAGGAGAGTGGGCAGCAGGGCCCTGGCATCTGTGCCACGCAGCAGAATCGGGGAACAGCCTCAGCCTTCCCGTGTCCTGCCAGGGCCCACCCCCCAGAGAGCAAGAGACAGCTATCCAGGGCAGTCCCCAAAGTCTTGCTCAGTTCAGCCAGGAAGAAACATACAGTTTTGTGACTTTTCAAGGATGACTGCTGAAGCCACACTGTAGTAGTGCTCACCTGAAAACCACCCAGCTCCTGCACGCAGGCTGTGCTCCAGCAAGACACAGGCTCCCAGGCAGTCACGCTTCCCAGGCGGGTCTCGGCCCTTCCTCTACGGGGCTCAGAGCCCACACCCTGGGCAGGAAGCGGATCCTGAGACCTGCCATGTGCACACCTGCAGGCAGCCCACACCTCCACCTTCTAGCCCAAGAGTCAGGAGTGGATGTTCCGCTCCATCCCCCCAGGAAAATGTGGCTCTCGCAGGGTGGCAGGGGTGGGCCACTCCACTCTCCAAAGCGAGGGACCTCCCCTCCCGGAACTCTCGCCACTGTGCAGTGAAGCCCCTCACCCAGGAGCACCACACGGGGAGCCTGTGTGGAGAAGAAGGTGCCGGCTTGACAGCCCAGCTGAGCTCCCAGCTGTGGGCCCTCTGAGTGAGCTGCCGTGGACAGGGCAGCCAGCTGCGCCGTCGCACGATCCCAGCTCAGGCTGGAACAAAACTACCCTTGAGCCTAATAAACCCAAAGTCATGAAAAACACCCGCCTAGTTGCTTCCAAGAGCCCTTCCCCACAAGCTGGGCACTTCTAGGGGTCACAATGCCAAACAGGGAGGAGGATACTGCTTCCCTGGCCTTCAGTCTCTGGTTACCTCTTGCCCACTCCCTCGCACCATGGCCTCTTTGGGCCAGAAGCGGCAATACCGGACGTGAGGGCCTGCAGATACCCAAGAGGCTCCTTGAACAAAGTCCCTCCAGCTGCCAGATGAGGCTGCTCTGATGTCCCCTGGGCTGTTCCTCAGGCTCCCCACAGGCCTGCTTCGCCTGGGACCCTCCAGGGTCAGGGCTCCTTTTCTCCCTGGACCCTTCCAAGAAAAGGGTTTCAGAACAAAATTGCTATGCACTCTGTGGATGCAGTACTAGTCACACACTGAGCACGCACCACCAACCCCGAGGGCAATGAAGCCACCCAAGACCAGAGACAGGTGACACGTGATTCAAGAGTGCTCAGGGAGGGGCTGGGGTTGTGGCTCAGCGGTAGAGCGCTCGCCTAGCACATGCGCGACCCAGGTTCGATCCTCAGCACCACGTAAAAACAAACGCATTGTACACAACTAAAAGCAAATAAATAAATAAAAAAAAAAGAGTGCTCAGGGAAAGTCACTCAATGCTGAGTGACATAATCCTATGTTTCGGATCTAAACTGAAAGCCCTGAGAAGGTGCTAAGAAAGAACTAATTAGCATGTTTATAACCATTTTTCTTAGGCTTTGATACAATTTTATAAAGCTTCCTAATAAAATTCAAGAATTATCTTTATGAAAAAGAGGGGAAATATATTAAAAGTACAGCATAAATTCCTCATAGCTGTAAACCTTCTAAAAATTACTTAATTATAACAGCTTCAATCTATGAGCTCTTGAGAAAGATATACTTAACAGTCATCTATTTCAGTTACTTTTCAAACCAGGGTGGCAAAATCAGTGCAGTATGTTGTAAGACCTCTTTGAGAGAGAGAAGGAGACCCTGGCATGCACCATTTGGTGAGACTCTTCCGCCCGTGCACGCGGGTGGGAGCAAGGGAGCAAGGAGGCCAACTGGCCCAACAGCCAGGAAACAGGACACCCCTGCCATTTAAATGTACCCAGCACCTGTCTCAGCCTCCTAAAATACCACCACCCACCTCACTGCAAAGGTCAGGCCCTGCGGCTCTGAATTTTTGAGGGCTTTTTGGTTTTATTTTTCAGAATCTCCTGCAAATCCACACCAAGTTGAGAGGGTGTTTTGTGCCTCTGAAACAACACTCTTTCACAATTATCTGGTCAGGTTGGAAGACGAAGCTGTTCTGAGCGGGGTAACTTAATAGGTACGAAAACTGGCCAAATGATAAAATAACAGAATTTCCATAAATGGAGAACAAGAAAAGATGAGCGGAACAGACCTAGCAGAGAAAGGCAGCTCCCAGTGAGCGCACAATGCGAGTCTCCACCAGAAGCAGGTGAAAGTGCCAGGGGAGCCAAGCCCACCAGTTCTCCTCAGAGCTGGCTCTAGCCTTCACTCAGGCCGTCTTTGACTGCCGTCCTTGAAATTGGGAATCAGGTGGTGGGAAGAAAGCATGAGACTCAACAGGGGGAAAGAATCAAAGATTTGTAAGTTATTGTTTGACATAAAAAGTGACCAGTGTGGTAGTGTTGTTTACTTTGTAGTGAGGCTGCTTGGGAAGAGGAGAGTCAAAACGGAGTGGGAAGTCACGACCACCAGTGTGGAGTGGGTCTCCGAGGCAGGAACGAGAGGGAAGAGGGAGCGCTACCAGAAAGGAGTGGGCTTGGAGATTCCAGAACAGCAGCTCTCCCGGGCCCAGAAGCCCTTCCTGGCTGAGGCTGCCCTCTGCTCAGGGCTCTGCTGGGCCTGCAGACAGACGCTGGGGTCTGTGCCCACACAAGACCCGGGTGGTCCCACCACAACAATGAGCATGACACTAATGCAGCACAAAAACTTGATTGTATTTCCAAAATTCCAAGCAGACGTTGGCGACAGAAAGAAAGGGAACATCAAAGGTCAGGCCAGGAAGCTCGCTCCAGGCGTGTCAACAAGGTGTAATGCCACCAGCGTACAGATGTGAGATGAGCCACTGGGTCATCAGAAACCCAGAGAAAGTCCTGTGAGTAGGAGGCTGGGCCTCTGCCGCCCTGACCATGAAAAACAAGCAAGACCACGGAGACGAGAGCCAGCTTCTACCAGGCCCTGTGCAGCACTGTCACCAAGACGACGGAGCTTGGCAGAACTGGATTCTGTTTGGTTTTGTTTCTTTGCCTCTGGCTCTTACCCAAGGCAGCAAGTTTAGATTTATATGATAAAACTACCGCAGCACTCCCTGACAGAAACCTCGATTCAAACAGATTTATCTAGGGCAAGCAGCCTCCTCTCAGTGCACCCCCAGGGGTCGAGAGAGAGTTAGAGGGCTGTGTCTGTCCTTGTGTCCAGTTCTCAACCCTGCAGTGACCAGTGCCACGCACAGGAGGAACACACACAGACCTCTCATAGGAGAGCGCTTGTGACTGTGGAACAGGGAGCAAGCTGTGGGCAGCCCCTCCGCGCTTACCCAGATTGGGTGCCACAGAACAGAGGGACCATCCAGATCCTGTCTCTGCCAGGAGTTGTCTTCACAGGGCTGTAAAAACAGCTGTGTGCCTACAGTCTCACCCACTCCTGGGCAGCAAGAGCCCCCCCCAGGGCCCACATTAGAGGCTCTTCACCAGCTACGGAATTCCTATCAGGAGTGTTCCCTGGAGGGCTGCTCTTTTCTCCCCAACCAGAGGAAAGGTAAGAAGAGGCCGGAGTCTGACAGCAACAAGCAAGAACAGACCCACCTGTGCGGCCCACGGCTACCTGCACGAGCACCATCAGCAGCTCGTGTGTACACAGCCAGAGGATAATGACAAATTCAGGGGCGCTCCTCTGTGAGGCAAAAGCTACTGCACAATCCCACAAAGCCAGCACTGTAGTGCCAGAGCACTGCCCTGCCTATCTTCCAGGCACCTGCATGGCCACCAAGAGAGAAGCCAGCCTTCCCCATCCCCAGCTCCCTCCTACAGGCGCCTTCACCACCCTGGCCATGCTGGAGAAAAGGCCAGGGGAGCCCCAGCCAGGGGACGGTGAGCAGGTGTGAAGTGAGGACAGGGGAGGACCTACCTGCCCGTCCTGGCCGACGTGGTGGATCTGTAGGTTGCCCTGCAGAGCAAATGGAAAAGGAGACACTCAAGAACAGAGGATCAACACCAGGACCCGTGCAGACGGCAGACAGGCACAGCCTCCCGTGCCATTTGGAAACACCTAGGAATCACTAATTCTACAAAATCCAACCCCTTGTAGCAATGAAAAATCAAAACAAAATATTTTAAGCTTAGTCTCTGGGTACTTACTTCCTGGTGAAACAAAACATGTACCCATTCCCTCTACCCTGACCCCAAATAAGAACCTTTTTCCCCCCTTGTTAAACCTTTATTTGAAACACTTTAGATACTCAGAGAAGTGCAAATGGTACCCAGTTACAGCACCAGCATGGGCAGGCCTGAGCCCCACATCTCACTCAGACCACAATTCCACTTCTCACCAAAAGAGCTGGGTTAGGTCTGGTAGGCTCTGCCAATGTCTCTATGCAGACAAAGAGATCACTTCTTGTTAAACCAGCAACACGAAGGTAAGGATTTCTTGTGATGAGAAGACTGTCTCCATATCACGACTTATCACAAAGTCACCATTAATGCTATAAGCAAACTTTCTAATTTACTATATTTGATTCTTTTTTTTTATTTATTTACTTTTAGTTGTACACAATGCGTTTTTATGTGGTGCTGAGGTTTGAACCTGGGCCGCGCACGTGCTAGGTGAGCGCTCTACCCGCTGAGCCACAACCCCAGCCCTTATATTTGATTGTTAATGGAAACAAAAATAATTCAGCGATTGAGATTTGAAAGCTGAAGGATCAAAATTGAAAGTAAAAACTGACATTCAAGAAGGAGCACACAGGCTGTTTTAGCATAAACAATTAAAAAAAAAAAGTGTGTTCATTTTTTCCTTTTACTATAGTATCTATTTTCCCTCCTTCAAGTGACCATAAGTACCTGCCCCCTTGTACAAGTAAGAATTCTGATTAAATGCCTGGGCCATCCAGGAATCTGGAGAGTCAGGGCTGATGTGCTAGTAGCTGTCTGTCTGTCCTCCCATGTTTATGTCTTTAGTGACAACCCCGTCCCCCAAGTGCCACACAGCACTTACCTGCCACCAGCCCAGGCACCGCGCCAGCCCCTTCACCTGAATGCCAGCCTGAGGCCTCAGAGGCCTGCTCCCTGGGCACACCCCAGCTTTGCACTCACTGTCCCCAGCACCTCGCCCTTGCCAGGCAGGCCAGAGCACTCCTCCAGCCCTCCCTCAGCCCTCCCAAGACGCCCCCTGATGATGCTAAGGAACCAGTGGTCAGCCACGGAACCCTCCCCCCCCCCTCCGTACTCCTTTCCTCCTCTCTGTACACCTCCCTCTCTTCTCTTCACCTGCCCCTCTCCCTCTCCTCCTGCCCCCCTCCCTCTCTTTCTGCTCCCTCCCTCTCCTCCTGCCCCCTCTCCCCTTTCCTCTACCTCCTCTCCTTCTCCTGTGCTCCTGCTCCCTCTCCCTCCCTCCTGGGAGCATGCTTCCCTCCCAGTGAGCCCACAGACAGCTCCCAGGTGTCCAGCCAAGCTGCTGCACCAGATGCCGTCCCTGAGCCCTTGTCCTAGAGGCAGGACACCTTCAGCCCTCCTCGTGGTGGTGAACACAACCATCTGGGGCCAGCCAGTTCTGGGAGGTGGAGTCTCTAGCACAGAGTCCCCACAGCAGCCACAGCCTGCACAGCAGGAGCCCAGCCAGCTGTTCACATGCTCCCTCTGGGCAGGCCAGCCATGGGTGCCCTCGTGCCAGCTCCCACCTCAAACTAAACTTCTGAAAGCCTCTGTGTTCCTCTCCATTAATCCACACCCACTTAATGAGAGCAGCCAGGCTGTGGTGAGGACATGAGGAAAATGTCCCACAACATTTGAAAAGCTGAAGAGCCTCAGCACCTCTAAGCCAGTGGACCTGCTCCTCAGAGGCCCCCAGAGGTTCTGTGCCCCCCACCTCCCGCCCTGCTGCTCCCATATCTGCTCCACCTTCAGCACAGGGTCAGCGAACACCGACCACACTGTCCCGGGGCCTGGAGTCAAGTGCAGCAAGTGGCCTTGCAACTCACCTCACTGTCCTGCGTGATCTGCACCTGCTCCCCTTGAGGCACCTGGGCGATGTGGAGGTGGCCCTGTGGGATCCACGTAGAGAAGACAACAAGAAGCATCAGAAGAAAAACACAACAAAGGAAACAAGAAGCGCGTTCCGCCACACCTGACCGCGACTCGGGGAAAGCCAGGTGCCGGCCAGGGCCGTGCAGCATGCACACAGCTGGGCCCAAGGGACGCTCCTGAAACCCACCTTCAGGACACAGCGCCACAGACACCACAGTCACTCTGTACCCCAGGGAAAGTGTGCTAAGTCTTTTAATGCCACTAAACAAGTAGATTTAAGAATGTGAGTGACATTAAAAGCTTCCTTGCCGGGCGTGGTGGCGCACACCTGTAATCCCAGCACTTTGGGAGGCTGAGGCAGGAGGATCGTGAGTTCAAAGCCAGCCTCAGCAATGGCGAGGCACTTAGCAACTCAGTGAGACCCTGTCTCTAATAAAATACAAAAAGGGGCTGGGGATGTGGCCCAGTGGTCGAGTGCCCCTGAGTTCAATCCCCGGTACCACAAAAACAAACAAACAAACAAACAAAAAAGCTTCCTTTATGATGGTCTCAGCTTGGAGGGACAGAAAGCTGGTGGAAATGCCAGGGGGCTGCCGGCTCTCCTGCAGGAAGTGAGGTGGGCAGCGATGGCAGGGTTCAGGGCAGCCCCACGGGCGAAACTTAAAGTCAGGGCTGGCTTTTCTTTCCTTGCAGTACTGTGGATTGAACCCCTGGGACCTCTACCACTGAGCTGCATCCCTAGCACTTCTTATTTTTTGATACAGGGCCTCACTAAGTTGCCCAGGCTGGCCTGGAACTTGCCATCCCCTGCCTCAGCCTCCGGAGTCACTGGGATCACAGGTGTGCAGCACCACACCCATCATCCCTGCCAAGTCTCTGAGAAGTCTTGGTCCCTTTTTGCCACTCCTGATGTCTGCCACAGGAGCCCATGGGGGAGATGGGTGGGGGAGGAGGGCCCTCGCCCCATCCCTCTGGGCTGACCACAAGCTGGACCTTAACAGGCCCACCATAAAGGAGTCCAAGCCGCTGAGGCAGGTCTCATACTGGGAAGTGACCACCGGAAGCCCCTGCGCATGAACCCATTCTGTTCCATCGCCCCAGGTGTGGGGCACCCATGAAAGGTTAAACTGAGCTAGTATGCGCTACTTACAGTAACGCTGAGACACTGTCACAGCACCGAGAACTTGGGACATAAGGAGTTACACGGTCCCAAGGGAAATGCTACGCAGGAACAAAGGTTGCCATTCCCGCAGGAGGAGGGACCTCTTCTTCCCTTGGAGAAGGGCGCCCGAGTCTCCGAACTGAGAACTATTCATGATGCCTCCCGCGAGGACAGTAGCAGGGACCCTCAGGTGGCCAGGACCTCAAGCAGGTTGTGCACATGTAGGTGATGCCAACATTCTTACAGGACAGAGGAGGAGCACGAGGGACGACCAGTCATCCTGGGACATGCCTTTCCGTGACAAGGCCATTCAGTAACTGCCCTCGCCCAGGAACTCCAAGAGCTCATGTCACGATCACTTCTCCTTAAGTGAGGTACACGCACCTCATTCCATGCTGTCCAGGGTTCCCCCGCCCCGCCTCCCCGCCCGTCTCCCAGACACGCCAGTGAGAAGATACATACTACTTGCACCTGCCCGTCCTCTCCAATCTGGTGGATCTGCACCTGCTGCGCGTTGGCCAGGGCGTAGTGCAGGGCCTGCGGCTGCGGCTGCTGGAGCTCACTCGAGGGTGGCGGGGTGCCCAGCATGGTCTCTGTGGGAGCACAGGGGTGGCATCACACAGATGGCCTCAGCGTAGGTCCCTCCTGCCCTCAATTCACACAAGACATACCTCACCCCTTGACGTGGGTCAGCAGGTCCCCGATTTCCCGTGGGGTCACTAATAGTAAGTGTGGGGTGACTGAAATTTCTGACACAAAGACCAGAGAGTGTGAAGAATCAGGCCACTGTCATAACAAACCCCTCTACTCGCGTAACCCTGGCCACGTGGACGAAGAGTGCCAGGACGTGACTGCAGAAATGAAGAGACAGGTGCTGCGTGAAGCCCTGTTTGGGGCCATCAGTCCACCATGTCTGTCCCTGGAGTGCGACAGTGACTAGGAAAAGGTGCCACTGCACAGTGTGGTGACCAAGAAAAGACAGCATGCCACACTCTGCAGAGGGAGGAAAGAGGGCTCTGAGAGCTTTGGCCACAGCGGGTGGCACACGTCTGCAGACACGAGCGGGCCTGGCTCACGGCACACCGTTCACCACGTGTCCCACGTGACTCGGTGCCATCACCACCTACCACTAATACAGTTTTTTTTGTGTGTGTGTGTGTGGTACCGGGGATTGAACTCAGGGGCACTCGACCACTGGGCCACATCCCCAGCCCTTTTTTTTGTATTTTATTAGAGACAGGGTCTCACTGAGTTGTTAAGTGCCTCACCATTGCTGAGGCTGGCTTTGAACTCGCGATCCTCCTGCCTCAGCCTCCCAAAGTGCTGGGATTACAGGCGTGCGCCACCGCGCCCGGCTCACTAATACAGTTTTATCTGCTAAACTTACTTAATTTTTAAAAAGTAATGAAATAAACAGGGGAAAAAGCCCCATCCACTCAGACACAAAACAAGATTTTTCTTTCTATGTTTAACCAAATTAAGACATATTTGCTTTGATGTATGTTCATTCTAACTGTAATGGTCTCTCAATCCAACATTTCCTAAACATTAAGAACATTTAAGGGCTTAAGAAATTTTTAATGCATATATATTTTTCTTGCAGAGAATTATGATTGATCAGTTAAAAAACATTTAAACATAAAAATATATTATAGTTGGAGGAAATTTTGTGAAAAAAGTAAAATGTTAATATGAATGGAAGAAAAATGAAAAACATGATAACAACTCTGGTGGGGTGGCCCACACGGGCACACTGCTGGGATGGAACCTGACTCTGGCCCCAGCTAGACATGTGCTCTGCTCTACCACTGAGCCACCAAGCACTCTGAAACAGCTCCTAGTAGGCATCAGGCTGCCAAGGAATGTAGATGCTACTGAATACATTATTCTTAAAGTAACGTTACAATAATAAGATGTTAATATTCACAAAATAATAAAAATTACATTTTGTTTACTTCAAACAACACCAAAAATTTTTTTAAATGGCAACTTCTTAACAAATTAAAAATAAGAGCTGTACATAGTGGTGAATGCCTGTAATCCCAGCACTTGGGAGGCTGAGGCAGGAGGATCGCAAATTCAAAGCCAGCCTCAGCAATGGCGAGGCACTTAGCAACTCAGTGAGACCCTGTCTCTAAATTAAATATTTTAAAAACAAGGGCTGGGGATGTGGCCCAGTGGTTGAGTGCACCTGAGTTCAATCCCCGGTACCAAAAAAAAAAAAAAAAAAAAAAAAAAAGAAAGAAAGAAAAGAAAAGCACGCATGGAAGCTGGCCTATAATCCCAGCCACTTGGGAGGCTGAGGCAGGAGGATCACAAGTCCCTGGCCAGCCTCAGAAACTTGGTGAGATCTTGTCTCAAAATTTAAAATACAAAGGGCTGGAGATGTGGCTCAGTGTTAAAGCACCCATGGGTCAATTCCGAGTATCAAAACAAAAAGCAAGGAAACACATTTCAAACTTCATTATGAGGGGTACAAGAGCTAAATATTTAGAGAACACTATACTAGCTAATAGGAGCCATATAACTGAACAGACTCCTGAAGAATTTCTGCTCCAATTAAAAACAAAACAAAACAAAAAAAAAAAATCAATGGAGTCTTGATGGTCTCCAGTGGTCAAAAAATATGCCTAAGAAGAATGGTTTTACTCATAGGTAGAATTCTAAAAAAATCCTAGAAGATGGGATTTTTTAGTATGATACAAATGATTTCCAAATCATTGAAATTACCATTTGATCAAGAGCTCACCACAACAGTGTAATGTGAAGACTTAGTTAAATCCATAGTTTAAAACCAGAGTAATCTTAACGTCTAGAGCAAAAATCTGCCCTGGCCACTTGTTTGTGATCAGGAGCTACAGCCAGTGACCAGAGATGAACATGCTCACACCAGCGCAAGTCAGGAGTGCACTGAGGAGGTCGCAGGCGGCCATCCGGTGAGACAGGGAGCCCAAGACAGGGCCCAGCCCAGGGCCGCCCACCTCTCCTGGTCTGGCTCCTCCAGCGTCCAGAGCACTCACTAAAGGAAGCAAAGGCAGTCACGCACAGAAGTGCAGGCAGTGGGTTTCAAGAGATGCTACTCTTCAACTCTAAATACTGGCCACTGCACAGATGCCCACCCACAGATGACACTCAGTATGTTTTAGACAGTAAGATCAAGCGACATTGAACTCAAGCATGTGTGAACATCTACGCAGTGTTGCCAGACAGCATGGTACAGTGCTTTCATGAATCAATTTTTAGAAACTCTCTTGAAACTAGTGTTTTATGATTTATATTCAATCTGGCAGTAACAGGTAATCTTTAAACAGATTACCCTTGGCACAGGATCTCACCTACAGCATCTGTTTGGAAGTTCCTATTCTGTTGGTTGAGAATTCAAAGGTGAACCAGACAATCCCAATGAATTACTACCAATTCCATGTTAACACAATTCTGGCTTAATTACATTTTACTGAGTTATTTCTGTCATCAAAATAGACTTAAGTACCAGAATAGCTTTGTTAGGCCAAAAGAGACACAAAACGAACAATGGCAGATTCTAGAAGTCCCTCAACCTAATAGAGAACCAGTAAGTCCACGGACGTTTACAAAGCAGAGTGCTTTATAAAGAAGGTGTTCTCCGTCCGTCCTCAGCTCATCCCGCGGCACTGGTGGGCGAGGAGGACAGCTGCAGGCCCTCTGGGGAGAGCGTGGGCCCGTGGGAGCGGCACCAGCCCAACACTCAGCAGAAGCCACACTCGCTGCTCCCCTGGACAGGGAGGACCCCTGTGCTGACCGCCCTCAGCTGGGGGTCTGGACGGCCAGCCTCGCCCTCTACCCTTCAGGGTTCGCTCCTACTCTAACCACTGGGCACAGAAGGCAGATGGGCAGTGCTGCTTCCACTGGGAATGGAAGCTGGAGACAGTTGACCAAGAGAAGAGCAAGCAAGGCCCTGCCCCTGGCACAGGTGTGGCATGCCTCTGAGGAGAGGCACAGTGGACACACCGTCTCCAAAAGCCACCTCAGTCAGCCCACTGCCAGGGTCCCCCAGACATGACACATCTGGGAGCTGCCCAGGGCTCAGGCACTGAAGACCTGCCCCGTGGCGGCCAGCTGTGCCCCTCAGAGACCAGCACACTTAGAGTGAACAGACCCACAGCATCGCAGAGAAACACTGACACCTTAATGAACTAGCTATCCTTAAACTGAGGCATTCATTCTGTTGAAAGAAACATTGATGACTGGAAGACAGAAACTATTAATTAAAAAATTGTGAAATTAAACAAGAAAGATCATAGACCACCTGAGCTTGAGAGGAAGCATCTCAGTTTCCACCTGCAAAGCCAGCAGTGGACCTGAAGGTCAGCCTGCCCATGAAGGCCAACCCCACACATCCCAGTGCACAGCCTGGCTAAAGGGTAGGTGTGGCTGGCAGTGCAGGTGTCACTTGGGAGCTGGTTAGAAACAGAATTTCAGGTCACTGCCCTGGTATATGAATCAGAATCTGAGTGCCAGGGGCTTCCAAAGTGGTCCACCTGCAAGTCAAGCTTGCAGAAGGCCAGCCCACACCTCGTCCACCTAAGCACCACGTCCCAAAGCAATCCCCCCACAGCAGGAAAGGTCTACAGAACACGCTAGGAGGACATTCATGAAGAATAGGAACAGAGTGCAGGCCACAAGACCCGTGATGAATGAAAAACCCCAGCTGGGCTGCAGTCTGCCTCCCACACCTGCTGGTGCTGTGCCCCCTCTCAGCACCCCACCCCAAGGACGTCCAGTTCATCCAGGGTCCAAAAGGACCAATCACACCCTGGGGTCTAAATTCCGAACACTTAGCCTCCAAAGACAATGGCCTCACGTCCCAGCAGCAACACAAAGCCTGTCTCTGAGCAGTCCTTTAGAGGCTCCAAAATATTCTGTGACCATGGGTCAGGCGAGCCCAGAGGCAGCAGCATCTTAATGTGCAAGGCGCCCCCCAGCAGCAGTCATATGGCTCCAGGAGCTGCAGCTCCTGAGCACAGCAACAGAGAGCCCAGCCTCGAGCAAGGCCTGCACCCGTACCTGTGCACACGCGGGGCTGCACTCGCAGTGACGGCATTTCCTCTCCTTGAATAGACCTGGGACCTTTCAGTAGCCTAGTAATGAACATACCACATCTAGTAGTTTTCAGACCTGTGAAGAGATTGTCTCTGGCCAGGAATTTAACTTGGGTTTAGATTTCCCATTTGACGGAAAAAACCACCAGCCCTACCAAATTACGTGTCTGAAATCAGGAATAGCATCGTGCCCTGGTAACCCCCGCCCTCGTGGTCCACACCCAAAAGTCCACTTGGCTCTTGGGTGTCGTCTACTTCTCTACTTCCACTACATTCCTATCCCTCTTAAAATGCTTTTAACAGAAGTGTTGGGGCCCTGGTCTGCTCACTGCAGACCGGTCTCCCTGTATACTGGATTTTCTGCTCACATCCTCCTTCCCTCTGGTACTTCTGATTGGATACTGGGCCTTGTACATTTTACCGTGTCAGGTATCTGGACTGTGCTGTCTTCCTATCAAAAGCCTGTCAACTTTTCTCTGGGGGACAGAGCAGGCAAGGCCTTCTGGTGCCCCTGCTGGAAGCTGGACTTGTCACAGAGGGTTCTGCTTCTGCCTGGTGGGAATCAGATGCCCCTCAGCCCAGGTGAACTTAGGAACTTCCCTCTAGGCAAGCGCCTCTTAGGACTCACACACGCAGCAGAGAGCCTCACCTCTCCCCACAGCCCTCACTGCCTCAGCCCCTCACAGCCCACAACCCGGCTGTGAGCTCCACTTGACAATCCTGGCTGCTTTGTGCTCCAGAGGGGTCCATAGAGGGGGCAGGTCCCGCTTCCTTCTCTCAGGGAGCACAGGCCTGACCACCTGTTGCCCAGCGTCCACACAGCAGCTTCACAGATTCTGTCCAGGTGTCTACAGAAGTGTCTGGCCCTGCTACTGCATGGTCACCAAATGCAGAAATGTCCTCCCCTTGAATTAATCAGAACTTCGAAATCTATAAAAGTAATGCAGTGTCCACTGGAAATAATGTGGAAACTATAGTTAAAGAGATAAATGAAGCCGGGCGCGGAGGCACATGCCTGTAATCCCAGCACTTTGGGAGGCTGAGGCAGAAGGATCGCGAGTTCAAAGCCAGCCTCAGCAATGGCGAGGCACTTAGTAACTCAGTAAGACCCTGTCTCTAATAAAAATACAAAAAAGGGCTGGGGATGTGGCCCAGTGGTTGAGTGCCCCTGAGTTCAATCCCCAGTACCAAAAACAAAAAAAAAAAAAAAGATATAAATGAAATAAACACCCTAGCCCCACTACCTAGAGATAGTCACTACCAAAATAAGCACATGCAGACTCTGACTGCCTTCTCCACACCTCCCCACTTTAACAAAGTGGGAACGCAGCAGCTACACTTCCACACCCACCACCTCTCGCTCAGGAGATGGGATCCTGGCCCCGCCTGGAGTCATGACTCCCGTTGCCGTGTCCATGCGACAGACACCACAGCTGTGCTGTGCAGAGCATTCCTAGCGCAGTTCTCCTCAAGGTCCCGCTCTGAACAGGTGACAGGACTCCTAGCCGTGGCAGCAAGGCCTGGATTCCTCACTCACGGCTTCTTCCTGCAGCCGCTCACGAGAGCACTGCCAGGGTACGACTTGTGTGGCCCACACAGCTGCCACAATCATCTCAAGGACCTGGGCAGTGGCCAAGGCTGAGGTCTGATAACCACCAAAACAGCCAGGAGGAAGCCGCTTCCCCAGGGATGTGCACACAGCTCCGGGTGACCTGCTTCTCCAGCCAAGGCTGCACTGGGGGGGAGTGTCCCGTCCACTGCCGAGCCCCCGGGTTCGCAGAGCTCCTGCCCAGGAAGCTGCTGTGGGGAGTCTAGGAAGACCATTTAACTCAAATACTTGGTAAATGTCTTGAGATGTCTCGAGTGAAAGGCAGCAGAAAGGCAAAGCCGCACCAGCATGGCTGAGAAGAGCGCTGGCAGGAAAGCCGCACTCCAGCAACGCCTGCGGGCGAGCCCTGGCTCCTGCTGTCTGGAGAAGTCTAGGTCCGTGAACTCAAGATCAGAAAAAAGAGAAAAACAGCTTGGTGCTCCCTCAACCCTTTACCAGCAGTCACCTGCAAATAGCAAGGACACTGTTGCCATTGCTGTTCAGTCAGATGCTCAGGAGTCCACAGCAGCAGGAGAGGAGGGTCCGAGTAAACCCTCCCTCTGCTCCAGAGCCCACAGGGACTCAGAGCCCGAAGGCCAAGGTGTTCCTTGGAGAGGTGACAAGACAGGGCTGCTGCGTTCTCCAAACAGCCTCGCCACGCTCACTCGTAGGGACCAGAGGGAAGAGCCCCGGGGGCCACTGCAGACTCGGCCAGTAGGAGGCCTCCCCCTTCACTGAGCCCCAAGGCTCCACTCGCACCGCCTGCCACAGGGCCTACCTGAGGCACTGTACGAGGACGAGGACGGCGTCCTGCGCGAGAAGCTCTTGACCGCCAGGCTCTGGCCTCGCTGTTTTCGCCGCCACGCTGTCCGGCATTTGGAGTCAATGCTCTGTTTGATTCGATACCAGTCAGACTCCGTGATTCCAAACTTATAGAAAAGGTGACCTGAAAGAACACATGCCAAGGAGAGCAGTGAGGGGCAGCCTTCCCGCAGGGCGCAGTGCCCTGAGCACTGGAGCAGGCCGGCTGACCCAGCCCCCCAGGAAAACGAGCCGGAAGGCACACTTCACAGGAAGACAGCGGGGTGAGCGGCCTTCCAGGACCAGGCGCAGGTTCACCCAGACACAGTTACACCTCCTTCCAACTTACGTAACTCGTAAAGGACCTGGCCCAACTGCACGCTGGGCAACAGAGGTGTCAGACCCGCTGTAGTCCAGCCCCGCTCACTGCCCCAAACCCATGGACAGGAACTCATGTCCCAAATGCCAGGACAATCAAATCAGGGTCCCAACAATGCAGCCAGATCTGGTCTTCCAAAACTGCACCCATTACCCTCTGCCCTCTCGGTCACCAGAGCCCCCAGGCCCCCTGCCGCACCACCGCGCTCTCGCTTTCCTGCAGCAGGAACCAGCACAGGTGTGGTGTCTGCTCCTCATGTCCCTCACACACACTGGAGCTTGAATCGGTCTCCCTGTGCATGACAGGAAGCCAGGCTGTCCTGGCAGGTGGCAGGAGCCCAGCTGTTCCATCGGTACAAGGTGACCACAGGCGATCTAAGGCTCTCTTCCAGTGCCCCAGCTCTGACGCTCGCTGCAGGACTCCCAGCAGCCTTCCGCCTTTCTCCTTGGACGCAGCGCCTCCAGGGCAGGGCTGTGCTGTGCAGTGCTTCTGCCCCGGCGCCCCCACATACCCGGCAGAAGGGCACCACCTACACTCCATCCTGAAGCAGGCGTGGCGCACACGGGCACATCTCCCTGAAGAACATCCTGGCAGAGCGAAGCACCCACGGGCACAAGTGTGTCCAGTCACTCTTCCACAGACAGCTTTCAAAGCATCACTGATGGGCACCCAGAGGCGCTCCCAGCCAGCAGCGAGCAGGCTAAGGACCTGGGAGGCCCTTCCTGTACCCAGTGGCAACATGGGATCCTGAGGCCCTCTCTCCTTCAGCAGGTGCCTCTCTGCTGGCCACGCCACTCCAGAGAAACTGATGAAACTAAGAACTGTCGTGATCAGAAGCTCACACAGAAATACTTCCTGTTTTGAGAACCAATAGTCCAGAGTTTGAACCATCCACTGAGAGTTAACTACTGCCCCTCCCCAAACACCTGCTCCTGTCCAGAGCAAATACCAGAGCTAATCACAACAAAGGAAGTGTTTGTTTTCTAAGTACTATGTTGAATATCAGCAGGTTTGTTGTTGTTTTGAGAACACTTCTTGGCTTTTTATATGAGCGTGTCCTTAGGGCAAAAACGCAATGGCAACATAACTCTGTGATCTAGATAAAAAGAAAATGGGGCGGGACTCACAGTATCAATAAGAACAACCAAAAGTAGGGGAGCGACACTCTGACACCTCCTACAAAGAAGACAATTTGTGATTTAAGCAGCAAATCTGGGGACTCTGACTTTCAGGTCACCTCTAAAGAAATCACAGAATCATCACTCAATAAATATCCACTGAGTGATGGCAATGTGCTGCATGTGGCTTTACCTGAAGACAAAGCCTCGCCTAGGCCCAGGACAGTGACACTGCAGTGACCAGAGGACCCACTGTGGACCACAGGCACCAAAGATCCCGCAACTAACCAACTACCTTATTGTGGGATTCATGTTTAACAACCTCAAGAAAGAAGAATGTCATTCACCTTCCTGTCAGTTCTGAGGCAAAGGCCAGAAGAAGGGATTTGTCCAAGTCAGCGGCCTTACGACCCGCCTTCAGTGCCACCCGAGGAGAGGGGGCTCCGCTGTGGCCCTCAGCACAGCCCAGGCCGGCCAGGCAAAAAGCCCGCCCGACCTGCTGCTGCTCTGTCTGCTCAGGCTGCCCCACCCCTGCTTCTGTGCACTGGGGAGGCAGCAGGCGAGAGGACAAAGAACAGAAGCCGTGGCACCAGCCCTTGAGCCACCAGCGGCCCACAGAGCCACACTCAGCTCACTGGAAAGCAAGGTGGTGAGCCCTTGCCACTGGCTGGGCCTGGGAGGAGCTACGCCTGCCCACTGGGCTCAGGGGAGGCCCCAGCCAGCTCCCACTGTGCCCTGGCAAGCTGCCGGGGAGTCTACGCTGGGGCAGAAAGCAGCGCCCCCCGTAACTGCCCCCCACCCTGCAGAACTCCCACTCTGGACATGGGTCCAGATCACAAAGCCAGACTCACAGCTCTGCCTGGGCAGCCTGGCTCACAGTGGGCCTGAGAGGCGCTGAGGGGCCGGGCAGAGGGAGCCCACAGTGGAGCTCGGTATCCTGTCCTCAGTGGGTGGCTCGCTCGGTTTATCAGGCATGAAGGAATGACAATCGTGATCCCTGTTAACATAACCTCAAGTTCAAGGAGAAAGCAAAGCAGGAAATTGAGTGTCAGCAACTTACTTCTTGAAAGTGCAGACCTAACTAGATAGCAGCCGGCTTAGCAAAGCAACAGGAGTCCACACGGCCCTGAATGGGGAACTGAGCCAAGTGTCCTCCTGGTGACGCCCCAGGCAGGCCCAGGCCCATGACATCCAGAGCCTCCCTCACAAAGCCCAGCCGATGTCCCACCACCACGACTGCACGCACGGCACAGTCGTGACAAAGACCAGGCTCCTCAGCCTGCCCAGCACTGGTGCTGCTCTCGGCTGCCTCAAGGCGCAGAGTCCAGGTCCCTGCCAACGAGGGCTCTTCTGCTGGTCTCCATCTCTCACGGGACCTGCCCCTACCTCACCACTTGGTCAAACTGGTAAAGTCAGTGACCCCTGCCATGCTGAGCAGGGGTGGACCAATGGGAGCAGCTGTGCACAGCCGTGTCCTGCCCCCAGGCACCCGTGTGCAGCCTCCCCGTCACCACAGTACTGGAGAAGAGCTGGCACCCAACCAGCAAGTGCAGAAGAACCCATGTCCTATGCGATAGGTTGAGCAGCGTCCCCTCGATTTCACATCCTTCCCAGGACCTCAGAGTGTGACCTCACTGGAACCAGGGTCCGTGCAGATGTGATTCATTAAGTGAAAATGAGGTCATACCAGTGTGCCTGGTGTCCTTATAAGGAGAGGAGAAAAAGACAGATGAAAACACTGGGAAAGAGGGCCACGTGGCAATGTGGCAGGGGCTGCAGCCAGGCTGCCATGAAGCGGGCAGTGCCAGGAAGTGCTGGCCATCAACAGAAGCCAGGACAGAGAAAGCCCATCAGGAGAGTACAGCCCTGCCAAGAACTGGACCTTGGACACACGGCCTCCAGACCCACCAGAGAACCAGCACCTGCGTTCCCGCCCAGCATACAGTGCTCCCTGCAGCAGCCCCGAGAGCCCAGCAACCCTGCAGGATGCACCGGGAAGGGGAGACAGACGGGGCTCCCCGAGGTAAGCGTGCACTGAGCACCTGTGTGGCCTGTGCCTTCTGCCAGGAGACTGCCTGCTGGGAGGAGGGGACTGCAGCCCTCTGCAGGTCACCTGGGAGTGCGGGACTTTGTGCCAATCAAGCAAACTCCCACCAAGCACCAGGAGACCTCAGGGGTCTCTCATTCATACCAGTCTTCTTCACAGATGTCCCCAAAGGTCAGGGGGTGTCATGCTGCTTGTATTTTCATTTCATTTGTGGCACCCTGCAGGTTAGGACTTGCTCTTCTGTGCCGTTCAAGCAGAGGCTTATATAACTGATAGGAAAAGCTGTAGGAAGCATGCCTGCGCTCTCAGTTCAAATAACAAGAACACACTCCTAAAAACAATGTTCCATGTTGTCCAAAGCTACGAGAATGCACCAATTTTGATGGGGCACAAACTATTTCATTAGCTGCCTAAATTCTGGGAGGCCCATTGATCCTTGGGAGTCCTCAAAAAGCCAAAATCCCAGAAAGCAAATCCCCACTTCAATAAACAGGTTCCCTCATTTCACAGAGACAGTATTTAGAGAAGTGACCTACTGTGTGTTTCAAAATGCAGACTTCTGTCTCCCGGGGGGGGGGGGGGGGGGGGGGGGGGGTATTTCTTTTGGGGCGGCAGGGAGGCGATACCAAGGGTTAAACTCAGGGGCACTCGACCACTGAGCCACATCCCCAGACCTATTTTGTATTTTATTTAGACACAGGGTCTCACTGAGTGACTTAGGGCCTTGCTAAATTGCTAAGGCTGGCTTTGAACTTGTGATCCTCCTGCCTCAGCCTCCCGAGCTGCTGGGAGTATAGGCGTGCCCCACAGAGCCTGGCAGGAGAAAACATTTCTGTCAACAAACAGGAAGGAGAAACTTAAGCCAAAGTCTTCCTGGTAATGAGCAGCCCTGGGCCTAACTAGGACATTTGTAGGCTGGAGCTCTGATGCTGTAGATGTCACTTCAGACTCTGAAGGGACAGCAGAGGCAGGCAGAGGTGACAATGCCAGTATGCTCTCAGCACTAGCCAAGCTGAGGCCTCAGGAGCCGCGCCTGTGTCCATGTATTTGTTTTGTGTTGTGTTCTGAGGAGCAATCAGCAGTAAGGATCAAAGCAAGCAAAGGGAGAAGAGGCCAACAAGCACTCGGAACGTTCCAGAGTCCACCTGAACACACAATGGCGTCTAAACTACAGAGGCCTCACTGACACAGGTGGGCCAGGTGGGCTCCCAGTCATCCTGAGGGCTGCACCCAGCAGAGGGGACCTGTGCACGCACTGCCCCTTCCCAGTGGCTTCACAGGCGTAGAGGGCCACATGCACTGGCAGAGCCCCACAGCAGCTCTACCAGGTTTCTCCCTGTCACCTGAGAGCTGAGTGAGGCACAGAGGCCAGCAAGGGCAGCACTCATGGGACGGGTCCTAATCAACAGCCTGTGCCCATCCCCCCAAGAGACGGATGCCAGCACGAGCTGCCAAGTGAACAGAAGCACAGCGAGTGCCAGGCTGGGGACGGAGGGCAGAGCTGTGCACACTTCACGGCCTCGAGGCTCCTGGCTTCCCTGGACCCACGACCTCTGGAACTTCACCTGGTGTCTAAGCTCAGGACACACAGGCTGGGCACTCTGAAGGCCCAAGGGAAGGAGGACAGGGAACAGCCACCTGCTGTGAACATCTGAAGCAGAGACGGGGTTCTCTGGAAACCCCCATCTGCCTCCCTTGGGGCCCTGGACTTGGCCACGTGGCTCTCTACAACAACCTATCTACCATGGCAGGGCAGCGCTGGAGTGGGTGAGGCTGCTGTGGTCAGCTGCCCCTGCCATGATGGACAACTAGAGTCACCCAGAGGTGCAGCTGCAGCCAAGTGCACAGCACCGGCTTCCCGTTCCTCCCCAAGAAAAGACAAAAGGTCACAGCATAGAAATCAGCATGCAGGCCACAAGCTCTGAGCCACAGTGTAGCTCCAGTGAACTGGCTATGACAGGCCAAAACTGCCCCTCTCTTCTTTTTTTTTTTTTTTTTTTGTGTGTGTGTGTGTGTGTGTGTGTGGTACCAGGGATTGAACTCAGGGGCACTCGTCCACTGGGTCACATCCCCAGCCCTTTTTTGTGTTTTTATTAGAGACAGGGTCTCACTGAGTTGCTAAGTGCCTCGCCATTGCCGAGGCTGGCTTTGAATTCGCGATCCTCCTGCCTCAGCCTCCCAAAGTGCTGGGATTACAGGCGTGCGCCACTGCGCCCGGCCCCTCTCTTCTCTAACAGCCCCCAACCTTCCCTCTGAGTGGTGGTGTCGCAGGTGCTAAAAGGGAGACATGCAGGTGGCACACGAGGGGCATGCCCCACTACCCCCTGCTCCTTGAGGATGAACACTGGCTCTTGGCTCTGGGCATCTCTGAACTCCTCCTCTACTGCTCACAGATCCTGTGACACAAACAGCGGCTGTGCGCCAAGTCAGGGGCTCCTCAATCCCATGAAGTACAAGCTGCCCAGATGGCACCTACACAGCACCTGGGCCGCAAATGCACCCACATGAGTGTGTGCACCATTCTCCAGAGCACAGAACCCAACCCCAGGAACATCCCAGCAGAGCCACCACACCAGTCCTTCACTGTCCAGACGCTGCCCAGAAAACACTGGAGGCAGGCCCAGGGGTGGCTGGATGTGGGTGCCGGCAGCCCATGAGCAGAACCTGAAGAACCTGGAAGGGTGGTGACACAGGCTCACACCCGTCTCACACCTCCAACACCCCGTGTGTGGCAACGCTGCCTAGATATGGAGAAGCAGAGCAGGCGGGCTGACTCCTGGAGCCAGAGAGACCAGGCCTGCTCCTTGGTGTGGGGACAGCACCTTCCACTAGCCTGCACAGACGCTGGGAGCACGGTTCTTGTGAGAGCTACTGAAAACATAAGCCTTCAGGCTGTGGACCCTTCCTAACAGAAAGGGTCACGTTCAGAGTGGAAGGCTGCATCTGGAGGACAGGGCCGCAGTCCATGGCTTCCCCACCGGGAGCACGCATGCTGGACACGCTCTCCTCGGCGTTGAGACACAGACGCGTGCTACTGCAGCGCTCTCCAGGCCTGGGCAACCCGACACAGCTGCGTGCTGACTGGCTTCGTGTTGTGCCTCATCAGAAGCCACGTGCTGGCTCTTGGAAGCGGGGAACTCTGGAATGAAGGGCCTGGGAGCAAGCATCAGCCAGAGGGCCCTCCCTGTCTCATCAGTAGGACGACGGCTTGAGCAAGAACCACTCTCCAGAGAGGGCAGCTCAGGCCACGCTGAAAACTAAGGTCGATCCCAGGCACTGTCCTGGCTTCCTGCACGGCCAGGCCAACCCAGGAACACATGACCCAGACCAAAGCTGAGGAGGACAGAGACAGAAGCACTCCACCCTTGCCAGCAGAGCTCAGGAGAGCATGATCAGCAGGAGGCAGGGGAGGTCGGGCTCTCCTACCCTCTCCCTCAAGAGGGGCCTGAGGACAAACAAGGCCACAAGGTCAAAGTCCTTGGAGCAACACACCCCAAATGTCCTTTTCACTGTGGGACATCAGCCAATGCCTTACCAGAGGATGCTCGACTCTGAACCCCCAGGATCTGTGACCACCGAGCCCAGTGTCCCCTCCAGCACTGCTCATGTGGGCCCCCAATCGGGTTCACCAGATGCCTCCACAGCCCTCTCCACCCCCAGCCAGGCAGGAACCAGGGCAGGCCCACTTACACCGGATCCCGTAGATGGTGAGCGGGTCCAGCTGCTTCTTCCCATGCTTGCCCTGGCCCGAGAGGTTGGACACGGCCTGCACCTCGCGGTGGAAGAGGTAGTCCAGCAGCGTGAGCGCCATCTTCTCAGCCGTGCGGCAGTTGGTGCTGATGTGCAGCATGTCAGAGGGGATGATGGCGCAGCGCACCCGCATCTCAGGGTTGTTCTCATCGCCCAGCCAGGTGCCGTTGGGGTAATCCTCTGAAAAAGAGACGGGGTCCTCCGTGAGCCAGCTTCAGGGCATGCTCACATTCCAGATGGCCCAAGTGCTTGGCTCAGAAAGGCTCAGGAAAGCTGACCCACAGCCAGTCCCCCAGCCTCCCTGTGGCTGCAAGAAGGGGGCTCCACTCCGACAAAGACAGACACGATCATGCCATGCCACAAAGGCCACCTAGGTTTCCTGCTCCATTGCAGAAAGATGAACATGGCAGCCTACGTGGTGCCAACACTCTAGCCTGCACTCCAGGCTTGCACAGGAGCCAGACTACCGTGTGGCCTCTGTGAAGGCAGGGCTCTGAGCGCCATCCACTCGTTGGAAAGCTACCCAGGTGGGTCCTGCCCAAAGCCCGTGCAGATGCCGAGGTGTGGCACACTGGAAGGCAGCAGCTGCAGCGGCTGCAGTGCCCTTGGGAGCAGCCCAGGACTCACACAGGCCCAGGTCATGCCGAGTCGGGAAGGGAGGGTATCAAATAAGCTCTGGGCTTAGACACCAGATTTTCTTTACCCCCAGCAGTGCAATGAGCTTCAGAAAGCAAGCCTCACATCTTCCCTCCGCTTTAAGCTTTGCCGCACACCCAGGCAGGAATGGGCAGAGGCAGCCGCTTGGCAAGGACACCCACTTTTCCTGTGCATCCTCTCGACCGTGGGTGTGATGGCCAGAGTGTACTTGCCCCAGATGAGAACTCAGTACACCCATCTCCACTCTGACACGCCTCTAGAAGAGGTGATGTGACAGGCCAGCACCATAGTCTTCTGCACTGCAGGAGCTCCCAGGGACATGCCACCTCCACAGGACGCCTGAGCCCTGCCCCAGCATTCCATACAGCCACCCCTCCCCTCCCTGGCCTCCCTCCGGTCCTCCCTCAGTGGACGGCCCAGTGGTAAGTGTGGAGCTGGCCCCTGCTCAGAGCGCCAGGACCCTGTCCTCGTCTCCAGGCCAAAGCTCCTTCCTCCCCACAAGCATTTTCCTCAACCACGTGGACACGCTGCTTTAACACATCGTCTCAAAGGCTAGGAGTGCAGAGTGACAGCTTTAACCATGCACCCGGGCAGGTCTGCAGCACCCCAGGGCCTGCAACACCCCAGAGCCCAGGGCTCGCACACTCTGCTCTCCCCTGACCACAACCCCAGTGCCTGCCTCAGGCCCACTGCTCTCTCAGGAAGCCTCACCCACGCCCTGAACCCCGAGGACTGCCACGGAACACCAGCGCCAGGCAGGGAGCTCTGTCCATGGGAAAACATGGCCCCTGGGTAGGGGTGAGGCCGTCTGGAAGCACTACTTGGGGCACCTCAGGCTGGGCTCCTGGATGTAGCTAAGGCTGGAAAACAGCTCTGATTTCCAGAACTCAGAGTAAAAGATGAAGAAGCAGCATCCAATCTCAGAGACACTGATGGTTCAGAGTGGAGAGGCTGTGCAGCTCAGACACAGCACTTTGTGAACACCAGACACAGCACTTTGTGAACACCAGCCACTACTAGATTCAGCCTATGAATAAAAAGTCAAGTGGACACATGACTCAGAGGCCCAAGGAGACCCCAACAGGGCTGTCAAGGGTTCATGGGGGATGCTGAGAAGACTCCAAGTCCCAGGGTACTTACTGACTGATCTGCAACTATGTCCTAGACAACCTTGTGCCTGCCACCGGGCCCAGTGCTCACCATCCAAGGCCTGGCTCAGCTGCAGGTCTTAGTTCTAAGGCACCGAGCTCAGCAGTCCAGTTGCAAAGCCAGGGGAGCCGTGCAGTCGGGGCTGGCTGCCGAGGACGGAGCAGGACAGAGTGCCGGCACTCCGCTGAAGCTTCAAACAGGAGGTGCTATCACTGATACCAAGAATCTCTGCACTTCATATTTGGAGATCAGGAGCACAGGGACCCACAGTGAACACGCTGGGAGGGGCAGCAGCACCCTGTGCTGTCAGAAGCGGGGGCACTGGCTATACCTGCCCACCCTGCCTGCCACCCCCACAGGGACATGGGAGAGCACAAGGAACAGTGGGTGAAAGCTGCCAAAAACCACTGCAGCCTTCAGCAGGAGTGACAGGAGTGCTGATCCTGCCTGGCCAACCTCCGCCTGCTTGGAAAGTGATTCTAAAGTAAACACTGGACCAGAGCTCAGCACTGTTTCCAAACATGTCAACATCGCATCCAAGCGTCACTGAGACTGCGTGTGAGCAGCACCAGCAGGAGAGGAGTCCAGTCCAGCCAGGATGACTGGGGCTCCCCATCACCATGTTGAGAACCTCCTTGGCCTGCTCAGGGCAAGCACCAGCTCCCACAGGACCGCAGTCCACACCTCCTTCCTCCCAGGAGTTCCATCATGAGGCCTATGAGGCAGCACCAAAGGTGACAGTACTCCCGGTAGGTCACCATAGTCACCCCAAACTCCACCCTCGCCACCAGGCAGTCCAAGGAGGGAGGCTCACAGGAGAGGAGGGGAGGGGAGGCCGGACTCGGTCGAGCAGAGTGCAGTGGAGGTGGCACAGCCCTGCAGCTCCTGCCGGGCAGAAGACATGGCACACTCATCAGGGTGGCGCTGGCCTGTCACACCCACGTTTTCCTTAACCCTGTAGAAATACTATTTAGTCATTAATTTAAAAACAAAAAAAGCTGCAACCCGCGGTTGTTGCTGCCTAAAGCGATGGCCGCTTGGAGCAACGAAGCCGCGGGAAGAAGTTCAGAGGCGAACTGGAGACAAACAGCTTTTTATTCTGATAACTTTTCTCTCTGGCTCTAACAACGACTAACACGCACCACACACCACCAAAAAATGGCGCTGACCCGATCAGCAATCTCGGCTCAAGTCACTCGAGATCCCGGGCCAAGTCCCGTGAGACTACGGAAGGCGGCAATGCCCAAATCTCCATGGCCCATAGTCAACCACAATTTAAGCCATCTCCCCAAACAGGGCTCCTGCACGAGGTCATGCGGCCACTCCAGAGGGAGGGTGCAAGCACCTCCGTGGGCCCAGTTCTCCAGGGCTGGATACTCTCACCCCCTGGCTGCTCACAGTGACACAAACAGCAGATGAGGTCGAGTCTGAAGCATGATGCACCCTGCCCCACCTGCCTCCTGCCTTCCCTGGAGGCCACTGTGAACTCCCGCCTACCAAGCAGAACATGCCACATTTCTATGACTAGGGCAAGTGTCCCAGGCTGTCTGTCCTGCCACCCCTGGCACAGCAGGAACACAGGCAACATGCTGGGTGTAAGACCACTCACGCCCCAGGCCTTAGGTCACAAGACTGACTGTGGTCTCACTCTTCTCAGCGGCCAATTCATGATCCCATGAAAATGTGCTCACGTAATAACCCATGCTAAAAAATATGTAAGATAAATGTTCAAGGAATGTTTCTGGCAAAATTCCCTCCTTTGCATATGTATGACTGAAATTTTGTGAACACAGCAAATTGTTGTTGATCTGCGTTGGCAGCGAGCAGCGCCAACAACACCCTGCCGGCCACGCCCGCCAGCTCTCCAGACTGAGGGCCTCTGAGCAGGAAGACCCCCCAGCCTCTGCCTGGCTGCCCCTGCTCAGCACATCACAGTGCCGCAGAGGTCGCCGTGCTGGCTCCAGGGCACTCAGAGACCAGCCGAGACAAGAAGTCACAAAAGTACAACGCTTCCCTGCTGCAGTCAGCACCCAACTTTGATATGCAGGATGAGTCAAGTTTTGCAGGAATTATTAAATGCCTCCACTACAGGAATTAAAAGACTTTATTAGAAATCTAACTGAATTCCTTAGTTAACAGATCCCGTTCTTTGTGCATTTTAGCTAATTTGCTTCTCTAACTCCATCTGCACACACTTCCAGTGCTAAATGAAGGAGTGCACAAGGCCAGCGGAGGACAAACTGAAGAACTGAGGTTAATGGTCAGTGCTCTGAACAATCAGGAGTTACTTTCTTTCTCATTCAAATGGAGTTTACATTGTCAACAAATGCATTACCTAAGTAAGAAAGTATGGTAAAACTTGAGGTGTCGCCTTTGCAGTATGATAAACTGACTCTGAACCTGATGTGAAATGGCATCTGGAATTCTTAAGTAAAAACTGCTTTGAGGGGCCGGGGTTGTAGCTCAATGGTAGAGCACTTGCCTAGCATGTGTGAGACATTGGATTCGATCCTCAGCACCACATTAAAATAAAGGTATTGTGTCCATCTACAACTAAAAAAAAAAAAAAAAAAAAAAAAAAACTGCTTTGAAATCCATGATTCTGTAGACTTCAGGCACTTAAATACTTACATAAGAAGACAAAAACAATCTGTACACTTGCAGCTCTTGGCTCTTATCGGGGACCCCAGAAACTAACTGCAAAGACAAGCCTGGTACCCAGAAGCACCCGCATGTGTGATCCTTCTCCAACAGGTACCACTGCCCTGACGCTCCCTGCCCAGCAGCTGCTCTGGCTGGGGCAGCACCTGTGCTGGACAGCTAATATGTGTCCCAGCACGCACAAGTCCCACCGAAGGTCAGGGATGCCACTGCCCTCAACAGTGAGCTGATGAAAGAGACCTTCAGGACTGGCTGCTCTTCCGGGATTTACAGCCACAGCAATCACTTAAAGAGGACCCCTCCATCTTCAAACAGCCTTCACCAAACCACTGCACCAAATATGGCGGCTCAGCTAGACGCGTTCCAGACAGAATATGCTGAGGGCATATCCATTCCCCAGAGATCAGCAAGCAGACCCATCAGCGTCCTCTTGTAATGGCTGAGAAGGTGGAATTATTCTGAACTCTGACCTCTTCTTCAAAACAAAATAGAATCTTAAATTGGAAAAATATCTCCAGTCTTCCCCAATCCTAACACCCTGTGCTGTAGCTCAAGATCCCTGTGGCAGAAACAACCAGCTTTCCATGTGGTCTTAAAACTGCACTCAAAGCCTCTGCTAAGAAGCATATCTTAAAAATAAAAAATCAAATAAGGACATATGTCTTACATGGAGTGGCAGTTAAAGAACCTGAACTAAGACACAAAGAAACCTGTACTTTCCTTATGAAGTGAACAACCCCATGTCCAAACATCAGTCCTCTCTATCTTCCTTTATTTAAAAAAAAAAAAAATTATTTATTTATTTATTAGTTGTACACAATGTCTTTATTTATTTTTACGTGGTGCTGAGGATCGAACCCGGGCCGCGCCTGTGCTAGGCGAGCGCTCTACCGCTGAGCCACAACCCCAGCCCCCTATCTTCCTTTTAGCGTCAGGCAGCGGATTCCCCAGCAGAAACCTATGACGCTGGTCATCCCACACTCAAGACAAAAATTTGTAAGGGGGATTTTTGTTTTGCTCATTAGCTGGACTGGTTTACACCAAATGAACACCAGGCCTACGTGGCTAACCAGACCACCTGCACGAAATTCACGTGGAGGAGGAGAGCAGTCAGTCTCCCTGGTGGTCCTGCAATGGGCCTCACGCAGCTCCCCTAGGAGGGAAGCAGCAGCACCCTCTTCTCCTTAAACTTGATGTAAAAGAACCAGTTGCCCTAACCTTGCAATGCATACATACGTAAATCCGACAAGCATTCACAAAAGCATGATTTACAACAGCCACAAAGTGGAAGTAACTCAAATGCCCATCAACAGACAATGGACAATGCTACTCAGGTACGAAAAGGAACGGAGCACTGCTGCATGCCACCACCTGGACAGGGAGCCCACTTACGTAGAAGGTACACAGCAGGCAAGCCCCTTGAGACAGAGGGGGCCTAGAAGGGTGAGGGTGGTGGGGGAGTCACTGCTACAGGGGGAAGGTTTCCTTCAGAGAGAGAAAAAAAATTCCAGCCAGGCGCGGTGACACACACCTGTAATCCCAGTAACTTGGGAGGCTGAGGCAGAAGGATTAAGGTGAAAGCCAGCCTCAGCAAAAGTGAGGCACTAAGCAACTCAGTGAAATCCCGTCTCTAAAAAATACAAAATAGGGCTGGGGAGGTGGCTCAGTGGTCAAGTGCCCTGAGTTCAATCCCTGGCACCCCACCCTCCAAAAAAACAATTTTAAAATTAGATAAAGGTGATAGTTGCACAACCACCATGAAATCATTCACCTCTGTCACTGTCACAAGTACCCGAGGTAAAACAACCGAGGAGGAGGAGGAAGGATTTACTCTGGCTCAGGGTTTCAAAGGTCACCTGGCCCCTTGGCTTTGGGCCTGAGGTGGCACAGCACATCATGGAGGGAGCACAAGGGAGAGCAGGGCCAGCCAGGACAAAGAGGAGAGTCCTAATACCCTTTCATGGGCACACCCCTGGACCTAACATCCTCCCACTAGGCCCCGCCTCTTAAAGGCTCCACACCTCCCAGCAGCGCTGCAGGCTCCAACCAAGACTTGACAGGTGCCTTGGGGAACATTCCAGAGCCAACCCTCACGACCACTGAAATGGATGCTTTAACACAGTCAACTTTATGGTACACAAGTTTTCTTTTCTTTTTTAAAGTTACCTCTTTTTTCCCCTCACTATTCTGCCATCTCACTCCTAGCTATTTATTAGAGGTAAAAGCAGTTTCTGAAAAAACATTTATTCTAGTGTTTCAGGCATAGTAACAAGTTTCTCTAACAGAAAAATCTTTGTTAAGTTGACAAACCTACATCCTGTTTATATGAAAAACCAATAACTGAGATGTGGAAGCAGGAGAACCTCTCAAGTTCTCCCTGGTAAATGAAACACAGGCCTGAGAGGTCTGTAGCACACAGCCCAGTCCACCTGGGTTCTTTCCCTCCTCCCCATGCCATTGCTCTGTTGTTCTGCTTGATGCTGGGGATCAAGTCCAGGGCTGTGTGCATGCTATTCATGCTGTAGTAACAATGTCACTGATGATGGCTACAAAGTTAGTCCCCAACAGCACATAAGGACTCCAGGTGGCACAAAGCCTTTGAAAGGCACACAGGGCTGTCCCCACAGGCCAAGGGACAGGCAAGAGGGCATCTCAGACCTCTCAGGAGAGAAGGACCTTCCCCACCTTGGGGCTCCCAGAAACCCCAGGCAGGGGCCTAGGGAAGACAGACCCAGCTACCAGCTTCCCCACCTGTCCATGCAGACCCCAGTCAGGACAGGCAGCACGTATGTGCCACAGCTAGAACAAAAGGCATCTCTCAGCCCAGCACCCTGGGGTCCACGTCCAGCTGTGGTACAGAGAGGGGGAGCCTGCAGGACACGAATGCCACCACCAGGAAGCATCAGAAAGTGGTTAAATACGTGAAACTAGAAGTGACATCTGTATTAATGTGGAAAGATTCTACTGTAGAAAAAAAGTGAAAAGTGAGTTGGCAAAGTCATCAGGTATGCATACGAACACAGAAAGGCACCGTACCAGGAACGGAACCCAGGGGCACTTAACTACGGGGCCATAGCCCCAGCCCTTTGTATTTCATATTTTGAGACAGGGTCTCACTAAGTTGCTTAGGGCCTTGCTGAATTTTTTAATTTGTTATCCTCCTGCCTCGGCCTCCTGCAGCCTCCTAGAGGCATGCACCACCACACCTAGCTTCAAGTTATTTCAACTTCACCTTCATTTTTACATTATTTCACTTTTCTTAAAGACAATAAGTGTGTATCACTTTCCTAAAATAATGAAAACAAGGCTGTCACAATCACTGTGCAGGCCAAGCAGAAAAGCAGCCCTGGGGACACACCTTCCGAGTTCAAGGTGATGAGGGTGACGTTGCTCCCGATGCTCTGGCTCCCCGGCTGGCCGCAGTTGGACACAGAGTCGCTGGCCTCTGACCCGCTCTCCCCATCCTCGTTGTGGCTGTCGTCCTGTCCTGGCACCTTCACCACGATGGTGTTCTGCCGCCGCCCAGGAACAGCGCTGGCAGGAAGCAAGCACAGCAGCCCATTGTGAGAGTGACCTGAGCAACACGCGAGGTCAGCCCTGACTCACTGGACAGTCCTCTTCCCGGTGACCACAGCGTCTGACTGAGCATGGACCAATGGACCAATGTCTCCCCACACAGCTTTCTATGAAGACTAATAGCAATTTAATGGAGAAATAGTCTGGGGCTGAAAGAAATGGTACAAAATAAAATGAAGGTTTAAAGAAAATATTTACACCACAAGAGAGGTGGAATCGTGACTCACTGTGACTCGGGCCTGGAACACGGCTTTCTGAGTTGAGAGGTTATGCTATGAAATGCTGGCTTGAATAAGAGTCATTTTTAGGGCTGTGTTGAAGGAAAGACAAAATGAAGAGGAAGGGAGCCCAGAGCTCCAGATCAGCCCATCCCTCCGGTCAGACATCCGAGAGGTGACTCAGCCTCCAAAACCGCAATCACACTCCCAGTTATTCCCACGGACGAACCATGGTGTGAGTTTCTAAGGCCAGTTCTGAATCCCAGGAGTCCCCTGAGAGCTACTCTTATCACAAGGGCTGGTGGCATGCAGCGGTGAAGTCCTGCCAACAGAGCAGGGCCACACGGCCAGCTGCAGAGAGCGCTCTAAGGACTACTGATGACTTGCCTTCTAAATGGCCCTGTCAGCATCCCTGATGATGGCCTGCTCAGCACCCAGAGGGAAAGGAAGCACTAGTTCCCTGTTAGCAAAGCCAAAAATGGTGCTTAAGGTCCTGGCTGTCCTCAGAGGAGGGAGCTGCCCACCACGCCTCCTGAAGTGGCCCCTCTACTCAGACCGACCTGCTGCCTCGGGCACCCCCCGCCCACCCAAGAGCGCAGCCCAAGACTGCAGCTGCTTCCTACGGGACTGGACCAAGACCATAAGGAACCAGGGCAAAGCTAGAGGAGCCAGGATCTGCAGGAGACTGAGAAAAAGCAGAACAGAACGTCATGAAGACACAGATGGAAACAAAAAGCAACGATGACCCTCACAGGGATGTGCACAGCTCAGAGCACTGGGCAGAGGGCACCTGCAGTGGCTCCAGCCACACCTGGGGTGGGCACCAGTGCCTTCTGTCCACACCCACTCCACCATGCTTCCACTCAACGTGTCTCAAAAGAAAAGGGTGCAGGAAAAAGCCAGAAACTCAACATGCCCATCTCATTCAGCAAACTCAGAAGAGGTGTCTGGTTGCCTGACATGCTGCTGGTAGGGACAGACAGAATGACCAACTGACCGCTGTGAAAACACACTGCCAGCCCCCACCATCTCACATAGGCTCCAGCACAGACGTCCCTCGGCCGCTCACTCTGTGAGTGGCTATGGATCGGGGTGTGGTCTCTTGGCCTGTCCCCACCCCCACGCTGAGCACTGCACTGGCCCCCCCGACTTCACGAAACTTGAGTTGGTGCCTGCCAGGATCACCCGTGAACAGAGAAGGACACGTATATCAACTGTGCCCTGGCTGGGGACATTGACTTATTCTCATCACAGAGGCAGGGAAAGGTGGGGTGGTGCGTGGCTACTGACTTGCTAATGATATTTTCCAGGGAATCCGGTGCCCTGTTGCTCAAGGGGTCTTCCATCTTGGCTACAATGGCGTTCTGCCGATCATTGTTGAGTATTACTGTAGTCTGGGGGACGACGCTACGGAACAAAAGAATCACAAGAAAAAGAAGACCTTAAAACAACAACATTCATTGTCAGCACATCAGAGTCATTCAATATAGTCAGCTCCCAGCGGCCTGCTCGAGGGAAGGAGGGAGGGGAGGAGGTGGTCCCGGGCAGGGAGCACTGAATTTGCACTGGCTAAAAATAAACTGGAGAGGGGGCTTCTTCACTGAGAGTTTACATTCCTAACTCACAGGTGCATTCTGTGGGACAGCTGAGCAGAGGGTACTTAAAAACAGTCTGTGCCCAACAGGCGGAGGCACTGCGAGTCTGTCCAGCACAAGTCACACTGTGTATGAAAACCAGCCTGCCTTTCCTGACCCCATTCCAGCCGATGTCGATGCAGAGCTCACTGCTGCCCGCACACCAGTGTCGCTGCACACACCAGCACTAGGGAGCCGGGGCAGCCGTCGCATCAGATGGCCAGCAGGTTCACAGTGTGCGGGCTCTCCTGGAAAGCACACAGGCCACAGCCACAGGGCCTTGGGCTCTGCTCTGAAGAAAGAAGATTCTAGGAAAAAACAGTGGCCACAAGCCCGAGGCCGCCAGGCCAGCAACACCCTGGAGGAAGCACTAGACTGTGCGGCCCACAGGCCGTGAGCCAGCTCCCGAGGCACAATCTTGTTTGTATTTTCAATCATTAATTTTCAACCCTTAGCACTTTATGGTCACAAGAAATTTTCTAAAGTATGCCTTGCTGTGAGCAGTTGGGGAGCAAAAGGAACTAGCACAAAAAATACAAAGTCATACTATCAGAGAATAAAATATCTTTTCCTGGGAAAAAGATGCTCATCTGTGATTGGCACACATGAAATCAGCCTGGCGTCACAGCCATATGACTGAACCGCCCACCTCAGGTACAAAACTAGCACCTCAGTGAGCCCCAAGTCTGTCACAGGACCACAGCTGATTTTCCAAGATGGAAGTGCAATTAACTGCACATCATGAAAAGGTATTATTATCTTTCAATCATTCTAATTGTTCTTTGGCAACACCTAAAGTAACTCACCAAACCATGATGAATTATCCACAGGTCAGGTATCAAAAGGAAACAGGTAGGGCTGGGGTTGGGGCTCAGTGGCAGAGCACTTGCCTAGCACATGTGAGGCACTGGGTTCAACCCTCAGTACCACATATAAATACGTAAAGAAAATAAAGGTACATGAACAACTAAAAAAAATATATTAAAAAAAAAAGGAACCAGGTAATTTTTCCTTCCTTTTTTGCAGTGCTGGGAACGGAACTCAGGGCCAGGTGCATGCTAGACAAGTGCTCTGCCACTGAGCTGCCTCACCCCCTAGGTGACTCTCACTATCTGATCACTGCAGCCAGGTACAGGCTCCAACAATCTCATATGTGCCAATCAAGGGACTAAAATGATTTATATGGGTTTGATATGTATGCAAGTCTATCAACTGTGAATTGTACCAAAGAATATTTAGTACAAAGAACATTTCATTTTTCAAAAGCTAAGCTATGGAACTTCCATATCGCATCAAGAATAAAGTAGGTGGGTGCTGGGGTGCAGCTCATGGTAGAGCAGTTGCCTGGCACACACGGGGCCCTCGATTCCATCCCTAGAATCACCCAAAAAAAAAAAAAAGTAGTAGTTATCTAAGGGATGATATGAGGAAAGTACTATAATAATATTAAGTGCCAAAAATGACGAATAAATGTAGACGTGCATGTGTGTGCACTGGAAGCCTTTCCCAGAAACTGGGGTGGAAACGAACTTTCCTGGAGGGCCTAATGTTCTGAACATGCCCATGATTTCTCTCCAAGCCACAGGCTGGCCACAAGCTCACTACTTTCTGGGGTGCCTGGGCTGGAAAAGGATTTTGCAAACAGGATTAAAGTCCTCATTGGTCCACCCTAGTCCATCAAAGGGGAGATTATCCTGGGTGGTCCCTTCAGAGGTCTGTGTGTGCCCCAGCCTCCCAAAGCTCCTGCCTGCAGGCCAGACTGCTGTGCCGCCGCCCCCCCCCCCCCCCCCCCCCCCCCCCCCCCCCCCCCCCCCCCCCACTGCACACTAGCTCAGCAGTCCACACTGTGGGGCCAACTCCTTGAAATAGATCCCTTGTCCCTTGTAGAGGTCTCGGTCTCTCTCTCTCTCTCTCTCTCTCTCTCTCTCTCACACACACACACACACACACACACGTGTACAAGCGTGTGTGCGTGCACAGCAATACATGCATGCATATGCACATGTACACCCCCCTCCAACTGGTTTTGCCTCTCTCATTGAGCCCTGACACGTTTTAAATAACTACAGATTCACAGAAAGTTGTAGAAAAACAGCACATCAAGTCCTGTGAACCATGCCCCAGCATCCCCCAGTGGTGACATCCTGTGTCACCCATGCCACGGTAACAACTAGGAAACAACACTGGGGTGAGTCCAGGGTCCTTGCTTGGACTTCACCATTTTCTGCACCTGTGTGTGTCGGTGTGTGCCTGTGGTTCTGGGCAGCTGGATCCCAGGCACACGTCTGCAGCACAACAAGGTTGGACCAGAGCCCAAGTGCTCCTGTGACATGCAGAGTAGACTTCCTGAAACAAAATCCACAGAGCCAAGCCTACCAAGCACTGCTTCCTACACACAAGAACTTTCTAGGGAAGCCAAAATCCCCCAAAGAGAGACTGAGACCTTTTCTCACTTTTACGATACCCCCAGGTGATTCTAATGGGCAAATGTTTTAAAATCTGAACAACAGCCATACACAGTGGTGCACACCTGTGATCCCAGCACAGGAGGCTGAGGCAGGACGATTGCAATTTCAAGGCCAGCCTCAGTAACTTAGCAAGTCCCTGCCTCAAAAATAAAAATAAAAAGGGCTGGAGGTGTAGCTTAGTGGTAAAGTACCCCTGGGTTCAATCCCCAGTACCACTAAATTAATTATTGATTAAATACAAAAAAAATTTAAATATTTTTATTAGTTATTAATGGACCTTTATTTATTTATTTGCTTACATGTGGTGCTGAGAATCAAACCCAGTGCCTCACACATGCTAAGCAAGCGCCCTACCACTGAGCCACAACCCCAGCCCAAAAAACACAAGTTTTTAAAAGCTCAACAGGGAAACCAACACGTGGCACCATTTGGAGGTTCATGGTGCTCTCCGGGCTCCCTCTGGACTTGCAGCTAGTCCTCTGCTGAGTGGTTTACTGAGGAGGCTTGGCTCTGCTATGTGCCTCCCCCTGCAGGGGACCTGCATCTGCTTGGAAGCCTGCAGGGACTGGAAGTGGCTCCTGCAGCGAGTCCTCCAGCCCAGAGCCCAGGACTGAGAGCGGCCAGCCAAGGCAGGCCCACGTCTACTGTTACAGAAAGTCAGCTCCTCTCTCCCTGGCTCACCATCCACTAAAACAAATGCCATCTCAGGCTTTGTTCAAGTACTTGCAAAAAAAAAAAAAAAAAAAAAAAAAAAAAAGCAACCAAAATCAAGACACAAAAATACCCTCTCCTGGGCTGGGGGCTCAGTGGTAGAGCGCTTGCCTAGCATGTGTGAGGCACTGGATTTGATCCACAGCACCACATATAAATAAATAAAAATGAAAGCCCATCAACAAGTAAACAAACAAACAAAAAAAAACTCTCCTCGAAAAATGTAGTATTTAAACTACTTTGCACAAATTTGTGTTTGCTACATTTTAATAAAAGGCAACTACAAACCATTTGTTTTGAACCGGAAAGCTTGGAGCACCACGCATGCCCTGGTCACATGCAGAGGAGGACTCCGGCTCCACCCCAGGAGGCCCACACAAACCCAGACCACGTGTGCCCTCGCTTCAGGGCTTCCCTCAGACTGAAAGCTGCAGTCTTTCTGTCCACACAGTGGCCCACTCTGTCTTCTGTGGGAGGCAAGAGAAACTAATCTGAATACTGAGCCAACACTGGAAGGATGAGCCTCACCTGTCAGACTGTGCTGGTGCAGGTCAGCACTCCTTTGGCAGCTCATGTTAACTACTTACCGAGTTCAGTTTGGGAAATCTGTATTATGTTAATTTTCTATTTCTTTGTGAATTATCTCAGATGAAAAAATAATCTCACAAGCAAGCTAACACTCAAGAATTCAAATAATTTTTCTGCTTTCTACTTATAAGACAATTGACAGATCTCTTTTAAAACTCCAGACAGCACACACTCTCTTGTGCCTTTTCACATTTATGCTCCTGCATAATGTACAAGACCCCGGGTCAGGCCATCACGCACACCTGTCATCCCGATTACTCAGGAGACTGAGGCAGGGGGATCCTAAGCTCAAGGCCAGCCTCTGCAACTGTCTCAAAATAAAAATAATTGAAAGCACTGGGAATGTAGCTCAGTGGTAGAGCACCCCTGGGTTCAATCCCCAGTACCAAAAAACACTGAGTCACAGTAAATAAGACCATGCTCTGTGAGTGCTTGCAGTGCTTTGCCAGTCTTAATTTCAACAAGAGGAGAGCAAATGGAGGAACTGCGCAAAAAAAAAAAAAAAAAAAAAAAAAAAAAGAAACCAGACACCCCCAAATCTTCCAGCCCCAGTGTGGCAGGTAGGCTGGGGCCTCCAGAAGCCCCTGCTTACTCTTCCACAAGCAGCAAAGTCCTGGGAGCACTGTGCAGCCAGACTACACCTCCTGGCCCCCTTACCTGCAAAAGCAGCCCTGTGACCAGTGCTCACTGCTGGCCTGTGAACAGAGAGTCACACCAGCTCCAGCCCTCCCCTCCCAGAACCTGAGGCCAGGGCTGGCATGGCCAAAGGACGGAAAGGCCCCTGACATGGAAACTCCATGGGCAGCTATGCCTCGAAGGCCACTTCCACCCAGCCCAAAAGGGCACAGCCACAGGCACTGCCACTGTGCCAGCCCACAGCCTGACAGCTCCTGCCACCCAGTCAACACAAAAACCATCCAATTAGCCCAGCTGGGACAAAAGCTTGTTCTAAAAGGTTTATTGCTATTGCTCACTGGTTAAAGATTAAAAATCCATAAAATCTAGGATCCAAAAATAAATACTCAGGGATGTTAGCATTAAAAATTCCTTTCCAACATAAACAAGATAAGCAAAGCACAGCATAAAACCAACCCACAGCCAACTGCTCCAGAGAAATGGGAAGAGCCGGGTGCAACCAACCTCAAGAACTGGCTGCAGGAGGAAAGGAGCTTCCAGAGCCACGCAGCTCCAAAGGCTCAAGCCCTGGCGCCTCGGAAGCCACGCTGCACACCACAGAATTCTGAATCGCAAGCCAAGAGCCCCAATCAGGACAGTAGGTCGGTAGGTAATGTACTGAAGGGACAACTTCTAATGGAAGGCAAACGAGAGCAGAAGACTGACTCGGGTAGACACCAGCACTCTGACCAGGTGTAAGAGAAGACTTGACTACAACCCACGGGCAATGGACCTGTGCCAGGACCCTCTGCCTTTCTCTGGATGCCTTATCCAAGGTCTGGGTCTCTACCACCTTTTTCCAATATAAGGTTATAAGGAAAATGGCCAATTCTCACCTGGGATGAAGAAGGCACAAGATGAGGCTGGGGAAGCACCTGCGAAGGAAGAAAGTGCTCAAAACCAAGAAGTCCCCATGACACAGGCAGGCCCCGGGGCACCAGAGCCAACCGAGAGAGCACCAATGGCCAGAGCTGGACAACAGAGTGAAGAAATAAAGTCACACTGGATTCTACCCACTTTAAAGAGCAACCTAAATACGCATGGGTCCACACCGATGTAAATAACCAACTAGATAAATAAACAGGAAAACGCCTCATGAAGACAGGACCCACCCTGGGAAGTGAGAACAGCGCCCCACTCCTTAAGTGGAAGCTGGACACAGCAACCTCCTCCAGAGAGCACGGCAGGGAGGAGAGAGGCTCTCCCTCCCTCCACGCAGCGAGTCTGGCAAACACCCTTCGCCCAGGCAATCTGCACCAACACGGGCCATGGACAAGTCCTGCTGATGGTATGGACCTTGATAGGCTGTGGGAAGGGCACTTCACTTCTGGAGTGCTCCTCCCAACACCCACAACCCCACCAGATCAGGAGAAGAGGAGAAGACGCGTGCCAGTGGACAGACATCCTGCAAAGCACCTAATCAGTATCTCTCAAAAAGCCATCAAAAACAAGGGCAGTCTGAGAAGCTGCCGCAGACCAGAGCCTGCAGAGATGCGGTGTCTAAGCGTCACTTGGACCTACACACGTTTCAGGCACCATGGACAAACTGTGACCAAGAGTAAGCTACTTAATTCTAGCCTTTAAATGAAAAGGAAAATCACACAACACAAACTCAAGAATTTCCATATCTTTAAGTCCTATATTTATAAAAGTAACTGAATTCATGATTTAAAACCTAGGGCCCAGGAGGCTTAATTGACAAATGCTATCAATTATTTAAGGAAAACACAAAGCTAAGCCTACAGAAACACAATGAGAAGCAACTTCCCATCTCACTTTTGAGATGAGCATTATCCTAACAACACAGACTGATATAACATCAAAAAAAGGCAATTACAGACTAATGTGCCCCATGAACATGGATGAAAAAAAGCCCCCACTAATTATGAGCAAGTCGACCTAATAGTACACAAAAGAGGCAACACACTGTGCTCAGGTCAGGTTCACCAGCACGGACACACAGGCTGGTTTTGCCTTTGAACCAGCACAAGAGTTCACTCTCGTTGGCTCATCTCAGGTAGAAGCATTTAGCATGGGGAAACCCAGTACCTGTTCACACGGAGCTTCACAAAACAAGGAGAAGAAGGAGAATTCTCATCCTAAGAAGGAGCGCAATCAAAATGTGCAGCTAAGGGCAACACGTCATGGTGAAAGGCTGGAGGCTTTTACTCCAGAGTCAGGAACGAGGAAACAGAGACAACACCAATATGGAGACCACAGTCCACGCAGTAGAGAAAAGGTACAGAAATTTGAGAGGAAGAATAAATACAAAAGTCATGTACTTTTTAAAAAAAATCCTACAGAAAAGCCTAAAGTAAGTGAATTTAGGAGCTGGAGTGTGGCTCAGTGGTAGAGCACCTGCCTAGTATGCATGAGGTCCTGAGTTTGATCCCAAGCACTGGACCCCCAGTAAAAATTAGGGAAAAAATAAATAAAAGAATTTATGAGGGCTGGGGTTGTGGCTCAGCGGCAGAGCGCTCGCCTCGCATGTGCACGGCCCGGGTTCGATCCTCAGCACCACGTAAACATAAAATGCATTGCATTGTGTACAACTAAAGTAAATAAATAAATATTTTTTAAAAAAAAGAATTTATGAACAACTAGAGATTGAAATTTAAAACACAGAATCTACATGTATGAAGTATTTAAAGACAAATTTAATGGGGCTGGGGTTGTGGATCAGCGGTAGAGTGCTTGCCTAGCACGTGCATGGCACTGGTTCGATCCTCAGCACCATGTAAGAATAAAGGCATTATGTACAACTAAAGCAAATAAATAAATATTTTTTTTAAAAGACAAATTTAATGATATATTTGCAGTAGCTATATTCTGAAAATTGTAAAATACTGCTGAAAGAAATTAATGAGCTGCATAAATGAAGAGGTCACCAGGTTTATGAATCAGAAGTCTCAACTCTCAGGATGGCAGTTCTTCCCAGAGTGAGCTAGCCAACAGGATCCCATCGCTGAGCCATGAGAGAAGCTGGCACCAGAGCAGAGCTGCAAACTGTAAGAATGCACACGTTCCATGGAAACGCTTGCCCACGCTCAGTGTCAGCTTTGGCGTTTAGGCCATCTCTGTATCTGGCCATTTCAGTGCAGTGATCCACCAGGTTGCATGCATGTGAACCTCGTGTTTCCCCTGGCTAGCACCCAGCTCTAACATGCACAAGATATCACAATCAGGTCACCAAAAGTGTGCAGCTGTGCAAGGGAGTGTAGTCCAGGAAAAGGAATCATAAAATCAAATAGAAGCATCCAAAACTCAAAAGCCAAGATCAAACCATTTCTCCCCCAATTCACTCAGCCCTGCCTTGAGTTTGCCACATCCTAAAGCCTTTGAAATGCTTGACTGTGGACCAAGAATGTCGACGGCCCCACCATGGGAACAAGCTCAACACAGTGTCCTGTGGCCAAGACCCTCAAGGGTCCAGTGGCCATAACAGAGATGCTTAACATGAGCTGAGCTCTACTGAGAAGCCGATAGGGCTACAGGGGGAAGAAGAAGAAGAAAAAAAAAAAAACAGAAAAGCCTTTCCACCAACATCCACCAACATGTAGAACAAAAGATCCTCTGGGAAATAAAACAGAACCAGCAACCAGCATGTTGAAGGTTTAAATCATTTAATTTAAATCATTCTTGAACACAAACTTCAAGTCTCTCCAGGTCAATGGTCAGTTTAGAGGAAAAGAAAGAAAACAATTCCCTTTCCATAAATTTCATGTGACTCGTCTCTCTGAAAGAGAAACTTTAAATCACTTTGTAGAAATACAAACAAGATGTTTTAATTTTTAAAAATATAAATAAATTCCTTTTAAAAATAACAGCCGGGCACGGTGGCGCACGCCTGTAATCCCAGCACTTTGGGAGGCTGAGGCAGGAGGATCGCGAGTTCAAAGCCAGCCTCAGCAATGGCGAGGCACTTAGCAACTCAGTGAGACCCTGTCTCTAAATAAAATACAAAAAAGGGCTGGGGATGTGACCCAGTGGTCGAGTGCCCCTGAGTTCAATCCCCGGTACCACAAAAAAAAAAAAAAAAAAAAAATAACAAATACAAACTTTCTTAAGTCAATATGCTCAGTTAATAAAATACACACAGCAGAAGCACCTGGGTTTGAGTGCGATGACATGGCAGTGTCCACAGTGATAGCACTTAGAAGGCTGAGGCAGGAGGAGAACTAGGGTCCGGGAGTTCCAGATCAGCTGGGCAACACAGTAACATGGGCAGACGGGAGGGAAGGAGGAGGAAAACAACACCTGAGCCAGAGCTACACTGAGTTACCAAGCCGCCCAGCTCCACGAGATGCCACAGGCCAAGGGTACCCTCCCATCTCAGCTGCGGCTGCTCGCAGCCCTGGGCCTGAGCTGCACCTCACTCCAGCACTCCAGGCTCACTGTGACCTCCACAAAGGGCTTTCTGCAAATGTCTGTGTCTAGCCTTAAAGAAGTGTGGGAAAATGATTTTCACATCTGCAGAAAAGTACCTATCTGCGCAGGTGAGGGGCCAGCTGAGCCTCGCTCTCCACGCTGCACCTCAGCTTCCACGGCTCCCTCCCCTCCTCCACGCAACTCAATGTCACAACTTCATGTCACTGCCCACAGAATGGCAATCACACAAAACCTGAATTTACCAGCCGGGCGCGGTGGCGCACGCCTGTAATCCCAGCACTTTGGGAGGCTGAGGCAGGAGGATCGCGAGTTCAAAGCCAGCCTCAGCAATGGCGAGGCACTTAGCAACTCAGTGAGACCCTGTCTCCAAATAAAATACAAAAGAGGGCTGGGGATGTGGCCCAATGGTCGAGTGCCCCTGAGTTCAATCCCCGGTACCACAAAAAAAAAAAAAAAAAAAAAAAAAAAAAAAAACCTGAATTTATGGCACCCTGACATAAAATCTGTGGATCACAGAAGTAAACAGAAGGGGAAAAGAACACCCACTTCGGAGCGTTCAAGACCATCGGCCTCGTCCTCAGCAGAGCACCACAGCTGGATCAGATCCCAACCCGCCTCGCAACAAGCTTGTTACAGCGATTGAGCTCCAGCTTCAAAGAAACGGGCCTTTTCTTTTCTTTCCTTTTTTCTTTTCCCCTTTGAATTTATTTAAAGAATTTCATCCAGGTGTAGAATCTGAAAATCTGAATCTGAAATGCCAGCTGGGGCTGGCAGCACGCCACCATCTCTGCGTTCCAAGAAGGGAAAAGAACAAGTAAATAACTGCTGATGGCAGACTGGTCCAGGCCAGCTTTAACTAGAAATCACCAACAAGCAGAGTGGACCTGTGTGTGTGCAGAGGGCTCAGTGATGCATGGGCCTGGCCGCAGGGTCTGGGCCACATAGAGCCTCTGCAAATGGAGGACACGTGGCATCCCAGGGGACAGCTGCTCAAGCAGCCCCAGAGGCCTCCTTACATCTCAAAGATCCCCTCAGACCTGTCTTTATCTGTGAGATTACACTCCCAGTTCTCAGTAAATCAAAACCACAAACAAGGGGTGAGCCCAAGGAATTGTAGGTATTTTTAACAGCATTTGACTTAGATATAAGACAAGCTAGCTGGGCACAGTGGTGCACACCTATAATCCCAGCAGCTCCAGAGGCTGAGGCAGGAGGATCACGAGTTCAAAGGCAGCCTCAGCAATGGCAAGGCGCTAAGCAACTCAGTAAGACCCTGTCTCTAAATAAAATAAAGAATAGGGCTGGGAATGTGGCTCAGTGGTTGAGTGCCCTGAGTTCAATCCCTGGTACCAAAAAAAAAAAAAAAAAAAAAAGACAACCTGATTTATATATTTCTTTCACTTTAAATATCTAAGGTCCAAAATTAACAATCCATAGAAGTACCTTATTATTCAGAGGTCAACGGATTTTTAGCTGCTTTGGGAGAGTTTCCACATTTTGCTGCCCACATCTTAGACATAATCCCTACTTGCTGAAATGTGTCAACACATAGTGAAAGTCACTATGGATCTCACCTATCCTACAGTCTCAGCGAGCCTGGACCTGGTCACCACACCTGCAGGACCCTGGCTGTCACTCATCTTTGTTTTTTGTTTTTTGTAATATTTTATTTTATACCTTTATTTTATTTATGTGGTGCTAAGGACGGAACCCAGGGCCTCACAAATGCGAGACGAACGCTCTACCGCTGAGCCATAGCCCCAGCCCTTTGTTTTGAAGATGAAGAAACGCGACCAGAAAGTGGCTGCATGGCCTGGCTGAGCATCAACGTAGGGTGACCGTGACACCCAGAGTCCTGCACATCTTGCCCAGTAAGATGGAGTCCGTAAACAAGGTGCTCGAGACTGCACTACAGCCAGCGCTCCTCCTTCTCCAAGCTCCTCCTCACAAGTGGTCAGTTCCCTCCCTGGTCCCAACAGGACCACCGCCAAGCACTGATGCTGGGATGCCAGTTAAAGATCTCTGTCACCGGGCTGGGGTTGTGGCTCAGTGGCAGAGCGCTCGCCTCGTACGTGCGCGGCCCGGGTTCGATCCTCAGCACCACGTAAACATAAATGCATTGCATTGTGTACAACTAAAGTAAATAAATAAATTTAAAAAAAAAAAAAAAAAAAAAAAGATCTCTGTCACCACTCTCCCTGGCTCATGATGACAGCCTGCCCCAAACACAAGAGCAGGAGCGACAGAGGCCTGGAGCAGCCGTCCTGGGAAGGCACGAGGCTCTTGGGACAGCAGGGTGCTGTCCCTTCTGTTTCACCCTAGAGCAGTGTGTGGAGGTGACGAGATGCAGGCCGCCCTGGGAGATGCCACCGCGACTTCCTGGGCTAGGGCCAAGGAGGCAGAGACGCACTCCAGCACAGGGACAGCAGTGCTGGACAGAGCCTTCCCAAGCCTCACCTGAGCACAGCATGCACTTCTGACTCCAAACCCAGGGTCCTGGCCAGTCAACACCGAACATCTTACACAGTTTCAATATAACTTGAGCACCGGGCGCGGTGGCGCACACCTGTAATCCCAGCACTTTGGGAGGCTGAGGCAGGAGAATCGCGAGTTCAAAGCCAGCCTCGGCAATGGCGAGGCACTTAGCAACTCAGTGAGACCCTGTCTCTAAATAAAATACAAAAAAGGGCTGGGGATGTGGCCCAGTGGTCGAGTACCCCTGAGTTCAATCTCCAGTACCACCAAAAAAAAATAAAGCTTCAATATAACTTGAACTTTCTAGGAATTCAACTATAAGTCTAAAAAAAACCATACTTTCCTTTAATTTGAAGCTTCATGCTCACCACTCTGCAAGATCCCCCCACCAGCTGGTGTCTGCATGGCAGTACAGCCCCCCACCACCCAGGCCAGTCTGCACCAGATGAACACACATGGCAGTGCACGGGTCTCACCATGGCTGACCTTTTGGCACTGAAATGTGTGACTTTATATGATATACAACTGTCCTTTTGTTTCTCCTTCACTTACATTTAAGACAGTCTATTAATTTTTATTTATAAATCTTACTTCCTACACATCGCATTTTAGAATACAGGGTATTCCAAACATCATACTTAAAAAGATACTGGGTCGTCAGGTTTGCGACCCTGAAGGAGAACTTGCACAGACAGCGTGCCAGCAGCGTCTGCAAGGAGAAAACACGGTGAGCTCTGCGACACCCAGCTCAGAGAAACTCTAGCAATGATGCTCACCTCACAGTTGGGACTGGAGAGGCTGAGATCCCTCCAGTGCCAGCTGCAGATGAGGGCCACCAGGCAGTGCAGCAAGCACACCAGGAAGGCCCGTGAATCTGCAGCACAGCAGGCGTCCTCAGAGCTGCCCCAAACGCACCAGGACAGGCAAAGCCTCCACCTTCCTGAGCATCCCTAAGCATTGCCAGGCCCCTCCTCCCCTTCCCACAAACCCCCTGACGTCCACAGAGCACTGGGTGCTGCTCTGGCCACCAGCACACATGGGCAGGGTGGTACAACAGCCACTGGACACACCATCAGCAAGGCCACCACAGCCCCTCCAGGCTTGCCATGGTTCCTGCTGCCACCCACCGACATAGGGCAGGAGGCTGCTGTCCTTCCAGGGACTCAAGAGAACAGCCCACAGTGGAAAGAGTCCAAGCCCTCACCGAGTACAAAGACCCAACTTGCCCACTGCCACACATATGACTTCTTCTCAGCCAGCTGTGAGAAAGGGTAGCAATGCCCACAGGACTCATGGTCACTGAGGCCTGGAGCCTGAGTCTTAGCTCACCTCCTGGCACACACACTGCCTGGGCCTGCAGAATACAAGCAGGTGGAAGACCTGAGACATTTTTCCAATCCAACCAAGGTATCCACAGAGCTTCAACACAAACAGTGCACAAAATACTCCACAGGTCTCTAAGATGAGGCTCTACATATTTTCTAAGAGGCACAATAAAAGCTACAGATTTGAATGGAAAGTTTGATATATTCAAGTGAAAATTATAAACACAAACTTTGAAGAAAAAATATGTAAAAGACCAGTCAGATAGAGATAGAAAAAAGCAAATGTATGTCTGCAAAGATTTGGTGGCTAGGTGCACAGAAAAGATGCATCAGCTTTATGTCAAAAAGAAAAGCTCCAGAAGGGGGCCTATATTTGGTTTTGGTCTAAGTGAAATCAGCGGCTAGGAACCACAGAGTCAGCTACCCAGTGTCTATGGCAGATCAAGTAACAATGGGAGCCCGGGCAAGGACATGAGCGCTTTTCCCACAGTGGCCTGAAGCTCCTCTGTCCTTACCATCGTACTTTGTTGCAGGTCTGAGTGGCGCCAAGTGGAGAGCCCGCCACCATGGGGACCTGGATAGGGCTATGCTGTTTGTTGGTGACCAGGTCCAGCTTCTCCTCCAATGATTTGCAAGTAGCTTCCAGAGCTTGCAGCTTGGCCTCAATACTATCCAACCGCAGGCATATCGTCTGGTTTATGGAGTACAGGAAAGACTGGAAGTGAAAAAGAGAAACTTCAGGAAGGATATCCTGCACTGTGAGGAGACAGTTCTAAGAACCCCAAACAGCTACTCCAGAATGTCAATGTTTCAGCAGACCGCCCCTACACGGGGACTAGCTTTATAGTCACACTCCAGAAGCACATAACAAACAAGTTCAGTCTTTTGTACCAGAAATGTGACTCCCTTCTCATGGTTTTACTCCATGTGCAGTTGCAATTCTAGGTTTTGCACAAACCCATGTAATAAACAACTTAATACAGTAACTTAACATGTTACTGTATTAATCAGTAAATCCACATAGAAAGCTAGTAAACCTTCCAACAATGAAAACAGATTAAATCTAACATCCAAAAGGCCTAAAAACTACAAGCCCTGGCATACCCACATCATGCCAGCTGCCCTGAAAAGTTGACTGAAGCAGTGCGCTCTGATGTAAATCCAGTCACCACCTTCCAGTGGAATTTTGGAATGGCAAGCCTGCCACCTGGTGGCCGTCACAAGCAGCACTGCCCATCTTTTTTTTTTTTTAATGTTTATTTATTTGCTTTTAGTTGTACACAATGCAATGCATTTATGTTTATGTGGTGCTGAGGATTGAACCCGGGCTGTGCACGTGCTAGGCGAGCGCTCTGCCACTGAGCCACAACCCCAGCCCAGCACTGCACATCTTTTTTTTTTTTTTTTTTATTTATTTGCTTTTAGTTGTACACAATGCGTTTATTTGTATGTGGTGCTGAGGATCGAACCCGGGTCGCGCACGTGCTAGACGAGTGCTCTACCGCTGAGCCACAATCCCAGCCCCAGCACTGCACATCTTGAGGCCAACAAGTCAGCAGCACCTTGCGTGGCTCCACAACCAGAAAGGATGGACACAGGACAGGCAAGAAGACTATTCCCCACCAGCCATCCTGCTAGGAGCCACCAGCAACAGAGATCCCCAAACTGGAGCTCAGGTGCTGGTTAGTGGCAGGACCCCCGCGGTCAACACTGAAAACAGTGAAGAACGTAAAGAACCTGGTCTGTCTCTTCCCTCTCCTAGTCTTGAGTGCCCGAAGTGGACATATGGGAAGCGAGGAGACAGGCTGGGAAGAGGCAGTGGAGCTGTTCAGACTGGCTGTGGCCCTCAGAGTGCAGGCAGGTGGAAGGACCCACATGCTGGGTCCTTCCTTTGATAATCACAGAATATCAAAAGTACAGCAGCAGCACACATTGTGACACTCCTGGCATCAGACCTGGGTGAGGAGAGCGACGAGGAACGCTCCTGTCAGAGCACCTTCGACAGGCTGAGCTGCTCTGAAGAGCTCGTGAGCCCCTGCCTCCTGCCCAGGTGTGCAGGCAGTGAGGAGCTCCTGCTGTCCACACACCTCACTCCACTCAGCCCACACTCCCTGCGAGACTCCGCCAAGAGTGCGCTGTGTAGGAGCTAGGCTGTGGAGGCGGTAGAGCTCCTGCCTAGCTAGGGTAAGGCCCTGGCACAACCCCCAGCACCACCTAGAAGAGTGTACTGTGCAGAGGAAAAGCCTAGAAACTGTTTAAATCCCCCCACCCCCAGCCCCTGTGGCCAACTGCTCTCTACTGGAACAGGCACTACAGCAGTGTCCAAGAGGAAATAAGCAATGGGCATCAGGGCCCGCCCCCAACAGGCCATCACCAATGCAGAAACAGTCAGTGTGAGGGCGGACAGGCGTCACTGTGGGCACCAGCCGTGGCTAAATCCTTGAGATAAAAGCAACCCCACTCCTTTTGTAATTTGAAGACATCAAATATCTGCCTCCCACATTCTTTCAACATAGTAAAGCCACGTTATTTTAATTATAAATTATAAATAATTCTGCCCGGGGTTTTGGTGAAAATCACTGCTACATAGCAATAAAACTACTTACCAAACAGCAAAATGAAGAAAGAGTAGGGAAGAGTATTTTTAAATACGTCTCTTATACGGAAGAGACAGTGGCCATAAACAGCTCAAAAACTATGCATTAACAGTCGGGCTTTCAGCAGCACAGCAGCCTAAGCACACGCAGCAGCGCCTGAGGCACGGCACGGCCCGTCCAGGGCCTATCTGCAGCACGCCAGAACTGAGCTGGCCTACTTTGCTTTTTACGTTATGCATTTCTACATTATTGACAATGAATGTGTCTTTTGTTACAAAATTAAACTGCATTTATGCCCCAGGCCCTTTATTTTAAAATAATACAGTGTTATTACCAGAACTACCTTCTCTATTCATCAGTCTGAAGTAGGAGTCTCACTGTGAAAATGTGTAAACCATCCACTTAAGCTCACGCTTCTTGATAACAAAATGAACGGGGAGTTCCAAACAGATGCAGCAGGAGCAGAGGCAGCGTGTGAACAGGACTGCTTTCCACATCCACTGCTCTCCAAGCGCCTCACAAGCCTCTGACCCTGCAGAGGCTGGAACCAAACAAGCAAATCCAAAGATCCAAAAACAGTTTGAGTGATTCCAGCTTCAGGATATAGGGGCTTAAATGACAGACACACAAAAGCCATCTGCCACCAATGAGCAACATAACCACGGCGCTGGTCATCTTCTCCCATCTAAGGCAGGCCTCTGGGTCCATAGGAAGATGCCTCAGCCTAACAGCAATCACTCTCACTCTTCAGCCTCATGCTCAGCTAAGAAATGGCTCTATGCTCTTCCATAGTGGGCTGAATAAGGATTCCCAGAAATGCCATGTCCCAATTCCCAGAACACATGAATATGGTCTTAATTGGGAAAAGGGTCTTTGCAGAAGTAATGAAGTCAAAGAAACTACCTGGCCTAGATTAGGGTGGGCCCTAGACAGAGGCTGCAGTGATGTGGTCAAGAATGGAGCCTCAGCCAGGCGTGGTGGCGCACGCCTGTAATCCCAGCACTTGGGAGGCCGAGGCAGGAGGATTGCGAGTTCAAAGCCAGCCTCAGCCATGGCCAGGCACTTAGCAACTCAGTGAGACCCTGTCTCTAATAAAATACAAAAAAGGGCTGGGGATGTGGCCCAGTGGTTGAGTGCCCCTGAGTTCAATCCCTGGTACCAAAAAAAAAAAAAAAAAAAAAAAAAAAAAAAGAATGGAGCCTCCCAGAGCTGGAAAAGGGGGGGGTGGCCCTGCCCACACCTTGATTTTGGATTTCTAGCCTCCTGAAGTATAAACTTCTGTTGTTTTAAGCCACTCCATTTACAGCACAAAAAACTTAGGCACAGTACACATAAAGATATGCATATTTTTACCTTTATAGAGGGATCCTGGCAATTAATTTCTAGTCGCTGGCGTTTCAAAGCAGGTTCATCTTCATCTGTCACTACATGATTCTCCAGGACAACTGAAAAATCAATGATGGACACAGACACTTTAACATGAAAAGTTTTTTAGAGTTCTTTTAACATTAAGACAGTACACAGGGGTTGGGGTTGTGGCTCAGCGGCAGAGCGCTTGCCTAGCACGTGCGCGGCCCGGGTTCGATCCTCAGCACCACGTAAACATAAATGCATTGCATTGTGTACAACTAAAGTGAATAAATAAATATTCAAAAAAAAAAAAAAAAGGCAGTACACAGCACCAATGCCATAGGTCAGATGAGGAACAGCATAACCTATTTCATATTTTACTAGTGCAATGTAAAGTCTCAGTCAGGCAAATACCAGGAGCCCTCCTTAAGCCCAAAGAACACTGAAGACACCTAAGCAGGTACGTCCTGACCTGTGGTGACGCTGCCACCCAACTGTAGGCCTCCCAGCCAGTGCCCCCACACCCCAGAGCACCTGTGTGAATGCTGACATGCCAACACCATTTAATTACATTTCTTTCCAACCTTAAAATAAAGCTTTGTCAGATAACCATAATTCCAAATCAAAATCAATCTTTTTTTTCCCGGTACTGGAGATTAAACTCAGGGGCATTTGACCACTATTTTATTAGAGACAGGGTCTCACTGAGTTGCTAAGTGCCTCGCCATTGCCGAGGCTGGCTTTGAACTCACGATCCTCCTGCCTCAGCCTCCCAAGTGCTGGGATTACAGGCGTGTGCCACTGTGCCCGGCTCAAAATCACTCTTTGTACAGCGTATCTGCCTGGGTGGGAGATCGAAACTGGCTCAGCCTCAATACACTAATGTCTGCAGAAACCCCCGCAACATTGTGGCTGCAGCTGGGAGTGGCCCACTAGTAGTTAGTTAGCTGGTGGTCACAGCCTCCTGGGGCTAAGCAAGTCAACCCCAACTCCAGGCCTACTACCACCCCAACATCCTTCCTCACATATAAAATCAAGTACAAATAGTAGTACAGATCACCACAGAAGCAAAGGCCCAAACCATCCACCACCACTCCATGTCTGCAAACCACATTTCTATCTGTCTGACGTTTCTAGTCCTCTCCCCAAACCTATTCAATCTTCGGAATTCACACTGTGCAACTGCAGATGGGAGTCCAGAGGCCACGTTTTATTGAGCCTTATGCCAGAGCACTTGCACACTTTACCTCAAGGTGCTGCTGGACACACCCAGCGGCCAGTTGTGTTCCTCCACCTCTTTCCACATGCTCACACGTGACATGTGCTAGCAGGACAGAGGGGCAAGGCCACTTGATCACAGTTTCGTCCGCACCTCTCCTCCTCTCAGTAATACACAGACAGCCCTCCAGGTTACTGTCTGTGATGCACTCTCAACAGAAATGAGCATCAGCATGTAAGAACACACGTCACACATGCAACATGCCACAAACACATCACAAATATGTGCATACACATGTGTAGCTGCCTGACGTACAGCCACAATACCGCGGGAAGAGATTTGGTGGCAGGAATCTATTATAGTTCCTTATATCTTTTTTTTCTCTTTGTCTTTCTCTTTCTCTCTAGCTCTCTTTGGCTTTCTCATTTCTTCTTTTAGTACTAAACTCTTTTCTCATTTCTTTCTCTAGCTTTTCTTTCTCTAGCTTCTCATTTCTTTCTCTAGCTTCTTCTGACCGAACTCTTTTCTCTGTGACTCTTATTTCTTCTTCTGACTATGTTCTGGCCGCTCTGACTCTTTTCTTCTTCGACCCGAACTCCTTCTTCCTTCTTCCGACCGACTGAGCGACTGAACGACTGACTGAATGAATGCCGCTTCTGACCGCTTTCACCCGGTTATATACCTTTAGCTTTGCGGGTGCGTCACGTGCATTTACAGGTGCGTCACATGCATATGATTATTATCAGGTGGAACTTATGGCTTCCAGCTAACTGCAATAGCCATCTCCCTGATTGGGGCTCCTTCATACATGAGCACATTTACTGTGGCGCTTCTGACAGCCAAAAACCAGAAATCTGAAAGCTCACTAACAGAACCACCTGCACGCACCTTGAAGCCCGTCCGCCGCCCCCCCCCCCTTTTTTTTTGGTGTGTGTGTGTGTGTATGTGTGTGTGTGTGGTACCAGGGATTGAACTCAGGGGCACTTGTCCACTGGGTCACATCCCCAGCCCGTTTTTGTATATATTTAGAGACAGGGTCTTACTGAGTTGCTAAGTGCCTCGCCATTGCTGAGGCTGGCTTTGAACTCGCAATCCTCCTGCCTCAGCCTCCCAAGTGCTGGGATTACAGGCGTGCGCCACCGCGCCCAGCTAGTCCGCCCCCCTTTTGAACACAGCCGCATCGTGCAGTCAGGTGATGAGTAGACTCGCCCTCGCTCTGTGGTGCTGACTGACCCGACCAGCTCTCTCCTGCCACCAACTGCCAACCCCCTCAACCACGGGCATCCGCTGCTCTCCTGTCCAGCCCTCGGATGCCACCTTGCTTAGAAAGCCATTCCCAGAAGAGCAGGGAATGGCTCTTCATACTGTTGACACACTGTGACAGCCGTTCACACTGTGACACTGTCAGAGAGACACCCCCGGAGCCGACCACTCCTCCCCGTGCTTTCTGCACAGGGCCACCGCCTGGGTGTATTCAGAACAAAGTGCACAGGCCTCTGGGTCCCAGCTCCCCCTGCACATGCTGAGCACTCCTGCCTCCCAAGACCTCAGCAGGAGGGAGAGCAGCCCGGGCCTCTGGGTCTGGGCACACTAGATGACCCCTCAGGACTCAAGATCCACGGGCTCCAGCAGGCCCAGGCCAGGGCAGTGTGAGAAGCAAGGGGTCTGGAGCCAAGGAGCGGCTCTCCTGGAGCCCAGTCTGGCCGCCCACTCTGCTTCTGCATACAACTCCAGCCTCACAGAGGAGCTCTCACTTAACAAAGGAGAAAGGAAAGCCAATCCTGCATGTGTCTGGTTAGTCAGAAGTTCTTGGGACCTTAGTTGAAGCCTACTGACTCTCACTTGAAAACTGGCAGCAATACCAGAACCGGGGAAAGGGAGATAGCCTGGTGATCATTATTTAAACCTTCCAATTTCCAGAGAGGTTCAGTGACTTGTGTGGGGTGATACAGCTGGTTTCTTTTTAAATAAAGAAATTAAGAATGCACGCCCCTTGGTAACACGGAGTACCTCACAGCTATAAGCAAAGGGCAGTAAAGCCAGTATGTCACAGGCAGTGCTCTAGTTGGAGAAGACAGAGATACACACACGGCGTTCCAGCAGGAGCTTTCTACCAGGAGTGGGACTGCAAGTGGCAGTTGTTTTCTCCACTGCACTTTGCTATCTTTGCACACACTGCCCTTTACAATTATGCGTGCATTACTTTCAGAATTAAGCAAAATGACGCCCTGTTTTAAAGCCATCAGGATCAACTGGAATAACAAGGCTGATGAAATCAACAATCTTATGTACTTTCAGAAAGGTAAAATGCAACACATGGTAGGTACACGCAAAATCAGAGGAACCTAAAAATCTTTGTCTTCAATGTTACTGAAAACAAAAAACTGGAAGAACATACATGCCAGCTGGAAGCAGCGGGGCTGCTAGGATTTCCTGACTATCTTTCACACATTTTGGTCATGTTACACAGCAGCTGAAAACTAATACACATGCCAGATGCCAGATCAATCCAACTTGTATTTTATATACTGTGGGGCATTCAAAAATGATAAGAAATACCTGCCCAGAATCATTTGCAACCAATTAAGAAAGACAAAATACAAGCCAGAAATGACTGAAAAAGGCACAGAAGGTAATACGGAAAAGCCACAAAGTTCTTCAGTACGACCGTTGCTTCTCACTTCTGGGAATGTTCTAGATTGCATTTCCTAGTCTCAAGGAAGTTAGTGGTGCACATGTGGCCAAGGCATGTGAATTACATTAACGCATGCACTTTCAGGCTAGCCCTAGATTCCCACATGAACCATCCATGCTCCCTCCACTCCCAACAGCTGGTTCTGATGTCCACAACATCTCCACTGGCCACACCCAGAGCCACCATGCAGGGCAGGCCTCAGTCCACCCTGCCTGCCAACAGGGCTCATGCTGGACTGCCTATGTCTTAAGCTCTACAAGGTTCACATTTTATTGGTGAGGGGGAATCTTAACCACCAACCTACTCTGGATGCAGACAAGGGAGGCCCGGCTTTAGCAGGGTGTGTGCACGTGCTCCTGGGTCAGAGGCAGCAACAGACTGCGGAGCTCTGCATGCAGGAGGAGCTTCATAAACAGGCCAGGAACCCCCCTCATCACTTAAGGATCAAAGATGTGGCACAACCAGGATGAAAAGGATTCCCAAGCCTTTTCTGGGTATATTTTACAAAAAGATTATCTGGGAAGCAGAGCTGTTGGAACTTTAATGTTCAAAACTGCTGAAAAATAGGTGGTGGGAACATTTTTCTTTGCAGCACTGCAGTATGTGCTTTCTAAAGAAAGTCATTCACTGCCAGCTATGAATGGACATTTCTAAAACTGGTAGGTGTAGTGACAGTGCATCTTGTAATGAGGTGCAAATGATGGTGGAACAGCACCCTGTGGCTGCTCTCACAGCCCCCAGCCCTGCTCATCAAGCTCCCAGTCCTGGTGCTACACTCCCCCACACTACAATGACTTCCAGGTGGAGTTTCTCTAACTAACACCCCAAAACCACGCAAGTAAGACATCACACTTTCTCATGAGACTCTGAAAACTGCTGAATTCTAACATTCCTGAAGAATGGCCAGGCAACCAAGACACTCAGTGACAGTGCTCTTGTCACTCAGAGCACAGCCAAGCTGCAAGCACACAACTGTGCAGCACAAAGAGGAAGCCTACTAAGAACTCCTGTGGCTTGAGTGAGTGCAGGCAAAGTTTCTTCAGAGGGGCTCCTGCAGTGCTGAGGGTCACTCTATGGGGCCTCAGCCAAGGCCTCAAAGTACAGTATCATAAAGGAAGCACCAGCGTAGCAGACGGGGGGGAAGGTCGTGCTCAAGCACTGTCAGCAAGAATCAATCAGTCAAACTGTCCTAGAAAACCTGTTAGTGTGTTACTAAAACATACAAGCCGGGCACAGGGGCACACTCTGTGATCCCAGCAACTAGGGAGGCTGAGGCAGGAGGACTCTAAGTTCCAGGCCAGCCTGAGAGACTTAGAAAGGCCCTCTCTCAGAATGAAAAAGAAAAAGGGCTGGAGGTGTAGTGCCCATGGGTTCAATACCTGCTACCAAAAAAGGTTAAACATACACAGCAATCCCACTTCTGGGAACTCACTCTACAAAAACATTTGCTGGGACACATGTGCAGGGCTCTTCCCCACATGACTGCACACATAAGAAAAGCAGCACGCAGCATGGGAATGGCCCTCCAGAGGGAAGGGCTCAACGTACCGGGGGATGTCTACACCCAGAACACCACGTGGCTGACAGAACAGGACGAGCCCCAACTACCAACCTCCACCCAGGGCAAGCTGAAGACAAAAAGGTGCAGCCACGAGAGCCACGGGCTGGCATAGTGGACACATGTGCCTGTCCACGTGCCTGTCACAGAGTGCACGCAGGTGGCAGGCTGTGCAGAGAGGGTGGGTGCTGGGCAGCTGCACATCTGGGAGGGGACTTGGGGGCCGGGGTGGGCAAGTGAGTCAAGGAGGGCTGACTGTTCACCCGCATGACCTGAACCCTCATATACAGCATGCATCACTGCTGCCTCTGCTTAGTTTAAAAGAAACAAAACTACTGGAATAAAGAGAAGAATGTTCCACCTACTGTCCCACAGCTCTGTACCTGGATGATCAGGACTCAGGTCTTCCACTGTAATCTGAACCACATCCGCTAGGTCCTGTTCTGACATCATCCAGAAGGAGAGGAGAGGGGCCGGCCCACAAGCAGGGGTCCAGCTCACAGGGTGCTAGGTGTCTGTCACCTACAAAACAAAAGCCAAGAAAGCAGAGAGGAACATTAATGAGTGTGACGTGGGAGCCGAAAAAAACTCCCACCACTAGTGCTGGGGAGCTCCGTGCTGTGGGTCTGCGCTCAGGATGCCTCCTGCCCAGACCTCCACAGACCCAGCTCGGCAGCACCACCTGGGCTCTCTTCTCAAGGGCAGGCCCAGCCCCACCAGACAGCCTCACTTTCCCACTCCACTCCACGGTCACCTTCAAAGCCACCTTCTTAGCATGGGTTTGGGAACCTCACCCCCACCTGCCTCCTGCAACATCCTGTCCTTACCCGCTCCCCACAGGCCTCAGCCTGCTCTAACTGCCACACCCCAGAAAGACGGTGTCCCAGCTGCACAGCAACACTAGCCTCCAATGTGACCTCTGGTCCCATGTCCAGAATGTCTCCTAAGTGGACCCTCCACGCCTGCTCCCACACCAAGGCCTCAGGAGACCTTATTTTCCAAAAACAGAAATGAGGCCACATTATCCCAAGTACAGTCTATCAACACAGATCTAAATAAGTAATTTCAGAAAGACTAAATTAGAAGGAACCTGGAGCAAATAACACAATAGAAACAAATACAAAAGAGAGAAATGAATAAATTTTTAAGAATATAAAGAAAAGATGCCGGGCGCGGTGGCGCACGCCTGTAATTCCAGCACTTTGGGAGGCTGAGGCAGGAGGATCGCGAGTTCAAAGCCAGCCTCAGCAATGGCGAGGCACTTAGTAACTCAGTGAGACCCTGTCTCTAATAAAAATACAAAAAAAGGGCTGGGGATGTGGCCCAGTGGTCGAGTGCCCCTGAGTTCAATCCCCGGTACCAAAAAAAAAAAAAAAAAAAGAAAGAAAGAAAAGAAATAGATGAAATGATTTTAAGAAAAGGTAGCACAGAAGAGAGGCAAAAAAGATCCAACATGCATTAAAGAGGAGACTCTAAAGGCAAAAAACAAAGCCATCAAATGGAATACTAAAAATGTGATTCAAGAAAACTCTCCTGGGCCAGGGGCAGCTCAGTGGTAGGAGAGTACAAGGCCTCGTCTCAACTCCCAGAAGCAGCAGCAGAAAAAAAGAAAACTCTCCCAAAAGCCGCTGGTGCGGAGGGGAGGGTTTAAACCACTAAGGTAAGGAAATACATTCTAATAAAAATGCTATTCTGAGCCGGGCGCGTTGGCGCATGCCTGTAATCCCAGCACTCTGGGAGGCTGAGGCAGGAAGATCGCGAGTTCAAAGCCAGCCTCAGCAATGGCGAGGCACTTAGCAACTCAGTGAGACCCTGTCTCTAAATAAAATACAAAAAAGGGCTGGGGATGTGACCCAGTGGTCGAGTGCCCCTGAGTTCAATCCCTGGTACCACCAAAAAAAAAAAAAAAAAAAAAAAAAATGCTATTCTGGGCTGGGGTTGTGGCTCAGCGGTAGAGCGCTCACCTAGCATGTGCGCGGCCCGGGTTCGATCCTCAGCACCACGTAAAAATAAAGGCATTGTGTACAACTAAAACAAATAAATATATTTTTTTTTAATGCTATTCAAAAATTTCTTTATACACCCAGGCAAAAGACTAAATGACTTAATAATGGAAAGAAAATTAGATGCTTAAATCAAAACAGAAGAAAATTAATTAACATATTTACAGTACTCAAGGAAGAGAAATGAGCTAAGAATTCTAATTCTACATCCAGACAAAATCACTCTCAAGCATAAAAGGAGCAAGCTGTGACCCACATGCTGTACTCAGTAGCTAGCATCCTGTAAGCACTTCCTGAAGAACATGCTAAAACAACAACTTCAGACACTAACCCCTGGCAGAGAAGCACCAGGTGGTCAGTGATGAGCTCTGTACCTACACATAGGGTGGGCCCTAACGAATCCCACAAAGGAGATGGCACAGCACACGATGACACCCGCTAACAATACAGCAGAACACAGTAACTAAAATGGGAGAAAAATGGGAAGTCCATACCCAAACTGTAACAATATTCAGCGATCGTATTGAGCAGCAGTGTTTGAAGTCCCTTCTGGGAATGTTCTGTGTACAAATGACTACTATCTATCATTCCTGATGTCCCCAAGAGCACAGAAAAGCAGGTACAGTGATCAGAGTCAAGGAAAAGCCTGGGGGCTATGAACTGAAATCAAAGTAGGAACTTGTGTGCACGTTTATATACACTCCACCTCGTCCACTACAGAAGTATGGAAACAGCAATCAACATGGTAACCACATGCACCCTTGGAGCCCAGGTTATGTGCCTAAAGCCATCTCTCACCTAAGGAGACCGTGGTTTCTTGGAGACATGTCTGATTCCAAATCTGAGGCAAGAAATACACAAGCTGAGCCTAGAACATCCTGTCATATCAGATGTGAGGGAAGACCACAGAGTTGCGTCAGAAAGACTCAGGGGCCAACTAGAAGAAGCTAGTCCTCATCAAAGAGGGGACAAACTGACCATCAACAAGGATGACAGTTGGAGGGTACTGGGGAACTAAGCATATTTTAAAAAAATAAATTAAAAAAAAAAAAAACAATAGTAATGATATAGCAAGCATTTATCCCGTCTTCCTACACAAAGTGTGCCACTGAAAATCCAAACACAAGTGACAGACAGTTCCTCTGAACAGAACTATCACAGCAGAGAAATGAAGAAGAAATGGTCATAATTTTGCAATTCCTAATAATTTAGGAATCTGGACAGGGGGGACTGTTAACAACAAAAAAGAAAACCAACGTTATCTGCCTCCTTAGTGAGGAATACAGCACTACTCAGGTGGAAGATCGCTGTTCGGAATACTGGCTCTCACTAACCTCCTGCAGTTCTTTTTGTTTAACTTTAAAAAAAAAAAAAATTTAGTTGTAGATATTTATTTATTTTTATGTGGTGCTGAGGATCAAACCTAGGGCCTCACCCCTGCGCGGCAAGCGCTCTACACTGAGCTACAGCCCAGCCCCCTCCTGCAGCTCTAAAGAGACTGCTCCAAGCCCACAGAGGCTTCACTTACAGACGGTTCTGACACACACTCACTAGGAACCACACTCCAGCACTGGTCTTTCCTGATCCTCTGCTGATGAGGGGCAGCCAAGATGTACACCCCAAGAGGAGCAACCACCCACTGCTCCTGGTGTGCCATGTGGCTCGGCCAGGCGCTTACAGGCTGGAGCACTGGGTGCATTTTCAACGAAGTACCTTTTTGGGGCGGGGGGTACTGGGGATTGAACTCAGGGGCACTCAGCCACTAAGCCTCATCCCCTGCCCTATTTGTATTTTATTTAGAGACAGGGTCTCACTGAGTTACTTAGTGCCTCAATTTTGCTGAGGCTAGCTTTGAACTCACGACCCTCCTGCCTCAGCCTCCTGCACCACTGGGATTACAGGCGTGCACCATCACACTCAGCTCAACAAAGTACTTTAAACTTAGGGTTGGCGTACTGGAAGTGACCCCATGGCAAGTGGTAGAACAGCCATGCTACCCCTCGCAGGAAATGGAGAGGTCAGGAGGACTTCTGAACTACACCGCAGAGATTCAGACAGCAAAGCAAACCCAGACTGGGGGCATGCAGGAATCACCCATTTAACTACAGCTGAACTGTACTGGGGTGGGGCGTACCAGGGACGCATTGGTCAGTTTTTCACTGCTGTGACAAACACCTGAGAAAAGCAACTTAGGGGAGGACAGGAGTTTCCTCTGGCTCTGGTTTCAGAGGTTCAGCCCCTGGTCGGGGGCTCCATTGCTCTGGGCCTGAGGGAGGCAGAACACGGTGGTGGAGGGTGTAGTGGAGGAAGGTGCCCTGCTCTGGTGGTCAGGAAGCACAGAGTGAGAGGCAGATGTGCCCTTCCAGGACATGGCCTCAGTGACCTGCTTCCACCAACGAGGTCCCCAGGCCCTACAGTCCCCACCACCTCCCCAAAACTCCATCAATTATTAATCCATCAAAGGATTAATCCATTGATGAGATAAGGGCCCTCATGATCCAATCACTTCCCAAGAGCCCCACCTGAGCATTTCAGCACTGAGGACCAAGCCTTCAACATGTGAGCCTTCGGGGGACCTTCTAGATCCAACCACAACAAGAGGCATGTGGAAATTAAAGGAGACTTCAATTGTTAACCCAAAACCAAAAAAGGACACAACAACAGGACTGAAGAGTGGAAACCTAGGTAGTTGAGCTCTAAAGCCAGGTGAGTCCCACAGAAGTGAGGGTATGCAGAGAGCAAGGGTGCTGGTCACACACTCCTGGCCTGGTTGGTAGTGGGGGCGTGCGCAGCCTCGGAGCCGTCCTAGTCCACCTTCCCTCTTCCAATTTCTATGTTTGCATCATACTCAATAAAAAGGACATTTTTAAATGGAAAATTCAAACAAACTAGGAAAAAATATCTGCTGCACACAGGCCAAAGAGCTAATTTCGTTCCTTCATAGCAATAGAAAAAAGGCCCCAAGCCTACTCAGAACACACAGGACGTCATCAAGCGGGGTCCTCAGCCGCCTGCATGCCATCCACCTGGGAACTGGCCCCAGGTACTGGGGTCAGACAGCTGCCACCCTGCTTGACCCAGGAGAGTCTCCGGGACCAGCGTGTGATCATGCTAAGCCACGTCAGGACTAGAGGGAAGGTTGCCTGGCAGTCAGGCTGAGGATCCATACCTCACATGCCATAAATCCCGTCTTCTCTCCCAACCTAAGAAGCGAAGCCAAGACCAGATAAGGGATAAACCACACTTCTGAATGAAAGCAGCAGTCCTCAGTCAGATGATACCACCCCACCAAATTTTGCACTGGTGGATTTAAGACATTTTAGGGTCACAGACTGCTTTTAAAAGATTTGTTTAATGTTTTTTAAAAAAACAATATGAACTCTTTTCTGAGGAAAAGCACAAAGTTTTACCAAGTTCTAGAGGCTACACAAATACCACAATTACAGGCTGCCTATCCCAGCACCCCTACCCCTTGCTGCCCAGTAAAGACCCCTAAGCAGGGCAGAAGGCCACCAGACAGATGCACCTCCAGCCTCCCCTACAGCAAGCTGTGGTCATGGGACACAGAGACAGAAACCTCCGGAAACCTCCTCAAAAGAGAACTGGCATGTGGCCTGGGCACTCCTCCATGCCCTGTTCCAGCTGGGTTGCAGGCCTGGGATGAGGATGGGACAAAAGGGCTGAAGGGTGGGGGCAGCTGCAAGGAGGAGCTCGAGGCCTCGCATCCACAGGACTGTCCACTGTCCTAGGCTCCCTGCCCCGGACATCCTTGTAAGAAAGGACAATAACCAACCTCTGATTTTAAACGACGTATTTTAAACCAGGCATGGTAGTACACACCTGTAATCCCAGTTATTCTGGAAGCTAAGGGGAGAGGACTGTAAATTCAAGGTCATTCTAGGCAACTTAGCCAGATGCTGTCCCAAAATAAAACTTTTTTTAAAAAAGGGCTGGGGATATATCTCAGTGATGGAGCACTTACCTAGCATGTGCAAAGAAAGAACAAGAGAAAAAAATCTATTTAAACAATTTTAGCCCTGGAATCACATTCATGGATGGACCTATGTCCACAAATTCCATGTTAAATACCTGTTTGTCCTATGGGGCTAGGGGAAACCATTTTTTTAAATGACCAATGCAAGCTTTACCCTGGTTTCTAAAAGCTCTGCAAGTGGCTTAAGAAAATACTGTGAACTCACCATAAAACCCGAATCCTAACCTCCTCCAAATGAGGAGGCCACTGTTATCCAAGTTGTTTACTCAAAATGATTCTGTTGCCAGGATAAAGAGTCATTTAAAATTCTGTTAACAGTGAAGGTTTCAATAGAAAAACCAAGGCAACAAGCCCAAAAAAACTGGAACAGAGCAATGCCTGTGGTTGTCATTTTGGCAAATTAAATGTGCCATTTCTCAGAAGTCCTGGGGATAGTCCAGTCTTAATATAATAAAACAGCTGGGTTAAGATCAGTGTTCTATAAAGACTTAGGCAGCTTTTCCTTGGAACCTCCATCTCCCAAGGTGCACGTGGAGAAAAGGGCACCCACCAGCCCCAAGCAATAACCCAGATGCTCCACAGCAGAGGAACAGTGAAATCAAGGATGGCACAGCCATATGCGAAACACTGCAAAGTCATTAACAAAGCAGAATGACTTAATTACATGAACCAAGGAATGTAAATGGAAAGTTCCAGAGCAGCACATATGGCATGACACCAACCCCTTCCCTGACAACTGCACACACGTCCCAAGTCCACAGTAACTGCACGCAGTGTGCCGCGCATCCCAAGACCTCGGCCAGGCAAGGGGCACAAGCAGCAGGAGCTCCCCCCCTGGTGCTCTCCCCTCCCAACCTGCTCAGTTTCCATGAGCAACTATTATTTATTTGCTGGTTGCCTGTGAAACTCTTTTCCTAAAGCAAAACAGTGGTAAGTATGCAGATGAGGCCAACTGCGTCAAGCCATAATGGACCTGAGAGTGCTTTCTGACCTGCCTCAAAGGCGCAGGGAGAGCCCAGCTGCCCGGGGCCACAGACAGGGGCCACTTCAAGCCCAGCCACCCTTGCAGCCCATAACACCCCTGGACCCCGAGGCACACTTTCTCCACTCCTTCCAGACCTCCACCCCTTCCTCCCTCGGGTTCTACTGATGACCCCATCAGGAGCTCCCCCAACTCTGCCCCATGCAGTGTGGCTAGCCCCATGTCTCCCAGAAGGTCATACTGCCATCTTCAAAGCCACCTCTGTGTCCACACCAGTCTTTCCTATCTTCATGGCCCCCGGCAGCCCACGCCACCTCAGCTGCTCTGCTCCTGGAGCTCCCTTTCCCTCAAGGGTCCCCACATGCCATCCTCCCTGGTATTCCGCACTGTCCCCCAGGCCACCACGGCCTGTTTCTGATGATACTGAATCACCTCTCTGCTGCAGCATCCAGGACTCAATGCTGGGCCCTCTGCTCGGGGCAGTGGCACCTGACAGTTTGGCCTGGTGGTTCTGAAGCTAGGAGCTGCTGGGCGGCACACCAGCCTGCCTCGCCCTGCCCCAGGAGAGCACCCAGCTGGTCTCAGGTGAGCACCTCTGAACTGAGCTCAGGGCACTCTCCAGGGCTCTCTTCCCATCTCAGCTGATGACGCCCACCTCCCAGCTACTTAGGCCAAAACCTCCGGTTCTTCCTTTGCCCTTTCCCAGACTCTGGCCTCATCTCACCAGTCCACTGCCTGCCTGGACCCAGGTCTGTCTCCTCTCGTCCAGACTCACGCACTGCTCCCTTCTGGTCTCTTGCTTCTGCCTGCCCAGTGATAGCCTCCAACACAGCTCTGGGATCACATTCAGCAAGGGTCAGTCCAGTTCCAGCTCCAAAGACCTTGTGACACTCCTGGGCCCTCTGAAGCAGATGTGGGCAACACGACACTCTTGTAAGTCCCCTCCAGGATGCCACTCCCTGCTCATTCTGTCCCATCAGCCCTTAAGTTCTTCAGGAAGGACCCAGCACAGGCGCTTCCAGCCAGACTTCCACCTGCCCCTCGCCCCAACCTCAGTTCCCACACCACCTCCTCAGTGACCCCGGATCACACCCAACTGAGCCCCACCAGCACCCACTCTTCAGCCCTTTCCTCTTCACTGCCCAGCACTGTCCCCCTAACCTACCATGCATCTTAGCGTCTGTCACCCTAGAAGGGAGCCCCACTGGGGCAGAAGCTCTCGTGGCTTTGCTCAGGGCCTAACACAGGGTGTGCAGATGCCGGCACTCGGTTACTATACCCACAATGAACCCAGAAGAACATTCTGCTCAAGTCACGTCCCACACAGGTGTGATGTCAGCATTCCCATGGAAAACCATGGCTGAGAGGGAACCCTAACTACCCGACTCCATCAGTGCATGCTGTACACGCGTGTGGAAATGTACCCATGAATATGAACAATCGTCATATTCATCAAGAATATTAAATTAAAATTAATAAAAACCATGGATTAAGGTCTTCAAAGTTCTTTGTGTCAACATTCTCGTTTCAATAAGGGCTGCAGTATAATCACCTACATGAATCTAAATGCTTACCTTAAAAATGAAAATGAGGGGCTGTGACTGTGGCTCAGTGGAAGAGTGCTTACCTAGCTAGAATGTGTGAAGCACTGGGTTCAATTCTCAGCACCAAACATAAATAAATGAATAAAATAAAGGTCCATCGACATCTAAAAAAAATTTTTTTTAAATGTAAATGACCCATTGGTAAATGGGTCAGTGATAATAAAACATGCTGCTATACACATCAATAACAGATAACAGTAGTTGTTCATCAGCTGAAATATGTGACTGCAAATATATTTTTAATTTTGCTATTTAAGTAATACTTGAGAAGTATTTTGGGAACCCATAAAATAAAACCGTGAAGGCATTAAAACAGGAATAAAGGAAAAGCTACTTCAGTTGAAATAATTTCTTTCACAAAACAACTTTAGCAGTAAAGGTTAAAAAAGAAAACACATATTATCAGCTCTTATTATGTGAAAGGAAATAGCAAGAAAAAAATAACTCCATAAGCCCCCTGTGCTCCAAACTTGGAGGCCCCTCCCTGGGGCACTCTTGGTCACTAGTGAACAGCATCACACGGGTCACCTGGAGGTAAGACAAAATGGATTCTTTTCCCACCCAGTTTTGGAGCACAGGCGTTCCTCATGGAGTTGTTTCTTACATTAACCTTTGAGGAGAGCGTCCATGCTGCTTATGATCTGGAAGAGGCCATGTCCACAGAAAGCAAGAAACTATAATTCACACACATAAGCTCCAGGCTGCTCTACTGGAAGGAGCAACCGTCTACAGAGACGCATCCCATGTGCCCTGGGTAAAACGCCTGGCAAGCTCCTTACACATCTATTGCTGGTCCAACCCAGAGCAGAGATGACAAAATACAACTTCCTGCTGGTAAGCAGCCTTAGAGCCAGGAATAGCCCAAGCACAAGAGACGTGATCCTAAACCCAAGGCACCCAGTGTGTGCAGCAGCACACAAAAGGCCCTGGAAACATGGCAGCAGGTAAGGAACCCCACCTGGCCACACAACGTCCCACTCTTCATGCATGCCATCTCCCCCTTAAGACGCCATGGCCCATCTGACTTGGAAGGCTTACGTCCACAATGCCAGAGAAATTAAGGACAGCAATTTCCATTTTCACTTGGAGAAATCACTAAGTATCCAGTTAGAAAGCTAAGTCTCCAGGAAGAAGGAAACACTGGGAGATTGAAAATCACCCCATTCACCCTAACACTTTTGGGATATAAGAGCAGTAACAAAATAAATAGCCAGTGTAAAGTCAGCAAAGAAATCAACTTTTATTAAATGGAGATATGTAGAAAACGGCTTACTTCTTTGGCCCAAAATTAGTCTGAGCAGTGAAATGAAATGGGAAGAAATCAAAAAAAGACTGTAAGTGGCCTTTCAGCTATGAAGAAATCAGGAAGAAGCCAGAACTAATTTTTTCTGGGTCCCCACATATTCCTGGGAAACTTCAGGCAATAGTTTAAATTTAAAATCAGGAAAGGAGGCAAACCAGCCTCAGGTCAGGTCCTCCCCACTTACGTTCCTAACATTTGATTAAACTTCAAACTTCCACTTCTATCCAGCCTCTCTGACACAGGTACAAGTCCTCAACACGCACCACAGGGGCAGGAGCGGACCAACTTGGTGCAGTCCTGAGCCCCAGCTGGCTTCAGCCTGCAGGGTACCCAGCCAAGCAGAGGGCGGCAGGGCAGGCTCTGCAGCAGGTGCACCACAGCTTCCCTGCAGCCTTCTGGGACAGAAGCACAGCCCCGGTTCCTAAGTGTTCAAGGAAATGAGTTCAAAGATCATTATAACAACTCCAAATGCTTGGGCAGGAGTTGAATTTTTAAGTGTATGGCTAAAAGTTAAGCCTGATCACATTAGCATGCAGAGTCTAGTGACATGAATGAAAAGGCTTCACATTTTACAGCAGACACCCTCTGACCTTTTAGTCTCAGGACACCTGAAGGGCAAAGCATCACACCGGGGACAGCCGTGCAGCCAAAAGATTTATTCAACAGCAGCTTTGCCCTTCAACACCCTTCACCATTTTAAACTACCAAGGCCTCCAAAAAGTGTGCCTGCATACTTACCGCAGGCAATATTCCATATTTGAAATTATAGCACAAAAATGTAAGACTATTGATTAGGTATTGTTACTTAATGTTTATTATTTATTTAAGAATTACAAAATTCAACATATTACATATGAACAAAACATTTTTAAAAAATAATAACTGTAGTTTCCAAAATAACAAGACTTTAGCAAGGTACACTGCTTTGCACTTTTACAAATCTCTTTAATGCCAAGTTCAACAGCAAGGAAATGCATCTGCTTCTAGTCTGTTGAGACAGGTGGCTTTAGCTGATCCTGTGACAAAAGCCCAGCCTCACAAGGAGATGTCAAAACCCAAGTCTTTAGCTGGGCGTGGTGGCGCACGCCTGTAATCCCAGCACTTTGGGAGGCTGAGGCAGGAGGATCGCGAGTTCAAAGCCAGCTCAGCAATGGTGAGAGGCACTTAGCAACTCAGTGAGACCCTGTCTCTAATAAAATACAAAAAAGGGCTGGGGATGTGACCCAGTGGTCGAGTGCCCCTGAGTTCAATCCCCAGTACCACAAAAAAAAAAAAAAAAAAAAAAAAAAAAAACCCAAGTCTTTATTCTTCCTTGAAGGCTAGTTGCAGTGTGACCCATGAAACCACAATGGTGAACTTCCACACTGACAACTCTAGGCCCACCCACTTGCCTTGCGCGGGAAGTGGAACTTTTGCCCAAGAGTGTGATCTGTGTCCATCACCGACAAGACTCTGCATCACTGAGCAGGTCTTCCCAATGCTGCGGTTATACGACATCACAAGTGTCTCATCCTTAAAGAAAAGGGGGACAGTGACACAACATGTCCCTGGATGCCCCCTTTCTGTTTCAAGAGCCTAGCCAAGAACGAGAACAATGGGAGCAACAAGAGCGGCCTAGATGGGAAGTCCAGACACACGTTTTCTTGGAGGACGCTGGCTCTCTCCTGTGCACACAAGTCAGTGTTACCTGTAGAAAGCCACTTCCTTCCACACGCGTCAGGACAGCTGCTCCCTGGGGTGCTGCTCAGACAAGCCAACCAAGTGAACTGATGCTGATGGTGTCACTGCTCCTGAAGCCCGACATAAAAACCCCTGAGTGGGGAGGGGGCAGAACTGAGGGCACTGTGAAAAGGACACGTCACTCATCTAGGCAGCCACCACTGGACAAGACACTGAGGAGAGGAGGCCCTGCTTGGCAAAGCAGTAAGGGACACAAGTGCTGTCAGCCTGCCGCCACTGGGCCTTCCCTGCGAGCATTTCTCAACACAGCTTGTGCCTTGTACACTGTCTCTGGGTATCTTCTTGGGTCTCTCAGCAAACTGTCCCACTGCCCTCCTGCACGTGGGCACTGGACATGCCAAAAAACACCATGATCATTAACACTGGCACTGACATCCTCCTGGAGGGCACTGCTGGGCTCACAGTGGCAGATACAAGCTTTCCAACAAGATTGTTACTTGACAGCTCAAATGATGTCACTTACAACAAACCCCATTAGTGGATTTCTCTGAAATGACAGGCTTCTGTGCTTTTTGTAAAAAAAAAAAAAATTATTAGTGTTTCTTTCACAGTGGTCCATGAAACTGTGGCTAGTTGAAATAGCAACCTAACTGCAGAGGCCTGTCCTGGAAACCCACCCGCAGGGAATACAGTCGTGCTTCTGCACACTCCACCTCATCATCAGAGAGGCCAGGCTCCACTGGTGGGCTACTTGTTGCAAGGGAACTCACGTCTCTCCACAGGCATCACACACCACTGCAGGAGAAACTGAATGTCAAACTACAGCTAACACCATATGCTAAACTAGCCCCACTGGCCCACAGAGATGGTATTTTTACAACTTTATATATGACATCCAAAGGTACCCAAACCCAGTCAAATGCCACTCACAATGATCCGCAGCTGGAGAGTGGCCAACACACTTCAACTGGAATCTGCAATGCAAAATAACCACGCTCACCTGTTTGCAGAACCACACGTGCTCCCTCAACCCCCACGGTGGACGCTCTTTTACTCATCTATTTTTAAATGCTGGCTGTGGGCTGATAAACTGACTTGGGTTCAGACCCAAAGTTCGAAAGCTAATGCGCCTGAAATAAAGCCAATGCCAACTTGTAAAGACTCAGAGTTCAAGAGCATGGGGCACAAGGTGTAAGTGGCCAAGGAGAGCTGCAGCACTCCCACAACCACCACAAGGGCCCCGAGCTCCCAGAGCTGGCCACACGCCCACAGCAAGGTCACATTGGGGAGCACCTGGCTGCTCCATGCAGCAGTCTGGTGCACTCGGCAAGCAGCCACTGGCCCTGTGCCACAGCAAGCACTGGCACAGGGATGAGGAGCGCTGGGCACAGGTGAGCTGCCTCTTGTGCCACTCCACTCGGCTTCTGAGTTCTCACGGGAGAGTATGAAGAACACTGTGCCTGGAGACCACAGCTGTCAGGCAGCCGCTCCTCACTCCAGGGGTGCACAAAGCCTCTAAGCCTACACTTCTCAAGACTTCTCAACTGATCGTCACAAAAATAGGAAGTATTCAGAGCCCTGGGGGCAGCTGGGCGCATGGCCACAGCCCACCTGGACCCAAGAAAGCTAATGTGAGGTTGATCTGGATGATACATCAAAGTCCAATCACACCTCATTTTGGACTGAGATAAGTAGGAAAAATTTTTTTAATTTTAAAGTCATTTTTGCACTGATAGGTTTTTTTTTTTTTTTTTTTTCCGGGGATTGTACTCAGGGTCTCACTGAGTTGCTAAGTGCCTCACCATTGCTGAGGCTGGCTTTGAACTCGCGATCCTCCTGCCTCAGCCTCCCAAGTGCTGGGAATACAGGCATGCGCCACTACGCCGGGCTTGACACGTTCTTATAAGAAATATTGGCCCTAAGATTATAGAAATTCATACTAAACACTGCAAACTAACCTCATTTAAAATGATTTATTAGTTATCAACAGTGTCACTGAATAACAAGCACTGCATAGCAACAGAGCCAAGCACAATTCACCACAAAACTTGCAGTCAGGTCACTTCCCTCAGGCCAGCAGACACTGCGAGCCCAAGGCCCCAGGAGCCCCTGAAGAACCAGGGGGTTTGCAAGCCCAACCAGACAGCACAAAACCAGAAGAGCTAACTCCACTTCCAACAGTCAGGAACGCTGCTGACAAGGATGGGCACAAAAGCTGAGGCAGGGGCCACTAGGTCACCACTGAGAGCTGAGCTGTTCACACCATCCCAGTCTCTAACCTGTCCAAGTGACAGGCAGCTTGGGAAACAGACACAAAAGCGTAATCAGGTCCCAGCTAAGTGCCAGGCCCTGCAGCCCAGGCCCCTGAGGACGAGCATGACCCCTCGGGCTGCGGCCTCCTGAGTCAAGAAGCCAAGCAGACCTCGGGACTCTTGGCAGCCTTCCTCCAGCCCCTCACCGTGTGCTCGAACTCTCCCTTTTTCAAAATCTCTCCCACAAAAGATGCCCAGAAAACCAGAACTGCCTGGATCTGCTCTGATGATGAAAAGCTTAAGCTATCAAGGCGTCCACAGAGCACACATACGTATCAAAGGTTCTAACTTTTGAAAAACTACACTAGCCGGGCATGGTGGCGCACGCCTGTTATCCCAGCAGCTTGGGAGGCTAAGGCAAGAGGATTCCAAGTTCAATCCCAGCCTCAGCAATTTAGCAAGACCCTATCTTAAAATAAAAAGGGCTGGGGGTGTGGCTCAGTGGTTGAGCACCCTGGGTTTAATCACTGTGCCAAAAAAAAAAAAAAAAAAAAAAATGCTAATAGTAAAGTGTCTTAATGAAACAAAATATTTCTTGCAGACATTTAAGAACTCAGGACACCTATGTGCAATGGGACAGACTTCCAAATCCACACTGTGTTTCTGCAAGAGGGCAGCAGAAGCCACAGAAACTGAAAGGGCAGACATCCTTGGTGCTTCCCACATGTGCATATGCAACCCACCAACCCCAGGTCCGCCCTGCCACCTCTGAGAAGGGCCTGCTGGCAGCCAACAGCGAATCTCTCAGCCAGGACGCTCCTCACCACCCCAGAGCAACACGGCTCCTGGGAGCCCTGAGGTCCACTTTGCCCAGAGGGCCCTCCACAAACCACAGGACTAAGGGCTACAAGCTGTCAGAGTGTGGTGTTCCCACCAAGCCAATGTGGGAGAAAACAATGCGTCCCAAGCCATCAGAATTCTCATCACGACTCTGGGCTGTGACGGCAAGACACTGATGTGACACTTTGAGATGACTACCAACTACTACTTCTTAAATGTGAAGAAAATAGAAATGCTGCATTGAAAAGAATTTTTTTTTTTTTTTTTTTTTTTTTTTTTTTTTTTTTTTTGTGGTACTGGGGATTGACTTCAGGGGCACTCGTCCACTGGGTCACATCCCAGCCCTTTTTTGTATTTTATTAGAGACAGGGTCTCACTGAGTTGCTAAGTGCCTCGCCATTGCTGAGGCTGGCTTTGAACTCATGATCCTCCTGCCTCAGCCTCCCAAAGTGCTGGGATTACAGGCGTGAGCCACCGCGCCCGGCAGAAATTATTTTTTATTAAAGAGATATGATTCATGTTAATTTACCTGCCTTTCAGGAACGCCTTTTTCACCTTAATCCAGTGAAAACCTGACCTTCAGAGTGAAAAAAAAATTGATAAATAAATGTCCATCGCTGTAGAGAGACAGCCCAACAGGAATGTGTCCACCCATCTGACCCACTGGCTCCTGTCAGCCATGGGCACCCTGCTCCCATACCTGCAACAAATGGCCAGGGCAGACTTCGAAAACCCTGCAGCCTCTGCCTCCCTACCTAACTGGCTCAGCCTTTCCTAAGATAGTGGCAGACAGAAATGGCTATTCAAAGTGTTTTTTGTCAAAAATAAACCTACAAGCCAGGTGCAGCGGTGGCAGCTTGGGAAGCTGAGGCCGAAGAATGGAGAGTTCAAAGCCAGCCTCAGCAAAAGCACTAACACTCAATGAGACCCTGTCTCTAAATAAAATACAAAACAGGGCTGGGGAGGTGGCTCAGTGGTCAAGTGCTTCCGAGTTCAAATAAATAAATAAACAATCCTACAGAATTTTAATTTTACTGAACTCCTATTTTGTAAAGAGTTTGGTGCCTAATTTGTGATTATGTGAGACCAGCAACTGTTCATGGGGAAAACCACATCCAAAGTCCACAGAAGAGCCTTTTTCTTTTGCAATAAAGGGTATCATTGGGATTGCTAGTAAAATTTAAATAAGATCTGCTTGGATAATAGATGCAAAAATAAAATTCCTGATTTTGATAACCATATTATACTTTGCATAAGAGAATGTCCTTGTTTTTAGTTAACAGCCATTTAAGTATTTAAGAATCAAAGGTAAAAACACAGGAATATATATGCAAAGAGGGAGAGCTGTCAAGTGGATGAATAAAATATAACACATTAATGTTTCAGAATATGGGAGAAGACTATATAACACAAGTCTTTGCATTTTTCCTGTGATTTCTAAGCCTGAAATCATTAAGACAAACATATAAGCCCTATGCCTATTAAAAGATCTTGGGGCTTTTATCCAAAGAAAGGCTGTGACAGAAAAAGGACGGATGCACGCTCCGTGCTTAAAGATGGCTTAATTAATGCTAATCATCCTTGAGAAGGGCTGCCACAGACCTGTTCGAGCAGATGTTCCCTACATAAACTGTTTCTGACCTACACTCTCAGCGCCTTCACCAGAGAAATTAGATGTTTCAGTGGCTTCCCCCAGATCTGCCCCACCACCCAAGACAGCAAGTTGAGAGCCTGGGTGCGGGAGACACTGGCAGAGCCATCTGTAACAAGAGACAGCAGAGGTCCTGGGGAGTCGGTGCTGAAAGGGCTTTGCAGAGCACCTGCACCAAAATGCTCCTCTCAGCCTCTCAGAGTCCACTTCTACTCTGACCTTTGTCCAGCTCCCACTGGTTTTAATAGAAAGCATGGGATCCACAAACTACAGTCCCTGGCCCAGCCGGCTGTCTGCTTTTGTAGATGTTTCATTGGGGTACAGCCTTGTCCATTCTGGCTTCCGCTTTCCAAGGCAGAGTTCAGAGCTGACTGAAACCACAAAGCCAAACATTTTCTTATCTGGTCCTCTGCACAAAGTTTCTCAACTCGGCTCTAGAGCTCCCAAGCATTTAATAACACCGATGGCATCTTCCCAGACTTGAAACTGCCTGGAGACTGAAGAACAAATCAGCTGGGCACAACCCTGAAGTACAGTGGTACTGGCCTCCTGGAAGGATGAGTGAGGTTGTTTCCTGCAGAGCTGGGCAAGCTCCTCCTCCTCTTCCTGTGAGCTGCAGGGAGGAATTCCTGATTCAGATGCAGAGTAGATGGACCGACCGAAGCCCCAGTGAAGCAAAGAAGCAGGCCAACTGCTCCTGAACAACTCACGAGGCAAGTCAAGCTGAACTTACTGTCAACTGCCATGCTGGTGAGGGAGCCCCAGAGCCCACGTTTTCATTCATCTTACTTCACTCCCTTCAGCTTATCTCCCTTACATGGATGCGTTTTTTTAATAGATCTGAATTGCAAAATTTTAAAATACTATAAAACATAAAAATTAAACCCTTGTTTTGCAAAAAAAAAAAAAAGTATTTGAATCCTACAAATCTTTAAAATCCATAAGATATTTAGTTTTAAACCTGAAAGGCCAGTTACAGTTGGGCATTGCTTAATGACAGGGGTGGCAACTGTACTCTCAAGCTGACCAAAGGTCAGAGGCAGCACCACCCTAACAGAACCACCGTCCTATATGCAGTCCCTCACTGTCACCATTTTGCAGTGTGACCACAATGTGCAAGCTGCTTGTGCCCACTGACAGCAACAACGGTTAACTGGAAATAGGATCCCAGCTTTGTCAGGTTTGGCCTGAAACCATGCAAGGTGTGAATTTCTTGGGATCTTCAGAAAGCATCCAGGTGCGCAGTGCAGCATGGCGGCAGTGGTGCTCCATTCCCAGGCCCAGCCCTGGCTCCCACCAATGAGACAGGCTCAAGAGGATGGACTGTGTGGACACCCACGGCCGTCCCTATCCTAGCCACCTACTGCCCAGACTTGCAGAGCTGCACTTCATGACAGCAGCAGAGACCACGGCCTAATGCCTCCCCTGGGTCTTTAGGTTAAGATGACTCAGCTTTCTGCCATGTTTGAAGGAAATGTAGTTCATACCAACCAGGAAATGCCAATAGTACTCACAAAATTTTCACTTCATTTTATCCAAACCCATTTCCTATTAAACTTTGCTTCATCTGATGATTTTCCATCTTGAGGGAAAAAGAGGAAAAACCACTAGAGGACACAGCTGCATTCTTGGTGGCAGAGGTCTTTATTACTAAAAGGTATGTCAGTACAGGGCCCTGCCCAAGTCAGCAGAAGCCCCCACCAGACAGGTTTCCCACCCACTCACTCACTATGCAACAGACCATCTGAGGAAAGGAAGCGGCAGCCTGAGTTCATATGCGTTCCATTCCACCTATAACTCGGTGATTTAGCCAAAACTTGTCCCCATCTTTACCCTCTCTGGCCTTTTCTGTCTTCCCTTTCCCAAATAGGAAGCTCCTTACAAGAAGCTAATCTCACTGTCCACTCCGCCATAGGGTACAATGTTCCAGCACATGTAATCAAACTGGACAGCTCTTGATCATGCACACATGAAAGATGCAGAGGAGTCAATTTAAAATAGGCACCGTCCGAGCGCGGGGGTGCACGCCTGTAATCCCAGCACTTGGGAGGCTGAGGCAGGAGGATCACAAGTTCAAAGCCAGCTTCAGCAATGGTGAGGCACTTAGCAACTCAGTGAGACCCTGTCTCTAATAAAATACAAAAAAGGGCTGGGGATGTGGCCCAGTGGTCGAGTGCCCCTGAGTACAATCCCCGGTACCAAAAAAAAAAAAAAAAAAAAAAAAGGCACCTATTTCATACGACTCTACAGTATTTCAAGCACACAACCTGCTTGTGTATGTCAATATTCCATTGTTTTTTAATTCAAGAGTATTTCCAGGCTCCAGGCTGCAGAGACACTGGCTCCTCCACTGGGATCCAGAGCCAGTTCCAAGCTCCACTGAATTATTCTATCCACACAAGATAGCACTTCTCTCTGTACCTGGGACTGAAGTGAAGTGATTAGTGTTTCTGTATCTCCACTCCTGAGAACTAAGGGCAGAGGGGTGGGCAGAGCAGTCTGGTGCAACAGACCCAGTGGAGTCAAAGGCAAGGCCCAGAGGGATAAAGAGGAGAGGATGACTTCAACTCGGAGCAGCTGCCTGCAGGCTGAAGGGAGTACAGCCTACTCCCACCATGTTTCTGCCAGGGGCAAAATGAGCTCCGGGTACTGTTGACAAAGCACGTGGCTTCCTGAGAGCAGAACTGCAACCAAGTGATTCCCAGTAGTTGCTTCTTGAATTCCCTAAAACTCCTCCCCACGCTGCCAAAAGGGATTTCAGCAGGGAGCGGTGGTGCACGCCTGTAATCCTAGCACTTCGGGAGGCTGAGGCAGGAGGATCGCGATTGCGAGTTCAAAGCCAGCCTCAGCAATGGCGAGGCACTTAACAAGGCACTTAGCAACTCAGTGAGACCCTGTCTCTAAATAAAATACAAAAAAAGGGCTGGGAATGTGACCCAGTGGTCAAGTGCCCCGAGTTCAATCCCCTGTACCACCAAAAAAAAAAGGGATATTTCAGAAAGATTCAGAGCACTTCTACTGAACAGTTCCTCATGTCTTTTTTTATGACCATCGTACGTACAAAACAGAGCAATAAGGATCTTTATTTACCACACATGAGGACCTTTTAAAGCTTTTATCTGGATATTCTTGTAGAGACCCTCGGTATATATTCTCCCCCAGAATATTTTCTTCCAGAGAAAATGTTTTTCAGGATTTCAGTGGCTGAAGGGGTACTTTAAGTTACGTGAACGTTTAAAAGTCAAAGACTTCCACTGTCATGTAATTAATTTACTTATGCAACTAAGGTTTGGGGATTTACACAGTATAGGTGACAACTAAGAGGAAAAAAAGACAAATTTAAGTCATACCGAATGCCATCAATAAAACCATCACTGCCAACTCATCTAGAATGTCTCCTAAGCACCTATTTAACAACTCACAAAACAAGGTTTTGGTCCTTTATTTCCCGACATGGATGTCTCTCTTGAGCGTTAATGTGCATCTGCATTACCTGGTCCTCTTCTTGCCATAAATTCCAAGTTTCTCTGACCTTCAGGGCCTGGACACTTGTGAGGAACACTGGTCAGTATTTTGTGAATATCCCTCAACTTGGGTCTAACATTTCCTTTTGACAGGGCTGCACTTCTGGCACCAGCACCCCAAGCAAATGTCATGGGGGTTGACGTCAGTGTCTCATTACGGTAATGTCAACGTTGGTAGTCCAATTGTATGCTTCATGTGGCACCTGCTGAGTTTCCACTGTGTAGTTACTATTTTATTTTTCCCATTGTGATTTATAAATACCATGGTGGAGATACGTTGGGATTAAGTAAATACCACAGGTTGGAGAAGGCATGATAATTAAACGCAGAAATAGAGTCCTGAATTAGATACTGAAATGAAAAAGGACATTAGTGCTGGGCATGATGACGCACGCCTAAACCTCAGCAACTTGGGAAGCTGAGGCAGGAGGATCCAGAGTTCAAAGCCAGCCTCAGCAATTTAGCCAGGCCCTAAGCAACTCAGCGACCCTATCTCTAAAAAATATACATCAAAAAGGAATGTGGATGTGGCTCAGTGGGTAAGAGCCTCTGGGTTTAATCCCCAGTATCCAAAAACAAAAAAGTGGAAAACTGAATTGAATAAGGTCTGTAACTTAGTTAATAGCCCCAAGAAGATATTGTTTCTATATGACTATTTCATTATGTAAGATGTGAACATTAGGGGAGCAAGGGAAGAGAGTGGGGAAAGAGACCAAAGTATTTTTGTAATTTTCCATAATGACTAAAAATTACTTGAAATTAAAATTTTACCAACTTATAAATTCTGATTCCGTAGATCTGGTGAGCCTGAAAGTCTGAATATTTCACAAACTCAAACAATGTGATGTTGATAAATGCTGTGGACCATTCTGCCAGAAAGACTCTGGCAGACAGAGCTAATATCATCTCACACAACTTGCAGGTGGGAGACTATCTGGACTGCATCAAGGCTGTGCTCCAAGTGTAGCCATCACTGACTGCAAGCCCAGCTTAGCTCAGTGCACCTGGTCCTGGGAGAAGCCAAAAGAAGAGTCTTGAAATAATCAGTGTTTGCAGTGCATGTCTGACTGGCCTTCCCCAGCTGAGCCTAGAGTCCCTTCCAAGTCTGCAGAGCCAGAACCATTCTCTCAACTTGAGGTAGCTACAGTAAGTATGGATCTGACACCAGTCCTCTCCCTCTGCTGGTGGACCCATCACCCAAGACCTCAAGGAGGTAGGAGAGTGGAATGAAGAAAACAGGTTTTGAATTCCTGCTCAAAGTGACTGACCAACACTTGTCCCTTTAAAATGGTTTTTCAATAGAGATAATAAACCCACAAGAATGAGAATACACAGGCAAGCAAAAGGCTTCACTGACTTCTGACAGAGGATCCAACCCAGGCAACGCAGAGAGTGGAGCTCTAGGCCCCACAGAAGCCCATGGGCAGGCTGAAGACCTCAGCATATGGGGCTAGGCCTGCCTCCAAAAGTCAGCCTCTGCTAAGGCCCCCACAAAGACAAGTGGAGTAGACCCCAAGCAAAAGAGGACTTCTAGAGAGAAGATGCACAGCCCAGAGAAAACGGGTGATCTGGCATTCCAGGTCCCACCGTACCAAGCTCCCAGGGGAAACCCACCCATTTTCAAAACCAGCCCAATACAGACCCAGGGTTTTGTGCCAGCTTCCTCTTGCCTTAAACAATAATAATACAAATATTGGAGGAGGGCCTGCCATGCAAGGCAAGAAGCCAACATTTACCAAAAAAAAAAAAAAAAAAAAAGTGCCATTAAACAAGAAATCCAAACACAAGAAAACCTAAAAGAATCCTTCATTTTCTCAGAATCAAGGACATAACACATTCATAAAACAGCAGGATACTGTAAGAAAGAACAGGGCACATACACTCTTAGCAATTAAGTTCGTAGGAAAAAAAAAAAATTAAAACAAAAGCCAAAACCAGCCGGGCGTGGTGGCGCACGCCTGTAATCCCAGCACTTTGGGAGGCTGAGGCAGGAAGATCGCGTTCAAAGCCAGCCTCAGCAATGCCAAGGCACTTAGCAACTCAGTGAGACCCTGTCTCTAATAAAATACAAAACAGGGCTGGGGATGTGGCCCGGTGGTCGAGTGCCCCCGAGTTCAATCCCCGGCACCACACACACACAAAAAGCCAAAACCGTGGCACACCCCTATAATCTAGTGACTTGGGAGACTGAGGCAGAAGAATCACAAGTGCCAGGCCAGCCTGAGCAACTTTGCAGGGCCCTAAGCAACTTAACAAGACCCTGTCTCAAGACAAAAATACTAAAAGTGCTGGGGAAGTAGCTCACTGGTAAAGTGCCCCTAGGTTCAATACCCAGTAGTGGGGGGAGGTGGATTTTAAAACAGGATTATAATACAAATCAAAGTCCTCTCTTGGAAAGGATAATTAAAATGGCACAAAAAAGTAAAGACAAGGTTCAAGAGATGAATATAATGTTTATCACCCACTAATATGAATTCTTCAAAGAGGAAAGAGCAAAATGGAAAGGAAAAGCTCTCAAATGATTCCAGAGAAGTGCCCAGAGCTTACGGACAGGCAGAAGGGTCAAAGAGCACTTGAGTGGGACTCCACATACTTGGGCACACTATAAAGTGTCATTAAGCCTAAGAGAAGATGCTAAGGACACCCAGGGAGGAAAGAGGCTCTCTCCAAGGGGAGTAAGAATACCTGGAAGAGGGTCCCGCTGAAGCGATGCAGACAGACGCGGTTAAAGCACAATAAGGAAAACTACCGGGATGGGACCAGTGCAGGCCTGAAGAGTGACTGATCGGATGAGGTAAGGACGGAGGGCTGGGGGAGGCCGCAGGGGCTGGACACCACCCTGGAGGAGTCACCATGTACGGAGTCGACGGGAGCAGAAAATGCACCGAGCAGAGAAGGCCGCTAGAGCAGCCGCAACTGAGGCTGCACAGGAAGGAGCGCACGGGCCGCAGAACAATGCCGCCGTGCGAGCGTACCCGGGCGCCGAGCCGCCCTCCGCGCACGCCGGGCGCCGCGGCCAGCCGCACCGGAAGCGCGGCGGCCCCACGCGAGGCCTCGGGCCGCGCGGCCGGGCCCCAGCGCAGGGCGAGCGGCCTGGAGCCGGGACGCGGCCCACAGGCGGCGGGGGCGCGCGGACTCGGCCGCGGAGGACGTGGGCCCGCGAGCTCGGCGCCCAGATGCCGGGCGCGGCGGCGGACACCGCCCGGCCCCCGACCGGCCCCGGCGAGCGGCCGTTGGCGGCCGTTGGCGCGGCGGGGCGGGGCGGGGGCGGACGGAGATCTCGCTCTCGCTCTCGCCCCGCGGGAAGGGGGAGTGGAGGCGCGACCGGCTGCGGGAGCTGCAATTACCGTGTGGGCTGCGGAATTCTCGTGGTGTTTGTCGGGGAGATGCGATAATGGCGTCCGTCCTCGCGAGAGAAGCCGCCGCTCTGCGCAGGCGCCGCGAGCACCTCCCCGCGGCCCGCGCCCCACCCTCCGCGCAGCCTCCCTGGGGGCGGGGGCGGGTCTGGGCCTCCGGGGCGGGGCCTGCGCTGGCACCTTCTGCGCGCGCTGGAGCTGGAGGGTTCTCGGTGGGCATGCGCAGGCGTCCCTCTCGCGCGCCGAGGGTTGGCTCCCTGGAACGCCGACTTTCCAGTCATACGCCCGCGCTGCCTGTCAGTGCGGGACAAAGCGCTTTAGCAGGCAGTGTGAGAAATGTGCGTCTTCTCTAGGACCAAGTGAATAGGCCTTGGCTCCCCCGACGACTACACATCCCGGGGTGCCCTGCGCCGGCCGCGCGATGCCTCCCTGGACTTGTAGTCTCCGCGTCCGCGCCGTGCATGCCGGGACTTGTAGTCCCCCCGGAGTCCGGCCACCGCGTGCCGCGCCCGCCCCGAGGGCTGCTGGGACTTGTAGTGACGCGCGCTCGGCTGCGCTGGGCGCCCCGAGGTCTGTCTGCCGCTGCCTCGGCTCGGAGTTTGGCGCCCGGCCGCCTCCTGGACGGCGTGTTAGTGCGCTCTGGAATGCGAACCCGCGGCGACGCGAGTGCGCGCCTGCCGGGGTCGCGGCCTCGCTCCCCTCGCGTCCCCGCCCCGCGTGTGGCGACTGGCGAGCAGGCGTCGGAGCGCCTGTCCCCCGGAAAGCAGGTCCTCCGCCCGGGCTCCTCCTGCGGTGCAGAAAGGGCAAAGCTGGGGCTCGACCCAGCCGCCAGGGTTAAGCCTCCTACCCAGAATAGCACTCAGGCCCTGCGACCATTCAAGTTAAGGACGCCTTGGAATAATGCTGGGGCCCAGCGACCTCCCCACTGTCCGAACTAAAGGCCTTCCAGAAGATCGCTGAGCCTTGGCCACTGTTCAGGTTAAGGGCCAAGAGTAACACTGGGCCCAGACACAGGCTGGTCCTGGATATTTAACAGCAAAAGCACCTTAAAGACCTACCAAGGAAGAGGCCATGGGTGCTGGGCAGGCAGTGGTGTTTGAAAGGGACCAGTCCTCTGCAGAGGCCAGGAGGAGCGTCAGAGAGATGAGAGAAACTGCTAAGCAAGGTCTCGTGCTGGAAGGGGAAAAGCTGGGTGAACTAGAATCCTGTTGTTCAGCATCCATTTTGAATATAAGTGGGACTAACTCACACAGAAGCAGGGCTCAGATACCTCTGGCCAGCTTGCAGCTCCACGTGGCCCAGTCCTCAGGAGAGTCCATCGTTGAGCTCTCTCTGCCTTACACAGCTTCCTCCTGGGCCTGCAGCCTGCTCGGCTGCCCCTGCTGAGCCCAGGCCCCTGGACTGTGTGGGCATGCCAGAGCTGCCGTCTCTGGAGCTGCTGCTTGCTTTTCACCCCTCAGAGTGAGTAGGGCCGTGTGTTATTTCAGATTGACCCGGAGGTGCTGACTGCACAACGACAGTTACCCGCCTCCCACGTGTTTTTGTAAAAATGTGTGTCCACGGGAAAGACTAATAATAACAGTCCTACTGAGGAAGTGTTTACCACTGTGACTGCTCCCCAGGTCCCAGGTGTGAACAGGCCCTATATGGTGTGAACAGTCTGCCTGCCTTTTCTTTCTAAATAACACTTCATTGTTCTGGGCAAACAAATGCTGGCTTCCTGGTCACTTATCCCGGTCATCAATTGTGCCACCTGGAGCAGCTCTCAGCAGGGATGGCTCATCAGGCTCCCTGGGCTCCTTGGAAGGCTTCTACAAGTCTGCCCCCAGCCTCACCCTGAAGGTGCTGGTGGTGTTGTCCTGGAGGTTCAGCCCAAACCCCCTGCCGCAAATGAGGGGAGAGACAGGTAGATAAAAGTATCTCAGTCCTGCTCTCCATCCTCCCATCTCTGAGCTCGGGTTTTTCCATTGCTGGGCAGTCTCAGAAGGGTCCCCAGCAATGACACACTTTGCTATCTTAATGAATCTCCTTGGAGAGAAAATCTCTCTTTCCCCTTAACTTCTGCAAAATTTCCATTGCTCAAGTCACTTGTCAATGCTGTCCTGATTGGCTGAGCCTGAAATATGTCAGAGAATGGGGTCAGCCCAAACCTGAGCCATGTGGACAGAGGAAACTCTGAGGAAGTTAGCAGAGGACAGGGCCTTGGTATTGGCCAGCGTCAGTAGCCTTTGTCCTGAGCTCATGCCTGAATGCACAGGAACACGGCGTCCACCTTGATCTGTCCAGTTGGTGGTCCTTTCCTCCCGCGGTCACTGACGCACCTTCCAGAAGGAGAAGCTGAGTGCTTATAGCAGCGCAGGACACACCTCACTCCAGGTTGCTGGCTGCCTGGTTTTCCAGCTTCCCTGCTGCCCTTCAAACGTGGGACAGACTGCGGTTGAGCCAGCACCTCAGCCAGGCAGGTGACAAGCATCATGACAGGACTGCGGGGCCCTACATCCTTCAGTATTGACACTACAGAGCACCCCTTGGGCACGGTTGGTAGAGGGAACAGGTGTATGGTCTGCAAAATCAACAGAGGTGTGCACCAAAATTCGTGCCATGAAAAAATCCAGGGGAGAAGAAATGAGCAGGCAAACCCGCCAAGAAACATCCATGCGTTGAGAAAATTTTTATCCAATACAGGTCCATCCTGTTTGTTTTTTCAAACTAGGCTGTAACTGCCCTCTGAAAGGTACATTTGCCCTTTGGGATTGTCCAGTCCTGCGGGGAGCATTTGGTTGCATATAGGAATGGATTTCCTTTTTTTTTTTTTTTTTTTTTTGGTACCGGGGATTGAACTCAGGGGCACTCGTCCACTGGGTCACATCCCCAGCCCTTTTTTGTATATATTTAGAGACAGGGTCTCACTGAGTTGCAAAGTGCCTCACCATTGCTGAGGCTGGCTTTGAACTCTCGATCCTCCTGCCTCAGCCTCCCGAAGTGCTGGGATTACAGGCGTGTGCCACCGCGCCCGGCTCATTTCTGTTACATAAAAATAAACACTTCTCTGGGTACTGAAGTGCACACCCATAATCCCAGCAGCTCAGAGGGCTGAGGCAGGAGGATGGCAAGTTCAAAGCCAGGTTCAGCCGGGCGCGGTGGCGCACGCCTGTAATCCCAGCACTTGGGAGGCTGAGGCAGGAGGATCGCGAGTTCAAAGCCAGCCTCAGCAATGGTGAGGCACTTAGCAACTCAGTGAGACCCTGTCTCTAATAAAATACAAAAAAAGGGCTGGGGATGTGGCCCAGTGGTCGAGTGCCCCTGAGTTCAATCCCCAGTACCAAAAAAAAAAAAAAAAAAAAAAAAAAAAAGCCAGGTTCAGCAACTTAGGCTTTAAGCAATGTAGACCCTGTCTCAAAGTAAAAAATAAAAGGGGCTCCGGATGTGGCTCAGTGGTTAAGCTCCCTTGGTTTCAATCCCTAGTACAAAAAAAAAAAAGAAAGAAACCTGTCCTTGTCAAGAGGGGTGCAGAGAAATGTAGGGCTGCTGTAGAAGGGTGGGCTCCCCACTTCTCTGACCACCCAGTTGTTTCCATAGAAGGCTCTCCAGCTTGTGCACTGAAAAAGCAGGACTGAGGGACAAGTCCTTTCCTGAAGGAGGTAAGAGGTAGAGTGGTCTCTGGGCTCTGTGGAACACGTGGAAAACGGAACATTTCTAAAGATGAGAGAAAATAAAAATAGAAGTTCTGTTTTTTCTTCCTGCACTTTGAAGCATTGTCTGGGTCTACAAACTCCATTTCAGAAAATACAAACCTAGAGCAGCTCTGAGTTAAGCTCTTGGACTGAGGATGAAGAAAGCTTCACACCAGCAAAAAGGGACGACCTCGCAGCCTCAGCAATGGCGAGGCACTTAGCAACTCAGTGAGACCCTGTCTCTAATAAAATACAAAAAAGGCTGGGGATGTGGCTCAGTGATCGAGAACCCCTGAGTTCAATTCCCGGTACCAAAAAAAAAAAAAGGAATGACCTCAGCCAGACGTGGTGGCGCACGCCTGTAATCCCAGCACTTGGGAGGCTGAGGCAGGAGGATCATGAGTTAAAAGCCAGCCTCAGCAATGGCAAGGCACTTAGCAACTCAGTAAGACCCTGTCTCTAAATATATACAAAAAAGGGCTGGGGATGTGACCCAGTGGTCAAGTACCCCTGAGTTCAATCCCCGGTACCACAAAATAAATAAATAAATAAATAAAATAAAAAATAAAACCAGTTCTATGGCCCTGTGGAATCTAGCCAGAAGCTTAACTGTACCGGATAGACAAGTTTGTTCTGCTAAAGATCAGCTTTTGCAAATAACCCCTCCCTATAGGGCGCCGCATTGCCCACCGCCTAAACTTCTCTCCATTGAAAAGCTAATGGTCCTTTTGTGTGTAAGACTCTTCCTTACCCTTCAGCAAAATCTAGGATAAGAAAGGATTAATCTGTAGTGGGTACTTAGGATAAATATTTGATTTTCCCCTGATTATACGACCTCGGAAATTCCTGAGATTCCTGTAGCCGAAGTGTAAAATTCCTGAAATTCTTTAATGTAACCCCCAATAGTTGGATTGTGAGCTACTGTGTTTGCTGGAATGTATAAAAACCAGTGCTAAGAAAAGTAAAGTTAGTTGGAGTTGGATTTCTACAACCTGTCTTGTGTGTGGATTATTTCATTTCTCCTCCAGCATCGGCTGGGCTGACCTTGATATCCTTGCAGAAGCCGGTCTTCAGCACCGCGTGACCTCACCTTCTGCCTCATGGAATGCCCTTTAGTTTCCATTAACCCCTGCAGTGTCAGGGTCTGCAGAGCAGCAGAAAATCATGGGTGTGGAGAGAGAGCTAACATAGTTGTGCAGGCTCGGCAAGTCCAAGTTTGACAGGGAGGGCAGGGGATTGGAGGCTCAAGAAGGGGTTCAAGTCCAAGGCAGTCTGCTGGCGACATTCCTTCTTGTTCAGGGCAATCCGTCTTCTTTCTCTTCAGGCCTTCAACTGATTGGATGAGGCCCACCTGTATAATGGAGAGTAAGTTGCTTTATTGAAATCCACTTAGTTAATTGCGCTATAAAGAGAACATCTTCACAGAAGCATCCAGAATAATATTTGGTCAACTATCTGGGCGCTATGACTCAGTCAAGTTGACACATAAAATTAACCATTCCAACTCCACATAAGAATTTTCAACTCCAGCAGAAAATTGCAGGCCTGTGAAGCCCACTGAATGGTGCTTTGTGTGCAAGGTAGAAACAGGAATCTAAAGGTGTTGGGTTGGGTAAACAGGAAAGCTCTTGGTTGAAAATGCAAAGGGAGAGGGTGAGAGGCGACCTCCTGGAAGGAGTGTCCCAGCTAGGAATGTCATTCAGAGATGCCCGGGACAGTGTCATGTATAAGACCTGAAACAAAATGACATTCTCATCTGTTGAGCTGGTCATTGAATGAATTTCAGTACACTTTTCAGTGGCATATTCTGTTGTTTTTAAAGAACCATGCACTGACACAAGGATCATCAGGATAGATCATTCAGTGGCCATGGACATAGGTCCGCCTGTCTGAAGCAAGGGCTGCACCGTGTGGTCGCTAGAGCTGTCCACCCTGGTCAAGGCGGACTTCACCCTCCACTTCCGAGCTGCTGCAGACGTCTCTGGTGGCTCGTGTGCTGTTCATCCTTCTCCAGACAGAGATCTCCGTGGGCACTGCCACGGCGCCTGAGGCGGTCCCTCAGAGGCGCCTGCTGGAGGGGCTGGACCAGGTGACTGGGAATGTTCTCTCAGCGAAGCAGAGGCCTGCCGGGACGACCGCGGGGCAGGGAGGAAGACTCCGACCCACAAGGCCGGCATGGATGCGGTCGGCCTCAAAGAGGGAGGCTGCAGAGGGCAGCTGACGCTCGGCCAGCTGGGCCTAGACCAAGCACTTAGCCTGCAGCCCAGGAGGGCTTCCTGCAGCAGGGCGGGGCCTCACAGACAGGACCCTGGAGCCGAGGCTAGCGAATGAGTGAAGCACTCGCAAAGGCCCCCGTAGGAAGAAGAGCACGGGTAGCCCAGAGGTGGCTCTGCTTGTGACAGCAGCAGCCCAGGGGCTGCCAGGAGGGGCAGGCAGCAGCACACGCGGTGAGATGCTGTCAGAGGGGTCGTTGGGAGCACAGGGCCCACAGCAGCGACTGGCCCTTCCTCTGGCTCATTCTGGAGGCCTGCTGCTCTGGGCCCTGGGGTCTGCACTGAGTTAGAACCCCACCCTCGCCGAGGCCACAGCTCACACCAGAAGCAGCACTCGCGGGGCTCCCTGGACAGGCGAGGGAGCAGATGGCGGCTCACAGGCGGTCTTCCGGTGGCCTGGCGTCAGCAGACACCACAGGCCATAGGGCCAGGGTGGCCACACAACCTGCCGTCCACAGGCAGACCCTTCCCTCCTGAGAGGGCACACTGGTGTTCGTGCTGAGGCAGGAGCAACACCCACGAGCTCTTACTCCAGGGACGAACTGGCACCGGGTCGCGCCTGCTTGGTGGAAAGAGGGGCCTTGCAGCTTCCCGGCAGCCCAGGCCGACAGGCCACCTGCGCACCTGCCGCATCCCCCGGGCCTGCAGCTGGCCCCACTCCTGCGCTTCTGCCCCCACCATCCCGGCTCACACGCACAAGAGCCTGTGTCCCGTGGCTCCAAACCAGGGTCAACGCCACAGGGAACAGGGACTTTGCTCCAGGAACCTGCTCGCGCCCTCCCCTGTGCTCAGCAGCCCCGTCACGTTCTCTCACTCCCTGGTGGACTCACCAAGCTGTTTACCAGGCCAGAGCAGTGACCTGAGTGGTGTGTCCCCAGTGAAGGCCACTTGTCCCCACGCAACCACGTCAAGCCAAATTACACACCATCCTCACACAACAAGCTAGGACGGCCCAGATTGAAATTTAACCATCTCAGGGGTTTGGGTGAGTCCTGGGGGAGGCGGCAGGCCCCACACACAACCATCCCGACCAAAGCAAGGTCAGACGGGGGGGAATCGCCCACCTGGGGGACCAGGCCGGAGATGCTCAGGGCCACGGTGCTGGGGAGGGACCCCCGCAAGCCCTCAGCTGTGCCCTTCTTGGTCAAGCAGACGTGGGAGACTTGTCAAGGTCACACAGCAAGGCCAGCGCGATGGTGCTCCGAGCGATCCTGCACTCAGAGAAGTCCCAGTGAGGCTGGTGAGTGGCCCTGCGGATGCCCAGGTGCCGCGGGGTCTGCAGGGTTGCCGGGCAGTTTCCACAAGGAGCGCGTCCCAGGCAGGCCGGCTTGGAGTGAGATTTCTGCCGTCTCTTTTGCATTTGATGACCCTGAGTAGGTCATCTGCCCTCCATTTCCTGGGTCATCAGGAGGGTGTGTTGCTGGGAACAAGGGGTCCTCAGGGCACTCGACCTTGCATGGGCCCTTCCTCTTTCTGGCCTTAGATGCTCCCTCTGCACACGAGGGCCGGTGTCCACGCCGCAGGGTTAGGTTGGGGTCCTGGCTCCAGCCCTCCTTGCTGTGCTCCTGCAGGAAGAGGCAGGGGCTCCTAGGCAGACCCACCGGAGGCGGCACCAGCAGCGCTGCGGGAGCTGCCCCACCCCCGGAGGCTCCGTGTCCACATCCACAGAACAGGCATGACTAGGTGTCGTGTCCCAGGCGTGGAGGCGTGACAGGCATGTGGAAAGCCTGGCACGCACCAGACTCTGGGTGGACATGGCCAGCCTGATGCTGAGCCTTCTGGAAACCACGGGAGACCTTGGGCTCTGTGCTGGCTCTGCTGGGAGGCAGCTTGGGCCTGTGGTGGGGGCACTTGGCCTGAGGCGCGCCATGCCTGGGCGCTCCTGGTCTGACTCCAAGAGGACTCTCGCAGGAGCTGCTCTGGGGCCCCCAGGAATCGGCCTGGAGAGGGAGCCACGTTTGCACCCCACACAGAAGGATCTGGGCCAGAAACCTCATTCCCCTCCACACTCCCCTCCCCAGCCCCGGTCCCTCCAGCAACGTGGGCATTCCACGTGGGGTCCCCTGGGCCCCACCCCAGCCCTGCCTCTAAGGGCTACACAGGGAAGGGAAGACACTAGTGTAGAGTGTGGCGCTCCCCAGGCCCTCAACTCTGATTCCCAGAGGTGACTTCCACAAACAGCCCGGGGCCAGCCTGGGACACTTTGCTTCTTGCACACAGTAACGTCTGCAGGGGCTGGAGGCTTTTCAAAACACACAAAGTCCTGTCCCGAGCCCACTGTTCGACATCTTCTTTCCTGCCTGAAGACAGACACCTTCAAACCTATCCTCCCTTCTCTTCTTCGCATACCCTCAATAGCACCAGAACACAGGTCAGAATACTGGCCCTATCACTTTGTAGCTGTGTGCCCTGGACAAGTCTCTGGACCTCTCTGAGCCTGAGTTTCGTCATCTGTAAAATGTGGTTAATAACAGCATCCACTGCACAAGGTTGTTGGAAGAACGAAATGAGGTGCTTCCTGGGAAGGCACGTGGCAGTGCTCGGCCCAGTGAGTGGCCACGGGAGGGCAGTGCCACGGCTGCTGGGGCTGGGCGTGGCTGCCTGCGTTAGTGTTAGTGCGCAGTTCCTGGCATCAGCTTCCGGCTGTCACCACCGGCACTCCCATGTGCACACGGCTTTGTGCACTTGTGTTGGAGAGAGTGGCTCTCCGTCAGTACCCTGTGGTCCAAGAACTACTCCTGGCGAAGCCACGGGCTCTGCCTGGCACGTCATTGTCCCTGATGAGCAGGGGACGGCTGGACGGCCAAGGAACACGTCCCTCTAGGCTGGAGTTTCATTTTTTGGTATCACGCAGAACATTTGGGGGGGTAGTTTGTGACTAAAAATGGTTAAAAACCACTGTTGGTTTGGCCTTGAGGGAATCCGGCATGTTGAGAAATGGCCTTAGGGTGGTTTGTGTGGCTGTGTGCGCGGGCCACCTCTCAGCCCTGGGCACACTGTTCCTGTCTGCAGCCAGTGACACTGCTGTAGCCTAAAGCCCGCCACGGGAGCGGCGGCGACCCGTGGAAGGTCTGGCTCCCTGGGAGGGCCGAGGTCAGCCCCTGCCACACGCCCCGCACGCGCCTGGCGAGGCACCCGTGGGAGCAGGTGTTTGTAATTTCTGTCTGTGGCCTTCTGGGGCCTGGCTCGCCAGTCTGCTGGCTGCCCGGGTGCCCACCGTGGGTCCAGCGTGTCCCTGTCCCTGCTCCTGGCCAGCAGCCGCCTGAGCTGGTCTGCTCGTGGTGGGGCAGGGGCTCCGCGGCAGGCCCCACCCTGCACACACACCGACCCCGCTGGGCCAGGCCTGCTAACATCTCCTTTGTCACAGCAGGTCACCAGCTGGCCAAGCCCCATGACAATGGGTGGGCAAGTGCTCCTTCTGGGAAGACCCAGGGGACGGGAGGGAAGTGTGCTGGACCCAGTCCGGCCTGGACGAGGAGGGTGCCGAGAAGGCCCTTCGGCCTCCAGTCAGGAGCCAACACTGGCATCTGCCCGAGCCGCCCGCCCGAGGGAGGAGCTGTGTGCGTGTGAGATGGCCGAGGGCCACTCCAGCCACTCCTGTCTGAGGCCTGCCTTAGTGAGCCTGAGGCTGGTCTGCCTGCAGCGGCGGCCTGGAGACCCAGGCCGGCCAGTGCTCGAGGCCCGCCAGGCTCCGGTGCGGTCACCTCTTGGCCGTGAGGAACGACATGCTTCTCTTTGGCAGCAGTCCCGGGGACCAACACAGACGTCTCCTTGTTGGTGGCCTCGCTCGCGCAGACAGCCACGGGCACCTGACACATGCGCCCTCCGGGTGCCGGGAGGCCTGGGCTTCCAGCTGTGAGGGCCCCCTCTGGGCGTTGGCGGCCCCCAGCGTGGTCTAAGGAGCCTGCCTGGCATGTGGATGCCCACCGCCTGCCGAGGAGGATGGGGTGCCCCCGGGTTAGGGTGGACCACGCTGGACCTGGCCTCCCATCGGGTGTGGCCGGGACGTGGGCTGCTCTGAGGGCTCTTTGGAGTGGGGACGTGGACAGCTGGGAGTGCTGGTGTTGCTCTGTATCAGAGTGGAAGCCGGAAGGAAGGCCACAGACGGGGCCCGACTGGCTGCTGCAAAGGCCCGTCCCCCACCACGAGGAGCCCTGCAGACGTACTGCCCACCACAGCCGCCAGGTTCTGTGGCCTGCAGCGTCTTTGCGGGGCGTGAGGCAGGAGCAGGGGTCCGGCGAGTGTCCACACCTGTCACAGTGCGGCCTGGGGCAGGCTGTCCTAGCTGACCCCCGCAGGCCTGTTGCGGAGGCACCCGCCACACGGTGACCCTCAGCCCACAGCAGGAACTGCAGCCGCGTGCTGAGGCGGGAGCGGGGCGCCGGCCTGGGCCCTTCTCCGCTCGCACAACGTTTACAGCGTTTAAAATGGCGCTTCAACACTGGAGGCTTCATGTGAATTCTGCATTTTTGTCTTCTCTCGAAGGGGCCAAAGCACTGCAGGAGGACTCTCGCTGCCCGGCTGAGAGCCACTGCCCACTAGGTGCGCTCTCCGCGTCCCACCTCGCCCGACGGCCTCCCCGCGAGGGTGAGGCCCACTGGTCACCGCACCTCTTCATTTACAGGACTTTCCTTGAAATGTGGCCACCTCAGTAGGGAAAGCGGGCCCAGGAATCCAATGGTGGAATTCCAGGCCTCGGGAGAGTACGAGGAGAGGGCAGGGGTCTTCCAGGACAGCCAGCGACAGCCAGGGCAGCCGTGCAGCAGGAGGCGCCAGAAGGCTGTTCCCAGTGGGGCCTCGCTCCCTGGTCTGTGACGCGCAGGGTGGCCGTCCACGCCAGGGGCCACCCGCCAGCACACGCAGTGTGTCAGAGGCCACGTACGCACGGGCATGTGAAGGGGTGAGGCCCTGCTCGTGTTCTGGGTAAGACTCAGACAGCCACGGTGGCCACGCCATCACCTGGGGCAGGAGAACCAGGAAGGCACTAGAACATGAAGCAGAAAGCCACCACCTCTCCTCACCAGCACCAGGGCTCCTGCAAGGAGGCCTTTTCATTCTATTTATTTATTTACTGTTATGGGGCTGGGGATTGAACCCAGGGCCTTGTGCATGCGAGGTAAGCACTCTACCAACTGAGCTATATCCCCAGCCCCCAAGAAGGACTCTTACCACTGCAAAGTAGGAAAGATATAATTTTAGAATAAATACTCTGATTCTACAATCTTTACATCTAATTTAGAAAAGTGTGATGCATTCTACTGACCTCTGATGCTTACTTGTTAAACACCACCTCCTAAAAGCAGTTCATCAGTATGTTAAAGAACAAAACACATGGGCTAGAGTTGTGGCTCAGTGGTAAAAGCACTTGCCTAGCATGTGTGAGCCCCTGGGTTCAATTCTCAGCACCACAAATAAATAAATGAATAAAATAAAGGTCCATCAACATCTAAAAAAAAATATTGGGGCTGGGGTTGTGGCTCAGCGGTAGAGCACTCGCCTCGCACATGCACGGCCCGGGTTCGATCCTCAGCACCACGTAAACATAAATGCATTGTATTGTGTGCAACTAAAGTAAATAAATAAATATTTTTAAAAAATATTATAAGGGCTGGGGTTGTGGCTCAGCGGTAGAGCGCTCGCCTAGCACGTGAGCGGCCTGGGTTCGATCCTCAGCACCACGTAAAAATAAATGCATTGTGTACAACTAAAGCAAATAAAAAGATATTTTTTAAAAATTACAAAAAAAAAAAAAAAAAGAACAAAACACAATGTTAGCCATTAGACTGTCAGGGCAGGAGAGACATTTTCAATAGAACTATAATTCTTTTCTTTTTTAAAAAATATTTATTTATTTGTTTTAGTTGTATACAATGCCCTCGTTTTTTACGTGGTGCTGAGGATCGAACCCAGGCTGCACACGTGCTGGGCAAGCTCTCTACCGCTGAGCCACAACCCCAGCCCCAGGACTATAATTCTAGATTCTTAGTTTTCTAGAATTTTGCTGAAGATGCCCTACAACCCACAACTCTATGGGTAGGAGGTTTTTTTTTTTTTTTTTTGGTACCAGGAATTGAACTCAGGGGCACTCGACCTCTGGGCCACATCCCCAGCCCTTTTTTTTTTTTTTTTTTTGTATTTTATTAGAGACAGGGTCTCACTGAGTTGCTAAGTGCCTCGCCATTGCTGAGGCTGGCTTTGAACTCGTGATCCTCCTGCCTCAGCCTCCCAAGTGCTGGGATTACAGGCGTGCGCCACTGAACCCCGCTTGGGTAGGAGTTGTTAAGAAAGAAAATAACCCAGATGAGTGTGCAGAGAACTAAGATATAGCTATTTAAAATTATAAAAGTTGGGAAAATTCTAAATATCATCACTAAAGAATTCAGTTTAAAAATCATGGCATAGCTGGGCGCAGTGGCTCACGCCTGTAATCCCAACACTTGGGAGGCTGAAGCAGGAGGATCACGAGTTCAAAGTCAGCCTTTAACAATGGTGAGGCACTTAGCAACTCAGTGAGACCCTGCCTCTAATAAAATACAAAAAAGGGCTGGGGATGTGACCCAGTGGCTCAGTGGTCGAGTGCCCCTGAGTTCAGTCCCTGGGGGGGAAAAATCATGGCATAGCCAGGCATGGCAGTGAACACCTGTAATCCCAGCAGCTCAGGAGGCTGAGGCAAGAGGATCACAAGTTCAAGGCCAGCCTCAGCAACTTAGCAGGGGCCTAAGCAGCGTGCAGTGGAAGTGCACCACTAAAAAGAAATCACTGGGCAGGGTGTAACTCAATGGTTAGTGCTTGCCTCGCAAGTTAGAGGCCCTGGGTTCATCCCAAGCACTGAAAAAAAAAAAAAAAAAAAAAAAGAATTGCATCACTGTAATTTCACTGACAAATGAGTTCTTGGTGTGAACCAAAGACTGTGTGCTTGCCAGATAATATGCAGAGTAGGATTCTTGTTCATTTTGTTCATTTAAAAAAAAAAAAACAAAAAACAAGGGGCTAGGTTGTGGCTCAGTGGTAGAGTGTTGTTGCCTGAAGCGATGGCCGCTTGGAGCAACGAAGTCGCGGGAAGAAGTTCAGAGGCAAACTGGAGACAAACAGCTTTTTATTCTGATAACTTTTCTCTCTGGCTCTAACAACGACTAACACGCTCCGCACACACCACCAAAATGGCGCTGACCCGATCAGCAATCTCGGCCAAGTCACTACGGAAGGCGACAATGCCCAAATCTCCATGGCCCATAGTCAACCGCAATTCAAGCCATCTCCCCAAACAGGACTCCTACAGTAGAGTGTTTGCCTAGCATGTGTGAGGCACTGGGTTGGATCCTCAGCACCACATAAAAATAAATAAATAAATAAAGGTATTGTGTCCAACTACAACTAAAAAATACTTTAAAAAAGAAAGAAAAAAGAGAGAAAGAAAGAAAACCCCCCTGAAGGAGGACATTCCCCAGAAAGCAGTGCCCCCCCCCCCCCCCCCCCCCCCCCCCCCCCCCCCCCCCCGGGGCAGGGCAGTCATGAGCAGCTTCTGTTTCTGAAATAGTCTTGATCTGTGGATATTCCTTTAAAATCAAGCTCAGGTCGCTCCAAGGTGAACCTGGAGTGAGGGTGCGGCTCTGCCTCCCCCTGAGGCTACCTCCTGGGGGGCGTGCAGGAGGGCACGCGTGACCCTTCCCACAGCACAGGGCCTATAAACTCTGTGGCCGGCCTGCCCCAGGTCCCTGGGACACGGCCGGTTGCGGGTGACGAGTTCCGCTCCCCCAAACGCGGAAGTCTGAACATCAGAGAAGCAGCGGAGGCAGCATGTAAAGCAGGGTTTATTTAAAAGGGTGACAGACCTCTCCCGGGAGGGGGAAGGGGCCACAGCTGGTGTCCTGGTATCCCCAGAGCGAGGCCTGCTACAGGTCCAGGCTTCCCCTGTTCTCCGGCTCTTCCCCTCGGCGCTCTCCTTCCTGGGCTCCCGACCAGGCCCAGAAGTGCAGGGTGGGCTGACGGGCAGGGCAGGAGGAGCCGCCCAGGACACCTGGATTAACACCCGAATTAACAGCCTCCTGCAGGGAGCGGCCGTTCCTGGGGCAGGTCACCCTGGCAACAGGCTGGGGGGGCAGGTTCTTGGTGAGGTGGAGGAAGGCTCTGCAGGGATCAACATTCCAGGCCTCGGGACAGTCTCCAACTTCCCGGGACTCACTCAATATTGGCTTTCCTGATCCGACCTGACTCGGTTTACCTGTCCACACTGCCTGCCTGTTGGGTTCTGGCTGCACCTGCTGGGCTCCCTGTGGCCACGCCCTCCTGGCACACGCAGGCAGAGCGGCCCCTCTGGGCAGGAAGGAGGCTGCAGGGTCCAGAGGGCGTGAGCGAGGGCCTGGGCAGTGCGCAGGGCGTGGCAGGCGGGGCCTGGAGCCCAGCCCTGCTGGGCCGGTTTCCCTGCACAGGTGCTGGCTGCGTCTGCCGTCTCCATGCAGTGGCTTCCTCAGGGTCTCTCTCCCTGTGTCCCTAGGGCGTCCCTGCTGGACAGGCCAGGTCTCCGCCTCGGGAGGCACCAGGCAATCTCCCATCAACATCCAGCGGAGGGACAGTGTCCACGACCCCCATCTGCGGCCACTCAGGGTCTCCTATGACCCCGCGTCCTGCCGGTGCATCTGGAACACCGGCTACTTCTTCCAGGTGGAATTCGACGATGCTGCGGAGCAGTCCGGTGAGTCTGGGCAGCGGGGTCACGGGTGGGGTCACGAGCTCCGGAAGGGGCAGAGCAGTAGCCTTCCTTCCTGACGCTGTGCTGGCAGGGAACAGGAGGCCCAGGAAGACTGAGGGAAGGGCCGGGACAGGGAGGGGAGGCCCCCTTGGGGAGGGGAGGCCCCTGGTGAGGCAGGAGCCAAGGAGAGCCTCAGCGTGGCTGCTGGCTTCCAGGCGGGCACCGGCCAGAGCCAGGCCACCTGCTGGGCACGCTGTGGGTCCTGCACGAAGGTGTGGCTTCCCAGTGCAGCCGAGGCAGGGCCAGGCCCAGCGGCTCCGCCCACAGCGGCTGGGCCTCCTTCCCCTCACCCCCGCAGCCGGGCTCCTCTCTGCTGGTGGGTGAGGGGTGCCCACATTCGTCCTGGCTTCTTTGCGATTGCGTGTGGCAGACACACAACTCAAGCTGGCGTAAGCAAAGAGGGAAATGCGTGCGTCACCAGGACAGGGCCGAGTCCAGGGTGTGCGGCACCCTGTCTGGGCTCTGCTCTCCCTGGGGGACCCGCGCTGGCCTTGGCTTTCCTGAGGGTGGCAAAGATGAAAGGTCACCCTCTCGCAGAGCGAGGCAGCGAAGACCCCCCCCCAAGCAAGTCAGCCACCGTCCTGGGCTGAGGCTCCAGTCCCAGCCGGGCCACCCGCCTGGGCTGAGCTGATCACAGTGACTCTGGCTAGCGCAGGGATGACCCAGCCCTGGAGCAAGCTGTGGCCAAGAGCGAAGGAAGGTGACCCAGCAGGACGAACTGGGTAAGAAGGAGGCTGCTGGACACAGCACAGCACAGGGGCACAGCGACAAAAGCCGTTTCCAGAGCGTCCCGCTGCTGGGCCGCCCCAGTGCGTGCCGCCATTCCTGTCTGTGTGAGGTGGCCCCGCGAGCCTCCAGGAACCCGCTATGTGCTGGCCCGCCGTCGCCAGCTGCTGCCCGGGATGGGGAGACCAAGTCCGCAGTGGGTTCCCTCCCGCCAGCCTCCAGGGTCCTTGCGCGCTCCTTCTTCAGTCCCCGAGACCCCCGCCGAGGAGGCCAGGGCTCTCTGCCAGCAGGCCCGGGGACAGTGCTCTCCAGGGTCACAGCGCCAGCGTGGCCTCCTCAAGAGCTCAGCTGCTCAACGCTCAGGCTCCGAACAGAGCATGCGTCACTGGGGGACCTGGCTCCAAAGTGGGGGCTGTCGCTGCTGTCCCCAGAGACTGGCTCCGCAGCCCAGGGCGGGCACTGGGTGCATGTGTACGTGCCACGTGTCCCTTTTGTACAGACGCGAACACCCAGCGCCTGAGGCTCCCCTTGCTGGGTCACCGCAGGCTCCTTCTTGTCCCCCAGCCCCACCTCCCGTGGCTCCCCTGCACAGACCACGGGGACGTCCTTGTCTGGGCGGCCTGCTCTCGGGCCACCTGTTCTCCTCTCTTCCTCGCACTGTCACCATCGTCACCTAGCCAGCACAGACTCGCTCCTTGGGCTCAGCTGGGACGTCACCCCGCAGGAGGCTGTGCTCGTGTCCTGGCAGTGGAGGTCCCTGCAGCACCCCTCCTTGCCTGGCATAGCCCTCCTGACCTGTCCCCGACACTCTCTCCTTCTCCGTCCCCACAGAGCACAGGCTCTGGGCACACGGCAGCAGCCACCGCTCGCTCTCCCCAGTGCTGAGCACTGCGGCTCCGGCGCTGAGCGAGCAGTTTCTTCTTGACGCGCCCGCGGCTGGCCAGGCGCCTTCTGCGGGGCGCTCTCCTCAGGGGTGCTTATCCGTCCCTGTCTCTGCTTCCTTCCTGTCTTGGGGGCAGTGGCTTTCCCGGCAATGGCAAGTCTATGCTTGGGTGACAGTGGCAGTGGCCTCAGTGATGGCAACGCCAGCGGCTGTGACGACAGTGCTGCCATTCCCTGAGCTCTCGCCATCCAGGGACCGGGCAAGGCGGCACCTGCAGTCGGCCTTTGCCTTGTTCCCATGCAGATGTGGACAGAGCGGACCTCACTGCTGGCCCCAGGGGCTGGGCTCAAGTCCGCCTGGCTTTCGAACCAGAGGTGACCCTGACGGCCTCCCTCGGAGCCGACTCCCGTGGGCACGGGAGCTCCCGTCTGGAGTCCTGGGGGAGGGCCTCGTGCCACAGCAGCACGGGCCACGCGCTGGCCCCAGCTGCGGCTCTCAGGGACTGGGAGAGTCGCGAAGACCTTCCTGGCACAGGGAGCACAGAATTCCTGTGCCCTGTGCTAGGCAGCGTGGCGCCCTGGGCCACCCCCGCCGGCACGGTGTGATGTCAGCCATCCGCAGTCTTCCATCTTGTGTCGTTTCTAGCAGGACCGGGGACTGAACCAAGGGCCCTTCACCAAGCCACATCCCCAGCCCTTTTTATTTTGAGACAGGCCTGGCTAAGTTGCTGAGGCTGGCCTTGACAGTGGGATCCTCCTGCCTCGGGCTCTCCAGGAGCTGGGGTTACAGGCTGCACATGCCCAGCTCCGTTTATACCACGTTAACCCTTAAAGCAGCAGGGCCTGACCAAAGCCTGCTTATTCTGGTAAAAGCCCTGAACCGTGGGTACGCAGCCATCAGCAGCGTCAGATGTAGCAGCAGAGGCGGTATTATCTGAGGCCACCAGAGCCAAAGCCTGCTGGTGGCAGGTGTGGGGGCTGGGCTGGCACGTTAGAGCCCTTCTCGGTGCCCCTTTGTGAACTGAAGGACTGCCCTGACTCTGCGCAGCACTCTGACGCTTCAGCTAGAAATCGTTTCATCCGAGTCTGTGGCCTTGGATTGGGTCCTGGCTCAATGGCAAGCAAGGTCTTGGCGTCTGGCCGGCACCTGCTTTGAAAGCTGGAGGATCCAGCAGACCTGGCTCAGGTCACTGGGTCCGGGGCAGGTGACAACTCCCCTGAGCCTCAGTCTCTGCGCTGCAGAGTTAGGCTGCTCTGAGGGTTGGTGTGAGGAGTCAGTCTCGGGGACACAAAGGTCCCTGCCCAGTGCCCAGGCGGAGGCGGTCCAGACCTGCCAGCCAGCCGTGAGCGTCCTGCAGCCCGAGCTGCATGGGCAGAGGGCACGCCGAGGACCCAGGACACGGACACGCTGGCAGGGAGAAGCTAGGAGCAGCCCTGCTTTACAGAGGGGGACCAAGGCTGGGAGGGGTGAGATTCCTGGGCCAGGGTCACGGTCATCTGCATGTGAGCCAGGTGTGCCCCAGACCCAGTCCTGACCACGCACGACTGTGCTCACCACGGGAACCCGCAGACAGGCACTCGCCACTTGGCTGGCGGCTGTCTTTGCCAGTCAGTTCTGATTTTGGAAACATTGTCACAGTGAGAATCTTCTGTTCCAACTTTCAGTGCCCAGGCTGTCGGTGTCTGACGGTCCCTCCCTGGCCGCCCCTCCCTGACTTTAGCTGCGAGGCTCCTCTGGCCTCCTCTGGCCTCCTCTGGCCTCCCCCTCCAGCCCAGGGCTCCGCCTCTCCTCCCGCCCTTTCTCCTGGCTGGCCCCAGCAGTCCGCAGCGGGTTCCTGGTCTGCGTCCACTCATTTGCCACCAGAGGGCGCTCCAGCCCAGCCCAAGCCCCAGGAACGCGCCCGCGGTTCCTCACGGGGAGACGGGCAGACCCAGCGGCCTTCCACGCTCCCTCTAGCAGAGCTGGCGCCCTGTCTCCCGTTTTTATTCAAACGCACAGCAGTGGTTTTGTGGTTGCTTTGTTTTGCTGGTGTGTGTGTGAGCTTGCTGGTCTCCAGCCCAGGGTAACCTCGGTGCCAACACACCCTTGTTTGCATGCAGTGCGCAGATCCGCCCTCCGCAGGAGGCAGCCCTGTTCAAGAGCAGCATTCTATCTCGCCGGGGAAGGTGCCCAGAATCCCAAAGGACAGACTTTGGCCGACATTTTCTTAAATGGGTGCTGTGTTTTGCTGGCGAGAGGCTTTCTGTGGAGAATTCTGGGCAGCTTGACCTCGGGGGAAGAGTGCTCACAAAGCCAGGCCCCATGGCGTCCTGCTGCAGGGACCAGAGCCAGCCCTCCAGGTCCAGCCTGACCTGCTGGACTTCGCCTGAGAAGAGCGAGGCTCGGCACTCTCCTGCACCCTGCTGCCTCTGGGCCCTGGTCCTCGGCCCTCTGGGGCTGGGCAAGCCGAGCAGTAGCTTCTTTTTTCTTTTTTCTCTTGACCCCGCGCACAGGCCTTGAGGACAGACCCGGCCTCAGAGCCCAGCCTCCCTCTGCCCCTGGAGCCACAGTGCCCGGAGGTTCCCACCAGGAAAGGGCTGGGCGCTGTGCCGGGAAGCCCTCGCTGGGGGAGTCCAGCAGCGTGCTGCCGTGCAGCGCCCTGCTTCTTCTGGCGACCTTGTTCCTCAGGGAGACCTGCCGTGTGCCTGCCCAGGATCTTGGATGTGAGCTGGAGGGGCCACGAGCCACAGCTGGCCGTTCTCCTTTAAAAGTAGTGAAGGAAGCCGGGCGCGGTGGCCACGCCTGTAATCCCAGCACTTTGTGAGGCTGAGGCAGGAGGATCGCGAGTTCAAAGCCAGCCTCAGCAATGGCGAGGCACTTAGCAACTCAGTGAGACCCTGTCTCTAATAAAATACAAAAAAGGGCTGGGGATGTGACCCAGTGGTCGAGTGCCCCTGAGCTCAATCCTTGGTAACACACACACACACACACACACACACACACACAAAGTGAAGGAGTTGAAGTCCTAGAAGGCTCTGTGGTGTGTCATAACCACCACCATCATCACCGTCATCTGAGGACATCCTACAAAGTGACATCATCTCAGTTCATCCTGCCACCAGCAGTCCTCCGTTTAGAGGTGGAGGTGCTCTGGCTCAGAGGGCCTAAGCTGCCTGCCCAAGGTCACACAGCGAGTTGGAGGCAAAGCCAACTTGCCAATCCAGGCCTTTGAGGACTTGTACTAGTCTGTGGATTGTTCTAGAAATCCTAGACGGTTCCCAAGCTGCCAGAAGAAAGGCAAAATCCCACTGTAACACAGACGTGCTCACCCGGTGGCTGAGTGACTGGACAGACCAATCAATGAACTGACCACTCCTGTCCTTCCTTCTGTGCGGACCCACGGGCGCCTTCAAGCGCCCTTCCTGGAACTGAGTGCTGAACCGGGCGGAAGCAGAAATGGACCCTGCTCTGAGATGTGACGGGGTGACCTTGGCTCAGCCTTGTCAACTGCATCCACCAGGTTGTGTCCAGTCCAGCTGTCCAGGGCGTCGCTGTAGAGACAAAGCCGTCCCCTGTGGCTGTCCCCGCAGCCCCTCCAGCTCGGCCCTCTGTGGCTGACAGGTGCATCTGGTGCTGCGAGGGCCTGGGGTGGCCAGGGCTGCCACCCTCCCACGTGGACGGCCCTGGGGTGGCCAGGGCTGCCACTCTCCCACGTGGACGCAGGGTGGCCAGGGCTGCCACCCTCCCACGTGGACGCAGGGTGGCAGGCAGGAGCCAGACTGCGTTCCGTGGCTTTGGGTTTCCTTAGATCAGGTTTTACACCTTGAAGGCCGCGCCCTGGGCTGCGGCGGAGCAGGACTGGAGTCCTCACCGTGTTGCTGCGCACCTGGGGCCACTGGTCAGGCCTCCCCACAAGTCGGAGCAGAACTCAAACCCGCAAAGGCCAGTGGCCCTCACTACTTCCCCCCGCCTAAGCCTCCCTCCTCAGTGTCAGCCTAGGAGATCCGCTGAGCCTCACTGCTGGAGCCCAGGAGGGCTTGGCCCCGCCTCTGGCCACCATCTGCAGAAAGGCCCCTCCTTGTCACCGTGCGCTGCTGCTAGCAGACGGGCCTCAGAGTTCACAGGGTCTCACCTGTGGGGGGGCATTTCTGTGAATTCAGATACAACCCATCGGTGCCGTTTGAAGAGGGAGCTGATCACCTCGGCCACAGGAGGGCTGAGGCAAGACTGCCCCCTGGACACACCTGGCCTTCAGGGGACGAGGTGGCCATGTGCGTCTGACCCAGGGCTCTCCTGGCCCCTGGTGGAATTGGCTGGCACTGGCGGCCCACGCTGCAGAGCCTTCTGCTGCGAGTACGTCTTGGGGGGACAGATGAGCAGGCCCCCTAGCCGGGCACAGGGTGCTCCCCGGCATCCTTCCCCAGGGCCGCCCCTGTGCTGGCCGCCAGCTGCCCGAGCCGCTGCACAGCTCTGCCCTAGCACCGCACGGCCTCCTTCACTGAGAACAAGAAGCCCGACTGTCCCCACGTCAGTGGCAACGGGGGGTTGGACCACGGGCATCACGTCATTGGGAGTCTGCTAGGGTGCAGACCCCAGCCCTCCCTGGACTGTGGAGCCACTCTCTGGGCACGGCAGCCCCAGCCCACAGCTTGGAGCCGGTTCCCCGTGACGCATGCTCTGCCCGAGCCTGAGCGTCAAGCTAGCTGAGCTCTTGAGGAGGCCACACCTGGCGCTGAGCTGTGCTGGTGGAGAGCCTTGTGCCCAGGCCTGCTGGTGGAGAGCCGTAGCCTCCACAGCAAGTGGACCAGGTGACTCAGAAAGCAGTGCTCATGAAGCCTGGTTCAGTGGTGGGCCTGGGTTAAGCAGGGCTGTGTGGGTTCAGGAGTGGCGGGCTGGTGGCACGTTGCTTCCCAGATCATGCTCCCCGAAAGGCCTTGCTCTCCGTGTGCTGCGTTGTTGAAGCACTTGGTGATAGGACTTAAACTTCCTTTTTTATTAAAGAAAACCCCAGAAACTCCTATGGGACAGGTGTGCGCCTCAGGGGCCGTTGCCCTGTGCAGGAGGTTGGGGCCCTTACTGCCACCTGCAGGCCGTGTGCAGCACCTGCAGGCAGTCAAGCATTTTCTGTGAACCTAGGTCAACCTGCGCTGGCCAGGTGATGGGCAGAGGTGACCTTTCATGAAGGCTGCCTCTCAGCTTGTCATTTCAACAACGCACCAAAATCCAGAGCGAGTTTGTACACAACGTAGCCGGCGCACGCGAAGAGCAGCCTGCTGTCCTTTGCAGGGATCAGCGGGGGGCCTTTGGAAACCCACCACAGACTGCGGCAGTTCCACTTCCACTGGGGAGCCGCGGACGAGCGGGGCTCCGAGCACACGGTGGACGGCCACACGTACCCAGCCGAGGTTCGTGGGCGACGGGGTCCGGGCAGCACGGGTTCGGAGGTGTCCACGGGCCGGGCTCCCTGCAGTGTCAGCCCCCCAGATGCCCAGGTGTGAGGTGCTTCCTGGGCCCAGGTACAGCAGTTGGCACCCCCTACCCACCTTGTCACACCCCCCCTGCCCAAAGAGGAGGTGCTGTGGGCATGCTCAGTCAGCAGAAGAAAAGACCGGGGTCTGAATGGCTGTGATCATGCATCACAGTGGGTGGTCAGTGGTGACTCACAGACACGGCATCCATGAGGCAGCCGCCTCCACCCTGGGAGTACCACACTGCCATGGCCACTGGTCACACCCCTGTCCCCACTGAACCCTGAATCCGTGTGCCTCACAAGTGACGGGTTGGTTTGGTTCATCTTGTGGTGGTGGAACCCTCTGCGGTCACACCCCACGGCGCCCGCGGGGGACGTGTGCAGGAGCCCTGCCTGCTGTCACCCCTGCCTTGCACACACAGGCACGCGGGGTGGGCGTGGCTCTCCTCCCCTGACCCGTTCCTTTCAGTGTGCCTGCCCCTTGTTCCTAGTGGGGAGTCCCGTTCACCCAGGGAGCCATTGCAGCCAGCCAGCTTCCAGGGTAACAGACGAGAGCGGGCACCCGCCAGGCCTGTCTCCGGTCAGGCTGGCCTGGTCCCTGTGGCCATCTCTGGGGTGTGGAGGCCAGGTGGGAGGCACACCTGGCTGCAAAGGTGGGGTCTATGAAGGGAGGTGACCCAGCTGGGGCCTGTGGCCCTGCAGTCTCCATGTCTAGGACCTCGTGCCCCGGCCCGGAGGGCTCCGGTGGGCAGGGTCAGCCACACTCTGCCGGCCCAGGGGCACGTGGCCAGGAACACGGACTCCTGCTGGAGTGAGGTCCCGTGCCCAGTGCCCCGCCGAGCCCGTGAGGCCAGAGGGGCGCCTCGGCCCCAGGAGCCCGGCTGCTTGCCAGTCCTTGGGACTCGCGGCCTGGGCCACTTCCCAGCCAGGCGCTTAGCAGAAACTAGAACATTCGTCCCTCGGTACTGCAGGGACTGGCCCCAGCACCCTTGGGTACCAACCCTTGGGTACCAACGGGTGTGGTGGTGCGTGTGCGCAGAACCCACCTTGTCGCCGTAGGCCCCAGGCCGTCTCCAGGCTCCCTGCTGCCCGGCACAATGGAGGTGCCACGCGCACGGTTGCCACGTTGTACCGTCTAGAGGACAGTGGCACCAAGTTCCACTCCTGCCGCGCAGACGCAGCCTGTGACCAAGTGTCTCTGACCTGCAGTGGGCTGCATCCTCGGCAGGACCCAGGCGGAGGGCCAGCGGCACGCGGCCCAGGCCCCCCTGGGGAGCCACGCCCATCCCCTGGACCCCCGCCTGCCTCCCACTCAGACAGACCCGTGTCACGGCCACCTCTGGCGTGGAGTGGGCAGGTGTCCGCCATCCCAGATCCTCCACATCAGAAACCGGAGGATGTTAGAGAAGCCACAGGTGACGTTCAGGGTCCGGCTCCAGAGCAGGAGGAGGCCGCACTTGGGGCCCCCTGACGCTGCGGCAGTCCCGGGCTGAACCTGGCGCTCCGCGTGGGGGGACTCAGGCAGCCGTGATCCAGCGGCCCTCCTCTGTCCCCCAGGCCCGTGGGCCCCGGGGTGCTGGCTTCCCGCACGCCAGGCGGCCATAACTTGATTCACCAATGCGATGAAATGGACCCGGTGGGCCACCCGGAGCCCAGGTGCCTGGTCCCCCGCACCCTGACAGACTCGCACTGACCGCTGTGTTTCAGCTGCACCTGGTTCACTGGAACGCTGCGAAATACCCCGCCTACGAGCAAGCCGTCCTGGGGGAGAGTGGCCTGGCCGTGCTGGCCGTGTTCCTGAAGGTGAGGCTCCCCAGGCCAGGGGCCCCACCACAGCCCAGCCCTGCGCGGGGAGGCGTGTCCTCAGCGTCCCTGTGCTCGCGGCTGTGTGTGCCCTGCAGGTGGGGGCCCGTCACCAGGCCCTGCAGAGGCTGGTGGACATCTTGCCAGAAATCAAGCACAAGGTGAGCTCATGTCTGGGGACAGTGCGGCTGGACGGCTCCGTTCAGAGGAGCGGCCTGTGGGTGGGGAGAGTGCGGGGCAGGGGCGCCGAGGAGGGCATGTGGCGCCAGCTCTGTGCCGGGACTGGGGGTCCTGGTGGCGCCAGCTCTGAGCCGGGACTGGGGGTCCTAGTGGCGCCAGCTCTGTGCCGGGACTGGGGGTCCTGGTGGCGCCAGCTCTGAGCCGGGACTGGGGGTCCTAGTGGCGCCAGCTCTGTGCCGGGACTGGGGGTCCTGGTGGCGCCAGCTCTGTGCCGGGACTGGGGGTCCTAGTGGCGCCAGCTCTGAGCCGGGACTGGGGGTCCTAGTGGCGCCAGCTCTGTGCCGGGACTGGGGGTCCTAGTGGCGCCAGCTCTGTGCCGGGACTGGGGGTCCTAGTGGCGCCAGCTCTGTGCCGGGACTGGGGGGTCCTAGTGGCGCCAGCTCTGGGCCGGGACTAGGGCGTTCCCAGTGGGTCCTGCCTGGCTCTGGGAGGCCACCTGTCCCCTCGGGGACTCGCAGTTGGTACGAACTGCGGCTCCCAGACCCGGTTCCTCCTCAGTAAGTTCGTCCGCTGGGGTCGATTGGGCGCCCCAGGATCAGGCAGGTCTCTGGAGTCGGACACCCCTGCCTGCAGGTGGGACTGCTGTTCTGGTCCCTCTTTAAACAGATTTGCTCTTAAAAGTCTTTAGCTTTGTCTGAGGCGATGACATCCACTGGTCATAAAGTTCCTTTTAAAGCAAGTCAAAACCTCACCGTTGGCATTAAGGGGAGCGCTGACCGTGCCCCGCCCGGTGTGCTCTGGGAAGGAGCTTGATTCAGACCGTCCCGGAGAACATGGAGCCCAGAGAAGGAAGGGAAGCTGTCGCGTGGCCAGCGGCATCGGGCAGGCCCCGGCTGGCCCTGCACGTTCCCACAGGTGACCTTGGCACACCTTGGACACTGGCATGGCTCAGAAAGGTGACAAGAAGAATAATGTCGCTTTTCTCCAAGGTCAGCCCAGAAGGGACTTTGATGGGGAGGTGGAAATTCCAAAGAAACGGGGTTTATTTATTCAGTACCGAACAAAAGCGTCTGAGGAGGAAGGAGCCGAGGGCAGGCGTGGCCGGTGCGCTTCCACCTGGGTCGCGCCAGGCACTTGAAAGCCTTCCTCGCCACTTGGCGGGGCTTTGATCTCCCCAGCCTCCCCTTGCTGCGACCTCCAAGCCAGCATCCCCTGCACTGAGGCCGGTCCCCCCCCCGTGCGTCCCCCTCAGAGGGCCTCAAGGCCAAGGTGCCAGGCCCCTGCCAGAACAATCCTGGGCGCGGATGTTCCCCGACCAGCCGGACCGTGCGGGGCCCACTCTGGGCGGGAAGGAAGCGAGCTGGGCGCAGCTGCTCATCGGGGGCTCTTTCCTCCCCGGGGGTCCGCAGAGCTCTTGTCCCCCACGGGCCAACGCAGAATTTTCTGGGCAAACCACAGGGAGGCCTGGGCTGGGGCCTGCTGAGGAAGTGCTGCCAGGGCTCAGTCCTGGGTCCGGTGCCGATCACTGGGCACGTGTCGCCCAGGAAAAGTAGGCTTAGGCTCCAGAGGGGACTGTAAGAGGTAGGAGGCCAGCCTTGGAGGGCTTCATGGCCAGGAGACGGGAGGCACCTGAAGGTCGCCTGGCCCAGCGGTTCCCAGTCTGCAAGCCTCGGACTTCTGGGAGTCCCCACCGCAGCACGGTGGGCGGCCGAGCCCTGGGGCCAGCCCCGGTTCAAAGGCCTGGCCCACCAGTCCTGAGCCCGGGGCTCTCAGAGCCTCGATGTCCCTTCTGTGAAGTGGACACACACGGGGGCACACCTGGGCTTCCTGATCAGGACGAGGACCGGAAGCCAACGGGCCGTCCTCAGGGAAGGGTCCGCTGGCTCCGGGCGTGCCTTGGTGGCGTGGAGAGCCCACACGGGGCACCCCTGCCTGTGACGCTAGAGCTGCTGCTCAGCCCCGAGTGCGAACCCCCGGCTGCAGAGGCCTCAGGCCGCCTTTTGTCACCTCCCTGCTTTCCCTTAGCCACCGCAGCGTCGTGCCCTTGGAGGGTCCTTGAAACTCCCAGACCACACCTCCAGAGGGGGACTCTGGGGGCACAGCTCTGGCTCCCGCTCTGGTCGGGCGGTGGAGGAGCAGGCTTGGGCCCAGGTGGCTTGGGTCTCTGCTGTGCCACTCACCCCCGGGTGCTCTGTGAGTCCCTCCCCAGGGACGGCCACCTGCAGCAGCCTGCACCAGTCACTTGTCACCACTGCTCCTCCAGGCCAGGCAGGAGACAAGCAGGAGGGCCGGGGCCTCCCTCCCGCGCCTGCCCTGCCCAGGGCCTCCCCTGCCCAGGGCCTCCCCTGCCCAGGGCCTCCCCTGCCCAGGGCCTCCCCTGCCCAGGAGCATAGCCGCCCAGGGCCTCCGGAGCATAGCCGCCCAGGGCAGCCACTTCTGCAGGTGCTCCGGGCTCAAGGGCATGGCGTCAAGAGAGAGCCAGGCAGACTCAGGGTCCCTTCCATGCCTTGGCTCCCACAGTCACCCAGCGGCACTTCTGTGACATCCTGCCCACCACCCAGCCACAGGTACCTGCCTGGGTTCAAGGGGGGAGGGAAATGACAGCACTTTGCGTGAACTTTTAGTTTCCCAAATAGCCCCGGGGGCTTGGTCCTCTGGTTTAGGACTCTCACCTGCCTGGGGAACCAAAGCTCAGAGAGGCAGGAACCTGCCCTGGGGCACACAGCAAGTGGGTGGAGACCGTTCATAAGCCGGCAGTGCAACCGCAGCCAGCCCACTCCTAACCAAGATGTCCCTGCCCCGCAGTGCCACCTGGGCCCCCACATGCAGCTCCCGGAGCCCTGCCCCTCCTCCCTCCACCACTGCCCGTGTGCCCCTGCCCCGGAGTCTTGCCTTTCTCCCCAGTTTCACGCCCTCTTGCCGAGTCGCATGGACTTTTGCAAGCTCGGACTTCCGTGTGGGATGCCATCCTAGGACAGTGGGCACGCGGCTCGTGGACCACGACAGAAGGACACTGCAGTGGGCACCTTCACACTGGTGGCCCCCACACCGGGTGCTCCTGTGTCACACTCCGGCCTGGAGGTCCTGAGGCAGGGCCTGGGCCTGCGGGGTCATCTGCAGTGGAACGGGACGGGGGCACTCACACGCACACAGTGGGACCACCCCGAGGACACTGCAGGGCAGGAGGCCACACGCCCGAGACACCCAGGGCCAGCAAAGCCAAGCCAGAAAGCAGACCGGCACCACCGGGGCGAGGGGTCCACTGCTGTGGACAGACCAGGCTGCGGGCCGCCCGCACAGCGGGGCCAGCCGTGGGCAGGACAGCGGCCCCGAGCTTCAGCAGGGTGGCGCTCGAGGACGGTAGCGCAGGCCCTGCTCAGTGGGGCACGCGGAGGGGTCGTCGCCAGCCAGAAAGGGGCACCGTGGGCGCCGGAGCTCGGAGGGGGAGCTGGCGTGCCGGGTGGCGTCGGGTGTGCAGCGGGACCTTCTGGAGTCGGTGGCGCACGCGGGGAACGTGCAGGTGGCCCTGGCTGCGCTGGTGGAAGCCGGGCGGAGCCCGCCATGCCACGTTCATCACAGGCGAGATTCCCGCGGCTCGGCACGGAGGAGCCACTTCCAGGGAAAGCATGAGCCTGGGCTGGGGACCTCTGCGAGTTCGGGAGGGTCACATCTTCTTGTCCCTGCTTGGGCCACATCTTCTTGTCCCTGCTTCAGAATGAGACCTTGGCCCATCTGGAATGCACTCCCCCACAGAGGGCAGCCGCCCGCCCTCCCACTGCAGCTGACACCAGGGCCCTGGTTCTCCCCCAGGACTCGCGGGCACCCGTGGGCCCCTTCGACCCCTCCCGCCTGCTTCCTGCCTGCCGGGACTACTGGACCTACGCGGGCTCCCTCACCACCCCGCCCCTGGCCGAGTCTGTCACCTGGATCGTCCAGAAGCAGCCCATCGAGGTGGCTCCGAGCCAGGTGAGCGGGCGGGGACCAGGGTCACAGCCTGTGGGGTCTCCTCCCGTGGCAGGTCCGCCAAGCTGCAGGAAGGAGCACACTGGAGTTCACCCCCGGCAGGACTGAAGTCCCCGTCCCACGTTGGCTGGGAGGAACCCAGCGTGTGGGCTGCGGGGAGAGGAGCAGGGCTCCACCTGTCACAGGTCCCCTGACACGGAGCCGCTGGGGTGCCGGTGGGGAGACTGTTGTGTCCTCGCAGTCCCCGAGTCCCGTGGCTCAGTGTTTGCACAGGACCTGCTCATGTCCCCCATGTGCCCGAAGTCATCCCTCGGTCACTTTTAACACTGAACACCATGCAAACGTTATGTGAGTGGTTGTCTTGTTGTTCGGGGGACGATGGCCACAGGAGAAGTCTGCACACGGCAGTACAGACAGAGTTTTGGGGGTAGCAGTTCTGACTTCTGCATTGATTGAATACAAGGATGCAGAGCCCACAGAGACGGAGGGATGGCTGTTCTACTCGTTATCGAGAGCTGTGTAACAAATAGCTCCAAACCTAATCCTTAGGAGATTAAGAAAGTGGTGGTCATTTATTTTCTCTCCAAGTTTCTGTGGGTTCAGGAACTGGCCGGTCCTTGCTTGCAGTCCCTTGTGGAGTTACAGTCAGGGGCGAGCGGGAACTGCTGTCACCTGACGGCTCGGCTGGGGCTGGGGTCTCGTCCCAGGTGCTGGCCCGTGGCTGCTGGCTGTTGCGTGGGGCCCCAGCTCCTTCCCTTGTGTGTGGGCTCTGCCCTCTGGACCGTCCCCTGGGAGCCGCCCGGCTTTGCTGCCAGTGTCCTCTACACAGGCCCCTCCCCGTCCGGTGTGGGAGGGGCCTGCGCCAGGTGTGAGGGGCTGGGGGCAGGACGGCCCCTGCCTGAGCCGCCCTCTCCGCTGCTCTCTTCCAGCTCGCAGCCTTCCGGACGCTCCTGTGCTCCCCGCGTGGTGCGCAGGAGGAGCCCATGGGGGACAACTTCCGCCCTCGGCAGCCCCTCATGAACCGGAGGGTCCGTTCATCCTTCAGGCCGCTGCAGTGGGAATGAGGTCCTAGCCATTATGTCCACACTGATCGGTAGCACTGACCATGCAAGGGGCCAGCGTCGCGCCCCAGGTCCCCACTCTGATGACGTGTGCTTCCCGAAGTAAAAGAGAGACAGCATGGACCCCTCGATGTGCTTCCAAGTCGCAAGGGAAAGAGGTCACTTAGAGACGCGCCAGGGCAGCAGGGAATGGGTGCTGGTGTCTGGTGTCTCGTGGGACCCGAGGCGGGCAGGTAGAAGGTGGTCCCCGGGGTCAGCAGCCACCTGGGCCACGGCTGCCCACTGGCCTCTCGCAGCTGCACTCGTCCCCCTCTGCACGGGGGTGTCCTCCATTGTCCATTCTCAAGGCCTCCCCAGGGTCCCCATGCCACACCAAGACTGAGATCACACCCTTCTCCCCAGTTCCAAGTCCCTGGGGGTCTAGTGTCCTCAGCCACTGGAACACAGAAGAGGGACTTGGTGGCCTAGAGGGGAGGCAGGTCTTGCCTTCCCAGCGCCTGGCAGCCGCCCGCGCTCCCTCCTCCCGCTTCAGCCTCGGGCTCTGACCTCAGCTTCCACCACCCCTTCCTCCCACTGACCCTCCTGCCTCCGTGGCCAAAGGACACGTGCGATCCTGTGTCCACCAGATCACCCAGGACGACCTCCCATCTCCAGCCCCTCCACTTGGTCCCCTCTGGGGAGTCCCTTTTGCACACAAGGTCACATAGCCACAGGTTCCAGGATCAGGAAGTGACCGTCTCCAACTTCAAGACCCGCCTTGGGGCGGGGTGGGGCCTGGAAGGGGCAGGTGGAGGGCACCCTGTCTTTGCTGGCGTGCCTGTCCCTAAGCGCCCGTGGACTCGGGCTCTGGTCAGCTCCTCTGCACTGCAGGACGGCAGAGGCCCACTGCCGACTTGGCCTCAGAAGCCCCCGTGTTCCCCGGTGTCGTCTGCCACACCAGCTTCCTGCAGTCCCTCGGCCAGGCCCTGACTCTGTGCCTGGGCTCCCGCGATGACTGTCCCGCCCCCCTGCCTAGCCCTCCCTTGCCCCGCGGGGCTGGGTCCTGCTGCCTCCTGCCTCACCTGGAGTCCTCCACTCTGCACTCAGCCTCGCCCCTAGCTGCAGGCCTCACCCGCGTCTCCGCGACTCGCCGCCGGGTGTGCTCTATGCTTATGGTTCTGCCTCCTGGAACTCAAGCTCCTTGGGGCAAGGACAATTGGGCCGTCTAGGACAGGGCTGGCACACCGCAGGTGACGGGCGCTCAGTGAATGTCTGCTACATGAACGGCGGAGCAGCCTCGGCACTCCCGGCTGCCCTTTCCACTGGAGGATGGCCCTCCAGGCCAGCAGGCCGGCCTCGGCTGGAGCCCGGATCAGGCCTGGCGCGGCTCCTCCTGGTGGATCCGTACGCTGACAGCTGCCCTTCTCCTCACAGCCAGGAGGGCTTTTCCCCTAATCACCTGCTTAGATAAAATCCCCACCAATACGGTATTTTTGTTTTATAGCATTAAAACCCTTCCCCCAGGGAGGACGTGGTCCTGCCAACTGCCCGCGGGGCTCTCTGAACGTCGCCCGCTGTCAGGCAAACAATGGGAAACCACACAGAAAACAAGCAGACGCTGGTGGCTGTCCAGCCCAGCGATGACCTCTGTGCTCTGGGGGACACAGGATGGACAGCTTTGGGATCAAAGCGCAGCTCTGCACCTGCAGCTTGCTTTGGCAGAGGCTCGTCCTGTTCCCATCGCAGACCTTCCTGTGTCCGTGACCGGCAGCTTGGCCCCGGCAGAGAGCAGCGTGCCGCTTCCTGGGAAGAGCGACGCGCCCCCACGCCCGCGCCCGCGCCCGCCGCTCAGCAGTGGCTGCGGCTGGGATGTCTGAGAGGAAGGCCAGGGAGCTCTCCTTGTTCCCCAGGGGCTGGGTGACGCCTGGGTGGCCTGGCACTGCCGCTGGCTCCAACCTGTAGACAGGTGGTCTCCAGGACAGGTGGAGCTAGTCTAGGTCTACTTAGGACCCCCAAGTGTTTCTTGTCTTTGGGAAAGTGCAGCCACTGCCGAGCCTCGGCGACAGGGCTGCAGTCCATGTGAATGCGAGTTTGTGGCCGCGGTGGCAGGACCGCCAGCTCTGTGGCCTCTCCCGGACTGGGGTCGGCTCCTAGGGTTCCGGAGGTCAGAAGCCCAAAGTCTTCCACCGAGTGGAGTCAGGGTGTGGGTGCCTTCGGGGGGCCCCGGCCCTGCAGTTGCTCAGCCCTGGCAGGCAGGACGCCAGCCCTGGACGGGACCAGGAGTGCCTCTAGGAACTAGCGAGGCAGTGGGGCGCTGCACGTGTCGGGGTGCACTTGGCCACCAGTGTCACCAGGAGGCCCGCTCCTCCCAGGCCCCAGGCGTCGGTTCAAGGCAGTGTTTAAAGAAGCAAGAGTTTTGCTCTTAAAAGATTCCGTCTGGGGTCATGCTGGCTGCGAGGTCAGGCTGGCCTGGGAGTCCAAACGAAGTGGGGAAGCAGATCTGCTGCAGGGGCTCCTGCCCGCTCCCGCGCCCGGCTCCCCGCACGCAGGACCTCTCAGTGAGGAGGGGTCTGCCCACTGCAGACTGCACTGGCACCAGGGCCCATGCACACAGCGAGCCGACCTCCCGCGCCAGGCTGACCTTTCCCACAGGCCAGGGTCACCTGGGGAGGCTGCCCTCACCCTAAAGCATGTGGCACTGTCATTTACAAACCTCTCCAGGTGACCGGGTGGCGTAGGAGGGACAAGAGCCACAAGGGTCCTGTGTCACTGCTGTAAGGGGTCCTGCCAGCAAGCCCTGAAGCCCTTCCTTTTCTAGTGGGGAAACCGAGGCTCACTTGCGAGGCTGCGGAGCCTGTGGGACCCCCAGGGATGGGGCTGGGCAGCTTGTTGCTCCCGCCCACCAACACGTGCAGGTAGTGAAGGGGAGATCGGAGGAAAGCCGAGGAACCCCGGATGCTGAAGCCGGAGGAAAGTGCCCACCACGACCGCAGCTGGCGGAAGCCCTGTCAGAGGGGCGGCGCCTGCCCACGCGTGCCCAGGAGGCACCGCTCTGCTCGCTCTGGAGGGGCGGGATGGAGGTTGGGTCTCAGGGTCGAGCCCCCGTGGAGAGAGAAGCCACAGCCCACTCTCCACGAGCCGTCCATTCCCGGGGGCCTCGGGGATGGAGTGAGAAAAAGGCCCACCACCCAGAGGGAGGAAGGACCGGGCACCCGGGCCGGGGTCTGTGGGCTGTGCCCTGCCGTCGTGCGACCCCTGGGGCTGCCAGTTTGCCTTCCTCATTTCAGCCGTGACAGGGAGAACACGGAGTCTCTGCCTCCTGAAAACGTGGCCTCCTGGGCTATTTTCAGAGCTGATGTCAGCCTGGAGACGCTGACACACCCGGGAAGGGGACCAGGCCCGCACACACGGCCCGGGAGTGCAAGAGGAAAGACGCAGATCGACGCCCCCTCAAAGCACCGGCACAAAAACAAACAGAGGAGGCTCCGGGCCTGGCAGCGGAGGCCGGGCTGGGGCTGCATCTGAGGGGCCCCTGCCCACGGTCCTGCGGAACTTCTGGCCTGACTTGTGAAGCTCACGGCTTCCTCCCTTGGCTTTCATGTTTTGTCTCCTTCCGTAAGAACACAAGCGTGAGAGCCGCTGCCCAATCCTGCCCGGCCCTCCCCTGCACGGGGCTGGCCCGGGTCCCCTGGCGGACGCCCTCAGCACCATCCTCTTGGGACAGTGCCCACTGTCCACTGCCCTGCCCTCTCCCCAATGCCGTCCCTGTGCCATCCAAGACCCCCGGCCTCTCCTTTGCCCAGGGACATTCCTAGGGGCCTGGGTGTCGCCTCTCCCCTGCCAAGTCCCAGCGTCCCCCACCCCCCGTCCCCCCAGGAAGGCTCCCAAGCCTGAGCACACGCTGCACAGGCTAGGCTCCAGCTGGACGGCGCTTCCCTCCCTCAGACTCCCCCTCCTGCCTCCAGGGGCGGTGGTGTTGGCTGCCGTGTCCCTAACTCGGCACCCATGGGCCCCTCACAGGAAATGGCTCTTCCATCCAACCAGCACCAAAGCCAGACTCGGGGTCCCCTCTGTCAGGAGCGTGCGTCGTTGCTTAGACGTCTGAGTCTTCCCAGAGCGGCAGCGCTCACTGAGCAACGTCAAGGCCACGCGCTGTTCCGCAGCGGCAGCTCTGGGCACCGTGGGCGCCTAGTGGTCACGAGCCTGGCCGTCGCAGGCTCTTTATTCCCGTCTTAACTTCTAACCTCCAAACACTCACGCCACACACCGCGCTCCACACAGTTCTCTGTCACAGAAAGGCCCAGGAAGGAGTAAGGCAGCCCCAGGGTCCAGGAGGCCGGGCAGAGGCAGGTGTGGGGCAGAGTCGCGGCAGGTGGCTGGAGGAGACTGGGAACCGGCACAGAGCTTGTTCGGAGCTCGGGCCGTGAGAGCACAGAGCTTACCCGGGCCAAGGTCTGCACACGCGGCAGGTGGACATCAGCGTGGAGTCAGGTTGAGACGTCAGCGGGGACAGTGTCTCTGTCCCCACCAAGCCCCAGGTCTTTGAACAGGGGAGGGACTTCTTTCTTTTCAAACGTGAACTTGACCATTTTTCTTCTCTGTCCTTGTGCTGGGGACTTAGCGCAGGTCTCACCCTGTGAGACGGGGCAGCTCCATCTTGCGTGGCGTTGCACATCCACCCCGGTGGCTACTGGGGTCCGACTTCCCCTTGACCTCCTCACCCAGACCGCCCAGCTCCCCCGAGCTGTGTGCATGTGGCCCAGCCTGGCTTTCTTTGCACACACAATGGCAGGTCCTGTAGGGGCAAAGGACGTCTGCCCGATATTTTCCAAAATAAAGGATTAAACACTGAGTGTCCAGTCCTGCCTTTGCAGCACCGGGCCCCTCCCTGCTCTGGTGCTGAGGCATCTGCCCTTGGCCCCTGTGCCCGGCCGAGGGCTCAGGCCACACAGCGGCACAGAGAGCAGGCTGCCAGGAGCGCGGATCTGTCGCCTGCTTCCACCCACGCGTGCCAACCCTAGGTCCCGGGCACCAGATGTGTGAAGAGCGGAGATTCTTCTCACAGTCCAGGGCCGGGAGGAAGAGCGTCCAGCACGGCTCCACTCCCGCAGACGGCTGACAGCAGGGCCTGCCTCCCTGGCCCAGGCCAGGCAGTAGCCAGGTGCGGCTGCCAGGCCTGTGGGAAGGGGCAACGCACCCGCCCAGGAAGGAAGCAGCCCTGCTTCCACCGAGCTGCACACGCAGGCCGCGTTGAGGACGAAGGCTGTGCCCCTTGTCAATTCCCTGGGTCTCTTGGGGACCTCTCTTTTCGCAGCACTGAAATGTCTCAACTTGGGATTATTTTCGAGCAAGGAAAATCAGCTGGTCCTTTTGACTGAATTCTGGAGACTTCGAGAGGGCCCCTGCCCACGTGTTCTCAAGCCCGTGAACACAGACCTGAGGCCAGGGGGCCGGCCACGGGGCTCCGGGCAGGTGTGCCCGAGGCCGCTCCGCTCCACTCCTCCCGCGCCCGCGACTGCTGCTGAGCAGAATGTGCCGCTCCGTGCGCCAGGCCAGGCCCTGCCTGGGGGAGTCGCACACCCGGGGTGGTCCTGAGACGCCAATGTGACAAGCACGTGTGGACTGCACTGGGGTGACCAGCACGTGGGGACCATGCTGAGGCGGGGGCAGGGCGGGCCGCACTGCGGTGCTGACCCAGAGCCGGACGCGGGCGTGTGAGCAGAGACCGCGAGGCCGAGTGGAGTGGCGGCGGCGAGCGGGCAGGGCCGGGGGCTCGGACGCCCCCCTGCAGCAGGACAAGGGGCTGCTGTGGAGCAGGGGCAGCACCTCTATTCTCAGAGGGAGAAGAGGGGAGACAGGGAGCTGGGCAGCCACGCCCGCGCGGTGGGGGAGCTGAGGTGGGAGGTTTGCAGAGGGAGATGAATTCTGCTGCCAGGACAGTGCTCCCACGCGTCACGTCCCTGACTTGGTCTCTTCCGGTTTTGAGAGCGACGAGTCTGTCCTCAGCCTCCAGAGGCTCTGGAGCACTGTCCCCGGCTCCGGGAGGCACTGTGTGCTCCGTGTCCTGGTCCCCAGCCTCACGGCCACGGGGCTGCTCTCTGGGTGTCTCTCTTCACGGGTGGCCTCGTTCTCACCAGCCACATCTGCAGTGGCCTCTTCCCACACGGCCACATTCTGAGGCCCTGGAGTTAGGGCTTCAACATGCCATGTGTCTAGCCTTGGGACGGGCCGGAGCCACTTCCAAACAAGGCTGTTGAACGAGGTGAGAACCACAGTGCGGCTGCAGGCTGCCAGGGGAGGCGGCCTAGCGGCCCCCAGGCTCCCCTGAGCCTCCTCAGCTCACCCACCTGGCCTTTGTGGCACCCCCCCGTCTCCTGAGAACGCAAGCCCCAAGCCAGACCCCCAGTGGGATGGACCTGGTGGGCCCAGCTCGGTCTGGGGACGGTTAGCCAAGGCTAGAGGCAGACAGGTGTCCCTTGGGCACCCGGCTGCAGGGCACAGGCGTGTGCTGGGCAGACACTGCGAAGGCCCGGTGGTCGAGTGAGGGCAGGGAGGTGCGCGTGACCAAGCGCGACCCGTGCGTTTCCAGGGCATGACGGACTCTGCCACAGCTCAGGCACACACGCGGCCACACAGACGCAGGAGTCACGAGCACAGGGTCACTGTTCCCTCTGTCTCCCCGGCCCAGTTCCCAGCCTCGTCCAGGTGGGGAAGAAAGTCAGGTGGGCATTCAGGTGCTGTGCCCGCCAGTTCAGCCACTCTGGAGGACGTGACCCTGACCGTGACGGCAGTGCTAGCAGCAGCTCACTGGTGGGCCTCCACCACCTGCGCCCACCACTCAGGAGGTGGGGTCCAGCTCTCCCACCTTACAGAAGGGGAAGCTGAGGCTTGCGACACCCCAGGGAGCCACACACCTGGTGCCATAGAGACGGGCAAGTGGTAGAGAGGGGGTTTGAACCCAGAGCCCCTGCCTTGGCCTGGACTCTTCTCTGTTTGAGGTAAGATTCAGACACCATAGAATTAATGATTTGAGGGGCTGGGCTATGGCTCAGCGGTAGAGCGCTCGTCTCGCATGTTTGCGGCCCTGGGTTCGATTCTCAGCACCATATTGTGTAGGTATTGTGTCCACCTGCAACTAAAAAATATTTTAAAAATTAATGATCTGAAAGTGTATAACTCACCAGGCACAGCCATGCACACCTATAATCCCAAGGACTCCGGAGGCTAAGGCAGGAGGATGCAAGTTTGAGACCAGCCTGGACAAATTAGGGAGGCCCAAAGCGAATCAGCAAAACCCTGTCTCTAAATAAAATAAAAAGGGCTGGGGGATGTGGCCCAGTGCTTAAGCGCCCCAGGTTCTATCCCTGGCACCAAAAAAAGGGGAAAAATGCTGCAGCTCAATCAGCTCAGGGGCATGTCGTGCATCAATGATACTGCGCAGTTGTCACTGCCATCTAGTCCAAGAGAGAGCAGGCATCCCTGGCACCAGTCTCCCTCTCCCCTCCCCTCCCCTGCCCTAAGCACCTGTGATCTGCTTCTGCCTCTAGGGAGTGCCGGCTCTGGACATGTCGCATAAGTGGATCTCACGCCACGAAGCCCTTTGTGTCTGGCTCCTGTCACTCAGCTCTGTCCCAGGGTCATCTGTGCTGCAGCCTGAGTCACCCAGCTCAGTCCTTCAGGTGGCTGGACCACAGACACGCTTCACATACCCACCGGCCACTGGGCCTTTGACAGGTTGGCCTGGACACCGAAGCCTGGGCCTCCTACCGTGGTCCCTGGAATCCAGGACAAGCAGGCGTCTTCTCCAGGATGCCAGCGAGGCCAACAGCCCTTGACGGCCTCCACGGTGGCAGTCATCAGCCCAGCGCCTGAGACACAGGCAAGCACTCTCTTATGGACCTGAACTCAAGCAGGGACAGTGGCCCTGGAGCCCTCCCTCGCTGCAGACACCGTGGCTGTGTGCCGCTCCACCCACCCGAACCTCAGGAGGACTCGCCAAGCATCTGGAGGGGAGCTGGTAGCCTGAGGGACAGCCACACTGCTCCCAGGAGCAGCTGCACGGGACAGTCTGCCTGCTGGTTCCTGAGCCTGTGGGAAGGTCACAGGGACGCGGCTGCAGCATTGCAGCTGGGGGAAGGGCCGCCGGGTCTGAGGCCAGGCTTGGTCACCTACTGCTCCAGCTGTGAACAGGGACCATACTGGAGACGAATGGTGACTGTCCCAGGAATTAAATGGCAAAAGGCACCTTCAAGGCCTGGCCCCAGCTGAACGGTCAGCGTGTGGACCCAACGTACAGGGTTCGGAAGTGGCAGGGGCAGCCCCGACTCTGGAGCTCCAGGGAGACCCAGCGAGAGCTCGGCTTTCCAATACAAGCCTCCACCCTGTGCTGAAGGTCCCACAGCGGGGACAGGTAGAGGCAGCGCCCTGCCACAGACACAGGCTTGCGTCACAGGAAGTGCACCTGGCGGAGGCCCCTCGGTGGTCTCTAACAGATGTGGAGTCCAATTCAGCAAATCCAAGGTAGTCGAGGCCACCAAGCGCTCCCTGGGCAAGGGGACCAAGCCTGCTCTTTCCCCAGGCCCAAACTACCGAAATTTGTGCCTGCAGAGCTGGGCACACGCAGCAAAGCATCACCGCACAGAGCCCCACCTTCCCCCGAGAGCCAAGACCAGGGTGGGGGTGTGGAGGAGACGGCAGCCGGGCTTGGAAAAGGACCAGACTGCCCGCCCTCACTGGCCACATCCTCGTGCACGATGTGGACCTGTAGAACGGTACTCTGCGACCCCTCAGCAAGGTAAGAGGACAATATGGTCACTGAAGAAAGCTTGGAAACAACCGAGAAACGTAGAGATGTGTGCGACACGTGCCCGCCTGGGTGGCTGCATGCCCTCCTGGCGCACGGTTCCCCTCGTTCCCAGCTGTTCCTAGACAGCTGTTGCTACCGTGGAGACCACGGGTCAGCGGGTCCCTTTGTGCCACTTTTCTGCACTTTGTGTGCTCCATGAAGTAGGTATGGACTCCTGAGCTGTAGAAGGTGAGACCACAGAAACAAAGAAGGCTCGCTTGAAGTGGGGAGCCAGGCGGTACCCGGCAGCAGCTCTGCCCGGAGGCCCCGGACGCAGCTCAAGATGGACACCTGCCGTCAAACCTTGGCTTGTACTGTGGCATGAAACCCCCACTGCCCTTTGCCACCTGGCGCTCACTGACAATTACCCCCAAGAGCTCAGGGGCGGGGCTGGGAACAGCTCGCCCTGACTGTGGGCCCGGGTCCAGCTCACCTTCCCGTGGCTGCAGGCCCCACAGCCTGACCCCGTCCCCGTGAGAGGGGCTTCCTAAACATGGGCTGTCACCTCCAAACGCCTCTGTCTGGCCCGACGGAGCAGACAAGCACATCGTCCTCCAGGACCATTAAGCTTCTCAAAGGCCACCCCTCCCTGACCCCAGAGGCCCAGGAGAATGTTTCCCCAAAAGAGGTGACTGCCCTGGGGACGAGCCATACCTGCCACCTGGATAGAAATTGCTATGACAGAACAGCTTTTCCAGGGCTGGGACTGTGGCTCAGCGGTAGCTCGCTCGCCTAGCACGTGCGCGGCCCGGGTTCGACCCTCAGCACCGCGTACAAATAAACGCGTTGTGTACAGCTAAAGCAAATAAATAAAATATTAAAAAAAAAAAAAAAGAAGAACAGCTTTTCCAGACCTCAAAAAAGGCATGTGAGGTCCCATCTCAGGCAGAGCCTCCCAGTGGTCCCCAAAAAACCACAGGATTGTGGACCCTGTCACTTCGGGACAGACTGTCACAGGGGGACTTTTCAGGATCAGGCACGCTGTGTCCCATCATGTGGGTAGAGTGGCGCTCACCAGGGCAGCTCTCTGGACGTGCTGTTCCAGCGCTGGCTGTGATTTCTCAGAGCTACATTAAACAGCCACGTGGACAGGACATGGCACCCGTCCCTGCTCCTCAGAGACCTTCCCAGAGTGGAGCTGCTGGTCAGGGGGAAGAGCAGTTCTAAGGCTTTTGATAGAAACCCTCAAATTTCTATCTATAGAAATGTCCGACCTTTCTCCCGCCAGCCTGCACTAGGAGATGTGACACAATGCTTCACAAGTTAGCTCAAGAGTCGCACTTGGACCGGGGCTGAATCGAGTCTGTTTAAAAATACGCTGCCACTGCTCCACCGTTAGGTGGCACTCTTTACAAAGGTTTATGTTTGCGGTCTCTGGTAAGAAGTTCAGGATTAATTCAGCTATTGGGGGTGAGGGGAGTGTGAGTTACCCACACACCAAAGCAAAACTCACAGGAAGGAGCCCAAGTGAAACCACTATGAAAAGCAACGGTGGGGCCTTGGGGACACTCACAGGCGGTAGCCCTCTCCCCACACCAGGTCTGCTGCAGCTTCCCACAGCCCCACTCCCCAGGCACCCACTGCTCCACCAACTGCCCCGGGGCCCTTCCGGGCACCTGGGGCTCCCTTCACCTCCCTTGGTAATTCTCCCTCACCCTGGACTCACTTCTAGGACCCACCCCAGAAAAGCCCATTCGGGGATGCCTGGCTCCTTGTGATCGCTCTCCGGGCCTCTTGTAGTGTCATCCTTGGCTTATTCTAGTTGTGATCTGACACTTGCCTGTACCATGGCTGGCCACCTCTCTGTGGCTCAGAGCTCCGTAGGCACCCGCAGTACACCTGTACCGAGGGTGGACCCCTCAGGTGACTGTAGCATGAACCGGGGTGGCGGTGCTCAGGACCTCTCCTGTGGCTTTGCCAAACAAGTGCTTTACTTGGGAAATCAAAATGCACAGAGATCCTGACGTCATAGGGCCTATAAATCATGAAACAGAAACCTGACATCTAAAGGTAAAGAAACCAGAGGTAGAGGGTGGCAGGAAGACTGCTCAAGGGAATCCAGTAGGTCTGGGGGCCAAAAGATGGGGTTCCAGCCCACTCGCTGGCCAGATTACCTGGCTGCAAAGCTTCAGTCTCCTCACTGAAAAATACACTAAGAATTGGCACCTGCCTTATTAAATTAGAAGTGGTACACTGAGGTCTTAGCAAGGGCTCCATAAGTTGGTCACATGGTTTCCTGCCCTCTAAAAAGACAGTGTAAGAAACCAGAGCAGGGAGCTTTTTTTTCTTTAATTTTTTATCTGCCCTAAGCCACCAACTTAGGCAATATACAGTATCGCAAGTTAACCTCTGTGTGACCTTTTGGCCACCCTGCTTCTGGCTGCTTGTCTGTAGAAAATTCAAGCAGTTTTGTCATTCCGGATGAATGACTAGCGGATGAATGACTAGCGTACTGGGGGAGTCCACAGGATAAGTGTGAGCACTGCCCCACCCAACACCCCATGTTGGGGCTCTAAGGACAGTCAGCACATTCCCAGGGGCAGTTAGAGGACCAAGGATGGCGAGGTCTGACCGCCTTCCACCATGGCCATTCCACAGGACTCTGGGGAGCCCACAGTGGCATCTGCTCAGCAGACTGTCCTGCTGTGACACCAGGCTTGCACTCTGGAGTTCACCCTGGTGGCTGACCCGACCCCTGGAACAAAGGCCTCCCCACGTGCCCACTTCTGCCTGCTCCCCTTTCCCAGGACACCTTAGGACAGACAAGTGAAGAGGGGTGGCGGAGGGGTGTGCCAAGGCGCTCCTCTGCCTGGCCTGACCCCTGCCTGAGTCTTCTCCGGCACCGGTCAGTTCACTCAGCAGGTTTGCAGTCCTGGACTCCACAGCCCCTCTTCTGGCTTTGGACCATGCTACTCTGCAGCCTTCCTACCTCAGATGCCTCTGGCGTATCCCAGGAAGGTCAGTCTGAAGCCCCTTCACCCGCAGCCTGCCTGGGAAGCCCACTTAGATTTAGGGGTGGGGGTCCTCACTCTTGGTCTTTCGGAGGAAACCTCATATTATCGAGCTTAAGCAGATCCTTGGTTTCCAAAGCCGGTGTTCCTGTTTCTCCGAGGGAGCGTCCCACATCACGGTTTCTGACAAGATTCTACTTGGGATTAGACGGGCTTCTCTCAGTCCAGGCACGGGCTCCTAAATGGCCTGTTTTCCCCTGCTCTCTGCCTGCCACCCACCGCCCTGGGACTCAGTTTCCTGGCCTGAGCTGAGCCAAGTGCTGCCCCAGCTCCCAGAAGCCTGGGACCCACGGACTTGGCAGGGCTGGGGAGTGTTCGTGACCTCCGTCCATCCAGAACTGGGCCTAGTTCCCCTCAGGGGGTGGGCGGCACACCGCACCCAGCCCCACCCTTCCTGCACTTTGGCCCCAGGCCACCCGCTCCCACCTATGCCGGGAGGGGAAGGCTGCAAAGCGGAGGGGAGCGCCAAACAAAGGGCCCGAGGCGGCCCGCACGAGGGGTTGGGCTGGGGCGGTGCGGAGGCCCGGGGGAAGGTCGCGGGGACTCGGCCGGCGCGCTACGGTCTGCGACGCTCCACGTGCTCGGAGCAGCTTGGTGGGGGCGGATCCTCGGCCGGGCGGGACCAGCGGGCGGTGGGCGTGCCCTGGGGACGGGGCGGGGCCTGCTGGGGCGGACCAACGGCGGCGGGCGGTGGGCGGGGCCTGGCGGGAGGGGAACGGCGGCGTGGGTGGGGCCTTCCGGCGCAGGGATAAAAGGCGGCGGCGGTGCGGGCGCAGACGCAGCAGCTCGGGGACGCGCCGAGTTCTCGCTAGTCCGCGGCGCGCACCTGGTGTCCAGGCCCAGCCGGCCGGCGTGGCGAGCATGGCGGGCGCGGGCGCGAAGCGGCGCGCGGTGGCGGGCCCGGCGGCCGAGGAGGAGGAGCGGCAGGCGCGGGAGAGGATGCTGGCGGCGCGGCGCGCGGACGGCGGCGACCCGGCGGAGGAGGGCGTGACCCTGCAGCGCAGCATCACGCTGCTCAACGGCGTGGCCATCATCGTGGGCACCATCATCGGCTCGGGCATCTTCGTGACGCCCACGGGCGTGCTCAAGGAGGCGGGCTCGCCGGGGCTGGCGCTGGTGGTGTGGGCCGTGTGCGGCGTCTTCTCCATCGTGGGCGCGCTCTGCTACGCCGAGCTGGGCACCACCATCTCCAAGTCCGGCGGCGACTACGCCTACATGCTGGAGGTGTACGGCTCCCTGCCCGCCTTCCTGAAGCTCTGGATCGAGCTGCTCATCATCCGGCCGTCCTCGCAGTACATCGTGGCGCTCGTCTTCGCCACCTACTTGCTCAAGCCGCTCTTCCCCACCTGCCCCGTGCCCGAGGAGGCTGCCAAGCTCGTGGCCTGCCTCTGCGTGCGTGAGTACGGGACCCCGGCGGGCGGGCACGACGGGGCCCTGCGCCCCGGGGCCCCTGGATCGCACCCCACAACTCTGCTTCTCTGCTCCCCAGTCCCGTCTCCCGGCATCCCTAAGCCGCACCATCCCATCCCCGAAGTCGCAGGTCCCAGAACCCGCGTGCGTTTCATTCATTGGTTTTACGCTCTGGGGCGGCCCTGGGAGGCCTCGGACTGCGAGGCCTGGCCGCTGGCCCCCGGCGGGCATTCCGCCTCCCCACCTAATTCATTAGGACTGGAGCAGTTCGAGCACGCCAGCGTTCCCGGCCGCCGAGCAGTGCGCCCGGCCTCTTGCAGGGCACCACGTGGAGTGAGTGAACTCGGGTTTCCTGTTTCAGCTTCAGTTGCTGACTGGTTGTCAAGAGGGAAATTGCAGTTTAAAAAAAAAGTCATTCATTTTGTTCTCCAAACCAGCCTGTCAGGAATCGGTGCACAGGCTGACTCACAGAAAAACGTAGTAACGAACTTGTGTGTGGTGCTTAGGGTGCTCATAGGCTGAGCAGCAGCCTCGAGTTCCCCTGAAGGTTGCCTGACACTAAAACTGTGTGTTGGGGCGGCCGGGCTTAGGGGTCCCAAGTTGGCCAAGAAACAGCCCCTGGGCATTTTTATCATGTTGGTGGGCACTATACTAGTGGGCCAGAGAGAACTGCTGCTTTTCAAGACAGTTTTCTTGTGGGATTTCAGGGTGAAAAAAATCATATGTAGTAAAAGTCTGCACACACACACACACACACACACACACACACACACGTGGCTTGTTTATTTTGGCTTTGGGCCACTCATACTTATCCCATGGCCAGCCTGGGAAGCAGCCTGCATTTGTAGGTGACACACACTGTCCTGGGCACCCAAGCACCTGCGCCTTCCTGCACCTTGATGGTGCGTACTCGGCTGGCAGTAGGTGATTCTTAGAGTTTTGGGTCATGACCATGAAGTTCTGGGGGTGTGTGTAAGTCTTGGGAGTGGCCCTTGACTGGCAGTGCTTTTGGGACTGGGGCTGAGGAGGCAGTTTCCTCTCTGGTCACACATACTCTATAAACTGAAGAATACAGAAGGCAAAACCCAGCCGGCTGTGCTGACTTCTGAGATCCGAAGCCTTCCTGAGGCAAGAGAGGACCGGGCTGCAGTCGAGGGGCTGTCTCCAGGATGTGGGGCTCCGCACCCAGAGCCTGGTGGGAAAGGTCGCAGTGGCGTGCACAGGATGGGAGCTGAGGAGCCTGTGACTTCTTTTTTTTTTTTTTTTTTTTGTACCAGGGATTGAACTCACGGCCACTCGACCACTGGGCCACATTCCCAGCCCTTTTTTGTATTTTATTAGAGACAGGGTCTCACTGAGTTGCTAAGTGCTTCGCCATTGCTGGGGCTGGCTTTGAACTCGCGATCCTCCTGCCTCAGCCTCCCAAGTGCTGGGACTACAGGCGTGTGCCACCACACCCACCATGAGCCTGTGACTTCTGTGCCCCAGAGACAGGGTTCCTGGGATGACTCACTGAGCTGTGTGCGCACGTAGTCGCCCTCCAGCGGAAAATACTTTGTTTGCCTGTTTTGTCTGTAGGAGAATTTTAATTGTCCTATTATCGTCACTTCTAGGTAGTGTGTCGTGTTTAGGCCTGGTTGGTAAAGCATTGGTAATGTCGATAAAGGGCCTCCTCTCTTGTCTGTGAAGATGGGCCCTGGGAGCCTCGTCTGAGCTTTGAAGATGCCGGCAATTTGTGGATAGGGTGCAGGTTTCTTAAAATCCTCTTTCTAATAAAAGATCAACGTATGAATACGTGATCATGTAAAAATTTGGCATACCAGTGTGCAGCGAGTCAGACCGCTGCTTGCTGGTCCTGACTCCTGCAGCCGCCCGCCACACCCAGCTAGCAGTGCCTAGCTCTGGAGCTTTCTCCGCCATACACACAGAACTCCCTCTCTCAGGCTCAGTTGGATCATCATGCACAACTCCGTCTGAGGTGCCGGTGCAGGGCTTCCACGTCAGGGCGCAGAGGTCAGCTCCTGCTTGTTAGGACACCAGCAAGTGAGCTTCCTGGCTTCGGGCAGATGGCATGGATAGCCACAGTGCCTTCCCAAGAAGCTGCCAAGCCAGGTGTGCGAGGAGGTGCTTTGTGATACGGGACTTTGAAATAGATCCTAAATGGCTCTCACAGGTCCCCGAGGACCCTGTTGGTGAAGCCGCGGGGTGGGCTGGAGTGGCACGCCTTGCCCTGCACACTCTGGGTGCAGAGGGGGGCTCATGTCAGTCAGCAGTGCCTCCACTAGCAGGCCCAGTCTCAGGTGCCCATCAGCCGCTGACGCTGTGCGGGGTGTGTGAGCTGCTGTGGTGTTTGGTGGAGGAGGGTCTGCAGGACAGCCTTGTCCAGCCCCTGCCTGGCACTGTCCAGTGCTCTATGAAGCAGGGTCCCGAGTTCCCCTGGGAAGAGCAAGGGTACCCCTCCTTCCTGGGGCCTCTCCACTGCGGTGCGGGTACCTGGCGCCTGGGTCTGAGCCCAGTGCGTGCACCTCCCACTGCCTGGGCCAGGGGGACAGTGTGGCTCCCTCGCGCTGAGGGGTCCTGCAGGTGGTGAGTGCACAGCCCCTCTCAGGGCGTGGCCTGGGCACTGGGCTGAGCCCCTTCATAGTGCATCTGAGTTCCTCAGTGCTGAAGGGAAGAAATGGAATTGGAACGAGGGTTGGTTCTGTGGGTTCCTTACTGTGCGGTGACAACGGGCAGCGCCCCTTGGAACTCAGGTGCTGCTGGGTTTTATCTTATTGGCTGAAGTCACAAAGACAAGCTCAGATTCTCGCTGGGTGGGATTAGGTCAGGCCGTTTATCAACCTTCCTGTGGGGAACCAGCCGCAGGGCCAGCAGGCTCTCGGCCAGGCTGCTGCGCCTTCCCCCAGGGAGCTTCGAAGGAGGCAGCTAAAGGGACCCACTGCTCCCTCTGCCACCACAGTCACTTACCACGCTGGGTGTGGGGGACCTGGTCTGGGACTGGCTCTCTGGTGCTGAAGACAGGGCGCCCCCCCCCCCCCCCCCCCCCCCCCCCCCGTTCCTGGTTGGTGGGGTGGGACACCGCCTGCTGGGACAGCCACCCCTACTTACTGCCAACCAGTGGCCTCACGGAACTCTGGTCTCAGCAGCTGAAAGAGGTGGCAGGCTCGCCTGGCCTCCCAGGGCCAGGAGCCCATCCACCCAACCGCCACCCTCTCCACATGAGCATGGGGCAGGCTGGTGGCCACTCTCAACCCGTGGGTGTCCTTGTGGCCTGTGACGTTCTCCCCCAGGGGTCGGTCAGGAGCAACATGGCTCTGTTTTGAGGACTGCCCCCAGCCTCCTGTCTGTGAGGGGGGTCCATGGCCCACCCTGGCCATCCGTGAGGACGAGGGCCACCAGGTTCTTAGTGTCTCCCGTGCCCTCCTGACCCGAAGCAGCTGCTGAGCTCATTCTTGCTTTTTAGCAAAGAGAAAGGAGGAGAGGGACTGGAGGGGAGGACAGCAGCGGTGACTGCCAGGTGCCTGTCCTCGTGCCCCGGGCTCGTGCTCAGGGCCAGTGCTCCACGAGCTAGCATTGGGCAGTCTGGCTGCAGAGGCGCAGCCCTGGCCGCTCAGCCCTCCTGGTGGGCAGGCACTCGAGGTGGGCGATTGGAGGTTGGACCGGCCTGGCCAGCTGACGGCAAGCCCCGGGGCAAGCCCCGGGGCCCGGGGGTGAGGACCAGAGAGGGCGGAGGAGTCCTTGGAGTTGCCTGCGGCCTGCTTCACTCTGAGGGCGTCCACCCCGTAGACCCTGCTTCCAGTCCAGGCCTGTCGCATGAGGCCTGGAGACCCTCGCCAGCGCTTGCCAGCCGTCGCAGCCGGGACCCTGCCCGAGCAAGGCAAAGGCCGTGGGTGTTTGCGAGGTGCCAGTGGGCGCCAGCGTCACAGCCAGCAGCCTGTAATTAGCGCTGAAATCCGCTTTCCCAGCCAGACATGAAAGTGTGGCAGCCGCCGAGCAGGTCACGCCCCATCACGGGACCCGGGGCCAAGGCCTCTGGGGTGGTTGGCCGAGCGCGTGACCCCAAGGCAGGCGGGAGACGTCGGGCATTCCTAACCCTTTCTTTCTGGTTCACAGACCCTCGGGTGGGTCCACAGAGTGTGCCGCCTCTGCCCAGGGAGGCCTGCCAGGCTCCTTCCCGCCAGCCTGTGAGCCCGGGGGCTTCTCAGCCCAGGTGCTGCCCAGCACAGCCCTTCCTGGTCTCTGCTCTCAGAAACCACCCCACTGTCCACCAGAGAAACTGAGGCCAGGGTAAGTGGGCGGCACCTGCCTCCACACTGGCCACCCTCGGCGGGGGAGCCCCTTTCTGGCGGGCCTGCCGCAGCCAGGGCATTGCTCTGGGCGGTGCCCACCCCTCCCTGTGCTGGGACTTGCTGCTACGTGAAGAATCGGCTCCTGGGGCAAGATGTGTGCTATCAGATCCCACTGAGTCACCCTGACCTTGGGCTGGCTGACAGCTCTACTGCTGAGCCTGCCTGGCGGGGCTGCCTGGAGTGTGGCCGGCTTCTCACTAGCCAGCCAGGCCAGCGAGGATCTGCCCTGCCCCTACTCGCTCCTGGTGGGCGTGGCTGCAGCGGTGGTTCTTCCTGAGAGGCCTCAGGCCCTGCTCAGCCGCTGCCTCTGTGCTCAGGGCTCCTGTCCTGGTGTCGGCCTGGTCAGCAGCGGAGTGAAGTCTCAGGCTCTGGCCTTAGCAGCCGCACCCCCACGCACAGGTTGTGCACTGTTGAGCCAAAACGCTACCCGTCCTGCACGTTTTGTGGTATTTCCTTCCATCTGATACTCAGAACACCACCACCATCCAGAGCTGAGTCATGAGCCAGTCCTGGGGGTGGTGTCCCGTCCAGCTCTGGTGATTCTCTAGCACAGCCAGGGTGACCCAGTCCAGTGGCCTGGGCATGGGATTTAGGAGACTTGGGTGTAATCTTTCCTGAGGAACTGCTGTGTGACTTTTGGCAAATGGATAGCCTCTCTGAGCTCCATTACTTCAGCCATCAAGTGAGGGTGTTGAATGGAGTACTGCAGGTGTCTTCCACCCCTAGTACGGCAGCTGGTGCAGGTCTGCTCTCCTATTTCTTCGTGGTTAGCTTAACTGCTGGAGGAGCAGTCGGGAGGGCAGGTTTGCAGTGTGCCACATGTGTCAGACTCTGCGTTTGGCTGGTGGTGCTGAGCCCTTGTCTCCTGCACACACTTCGTGTCCTCTGAAGATGCACTGCAGTGACCGTCAGATTTTAATAGTGTGTCACAAAAGAGGCTCAAACGTTGCTTCACCATAAGGCGAGCAGGCGCTTTCCTGTTATGGGAAAGGCCAGGCTGAGACCTGTCTGGTCACAGCCACGTGGCCTGTCAGAAGGCCCGTCAGAACTCGGGCGCCCAGTCAGAGCCAGGGACCCCCAGGATGCTTGCTTCTGAAGAGCGTCCCTTTCAGGGATCCGCTCCTTGGCTTGGGACGCCTAGGATGTCTGAAGATGTTTAAGAGTTTGTTTTTTATTTTTGAGTTAACTCATTTATTCTAATTAGGCATGTAGGACAGCAGAATGCATTTTGACTCACTGCACACAATCGTAGTACAACTTTTCTTGTCTCTGGTTGTACACGATGTAGTGTCACACCTTGTGTGCAGCCATACATGTACTGGGGTGATGATGTCCCTCGCATTCCACCGTCTTTCCTGCCCACTTTGCCCAGTCACAGTTCCTCCATCTCCCCCCCCATTGTGGATCAGCACCCACTTATCAGAGAGAACTTTCGGACTTTGGTTTTTTGGGATTGCTCACTTCACTCAGCATGATATTCTCCAACTCCATCGTTTACCTGCAAATGCCTTGATTTCATTGCTAAGTGATATTCTCTTGTGTGTTTTTGCCATGGTTTCTTTAGCCATTCATTATTGAAGGGCATCCGGGTTGGTTCCCCAATTCAGATATTGTGAATTGAGCTGCTGTAACATTGATGTGGCTGCGTCACTGTAGTGAATCTGCTGCTTTCTGGCCTGTTTTAAAAAGAAGGTCCCTGCCCTATTCTGGACAGCCGCTGGCATCCCAGTTCCATGCTGGTGGGAACTGGGAGCTCGGGCAGAACACAGCTGGTCAGAAATGGGAAGGGCCCGGGTGCTGGGGTGGTGGGGGAGCCTGCTGGCTCCGTGCCTGGCACCAAGGCAGAGGGCAACACGGAGCCCTGCGCCGGAGAGCCAGTCCCCGGGAGCTTGAGAACGGCCAGTGCAGGAGGTGGCGGCCCCGGCGGAGACCCCCCCCCCCCCCCCCCCCCCGAGCCCGTTAGCGGCAGCAGGGAGGCTTCCCTGGGTCCCCCTGAGCGCTCCCTGCTGGAACCGCTTCATTGTCTTCTGGCTTCCCGGACTACCCTGAGGTCTGTCTTTCCCACTGGTGGAAAGGAAAGGGTGGGGAGGGAGCGGGTCTGTCCATAGGGATGGGACGGGTGTCGGGGCCATGGGCATGTGCCCTGGAGCCCAGGAGAAGCCGCAGGCAGTCCCCTCAGGCGTGCAGGTGGGCTCCTGGTACTCGCTGCCACATGGAGCCCCCTGCCCTGGTCAGGCCAGCCTGGTGGGATTCTGGTCCTGTGACCTGCGTGGTGATTGGTCATGGGGTGCCCATCCTTTGGTACCTGTAGGGATGCAAGTGCCAGGCAGGAAGTGAGTCCCTGCTGGGGCCTTGGGGACTGTCTGGGGTGAGGTCGCTCAGCCTATGGGGGTCCCTGTGTGTGCCAGGCAATCTGGGCCTGTGCCCAGCGTCCTGTTTGGCAGGTGCTGGGCCAAGCTGGGCTGGGAGCCCCTGGGCAGCCTGGGCCCAGGTCTTGGCCAGCCTGGTTGCAGTGGTCAGCCGGTTCTGTTCTTGGCCTGGTGCCCTTGGGGACCAGGCTGGCCCTGCTTCCAGGAACCAGTGAGGCCTGCTGGCCACTCGCCTGTCCTGTCTCAGGGGCCTCGGGGAGGTGGTGCTGTAGTGGGCAGTCCTGGGCAGAGCAGTCTCGGGCTCCTGGCAAGTTCTGAACACAGGCCCCCTGCGTGAGGCTGCACAGTCCTCATGGCCCGAGTACTGGCCCTTTTGATCATGGGCCTGACACCTCACCGAGCGCCCCTATGTCTAGCTCCCGGGGCCCTGGGAGAGTCACGGCAGCACCTCTGTCCTTACTGGTGGTGTCTGGAAGGGACAGGAGTATGCATCCCACGGCTGGAGCTTGAAGTCTGAGCTTTGAGAGGACAGATGTCCCAGCAGGGCCTGCCACACAGGCCGGTGCCCTGCCCAGGTGGGCCTGGAGACCTGCGATGCTCGGAGGTGCAGATGGCATCTGGAGCCGGGAGACAGGAGGTGGGCGGGTGGCCCGCCGGAGGGTGACTGCAGGGGCCCGGCCAGGAGGGTTCCTCCACTTGCTGCTGCCCAGAGACCCTGGCCCCTGAAGCTAGCTGAGAGGACCTGTCACACTAGGGTCTGGAGGGGAGGACACAAGGCTGGAAGGGCGTGGCCGTGGGCTGAGCCAGGCGTATCTGCAGTGGCCGAGGGGGCTGCTTTATCTGCCTGCCCTGGCTGTTGCTGTGAGCCCACGCAGCTGCACTTATCTGGGGTGCCACACAGGGAACCCCAAGGGCGCCTCCTGCCTGGGCCTGTGCCCCCCATCTTTGGTGGTGGCACAGCTGCTGTCTGTGCCTCCTGCCGTAAGGTTGCAGGTTCACAGGAACTGGCAGTCAGAGCAGCTGCCCTCTGCCTGCAGGGGGGTGGGGGGGTGCTGAGGCTGGGCAGAGGGCGAGGTTCAAGCCAGCCTCCGGCCTGGCCCCCTGACTGCAGGGCTTGGGAGGGCTGGGGGGCGCTGGGTCCAGATGGTCCATTTATTTATTTAAGTTTGCCTTTCATCTTGAAATCTTGAGAAAGGACGCGGGGAGCACGGGGACGCCCTGGTCGCAGCTGAGGACGCGGGGAGCACGGGGACACCCAGGTCGCAGCCTCTCGCCGCTGCGGCTCTCTTCATAAGCATCATGAAGTCCCGTTTTTGTCCCATGGTCTGCCCCGGGCACCCTGGCTGCCAGCAGTCTGGTTTGTAAATGTCAGAAGAGGGTCTGCATCACTGGGAGGAGGGCTCTACCCAGAGTGGCTGTGGCCCGGCACCTGCTGGCTCTTTGTCCACTTGGCCCTGGCCCAAGATAGTTGGGGCCAGGGAACAGCTGGCTTGGATCTCCAGGGGAGGGCTTCGGGGTGGCTGCTGAGGCCCCCGAGGGCCTCTCAGGGATTGCTGTGATGGTGTGGGGCCAGCCACCGAGGCCTCTGGAGGTCGCCCTCTTTCTTGGGCTCCAGGGGTGGGGGAGCCCCAGGCTGCGACTAGGCACAGGAAGCTCCTGGCTTCCCGAGGTGGCCGTGGAGGCTGCAGCCTGCTCTCCCTCAGGAGATGAGATGGGAAGCTGACCTGCGAGGTCAGCCTGGGGCTGGTCGCCTCGCCCCTGCCCACTCGCCCCTGCCCACTCGGGATGGGCGAGTGATGCAATCCGTTGGCCTCTTGCCTCATCCGGAAGGCGGAAGGCGGGAGCGGGAAGGAGGGGCTGAGTCACCACGTGGTGACAACATTCACTTCTCTGGAAATGTGAGACATGCAGCCTCAGGACCCGCCCCCTTCCTGCCAGAGAGGTGCCCTGCAGGTCAGTGCCGGGCTAGGAGCGTTGCTGTGTTGCTGCGAGCCCAGGAAAGGGGCCTGCCCCGCTCACCCGCCCCACACCGTGTGCCCTCTTCACTGTGTCAGGGAGGGGTGCAGAGATTTACAGACGTGTCCTTTAGTGGCCGAATGCCCACCTTCGCACACGTCGACCATGCCTTCTGGGGCAGAGTGACTCGTCAGAGGTTGCATCAGCCCCGTCTGCGGAGGAGTCCAGGGGAAGCCAGCTAATGAGGGGGTGATCCCCAGGGAGACCGTGGCCAGGGGCCCCGGGTCCCAGCCACATCAGGAGGCTTGTGGACTTCCTTCACCCGAGACTCCGGTCACATCTATTATCAGCATGGAGTCATTTCTTTTTTCTTTTTTTAATATTTATTTGTTTGCTTTAGTTGTTCGCAATGCATTTTTTATTTTTACATGGTGCTGAGGATCGAACCCGGGCCACGCACAGGCTAGGCGAGAGCTCTGGAGTCATTTCTTTGAGGCCTGTTTCTCAAAGATGGCGGATGTTGGTAGCTGAGGGAAGCCCTGGAGCCCGCCAGGCCCAGCTTGACCTGGCCGTTCCGGGAGCTGTTGGCGTAGGGGACCAGGAAAGGCCAGCGCTGCACCTCAGCCCTTCCTACAGCCTGTGAGGTCCAGCAGCCCCAGGAAAGGCCCGTCTGGGGTGGTGGGCACTTGACCTGTTCCCCGAGGCTGGGAGGCCGCATCACCCGGAGGCCTTGGGCGTGGAGATCCTCAGGAGTGCGGGCGGCTCACGGCGAGCGCAGCAGGAGGGAGGCGCTGGCTGCGCCCAGGCTCCAGCCGCAGCACGGGTTGGCGGTGCTCGCGCCAGGGCCTGCGCACCCGAGGGCCCACCACTCTGGCTCAGGGCTGGGCGTCTGGGGGCCCGGGCAGGACGTGTGGGTTTCTGTCGTTAGTGTCTGCCCGTGAGTGGCCGTCGACCTGGAGCGGGGGTCTGCTGTGCCCTGAGCCCGCCTGAGTGCTGCCTCGGTGGGCTCCAGCTGCCCCCCACACCTGCCACCCGTGGGGGGGCGGTGTCACTTGGCCCTGCCTCCCTCCTCTTGGCCTGTCAGGTGGCCGCTGTTTCGTGGGCCCCGTGGAGCCCACGTCAGGGTGGGGTGGAGCAGCCTCTTCCGGGGCAGAGTCTCATCTCGGATCTCGGATCTGAGTCTGAAGTTGCGCTGCCCCACGGGGCTGGCTGTGCGGGGCGGACACGAAGCACACTCGCTGTTGTGCCAGCAGCTCCTCGGGGCGGGGAGGTCCTGTGCCCCAGCCTAGGCACCTGCGACCCAGCTCTTTTGAGAGTTTGGTTTTCCAATCTTTGACCCTGGCCCTAGACAACCAGGTTTGTCAAAACAAGTCCCAGAAAACCAGGGGGCACTGGTGGGGTGCGACTGTCGCTGCTGGACAGCCCCGAGCCGAGCGCCCCTGACCTCCCCCTGTCTCCGCAGTGCTGCTCACGGCCGTGAACTGCTACAGCGTGAAGGCCGCCACCCGCGTGCAGGACGCCTTCGCTGCAGCCAAGCTCCTGGCCCTGGCCCTCATCATCCTGCTCGGCTTCATCCAGATCGGGAAGGGTGAGTGGCAGCTGGCCTGGCGCGGTGCTGGGCACTGCTGCGTGGCCCAGCCAGGGTGGGCCCTGCCTGGCACCATGCCCCCACATGGGGCGAGTCCTCTGGGAAGGTTGACCCTTCCAGGTGGGCAGGGAGCCCCTCCAGCTCCCCGGGAAGGGTGTGCGGAGACTGGCACCCTGCGCCCGTGAGCAGGGCGGTGCAGCTCTCGGCTGCTGGTGCTCACCATGGGGCACCTTCAGGCCACGCCTGGGGCAGGCCAGGACACTCTGTCCTGTGTGGCTGCCGCCCTGTGCTGAGCTGGGTCCCTTGTCACACCACCGGGTGCTCTTGTTGGCTTCTTGGCAAATGCAGTGGCCTCTGGTTCCCTGGGCCAGCACTGTGTGGCTTTGGGTTAAGTGCACGCCTGTAACCCCAGCTGCTCATGCTCAGGAGGCTGAGGCAGGAGGATCGCAAGTTCAAAGGCAGCCTCAGCAACTCAGTGAGACCCTGTCTCTGAATAAAATCCAAAATAAGGCTGGGATGTGGCTCAATGGTCAGGTGCCCCTGAGTTCAATCCCCAGTACTCCCCCGCCCTCCCCCCCAAAAAAACCCCAGAGGATTATTGAGAGTCCCTTGGAAGGGAGTATCACCCAGGGGGACAGCACTAACCCTGGTGCCTGTCGGTGGGGCAGCTAGGGGCATATTCTGAGTGGTGTGGAGACCAGGCTGCACGAGGAACACCGTCCTCCTGCTACTGGAAATGAAGGATCAGATAAGCGACAAACTAGGCAGAAACCTCTTGTGATCCCACCACTGACATCCAGGGCCAGGTCAGAGCAGCGTTGGGAGCCTCAGTTTTAAGGAACAGACCCAGGTTTGGTGGTATACTGCGTGGCTTTAGGCACGTCACTGAGTGTCTCTGAGTCTTTCCCTGGCCACCTTCTCGGGGGCTTCTGGGAGGAGGAAATGGGGGTCGTGTGCACACGTGCTCTGGAGATGCTGAGGGTGTGGGTGGGTCTTGCTGGCCTCCTCCTGCAGGTCCTGGCACACAGACGTGCCCGCTGCCTTCCTGTGCCTTGGCTGCGGGTCTGCCTCAGTCCTTCCAGACTGTGATGTTCCACAGTAAGGACGGGCACGGTCTCACTCACAGTGCGTCCTCGGCTGGCTCAGCCCTGGACACACACCGAGCACTGCCTTCTGCCTCTGTAGGGCACGCTGAAGCAGAGGGCCTCGCTGGCCTGGCTGTGGGGGAAGGCCGTGAACCCAGAGCCCTGGCCACTCCCTCCCCACTGGCCTCACAGGACTTGGGCAGCTCCCGTGTGCCAGCCCGGCAAGGCCACCCCGGGCTTGGGCCACCACGCAGGGGCCTCAGGCAGCCTAGACTGTGAGCAGCAGAGTCCTGGACGGGCCAGGGGTGCCCAGAAGTACCCTTCAGAGGGTCAGCTCTCCCAAGCCTCAGGGTGGGGGGACTGGCAGAGTCTAGTGACCAGTGCCCTCTGCTGGCCCCACCGCCTGGGTGCTGTAGGGCTCCGCAGCCCCACGTAGGCATCTGGGTTCAGTCCAGTGCTGTCGGGGGACGCACGGTGCCCAGCTGGGCGTTCCAGATCCAAGCTGTCAGCGCAGGGTCCGAGCCTGGGGCAGGAGAGCCCAGGGCACCAGGTCAGGAGAGGGGTGATGGTCGGGTGTGTGGGGCGTGGGCACCGCCTGCCTTCCACCCTCTTGTCAGGTGGCCCTCACCCACGTCACCCCGAATGACCGTGGCCCAGGGTCAGGCTGTTCCCAGACACGAGTGGGCGGCTGGAACGTGGCTTTGAGGCCAGGTGGGCGTGGGCAGGAGGGCCCTGCGCGCTGCTGCAGGGAGGCACAACGGGGCCATTGTGGCTGCACCCGGGCCGCAGCTCCAGGCGGGACCGCTTATCTCTCCTGGGCAGTTAGACGGGTGGACCTGGGGAGGAGCATTCCACGGAGCGCCCCCCACGTGCCTCCCTGCTCTGCCGGGCTTCTGAGGTGAGAGTCGCCCTCGTGCGCCACCCACAGAAAGCAGGCTTGGGTAGATGGCGCTGGCGTGAGTGGCCCCTGCCCTCACTGCCGGGCGTCCTGGGAGTTGAGTGCTGCCCGCCCAGGGCATAGACTCCCCCCTGTGTCACCTGCCTGGGGCTGAGCGCAGGTCTGGTGGCACTCTTGGCCTCTGAAGTGATTGTGCTCACAGAGCTCTTAGGTTGGCCAGATCCTCAAGGTTCAGAGAAGTGGGGTGTCTGTCCCGTCCTGTGGCTCCCAAGCAGCAGGTGTGGCCTGTGGGGGACAGCGCTGGGCCTGCTGGCCTTGCCGGGGGGCTGGCACCACACTCTGGGACAGCGTCCTGACAGTCCAGCTCAGGGTCTGTCACCAAGGGGCCCGAGAGGCTCCCAGAAGCTAGCACCACCTTCCACCTGACACCCGGCTCCCGCTGGCTGCCCACCAGGGCCAGGCGCCGGGGGCCCAGCTGGGCGTGCCCAGGGTGGGGCCCTTACGCCCTGGATGCTAAGAGCAGCTCTGCGCAGGGCTGCTGCCAGCCAGAGGCACCTGTGCTTCGTGGACGGCGCCTGCTCACAGTCTCCCCGCCTGGCAGAGAGATCGAGCCTCCTGGGGTCTCCCCGAATAAGGACACTCACCCTGTGGTCAGGGCCGTGCCCCTTCTGGCCTCTTCTGCCTTTCGTCACTTCTTCCGACCCTGCTGCCAGCCGCAGATGCGTGGGTTTTGGGCGTTGACGTTTGACCTAGGGGACACCAGTTCCTGTAAGAGCTGCCCTTGGGGAACCACCCTGCCAGCAGGACGTGGGTCACGCTGGGACCTTCAGTGAACCTTGGGGGAGCCTCCGGTGAACCCCGGGTGAACCAGCCACTGCTCAGCCTCGTGCTGCTGATCAAAGCTCAGAGCCTGTCTGATGTGGGGCTCAGGTGGGGCTGGCTCACACTAGGACAGGCGGGTCGGCCTGCCCGAGGCCTGCGGGCATGCCCTCTGGACTTGTGCCAGACTCGGCATCAGACCTCCGCAGCGGGTGACCCATGGCCTGGAGACTGGAGCGCCCCTCGCCTGACACCCAGCGCAGGGCCACCGGCATCCCCGGGGCCTCTGTGGCCACTTCAAGCTCACCCAGGGAGGCGCGTGCCCCCCGCCTGCCTCGCAGCAGTGGCAGACGTGGGCGTCACATGTGCTGCTTGTGCCTGCACGGGGCGGGCTGGGGGCCCTCAGGACAGGAAGTCAGTCTTCCCCGTGCCCGGGGATGGTCAGGCGCAGGAGGGAGGCTGTGGAGCCCAAGCAGGACAAGGGGAGGTCACTACCATGGCCCTGGCTGGGGCCCTGTACTGCCCGTGGGGCTGTGGATTGGGAAGGGCTTCCTACCCAGGTTTGCTGGGCAGAGCTGAGCTTGGCGTGAAGGGCTGGTTCCACCGGCTTGTGTGTGGTACTGGGAGTGAGACCAGCGCGTGCCAGCGTGTGGTGTGGCCCGAGCCACAGTCCCCACTCCCCAGACTTCAAGAAACCAATGCCACCGTGGTGGACAGATACCATCTGCCCCAGCCCTAATCCCAGAACCAAATTTCTGCCGTATCCACACTGCCAGGCTTGAGGGGAAGCAGAGCTCTGTGGGCACTGCACCTTCTCCTGAGGCCCAGCCAGCCACACAGCAGGGGAGGCCCTGGGCCTGAGGCCTGGAGCCAGCAGCCACACAGCAGTGGAGGCCCTGGGCCTGAGGCCCAGCCACAGCCACACAGCAGTGGAGGCCCTGGGCCCGAGGCCTGGAGCCAGCAGCCACACAGCAGTGGAGGCCCTGGGCCTGAGGCCCAGCCAGCAGCCACAAGAGCAGTGGAGGCCCTGGGCCCGAGGCCTGGAGCCAGCAGCCACAAGAGCAGTGGAGGCCCTGGGCCTGAGGCCTGGAGCCAGCAGCCACAAGAGCAGTGGAGGCCCTGGGCCTGAGGCCCAGCCATAGCCACACAGCAGTGGAGGCCCTGGGCCCGAGGCCCAGCCACAGCCACACAGAGCAGTGGAGGCCCTGGGCCCGAGGCCCAGCCAGCAGCCACAAGAGCAGTGGAGGCCCTGGGCCTGAGGCCCAGCCATAGCCACACAGCAGTGGAGGCCCTGGGCCCGAGGCCCAGCCACAGCCACACAGAGCAGTGGAGGCCCTGGGCCCGAGGCCCAGCCAGCAGCCACAAGAGCAGTGGAGGCCCTGGGCCCGAGGCCTGGAGCCAGCAGCCACACAGCAGTGGAGGCCCTGGGCCCGAGGCCCAGCCAGCAGCCACAAGAGCAGTGGAGGCCCTGGGCCCGAGGCCCAGCCAGCAGCCACAAGAGCAGTGGAGGCCCTGGGCCTGAGGCCTGGAGCCAGCAGCCACAAGAGCAGTGGAGGCCCTGGGCCCGAGGCCCAGCCAGCAGCCACAAGAGCAGTGGAGGCCCTGGGCCCGAGGCCCAGCCAGCAGCCACACAGAGCAGTGGAGGCCCTGGGCCCGAGGCCCAGCCAGCAGCCACACAGAGCAGTGGAGGCCCTGGGCCCGAGGCCCAGCCAGCAGCCACACAGAGCAGTGGAGGCCCTGGGCCCGAGGCCCAGCCAGCAGCCACACAGAGCAGTAGAGGCCCTCCAGTGTCCACCTGGCGCTGGCCAAGGCTCAGCCCAGCTTACAGACATGAAGTGGCCCAGAACCACGTGGCATGGCCGAGGCAGAGGGGGGCACCTGACCTGGACCTGCCGGCTCCTGGGATCCAAGGGCACTGGGTGGCTGCGGCAGCAGATGCCCATCTTAAGGCAAGGGGCTGGTTCCGCCCACTTTGGGTGCCACCTGCTGTCCTGGAGGCCCGAAGTCCAAAGTCAAGGTGCCTCAGGACTGGCCTTCCCAAGTCTCCAGGGGAGGACGGAGAGTCTCTGAGGAGGCTCCTTCCGGCCTTTTCCAGCTCTGGGGACTCCAGGTGTCCCTGAGCTGTGGCCGCTTTGCCCCAGGCCTGCCTCTGTCTTCTCGTGGTCTCTCCCTGCATCTGCCTTTTCGTGCTGTAGAGGGACACTTGTCGCTGGATTTAGGGCCCCTCTAATCCAGGAGGGGCTCACCCTGCCCTGATGGCGGGCGAGCCTCTGGGTGTGTCCGTGCACCCCCTGCCTGACGCGCTGCTGGAGTCCAGGGCAGGGGCCTGGGACGGCAGCTGTCCGCGGCTGTGCCAGTGAAGCGTGGCTCTCCTGCCGCCGGGCTCCAGGCCTCCTCCCGCAGCACGCGTGCCCGGGCTGCCTGAGGTCAGGGCTCCTCCTGCTCGCAGCCTAGTGTGGCCCAGGGCGGCCATCTCTGGAGCACAGGTGTCCCCAGCCCTGGCGCCTGGCAGGCGTGTAGCCGGGGCTTTCCTCTGACACTGAGGGCCAAGCAGATCTCGGGGGACACTGCGGCCCTGGGGAACCTCTGTCCTCTTGAGTCGGGCCACAGGGCTGGCCACGTCCCCTGGTGGGAGGGGTTGGACACTCTGTCCCATTTCCCCTATGCACGTGACCATCAAGGGGACCCTCCCTGTTATCTGTCAGGAGGGGTCCGAGGGCAAGAGCCCACCCTTTGCTCCGGGCAGCTCCCCGGCCCCTCCAGGGTGGGGGTTCCTGTGTTGGTGTGGCAGGGCTTTGGGCTGCTCTCCCTAAAACCTCTCCTGGGCCTTCTGCGCATGCCTGCCCCTCGTCCAAGTGCCCAAGGGCCCCACGGTTCCCAGGGCTGTGTGGCGTCTGGCTTGCTGGGCTCTGGGTGCCCGCTTGTGCCTCGGCTCCCTGCCCTTCGGCCCCTCAGGAAGGCGCGTTTTGTGGGTGAGGAAGGGGAGACCCAGGGGAAGGGACTTAGGGGGCTTGCCACAGGCCGCCAGCCAGGAGCTGCCTGGTCTGGCGTCACTGATCCCCTGCGCGGCCAGGGCAGGAGAGGAGGCTGTGAGGCCCGTGGACAAGCCTGGAGCAGGCAGCGTGGCCCTGGGACCTCAGCGTGGTGGTGGCTGCCTCTGCTGGGCCCAGGCCCAGGGCCTCCAGCCCACCTCTGCCGCATCCCCTGTCTGCCTGGCCCAGGCAGTGGCGTGCAGGCCACCTCTGCCGCATCCCCTGTCTGCCTGGCCCAGGCAGTGGCGTGCAGGCCACCTCTGCCGCATCCCCTGTCTGCCTGGCCCAGGCAGTGGCGTGCAGGCCACCTCTGCCGCATCCCCTGTCTGCCTGGCCCAGGCAGTGGCGTGCAGGCCACCTCTGCCGCATCCCCTGTCTGCCTGGCCCAGGCAGTGGCGTGCAGGCCACCTCGGGCCATGGGGCTGTGCTGTGCCTTCCCAGACATTGAGCAGCCACCCTGACCTTGACCCCTTGACCGCTACATGCCACCCAGTTGTGGCAATTCTGAAAATGTCCAGTCATCACAGCGTGGAACAGCTGTTCTTGGGCCTGTGCTGACCGCACCCTCCTGGGGTGTCTCCCGTTTCTCTCTGAGGCCAGCACCGAGCCGCCCACAGAGCTGCCCACAGCCACCCTGCCTGGGTGGCCCTCCCTGCATCTGGCTGCCCTGGAGACAGGCGGGGACCAGCCCTCTGGCCGTGGCCAGCAGCACGGCTGGGGCAGGCAGAGCCCTGGCTCTGTGTGCTCACCCCCGACCACATCAGGCTGTGCCAGCCCCGGCCAGGGACCGCTCGGGGTCCAGAGCAGCAGACCTGGCACCGCCCCATGGCACCGAGAGGGTAGCTTGCGATGGGTCAGGTGCCCATTGGAGCTGCGGCCTCCCTCCTAGGCCAGCCTCCACTCTGGACGAGGCTGCCACACCGCCGGGCTCTGCTGCGCTGCTCTCGTCCACCCCTGCTCGGTCGGGGCGCGTCCAGGACCTCGGTGTCGGCCGGGGGCTCGACCCTGCCCTCCCACCACCTCCTACCCGAGGCGGGTGGGAAGCTGGTGCTGTCCCTCTGCACCTGGATGGCCACGTTCCTCCAAAGGAGGTCCTGCAGGATGTCCCCAGCCACGCTGGCCCAGCTTCCCACAGGAGCCGGTGAGGCTCTGGAGCGTGGCGCCCCCGCCGCCCGCGTTGGCTGGGCATCTCGGGCCACCGAGCCAGGCCAGCGTGCGGAAGTGTTCTTCTGTGGCAGCAGCTCCATCCCCAGGGCCATCTCGGGTGAGCTGGTGGCCAGAGTGACATGCCCTACGAGCACTGGGTCACCAGGTGTCTGGCTGTGACCAGGAGACCTCGGCACGTCACCAGCCCCGGGTCTTGTCCTTGGTGGGGCTGGAGGGCAGTGGCGGTGACCCGCTGGTGGACCAGGGCTCTGAAGCGTCCTGTGTGCTCGCCTGGCCCAGCGCTGCTGTCCACCAGCCAGGCACGCGTCCCCAGCCCTGGGGCTCACCTGCCGCACCCCCGTGGGTGGGTCTCGCTCAGGCTGGCAGACCCTCACACTGCTAGGCACGTGGCCCACGCCTCGCTTCCCCCTTTGTAGGGCAGATGCCCTCCCTGCTAGCAGAGTGCGTCCGGGCCCTGGGAGCCTGGCCGGGCTCGCCGGGTGTCAGGTGGCCACGCACTGCAGGACGTCCCACTGAAGGGCAGGTGGGGTAGACCCACGGGGCTGTGGGCAGTTAGCCAAGGTGATATGGAGAAGGCCTGTCTGATCCCCTATAACCAGCGCGCACAGGAGGCTGTGCCCGGGGGACTGGGTGTCCTGGTGGCAGGGGGTCCGCAGCCTCCCAGCCCAGTCACGGGAGACTCCCAGGTCCAGAGCCTTGTAAGAGCGTGGATCCAGGCAGGAGTGCCGTCTGCCCACCGAGGGCCCGGCAGAGTCTGCGCGGGAGGTCCTGTGCTGGCCTCGTGGGCGAGTGACAGGTTCTGGGGGACCCTTTCATGGGTTCACCCGCGGTGTTCTTTCTCATCACCCCACTGGGGTCCCTTGGCAACTGAGGTGGTCACCCTCATTGAGCCCTGTGGTGACCTTGACCCGAGTTCACATGGAATGACTCTGGTAACTGGGGGCCCGTCCCAGCCTGCTGCTTGGACCTGGGCCAGTGGCTTCTCCTTAGCAGGACCAGGGCCAAGACCCTGTGTCCACAGCCACCATTGGAAACTCAGCTCTGAGCCGCTAGTCGCGGTCCCCAACCAGCAGGCGGGTGGTGTGGTTCTGATGGAGACTTGGGCCGCCGTGAGCTCAGCGTGCCCAGGTCCCACGGGCGCCTGGGGGCTGGTGTGTCCCCTGGTTCCTGAAACTTGACGCCACGGGGTGTGGCTCGTGCTGTGGCAGCCCCGCACCAGGGCTGGGCACCAGGGCTGGGCGAGCAGGGAACCAGCCCCCGGCAGAGAGCTGGCTCTTGAGGCAGCGAGTGTCTGAGCTTGGGCCCTGGGTGATCTTGCAGCTGGGGTGACTGAGCCCAGGCTGGACCAGACACCATCACGCCACCAGGGGCTGTGCTGGGACCCACTGGAGGGTGTCACTGGCTGGGCAAGTGGCCTTCCCAAAAGGTGCCTCTGCTTGGAACCTGTGCATCCGATGACCTCGGGGGATCGTGGTGTGCCTCTTGAGATGCGGTCATTGAGTGGGGTGGGCCCTAGGACCAGGGATGGGTCCTAGGCAGAGGGCGGGGGGACCGACACAGAAGCTCAGGAAGACTGGAGGGGACCAGCTGCTCCCGGGACAGGGCGCCCTCTGCACAGGCGCCTGGGCCCGGCCGTCCTCAGCTGTGGGTGCACGAGCCCCACCCAGCTCCTGCACAGCAGAGCGTAGGGAAGGGCAGGTTGCGCAGCTGCAGGGCCTGGGGCCCATACATCACTGGCCTTGCGTCCTGGGGCCTGCAGGGAATGTCCCAGAGAGCAAGGGGCTGCCCGCTCCCCTGCCACAGGCACCTCAGCCCTGTACCCTTGGGGTAGGCATGCATGGGCTGAGGCCTGGAGGCAGCAGGGGCCAAGTCTGCAGAGCCGCCTGTCCCCTCTTGGAGCGGCCCAGCCTCTGGCAGGTCCTGCCCCTCCATGTCAGGGAGGGGGCAGGACGTGGCCCCGCGGCTCCGCAGGTTGTTTAGCTGCTGGCAAGGAAAGGCCCCGCTCGCCTTCTGCTTGTTAAGTACTCCGCTCCGGAACCTTCCGGAACTCAGCACGGCCCCTGCCCAGCAGCCTCTGACCAGCATTCCTTTGTGTGGTCTTCGCCAGGTGATGTGTCTAATCTGGACCCCAAGTTCTCCTTCGAAGGCACCAAGCTGGACGTGGGGAACATTGTGCTGGCCTTGTACAGTGGCCTCTTTGCCTATGGAGGATGGTAGGTTTCAGACGCCTGGTCCCCGCCCAGGGTCACACAGCACTGAGGTGTGCAGAGACCTCCATCTCCTGGCAGCTTGGGTGACAGGACAGAGCACAGGAAGCCCTCTCGAGGGCGCCCCAAGTCACATGCTCCCCTAAATGGCCAGGAGAGGACCCCCGAGACCGCCCTAGCACGTGTCCAGCTCTGTATCCTGGGGACAGGCAGAAAGTAGAGGCTTGAAGCCTCCCCGCTGGGACCTGCCTGCAGCTCTGGCCAGCAGTGGGGAGGGTGCCAGAGGCAGGGCGTGGGGGCAGGGTTGCTGGAGAGCAGGAGCAGGTGGCAGTGACCACCCTGGTGCTTCCGTGCCCAGCTGGGCCAGTGCAGCGTGACCCCTCCTGGAACCCAGGCACTGGCCTTCCCTGCTGTCCAGCTCTGCCGGGTGGGGCGGGGCGTGGGGGCTCCCTGCTGGGTTTGTGCCTTCCTAATGGTCGTAGGTGATGTAATGGCCCTCCCGCCTGATTTCTAGGAATTACCTGAACTTTGTCACTGAGGAGATGATCAACCCCTACAGGTAGGTGGAGGGAGGGACAGTCTGGTTCCATCTGAAACCCTTTGGCAGGCTCGGCTCCGCCTCTGGAGCTGGGCCAGGTGCCTGCCATTGGGTGACGGGGCGGGGCTGGCTTCGAGGTCATAGCCCCCTCCCTGTGTGACCTGGAATAAGTCTTGCCCGGGGAGTGGGTGGGCCACGTGTGCTCCTGGGACCCCTGCCCTGCATTTGATGCCCTCAGCAGCCCCAGGTGCACAAAGGGTGGCTCTCTGCCCTCTGGGGTGGGGCCAGCATGTGTGTAAGGGTCCCCAGACCCCGGGGTGGTTCTCAGCCTTGGCCCCCAGGGGCTCCCAGGTAGGGCCTGGTCGGGGCTGTGGGCCTTCAGACGGCGGCTGGAGCGTGAGGATCCCGCGCTTGTAGGACCCCGTGCTCAGGGGCAGCAGCTGGCTCTGGCCACCTCCCGTGTTAATGGCCTTGCTGTTGGCCCGAGAAGCCAGCTGAGCCAGGCACACAGGGAGGGGGCTATGACAACCAGTCCCTCCCTGTCGCAGGAACCTGCCCCTGGCCATCATCATCTCCCTCCCCATCGTCACCCTGGTGTATGTGCTGACCAACCTGGCCTACTTCACCACCCTGACCACTGAGCAGATGCTGACGTCCGAGGCCGTGGCCGTGGTAAGACGACCCGCCTGCCTTCCCGGGGCTGAGAGGCCGGGACCAGGTCCTCCCCACGGGCAAGCCTCCCGCCTACCTGGAGGGGCCACGCGGCTGTCCTCGGTCTCCACGAAAGATGACACAGCTGGCCAGAGGTGTGGGGCCATCCTAAACCTTGGCTGCTGTTAAAATCACAGGAGGCCTTTGAAAGTGACGCCCAGGCGGCCCTGCACCATGAGCCACGTGTCGGGGTGCTCCCGGGGTCTGTGTGTGGGTGGAGAGGCCGCTCGGCCCGCGGCTCCTGCCCTGCGGGGGAGCAGGGTGTCCTTGCTGTGGCTGAGTCTCACTCGATTCAGACCCTGTGCCTGCAGAGACCCATTTACTGGCCCCGTGAGAGTCCCCGAGCCAGGCAGGCAGATCCTCCCCAGACCCGCACCTGCTCTTGGTCAACAAGAGGCCAGCCGGGCGTGGCCAGGGCGGCCCGGGGAGGCCCACCAGAGGGCCTGCGTCAGGAGCAGCCAGAGCGCCCCCTTGCGAGCAGGAGTGGGACAGCCAGGGGAGGGCCGCTGGCCAGCACTGACCTAGGACGGCTGCATGTGCAGAAGCCAAGATGAGGCCGGCGGTGCTGGGTTGGCCCGGTGAGGTCAGGGGCTCAGGTCCGCGGGTCCCTGCAGGACTTCGGGAACTACCACCTGGGCGTCATGTCCTGGATCATCCCCGTCTTCGTGGGCCTGTCCTGCTTCGGCTCCGTCAACGGGTCCCTGTTCACGTCCTCCAGGTGAGTGTCCACCAGGGTGGGGACGGCCAGCGGCCACCCAGGGCCTCCTCTGCTTTCAGCCTGTGCTTTGAAGTCCTGTTTGTTGAGTGGCGTGTGGCGTTGAGAGGTTGGGAGGACAGGGAGACGGAGCGTGACCTTTGCCCTCGCCCTCCCCCACAGTAGGTGACCGCTGTGTGCTGCCAGGTCCCTGCCTAGGCTACGGTAGTAGGCTCCTATGAGGGCAGGCGGGGAGGCCCGCTGTGCTCTGCCCTGGGCACCCGACTCACTGGGCACGGCCTGTCCTGCAGAGAAGCCCCTGTGCCCAGGCAAAGCCCCGCCCACCTCCCTGCAGCAGCAGCGCAGTCTGTGGGCACCTCCATGCGTGTGCAGGGTCGCAGCGCTGACTGCCCACTGCTCTGTCCACAGGCTGTTCTTTGTGGGGTCCAGGGAGGGCCACTTGCCCTCGGTCCTGTCCATGATCCACCCGCAGCTCCTGACACCCATGCCGTCCCTCGTGTTCACGGTAAGCCTGCCACGCAGCCCTGCTCCCCGCGCCCGCCCGCGACGTCCAGGAGTGCACAGTGGCTCTGGGCTCTGGCCTGCAGCAGACTGTGACTGGGGTGCGGCGGGGGCGGGGAGCTGGTCAGCCAGGCCCCAGGACACCAAGAAGACGCTCGAGTTTTGAGACCTTTAGCTCCAGGGCCCGTGCTGGCTGTAGACGGCCCCGCCGCTGCGGCTGTCCGGGCACCTCTGGGCTTGGGCTGCACCCAGGTCGTCTTGTTAGTGGGTGCACCGGGCACATTTCCCTCCCCTTCTCGCTGTGCCCGTTTGTTAGCTCTCTGTCCCTGGGACGGCCACCCCATCCTGTGGCCCAGAGCCCACAGCCTTTACCACCCGGGTTCCTGCAGCAGCAGTGTGGGCCGCCCACCGTGGTCTCTCAGAGCTTGTGGTCAAGGTGGCAGTTGGGGTGCTGGCCTCCAAGGGCAACTCAGGGGCTGTGGACAGGAGGCCAAAGGTCCTGGGCGCACGGGCTTCTCCACAGGGAGCTCGCGCACCTCGAGATGGGACGCTGGCCCCACTGCACATGTGACCCAGAGAGCGGGAAGCCACGTGCTGTGGCCTATCCCGCGTCCACCGTCCTGCCACCTGGGCCTGCCTGTTAGAAGCGAGTCCCTAAGTACCCTCCCCCAGGGGCAGGGTTGGGCCCCACCTCTTGAAGAGAGAAGAGTCACCTGTGTCTGGACGTGCTTTAGGGGCAGTCTGGCCTTGGTTTTGCACAGCTGGCTGTGCAGCGCGGGTGCTCTGCAGCGTGGGTGCTCTGCAGCGTGGGTGCTCTGCAGCGGGTGCTCTGCAGCGGGGTGCTCTGCAGCGTGGGTGCTCTGCAGCGGGGTGCTCTGCAGCGTGGGTGCTCTGCAGCGGGGTGCAGCGTGGGTGCTCTGCAGCGGGGTGCTCTGCAGCGTGGGTGCTCTGCAGCGGGTGCTCTGCAGCGTGGGTGCTCTGCAGCGGGTGCTCTGCAGCGGGTGCTCTGCAGCGTGGGTGCTCTGCAGCGGGTGCTCTGCAGCGGGTGCTCTGCAGCGGGTGCTCTGCAGCGTGGGTGCTCTGCAGCGTGGGTGCTCTGCAGCGGGTGCTCTGCAGCGGGTGCTCTGCAGCGGGTGCTCTGCAGCGTGGGTGCTCTGCAGCGGGTGCTCTGCAGCGTGTGTTCTTGGGTGCTCTGCAGCGGGTGGGTGCTCTGCAGCGGGTGCTCTGCAGCGGGTGCTCTGCAGCGTGTGTTCTGCAGCGGGGTGCTCTGCAGCGGGTGCTCTGCAGCGTGGGTGCTCTGCAGCGTGGTGCTCTGCAGCGTGTGTTCTCTGCAGCGTGGGTGCTCTGCAGCGGGGTGCTCTGCAGCGCGGGGTGCTCTGCAGCGGGTGCTCTGCAGCGTGGGTGCTCTGCAGCGTGGGTGCTCTGCAGCGTGGGTGCTCTGCAGCGGGTGCTCTGCAGCGGGTGCTCTACAGCGGGTGCTCTGCAGCGTGGGTGCTCTGCAGCGGGTGCTCTGCAGCGTGGGTGCTCTACAGCGGGTGCTCTGCAGCGTGGGTGCTCTGCAGCGGGTGCTCTGCAGCGGGTGCTCTGCAGCGTGGGTGCTCTGCAGCGGGTGCTCTGCAGCGTGGGTGCTCTGCAGCGTGGGTGCTCTGCAGCGGGTGCTCTGCAGCGGGTGCTCTGCAGCGGGTGCTCTGCAGCGTGGGTGCTCTGCAGCGTGGGTGCTCTGCAGCGGGTGCTCTGCAGCGGGTGCTCTGCAGCGTGGGTGCTCTGCAGCGGGTGCTCTGCAGCGGGTGCTCTGCAGCGTGGGTGCTCTGCAGCGGGTGTTCTGCAGCGGGTGCTCTGCAGCGGGTGCTCTGCAGCGTGGGTGCTCTGCAGCGGGTGCTCTGCAGCGGGTGCTCTGCAGCGTGGGTGCTCTGCAGCGGGTGCTCTGCAGCGTGGGTGCTCTGCAGCGGGTGCTCTGCAGCGGGTGTTTCTGCAGCGTGGGTGCTCTGCAGCGTGGGTGCTCTGCAGCGGGTGCTCTGCAGCGTGGGTGCTCTGCAGCGGGTGCTCTGCAGCGTGGGTGCTCTGCAGCGTGGGTGCTCTGCAGCGGGTGCTGCTCTGCAGCGGGTGCTCTGCAGCGGGTGCTCTGCGGTCGCTGCTCTGACGGGGTGTCAAGGGGCTCTCTGAGCACCCCCCAGCCGTCTGGAAACCAGGCTCTCCTGGTCTCTGCACCTCACACGACCCTGCAGGTGCTGGAGGCCTAGGCTGGTCATGTCCCGGCACCGGGGTGGCCGCCATTGTCCTCCCTGGCTTGGGCCTGGCCCTGCCCAGGGCTCAGTCAGCCCCTCCCTACCCGCAGTGCGCCATGACCCTGCTGTACGCCTTCTCCAGAGACATCTTCTCCGTCATCAACTTCTTCAGCTTCTTCAACTGGCTCTGCGTGGCGCTGGCCATCATTGGCATGGTCTGGCTCCGCTTCAAGAAGCCCGAGCTGGAGCGGCCCATCAAGGTGAGAGCCTGGCGGGGGGCCAGCCAGCCCCCAGGCACAGCGGCCGGCGGGGCTGGGGTGTCCCGAGGACCTGGGGCAGGGGCGGGACCGTGGCATCTCCCAGGCTCCCTCTCCCCGCAGCAGACGGGCATCGCTGCCGCAGGGGCTCAGCTCGTGAGCTCGAGCCTGTGAAGCCAGCAGCTCCCGTCACTCGGCCAGTCCCCTTGGCACCAGGCCATTATAACTGGCCCCACCACAGGCCTTGCCCTGTCCCCACCCCAGCCTGTTTACAGAGACAGGAAGAGCCTGGCTCTCTGGAGGGAGCCTGGGACTTGGTGCCTGGGACGCCCTTGCTCCCCAGGTGCGCCTGGGCCTGGGGCTCAGGCAGCCTCTTCAGCGCCTTTAACACGTGGTCCAGGATTCCACCCAATGAGCGCGGCCAGCGAGACACCCACCCTTCACAGGGACCACCCGATGGCTGCTTGCACAGGTGGCCAAGCCCAGGGGCGGTATCCACAGGAGGGCTTTGTGCAGGCCCAGCACCGGCCACCTGGCCCTGGGGAGCAGGCGCCAGGCCCTGTTGGCATGCTTTCCCAGGGCACTGGCACTGTTGTGGAGTCGGCTCCCCTGAGCCTCCCGCTCCCTGATGGCCTGCCCATCTATGGACGCGGGACGGCGGGGCCCCAGTGCGGGCTGCCAGCGCAGTCCCGCAGAGCAGAGAGGGGCTGGGCTCCTGCAGCCCTGCCTCCTCCCTGCCACGGCGTCCGCTCCAGCCTGTCTGCAGGCTGCGGGTTGGGGCAGGAGGTGCCCGGTCCACCCACAAAGGGTCCTCTGAGCAGGCAGGGCTCCTTGCCTGCCGCGGTGGCCAGGCCTTCCCAGCAGCGCCAGCCCCTGTCCCCGCTGCTGCTGCGGCCAGAGACTCCGTGTCTGTGCTGTGGGCAAGCAGCGCCCACCTCTCCGCCCGGAGACCTCGAGGCCTGGCTGCTCGTTCTCATTCCTCTGTGGGCTTCTGGCCATCACGCGCCTGGCGCCTGTGCTGGCCGGGGTGAACCGGGACAGGACGTGGGCTCAGTTCCGCAGCCCCAGGGCCGGCCCTGCAAAAGGTGCAGGTCAGCGCCTGCCCCATCAACACCGGCGCTGGCCAGGGCTGTGGGTGGGGCAGGCGTGGGGCCCGGGAGGCCCCAGGGTGGCAGGCCGCTGGCTGCTGGCCACAGGACGGTGGGCTGGAGCTCTCGGGGGGCTGGTAGAGGTCGTCTGCAGGGACGTGGTGGTGTGGGAGGGAGCCAGGCCCGGCGCCGACGCCTGCTGGTGCTGCCCGCAGGTGAACCTGGCCCTGCCCGTCTTCTTCATCCTGGCCTGCCTGTTCCTGATCGCCGTGTCCTTCTGGAAGACGCCCGTGGAGTGCGGCATTGGCTTCACCATCATCCTCAGCGGGCTGCCCGTCTACTTCCTCGGGGTCTGGTGGCAGAACAAGCCCAAGTGGCTACTCCAGGGCATCTGTGAGTGCCCGGCTGCTGGCCGAGACGTGCGGGCACCAGCCCGGCCTCCTGGCCACCGCGGGGTGTCAGCATGAGGGCCACCCTCCTGCTCCCGGGGTCCAGGCTGCTGTTGCCTGATAAGCTCCTGCTGTGGGTCTCCAGCGTGGACGCAGCAGCCCTACCTAGGAGGCGACAGTGGCCCAGGGGTGGTCCACAGCGGGGTGGGCCGTCCTCCCCACTGCGGAGGGCCAGGCTCGAGAGGAGTCGGCCCTGAGGGTCTTGCCAGCCTCTTAGCACTGGGTGACTTAAGAGTCTAGGGTGGCCCCTGTGCGGGCGAGGAGACCTGCATGCCAAGGACTGAGAAGCCGTCCATCATTTGAGTAGGACCCTCCCTCCAGCCTGGCCCGGGGGCCCCTGTGGACTCTCATGCAGGGTCACACCCAGAGCCACATGCAAGACAGAAACCTTGTGCTGAAACCAGTCTCCCTCCCCGGGGCAGTCTCTTTGTAGAAAGTGCCAGGATGGCACTAGACGTGGCTCAGTGGGGAACGCTGGCCTGGCACACGTGAGGCCCGGGTTCGATTCCCCAGCGCCACACAGGAAAAGGAAAGAAAGAGTACCAGGCTGTTTCACGGCCCCTCACCGACACAGCCCGGTGTCTGGGCACAGTGACTGCATGTGCAGTGCGGGCTGGGAACCTGTGGAAGGGCTCCTCGGACCCGAGGCCACCAGGGCGCTCTCTGGGCTCGCTGCACGCAGACACAGGCTCCCACGCTCTGCCCACTGCCCAGGCAGTCTGGCATGACAGCTGCAGAGTGTGCCCGACGGCCAGGCGGCCCTGGGAGGGCAGTGCCCACAGTGTGCAGGGCTCACAGAGCTCAGGTTCCATCCTCCTTTGCCACTTGGCAAGGTGTGGTGACGGTTGGGGGGACTGGGCTTGTGGGCTCCTCGCCTCCCAAGGAAGGACGGGTGGCCCTGCCTGCGGCCTGGCCACGCTCACTCGCTGTCCTCCTCTCCCCACAGTCTCCGCGACCGTCTTCTGCCAGAAGCTCATGCAGGTGGTGCCACAGGAGACCTAGCCGGGAGGCGGGCGCTGCTGGAAGGGACCCGCGAAGGCCACTTGCACGCAGCTCGCCCTCAGGAAAGCCGCCTCTGTCCCCGAGTCCCCTCCCTCCTGTCCCTGCCCGGGACGGCACCCACAGCAGCTGTGAGCACTCTGGTACGAATGGCGTCCTGTTGAAGGACGTCCCTGGTGGCTCCGTGGGACCCGCCTCCTTCTCCCTTCCCTGCTCATCTGCATTCTCTAACTTACATCTGGGGTCAGGCCAGCGCCCCAGGTGGCTGCTGTTTAAGAGAGGTCAGGAGGAGGCGGGAGACGTCTGTTCTGACGCTGCCCACAGCACCGCGTGCCTCCGGGCACTGGACGCTGTGGCTGCACAGGCACACTGAGGACCCAGGACCACGGACTGCGCTGCCCGTGGCAGTGCCTGTGCCTGCCCCTCTCCACAGTGCCAGGGGCACACAGGCCTCGAGCGTGCCGGGCAGGCGCACCTGCGAGCTACTCCCCAGCCCTCTTCCCTGGTTGCAGGGCCAAGGTCTAGGGCAGGAGAGGACAGCCTGGCTCTGTCCTCGCCCTGCGGTCTTGACATAGCTCCTTCCCTGCGGACCCGAGAGGACGCTCAGCAGCCAGGGCCAGCCCTCCTTCCCCGTGTCGCCCTTGGGGCTGCGGCTCCCGTGAGCCCAGGGCTCCCCACGCCTGCGCTGCCTGGGAAGCCGCAGCATGGCCTGCTGCTGGGCCGGTGGACCCCGTTGGAACCCTGACGCCTGCTCGCCTGGGACTCCATCCCGAGTGTCCCCAGTGCTCTGTGGCCCTGGTGTGGCAACACCTCCCGGCTGGTTCTGCCTCCGCTGGGGGAGGCTGAGCTCTGCTGCACGCAAAGTCCCCATCTTCAGGACGGCAGGCAGGGCAGGTTGGGGACCCAGCCCTGCCTCCTGCTGGGCACAGCGGTCCGTCCCCTGGTCTGGGCTGGCTTCCCGCTCCTGACCAGGGTGCCACCTTCCCTTCCGGCGCTCCATCCCCACCCTCCCCGTCTCGCTGCCCCGGGGCACTTGAGGGGCACTTGAGGCATGGCCAGCACATCTCTGTCAGGCCTGCTAAGCTCTCAGGAAGTCCCTGCAAGCCACCTGAGGTCAGCGGCTTCTGTCTCAGCTCAGACTGAAGGGACTCCATGGCCGGAGAAGACGGCGGCAGGCCCTGCCTTGCACGCCAGGGCTCAGCCTCAGCTTCAGACCACTGACCTCCAGGAGGAGGCCAGTGTGGGTCACCTTGCAGGCACATCGTGTTCTAGGGTGAGGTGTGGCGAGGTCACGGGAACCCCACCTGTGGCAGGCCAGGGGTCAGTCTGGTTCTGGGGCCTGTGTCCGCAGTGCTGACTCTGACCTGCTGGCTAGCATCCAAGGACCATGGCCCTTCTGGGAAGACCCTGCTGCCCACCCACGTGGCTGACAGTCCCCAGGGCGGGATAGCAGACTGGCCAACAGCCCTGCTCCCCACCTGCCCCCATCCCCTCCTAACACGCACTAACCGGAGGTACTGTTGGCACTGTTTTATTTATTTCCGGAGGCCAGCGCTGCCCGTGGTGTGTGGCACCGCGTCTCGCTGGCCACCTTGGCCATCCACTGTGGCGTCCAGAGTCCGTGACTGGCTGGTGCATCTTCATTCTGTGTCAACGGCTGACCTGTCACACTAGGCTCTTGGGGGTGGGCAGTTCTGTTGTTTGGTGGGGTCTTTTGTTTTTAAAGAAATACACTGAGATTCTGAGAGCACTGCCGTTCTGTCCTCCTTCGGGGCCACGTTGGGTGTTGGGATGTCCTGGTCCCCCACCTCACTCTCAGTCGTCAGGGTCTGGACAGGCACATGTGGCCCTGCAGGGCGGGGCATGGTGTCACGACCTTACAAGTGTGGGACCCCGTGGTGACCAGGCTGGAAGGCAGCCAGGGACAGGGCAGCCATGAGGCAGAGGGACCAGGCCTGGGGGTCGAAGGGCTGGTGTGGTGCCAGGGTCCTGCTCATCACCCTGGAGCGCCCCTGGCTGGAGTTCAAGGCTGTGGGGTCAGGACCTGCCCTGAGGACTTGGACTTGGGGTGGGCTTGATCCCAGCCTGACGTGGTCCCAGGTGCTGGGAGCAGGAGGCCCCAGGGCCAGCAGCTGCGTGCAGAAGTGCGGAAGAATGTGGTCCCCAGGCACGGCTGCTGCCGGTGCCTGTGAGCTGGGAGGCCTGTGCCAGGCCCACGTGGTGCTGCCCAGAGCGTCCGGGGTGTCCGTTGGAGCCCTGCAACAGGGTCTCCCGGGAGCTCTGTGCTGGGACTGCTGCTGCCCGCCTCCCTGGGTCTGGGGAGGTGGAGCAGGGCCCGGCTGGGCAAGGCCGGCCCAGGCCCTGCGCTGGCTGCCTCCGACAGCACTGGGACTGGCCAATGCCTCCCACACAGGAGGCTGGGCACAGAGAGGCCTTGGGCCGGTGCCCGCCCTCCCCTTGGTGGAGTGACCCAGTGGGCCTGTCCACAGGGCGGTCCCGCAGTTCCTGGTCCGCCCTTTATGTGGGCCCCCAGCCCCTGATGCGGTGAAAGGGCAGCTCCAACCTGGGGCCAGGGACTGGCCGTGAGCCCTGCTTCTCCTTGGGTGACAGCCCAGTGGGCAACTGGCTGCCCAGCTGCAGGTGGCCGTCCCCGAGCATCAGCCACCTCCCACCTGCGGGTAGGCACCCTGGGCCCTGCAGAGGGGCTGCCAACCCTCCTGCCCTGCGGCACTTCCTGATGACGTCGCTGTGACTGAGCAGCCAGTGCTGCTGCCCGGGTTGAGCAATCCCGACCTCGGGAGCGCCTGGCTAGGAGACAGCCCCTTCCCCAGGTGACTTGGGGGAGGGGCAGGGACGCCCAGGGTCTCCCTGGGGCGAGGCCAGTCCCAGACCCTCAAGCCCCTTCTCTGCCTCTGGACAGCTGTCCCTCAGGGACCACGTGGGCAGAGCGGAGAGCCGCCCCTGCGCCCGGCAGCCCCGGCCCGCCCTCGCTCCCCTCCTCAGGCTGGTGTCCACTCGCCCTGCCTGTGTTCTGTCCACTCGCAGGACTGGACACGGGCTCCTGCTAGCAGTCTGGCTGCCCCCTGGCACCTGTAACTGCCCCCTTCCCCTCAGGAGGTGCCCTGCCAGGGCCTGCCTGCCGCCTGCTCAGGGCCGGGCTGGGCAGGAGTGCTGGCCTCCTTCCTCCCAGGCCTTCTCCAAGACATGGCGCAGACACAGCACAATCAGCCCTGGACAGGGCCGAGCCCTTGCCTCTGGGCAGCTCCCCATCAGGGGCCCGCCCTCCCAGGACCCTGCAGGAGGGAGTGGGCTGGCCTTGGAGGGTGAGCCGGGGGTCCTGGGGGCAGGAGGAGAGCGGGCGGCTAGAGGCGAGTGCAGAGGCCCTGCACTGGGACAGAGCCCGGTGGACCCTGGAGGCCAGCCTGGCCGGAGGAGATTGCTTGGAGCCAGGCCCGGCGGGCTGGCCGCCACCCTCCTGGGGCAGGGAGAGCTGCTCTGCTGAGCGCCAGGCAGAGGTTTTGAGGAGTGAGACAAAGCAGGTTTTAGGAAGGGGAGACCTTCTGCAAGGAAGTGGGACGCCACACCGGGAGACTCTGCTTCAGCCAAGTTTTTAGTCGGCTTCTGTGACCAAAATGCCCAGCAAGAACGATTAAAGGAGGAAAGTTTGTCACAGAATCAGAGGTCTCGGTCCATAGATGGCGACTCCATCGCCCAAGTGTGGCCGCACATCACGGCAGAGGGCATGGTGGAGGGAGCAGCTCCCTTGTGGCAGCAGGAAGCCCAGGGGAAGGGCCGCAGGGCAGATGTGCCCTTGCAGGGCTGCCCCCAGCGACCGGCTCCAGCCACGCCCGCCTGCCAACAGTGGCCACCGCCAGTCCAGGCGCACTGGTGGGCTGAGCCCCAGGGTCCGGCACCTCTAGCCGTCCCTGCATGGACGGGAGCTTTAGGGCACCGCTCCCGTCCACACCTTGAACTGTAAGGCCTGGGAGGGTCTCCAGGTTCAGGTGAGGGTTTTCTTTTGTGGGGGAAGGAATGGGGCCAGAAGTGGGGGTGTGGGGAAGGGCCCCCCGGGGCCTCTCCTGAGGCCAGTGGGTCTGGGGGCTTCAGGCTGCTCCGAGCTCCAGGCTCTGGGGAAGGAGAAGAACTGCACCAGTTGGCTCAAAGGCATTTTGTCTCTCCTGGCACGGTGGCCATGCCTGTGATCCAGGTGACCTAGGAGGCTGAGACAGGAGGATCGAGTTCAAAGCCAGCCTCAGCAACTGCGAGGTGCCAAGCAACTCAGTGAGACCCTGTCTACATAAAATGCAAAATAGAGCTGGGATGTGGCTCAGTGGTCAAGTGCCCTGAGTTCAATCCCCAGCACTCTCCCCAAAAGTAAATAGATAAATAAAAGGGCATTCTGTCTCATTGGTCACTGATGAGGTAAAGGAATGAAAGCCAGAGGTCTGGGTAGAGCCTCTCCTGCACCCCCTCCCCCATGAGCCCCAGCCTGTCCTGCACCCCCTCCCCCCATGGAGCCCCAGCCTCTCCTGCACCCCCTCCCCCATGGAGCCCAGCCTGTCCTGCACCCCCTACCCCATGGAGCCCAGCCTCTCCTGCACCCCCTCCCCCCATGGAGCCCAGCCTGTCCTGTGCCCCATCCCCCCGTGGAGCCCCAGCCTCTCCTGCATCCCCCCATGAGCCACAGCCTGTCCTGCATCCTCTCCCCCAGGAGCCCCAGCCTCTCCTGCACCCCCCTCCCCCCATGAGCCACAGCCTCTCCTGCACCCCCTCCCCCATGGAGCCCAGCCTCTCCTGCACCCCCTCCCCCATGGAGCCCAGCCTGTCCTGTGCCCCATCCCCCCGTGGAGCCCCAGCCTGTCCTGCATCCCCCCATGAGCCACAGCCTGTCCTGCATCCTCTCCCCCAGGAGCCCCAGCCTCTCCTGCACCCCCTCCCCCCATGAGCCACAGCCTGTCCTGCATCCTCTCCCCCATCAGCCACAGCCTCTCCTGCACCCCCTCCCCCATGAGCCCCAGCCTCTCCTGCACCCCCTCCCCCCATGAGCCACAGCCTGTCCTGCATCCTCTCCCCCATGAGCCCCAGCCTCTCCTGCACCCCCTCCCCCCATGAGCACAGCCTGTCCTGTATCCTCCCCCCATGAGCCACAGCCTCTCCTGTACCCCATCCCGCATGGAGCCCAGCCTCTCCTGCACCCCCTCCCCCATGAGCCCCAGCCTCTCCTGCACCCCCTCCCCCATGAGCCCCAGCCTCTCCTGCACCCCCATCCCCCATGGAGCCCCAGCCTCTCCTGCACCCCCTCCTTCCCGTGAGCCCCAGCCTCTCCTGCACCCCCTCCCCCCATGGAGCCCCAGCCTCTCCTGCACCCCCTCCTCCCCATGAGCCCCAGCCTCTCCTGCACCCCCCCCCCCCATGGAGCCCAGCTGGACTCTGATGCCAGAAGGGAAACTTGGAAGACAGTGGACCATGAGTCCCTGGTGCCTGGTGCCCGGCGGGGGCAGCTCTCTTCCCCCCAAAGAGAACGGAGTCAGGGTCGGCGCCTGGACTTGCGGTGCACCCTGAAACTGTCTACCAGGCATCTGCTCGAAGTGAGAACAGGGTGTCCCAAGCCCCCCACTGCCCTGCTGTCCCTCGGGGAGCGTTAGCAAGCCCCTTGGTCTTTGAGGACTCCCCGGAATCCAGCTGGACAGGAAGCCCAGCCGCTGGCAGGACCCCATGGCAGGAGGGCCACTGTAGCCCGGGACCTGACTAGGTGTGAACAAGCCCCAGCCCCGCCAGCACGGGGCCTCCCTGACTGTCCCTGAACGCGAAAGGGTCTTGACACTGTCCACAAACCCACCTGGAGGAGCTGAGCCCCCCCCAGGCAGGGCTGCCTCCCGCGGCCTCAGGCCTATGCTCAGCACCGCGCGGAGCAGGGGCCGGGCGGCTCCAGCAGTGTACGGCTGCTGCTGGGCGGCCTCTCCTGTGGACCCCAGGCTCCCACAGCCAGGGCTCCCGCAGTCTGGCCTGGGTGTGACTGTCGGTGGCCCAGGTGGCAGGCCAGTGGGGAGGCCCCTGCCCGGGGAGGTGGCCCAAGCCCGCACAGGCCCCGGCTGTCAGCTGGCATGAGGCTGGGGGTGGGCAGTGGGACTAGGTCCCGGTTGAGGGTGGACTGCAGACCCCTAGCCAGTGGGGAGACTCAGGAACCTCCCTGTCCCCAGAACCCCAGAGAGGTAGGCAGGCACCAGCCTCCTCCGGTCCTCCTGGCCTTGGGCCTTCCAGCCCCTGAACACAGGTGTCTCTTGGGCTCTGAAGAGTCCCTCAGCCCTCTGCCCACCTCCCAAACATCTGTAGGGACGGTGACAGAGGAGAGCAACCTCAAGCCTCCTGGAAGGACCACAGGACCTGCCCCTCCCCAGGCTGAGGCCCCGAGCAGAGGGCTCCAAGTTGCCCCCAAGGTCCACGGCTGGCTGGGGGGCCAGGAGGGACTGCCCTCTAGCTCCTTGGCCAGAACCCGTGGGGCCCCACTGGTCGCTCCTGAGAGAGTGAGCTGACCCCATAGAGGGGGTGACGGATGATGTTGCCCGCCCCCGGGGGGTGGAGAAAATGGGGCCCGGGGAGACGGGAACTGAGAGGTGGGATTGGGTCCACCTGTGTTGGACACAGAGCTCAGTGTGGAGCCCCAGCCCCGGGCACCCGCGACCTCGGCCTGGAGAGGCGCTGGCCCTGACCCTGCAGGCTGGCCCCACCTCCCGCCCACACTCTTCCTGGACCTGGCCTCGGCACCCCCTTGCAGCCCAAGTCCATCTGGTCCTGTCTCCAGTGAACAGGCAAATCCCGCCCCAGAAGCATCTTGGGCTCCGTCCAAGGGTTCATCCTCCTGCCAGACCTAAATCCCCGACTGGCGTGTGCGGAGCGCCGCCTTGCTCATCCCGAGTCCAGTTCCAACAAGACCCAGTTTCTTTCCCTTGAAGCAAAGAGTGACTAAATTGTGCAAGCAGGAGCTCAACCGCGTGGTTAAAGTCGGCTGCTTCAAACACAGGCCCCCAGTGAACAGGTCCTTCGCAAACTAGTCTCTACCTGTTCACCAGCGAGCAGATCCTCTGGGTCCAAGAGGGTGATGGAAGGTTCTAGCGTTCCCTCTCCCTCCTACTGCCACAAGGCTGGGAGTAGAGCAGACACGTGGCCCCAGGTCTCACCCCCAGAGGCTCTCGCCCTTCTAGTGAGAGCCCGGGGCCAAGGTGTCCGGCCCAGAGCCGGCCTCGCAGCTCTCTGCAAGAAGCCCAGCAGCCCGAGGCCATCTGTCCTCAGTAGGAGGCTCCGGTCAGTCCCACCAGCTTCTCAGAGTCCCATGATCCCCACAGCTCCTGACTCAGGCTGGGGAGGGGCTGGGGCAAGCTCAGGACGAGGTCACAGTGGCTGGGTGGCTGGGACACAGGCTCCGCTCCTCCTGGTCTCAAAGGAGGCTTTGCAGGTGGGTGCTCCTTGGCACAGCGCACTCGGGCAGCTGCCTTTGCTTGCTGGTGACATTTCCTAACACTTCAGCGGACTTGCCCGTCCGGACAAGGGTTCAAGAGAGCCAGGGTTACTGTCCCCCACGCCTTCGATGCTGCGACATTTTATCCAAGCCTGTAGCCCTCAGGGCCGGCCTGAGCTGGCTCGCCAAGGCGCCCTGCCAGAGCAGAGCCACGGAGCCAGGCTCTTCCGCTTCCTCCCTACGCTCGGCTCAGTGCCGGGAGCTGGTCCACCAAGGGAAGGCCCACCTGGAGGACAGCCTCGCTGAGCTCCCGGGAGGGCCTGACCTCTGCTGGCCTGGCTCGCCTGTGCCTTCTGTGAGACTGCTGGAAGCTGGGCTGGTGACACCAGCAGTCACAGTAACTGAGGAGGCTGAGGCAGGAGGAGCTGGAGGGTCACGAGTCCAAGGCCAGACTGAGGAACTTTGTGAGACTGTCTCACAATTTTAAAAATAAATGAAAAGGGCTGGGGTGTCGTTCAGTGGTAAAGCTCCCTTGAGTTCAATCCCCAGAAAAAAAGCAAAAAAATCTTTGAAAGGCTGGAGATTCCCAAACTTCTTTTGGCAGAAGCTGAAGAACAGGCAGGGCGCGCGCTGCTGGAGCCCGGGATCCTGAGGTGTGGAGTCCCGGGGACTCCACAGCGGGCAGCTCCACTCCCCAAGTCCTTCCTTCCTGTGGAGTGGGGGGGCCAGGGGACCACCACGCAGACCACACAGGGTGGTGAGGGCCAGGGAAGCGGCCTCCTCCTCCTCCTCCCAGGACACCTGCCTCTCTCTGGGATCCGCCAGCCTCTGGAGCCCAGGGGCTTCTGCGAGGCAGAAGCCCTCGGCCAGCTGCAGGGGCACCATTGCTCCTCTCCTTGGAGTTTGCTTCCGGGGCGGCCTGAGGGGAGACTTGCTGGAAGCTTTTGGAAAGTCCTGCCTTGGTAACAGGAGCTCCTGGAAGGGACGGTTCCTTCTTCTGGTTTTCTATATTTTTTTGGGTACCGGGGATTGAACTCGGGGCACTCCACCACTGAACCACATCCCCAGCCTTTTTTTTATTTTTGTATTTTATTAGAGACAGGGTCTCACTGAGTTGCTAAGTGCCTCGGCATTGCTGAGGCTGGCTTTGAACTCGTGATCCTCCTGCCTCAGCCTCCCAAGTGCTGGGATTATAGGCGTGCGTCACTGTGCCTGGCTTCGGTTCCTTCTTCTGGAAGCAACTGGTTGCAGCCCATGCAAGAGCCTGGGGAAGGGAGGCAGGAGGAGCCCACCTGCCCTCTGGCTGGCATTAGCAGTCTATCCTGCTGTTCCCATTTGACTCAGGCTCCTGCTCCAGGGGTGAGTCCTTGGGACTCAAAGACCACATGGCTTTGAACCCGAGGCTGGTGTCCAGGGTGCCCCACACCCGTGAGCTCTGTTCCTGCTGTGACACTGACACCTCCGTCCCCTCCAGGAACCTCTCAGGGAGATGAGCCTGAAGTGGACGCTGGGGTTCAGCCCAGACCCCAGTCAGGATGGACCTCACTTCACAGGGGTCTCTGCGGGCTCAGGCTGAGCTCCCCGACTTGTCCTCAGCCTGGGGAGGCCATTCACCCAAAGCCTGTGCTGTGGCTGCCAGCATCCAGGGGCAGGTGGACATGCAGCCGTGGACCCCTGTGCCCCGAGGCAGGACAGTTTGGGGAGGTGTCCCAGCCACAGAGCTCCTGTGGGGACAGCAGAGGCTCCTGGATGACCATGTGCCCACTCAGACTCTGCCCAGTGCTGCTTCCCTGGTGGGCGAGGCCCCGGAACCTCCACACCTCATCTCCTGCTTGCTGGGGAGGCCCCAGGCTGGCCCGGCCATTGCTCTATTCTGTGGCACACCCGGGGCCTGAGTGGACCTGGGGAAGGTGGCAGGGGGACATGCAGCATCAAGTCCAATCCTCGAGGGGCGACACTTGTCCTCCTTGACTCCTCAGCCCCTGTCCACTTCTGTTTCCTTTCTTTGGGTTCTTTTAGAGAAAAATTTGTGGCTTGTCCCTCGTGAGGCAGCTTGGGGCCATTACTAGAACGCCCCGCGCCCCTGCTCAATCCCGACACCTGTTCTGGGGACTCTGGGTCTAGTCCTCCGCTTAGCTCAGGCCTCGGGTCCCGCCTTCTGGGCTGGCTTAGCTCAGGTCTTCACGTGGGCCCCGCCTTCTGGGCTGGCTTAGCTTCAGGTCTCGGGGCCCCGCCTTCTGGGCTGGCTTAGCTCAGGTCTCGGGCCCCGCCTTCTGGGCTGGCTTAGCTCAGGTCTCGGGCCCCGCCTTCTGCCTTCTGGGCTGGCTTAGCTCAGGTCTTCGGGCCCCGCCTTCTGGGCTGGCTTAGCTCAGGTCTCGGGCCCCGCCTTCTGGGCTGGCTTAGCTCAGGTCTCGGGCCCCGCCTTCTGGGCTGGCTTAGCTCAGGTCTTCACGTGGGCCCCGCCTTCTGGGCTGGCTTAGTTCAGGTCTTCACGTGGGCCCCGCCTTCTGGGCTGGCTTAGCTCAGGTCTCGGGCCCCGCCTTCTGGGCTGGCTTAGCTCAGGTCTCGGCCCCGCCTTCTGGGCTGGCTTAGCTCAGGTCTCGGCCCCGCCTTCTGGGCTGGCTTAGCTCAGGTCTTCACGTGGGCCCCGCCTTCTGGGCTGGCTTAGCTCAGGTCTTCACGTGGGCCCCGCCTTCTGGGCTGGCTTAGCTCAGGTCTCGGCCCCGCCTTCTGGGCTGGCTTAGCTCAGGTCTTTCTGGGCACGTGGGCCCCGCCTTCTGGGCTGGCTTAGCTCAGGTCTCGGCCCCGCCTTCTGGGCTGGCTTAGCTCAGGTCTTCACGTGGGCCCCGCCTTCTGGGCTGGCTTAGCTCAGGTCTCGGGCCCCGCCTTCTGGGCTGGCTTAGCTCAGGTCTTCACGTGGGCCCCCCGCCTTCTGGCTCTGGCTTAGCTCAGGTCTTTCACGGGGCCCCGCCTTCTGGGCTGGCTTAGCTCAGGTCTTCACGTGGGCCCCGCCTTCTGGGCTGGCTTAGCTCAGGCCTCGGGGCCCCGCCTTCTGGGCTGGCTTAGCTCAGGTCTTCACGTGGGCCCCGCCTTCTGGGCTGGCTTAGCTCAGGTCTTCACGTGGGCCCCGCCTTCTGGGCTGGCTTAGCTCAGGTCTTCACAGAACTTTGCAGGTGGCAAAACTCCTGGCCAGTGGAGTCCCCTGGAAGTCACCGAGGGTCTCAATTCCAGCTTGTCCCCTCTGCTCCGTGCTGAATGGAGGCCTGGGCGTCGGGGTGAGCAGAGCTGCTGACTCCACGCCCCCAGGAAGGGCAGGAGGAGTTCTGGAGCCGATGTCCCCCTGCGGTGGCCTCCAGTGTGTGAAAGGCAGGGTACGAGAACCCAGGCCACAGGTGGGACGTTCCTGGGCACTGGGGCCACCGCAGCCCCCACTGAGAGCAGCCCTCAAGTCACAGTGGCAGTGGATGGGCTGTGTCGTCCCATGGGGACAGAGCACTTGTGCCGAGAACGCTGCCCGGCTGCTGTAGGGGCGGTGTGCAGAGGCCTTGCAGAGAGGCCTGCACAGAGGCATGCAGGGCTGTCCCGGGATGGGCTGCCGCACCTCCCCTGGAGGCGAAGCCAGGGCCAAGGGGTCCGCAGGCTTACTCTGCCTCCAGTGGCCAGAGCCAACACTCTTCCGGCCCCCAGTTCCCGTGGCCCCAAGCCAAGTCTGGCAGTCCAGGGTGACCTCACCCTAAGCCATCTGCAAAGACCCTATTTCCAAATAAGGTCACGTCCTGAGGCCCCGGCAGACCCGGCCTTGGGCAAGCTCTTCCACCTGGCACTTGGTGCATGTTAAGGCCTGGCGCCTTCCTGCGGGGCTCCTGCGGGGTGGGCATCTCCATCTCAGGGGTGGCCGGCCCTGGCCTGGGGCTCCTGCTTGCTCACAACCAGGTCGTCCATGTCAGCTGCAGAGAGTGGAGACGCCTGCCCCGGCCTTGTCTCGAGGCTCAGGGAGACTGACCCCCTGGGGGCCACCCCCACAGCCATGGCCAAGCTCCCACCTCCAGGAGTGGTGGCCAGTGCTGGCCAGGCCCAGCTCATGCACAGCTGTGGGCATCTGCGGGATTTCCACAGAATATTCTAGAAGCCCCGAACGGTAGGAACAGCTGGGACAGAGCTCCGAACCAGAAGCTATGCCCACCCCAGCTCCCGCCCCCTCCCCACCCCCACCGGACCCTCGGGTTCTCTTCCTTCACACCCAGCAGGCCACCTCCCCGCCTCCGCCACCTGCAGCTCGGTTTCCCTTCCTCTGCGGCTCGGGGAGAAGAACAGGCCTCCGGACGGGGAGGAGGGTGTGGTGGCAGGGACAAGGTGGCAGCTGGGCGTGCTCAGTGACAGAGCACAGGCCCTGGGTCCCCCTCTCCAGCACCACAAAAAAAAAAAAAAAAAGGAGATCTCAGGAGACACCTGCTTTCCAGGCACGACGCGGCATCATCGAGAGTGAGCACCTCCCTGACTGTTTAAAATGGTTTTAAATCTCGGGACCATTTTCGATTTACGGGGAACTGTGGAGAGTGAACAGGAAACTCCCATGTGCACCCACCCTTCGTTGTAAGGGTCAGTGGTCCCACGGTGAGCCCCACGGGTTCATGATAGTAGTTAAACCCACTTTGCACAGATCTCTCTGGCTCCTCCTCGCGCCCTGTCCCTGTCCCTGAACCCCAGGCAGGACACCACATCACCCTCAGTCCTGTCTCCTCAGCCTAAGTCTTATTCCTGGGGTACCCTGCACCCAGCACCCGGCACCCCTGCCTGCACCTCGGCCTCTGCCCTCCTGCTGCAGGGAGACCCACCTGTAACTTCATCGCCTGGCTGTGGGCCGGGCAAGGGCACGCAGAGAGCAGGGCCGTGCCAGCTCTTGTGAGCCAAGCCTTGGTTCCAGGGCTCCCTGCGTGGCCGTGTCCTTGGGTAAGCGCTTGTCTGAACACTGTGGCCCAGGGTCCTGTCACGGGCCTCATCCAGACGTGCGTGAACGCGGCCCCCGTGGACGCCCCTCTCGGTTCATCAGAGCTCCTCTGGGCACGTGGGCGTTTTGTGTCAGGGCCGTGCCACTGGACCTCACGCAGCCTGCTCGGGCTGACGGAGGTGATCCCTTGTACTGGAGCCTTCCACAACACCAAGAGTCTTTCGGGAAGAGCACAGACTTGGGGCGCAGGGCAGGAAGCCAGGGTCCATGGCAGGAGCCAGGCAGCGGCTTCTCTGACACCTCAAGATGGCGGCAGAGCAGTCGCCCTTGACCCTGGAGGTGCTCCCCAGCGTGAGAGGGAGGGGCCTGGCTAGGGGTGCTCCCTGCTCTCCCGACAGTGCCTGGCGCCTGCGGCCAGCGTGAGCCCGTGCAGCCTCTGTGAAGGCCCCTGCCCATCCAGGCCAGCGCCTTGGAGGGAGCCACTGCTCCCTGATGGACGCCCCACACTCTGCTGGAGGGGCCCCGGGCTCCAGCTGTGGGGGGACAGCAGTGGTGTTGGGACCGGCCCGGGGCGGCCTGGAGGGGGCAGGGGGCCTGCAGGGCACCCAGGAGGCACTGGCGAGGGCCACTGAGGATCAGGACCCTCGCGGCCAGCCCGGCCTCTTGAGCAGCCTCCTGAGGCCACGTCTGTGGGGGACGTTAGCTTGGCCACAGGGTCCGTGGTGTAGAATCCCAGGGGCCAGCTGAGGAGGGAGGAGGTCCGGGCAGAGTGGGAAGGCCTGGAGGGAGCTCTGCAGAGGCCCCCGCGCACCCGCGGCTCTGCGGCCTCCCTGAGGCCAGCGCCGTCCAGCCCCTCACGCCTCATCCTCAATGTTCTGCCCTGGGCCAGATCAGGGACACATGGCAGCTGGGAGCGTGGACGCGGTGAGGCCAGGGGACGTTCCAGGCGCCGGAGAACAAGCCACACTCCTGGACAGGGCCTTTGGTGTGTCCAGGCCCCCGGCCTCCCTCTCGCAGTGGGGGGAGGTTGGCCTGGAGGAAGATGTGGGCAAATGGACCCATCCCAAAGCCTCCTTGGTGGGAGCCCAGGGGTGCACACGGGCAGCAGGCAGTGGGGTCCGAGAGGCCCAGCTCGCAGGGTGGGAGCCCAGGGGCAGGGGTCCGAGAGGCCCAGCTCTCAGGGTGGGGAGCCCAGGGGCAGGGGTCCGACAGGCCCAGCTCGCAGGGTGGGAGCCCAGGGGCAGGGGTCCGACAGGCCCAGCTCGCAGGGCTGCTCCTGTCCCCTCAGGCCGTCTTAAGATGCTTCTTTGCTGCCACTGAAGAAAACCTGGTTCCAGTGTCCTCTGCCAATGTCCTGTGGCTGCTGCCACCCCTGGCCCCGCCCAGGTGACTTAGCAACGACCTTCACTCACCTCCTGCAGCCTGGAGGCCAGGAGTCCACGCCAAGGCGTGGGCAGGCTGCCCCCCCGCCAAAGGCCCAGGGGAGGCTCTGTCCTTTCTCCCCCAGCTGCTGGGGCTCTAGGTGTCAGTGCCTGTGACACTCCTGTCTCTGCCTCTGGCCTCCCACGGCCCTCTCTGGGTGACCATGTCTGTTTCCTCTTCTCCTCTCTTACCAGGAAGGCCTGATCGGACTCTGAGATGATCTCATCTTGACCCTGTCCATAATTACTTCTGCAAGGTCCCTGTCTGCAAGCACAGTCACGTTCTGAGGTCTGAGTGGACATGGTGCTGTGGGGGTATCGGTACCTGGTCCACTGTGGCCTCAACTCATTCCCTGTCCCCAGGAGACATTCCCAGTCTTGGTCCATGGAGAGGTCACTACCATTTGGGGAACTGTCCTGCAGTGCGGTGGTCAGTCCCCACCACAGTGGTACTTGTGTTGGGGGCAGCAGGGGCCACTGACCCCATCCAGACCAGAGGGCTGTAGACTTGGAAGCCATATGACCCTCTGTGAGACACAGCAAGGACAGCGAGAGAAGCCACCAGACCCGGCAGAGCCGCTGGGGGTCTGGGCGGGGGCGCAGCAGCCCTTGATTCTTGGTTCTTCTCCAGAGCAGCTGCCCCCTGGCAAGGGCACGCAGGCCATGAAGGGGTGCTAAGGTGGGTGACCCTGAGCTCTTGGCACAGAACCAAATCTCTTGGGCCTCCCGGTCCTCCACTGACGGTGGCCTGGGGCGGCTGTGAGGTGACGTGGCAGTGGGCTGCACCCCAGCTGACGATGCTGGTCTCGGGGCCTGCAGGCCTTGCGTGCCCACCCCACAGCCCAGGGCTATCCCGGGGACCTCTGCTCTGGCTAGCATCCACTAGGTGACCTGGTGACAGAAGCAGCCTCTTCCCCACGACCTGTGCCGCTGACAGCCTGGAGGCCGGAAGACAGGGCCTCAGCATGGCCACAGCCTCTGGAGGCTCCTCCTGAGCCCCAGCTCCTGGTGGCTGCTGGCCATGCTTGGTGTCCCCAGGCAGCGGGCAGGTCACTGCAGCACCTACCTTGCTGCCACTCGCCTGCCTGCACTCCTGTGTGTCTCGGTGCCCTCTTCTCAGTGCGCCAGTCACTGAATGCAGGGCTCTCCCTGCTCCAGCATGACCTCTCGTAACACTCACCACTGCAGTGACCCTCTCTCCAAACATGGCCGCACCTGAGGTCCCGGTGCAGCTGCACTGGGCATGGGGCTGCACCTTGACCTGGGCACCAGCCCAGCATCCGTGGCCAGCAGGGCCTGAGCAGGTAGCCCCAGGGATAGTCCCAAATGCTCTAGGAAACATGGGGTTAGCCTCCGACTTGGAAAATGCTGAAGGAGTCCAGCCCACAGCGTGGGACGGCCTCGCCCTCACTGAGCCTCAACTCTGCAGCTGACATTTTCCAGCAGGGCCAGAACTCTGCCCCAGGAGGCCTGAGCTGCGTGGCACATGATCTCATGGATGCTGGGAGGTGTGTGCAATAGCTCACGCGTCCCTAGGGAACACACAACTTGAAACGTGTCCTGTTTGGATTGGAGGTTCTCTGACTGCCCATGGTTTCTTACCTGCGGCCATGGACTCCGGCCAATGAGCCTCCACTGGGCTGAGGACGGGTGAGAAGCTGCAGCTTCTTCTGCCGGCCAGGAGCTTATCCAGCCCTGGGCTGACGACGGGGCTGAGCAAGTGGGGAGCCAGGGGCCTCCCTCCTGGTGTCCCCTCCCTTGTCCTCTGTGGCCAATGTGCTATGGCAGGTACAGCGGCCTTATTGTGGGCAGGGCCCTTAGTAAGTGCCCTCAGGCTGAGCTTCACTGGCTTGCGGTGGGCTCAGCCCCAGGCAGCCACCCCCCACCCTTCCCTTCCCTTTCTGTTTTCAAGTAATTTTTTTTTTTTTTTTTTTTTTTTTTTTTTGTGGTACCAGGGATTGAACTCAGGGGCACTCGACCACTGGGCCACATCCCCAGCTCTTTTTTGTATTTTATTAGAGACAGGGTCTCACTGAGTTGCTAAGTGCCTCGCCATTGCTGAGGCTGGCTTTGAACTCGCAATCCTCCTGCCTCAGCCTCACAAGTGCTGGGATTATAGGCGTGCCCCACCACGCCCGGCTAAGTAATTTTTTTTAATATTCATTTTTTAGAGGTAGTTGGACACGATACCTTATTTTATTTATTTATTTTTACATGATGCTGAGGATTGAACCCAGGGCCACGTATGTGCTAGGCAAGCGCTCTACCGCTGAGCCACAACCCCAGCCCTGTTTTTAAGTAATTTTTAAAGGAGATTTTTGAAATTGAGAGGTAATTTGCAGAACACAAAAATCAGCCATTCTAAACTGAACATTCAGTGGTATTTACAACATCAAGGGTTGTGCAACCATCACCCTGTCCAGTTCTAGAACGTTCTCTTCACCCCAGAAGGAGACCCCCCCCCAGCAGCACTCCGTGCCCCCAGCCCTGGGGACAGAGGTCTACTTTGCGTCTCTGTGAACCTCCTCTTCTGCACGGTCCCAGTGGAGGGCTTGGCTTGGGCGTTGGTGTCTGGTCTGGTCCCAGGCCACTCCGTGGGTTCACCTGAGCTGGGAGGACCGCCGCAGTGGCCGGCCCGCCCCAGCCTGCTCACCCCGCTGCGCACCTGCCCGGCTTCCCCACATCCTGTGCGCGGGCTGCGGTCGGCAACCATGCACAGGTTCTGTCCGCACCTCTTTTCTCTGTTCTGTGGGTCACCAGCTGGGGACAGAACTGCTGGGCCTCTTGGCTGTCCCTGGACGAGACCTGAAGTCCTGGGCCGATCCTTCAGCCCAGCTCACCCCAGCTACCTCGTCTAGACTCCCCGGGCCCCTAGCTCAGAGAGGAGGAAGCACCTGGTTCACACCCTGGCTGGGCTGGTTTAGCCAGGGAGGTAGGAGGCAGGGAGGCTGTGGGGCTGGAGGAAGGAGGCAGGGAGGCTGGGAGGGCTGGGATGCCCTGGCCTCTGTTCGAAGCTCCGTGGGCCACGGGGAGTCGGGCGCTCGCCCGAGGCCCACAGCCGGGGTGGCACGGGCCTGTTTCTCCTGCCCCGTGTGCTGCCCCTTTACCATGGGACCCCAAGACACAGAGCAAGGTGCTGGCACCCTCCAGGGCGCTGTCCAGAGACTCGGCTCAGCCTCTCTCCCGGCTCTTCTGGGCAGGGTGAGGACGACGGTCACCAGTGCCAGTCGTCAAACGTTATCTTCCTCCTCAAACCCTGATGCAGGGGTCTCAGAGGGAGCAGGTGGCCACAGGGGGGTGGCTGGGGAGTGTCCACGGCCCATCGTCAGCGCAGGGCCAGCACGGCCAGTGCCCCTCTACCTCCCCTCCTGCCCCGCACCACCTCTGGCCACTCAGAAGGTCCTCAGGCCACCGAGGGGCTGAGACCCGGATCTGCACGGCCCAGCTCTGTGGCCAGCTCTGAGCAGCCCCGGTGTCCCCACTGCAGGGCCCTCAGGGACACCATTTCTGTGGAGCGTGCTGGGAAGGGAAAGGCCAGCACTCCCGGGCAGCCAGCTCCCAGCTCTCCTGGACCACGTGGGTCCGTGTTCTGTTACCTGGGCAGGGACCGAGTGCCTGCAAACACACAGGGCTTCTCTTACGCCCGCGGGCGGACGCCACCCGTCTCACAGCCGGGGTCAAGGCGTGGCAGGGCCGCTCTCCAGGTCTCCAGGAGAGGCCGCTTGCCACCCTCTGCAGCTGCTGGAGGCCCTCGTCCCTGAGCCCCACCCTCCACCCTGGAAGCCAGCAGCGGTGGCCCTTGCCCTCTCCATCTCTGTCTCTGATGGCACACAGGGCCATCCAGGGCCATCTCCCCGTTCAAGAGCCCTGGCTTAATTGCACCAGTCGAGTCCCTGCGGCCCTGTAAGGTCACAGTCACTGGTCCCTCCTGGGGACCAGCCCGTGCGGACCTCGGGTGTCATTCTGCCTACCTGCTGCCCTCCATTGCCCTCCAGGGGCCTGGCTCTTTCTCACAGGGGCCCTGGCGTCAGTGCCCACCACCCCGCAGCAGCCCCGTGGTGCTCCGAATAATCCGGCCCCTCCCGTGCCCACCCCTGAGTGCTGAGCCCCTCATGTCACAACAGCTCAGACACCGTGGCCGCCCATGGCCACCCCTGCTGGGGCCCGTCACCTAGAGGAGCCTGTCTTCTGTCCAGTTAGCGCCTCAGGCCCTGGTCATCGGCCTGCCCCTCCCCCCACGAGCGGAGGTGCCTGCAACGCGGTGGCAGCCGCAGACCTTGGAGAGGCCACCGGTGGCAGAGCCTAGCGAGTTAAAGCCAGCCCTGCCGCTTCCTGGCGAGGCTCGCCGTCCAGAGGCCGGCCAGCCAGCTATTCAGACACACAGAGCTCTTGGCCCAGTCGGGGAGAAACAGAGGGGGCAGTGTGCTGGGTCCAGCGGAGTCCTCGGGAGAGAGTCCTCGCAGTGCTCGTCATGAGCTCCCGCAGACAGAGCCTTCCTGGGGGGGGTCGCGGCAGGGCCCTCACCGGGCGCCGGCCGCCTTCCCCACCCGGGCTCTTGGGTCTCCTTTATCTAACCCGCCCTTACCAAGTCCGAGTTTGGCCTTGGCCATCTGTAGCAGAGAACAGTATTCACTGGCCCAGTGCCAGTGGGGCTGGGCCTTGTGCGCACATGGCATGAGTGACAGCCTGAGCCTGGGCAGCAGGACACAGGCTGCTCCTTTTGGGGAGCAGGGCCTCGGGGAGCCCGTGACACGCAGATGGCAGAGACGCCGGGAGCGGCGAGGGCAGCCAGGCCCCAGCACGCTTGTCTTCTCTGATCCGGGTGGGCAGGAAGTTCCGAGGGCTCTGGTGTGGCCGCTAATTACAGCAAAACATGGTTAATTATCTCTGGAGAATGTGATCCTGGCATTATTTTGCCCAGGGCCACAAAGGTGTGTCCAGCAGCCGCGCGTCTAGCGAGGTGCAAAGGCTGTGGGTGTGCTTCCATCCCCGAGGCCCTGGGACCCAGGAGAGGGTCCACACCCCAGCACACGACGGCGGGCGTCAGGAGCAAGGCTCCTGTGTCCTGGCAGCCTGGTCTCCGCGGCCTCCCGCGCCCCGACGCCGTGACCCTGCAGGTCAGCTGGCACCTCGTGCGCGTGGAGCGGTGCCCTCGGCTCTGGCACAACACGAGGACTTTGCCAGCTCATGACACACCCTGTTCCCCAGTTCTGGCCTTGCTTGTTAAAACGCTCAGAATCCTCTATGTGAAAGCCCAGGAATAAATCAGCCGGAGGGACCCAGGAGCAGCCAGGACTCATTCCAACGGATTAGTGACTCCCAGCCTGACAGAACAAGTCGGAGCAGCTGCTTTTCTCCCTCCTGACTTCTATATCGTCCTTTGTTCCTTGGGCCATTTTTTCAATACTTGGCCAAAGGTGGCAGGTGGTGCCCAAGTGCCCTGTGTGCATCTTGGGCCGGGAATACAGCTGCCACTGCAGAGCCTCGGCCGTCACAGCAGTGCCGCCCTCACACTAAGATCACCGGTGACTCTTGACAATGTGCTTTGGCCCCAAAATTCATAGTTGTTTTTGTTTTTGTTTTGTTTTTTTGGTACCAGGGATTGAAGCCTTGAGTGCTCAAACACTGAGCCACATTCTCAGCCCTTTTTTTGTATTATATTTGGAGACAGGGTCTCACTAAGTTGCTGAGGCTGGGGGTTGGGGTTGTGGCTCAGTGGTAGAGCGCTCGCCTAGCACGTGCACGGCCCGGGTTCGATCCTCAGCACCACGTACAAATAAACGCATTGTATACAACTAAAGCAAAAAAATAAATATTTAAAAAACAAAAGTTAAAAAAAAAAAGTTGCTGAGGCTGGCTTCGACCTCGAGATCCTCCTGCTTCAGCCTCCCGAGCCGCTGGGATGACAGGCGTGTGTCACTGCGCCCATCTCACCGATCATTTCTCAATGAAAACGACAAAGCCTTGCCCTCAACTCGGAGCCTTCCTGCTACTGGACAAATCCTGCTGGAGGGCCCAGGTGACCCTGGGGAGGCCGTGGGGAAAGGCAGACATGACGGCCAGCTTGTCTGTCGGAGGTGGCTGGATCAGGACCACTCAAAGCACATTTCCCATAGACCCTGAGCAACCACACAGTGGGGACCACTCGTGGCTGCGCCCTGCCTTCCTCCCAGCTTTGGAGTAGAATTTGGGAATGTGCTGAGGTATGGTGATTGCAGGAGGGCCACTGGCTCCCTGTGAGGTCACATGCCCACCTCCCCACCCTCCTCCTACCTCCATGCCTGGAAAGCTCAGCCCACCATCACTGTTCCTTTGCACGTCCATTTAAATTTTAGAAACAGCTTTCCTGCCCACGGGCATGCGCACACATCTGAACACAGAAAATCTGAGATTTTATTTAAAATGGCACTGAATCTAGAGATAATGTGGAGAAAATTGGCACCTTTTTATACTGAGTCTCCCCTCTCAATAATTGAGCGGTATCAATCCAGGCGCGGTGGCACACGCCTGTATCCCAACACTTGGGAGGCTGAGGCAGGAGGATCATGAGTTCAAAGCCAGCCTCAGCAATGGCAAGGCACTTAGCAACTCAGTGAGACCCTGTCTCTAAATAAAATACAAAAAAGGGCTGGGGATGTGGCTGTGGCCTAGTGGTCGAGTGCCCCTGAGTTCAATCCCCAGTACCAAAAAAAAAAAAAAAAAAAAATTAATAATAATAATTGAGAGGTATCCTTTCTTTTATTTACACCTCCTTAAATTTCTCTCAATACTTTGTACTTTTCAGCATAGAAGTGCACATCTCTTGTTCAATTTATTCTTAGGTCTTTGGTGGTTTTGCTTCTCTCATAAATAGTGACTCTTTTTTCTTTCTATTTTTGCACTGCTGGGGATGATAGCCAGGGCCTTGTGCATGCTAGGCAAGCACTCTACCACTGAACCACACCCTACCTCCATTGGTAACTTTCAAGATTTTACTTTCTGGGCTGGGGATGTGGCTCAGCGGTGGAGTGCTCGTTTAGCACGTGCGCGGCCCAGGTTCGATCCTCAGCACCATGTAAAAATAAACATATTGTGTACAACTAAAGCAAATAAATAAAATTTTTTTTTTTTTTTTTTTTTTTTTTTATACCAGGGGTTGAACTCAGGGGCACTCGACCACTGGGCCACATCCCCAGCCCATTTTGTATTTTATTAGAGACAGGGTCTCACTGAGTTGCTAAGTGTCTCGCCATTGCTGGGGCTGGCTTTGAACTCGCGATCCTCCTGCCTCAGCCTCCCAAGTGCTGGGATTACAGGCGTGCACTGCCACACCCAGCTTTTTTTTTTTTTTTTTTTTTCTTTTTTAGCTGTAGGTGGACACCATACCTTTATTTTATTTATGTGGTGCTGAGGATCGAACCCAGGGCCTCACCCATGCAAGACAAGTGCTCTACCACTGAGCCATAGCCTCAGCCCCACCAAAATTTTAATGTTGATCTTGTATCCAGCAACTCAGCTAACATTACTAATTCTGGTAGATTGTCAGTCAGCTGTTTTGGACTTTCTACATTACATTGTGTCTGAATAGCAACAGTTTACTTTCTCTCTTTTTTTAATATTTATTTATTTGCTTTAGTTGCACACAATGCAATGCATTTGTGTTTACGTGGTGCTGAGGATCAAACCTGGGCCACGCACGTGCTAGGCGAACACTCTACCACTGAGCCACAACCCCAGCCCTACTTTCTCTTTCCTAATCCTTACACCCTTTATTTCTTTCTCCTGCCTTGTTGCTATGGCTAATTCCTCTATGATGACAATAGACGTGGCAATGAGGGAGATACAGGAGGATTTAGCCAGCCAGGGCATGGCAAGAGAGGACGTCAGGGGCAGGGCCAGAAAAGGAGCGTGGAGAGGGTCTTCTAAGGTCAACTTCCTGCTTGACAAAAGCACTCCTGGACACAGGCGGGGGACCCAATCAGACAGATGCTTTCATACTCTGTGCTCCTAAGCGGGGGATCCAATAGAAGAACTAAAGCAGACACATGGACAGAGGGAGCACCAGTCAATAATAGTGAAGACTACAAGGACAGGGGAGGAGATAAGGAAAGGAGGAAATTCCAGCGACCATAAAAAGAACAGGCCCAAACTCCCCCACCATACTCCCAGCTCTGAGGTCCCTCCTCTCTGGAGAAGTCTCACCCTGTCACTTTTGCAATAAACCTGCTGCTTGCTTGCTGTCTCTGTGTCCTGTTCTCCAATTCTTTGCTGATGGAGACAATTGATAGATAGGCTTGGGCTGATGGGCCACCTCCCCCATGGAAATTTTTCCATAAAAAGCAACCAGGTTTCATTTTCCCTGGGCAAGAGCCAATCGGCTTAAAGGTTGCTCTGTTCCCAAGGCAGGAGCCAATAGGCTTAAAGGTTGCTCTGTTCCCCAGGAGCCAATCGGCTTAAAGGTCGCCTTGTTCCCTGGGAAAAGAGCCAATAGCATTAAAGGTTGCTCTGGCACACCCCCCACCAGAAATCCCTACTTAAAGTTCCTACCTGCCCAGAGCTCAGACACAATAGCTCGTCCCTGCTGAGAGGAGGCAGCCACTGCGACAGCTCCAGACTCACTGTCTCCAGCCCAATGGCAGCTGCCCCAGCCAACAGCTCCAGCCTCCAGCCCAACAGCAGCTGCCTTAGCCGACAGCTCCAGGGACCACAGCTGGCACGACCAGGCACCTACCTTCTGTTCAGAGCTCGCACACTCCCCTCTCCCTGACTCCTCTCTCCCTGTACTTCCTCTACCTCCGACCAGCCATAAAGGCTGGTGAATGAATCTCTTGGCTGCACGGTGGTTTCTGGTGTGATTTTTTGCCCTTCAACAACCAACCAGCAGCCCTAGATGGTCACAGCGAGGGCGGACAGTACAGCTCCACGTCTGGCTCTCACCCCTCCCACCAACAAGCTCATGAAGGACTCATGGGAGATGGCAGTGGCAGGGTATTCCAAACCCACATAAAAAAGAGAGTGAGAGCAGCTGGCAAAATAAGGGCCCCAGGGATTCTCCTGCATGGAGGGTGGGTTTTCCAGAGACTATACGACAGGCGATGGCCCAAGAGACTAAAGGCTGGAGCAGATGTAAGAACCTCATTTCTTAATGCAGACACAAGGAGATTTGCAGGAACAAAACAAGCCACCGTCCTCAATGAATATTGTGCTTTCAGAAATATAGTCACTTTTCACTTAAAATTAAGTTGTCTGTGTTAAGCCGTTAAGCATTACTGGCAGAAAGGCTTCTGCTGCAGTATTTGGGGACCCGCAGACCCCGTGTGTCTGAGGGATGCGGAAGTGGATCAGAATCAACCAGGACAAGGACAGTGGAGACAAAGGAAGGAAAGTGAGGGAGAATGCTGGACAGGAAACCTCAGGACAGCGCGGTCCTTGCTAATAGCACACGCACACAGCAGGAGGGTGTCCGTGAGGTGAGAGGAGCTACCCACGGCAAGCCTGCTCCCAAACCACGGCCGCCACGCTCTCATGGGAAGCAGCAGGACAGCACCAGGTCACGTCCCACGGAGGTCAGTGTGTTTTGCAGATGTTGACCAAGCTATGCCATTAGTTTTTCAATTTGCTTATGAAAATGCAAATAAATGGTGCCAAGCTAGGCAGCCATCAGGCCATGGAGAACTAAAATAGGATCTTTCTGTTATATAGAAACAACTATGTAAAGATATAAATGGCGCCTTTGTCATTCAGGAAATGTGATTGCAGCCTCAATGAGAGGTGCTTCCTCTCGAAATTTCACAAAGGCTAAACGTAGATATGATAATCAATCAGGATATTCCAGGCAAATTATTCAACATAATCAATCAGGCAATTCTAGGCCAAAATCCCAAAAGAGAATAAGATCAAGCTCATAACCGTGCCCCAGGCCGCTGCCCCAGTGTAATGTAAAATGGAAATCATTTGGGCCAATAAATGCTATTCAAAATTTGACATCCATGGAAATCCTTTGTTCAGGAATTCAAAAACGGGGCACGGGGGCCCAATACCCCGGGGCCCACAAATGTACGGGGGCATTGCAGAAGGAGTATATCCTCAAGCATCCACACAGATGGCTTCCCCGACACAAATCCCTACGAACCAACATACCACCCCTCGCCAGAGGAACAAGAGGAAATGCAGGATTAGGACCTCTGTTCCACCGCCCGTAATAAGTGATAACCACCTGCAAATGGGGTTACAACTGATTCCCACAGGAGTCATGGGACCCACTTCCCTACAGTGACTGTAGACTTATTAATCGGTGCGTAGTTCCCTAAAAGCTTATTAGGTAGTGCAAGAGACCCCCAGGTGTAATAAACTCAGACGACAAAGGGGAGAATAAAAAATAATGCTTAGCTCAACCCAAAGTGTGTAAGTTCCTGTTAATCAAAGGAGATAGAATTGCACAGTATTGCTTCCTCCTACCCGATTTACAAAATTCATTTAAAATGGGTATCGCCTCAAGAAGGAACAATAGAGGAATTTTGTTCCAACTGACTCCAAGTCCCCATGGCTTTGCTGGGTTCGAGACTGTTCAAGGAGGACCAATGTGTAAAAAAAAAATCCAAGGAATAGAAATGAATGGGATTAATAGATACTGTAGCAGACTTCTTTACAATAATAATTTTACGCCAATTGGCCCAAGCACAGGCCACTGCAAAAAGCCTTCAACCATTTTAAGAGGCTTTGGGATAAAATCAACCACCCAGATAAAAGTGCAAGTAATTTTAAAATGGGAGGATGATGAAGGCCATAAAAGAACAGTTGCACCATATATGTTTTACCTAATCCTAACCGGTTACTCTATGGGGAAGAGATATTTTGCAACAAATGGGAAGTAACACACACTGCAACCAAGCCTGCAGAATGTTAACTGTGAGAAGACCTACATGGTCAATCTTAACCAATAAAAGAACTCAAATATCAAAAAGTACAAAAGAGTAATCTTCCCCCTAAAGAGTAATCATTGTCCATAAAGAAAAAAAAAAAAAAAAAAAAAAAGATATATTTTTTTTCGGTGCCACTGAGAAAATAATTTTGAAAAATACCATGGCTTATCTGATCAAGGCAAGATTTGTGGATCCCTCAGTGGCCCCTATCTAAAGAGAAATTACAAGCGGCCCACCAATTTAGTTCAGGAACAATTAGAAGCAGGTCATATAGAACCTTCCACCTCTCCCTGGAATTCCCCCATATTTGTGATCAAGAAAAAGTCAGGAAAATGGCGATTGTTACATGATCTTAGACAAATCAATAAAACCATGCAAGTTATGGGCCTACACAACCTGGACTTTCCTAGTCCCGTAGCTATTCCAAAAACTTTCCATCTTATTACTCTTGATATAAAGGATTGCTTCTTTTCTATTCCCGCCTACATCCTCTGGATGCCCCCAGGTTTGCTTTTTTCCCGTTCCTTCTATGAACAATAATGGCCCTGATCAGAGATAGGTCAATGGAAGGTTTTACCACAGGGAATGGCTAATAAGCCCCACCATATGCAAATATATGTGGACAAGGCTATCCAACCCCATTAAAAATAAATATCCAAACCTCATGTGTCATACATTACATGGATGATATTTTATTGGCCCACCGCTAATCAAAAAAATCTATATTTAATATATTAAGTGATGTGCTAGAAAATTTAAAAAAAATATGGATTCTATATATCAGAAGAAAAAGTTCAAACCAGATCTCCCATATTATATTAGGATTTTAAAATCATGGATACTTTGTTAGACCCCCCAAAAATTTTAATAATTAAAGAACATTTGACCACCCTCAATGATTTCCCAAAAACTACTGGGAGACATTAATTGGCTTCGCCCTACACTAAATCTCACTACTGTCCAACTAAAACCTTTATTTGACATCCTTCGTGGAGATCCTGATCCATCTTCACCACGAACATTGACTCCTGATGCATAGAAAGCTTTAAAGTTAAGTAGAAAAAGAGCCATCGAAGGAGCTCATTGTGATAGATTTGATTTAACTCAATACCGCTGATGTTGATTATTATTTCTTCACAATATACACCCACAGGAGTATTTTGGCAACAAGGCCTTTATATATGGATACATTTGCCCGTCTCCGTCCTAAAAGTATAATTGAATCTTATACCTCCATGGTGGCTAAACTTATTCTCTTCAAGGACTTAAGACTTCTACTATAGAATATTTGGCATTGCACCTCTGCACCACCCTGCTACTATTATTACTCCCTATTCTTCATCACAGATTGAATAACTTATGCTTCAATGAAAATGATTAGGGGCTCTTGCTAAATGATTCTCTACTTCGGCAAAATTTTTGATAATAAAACATTTCCTAAGTCACCCTAAATTATTCCTTTTTGTATAAATCAATCCTATTTATATTTCCACAAGTAATAAAAATTCAACCTAATTCATAAGGAAATAATTTATAAATGTTATTTACAGATGGGTCCTCAAAATGGTAACTGCTAACAGTAGTCACTAAAAAAGAAAATAGGACTTACATAACTGCACAAAAATCAGCTCAATAAGTGGAACTGGAAGCTGAGGAAAAGAAGCTCTCTGGAAAATTTTAGGGAACTAGCTCCGTAAAAACATGTTTTTCAGATAGGCCACTAAATTGTACATAGCCGTACCAAAAATTAAGAGTTTAGCAGGACCATTAGCACCTCATACTCCAGCCTTTTAAAAAATGGTTTTATCAAATACAAAAATACATTTTGTGGGCAAGAAAAGAAACCTCTATTCGCTAGGCCATTTTAAGAGCACATACTAATTGGCCCTAGGTTCCCCTCCATGAAGGTAATCAAAAAAGGCGGAGGATACTTTACAAAAACAGTATTTATTACTTTCAGCGCAACAACAAGCTACTTTATTTCACTCCCCAGTTTTCATGTCAACACCAGCACCTCTTGCAACGTTAGGTTTTTAAAATCACAAAAGGAGCAAGCCAGAACTATTGAAAAAGATTGTAAATCTTCGTATGACACATTTTGCCCAAACCTCATTTCGGAAGTTAACCCTAAGGATGGGATGCCCAGAACATTTGTGGCAGAATGGATGGTTACTCATGTGGCCACAAGTTTTGGAAAATTCTGCAATTTATTCAATGTGACCATATATACATGCACAGGCATGCTTTTTGCTTCCTTACATTCTTGAGAAAAAGTTAAAGATGTTTCTCAGGACAGCGCGGGTCCTTGCTAATAGCACACGCACACAGCAGGAGGGTGTCCGTGAGGTGAGAGGAGCTACCCATGGCAAGCCTGCTCCCAAACCACGGCCGCCACGCTCTCATGGGAAGCAGCAGGACAGCACCAGGTCACGTCCCACGGAGGTCACCATAAAGGAGGCAAGAATAAGGAGCAGAAAGACGACCACGGACAGTGGAGCACTCCGGGGGGGTGGCCACACGCACAGGCAAGAGCGGCCACCTGCTGTTTCAAGAGCTAGAATGTTTGAGAAAATTATAAAGAAGAAGAAGGAGAAGGAGAAGGAGGAAGGAAGGAAGGAAGGAAGGAAAGAAAAGCCCCAAGTAAACTCCAGAGGTGAGGCGACGGACTCAAGATCTGAACCGGAAACGCAATAGATCATCCATCAGTGAAGACCGACCTGCAGGAAGCAGAGGAGTGAGCTGACACAACGCCATTTGAGGGAAACAGAAGATGAGGAGGAGATCCTTCTAAAACTCAAAACAAGACGACAACAACAACAACAAACCCAGAAGAAGTGACGGGGGAGTGGGAGAGGAAGTGAGGACCACCAAGCCGAGCCCCGGAGACCCAACGGCCAGATACCAGGGGTCTGGGGAGGACCGCCAGGCAAGGGAGCCCAGGAGGGCCGCGGCATGGCTAGTGATCAGCTCCCTGGGCTTCCCTCCAGAACACAGGCCCCGGAGAGAGGAGAGGGGTCTCTGGGCCCCGGAGAGAGGAGAGGGGTCTCTGGGCCCCGGAGAGAGGAGAGGGGTCTCTGGGCCCCGGAGAGAGGAGAGGGGTCTCTGGGCCCCGGAGAGAGGAGAGGGGTCTCTGGGCCCCGGAGAGAGGAGAGGGGTCTCTGGGCCCCGAGAGAGGAGAGGGTCTCTGGGCCGACTTCCCGCGGCAGCACTTCCCGGAAGGGGAAGGAAGACTGAAGGACGTCAGAGGCTCAAGAAAGCACGTCCGAGCCACAGCGTCTATGCCACCACACTGACCCTCAGACTGAAGAGCACAGAGGAGACACTCACATGGTGTGACCCGTGTCCCCACAATCCTTCTGAGAGCCTGCTGGAGAGGGGTTTTGACCACTCGGAGGACCAAGGGGACATGGACACCAGGGCGGCTCGTGACCTGAAGACAGGCAGGTTTTGAAGCACTAGAGTGAGACGAGATGTTGTAAAGTTGCAAGGGCTGTGCGGTGTGACGATGTAACTATTGTGCAAATGAAAACAGGGGACAAGGGGGACATCTCCTGAAAGCTGTATGACTTTGTCAGCAGTCACACTCAGTGGTGGCATTAATATGCTCTCCTGAGACTAGCGTCTGTGTCACCAGAATACAGGGGGCGGCCGCCCTCTCTCCCTGGGGCCCTGGAGAGGCAGGATTCCCTGCAACAGGAAGGAGCTCCAGGGAGGACTCCAGATTGTGGTCTCCAAATGCCGCCTTCCACGCCTAGAGCCAGGAAACTGATGGACTCAGGGCTGCAGAAAGCTGCCCAGGCGCAGCCTCAGGAGCTGGGAGCCACAAGGACTGCGAGGGGCCCTCAACAGGACCCAGGCACTGAGTCGGGAGGGTCTCACTGTCCCACGGTGGGGTGACTTTAGTGACACTGATGCTGAGAACTGCCACACACCTGAAGCCACTAGATCTGTGCGAACCCAAGAGTCACGTGCTATTCAGAGAGGAGAGCAAGCGGACTAATGGGCCCCACCGTGAGGGTCACAGGGGCCGACTCTCTCTTGAGAACGAGGTAGGTGCAGTGAGAGCTGGCTCACCTTTGCTGTCAGAAGTGCACCACTGTCACCGAGCAGCAGATGGGGGAGAAGGCCTCTTCCCAGGATCTCGAATCATTCCAACTATTTGATGGAAACAAAGTGGTCAATTGACTTTGCATGCCCAGTGGCTCCCGCCATCACAGATGAGTGCCAGCAGACGCCTGTGTGCGTGCGGCACAGGAGCGGGCACCGCCGGGAGCCTCGCGGGGGGCGGAGCTGCGGCGAGCCAGCCTGCGCCGCGAGCGTGCCCGCCAAGGCCAGGCGTGGGAAGCGCCTCAGCTCGAGCCGCGTGGGCATCCCAGGGACAGGTCGTGACGAGGGGCGCAAAGGCGTGCACACTCACACCACACCAGGCCCACCACCACAAGCTTCCTGGGCGGGGTCCCAGGGTGCACCCCTGGCTCAGAGCCCCGGATAAGCACACGCAAGAGCGGGGACTAGACAAAGCCGACGGTGACCATGCGGAGGAGGGCTTGTACTGGGGTGAGGCCTGTGGGGGTTCTAGTGGGCAGCAAGGGCTTCTCCTTTTTTCTTGTTTTTGACCCCTGGTATGCGGTGGGGCGCAGGTATCAGAGTATTTAGTGTCTTCGGTGGCTTTCTGTGTCGGTGTTCACTTTCACAACATGAAGGGTAAGGGGCTAGGCTGCAGCTCAGGCCGAGCACTTGCCTAGTGTGCGTGGGGCACTGGGTTCCATCCTCAGAACCACATGAAAATAAAAAAAGAAAGGTATTGTGTCCACCTACAACTACGAAATAAATGCTTTAAAAAAATAAATGAATAAGGGTTAACAGGATGGGGGTGTCCCGTGCGAGCTGTGTTCTCCCGGGGTTCCTGCCTTGAAGCCACGACCCCGCCACTCAGCATGTGACTGCACCTGCGGCGAGGCCTTCAAGAGGTGGCCAAGGTAAAGTGGGGGGTCAGGGGGGCCCAAGTCCGTCCTACTGCTGTCCTCAAAGAGGGAACCTGCACGGCCGAGAGACACCAGGGAGTGTGTGTCAAGGACAACCACGGAGGTGCTGCTGGCGGCCCAGGAGAGGCCTCAGGCGGTCAGCCCTGCCGCCTCCTCGACCTTGAATGTCCAGCCTCCAGGACGGGAGGAGTTCTTGGTCCTTTCTGGAGCTGCGCAGCTGGAGTTCAGCAACCTGGGCCACAGTACGGGGGAGGTGGAGTCTCAGCCCAAGCTGGCCACAGGGTCCTCCTGCAGGAGGGACTGCCAAGTGGGCAGAGGCAGGGAGCAAGGGCCCAGACCCCTGCCACTCGGGACCGGAGCCAGCAGCCCGAGGCGACCCAAGACAGCCAAGGCACACAGGGCTTGCTGGTCTTTCAGCAGATTTTTTTTTTTTTTTTTTTTTTTTTTTTTTTAAGAGCAGTTTTAGGTTCACAGCGAAACTGAGCAGGAAGTACAGAGCGTCCACACACCTGTCCCCATACACAGCCCCTCCACCGACTCCCACACCAGAGTCGTCATGATCCATGAACCTACACAGACGTGTCATGGTCACCCCGAGCCCTAGCTGCTTCCAAGACCAAGTCTGTCCTCCCTCCAGATTGGTGTGACTCCTGACTGTAGGAGCCCTAATTAAGATTGCGGTTAGCTGTGAGCCATAAAGATGTTCAGGCATTGCCACCTTCCGTGGTCTCGCGAGACTTGGCCCAGGACATTGCGGATCAGGTCAGCGCCATTTGCATGATCTCGTGAGACTTGGCCCGAGGAATTGTGGATCGGGTCGGCACCATTGGTGTGGTGGTTGCAGGAGTGTGGATGGTGTTGGAGTTGTTGTTGGAGCCAGAGAGAGAAGCTAGCAGAATAAAGAGCTTGTTCGTTTCCAGTCTGCCTCTGAACTTATTCCCGTGGCGTCGTTGCTCCAAGTGGAAATCGCTTCAGGCAGCGACACCTGACCACCTGGTGGGCTGTAGGAAGGAGTGTGTTCTAGTCTCCTGGTCCAAAGTTCTGGGACACGAAGACAGGTGAAACCACGGGAACGGAGAGAAAGGCTGAGGCGGAGCTGCAGTAGCCTCAGCGAGCCGGCGAGCGTGGGAGGCCAAGGGCTGGAGCTGGCATGGGGCTGGGTGCCTTTGCTGGGCCCACTGGGTATAGCTGTGCTCAAAGGCCTGGAAGGGAGACACGGTTGGCTGACGCGACCCAGCAGCCCGAGCAAGATAGCTGGGGGTTGAGAGGAGGCCGCAGACCCCTGGCCCTGGCCCCACAGCCGGAGCTCAGCCAGGGGCTTAGTGTCTTTGTGCCTGGTTCCCTGAGTTTGCAGAATGAAGCGGGGCATTCTGCAAGCCCAGCATGTCTGGGAGAAGAATAGGGAGGGCAACACTGGCCAGTGCTGGTCGTCTGGGCGCCAGGAGACATCAGAAGAGCCTCTTCTTGCAGCTGCAAAGACACCACGAGGCCACTGGGTAGGTGTCTCAGGTGCCACTTCACACCAGGGGCAGCCACAGGGTGGGCTGGGGGCGGCCTCTGAAAAGCAAGCCCCATCTAAATGTAGCCTTGTCTTCCCTTAGAGCCTCGGGTGGGAGCAGAACAAGGGTCCTGGAAAATGGTGACATCCAAATGGGGTCTAGAGCTGGGCTGGTAGCACTGTCCCCGAGTCGTCATCGTAGATTTGACCAAGGTACTGTGGTCATGGAAGGTGAGCCCAGAAGAACTCTCAGAACTGTCTGCTACTTTTCTGCAAACCTAACATTGTTCTAAAAGAAAGAAACATTATCAAAAACACACAAACAGGGCTGGGATCATGGCTCAGCAGGTAGAGCGCTCGCCTAGCGCGTGTGAGGCACTGGATTCAATTCAATCCTCAGCACCACACAAAGTAAATAAATAAAATAAAGGTATCGTGTCCATCTACAACTCACACACACACACACACACACACGCACACAACGAACCACAAGCAAGAACTGCAGGAGGCTGAGCCAGTGGGGAGAGGGCAAGGGTGGTGTGGGGACTGCAGAGTCCATTGGGGACGCTGCGAAGGAGGCCACATGGCTCTCTTTGAGGGCAGAGGTCAGCCCTTTCACGTGCGTTCGACGGTGGAGGTGACCCTAGTGGAGGTCAGGAGCAGGATCAGACAGACAGCGCCGCCCGCCTGAGGCAGCTGCCTGCTCACCTGGTCCTCACTGTCTCCCTTTGTCTTCAGGACAGATGAGCAAACAGTGAGTCACTGGCCCCCAGGGACTCTAAGAGATATGGTGACTCCACGGCGGTTGTCCCCTCCTCATCAGGACTCCTTCTGGATGGTAAAACTCTGGCAGGCGCCTCTGGCTCCTAAGGACCAGCTGTGCCCACTGCAGGGTCAGTTGAGGGCCCACCCCACATAGTCTGTCCAGCCTGTGCCCTGGGCAGGGAGGGACTGCAGGCGCCCCGTGCCCAAGTGGGAAACTGGCTGCATTGCTTCCTCCTCAGTGAATTATTTAAAACAGTCACGAAATCTGCACCAAAGCCACTCCACCCCCCTGTTTGAACTCAGGGCACTCAACCACTGAGCCACATCCCCAGCCCTACTTTGTATTTTACTTAAAGACGGGGTCTCACTGAGTAGCTTAGCACATTGCCATTGCTGAGGTTTTGAGCTCACGATCCTCCTGTCTCAGCCTCCCAAGCCACTGGGATCACAGGCGTGTGCCACCACGCCCGGCACCAAAGCCCCTCTAAGAACACACGGAACAGAAATGCAGCTCCTGAACATTTCAGTCTGGGAGGAAGGAGCTGATTCAGAATCCCCCCCTGGCTTCCTCAGCCTGACTGGCCACCACAGCTGCACAAAGGGACCAGCCTGTCTGCGATGGCCACAGCAGGCCTCACAGCTGTGACAATACAGGCTGCCGAGGCTGTCAACACCTCAGCACGGGCTCCTTCCCGCTGGTCCGGGTCCCTTCTGGGCCTGGACAGGATGATGCAATGTTTGCATCCTGTGTTGGCATAGCTCGGGCCCTTCCGTGGGGATGGGCTGACCCCTGGCGGCCAACCTGCACGTTGCCAGGCTCAGAGCTTCTAACCAACTTTTAGGCCAAGTTGCATCAGCCAAGGAGCCGCTAAGAAAGCCGAGATCTGTCAGCTCCGGGGGGCCACAGGTCCCGCTTTGTGTGGGTTGGGGCAGGTCAAGGGACTTCAGGAAGTCTGCCTTGAGGCTCAGCTGCTCAGCGCTGCGGGGACTGTGTCTGACTGACCCCTTGCAACTGGCTTCTGGCCAGTGGGAGCTGGTGGCCAGGAAGGACCCTCCCAGGAGGCTCTGCCACTGCTGCTGAGCCAGGCAGGGTCTGTGGGGACCCCTCGGGCTTCAGCCCTCTCTGGCTCATCCTCAGCCCACGAAAGGGTCAGTCATCTCTGGGCAAAGGCCAAAGCGCCCGATATGAAGAGAAAACAAAACATCCCTCACTCCTTTGAAACACGTTGTCACCAGTGAAATGTCACCAGCCACTCCTGTTCCTGGCAGCTTCACTGGAGGCAGGGGTGGCTCAAGGGTCAGAAATGGGGGCAGACAGGGGCAGGGTGAGGGTGCTCAGCTCACATGGTACCCAGGGCCTATTTTCTGGCTCCTCTCCCCTGCTCTCCACCTCTGTTATTGTGAAACATGTACTAATACGGGGTTTCCTGTGTGCCCCTAGGCAAAGTGCTGGGATTGCTAATTAGTGGTGTGACTGTCGCCCTCTGCTGGCAGACGGCAGCATCGCGACTTCCCTGGTGGATGGTCCCTGGGAGGCATCCAGAGAAGTCAAGGTGCATGCACCAGGAAAACAATAATTTAAACGTCCTTTAACATCATAATGACAACAGTGAGTCGGTGAGACGGCTGCAAGGTGACTGTGACCCTAGTGTGCTCCCGCGTGACACTGCAGGCCCAGGTCCGCTTCAGGTGTGTGACTCCTAAACCCACCCAAACAGTGGTCTCTGCTTCCCGCAGCCACTGGAGAACGTGCTGAGCGCAGGACAGAGCAAGCTGCTGGTTTGAGGTGCGCTTTAAAAAGGCTGGAATTCGCTGGCTCACGCCTGTAAAAACTTTGGGAGGCTGAGGCAGGAGGATCGCGAGTTCAAAGCCAGGGTGGCGAGGCACTTAGCAACTCAGTGAGCTCTACAAAAAAGCCTGGGGATGTGACCCAACGAGTCCCCTGAGAACTTTCTTGCCGGGCAGGCGCACGCCTGTAGGCACTTTGGAGGATGAGCAGGAGGATCGCGAGTTCAAAGCCAGCCTCAGCAATGGCGAGGCACTTAGCAACTCAGTGAGACCCTGTCTCTAATAAAATACAAAAAAGGGCTGGGGATGAGGCCCAGTGGTCGAGTGCCCCTGAGTTCAATCCCCGGTACCAAAAAAAAAAAAAAAAAAAAAAAAAAAAAAAAAGGCTGGAATTCTGAGCCCAACGGTGGAGGATGGGGATGGTTCTGCCAATGAGTTGGTTTAAAAATAATTTTTTTTTTTTTCAGTACAGGGGATGGAACCCAGAGACGCTTTATCTCTGAGCTACACTCCCAGCCCTTGTCATTTTTAAGACGGGGACTTGCTAATTCACCCAAGCTGGCCTGGAACTTGTGATCCTCCTGCCTCAGCCTCCTGAATTGTTGGAATTATAGGCATGGCCGCCCAAGCCACCACAGTTTCTAAAATCCCTCTAACATTGCCCTTTTGAGCGCTTGGTACTTTAATCCTGCTCGACCTAGGGGCCAGCTCAGTTTTCCCACCAGTGATCAGATAGCCAGCAACCTGTGCCGAGGGCTCTCGGCAGCAGCCTTTAAATGCCGCTGTCTGGCTACGGGCAAAGACCACTGCCAAACTGCCCATTCTCAGGAAGAGCTCTTCTCTTGCTGTTCAGCCGCAGAGTCCAATGGAGGCCATCTGGAGGGCCAGGTGTTACCTTCGTGGAAGCTGGTTCTGAAACCTCCCTCCTGGGCGTGGAGCTAACCACATCCTCCTAGTTCTGGCCCAGCTAGTGAATGATGCAACCCACAGAGAAGAAGTGAAATGCAGCGGAGGCCGCCCCTGCACCAGAATCTGGGGTAGGCGGCGGCAGAAGGCACGGCGGGTTCATACCAGGAAACCCGATCGAGGGCTTGGCAACGTGCTGCCAGTATTTCTTAGACAAACCACAGACAGGTCACTGTCATCTGATCTCCAAGTAACCCAAGATGTTCCCAGTAACAGCACTTCCTCTGATGACGCTGGTCCTACTCCAGAAATGGCTTATACTTGCCACGTACTCCATCCTTTCCCACCCCATCCTCCCTCCTGCCATGACTCACTTGCCTTTGTGTCCCCAGGACAAAAATGTGGCCCCGTTTGTTAAATGCAAATATATCATTAATAAATGGTGAATGAAGAAGGTTCCCACACGGCCCATGAAGACATGCAGAAAACACGTGCCTGGCATGGCCAGAGGAAGGGAGCGGGTTAGCTGGCCAGCCTGTGTGTGAGGCGTCCACTTCCAGAGACTAAGAGCCACATGCCCTGGGTAGCGACACTCAAGCGAGCTGCAAATCAAGAATCAAAGAGTGGTGACAGGGGCCGGCGGCTCAGCGAGTGCCCTCATAACTGAGGCAACGATTAGGTCAGGCATGGGTTTGGTTGACCTTGTGGAGCCCGAGAGTCTCACTGGGAATCTGTCACTCTGGTCTCTAACGTCCGCATTAAGGATTCTGGTGTCAGTTCTCCTGCTCATTCATTTCTTATATCTGTCTATTTTTCTTTCCTTCTATTACTTTTTGTTCTAGCCTCTGAAGGAGGCCTGGAGCAGCGCAGAGGGGCTCTGAGCACTGGGTCCTGGACACGCTGACAGCACTGAAGGAAAACACTGGCTAGGTCACTCCAGGGAACCAGCGGGAAGTGACCTCAGGCAAGACTGAGCACAGGTGACACCACTCCGAGGTCTGGGAGGCCTCATGCTCCCTCAGCTCCAGTCCCATCAAATGCGCCTGGTGTCCTAGTCTCCCACGAGGCCCCTCTGCGCCAAGAGAGAGTTGACACCAGCTTCAATAACAACACAACTCCAGCACTTGCCTGTTAACATGGCCAAACTCCAGAGCGAGAGGGACACCAAAGGCTAGTGAGGGGGGAATCTCTCCACAAGAGCCGTGTGTTGACTCTTTCCCTCGATTCATACACGAAAGAGCAGCCCTGGGTGACCAGGACCGTGCAGAAGTCACGAAGTGGTGGTGGGGACGTGGAAGCCAGTGCTCACCTGCCAGAAAGCAGGTCGTGGACAGACTGACAGGAAGCGGCCTGAGTCTGCAGGCTCCTGCAGGCCTAGGAGCACGCCGCGCCTCCTGACACCGTGCTCAGCTTCAACGCCAGGCCAAGGGTGGCTTCTCGGGCTGGGACCAGGCGTGCGGCACGGCTTCTGTCTTCTTTCTGTTCTCTGCACGGTTCTCTACGTTGGGCCTTCTCTCTTTCCTATCTTTGCATCGGATGACTCACAAACGTCCTCATCTTCATGTGACGCCTTCAGCCCCAGTGATGACGGCAGAACCCAGGAGACCTGCCCCGCAGCTGAGCAGAGGAGGGAGCTCCCAAGGGATCCTTGCTTCCTGTCGGTCGGAGGAAGTTACCCAGATGCCAACAGGGCTCTGCCGGAGGGAGACTCTAAGTGCCTTTGCGGTGCCCTCTTTGTTTCTGCTCACATTTTCCAAAACTTGAAGGCGCATCTGCATTGATCACACACTGGAAAACGCCATTTGAAAATGAAGCAGAGCTGCACGTCCAGGCACAGGGTGGACACGTCTGGGGTGCCCGCAGGGACGCGGGTGAGCCGTCAGTGTGGAGATGCTGAGAGATGGAGGACCTTTAAGAGGTGGGCCTCATGGTGAGTCCTTAGGTCACTGGGAAGCTGCCCTCAGAAGGGCTTTTGAGGGGTTTTTGAGCTCTCGGGAGAGCATGTCGTTAGAAAAGCAAGCCTGACCTCTGAGTGGCTCTCTGGCTCCCTGTTTCAAGATGTGACCTCTTTCTCCTCTGTGCACTCTGCCCACCATCCTCCATGGGCTCCTGCAAGAGCTGGCCCCTGCTCTTTACACTGATTCTCTGAGTCAAACTCCTTTTCTTTGTTAAAATAATCTGCCTCAGTTCTTTCATTATAATAACGAAAAACAAATACAATGAGGTTATTTGGACTATTCCTACCATTTGAAACAAATGAAAAATGCAGGATAAATGTTGAAACAGGTCTTCTTAAAGGCATGAGAAAGCTAAATAGGAAGTAAGGAATCACCAGTCCTGAATATGAGAGGTAGATATCAAGAAAGGTCACTGGGCTCTGAGACCCCTTTCCTTACAGACACAAACCAGTCTTAACGCACTCAGATTGGGTTTGGCAGCCTCCAAGGGCAAGGCAAAGCCAAGGCTGGAGCTAAGAGAGACCTGCCAGGTTCTGCTGAGGCCTCAAGAGCTCTGCTGGAGTGGCCAGGGCCAGGAGCCAGGAGGCAGTCCCTCAGCACCATGTGCCCGTTGGAGAGGGGATCCCTGAGACGCTGGCCACACCGCAGCCCTTCCTGGGACATTCAGCCAGAGTCAGCCCCACCCGGGATGTCTGAAAGCCTCCACCACAAACCTGGCTGGCAGTGCCCGTGGTTTTCTAAGAGTGCCCGTGATTTTCTGATGACAGCGAAAGCTATTACTCTCTGGGGTAACGGAGACCTTTCAAAGGACACTCACAGATGATTCTCCAAGGACAATGAGTACAATTATTGAACCACAAAATGACAAAATAAAAGACAAGGTTTAAAGTATCTACAGGGAAAGGGGAACTAAGAAAAGAATCAAGCAGATTGGAGAAAAAACAAACAGGACTTTTGTCCCATTCTATCATCAGCTGTCGTTAACCAGGGTGAGAATTGTGTGGACAGCTTAGACTGACTTGCTGGGGCTAAGAAAGAAGCCAAGAACCAGCAGACAGGCCAGCAGGCAGCCCAGGAAGACTGGACGCTGGAACCTGCAGGAGAGAGGCTGAGATTTGGGAGGCATCGAGAGGGACGCTGGACGGTGGCTGGGCGACACAGGAGGACAGGGGCAGTGAGAAGGGACACTGGATGGTCGCTGGGTGACACGGGATGACAGAGGCAGTGAAAAGGGACACTGGACGGTCGCTAGGGTGACACAGGAGGACAGAGGCAGTGAAAAGGGACACTGGACGGTCGCTGGGTGACACAGGAGGACAGGGGCAGTGAGAAGGGACACTGGACGGTCGCTGGGTGACACAGGAGGACAGAGGCAGTGAGAAGGGACACTGGACGGTTGCTGGGTGACACAGGAGGACAGGGGCAGTGAGAAGGGACACTGGACGGTCGCTGGGTGACACAGGAGGACAGGGGCAGTGAGAAGGGACACTGGACGGTCGCTGGGTGACACAGGAGGACAGGGGCAGTGAGAAGGGACACTGGATGGTCGCTGGGTGACACAAGAGGACAGGGGCAGTGCAGGAGCCCTGTTTGGGGATTGACTTGAATTGCAGTTGACTATGAGCCGTGGAGATTTGGCCTTTGTCGCCACCCGTAGTCTCACGGGATTTGTTGCGGGATCTCGAGTGACTTGGCCGAAATTGCTGATCGGGTCAGCGCCATTTTTAGGGTGTGTTTTGGCGTGTGTTAGTCGTTGTTAGAACCAGAGAGAAAAGTTATCAGAATAAAAAGCTGTTTGTCTCCAGTTTGCTTCTGAAGTTCTTCCCGCGGCTCCGTTGCTCCAAGCGCTTCAGGCGGCAACAGGTGGCGGCCCGTACGGGGACTTCGGAGCGGACAGGTAAGAACTGAAAGGTCTCTAAAGATGGGTTCGAATATAACTGAATTCCAAGTGATAGAGGCTATGCAAAGACTCCTTGATATACCTGACTCTGTTCTCAGTGAGGAGTATATAGACAAAAGTGAAAGTGATCAAAAAAGTGTAGATTCCACTGGGCCAACTGAGACCAGTAAAGAGAGTATTAGAAGAGACCCAAAAATGACAAAAATCCAAGCTATTAAAGCTATTCGGGAGTTATTGGCGAAAGCTGAAGGATACTTGCTCTCACTGGAACCTGGGCCTCAGGATATTGCTGTCAGTGAAATTAGCAGTGGTGAGGAATCTAGTAAAAGTGATCCTGAGAAAATGAGGAAAAAGAAATTTAAAAAGACCGAGAAAAAGGTCCGTCAGGCAGAGGAGTCACTTGTGTCCTCTACTCCCCCATGGGTGGAATCCATTACAGAAAATATGAAGGGTATTACTAGGCATTTGCATACCCTAGAAACAGAAATAAAAAGTCTTTCTGATCGCTTATGCGCTCTCGAGGACAACTCACAGATACATTGGGAACCGCCAGCATTTGAAAAGAAAAATGGACAGAGTGTCCATCAGTCAGTAGATTTCAAAACAATAAAAAATCTCAAAGAGGCAGTAATGACTTATGGGCCCCAAGCTCCTTTCACGTTGAGTATGCTGGAGTCCCTTAACACCTTTAGCTTAACCCCCTCAGACTGGAAAAGTCTATGTAAAGCAACATTAAGCGGGGGGCAATTCTTGGTTTGGCGATCGCAATTCCAAGAACTTTGTATAGAAACGGCTAAAAGAAACGCGGCTGCAGGGTTTGAAAACTATAATATAGACATGCTCACAGGAGAAGGGCAATTCGCAGACTTACAGGCTCAAACAGATTATGACCCAGATATATATGCTCAGATAAATGCAGCTGCCTTAGAGGCATGGAAAACTGTACAAGGACCTGGGGATCTACAAGGTAGCTTGTCAAAAGCGATTCAAGGACCTAATGAGCCGTATGCCGACTTTGCTGATCGACTTTTGAGAACTGCAGGTAGTGTGTTTGCAGATGTTGACCAAGCTATGCCATTAGTTGTTCAATTAGCTTTTGAAAATGCAAATAAATGGTGCCAAGCAGCCATCAGGCCATGGAGAACTAAAAAGGATCTTTCCGTATATATACAACTATGTAAAGATATAAATGGCGCCTTTGTCACAGGAAATGTGATTGCAGCCTCAATGAGAGGTGCTTCCTCTCGAAATTTCACAAAGGCTAAACGTAGATATTATAATCAATCAGGATATTCCAGGCAAAATTATCATAATCAATCAGGCAATTCTAGGCAAAATCCCAAAAGAGAAATAAGATCAAGCTCATACCGTGCCCCAGGCCGCTGCCCCAGGTGTAAAAAGGGAAATCATTGGGCCAATAAATGCTATTCAAAATTTGACATCCATGGAAATCCTTTGTTCAGGAATTCAAAAAACGGGGCACGGGGCCCAATACCCCGGGGCCCACAAATGTACGGGGCATTGCAGAAGGAGTATCCTCAAGCATCCACTCAGATGCTTCCCCGACACAATCCCTACTACCCATCCACTCCCTCGCCAGAGGAACAAGAGGAAATGCAGGATTAGACCTCTGTTCCACCGCCCGAATAGTGTTAACACCTGAAATGGGGGTTCAACTGATTCCCACAGGAGTCAGGGGACCTCTTCCCTCAGGGACTGTAGGACTTATTATCGGGCGTAGTCCTAAAAGCTTATTAGGTTTGCAAGTGACCCCAGGTGTAATAAACTCAGACTACAAAGGGAAATAAAAATAATGCTTAGCTCACCCCAAAGTATAACTTCTGTTAATCAAGGAGATAGAATTGCTCAGTTGCTTCTCCTTCCCAATTTACATAATTCATTTAAAATGGGTATGCCTCAAGAAGGGAACAATACAGGATTTTGTTCCACTGACTCAAGTCCCATGGCTTGCTGGGTTCGAGACTGTTCAAGGAGGCCTATGTGTAAAATAAAAATCCAAGGAATAGAAATGGAGGGATTAACAGATACTGGAGCTGACTCTTCCATTATTAATTTACGCCAATGGCCCAAGCACTGACCTCTGCAAAAAGCTTCAACCAGTTTAAGAGGCTTGGGATATAATAACCTCCCAGATAAAAGTGCAGTAATTTTAAAATGGGAGGATGATGAAGGCCATAAAGGAACATTTCAGCCTTATGTTTTACCTAATCTACCGGTTACTTTATGGGGAAGAGATATTTTGCAACAAATGGGAGTACACCTTGCAACCAAGCCTGCAGATGTTAAATGTGAAAACCTACAGGGTAATCTTAACCATAAAAGAACTCATTATCAAAAAGTACAGAGTAATCTTAACCCTAAAAGTAATCATTGTCATAAAGGAAAAAGATATTTTTTTTCGGGGCCACTGAGAAAATAATTTTGAAAATACCATGGCTTTCTGATAAGCCAGTGTGGGTCCCTCAGTGGCCCCTATCTAAAGAGAAATTACAAGCGGCCCACCAATTAGTTCAGGAACAATTAGAAGCAGGTCATATAGAACCTTCCACCTCTCCCTGGAATTCCCCCATATTTGTGATCAAGAAAAAGTCAGGAAAATGGCGATTGTTACATGATCTTAGACAAATCAATAAAACCATGCAAGTTATGGGCCTACTCAACCTGGACTTCCTAGTCCCGTAGCTATTCCAAAAAATTTCCATCTTATTACTCTTGATATAAAGGATTGCTTCTTTTCTATTCCCCTACATCCTCTGGATGCCCCCAGGTTTGCTTTTTCACTTCCTTCTATGAACAATAATGGCCCTGATCAGAGATATCAATGGAAGGTTTTACCACAGGGAATGGCTAATAGCCCCACCATATGCCAAATATATGTGGACAAGGCTATCCAACCCATTAAAAATAAATATCCAAACCTCATGTGTCTACATTACATGGATGATATTTTATTGGCCCACCCTAATCAAAAAATCTTATTTAATATATTCAGTGATGTGGTAGAAAATTTAAAAAAATATGGATTATATATAGCAGAAGAAAAAGTTCAAACCAGATCTCCCATATTATATTTAGGATTTAAAATCATGGATACTTTTGTTAGACCCCAAAAAATTTTAATAAATAAAGAACATTTGACCACCCTCAATGATTTCCAAAAACTACTGGGAGACATTAATTGGCTTCGCCCTACACTAAATCTCACTACTGGCCAACTAAAACCTTTATTTGACATCCTTCGTGGAGATCCTGATCCATCTTCACCACGAACATTGACTCCTGATGCTAGGAAAGCTTTAAAGTTAGTAGAAAAAGCCATCGAAGGAGCTCATTGTGATAGATTTGATTTAACTCAACCGCTGATGTTGATTATTATTTCTTCACAATATACACCCACAGGAGTATTTTGGCAACAAGGGCCTTTATTATGGATACATTTGCCCGTCTCTCCTAAAAGTATAATTGAATCTTATACCTCCATGGTGGCTAAACTTATTCTTCAAGGACTTAAGACTTCTACTAAAATATTTGGCATTCACCCTGCTACTATTATTACTCCCTATTCATCATCACAGATTGAATACTTATGCTTCAATGATAATGATTGGGCTATAGCTAAATGCTCTACTTCTGCAAATTTTGATAATCATCTTCCTAAGTCCCCTATATTATCTTTTTGTATTAGTCATCCTATTATATTTCCACAGGTAATAAAAAATCAACCTATTCCTAAGGCATTTAATGTATTTACAGATGGGTCCTCAAATGGTACTGCTACAGTAGTCACTAAAAAAGAAAATATGACTTACATAACTGCACACAAATCAGCTCAACTAGTGGAACTGGAAGCTGTGGTAAGAGCTCTGGAAAATTTTAGGGACCAGCCCGTAAACATTTTTTCAGATAGCCACTATATTGTACAAGCCGTCCCAAAATTAGAGTTAGCAGGACCAATAGCACCTCATACTCCAGCCTTTAAATTGTTTTATCAAATACAAAAACTTTTGTGGGCAAGAAAAGAACCTCTATTCGTAGGCCATATTAGAGCACATACTAATTTGCCTGGTCCCCTCCATGAAGGTAATCAAAAGGCTGATGAACTTACAAAAACAGTATTTATACTTTCAGCGCTACAACAAGCTACTTTATTTCATTCCCAGTTTCATGTCAACAGCACCACCTTGCAACGTAGGTTTAAAATCACAAAGGAGCAAGCCAGAACAATTGTAAAAGATTGTAAATCTTGTATGACACATTTGCCCAATCCTCATTTCGGAGTTAACCCTAGAGGATTAATGCCCAATCATTTGTGGCAGATGGATGTTACTCATGAGCCAAGTTTTGGAAAATTGCGATTTATTCACGTGACCATAGATACATGCTCAGGCATGATTTTTGCTTCCTTACATTCTGGAGAAAAAGTTAAAGATGTTACATCTCATTGTTTGCAAGCTTTTGCTGCATTGGGCATCCCCAAAATGCTTAAAACAGATAATGGCCCCGCATATACGTCCTCATCTTTCAAACAGTTTTGCGCAAAATTCAATATATCCCATAAAACAGGCATCCCATACAATCCTCAGGGTCAGGGCATTATTGAAAGAGCAAACCGAACACTGAAAATTATGTTATTAAAACAAAAAGAAGGAAATTGGAAAAGTCCTAAGGACAGATTGGCAGTTGCCCTGTTTACCTTAAATTTTTTAACTTTAGACTCTAATGGTTATTCTGCTGGAGACAGACATTGGAATCCACACCAACAACATAAACCTTTGGTTTACTGGAAGGATGTTCTTTCAGGTACATGGAAGGGTCCAGATCCAGTATTAATTTGGGGAAGAGGGTCTGTTTGTGTTTTTCCAAAAGACGAATCCTCTCCAATATGGATACCATCTAGATTAATAAAACAGGTACCACATCAAAATGATCAAGATGAAGTTATTGAAGAATCAAGATTAATAAAAAAGGTACAAAATCAAGAGGACCAAGATGAAGGTATAGAATGATTCCCTCAAAAGAGTCCTTCAAAATATTTCACAACTTAAGTGTCATTCCTCCCGGCCGGGACGAGGAGATCTCTCTTTAGTGTGCACACAATTGTATTTTTTTTTCTTTTCTTTTTATACATGTCTTTATGTCTGTACATTTGTCTATATTTCATGTTAATGTGACGTCACAAATATATGTTTGTATGTTTGTTCCTCTGTCCAGTGTGACGTCACAAAGAACAAAGCGCTTATGAAAAAGAATATATATATATATATATATATATATATATATATATATATATATGGATCCAAATAACTTTAATTCATTTTAGGTTAAGAGTATTCAATTTAGGTAAATAATTTTATAAATGAAGGTACTTTCAATTTTGATTTATAGGTGTCCCTGGGACTTCTCTTTAGCAAACAATATGACTAGTGCTATATAACCTGATATTTTGGTGTTTTGACTTAAGATTGTTTATTTGTTATTAACTTCATTTGTTTAATAGCTCATTAATTTCAATTATCTCAACAGGTAAAAGATTGCTCTGTATACAGAGACTCAAGGGTTCCAGCTAACAAATTATTTCTCTCAAGTGCCTTTACCTTTTCTTTAACCTATCTTTAATGCAGTAATTACCCTCAGTCTTTCTTTGTTTTGTTCTAAATATGACATTTTTCCAACTTATGTTTGTAGAAGCTCAACCAGCGATGTATGTGAACAAAAATCAACTTTAATTTTCTAATCTAATTATTCTATTTTGTAGTTTGACAACTCGCCTCTTGACTCAGTGCTGCAATAGCACTGCCTTTCCTTTAATAATTGATGCTTGAGTTTCTAGGTAGCGGGCCCTGAAGATTTGCCGGTGGCATTGTCTAAACATAAAAAAGACGTCTGCTGCTCAAACATCAAACAACCTCACCAACAGTGTGGCCTCTGCTCTACATGCATGGGGCCTCCTACATCAACATGTTATAACAAATGGACATTTTGATCTTTCATTGTTTGGGACTTTACGGGACAATGCCTTGCGGGTATTTGTCTAGAGAATTCAGTGTGTTACTTGATGGAACTTAGGGCAGCTGATTTGTTTAAACAATTTGATATGCTATGCAATTTGGCTCATCACCAAAAGGCTTGTTGCCTTAAAGCCACAACATCTCCTCACAATTGGACGGCTGTTAGTCATCATATATAGTCGATCCTAAAGGGCTCCATTGGATGGCTGGTTAGCCAATGACGGGTAAGATCCCCAGAGGGGGACAACCTAAGACAGGCACAGTCGCACGGGACAGTCTCATGTGGCCGACATATCAACCTAAGACAGGAGTCAAGGGCACAGCCTTGATTATCCGATGACGGGTAAGAATGTTGGTTGCACATAGACGTCCTAGAGCATTACCTCTTTTAAAACAAAAAGGGGGAAATGCAGGAGCCCTGTTTGGGGATTGACTTGAATTGCAGTTGACTATGAGCCGTGGAGATTTGGCCATTGTTGCCACCCGTAGTCTCACGGGATTTGTTGCGGGATCTCGAGTGACTTGGCCGAAATTGCTGATCGGGTCAGCGCCATTTTTAGGGTGTGTTTTGGCGTGTGTTAGTCGTTGTTAGAACCAGAGAGAAAAGTTATCAGAATAAAAAGCTGTTTGTCTCCAGTTCGCCTCTGAAGTTTTTCCCGCGGCTCCGTTGCTCCAAGCGCTTCAGGCGGCAACAGGGCAGTGAGAAGGGACGCTGGACAGTCACTGGGTGACACAGGAGGACAGAGGCAGTGAGAAGGGACACTGGATGGTCACTGGGTGACAAAGGAGGACAGGGGCAGTGAGAAGGGACACTGGATGGTCACTGGGTGACACAGGAGGACAGGGGCAGTGAGAAGGGACACTGGACGGTCACTGGGTGACACAGGAGGACAGAGGCAGTGAGAAGGGACACTGGATGGTCACTGGGTGACACAGGAGGACAGGGGCAGTGAGAAGGGACACTGGACGGTCACTGGGTGACACAGGAGGACAGAGGCAGTGAGAAGGGACACTGGACGGTCACTGGGTGACACAGGAGGACAGGGGCAGTGAGAAGGGACGCTGGACGGTCACTGGGTGACACAGGAGGACAGGGGCAGTGAGCAGGGACGCTGGACGGTCACTGGGTGACACAGGAGGACAGGGGCAGTGAGAAGGGACACTGGATGGTCACTGGGTGACACAGGACAGGGGCAGTGAGAAGGGACACTGGGCGGTCACTGGGTGACACAGGACAGAGGCAGTGAGAAGGGACGCTGGATGGTCACTGGGTGACACAGGACGACAGGGGCAGTGAGAAGGGACACTGGATGGTCACTGGGTGACACAGGACAGAGGCAGTGAAAAGGGACACTGGATGGTCACTGGGTGACACAGGAGGACAGAGGCAGTGAGAAGGGACACTGGATGGTCGCTGGGTGACACAGGAGGACAGAGGCAGTGAGATGGACACTGGATGGTCACTGGGTGACACAGGACAGGGGCAGGGGCACACTGGGGCACTGTGAGCAGGGATGCTGGATGGTCACTGGGTGACACAGGAGGACAGGGGCAGTGAGAAGGGACACTGGATGGTCATTGGGGTGACACAGGACAGAGGCAGTGAGAAGGGACACTGGATGGTCACTGGGTGACACAGGAGGACAGAGGCAGTGAGCAGGGACACTGGACGGTCGCTGGGTGACACAGGAGGACAGGGGTAGTGAGAAGGGACACTGGATGGTCGCGGGGTGACACAGGAGGAGAGGGAGCAATGGTTCTCTGAAGGCAAAATGACTGAGAAGTCCCAGACATGATGTAGCCAAGGCTCACAAGAGCAGTCAGTGTCCAGTGGGATGAGTAAAAGTGAACCAGTATCCAGATAGACCTCATTGAAACTCAGGATAATAAAGACAGAATCATGAAAGCAGTCAGAGGAAACAATTTCCAGGAAGATCTCTGGAAAATCTCCAAATACACGCTTGTAGGCAGTCCCTGGGTCTAAGAAGAAAGGGAAATCAGCGAGTATTTTGTGCTGAATGACAATCAAAGCGTAGCACATCAAATTTGGGAAAGATCTGCAGCAACGCTCAAAGGGAAATGGAGAAAAACAGAGATTTCCAATCAATGAACTCAACTTCAAAGCTAAAAAAATTAAAAGGCAGCAAATTAAACCCACAGTAAGCTGAAGAAAGGAAATAATAAATATCAGAAAGGAAAACACAAGAAATATAGGGGGAAATCAGCAACGTTCTTTGAGAAGATTGATGAAGCTGATAGACCTCCAACTTGACCTGGACAGATCAGCGCGGGATAGGAGAGAAAGGAATTAATGGTATCAGAGAGAGAGAGAGAGAGAGAGAGAGAGAGAGAGAGCAAAAGATACCATGTAAGCCCCCTTCCTATGTGAGAAATGTCCATCATCTACGGTCCTGCAACACTATGGGATAGCAATTGTGGGGGGCATCTTGAAATTTTGCCTACCACAAAGATAGAATCCTTTCCCCCTAAGATTGGGAACAAGGCAAGAATGTCCCTCCTACTTCTATTCAACACAACCGTGGGGGTTCTAGCCCTGCAGTAAGAAAACAAAAGAAAGTACCAGATTGAAAGGAAAAAGTCAACTGTCTCTAATCACAGACTACATGATCATCAATGGGACCAGGTTATGGAATCCACCCAAAGCTGCCAGAGCTAATCAGTGACTGAGGCTTTTGGCTATGTGGTTGATATGAAAAACCATTGTTCTCCAATGCATCAGCAACATTTTATGAATGGAAGTTGAAGTTAAGTGAATAATGCCATATACAATAGTATCAAAAGATGAAATACTTAGTGAGAAATCTAACAGATGATGTGCAAGACCCATATGGAAAGGAAAAAACCTCAGAAGTTTTAAAAAGGCTCAAATAAACATATTATGTTGTCGCCGCCTGAAGCGCTTGGAGCAACGGAGCCGCGGGAAGAACTTCAGAGCAAACTGGAGACAAACAGCTTTTTATTCTGATAACTTTTCTCTCTGGTTCTAACAACAACTAACATACGCCAAAACACACCCTAAAAATGGCGCTGACCCGATCAGCAATTTCGGCCAAGTCCTCGAGATCCCGCAACAAATCCCGTGAGACTACGGGTGGCAACAATGGCCAAATCTCCACGGCTCATAGTCAACTGCAATTCAAGTCAATCCCCAAACAGGGCTCCTGCATTTCCCCCTTTTTGTTTTAAAAGAGGTAATGCTCTAGGACGTCTATGTGCAACCAACATTCTTACCCGTCATCGGATAATCAAGGCTGTGCCCTTGACTCCTGTCTTAGGTTGATATGTCGGCCACATGAGACTGTCCCGTGCGACTGTGCCTGTCTTAGGTTGTCCCCCTCTGGGGATCTTACCCGTCATTGGCTAACCAGCCATCCAATGGAGCCCTTTAGGATCGACTATATATGATGACTAACAGCCGTCCAATTGTGAGGAGATGTTGTGGCTTTAAGGCAACAAGCCTTTTGTGATGAGCCAAATTGCATAGCATATCAAATTGTTTAAACAAATCAGCTGCCCTAAGTTCCATCAAGTAACACACTGAATTCTCTAGACAAATACCCGCAAGGCATTGTCCCGTAAAGTCCCAAACAATGAAAGATCAAAATGTCCATTTGTTATAACATGTTGATGTAGGAGGCCCCATGCATGTAGAGCAGAGGCCACACTGTTGGTGAGGTTGTTTGATGTTTGAGCAGCAGACGTCTTTTTTATGTTTAGACAATGCCACCGGCAAATCTTCAGGGCCCGCTACCTAGAAACTCAAGCATCAATTATTAAAGGAAAGGCAGTGCTATTGCAGCACTGAGTCAAGAGGCGAGTTGTCAAACTACAAAATAGAATAATTAGATTAGAAAATTAAAGTTGATTTTTGTTCACATACATCACTGGTTGAGCTTCTACAAACATAAGTTGGAAAAATGTCATATTTAGAACAAAACAAAGAAAGACTGAGGGTAATTACTGCATTAAAGATAGGTTAAAGAAAAGGTAAAGGCACTTGAGAGAAATAATTTGTTAGCTGGAACCCTTGAGTCTCTGTATACAGAGCAATCTTTTACCTGTTGAGATAATTGAAATTAATGAGCTATTAAACAAATGAAGTTAATAACAAATAAACAATCTTAAGTCAAAACACCAAAATATCAGGTTATATAGCACTAGTCATATTGTTTGCTAAAGAGAAGTCCCAGGGACACCTATAAATCAAAATTGAAAGTACCTTCATTTATAAAATTATTTACCTAAATTGAATACTCTTAACCTAAAATGAATTAAAGTTATTTGGATCCATATATATATATATATATATATATATATATATATATATATATTATTCTTTTTCATAAGCGCTTTGTTCTTTGTGACGTCACACTGGACAGAGGAACAAACATACAAACATATATTTGTGACGTCACATTAACATGAAATATAGACAAATGTACAGACATAAAGACATGTATAAAAAGAAAAGAAAAAAAAAAATACAATTGTGTGCACACTAAAGAGAGATCTCCTCGTCCCGGCCGGGAGGAATGACACTTAAGTTGTGAAATATTTTGAAGGACTCTTTTGAGGGAATCATTCTATACCTTCATCTTGGTCCTCTTGATTTTGTACCTTTTTTATTAATCTTGATTCTTCAATAACTTCATCTTGATCATTTTGATGTGGTACCTGTTTTATTAATCTAGATGGTATCCATATTGGAGAGGATTCGTCTTTTGGAAAAACACAAACAGACCCTCTTCCCCAAATTAATACTGGATCTGGACCCTTCCATGTACCTGAAAGAACATCCTTCCAGTAAACCAAAGGTTTATGTTGTTGGTGTGGATTCCAATGTCTGTCTCCAGCAGAATAACCATTAGAGTCTAAAGTTAAAAAATTTAAGGTAAACAGGGCAACTGCCAATCTGTCCTTAGGACTTTTCCAATTTCCTTCTTTTTGTTTTAATAACATAATTTTCAGTGTTCGGTTTGCTCTTTCAATAATGCCCTGACCCTGAGGATTGTATGGGATGCCTGTTTTATGGGATATATTGAATTTTGCGCAAAACTGTTTGAAAGATGAGGACGTATATGCGGGGCCATTATCTGTTTTAAGCATTTTGGGGATGCCCAATGCAGCAAAAGCTTGCAAACAATGAGATGTAACATCTTTAACTTTTTCTCCAGAATGTAAGGAAGCAAAAATCATGCCTGAGCATGTATCTATGGTCACGTGAATAAATCGCAATTTTCCAAAACTTGGCTCATGAGTAACATCCATCTGCCACAAATGATTGGGCATTAATCCTCTAGGGTTAACTCCGAAATGAGGATTGGGCAAATGTGTCATACAAGCTTTACAATCTTTTACAATTGTTCTGGCTTGCTCCTTTGTGATTTTAAACCTACGTTGCAAGGTGGTGCTGTTGACATGAAACTGGGAATGAAATAAAGTAGCTTGTTGTAGCGCTGAAAGTATAAATACTGTTTTTGTAAGTTCATCAGCCTTTTGATTACCTTCATGGAGGGGACCAGGCAAATTAGTATGTGCTCTAATATGGCCTACGAATAGAGGTTCTTTTCTTGCCCACAAAAGTTTTTGTATTTGATAAAACAATTTAAAGGCTGGAGTATGAGGTGCTATTGGTCCTGCTAACTCTAATTTTGGGACGGCTTGTACAATATAGTGGCTATCTGAAAAAATGTTTACGGGCTGGTCCCTAAAATTTTCCAGAGCTCTTACCACAGCTTCCAGTTCCACTAGTTGAGCTGATTTGTGTGCAGTTATGTAAGTCATATTTTCTTTTTTAGTGACTACTGTAGCAGTACCATTTGAGGACCCATCTGTAAATACATTAAATGCCTTAGGAATAGGTTGATTTTTTTTATTACCTGTGGAAATATAATAGGATGACTAATACAAAAAGATAATATAGGGGACTTAGGAAGATGATTATCAAAATTTGCAGAAGTAGAGCATTTAGCTATAGCCCAATCATTATCATTGAAGCATAAGTATTCAATCTGTGATGATGAATAGGGAGTAATAATAGTAGCAGGGTGAATGCCAAATATTTTAGTAGAAGTCTTAAGTCCTTGAAGAATAAGTTTAGCCACCATGGAGGTATAAGATTCAATTATACTTTTAGGAGAGACGGGCAAATGTATCCATAATAAAGGCCCTTGTTGCCAAAATACTCCTGTGGGTGTATATTGTGAAGAAATAATAATCAACATCAGCGGTTGAGTTAAATCAAATCTATCACAATGAGCTCCTTCGATGGCTTTTTCTACTAACTTTAAAGCTTTCCTAGCATCAGGAGTCAATGTTCGTGGTGAAGATGGATCAGGATCTCCACGAAGGATGTCAAATAAAGGTTTTAGTTGGCCAGTAGTGAGATTTAGTGTAGGGCGAAGCCAATTAATGTCTCCCAGTAGTTTTTGGAAATCATTGAGGGTGGTCAAATGTTCTTTATTTATTAAAATTTTTTGGGGTCTAACAAAAGTATCCATGATTTTAAATCCTAAATATAATATGGGAGATCTGGTTTGAACTTTTTCTTCTGCTATATATAATCCATATTTTTTTAAATTTTCTACCACATCACTGAATATATTAAATAAGATTTTTTGATTAGGGTGGGCCAATAAAATATCATCCATGTAATGTAGACACATGAGGTTTGGATATTTATTTTTAATGGGTTGGATAGCCTTGTCCACATATATTTGGCATATGGTGGGGCTATTAGCCATTCCCTGTGGTAAAACCTTCCATTGATATCTCTGATCAGGGCCATTATTGTTCATAGAAGGAACGTGAAAAAGCAAACCTGGGGGCATCCAGAGGATGTAGGGGAATAGAAAAGAAGCAATCCTTTATATCAAGAGTAATAAGATGGAAATTTTTTGGAATAGCTACGGGACTAGGAAGTCCAGGTTGAGTAGGCCCCATAACTTGCATGGTTTTATTGATTTGTCTAAGATCATGTAACAATCGCCATTTTCCTGACTTTTTCTTGATCACAAATATGGGGGAATTCCAGGGAGAGGTGGAAGGTTCTATATGACCTGCTTCTAATTGTTCCTGAACTAATTGGTGGGCCGCTTGTAATTTCTCTTTAGATAGGGGCCACTGAGGGACCCACACTGGCTTATCAGAAAGCCATGGTATTTTCAAAATTATTTTCTCAGTGGCCCCGAAAAAAAAATATCTTCTTTTTCCTTTATGACAATGATTACTTTTAGGGTTAAGATTACTCTGTACTTTTTGATAATGAGTTCTTTTATGGTTAAGATTACCCTGTAGGTTTTCACATTTAACATCTGCAGGCTTGGTTGCAAGGTGTACTCCCATTTGTTGCAAAATATCTCTTCCCCATAAAGTAACCGGTAGATTAGGTAAAACATAAGGCTGAAATGTTCCTTTATGGCCTTCATCATCCTCCCATTTTAAAATTACTGCACTTTTATCTGGGAGGTTATTATATCCCAAGCCTCTTAAACTGGTTGAAGCTTTTTGCAGAGGTCAGTGCTTGGGCCATTGGCGTAAATTAATAATGGAAGAGTCAGCTCCAGTATCTGTTAATCCCTCCATTTCTATTCCTTGGATTTTTATTTTACACATAGGCCTCCTTGAACAGTCTCGAACCCAGCAAGCCATGGGACTTGAGTCAGTGGAACAAAATCCTGTATTGTTCCCTTCTTGAGGCATACCCATTTTAAATGAATTATGTAAATTGGGAAGGAGAAGCAACTGAGCAATTCTATCTCCTTGATTAACAGAAGTTATACTTTGGGGTGAGCTAAGCATTATTTTTATTTCCCCTTTGTAGTCTGAGTTTATTACACCTGGGGTCACTTGCAAACCTAATAAGCTTTTAGGACTACGCCCGATAATAAGTCCTACAGTCCCTGAGGGAAGAGGTCCCCTGACTCCTGTGGGAATCAGTTGAACCCCCATTTCAGGTGTTAACACTATTCGGGCGGTGGAACAGAGGTCTAATCCTGCATTTCCTCTTGTTCCTCTGGCGAGGGAGTGGATGGGTAGTAGGGATTGTGTCGGGGAAGCATCTGAGTGGATGCTTGAGGATACTCCTTCTGCAATGCCCCGTACATTTGTGGGCCCCGGGGTATTGGGCCCCGTGCCCCGTTTTTTGAATTCCTGAACAAAGGATTTCCATGGATGTCAAATTTTGAATAGCATTTATTGGCCCAATGATTTCCCTTTTTACACCTGGGGCAGCGGCCTGGGGCACGGTATGAGCTTGATCTTATTTCTCTTTTGGGATTTTGCCTAGAATTGCCTGATTGATTATGATAATTTTGCCTGGAATATCCTGATTGATTATAATATCTACGTTTAGCCTTTGTGAAATTTCGAGAGGAAGCACCTCTCATTGAGGCTGCAATCACATTTCCTGTGACAAAGGCGCCATTTATATCTTTACATAGTTGTATATATACAGAAAGATCCTTTTTAGTTCTCCATGGCCTGATGGCTGCTTGGCACCATTTATTTGCATTTTCAAAGCTAATTGAACAACTAATGGCATAGCTTGGTCAACATCTGCAAACACACTACCTGCAGTTCTCAAAAGTCGATCAGCAAAGTCGGCATACGGCTCATTAGGTCCTTGAATCGCTTTTGACAAGCTACCTTGTAGATCCCCAGGTCCTTGTACAGTTTTCCATGCCTCTAAGCAGCTGCATTTATCTGAGCATATATATCTGGGTCATAATCTGTTTGAGCCTGTAAGTCTGCGAATTGCCCTTCTCCTGTGAGCATGTCTATATTATAGTTTTCAAACCCTGCAGCCGCGTTTCTTTTAGCCGTTTCTATACAAAGTTCTTGGAATTGCGATCGCCAAACCAAGAATTGCCCCCCGCTTAATGTTGCTTTACATAGACTTTTCCAGTCTGAGGGGGTTAAGCTAAAGGTGTTAAGGGACTCCAGCATACTCAACGTGAAAGGAGCTTGGGGCCCATAAGTCATTACTGCCTCTTTGAGATTTTTTATTGTTTTGAAATCTACTGACTGATGGACACTCTGTCCATTTTTCTTTTCAAATGCTGGCGGTTCCCAATGTATCTGTGAGTTGTCCTCGAGAGCGCATAAGCGATCAGAAAGACTTTTTATTTCTGTTTCTAGGGTATGCAAATGCCTAGTAATACCCTTCATATTTTCTGTAATGGATTCCACCCATGGGGGAGTAGAGGACACAAGTGACTCCTCTGCCTGACGGACCTTTTTCTCGGTCTTTTTAAATTTCTTTTTCCTCATTTTCTCAGGATCACTTTTACTAGATTCCTCACCACTGCTAATTTCACTGACAGCAATATCCTGAGGCCCAGGTTCCAGTGAGAGCAAGTATCCTTCAGCTTTCGCCAATAACTCCCGAATAGCTTTAATAGCTTGGATTTTTGTCATTTTTGGGTCTCTTCTAATACTCTCTTTACTGGTCTCAGTGGGCCCAGTGGAATCTACACTTTTTGGATCACTTTCACTTTTGTCTATATACTCCTCACTGAGAACAGAGTCAGGTATATCAAGGAGTCTTTGCATAGCCTCTATCACTTGGGATTCAGTTATATTCGAACCCATCTTTAGAGACCTTTCAGTTCTTACCTGTCCGCTCCGAAGTTCCCCGTACAGGCCGCCACCTGTTGCCGCCTGAAGCGCTTGGAGCAACGGAGCCGCGGGAAGAACTTCAGAAGCAAACTGGAGACAAACAGCTTTTTATTCTGATAACTTTTCTCTCTGGTTCTAACAACAACTAACATACGCCAAACACACCACTAAAATGGCGCTGACCCGATCAGCAATTTCGGCCAAGTCACTCGAGATCCCGCAACAAATCCCGTGAGACTACTGGTGGCAACAATGGCCAAATCTCCACGGCTCATAGTCAACTGCAATTCAAGTCAATCCCCAAACAGGGCTCCTGCATTATGTTCATGAATTGAAAGACTGAATGTTGAGAGATCAGTCTTCCTTAATTGACCTACAGATTTAATGCAACCCCCACTGAAATTCCAAGAAGTTGTTTTTGTAGAAACTGACAAGCTGACATAAAGCTATACAAGGCAACTTGTATGACTACAAACAATTTTGAAAGTAGAACAAAGTAGCAGAACACAAACTGATTTTTAAGACTTATCATAAAGCCACTGAAAAAAAAGCCAGTGTGGAATTGGTGGGCGGTGAGCAAGGGATGGATGGAACTGCCCAGAGAACAGACAGACTAACCTGGGTTTTAATCCTAGGGATGAACCCAAGACCTTGTACACATTAGACAGGTAGTCTACCTCTGAGGGACATCCCCCATACTTTATATATATTTTTTTATTTTGAGACAGGGCCATGCTAAGTTTCTGAGGCTGGCCTTGAACTTGTGATTCTCCTGCCTCAGGCCCCCAAGTCTATTACAGGTGTGGGCTGCTGTAACTGGCTCAATTGATCTCTGATAAAGGTGAAAAGGCAATTCACTGGAGAAAGTGTAATCTCTTCAACAAATGGTGGAAGAATATCTATATGCCAAAACATTTCTTTTTCATCCATACCTTGTACCCCATATTAGGACCCTATGGCAGGCTATTGTTTTTCAAATATGATACCAAAAGCCTAGTCTACAAGGAAAATTTGATAAATAGGACTTTATCAAAATCAAGAACTTCTGTTCTCTGAAAGACACACTTTTTTTTTTTTTTTTTTTTTTGTACCAGGGATTGAACTCAGGGACACTCAGCCACTGAGCCACATCCCTGGCCCTATTTTGTATTTTATTTAGAAACAGGGTCTCACTGAGTTGCTTAGTGCCTTGTTTTTGCCAAGGCTGGCTTTGAACTCTTTTTTTTTTTTTTTTTTTTTTTTGTGGTACCAGGGATTGAACTCAGGGGCACTCGACCACTGGGCCACATCCCCAGCCCTTTTTTGTATTTTATTTAGAGACAGGGTCTCACTGAATTGCTAAGTGCCTCGACATTGCTGAGGCTGGCTTTGAACTCGCGATCCTCCTGTCTCAGCCTCTCAAAGTGCTGGGATTACAGGCGTGCGCCACCACGCCCGGCTTGAACTCTTTTTTAAAAAATATTTTAGTTGTACACATTGCCTTTAGTTTTACGTGGTGCTGAGGATCGAACCCAGGCTGTACACGTGCTAGGTGAGTGCTCTACTGCTGAGCCACAACCCCAGCCCCTGGCTTTGAATTCTTGATCCTCCTTTCTCAGCCTCTGGAGCCACTGGGATTACAAGCATGCACCATCGCACTTGGCTTGAAAGACACTTTTAAAAAAATATATTTATTTATTTGCTTTAGCTGTACACAATGGGTTTATTTGTACGTGGTGCTGAGGATCAAACCCCGGCCACGCACGTGCCAGGCGAGCGCTCTACCGCTGAGCCACAACCCCAGGCCTTGAAAGACATTCTTAATATAAGCATGAAAATTCAAGGCACAGACAGGGAGAAAATATTTTTAAATCACATATCTGATGAAACATTTGGTCTAAAATGTTTAAAAAGCTCTCAAACTCAACAAAAATGAAACAATCCTAGCCGGGCACGGTGGCACACGCCTGTAATCCCAGCACTTTGGGAGGCTGAGGCAGGAGGATCGCGAATTCAAAGCCAGCCTCGGCAATGGCGAGGCACTTAGCAACTCAGTGAGACCCTGTCTCTAATAAAATACAAAAAAGGGGCTGGGGATGTGACCCAGTGGTCGAGTGCCCCTGAGTTCAATCCTTGGTACAAAAAAAAAAAAAAAAACAATCCAATAAAAAATGGGCAAAATAAGCCAGGTGAGGTGGTATATGTCTGTAATCCCAGCTACTTGGGAGGCTAAGCCAGGATGATCACAAGTTCCAAGCCAGGCTGGGCAATTTAGCAAGATCCTGTCTCAAAATAAAAAGGGCTGGGATGTTACTCAGTAGTAGAGAGCCTTGGATTCAGTACCCCAGTGTCACAAAAAATAAATAGATAAATAGATACCTATAGTTGGAAATTTTAACATTTCCCTCTCTGGAACTGATTCAAACAAGAAGAAAATATTCAGTAAAAATATATAAGGGTATGTAGGAGCCCTGTTTGGGGAGACGGCTAAGATTGCGGTTGACTACGGGCCAAGGAGATGTTTGGCTGTTGTCGCTTTTCATAGTCTCACGGGACTTGGCCCAAGATCTCGCGGGACTTAAGCGAGATTGCTGATCAGGTCTGGGCCATTTTTGGTGTGTTGGTTGTTTGGTAGTGTGTGTGGTGTGTGGTCGTTGTTAGAGCCAGAGAGAAAAGTTATCAAAATAAAAAGGCTGTTTGTTTCCAGTTCGCCTCTGAACTTCTTCCCGCGGCTTCGTTACTCCAAGCGGCCATCGCTTCAGGTGGCTACAAGGGTATGCATAGTTTGGACAACACTATTAATCAACTGGGCCTAACTCACATTTACAGAATGCTGTGGAATCAAACTCACCCATAAGCACACGGGACATGCTCTAGGACCATGGGCTAGCTCTGAACTGTGCCTCAGTACATCTAAAAGGACTGAAATCATGCAGTGTACCCTCCTCAATCACAAAAGAAGTTAATTAGAAACAAGTACCAAAACATGAAAAGATCCCCAAATATTTGGATATTTAAAAACACCCCACAGAGGAGAGAATTTTGCCTCCAGCCACTATGGAGCAATGAGACTTGATTTACCTTTTCCCCTTAAAATACTGGAAAACTGGGTGTAATATATGAAACAATGGCTTTGATTTTACGTTTCTCCCCCCCCACCACCACCTTTTTTTGGTACCAGGGATTGAACCCAGGGGCACTTAACCACTGAGCCATATCCCCAGCCCTATTTTGTTATTTTATTTAGAGACAGGGTCTCACTGAGTTGTTAAAGCTAGCTTTGAACTTGCCACCCTCCTGCCTCAGCCTCCCAAGCCACTGGGATTACAGCTGTGCGCCACGATGCCTGGCTCCTTCCCTCCTTTCTTAGTCCTTGTTTCATCTCACAGAGCATTTGGGGAGCATCCTCATGTGTTTGTTCACTAGAACAGAATCTCCCTGGAGCTGGCAGCGGGGTCTTCTGTTTGGTGTTTCACGTGGCCTAGTACGTGTCCCACATGTTGCAGTGTTCACTTAATGTTGTCAAATGATTGTCAGTTGGGTCAGAATCATGACCTCAGTCAACAGCATGTAGAATCTCTAAGGTTTGTGTATGGCTTTTGATGTTTTATGCTTTGTTATTATTTCGTTTGATTCTCCCAAGGCTTCTGTGTGGTAGGGGCTGGTTTATTACTCTCATTTTCCATGTGGGAAATGTGTGAAGAACCACCTCATTTATACCACATCTGGGTGACTCTTCCAGTCTTGCTGATTATTGTTAAGGTAAAAAGTTGGCATTTGTCCTTCATTTAGTCTATTATTAATACTTTCTTTTTTCTTCTGAACTTCTACTTGGAAGCAGCAGAGGGCGCCTGACCACACAAGATAGTCTAAAAGCGACATATTACATTTGAGAACCATTAAATTGTCAAAAATGTGAAAATCACTAAATTAGGAGCCTGTACTTAATCCTTTTACTATTTCAGGATTCTGATTTCACTTTAGATGTTTCATTCTATTCCTTTCTCAGTAATGAGAATTTCAATCTTACATAAATCACCGTGACGTGTAATTCCAAACTCAGCTTCAAGGTTCTTTCAGATAATAAAAGTACTAAACTCGGTATTTTCCAGATCCTTCTAAATCTTCAATAGGTACTACACTGTCCCTTTTGCAGGTATTAGGAGGGGACCACTGTAATGCATTGCAGACAGATGTGCTGTGACAGAGGGCCAATTTACTTCAAGTGCATTGCATTGATGTGACCCAGTATTCTCAGAAGCATGAAAGGATTCGGTGTGTTCTTAAAGTCACAGCATACTAGAGGGAGTGTACTGTTATTCCTCCAGGCAATGGTGAGGACTTAGTCTTCGGTAGTTCATCATAGATGATTATATCTGCGGTTGAGGTCAGGTTTTGTGAAATTCTCCAGGTTCTTTCTGATCAGCTTCTAACTAGTTCTCTCTGCACCGCCCACTATCACTCATGATGGAGTGGAGATCATGGAAGCCTTAATCCAGTTCTACCTTTCTTCCTATTGTTTTCCCAAATCTCATATTCTTCTTTAAAAACTAGGTTTATGGGCAATGCTGGTAGTTGGAAACCGCCCTTTCATGGCTATTCAGTGTTAAGTAACTGACTGGATCCGAGGCTGAGTCCCTTGGCAGCTCACCCACAAAGTAACAAACTAGGTAATTCCCTGACTTACGCCTTCCCTTTGCTAATCGTTGTGCGTGTCCTTGTCCTTAAGTTGCCCCATTTCCTTGATTACAAGCCCAAAGGCGACATCTAGGTTTAACACGCGCTTTCCCTCTGCTCCTTCCGGCCACAGCGTGCTCTTCCACGGCCATCTACGCCGTCTCTGGGTCCCACGCTAGCAGGTTCCCAGCGCGGGGGGCTTGTCCGCTTCTCGGCCCCGACCACTTGCCTAGCCTCAGGGCGACAGACAGCGCCAGCCCGGCGCCGCCGGCGGGGCGGACAGGGTCACCGAGGACGCGCGGCAGCCCCAGGCCCGGCCCCCGGCGCCCTCCCGCGGGGCGAGGAGAACCGTCGGCTCGGGCCGCGCCGGTTTACCGGGCCGCGAGGACACATCGGGGAGGGGCTCGGCTCCCGGCAGATGGCCCAGCTCCGCCCCCAGCGCGCGCTGCAGCCCCGCGCCGGAAGCGGCCGACCCACCGGAAGTGACGCCATCCGCGCGCCCGACCCGCTTCCGGCGGGCCGCGCTCCCTCGCTGGCGTGCAGCTTTCCGCGGCCCCGACGCGATGGGCAAGAAGGGCAAGAAGGAGAAGAAGGGGCGCGGCGCGGAGAAGACGGCCGCCAAGATGGAGAAGAAGGCGTCCAAGCGCTCGCGGAAGGAGGAGGTGAGCGGCCGGGCCTGGGGAGCGGAGGCGCTGCGGACCCGCCGCCCCGCCGCGGTAGCCGGGGCGACGGCTCGCTCTCCTGGCCCGGCTGGTTCTCCTGCCCTGCCGCCCTGTAGCTCGCGAGGCAGGGGGGCGGGAGGAGGCGGGCTGGCGCGGAGGCCGCCGGTGCGTCTCGGTGGCGCTGCGAGCTGCGGGTCCGGGAGGGAGCCTCGGTCGCTTGAGAGGCCGGTAGTCCCGACGGCAGCGCGAGGAGCGAGCGCGTGGCGCGATCAGGTGACCCAGGAGGCCACTGGACTTGTCGAAGGCGACCCGCTGTCCTATTTTCATGTCCTCCCTCCCCTCACCCCGGGACCTGGTGGTCCGCCACCGCTGCCTTTGGAGTAGAGTTGTGCTTTCCGTTGACCTGTGCTCAAGGCCGTCCTCGCCTGAGGTGGTCGTCACGGCCGGTGTGTGGTGCGTGTTTGTAGCATGGCAGGACTGTGCTCTCTGGGCTTTGATCCTCACCGCTGCCTGAGTTAGGTAGCGCTGGCACGTTCTACTGGACAGGAGGGAAGCCAGAGACAGCAGGTCACACGCCCATGAAGTGGTGGAGAGCTGGGATTTGACCAGATATTCCCAATCCATTCCAGAGCTCTCGGCCACTCCTTTGCACCTTTATTCCTAGGACACTCATCTCTCCATTTCCTCATCTGTCACATAATGGTTTGGTCTTTTCCTTTAAACTTGCTGTAAGCTCTAACATCCTAAGGTTCCTGACCAGTTAGGTGCACAGGCTGTGCAGGTCTGGTTTGGCTGTCTCCACCACTACTAGCTGGACAGACTCAGAGGAGCAGGACTTACCTGCCTAGGGTTGTGGCATGGTCAGTTCATCTGTGTGGCTTCTGAAAGCAGTGCTTGGCACTCAGAACCTCATCTTTATACGTCTTTGCATCTCCCAGTTGTGCTGAGACTTAGATGATGATACCAATAGTTTTCATAAAGAGAGAGCTTGCCCTGGGACCTTGCACACTGTCTTGATTCATTTTCAAAATAAACCCGTGGGGTCACTAGTCAGATGATTGGCCAGCCCCACGGAGGGTGGTTTCCTTGTCTACAAGTTAGCTGTGCTTTCCTTGTCTTCAAGTTAGCTGTGCCATATAATACCTCATTATGGGAGTGGTGTCCCATCGTTTCAAAGTCCTGGAGACCATTGGAAAGGCAGGGAAGTCTTGGAGGAAGCTGGGAATTATGCAGCCACAGAGCCCACACAGAGCCCCTGGTCACCTGGCTGATGGCTTGTCTCTGTCCTGGCCTCTGCCACTTCTCCAGCCTCTTTCCCCTGGCTCGCTCTTCCAGCTGCACCACCTTTATTCTGGTGTCTCAAATGTGCCAAGTTCTTCCTGATTATTATTATTTTTAGTTCTATCCCAATCACATTCCTTGTGATTGGCTTTTTCCGTCTTACAGCTTATTATCACTTGGCGAGACTCTCACTGACTAGACCACCTGTACCACCCAGACCTTGCTCCTTCCTGGTAATTATGAGCCTCAGCCAAGGCTAAGAGGTGCTGCCAGAGAGTAGTAGTAGGAACAAGTGCTGCTGGTGAGGGTTCAGCATGCAGGCATGTGGTGGGGCTGTTGGAGAACTGGGGAGGGCTGGGAGATGCTTCAGCCTGTCCTTCTCATGAGTCATGACACTGCCCCTCCCATCGGTACACATTTCCCTGTGTCTGAGAAATCTGGACAAAGCCTGACTCCAACAAGAGACACAGTGGGACGCCCTTGTCTTTGTGTGATTGAGTTAGTAACGTGGGTGGCCTTGGTCTGTGGGGCACAGTGCCAGCTGCACACCAGTGCTACTCCCTGCCCTACCCACTGCCCTCTTTGCAGCCCATTCCTTCCTCCCTCCTCATCTTCTTCCTCTAGGGCTTCTATAAAGTTCCATTTGTTCAGAGAAAAACGTATTGAGTATGGAATGCAGCATATTTCGTTAGGAACGTGGTGGTCCTTGGATGGCTGCAAATAATTACTACAGCAGGATGGTGGGTGCTTCCGTGGCCTGCTGGTGAGCATACAGATTGGTGGAGCCACTTTGGCTTCTAACTTGTCCATAACTAGGAAAGTGGATGCTCACCCCTCCATCGTATCTGAGAACTTCTTGTGGAAAAACTTCCTTCTCCCCAAGAAGACAGGCTTGAGAATGGCCATGGTAGTAGTATTTGTTAAGGAAAGGGTGGGGGGACATTAACTGAGTTGTTCTTTGCCGCAAAGATGGGCAAATAAGCTGTGAGTGAGTCGTAAGAGATAGTTTAGTGTCTCAAATGGAGACAGGGACCACCAGAGAGACAGAGGGCAAAGGCGCTTTAGGCCTTGGCTCCCAGCCTGACAGCAGACCCAGGAGGCATGGTGTGAGCCACCCTGCGCCAGCATCAGCTTTGCATCATTGATGTCAGGGTGCCCTGTGTATGCTCTCATGTCTTTAGCACAGGGAAAAAACGCTTGAGTTGAGTGCAGTTACCATTCCCACCCCTGCAAGTCACCAGCGAAACCTGTCTTGTTCAGAGAGCAGCCTAATGTCGTCTTGTGGGAGCTCAGTCTCCCCTCCTAAATGGAAGCCCCAATTTTGCCTGCAGCCCCCAGTCGCCTGTGTGCTTGCTCGCCTGACTCAGTTTGACTTCTGGCCATCACATCAACAGATCCCAGTGCCAGCCAGATGTGGTGGTGCACACCTGTAATCCCAGCTACTCAGGAGGCTGAGGCATGAGGATCCTGACTTTGAGACCAACATGGGCAACTTGGAGAGACTATCTCAGGAACAAACAGAAAGGCTAGGGATGTCGCTCAATGGTAGTGCTCCCTTGAGTACCACAAACCTTAAAAACAGGATCCCAGCGTCTGCATCTGGGCATCAGTTTGGTGTCTGGTAGGACACTGTGAGAGGAACATGGGGCGGGGCCTGCTGGGCTGGGACTCCCTAATGTAATATTATGGTGGCAGCGTGGCCGCCCAGATCGTTTTTCCATAGTAGTTGCTATCTGCCGCCGGTTTTCCCTAGCCAATTGTTCCTTTCTGCAAGCAGGGCTTCCCCTCCCCTCCTAATCTTGCAGGCATATCTTCCCACCTATTTTCTTCACTTTCCTCTCTTTCCCTTTCTCTTTTTCTTTCCTCTCTTTGTGTCTTTTTCACTCTATTTTTCAGTCCCTGCTCACATCAGGGCACAGGTGTGCAGAGGCCTCTGTGGTACAGGGAGTTAGCATCCCTGACACAGGAAGCTCTCACCAGGGCTAATCACCCTGGCAGCCACTAACTAGAAGACAGGCCTGGTCCCCCAGAGTAGTTGGCAGGCCCACGTGAAAGGGGGGGGGTTGAGTCCTCTGGCATGTAGAAAGCAGGGGAGTTTGAGAGCCCTGGACTCCTTTGCTTTTCTTTCTCTAGGGAGAGAAATCATATTTATTTTTCAAAACTGAGTGGCACCAAAAGTACTAGGACCTCTTGATCATAAACAGACTCTCAAGGACCCAGTCTTGCAAGTCCTTTCCCGTCAAGGCAGAATTCAGGGTCATCTGCCCCTTCTGCCCCTCTGATGCCTCCTACCCTGTGGTTGCCACCTCCTTAGTGGCACCAGTCCCCTCCTGCCCCACTACCCCACCCTGAGAGGCCAGCCCTGACCTTTCCTGGGAGACTTTGTTCCCAGACAAAATTAGGACCAGCTAACGGGGTTTGTCCTATGAGGGAATTACCTAATGGAGAAGCAAGTCTCAGTGGAGTGTCTGTCCTTTTTGTAACAGATATGGATTATGTGAGGAAAGACTCTGGGGTGAATTCATAAAGCTAAGCTTGAATTCACAAGCTGAGCTTGTGGTGGTAGACCTGCCCTGCAGGTGGGAGGCTAGAATAAGTGCTAAGGAATGGACGAGGCTGATGGGTATGTGTCATCTCCAAGTGGCAGTATGTGCAAGGCAGGCAGTGATGCCATCCCAGTAGGACACCTGTGGTGTTACGGCTTTGCCATCCATGGGGAGTAGATGGAGCACTCCGTCACCTGCTTAGCTGAGGGCAGGAGGGGATGCACGATTAAACCTGTAAATTGAGACAGAGTTCAGCTGCATTTTTAAACAGAACAGAGCTTCCCACTGAGCTCCAGGAGCCAGAGGGTGTTTGACCAGGTAAAGACAACTGGGTTGTGCCCCTACTTTGGCCTCCCCGACTTAGAAGTCCTTTCATATGCTACATATGTGAAAGGCTGGGTTTAACTTTCAGGGCTCTAAACCCCAAATTGGGCCAGTATCCTGTTCTCCAAATAGATCCAGTGATATCATCAATATTGCAGTCACCCAGACCTAGAAGATGTGCCTCTTGACAACTCTGAGGTTGAGTGGTTTGTAGATGGGAGTGGTTGTGTAAAAGGGCACCAGAATGACCACCCTGCAAGTATTGGGGCTCTTTGCCAAAAATTGCCTACGCTCCCTGTGTCCGTTTCCCTAAACCCTGAGCCCACTTCTAGTTACCAGCCTCCCTGCCTCCACCATAACCAGGCTCCCAAACAGTAGTCCACAGTGTCTTCCTGCCTTGCCTGTCATTAGTCAGGCAGCTCTTCACTGAACTCTTAACTGGTCACACTTTGACCTGCCTGCATCTTCCTAATAAGTCAGTCAGTCCTGGCAGGGATGCGCTGTTGCCTCATCTCAAACCCAGAGGATGGCTTTGTTTCTCCTGTGTCTTGATTCCCCTGTAAATGGTGTGATTGGCCACCCACTTCTTGAAGCTTTGGCTTTCCTTGGTTTCTGTGACATCAGTCGGTTTCCTTTGCTTTAACTTATTCAGGAAACTTCCCTGCTTGGTATTGTGCTAGGTGTCTGGGATACAGTGATGTCGTAGCTATGATCATTCAGGACTAAGAGGTTTGGGCAGATTTCTGAAATTTTCTTACCTTCTTCAGGTTGTTTTGCCACCTTTTTGTTTCTCAGCACTGTGTGGGAATGCTGTAAAGACTCTGCTCAGAAAGGTGGAGGTTCTTCAGTAAGCGTGGCCTCGGAGACAACAGGGACTGCACAGAAAGGAACTCCCAGGAAGAGCAGAGCTGAGAGACTGAGTGGGCAGTTGAGAGATGGAGGCGGCAGGAAAGACAGACCCCTTGCATCAGAGCAGCCTCAGGGCCATAACTTGAAGAAATCTCTGTGAGTTCCTTGACCTCAAGAACTCTCTAGTGTGTGCTCCGGGCAGGGCTGTACCTCTGAGCTACACTCCTAGCCTGAGACTGTTTCTGCTTTCAAAGATTGTGTTTCTCCTAAACATATGAAGCCACAACCCTGCAGGTTAAGGAGGCTGAGTGAAATTGGCTTGGATTTTAAGGGATTTATGTGACCCTCTTGGGTGCTGGAGATTGAAGATGTCCCCTAAAGTGTGCTGGGCAGGGTGGACCTCGGAAGTGCTCACTTTCCTGGGCTGTCCCTTAGAATGGATTGGAGTGCACAAGCCCCAGAGAGCAAGGCACACCTTGTCATCTGGATTGTTGATGTGCCAGCTTCCTTGCGTCCTCCTTGTGCTCAGTAGACTTTTCTTAAGTTGGTGTTTATTTGACCTGTGCTGAGGAAAGGGGTGTGGGTGCCTGTGGAGGCCCAGGGAGCTGTGTGCAGAGGCCAGTGTCGCGTGGGGAGGAGGGAGGTTGCTCTGGAAGCGTCTTAAGAGCTAGAAGGACATCTGATCTTCCTTCCAGCCCTGCAGAATGTGGGAACAGGGTGTGTGAGCGGGAGGAGTGAAGGAGGCAGATCCCATGTCTCAGTGCGAGCAGGCACAGGCGAGGGGGTGAGATGGAGAGGAGACCGCAGGCAGCTTTCCGGATGACTGGCCTTGCACCAGGAGTGGGGCGGGGTGTCCTTGGTGCCTGCAGGGAGTGAGGGCTGGGCAGGGTGGAAGACTGGCCTCCAGAGCTGCTCAGCTGTGCCAGTGCATCAGCACCACAGCTTTAGGTCTGTGGCCACAGCTGTCAGTAGGGGCTGCTGAGCCTCTGTGCAGGCCCTGTCCCAACCTGACTCGAGGGCTCTCTACTGGAGCTCTTTTTTTATTTTATTTTATTTTATTTTTATTTTTTATTTTTATTTTTTTTGGTACCGGGGATTGAACTCAGGGGCACTCGACCACTGGGCCACATCCCCAGCCCGTTTTTGTATTTTTATTAGAGACAGGGTCTCACTGAGTTGCTAAGTTCCTCGCCATTGCTGAGGCTGGCTTTGAGCTCGTGATCCTCCTGCCTCAGCCTCCCAAGTGCTGGGATTACAGGCGTGTGCCACCGTGCCCGGCTCTGGAGATCATTTTTTTTTTTTTTTTTTTTTTTTGTGGTACCAGGGATTGAACTCAGGGGCACTCGACCACTGGGTCACATCCCCAGACCTTTTTTGTATTTTATTTAGAGACAGGGTCTCACTGAGTTGCTAAGTGCCTCACCATTGCTGAGGCTGGCTTTGAACTCGCGATCCTCCTGCCTCAGCCTCCCAAAGTGCTAGGATTACAGGCGTGTGCCACCGCGCCCGGCTTCTGGAGATCATTTTTATCATGGGGGTAGGTAGGGGTGTGACCAGGACAGACAGGAGGAAGACAAAGACCAGGTACTGCCGTCATACAGGAGGCAGGCTGGGGGCACCCTGGGCCTGAGTGCTGAAGTCACAGTGAGCAAGTGCTCCGCCACTGGATTGCGTCCCCAGCCCTGTGTATTTTCTGAATGTGTCCAGCCCTGTGTGTTCCAGACCCAGGGAGAGCAGGTAAGGACCACAGATGTGCCTGGCTCAGTCTGATCCAGGCGACCCAGGAGGAAAGCTGGCCAGGCTTCTGGCTCCATGGCACATTCTGGAAAGAGTCTCATTTGGCTGCTTATGTGCCCTAGGAAGACCTGGAAGCCCTGATAGCCCATTTCCAGACACTTGATGCCAGGAAGACCCAGGTCACGGAGACGCCATGCCCCCCGCCCTCTCCACGGTAAGCAGGCAGGCTTCCTTGCCTTCTAGTTCCGTTTCCTTCTCTTCCCTGAGTTGGAGAATGACTTGACATGGATACCATGTTCTCATGAATGACTGAGCCCTCGGAACATTTCCCATGAGCACTTGCTGTGGGTCACTTGCCTCTGCAAAGCTGGGGCAGGCTGTCAGCTGTGCTGTTCTGCAGGGTCCTGTGGGCGAGGCTCAGCGTGGCTGCTCCTCTCAGAGTGGGTTTGAAGACCCTCTAGCTGGTGGCACCCATGGGTGAGTATTGCCCCCCGAGCTGCTCTTTGGCTCTGAAGGTGTTTTAAAAGTGCACGTCACAGGTGTTCCTAATGTTTTTAAATTCCCACGTGAAAGGTTTATTAGACATACATTGACATTTTAAGTGGATATGTAAGTGATGAAGGAAATCTCAGGTCTTTTGTAGGACTTCAAACACCCATGGAAGGAGCTGGAAGGAGCAGGCATTGGTTCCTCTCTGGCTGCTTCCTCCGAGTTTCTGAGTGCTGATTATTTCCTGCTTCTGTTTGGGGCCCTGTAGTTCTCGGCTACTCACAGAGCAGAGGCAAGACCCTGATGCACCAGGTTAGGAACCTAGGGAGGCCCAGCCCCTCATGAGAAGGCGGTGCAGCCTTCAGAGTAGGGGACCGTGTGGCTGTCCTGGGCACCTGGGCTTGTTTTCTTCACGTGAGAAAGGTTTGCTTCAGTCCTCAGAATGAGGTGCAGCTTGCAGGTCCCGCCTGGGGGCATGTCAGCCTGGGCCAGCCCTCAGGAGGGTGGCTCTGCTGTGTGACCTTCGCCTCAGCAAGGTCAAGGCTGGCTCTGTGCCTGCATCCCGGGATCCTGGGTGGTGGTGGGATGCAGTGAGCCCCTGAGCAGACTGCTGGTGGCGGAGCAGCCCCAGGCACACATCGTGTCATCGTCTAGTTTGTTCTGCCGGGGACTGGGTTTTATTTTTCCTTTAGTTGGCATGTTTTCTTTGGTAGATGGGCATTTTCCTTTGAATGGTTGAAGCAGATTGGATATCTTTAAGGCTTCATGTGGGTGCTGGTGCTCCTGAGGTGAGCCACTTGGAACATGGGTTTATTTATTTATTTATTTTTTTTTTTGGTACCGGGGATTGAACTCAGCGGCACTCGACCACTGGGCCACATCCCCAGCCCTTTTTTGTATTTTATTAGAGACAGGGTCTCACTGAGTTGCTAATTGCCTCGCCATTGCTGAGGCTGGCTTTGAACTCACGATCCTCCTGCCTCAGCCTCCCAAAGTGCTGGGATTACAGGCGTGCGCCACCACGCCCGGCTTGGGTTTATTATTATTAGTTTTTTTTTAAAAATATTTATTTATTTGCTTTAGTTGTACACAATGCAATGCATTTATGTTTATGTGGTGCTGAGGATCGAACCCGGGCCGCGCACGTGCTAGGCGAGTGCTTTACCGCTGAGCCACAACCCCAGCCCCATTATTATTAGTTTTTTTTTTTTTTTTTTTTTTTTTGTGGTACCGGGGATTGAACTCAGGGGCACTCGTCCACTGGGCCGCATCCCCAGCCCTTTTTTGTATTTTATTTAGAGACAGGGTCTCACTGAGTTGCTAAGTGCCTCGCCGTTGCTGAGGCTGGCTTTGAACTCGCGATCCTCCTGCCTCAGCCTCCCAAAGTGCTGGGATTACAGGCGTGCGCCACCGCGCCCGGCCATTATTATTAGTTTTGATGATGTTTTAGAACTTTTTCTAAAGAAAAAGCTTGCCCCAAAAGTCAGGCTTGAGCCGGGCGCGGTGGTGCATGCCTGTAATCCCAGCACCTGGGAGGCTGAGGCAGGAGGATCGTGAGTTCAAAGCCAGCCTCAGCAACGGCGAGGCACTTTGCAACTCAGTGAAACCCCGTCTCTAATAAAATACAAAAAAAAAAAAGGCTTGGGATGTGGCTTAGTGGTTGAGTGCCCCTGAGTTCAATCCCTAGTACCAAAAACAAACAAACAAAAGTCAGGCTCAATGCCAGGTATATAAAGTGCTGGCTGTCCCTGTGCCAGCTGGGCGTGCCTGCCAGGCAGAGGGAGTTGGCTTTGGAACATACCATAGGATGAGATGAAGACCTTGTTTGGTAGCCTTCGTGACTTCTGACCTCCCTCCTCTCAGCTGTCGTTAGAAACCCTTGACAGTCACAAGTTATTAAGGGGGCATGGCCCTGTATGTGGCCCAGGTGTGGCCTAGGGCCAAGGACACTGCACTCACTGGGGTGTCCACGCCTCTCGCTGCCTGTGCCCAGGTGGTGCCTGGGTGCAGCGGGGCCTTGCTGGTGCATTCTGCTTTGGGCCTCGTACAGATTCTTGCTGTTGGGTACTTTTCCACAGAAAACCAAGAGATGTTCAGAGAAAAAAAAAATGGGGGGGTTGGGAAGCATTGTTGTTTTCTAGAAATGTTTCATTGTGGTTGTGTGTGTGACATAGTTTGCCATTTTAACCTTTCCTTCAGTTCCGTGGCGTCACCCGTGTTCACAGTGCTGTGCGCCCATCTGCACCGCCGAGCCCCGCAGCCTGCCTCTGTCCTGCAGCGAGGCAGCTCCTGCAGGGTGGGCGCTCCCCGGCCTGCTCCCTGCTCACGCTCTCTCCTGGCTGTGGAGGCTGTTCAGATGCTGGCACTGCATGGTGTTGGCGTTGGAGCCTGGCCTCATCCACCTCGTGCTGGGGGACGCTTGTGAGCAGTGCTATGGTGGACATGGCCGCAGGCGTCTGCTGGAGTCTCTTCCTAGGGGGCTGCAGATTCATGCCCTGGCTCTGGATTTAGCTTCTGAGGGACACCTGGCTGTTTCCTGCAGCTGCACTGTTTTAACACTGGTTTCTTTACTATGAAATTTCCCAGACTGTGAAATGTTTCTGTGCATAATAAATCCCCAAGAGAAAAATAGAGGTTTCAGATTTCCCAGTTGCTTGACTGAAACCGGTTTTCCCTTCTGGAATGAGTAGTGTGGGCCCACCTGGGGACTCTGCGTGGAGGATGCTGAGAGCAGGGCATTCTGCCGTGCTGGCCTCGCATCGCTGCCTCTTTTCCTGCTTTCTACTGAGGTGGTCAGAATGTGTGTATAGCTTCCCCAATGGCTATTATTTTGTCCTGAATATGCAGGAAGTAGAGAGTTATTGACGTTTTCTTGGCAGAAGGACCCTGGGACATACTGGGCTTGAGGGGCAGTTTCTGTTGTGATTTAAGGAGCTAGATCCTGAAAACAGGGTGGGTTGGCAGAGGCAGCGTGGTCAGAGGTCTGGGCTTCTGCCCGCCCGCCCTTGCTTTCAGCCAGTTCTGAGTGAGGCAGCCCAGACCAGGGCTCTTCAGGTGTATGAACCTGGTGTCTGGCTGGTGGCCTCAGGTGGCCTCAGGACCTGCTGTCTCTGGTGACGCATGCCGATGGAAAGGAGCCTGGCCTCAGCGTGGCGTTACTGGTCTGTGTGTGCTCACCTGTGCCTATGTCTCTTGCAGGTTAAATGCCTCCTTCTCCGCTCACCCTGAGAAAGATGAATTAATCCTTTTTGGAGGTGAATATTTCAATGGCCAAAAAGTAAAGTATACCTTTTTTCTTTTCCTCTCAACTTTCCTTGAGTGTCATTTGAAGCATAGTTACTTGAAAGCTGTGATATAACATCCCTTTCACGTTCCTCTCTCTCTTTTTTTTAAATATATATATTTTTTAGTTGTTGGTAAATCTTTATTTTATTTTTCATATGTGGTGTTGAGAATCGAACCCAGTGCCTCACACATGCCAGGCAAGTGCACTACAGCTGGGCCCCAGCCCTCACCTTCCTCTTACATTCCACTTCCTGATTGTCAGGCCTGGTGCATCCATGACTGTCACCAGGGCCAGCTGGGGACTGAGTGACTGCAGGCAGAGTTCTGCAGGGTGCTCGCCCCCAGCACTGCCTGCAGCCCTGGCGATTGCTGGGACTGCTCTTCCTCGTGGTGGCTTTTCACATTCCCCCCCTTCAGCGGTGGTTTCCAGTGCTGGGAGTGGATCCCACGGGCTTGCGCGTGCCAGGCAAGCTCTCTACCGCTGAGCTGTGTTCCCAGCCTTCAAGGTGGTTCCTAATGAAACATAGTGCTGATAAATTGTGGGGCTTTTATTTTTGAGTAGTTTAGAAAGCCCTGTGCACAGAGCAGAAGTGTGAGCTCACTTCCCCTGGCCTGCGAGGAGCTCCCTCAGTTCTCAGCCTCCTCTGCCTTTTCATCCTTCAAAAACTAGATTTGAGCTGGATGCAGTGGCGCACGCCTGTAATCCCAGTGACTGGGGAGGCAGAGGCAGGAGGATTAAGTTTAAGGCCAGCGTCAGCAACTTAGACCCTGTCTCAAAATAAAAAATAAAAAGGGCCGGGTGCGGTGGCGCACGGCACGCCTGTAATCCCAGCACTTTGGGAGGCTGAGGCAGGAGGATCGCAAGTTCAAATCCAGCCTCAGCAATGGCGAGGCACTTAGTAACTCAGTGAGACCCTGTCTCTAATAAAATACAAAAAAGGGCTGGGGATGTGGCCCAGTGGTCAAGTGCCCCTGAGTTCAATCCCCAGTACCAAAAATAAAATAAATAAAAATAAAAAGGATTTGGGTAGAGCCCTGGGTTCAGTCCCTAGTGCGCCACATCAATCAATCCATCCCCAAAAAGCTAGGCTTGGGTTTGGTGAGTGAGGGTCTGGCTGAGTAGCCAGGGCGACTGGTGCCTCAGAGCAGGAGGCTGTGAGCATTGGCCTCTGTCTGCAGTGACCTCTGACTTTGTGGGAAAGAGCACCTACACAGCCTTCTGTGTTCTACTTTCAGAGCAGTGGTCAACGGTGACTTGGGATGTCAGCACTCTGTTATGAAAGGGGCTGTGCTTTAGGTGGTTTGCCCAGCTGCGGGCAGATGTCGGTGTTCTGGACACACTTGAGACGGGCTGGCTCAGCTGTGATGTGTGGTGGGTTGGGTGCGTCAAATGCCTGTTCAGCTTGGCGTGATAAGCAAATTAACCTACAGCAAGTTGGGGGGCGCCTGTCCTCTTGTCCCTGTGGATCTCAGGACCAGCGCCCCACCTGCCTGTGTTGGTTTACAGTCTGTTACTGTAGGGGACAAGCTTTACAGGGACTTGTCGCAGCATCCTCCCCACGTGCTGTCACTTTCACGATACTGAGGCTCCTCTTCCTTCCCACAGACTCTTCTGTATAACGAGCTCTATGTCTACAACATCAAGAAGGACACCTGGACCAAAGTGGACATCCCCGGTCCGCCTCCAAGGCGCTGTGCTCACCAGGTAACCAGCACTGACCTCCTCCCTCTCTCTCCTCCCAGGCCAGAGCCAAGGGTCGACATTTGCAGAGTCTGCGGAGGGCAGGTAACCCTGTGTGGATCGCCTGGGCTCTGCTGTTTTCTTACCCAGACTCTTTACTAAGGTTCTTTGTGCTTGTAGTTCTTTACCTGTGAGAAGGGGAGGTGAACACTGCTTCCCAGGTGGGTTGGAGATCATATGAAACACCCACGTGTGAACAACTTGTGTCTGGCCTGGCGTGTGATAGGCCAGCAGAAGGCTTGCTTCCCTTGTGAGTGAGAGAACCCCGTAGGCCCAGGGTCTGAACTAGGTGTTGGACAGGAGGAGATGGAGAGCCCAGGAAAGGGCACGTGGAGGAAGGAAAGTCATTATTTTAGAATGAAGTGAGTCTTGGTGAAGAAGCAGTGAGGAGTTAGCATGTAGTTGGCCTGTTTCTGCTCTGTGCCTCTCTGGGAAGGAGTGCCGGCTCCACGGGTATGTGGGTCTGTCCTTGCTCCTCACTGCAGCTTTGCCCTGGACAGTGGGGCTTGCTTGCTGCCCAGGAGGAAGGCAGGGAGTGGGTGTGGGGCACAGCTCTCCGCCTGGGCCCTGCTGGCAGACAGCAGGCAGTGCTGAGTCTGAGAGCTGCAGGAGCAGGAGTCGGTCTCCAGAGCCACTGGGTGGTTGGGAGCCCAAAGAAAGAACCCACCAAAATGCACTGACGTGAAATTCATTTTCCCATAAAGAAAGAATAAAAAGAATTCCAGATGGATGAAAAATACCAGCTGCTCCTAGGGGCTTAGCGTACGAAGGGACGTGGTGGTTCACGGGGAGGAGTCGGCACGCAGACACTTACGACATAAGCACATTCTCTCTGTGCCCATCAAGCCGCAGAGAATGTTGGCCTTGTGGGAGTCCACTGTGTCCATGCTAAAGAGAGCTACCGAGTGGCCTTTATCTGCCAGGTCCTACTCCGGGTGCTGGGATGTGGCCACAGGCCTGGCTCATTCTAGCTGTGTCCCTGTTTCTTGCCTGCCTGGTCCTGAGGGTGTGGGCATGGATGGGGCTTGGCTGTCCTCCGCGGAGTCCCAGACTGGCAGCAGAACCCATTCACAGCATGCTGTTCTATGTTGGAGTCCGTTGGTTGCTGCTTCTGGCCTTTGGGAAGAGGGTTGTGAACTTCAGATTTTCCCTTTATTGTAGTTAAAACCACAGGAGGCCAAGTGCCTGGGAGCACAGGCTCACAGGATGAGGAGGAAGTGGGTGCCACAGCGACGGCCTTGCTCTGCCTCGAGTCCCTGGGACGCGCCCCAGGCGCTTGGTCCTGTGGCTGCGTTTGGCCTCCACTGGACCTGGAGAGTAGTGTTGACCAGTCAGCTTGAGCAGAGCTTCAGGAACATCATACACACGTGTGCTACGTACACATCCGGAAGGTGGTGTTTAGAAAACTGTTTATTTCTAACCAAGTACATAAATGATCACACACGTGATAGCTGGGGGAGTAAACTCTTATTAGTGAGCTGGCCGAGAACAGATAGTGGTGGGGGAGCCACCTGTGGCCAGTTCCAGCCAAGGACACCTGGTCTCTCCAGAGGGTGGCCAGGTTTGTCCTGAGGACTGCGTGATAGTCCCAGCCCAGACCTAAGTTGTCTCCTCTAAAAAGAAAATGCTGATCCTTACTTGGGAGGGATGTCACAGGAAGCAGTTTTAGAGTGCTTTTACAATAAATCCTCAGACTTCCTTCTTGACCCTGAACCTCTTACGTTTTAAGATGAATTTCTTCCTCTGGGTATCTCTTAGCACATGATTGGTTTTCCTCTTACCTCAGCATGCTTCAGAGTGCTGCGTGCTGGCGATTAGATCAGTGTTAACCGGCAGTAGCCTTGTTAAGAGTTCTTTGAGAAATTGGGTCCTTCTGCCAGACAGCGGTCCATTCTGTTTGCTTAATAGTTTAAAAATGGAACGAACATTGAATTTGTACTCAATTGAAATCTTGGGGCTGTTTTGTTGTTGTGCTGGAGAGCCCTGGGCCTCACACATACTAGGCAGGCATTCTACCACTGAGCCACGTCTCCAGCCTTGAAACCTGTGGGTTTGAATTATAAGCTCCTATTGTTAGTACCCTAGTTAGCCATTTCATTCTTCTGTTTTTTCTTACCCCCAAAGATTTTTCCCCCATGTTTTTCTTTTTTTGGTACAGGGGATTGGACTCAGGGGCCCTTGACCACTGGGCCACATCCCCACCCCCTTTTTGTATTTTATTAGAGACAGGGTCTCACTGAGTTGCTAAGTGCCTCGCCATGCTGAGGTTGGCTTTGAACTCGCAATCCTCCTGTCTCAGCCTCCCAAGTGCTGGGATTACAGGCGTGCGCCACCGCGCCCAGGTCTCCATGTTTTTCTTATTTAGCGACTGACTTAAATCTGTATAATGGTCTTTACCCCTAGATAGTTGGTTCAAGTAATTTGAACAGGCCAGATTATTTGAAGTAATTGGAATTTTAGCGTGCATCTTGCTGAAGCAGAATTAACTGTGTGTTTTGACAGTAGCATGACTTCTGTAGTGTCCTTCTTGACACATGCACACAGACTGATTCTGGGGGAAGTCTGGGCAGGTGCTTGGCTCAGGCGTCCTTGGTGCTTTTGGAAGACTCCCTGCATGTGCAGTGTGCGTGTTTCTTTTGTGAGAGGGAGGAGCTCCGTCTTCCTCAAGTTTTTTGGGGTGACAGTAGGGATTTTGTTTTATCATGCATTTCTTTAAGAAGTAAAAAAAAATATTTGGCAGAAGTACAGATTTATTTTGTCATGTTTATTTTTACTGTGCACACGGTAGGGGTCTCTCTGCAAGACTCCTTGTGCTGGTGTGAGTGGACAGTGGGCCCTGGGCTCTGCTCTCCTGTGCTGCCTGGCAGCAAGCTCAGCTTCTTCAGCTCGGCATTCTTCCTGTGTGGGCTGGCATGGGTGACAGCCACCCCTTCTGTATTTGAACCTTTAGGAGATGGTGCTGAAGTTTTGAAGGGGACATGATGACTCTACTGCCTCTTCCCTAGCAACTCTGAAAGCATTCTTGAAAGAAGGTAGAAAGGTTTCAGGTTACTTAAAAATCTCAGCATTACACCCCAAACAGAAAGAGTGTTTTCTTTATGTATTCATGCTTTCTCTACTTTCTAGACATCGAGCTCGTTGATTTCCATTTACAATCTTTCTTTTTCAATGATTCCTATACTTTGTTTCCTTCCTTCTACTTTGAGTCTAATTTACTTCTCTAAACCTCCTAAGTGGAGGCTTGGCGTCTTTAAATCTTCCCTAACAGCATTTAAAGCTGTGCTTTCCTCTAGCCATCGCCTCGCTGCTCCATGCACACTGGACCTGTTGCGTTTTGTGTCACTCGGGTTGAAGTAAGGCACTTTTAGAAGTCTTCTTTGACCCGTGGGTACAGAGGTTAGAAGTGTCTTGTTTAATTTGTGAATATTTGGGGATTTTTCAAGAGGCCTTTTGTTATTCGTGCCTAATTCTGTTGTGGAGCGCGCCTTGTGTGATTCAGTCCTTTCGTGTTTGACACTTACACTTTGGTCTGAAATGTCCCATCTGGGTGCCTGTGCTGTGCTGGTTGGTGAAACACTCGTGTTCTCTAGCAGTGGGGTGGCTGGTGGTGGTCAGTTCTTCAATGGCCTTTCTGACTTTGCCTGATGACCTTCGCTGTTCTTGGGTTATGTTGTCCGTGGTTGCATGGCTACCTCCTTACCCCAGGACTCGGGAGCACCTGCTACACCTTTCCCTTCCTCTGACTCTTGGCCTTTTTTTTTTTTTTAATTTTTTTTTTTTTTTTTAGTACTGGGGATTGAGCTCAGGGGCACTCGACCACTGGGCCTCATCCCCAGCCCTTTTTTGTATTTTATTAGAGACAGGGTCTCACTGAGTTGCTAAGTGCCTCGCCATTGCTGAGGCTGGCTTTGAACTCGCGATCCTCCTGCCTCAGCCTCCCAAGTGCTGGGATTACAGGCGTGCGCCACCGCGCCCGGCAATTCTTGGCCTTTTCAGCTCCTGACTATTTGAAGCGCCTTGCTGCAGCAGTGCTGTGGAGTGAGCTGCCTCACGCAGCTCCCAGCTCTGCGGTCTTTGTGTGCTTTCCTTCCCCTTCAGTGCGACCGCCGAGGCTGCCATCGGGTTCCTGCTGTGCGGGCCACGTCTGTCCCAGCTGTTCTGCTTTTCTCTTTCTTCGTGCTGCTTTTGGATCGACTGCATTTTAATATCTCGTGTTAGTTTTTCCTGTTGGCTTATTAGCAGGCCCCCTTTGTTTGGCCCTAGTGACTGCCTTGTGGTCGCAGTGCGCGTCCTCACATCACGGCACTCTGTCCTCAAAGACCGCCGCTCTCACAAACCGGAACAACTGCCGGGGAGTCCCACACTCTCCCTCCTGACGCTCGTGCTGCTCGTGACAAGTCTCTCCTGTGTGTTTCGTAAGCCCTACAATGCAGTGGTACTCTTTTTGATTTAGACCTTTTTTAAAAAGAAATTTTTGAAGGAGAGTCTTATGTTGATTTGTTTACCATTTCCAGCACCCTGCATTCCTTTGTGAAAATCCAGGTTTTCTGTTGGTAACGTCCTCCAGTCTGAAGAACGGCTCTGGCCATTTCTTGAATAGGTCTGCTGCAAACAAGCTTTTTTTCCCCCCCAGCTTTTTCAGCTTTGCTAGTGAAAATGTCTTCATTTTGAAGGTTATTTTTGCTGGGTGTGGGATTCTGTCGACAGCAGTTTTCTTTGAGCATTTGAAAGAGGTCCTGTTTTATGGTATGTTTTTTCTTTTGAGAGGCTAGTGGTTATTGGTGTGTGTGTAGTGGTGTGTGTGTGTGTGTGTATAATGTGTGTGTGCGTGTGTGTATGTGGTGTGTGTGTGTGTGTATGTGTGCGTGTGTATATGTGTGTAGTGGTATGTGTGCGTGTGTATGTGGGGTGTGTGTGCGTGTGTGTACATGGTGTGTGTGTATGTGGTGTGTGTGTGTGTATGGTGTGTCGTGGTATGTGTGCGTGTGTGTGTGGTGTGTGTGTGTGTGTATGTGGTGTGTGTGTGTGTGTATATGGTGTGTGTGTGCTGGGGGAGGACCCAAGTCCTGAGCCTGCTGTGCAGACCTCCACCTTTGGCCTCCCTGCCCAGTGCTCCAGCCTTAGCTCTCCTGTAGGAGGCTGCCCACGTGGCCATTCGTTCTTAACTCGCTTGTGTGTGTCGGGCCTGTCCTTCCTTCCCAATGATGCTTAGAAGATTTCTCTTTATTATTGCTCTTTCATCAGCTCAGTTTTGCTCTGTCTTTGATTTTCTGGGAGTTGCATATATGTTAGACTGTTTGATGTTATCCAGCCTGATAAGCCTTCTCTCTCCCACTCTGGATTTTTAAGAATCTCTGTGTGATTTGGTGCAGTTTCTGTTTCTCGTCTCCAGGATCAGTCTGTGTTCTGTGAAGAATGAGAATTTCATTCTATAGTCTGTATTGAAAAGCTCTAGAACTAATGTGGTTCTTTTTTTTTTTTTTTTTTTGGTGGTACCAGGGATTGAACTCAGGGGTCCTCGACCACTGGGTCACATCCCCAGCCCTTTTTTGTATTTTATTAAAGACAGGGTCTCACTGAGTTGCTAAGTGCCTCTCCATTGCTGAGGCTGGCTTTGAACTTGCGATCTTCCTGCCTCAGCCTCCCAAGTGCTGGGATTACAGGCGTGCGCCACCGCGCCTGGCGCTAATGTGGTTCTTGATCGTAGCTTCTGTTTCTCTGATATTGGTGTTTTCTTCTTGATCTTTGAACACAGTTGTGATGTTTTAAGGTCCTTGTCTGTCAGCTCTCCCACCTTGGCCACTTTAACCAGCTGTGCTAACTGGCCACTTCTGGAGCAGTTTCTGTGGGCTGAGCATTCTCCTTCCTGGGTTCACATTGTCCTGCCAGCACTGTGGCTAGGTGCTGGCCTTTGTGAAAGCTGCCTGTTTCCATCTTCCCGCAAAGGGTGAGTGTTGTCTCGATTGGCCCGCGAGAGCTGTGGCCTGAGCAGTGCCTGTGGTTTGAATGGACTGACTGGCTGGGTGGTAACTAGGCGGGTGGGTGTGCTGAGGAGGGGGTGCTCTGCTTGCTGGCCCCTTCCCCCTCCTGCTTCCTGATAACCACCATGAGCTTGCAGCTGTCTTCTTCTGGGTCCTTCCCCTGTGATGTGCTCCCTCACCTTGGGCCCAGAGCAGTGGAATTGGCTGTCTCTGGAGACTCGGCGGCCAGAGTCCCCAGGGAGCAGGTCCTGTGGGCCTCACGCTGAGATCCTGTGTCCTCTGTCCTCCTTTTTGTTGGCAGTGTCTGATGACTGTTGAGGAGTGCCCTTGCTGCAGGTTTGATATTCTGTGGCCAGTGGAGACCTTGTGGCTTTGCCCCTGCTGTCCTCAAGTCCTTCGTGCTGGTTCAGCACAGGGAGAGCTTCCTGCGGTGGTGGTCCAGAGGCCCGTGCTCGCACTGCTTTTGTTCATCATGGTCCATTTTGTGTACTGTAACACAGTATCATAGTCTGGGTAGTTGTATTAAGAACAGAGGTTGATTTCTCACAGTTCTGGGGCTGGGAATTTCAATATCAAGTGCCAGTCTCTGGTGAGGCCCTAGGTGCTGCATTATAACATGGCAGAGGGCATCGAGCATCAGGAGAGCCTGCTGTTGTGACCAGGCCCCTCCTGCCATCACTGATCACTGGTGAGGGTGGAGCCCCTGGATCACAGCACCAGTGAGAGCCTGTTCCCAGCCTGTCCTGTGGATGAGAAGGGCTTTCAAAGCATAGCCTTTCAATCTTCAGAAGCTAACGTTAGTGACACTCCACAGATGTTTCTGTATCACACGTGCGTTTTATTTCTGAGGGTAGTTTTAGGTGTACAGTGCTAAGAAAGGGTAATGAGGCTTTATTGTAGGTATTTAATAAAGAGAAAGTAGGGTTGACATGTGTTGCAACAGTTGTTACGTTCCAAAGTGACCGTCCATTTTAACAGGCTATGGTCTGGGAGGGCATGAAAGTGTCCTGGAGTTCTGACTCAGGACGGTGTGCCCCACAGGGGTTTTCAGGATTCTTCCCCGCAGAGGCAGGAGACGGTGGCTGGGGTTCCCGAGCTTTGGCCCTCTGGGACTGGCTTTGCTGCCCTTGCCTGGCCTGACTTGTTGCCTTTCTTTTGACAGACTGTGGTGGTACCTCAGGGCGGCGGACAGCTGTGGGTCTTCGGTGGGGAGTTTGCTTCTCCCGATGGAGAGCAGTTCTACCATTACAAGGACCTCTGGGTCCTGCACTTGGCCACCAAGACTTGGGAGCAAGTCAGGTAAGGTCCTGGACGGAGCTGAGCCCTGGACTTGCCCTTCTGTGCCGTGCTCTGCACAAGGGAGCAGGGCTGGTGGGGCCCCGGTTACTGTCCCCAGTGGTGACTGGGCTGTGGGGGGAAGGTGCACGCTCTCTTTGGACCTGCCCCGGGAGGCTGGGATGAGGAAGGCTGCCGGCTGGCAGCTATACCCAGGCATAGTGAGCCTGGCTGCACTGGCAGTGTGTCCGAGCCGGGTTCCCTGCTCCTCCCACATTCGCTTTCCATGTCACCTTCTAGTGCTCCTTGGAGTGGTCCCTCTGTCTTTTCCCAGGTGGGGGGCGGAGGGCAGTTTTGGGGCTCAAGCTTGCCAGAAATGAAGCTGATCCCCTGGGCATGCTTTTCCTGAGAGGAAGTGCTCCTCCTGAGCTGGGTGGAGGCAGGAACGTGGCGCGGGTCGCAGGGACCAGGAGCCTGTCCATTTCTCCTCAGGAAGCCGGCTCAGCAGTCCTTGATGCTCGTGTCTGCCCGCTGGACGCCTGGCAAACACGGGTGTGGGCTGTACCCAGCAGGCGGTGGCGGCACACCTTTCTCTGCCTGGGGAGGCAGGCGGTATATTTGCATGTGAATCGCTCACCAGAGAGCCTGGTAGAGGCTCTGTCCTCGGTGGCTGCTGCCAGGCCCAGTTGCCAGGGCTGTGCAACCATAGTTCCAGGGCACGGTCTCTGCTGGTGACGCAGCAGGCCAGGAGTCCGCTCGTTCCAGGGGGACAGGCAGCTGTGGCCTGCAGGGCCTTTTCCCCAAGGACTGTGACCCGGGCGGGGAGCCTCTCCCACTGGAGGACTGCAGCTGCCGGACAGGAAGTCTGGGCCGCGCGGCTGCTCCACTCGGCTTTGGGCCCAGAGGACGGTGCCGTGGTAGAGGACGCACCTCGCACTGGCACTCTGCCAGCGACCACGTGGCAGCAGTCCGAATGCAGTCCGAATGCAGAGGAGCTGTGGCCACAGGGTGCTGAGTGCCCACGCCCTGCGCTTCCCTTTCTCACACTGGCACTGGGAAGGGTTACTTGGTAGACACCGCAGTCAGGAAATTATTTCATACTAAAAATTGTTTTTGCCACATACATGTTGAACCTTAATTTAAATCTGTGTAGACCCAGACCATGTTATCTTTATTCTCTTTTGCTTTGCTTTAATTATTCCTTTCAAAACCCAGTTGTGTTTATTTGCTTGTTGGGTCCTTCTTGAAAGATTTATTCTTGACGTTGAGTGCATTTATGGGCCTCCGCGGCTTCCATCCATCACCGCGGTGGGCACAAGAAGCAGGTCCTCGTGAGGCTGTGCTCTCCTGGTAGCTCCCTCAGGCCTGCTGTGGGCTGGCACTTCTGTGGGACATGGCTGTGGTGACACTCTGAGCCATTTGTGGCACAAGCACTTTCTCCTAGCCTCAGGCTTTGCCATTTCATTTCTCTTCCAAGGACACAGAGGTGCCCTCTTGAGGTGTGGTCACTCAGGGAGTGGCCCTGCCACTGTCCCTCTCACCTCATGTGTTCCGGCAGTCGGGCTGGATTGCGGCGACAGGATGTGGAGGCGGCGGGCCTGGGCAGGGCGTGGTGCCAGTGCACAGCTCATTGCTCCGGTGCTTCCTCTTGGTGACACAGGAGCGGTCTGGCTGCTCAGCTGAGTGCGGACCTGCGTTCAGCCGCCATGCTTCACTCCTTGGGGGCCTGTGGGAGGTGGCCACTTGGTGGGCTCTGCTTTATTCTTTCTGTACAGATCTCTGTGTGGAGCCGCTGGGGATGGTGTCTGACTCTGTGTGGCCTGAGCGGTCGCTGATGAGCGAGACAGGCAGGCGGACAGACCCAGAGGTGCTGGCCCTGGTAGCCAGGGTGCGATCCCTGGCGTAGGAGGGCACGTGTGAGTGAGCGTCTTGCATCGGGTGAGAGCCCTCATTTCGAGTACAGATTTGGAAGTTGGGAAATTGAGGATCTGTCTTCAACTTTGCCTCTTATTTTGTTTGCCTGGAAATTTTTACTAACAGCATCATTTCTGTGTTTCTCCTGCTCAGCTAAATTCAGGTTCTCCTGCCGGATGTATTCACAGTTATGAGATGCCTTATATTTGAGCCACATTTGCTTTGCGAGGCTCCTAGTGAGATGCAGAGAATAGGAAATGGGATAGTGTGCGAGAGCCCACTTGATGACAGATGTCCTTTCTCCTCCTCCTCTCTTGTTTCCAGCTGCTTAGTCCACTTGAGGTTCTAGCCCAAGCTTGCCCCAAAACCAGGGGTCTTGGCTTCCCCCCCGGCCCCAGCTGTTCCTCTGACCCCTGGCTCATGCCCCCGATGCCATCGTGAAGACAGCTGGTGCAAGTATACATCCCTTACGGCCCCCTGTCACTGTCACGCTGTCTGCAGTCCCTCATGTAGGCTGCCCAAGTATCTTAGTGAGGCTTCCTGCCCCGGCAGCCACAGGAGATTGACAGGTCTGCCCATACAGATGAGGTTCTGTGTGGCAGGTGGTGCCGTGGAGGAGCTCCGACAGCAGCAGGTGGGGAGAGGACTCCCGTCTGGGCGGCGCTCCTGTGCAGAGTGCGGCCTCCTTGAAGAGCGCTGGAAAGCTGAGCCCCAGGAAGGCTGCAGGCAGACCTGTGGAGTCAGGGCTGGGCGGAGCTGGCGAGGGGCTGAGCAGGGCCAGCCGCCTCCGTCCTCCAGTGGTGGAGAGTGCGCCTGCCCCCTGCCCCTCTGCTTTCAGGAGCGTTCTCTACAGAAGCGCTGCACTTTTTCTTCAGAGACCATTTATGAAAACATTGGGAAAAAAGGCAGTGAGCCGGGCGCGGTGGCTCACGCCTGTAATCCCAGCACTTGGGAGGCTGAGGCAGGAGGATCACAAGTTCAAAGCCAGCCTCAGCAATGGCGAGGCACTTAGCAACTCAGTGAGACCCTGTCTCTAATAAAATACAAAAAGGGGCTGGGGATCGAGTGCCCCTGAGTTCAATCTCAGTACCAAAAAAAAAAAAAAAAAAAAAAAGAGGCAGGTGCCAGGGAGGACAAGCCTGTGTGTGCACGTGCCCGCCGTGGGCCAGCGAGCCTGGCACCTGCCCACAGGAGCGGGAAGAGCGTTGTTCCACCTGTTGGTCCCCCTTCTGGTGTTGTGCCACTTCAGTCCCAGAGCTGTACAGCTTATTCTGGTGGGTTGGAGGGTTTTCTCATTAAAAAAAAAAAGCCTCCTTGCTTTGTCATGCTCCTCCTCAAGGATTTTACCCTCCATTTTCAAGTTCTGATCCTGAGTTCCGACGGGAGTCTCACTGGCTGCCTCCTTCTCTCGGGTGCGTCCCGCTCTGTGGTTCTCGGCCCTCCCAGCAAGCAGCAGCACATCCTCCTCTGGCTGTGTTGGGTGCCATCCTTCAGTGCAGCCTACCGAGGCCCGAGCGTGAGCTCGCAGTCCTAGGCTTGTGTGCGGAAGCCCTTGCCCCGTGTCCCCCCCCAGGTGGCCTGTGCAGGCTCTTGCTGCTTGTCTGTTCCCGAGTCGCGCTCATACCCACCTCACTTGTGCCAGGGCCCGCCACGCTGTGTTCGCCTGGCTGAGGAGCGTTTGCTGGGCTCACATGTCGTCTGCCTGGGCTCATCAGAACACGCTCTCACGAACGTGGATTTTGAGAAACTCGTCCCTGGAGCACGCAGCCGTAGTCCGTTCACTTGTCACAGAACAGTCCTGCATTTGGCCTGGTAGGCTCTGAAAGCTCCAGCTGCGGTGCTCACAGGTGGTCCTGTCCTTCCCTTGTCTGGTGACAGACGACGGTGTGCGTTGCCGTTGAGTCTGTGCCACCGGCAGAGTGAGGTTTGTGCCGTGGCACCTTGCATGACTGGCAAGCATCTTCCGGACTCTGCTGACCGATGTGACTGGCACCCGAGAGCACTGCTCACTGCCATCTCCAGCCCCTCGTTCCTGCCATTCCAGTGGGTGTTTCTTCATCACGCCGACAGTGAGTGGACGCTTGTGCTTGGAAGTGTGGATGGGCACTGGTGTCACCCACATCCAGAGAAGCCGAGTGCCAGTCAGTGTTGGCTGCGGCCTCCTCCCTGGGTGGCAGGCGCGTGGCCTGCTTCAGCAGCCGCTTGGAGATTTCCTTCAGGCGGTCTAGAGTGAGGAGATTTCCTTCCACGGCGGAGCAAAGGTCCTGTGTACTGGCCTCGGCCATGTTGGCTGTCTCCAGGGAGTGAGGGGCGTGGTCGTCAGGGCGCGGCTCGGGCTCCTGTCCAGTGGCAGGCTGCAGGGAGATGGCCAGGATCTGCGGGAGGATGCGGGGACGGTCTGTTGCTCACCAGCAAAGCAGCTGGGCCTGCAGCAGCAGAGAGCCTGGCCGCTGGCTTCTACAGCTGTGTCTCTCCACAAGACAGGTGCGGCCACAGGGCATGGGCCTGGCCCCTGGGGAGGAGGCAGGGACAGGAGGAAGCATGTTCCCCTGCTGGCCAGTTGCTGAACAGAGGCTGTCACGCCACAGCACCAGTCCACTGGGTTTTGTGGCCGCTTTGTTGTGTGACTCACATGCCATAAGTCACCCCTTAAAGATGTACGGTTCAGTTGTTTTTAGCATGTTCAGAGTGTGCATCCACCAGTCTAATTTAGGGCATTTTCATCCACCTGAAGAGAATCGCCCCGTCCCCCTCACAGCCCCCTGGGTCCTCCCCCAAGTCCTCGCTGTCTGCCGCCACAGATTTGCCTGTTCTGGGAATTGCATGTAAATGGGCTCCTACAATACACGTCTGTTCTTCTGTGCCTGCTGTCGCTCGGCATGACATGTCGAGGTCCGCCTGTGTTGTGGGGTGTGAGGGCTTTGCTCCTCCTGAGGGCTGGATGGCATTCCTCTGCCTGGGTGGACCACGCGTTCAGCCGTTCGTCTGCTAATGGGCACTTTGGTGGTTTCCACATTTTCATATGCGTCAAATCACTTCGTAGAGGATCAAGAAAATCTTGCTAATGTGCGTGTGTGTGCTGTTTCTTCCTGCTCTGAGGAAGGAGCCTGCAAAGCTAACCTCTGAGCGTATGCACCGCGTTACAGCAGCCTGCTAGTCAGCGCCTGGGAAGACTTGTCAGCTGAACGAGTCAGAGGTGTTCTGCAGCCCTGTGCTGAGGGCAGCGAGGCGTTGGCTGGAGGCAGTGGTGCCCTAGCCCAGTGTGGAGCTGCCGGTGGCACCCAGATGCTTTGCTCTGCCCGTGTGAGCTGGGTGGGCTGCGTAGCCTTCACTGAGCCTCTTGGTGTGGACTGCCTGCTACAGGTCTGCAGCTGTTCTGCTGTGTGAAGAGGGTCATTGTGGATAGAGTGCCACCAGTCTGTAGAGCACTAAGGGGGCGAAGCCTGGGGTATGTGAAGTTGAACATGTGTAAGGATGGGTAGCCAGTTTTGGACACATCTGCAGGTGCTGAGGCCTGAGCATGGCAGGGGTTGACGCCACACTGTTATGGTCTAAATTCTGCCTCTGCCGTGCACTGGCTCCTGGGCTTCTTGGCTTGTAGGTGGGCCTTGGTTTTCTCATCTGAGAAATGGGTATAAAGGTACTACCTGCACCATGAGGTATAAGTGCACACAGGAGGACCATGCCCACCCCAAATGAACACTCTGCACGTGGGGGTTCACTGTTAGTAGTCTTGTAAGAGCAACACAGGGACGTTGTATGCCCAGGCTGCCTGAATCTGAGAGATGGCTCCTGACCCTGCGTGCTGGGGTTGAAAACCCTGGCCCCTCTGCCCTCACTGTGTGGTGGGTGGTGCAGGAAGAGCAGGGTGGAGCCTCAGAGGCGTGCTCTGGGGAACAGAAAGGCCTGCCCTTGCACTGAGGCCTGCTTGGGCTGTCCTGGGCCTGTGCTTGCAGGGCGCACCGCTGGACCACGTTCCCTGTGTGTCAGCTGCGTGACCTCGAATCTCAGGGTCATGATAGGAGCTGGTCCTTTGCCCACCGAAGGCCTCGGCTGTACCGAGGGTTGTAGCTGTGGGCTTTGTCACGTGTGCTGAGTGCTTGGCTTTTGGCCTGCTGAGCCTGCGCAGCTGTCTGACCTCAGACATCTCCTGTGACTGTCATCACAGTGGCCCAGTAGGTGGCCTGGTGATGCTGGCTGGCAGTGTGCCCTGTGGGAATGCCATTCTGTGCACATCCCCAGTGAGCTGAGCGCTGTGGCGCCCACAGCATGTACTGTGTGCTGTGTTTAGGCGTCTGTCCCAGTGGGTCCCGCTGATTCGTGAGGACTCCACATTTAGGACTGATGGCAACTGAAAAGCCTGGCTTTCTTTTCTTGTCTTGTCTTTTTTGGAAGGGGTAGCTTTATTTTCCAAAGAGAAATAGAATGTTCTTCCCTTTTTAGTTACAGTGGTACTTGACTGCTGCCCCAGTATGCTGGCTGAGTCCTTTATTCCTCGTGAGGCCGGCGGCTGAACCACCCAGGGGTCCTGTACAGGAAGCTGCCGGAGATCGGGCCCCAGTCTCATGGGCTCTTGGGGGGGTCAGAGGCAACCAGCTGGCCAGTGGGCCTTGGCCCTATTACTGGATGGACACTGGAAGCCCCGGGGTCTCCTGTGTCTGTTGTGGAGTGGACGCACCTGTGAGCACAGAGCTTAGAGTGTCTGAATGGAAGCCTCTTCCCTGGACCTTCTGATGAAGTGACTTGTCAGACACTTCTCAGGAGGGCAGTCGGCCTGTGCCCAGTGTGTGGTGTTCCTTCCCAGCCTGATGTGCCTGTGCAGCGTGTGCAGGCACTGTCCTTTGCCCTGGGACATGGGCAGCTCCCCGAGAGCTGGGCCTGTGTTGTGGTGAGAGCCAGATAGCTCCCAGCGATCCCCTGTGGTGTTGTCATAGTGTGCCCCAGACCCTCTCTTCTGAGTCTTGTCACATTTGGTATTTGTGATTGTGAATTTTGGCAAAAAACATGGTTAGTAAATTTGTGGGTGATAGAAAGCCAAGAGGGAAAGCAGGTAAATTGGTTCACAAATTCGGCATCCAAAACCATCTTCAATGAACCAAACCTCGCAACATAGAATTTACATGTGAGGTTTATGTAAATGTAAAGTATAGGGGCCGGGCCTGAAAAGCCCCTCTAGAATAGAAGGCTCTGCTAAACTTTAGTCCCGCCAGGCCTCAGCAGGTGAGAGGCCACCTGAGGGGCTGAGTCCTGTAGGCTGCAGTGTCGGGAGAAGTGCTTGCCTCGGCTGGCTGGCTGTGAGATTCTGCAGGGCACATGCCATTGGTGGGATTTTACATGAAACCTTGTATGTGTGTTTTGGGGACAGCTATATAGCGTGCACAAAAATAAATGAGAAATGATGCATTGTATAAACAGGTGTCAACCTGTGTGACTCAGGCTGTGACTGCCCTTTGCAGCCTGGAGTTGAGCCATCTCGGGGGGTCAATGGGAGGGCCAGGTGAAAGCACTGTGAGGAGCCCAGGTGGTTGAGGCTTGTCTTCCGCAAGGGTCTTGGATCATCCCCTGGTGGCCTTGCTGGCTCTTGGCAAGACCCTGCCCTGGTGTCAGCTGTTCTAGCTCTCCAGGCAAGACTCCCCGTGCTGCGCTGCAGCCTGCAGCCTCGCCCTTTCTTGGTGTGAGCGTGACTTGTGCTCACAGGAGAAGGCTCAGGAAATGCAAGAAGATAGAGAGCAGCGAACCCCTGGAAGCCCAGCTTTTCCATTACTGTTCCACGAGCACTTCCTATGACGAGAAGTATCTTAATCTAAATTCTAAAACTCTTGCTCAGATGGAGGTGAATGGTCTGTCTGTTTTGATCTGTAGTTCTTTAATTACAGGTTGATTATGTTTTTGGTTTCCATTATTTGTATAGTCTTAAGGATTACTTCTTTTTTTCTGTTGATTTTTTTAATCACTGTATATTTTCACATTTGTTTCATTGAGGTATAGTTACAATAAAACGCACCCCTTCTCGGTGTACAGGTAGGTGAGTGTCAGCTGCTGCAGCTGGGAGGCAGAACATTTCCATCACCCACCGAGTCCTTCCCAGCCCAGTCCCCGGCAGCTGCCATCTCCCCAGCTTAATCTTGTGAAGATCTCATGTAAGTGGAGCCGTGCGTGGTCGTGAGCCCCGCCGGCACTGGCTGTGTCTGGAGACGTCGTGGTGTTGCCCAAAGTGTCCACCTTCCACCGGGAGGGACCTGTGCTGGCACCAGGAAGCCCTCAGTGGCTGTAAGGCCCAGGCTCCTCCAGTGCTGACGGACACGTGGTGTGGCTTCTCTGCGCTCCGTGGTGGTGGCGGGAAGCTGCATGGCTTTAGTTTGCATTCCCCAACCACTAACGATGTGTTGAGCGTCTCTGTATTTTTTTTTTTGAATATTTATTTATTCTTTGTTCTTTACACAATGCCTTTATTCTTACGTGGTGCTGAGGATCAAACCTGGGTCACGCACGTGCTAGGTGAACGCTCTACCGCTGAGCCATAACCCCAGCCCTCATCTCTGTATTTTTAAAAAAATATTTATTTATTTGCTTTAGTTGTACACAATGCATTTTATTTTTACGTGGTGCTGAGGATCGAACCCGGGCCGTGCACATGCTAGGCGAGAGCTCTATCACTGAGCCACAATCCCAGCCCTGACATCTCTGTATTTTTATTGGCCATTTTTACATCTTTTTCTTCTACTGATATCTTACGAACTTCTTGTTCATATTTTGCCCTTTTTGTTTTATGGATTTTTTTTCTCTGCTGGGGATTGTGCTTGCTGGGCAAGCACTCTGCCACTGAGCTACACCCCCGGCCCTGTAATTTGAGAGAAGGCCTCACTGAGTTGCTCTCGCCTCAGACTTGGGATCCTTCTGCCTCAGCTCGGGAGTTGCAGGGGTCACAGGTGTGCACCCTTCTGTCTGGTTGTACCAGTATTTTATGGGGTTATCCATTTTAGCCTTCAGGTGGAATTGTGTGTGTGTTTGTCAGTTGCATATTTGAAAGGATTTTTCTCAGCCTGTTGCTGCCTTACTCTTTCCCTGGTGTCTGTTTTGTTTCGATTGTTGGTCCTGGGGATTGAACCCAGGGGAGCTTAACCACTGAGCTATACCCTGCAGCCCTTTTTATTTTTTTATTTTGAGACAGGGTCTCAGTTGCCAAGACTTGAGACTCAGACTTGAGATCCTGCTGCCTTAGCCTCCTGTGTTGCTGGAATCACAGGTGTGACCACTGTGCCTGACTCAGTGGTGCATTTTGACATTCTTTATTTGATGGAACCTGCTTTACTATGCTCTACCTAATAAATCTATCCACTTCAAGGCCACAGAGATTTTCTTCTGTTTTATTCTAGAAGTTTTATGATCGCTTGTTAGACTGCCAGGATGGTTTTAGTAGCTTGTGATCAAATTAAATGGTACTCAATCAAGTACTTAGAACACAAAAATTAGTGTTAAATGTCATTTTTTAATAATCAACTGAAATCAGTCAATTTTATGACTTCCCTCCTTTGTTTTAGATCCCCTGGGGGTCCTTCTGGTCGGAGTGGACATCGGATGGTGGCCTGGAAGAGACAATTGATCCTTTTTGGTGGCTTCCACGAGAGCACAAGGTGGTACCAACAACGGAAGTCTTTCCTGGAGCACATAGGGCAGACCTTTCACCATTCTGAATGAGCATGGAAGATACTGCCCTCTCAAAGCAGGGCCAGCTCTCTGGGCACACACAGCTTGGCAGCCACACAGGACAACTGGGGAATCATGAGTTTGGCAGTGCATTAATTGAGTACCTTCTATGTGCATGACAAGATCAGCCAGTTCTTTCTTTTTATTTCCTGGTTATAATTAAAATCAAGTGGTTTTAACTTGTGTCCATTTTAAATCAGAACATTTTAAAAAACTATATGTTTAAAATGACCAAGATGTGCTTCAGACCTACAGAAAAGCAGTGATGCTCCAGGAAATGTGGTCACTGGCCTTGTTGAATTAGTTTGACTTCTAAATGCCAACCCTCTGTGTTTGCCTGGGAGCAGTTGCTCTTGGCTGACCTACAGAGTAGAGTTCCCTTACTGACAGTGCACAGCAGGAGCAGGGGTAGAGGAGCTGTCCTCTCGGGAGGCGTGCGTCTGAGTGGCAGCCAGCAGGTCTTGGCCCGTCCTCGCGGCCACGGTGCGCAGGGGAGAGGCCCGCCTGGCTTCTGCATTCCGTCAGGGTTCATCACTTTGCACGTGTGCTCGAGCCCAGGCTTGGATTATGTGGATGTGGCATGAGAAGGAAGGATGGTTACTTCTGACAGGCTAGAGCCACGTGGGGGTCCGGGGCCTCTGGGGGCCTTCTGGAGGGCCTTGGGCTGTCCCTCATGCCTTGCTTGGGTTGTGGACGCAGATTCCACTTCCGTCCTCCAGTTCTGGGGATGCTGTGCCCCCTCACCCACACCCCTCCCTTTCAGTCCAGGGTCTCGCCCCAGTTCTTGCCATGCTGTGGGTATCTCCATCCTGTGACCCAGTGAGACACCACGATCCAGTGTGGTGTCATAGCCACTCAGAGTGACCTGACACGATTATCTGGGAGGTTGCCATTTTGTCAGTGGGGAGAGGAAATGTGGTCTGACTTTCAGGTTAAGTCACTCTGCTTCTGTGGGCTGGCATCATTTCTAGTTTCCAAACACAAACCCACGAGTTTACAGTCCTTCATATGAGTTTACACGTGACGTAGACAGATAACTTAGTGAAAGTGCAGAAAGTTCAGCTTTAATTTAAATCAGGTGCACTTCTCAGTGACCCTGTGTGTTCCCTGTGGTCCCACTGTGATGGCCTGTGTTCCTCTGTTCCAACCAGGGACTACATCTACTACAATGATGTGTATTCCTTCAACCTGGACACCTTTGTGTGGAGCAAGCTGTCTCCGTCAGGAACTGGGCCCACGCCCAGGTCAGGCTGCCAGATGTCCGTCACTCCCCAGGGCAGCATAGTCATCTATGGGGGCTACTCGAAGCAGGTGAGACCTGGTGTGCAGGAATTTCTGTGTAGAGGAATTTCTGTCTGCTGTTTGTCAGTGTCACCGGTAATGGAAGCTTCCAAATGAGATGACAACATTTGTTTAATATAAACAACTGTTGAATTTTAAATGGATAGACGTAACGTCAGTCTCTTCCTCTTACTACGTTGAGATTTTTAAGGCCTTTTGATGTTCTGGTCCGAATCGCACTAGAACACTGCAGTGTGACTAATTCTGTTTGGGGGTCTTTCTTCCTAAGGCCTAGACACCGACAACCATGTGCTGTTCTGCTGTAGAGCATGGCAGTGCTCATCGATCCTTTCTGCTGCTGACAGCCTTTCCTCCTCACATTTGCAAGCGGACCAGCGGCGTGTTCCTAGGCATGCGCGTGGGAGTCCTGCTGGTCTGTGGCGTGTGCTCCTGGTTGTGGACTGCCCTTGCCGGCAGCAGAGTTTCTCTGCCCTGCTGCTTGTCTGCATGGGGCCAGCCTCAGCAGGTTGTGAATCACCTGCAGGTTTAAGTCCTTTGCTCTGGGATTCTGAAACACAGTGATCGTGCAGCCTGTGCAGCGAGCCCCTGGTGTCCACGCAGCCCTGGTCTGCCTGTTCCGCTGGGCTGGGTTGGCCCCGGTCTCTTCGCACTCTGTGCCCACCTGTCAGCCAGCTTCTGCGTCGTTCACAGAAAGCACAAGCGCTGCTGTGTGCGCGCCATCAAGTAGAGATCGCTGCTGCTTCGTGATGGCAAGGCCACCTGCGGGCAGTGCCCTGCTGGTGGGACAGGCGTGTGTGCGGAATGGCCCGCCCCTCATCCTCCAGGCTCTCCTGTGCCTGCCTCCCCCAGAGGCATGTGCTGAGCTGCTGCTCGCTGCTGGATGTGCCTGCTCTGGGTGTCAGGTCGTGGCCCCGGGCGTCCCTTCCCGTTGTGCAGGTGGACTCCTGCTGGTCTCGGCTGATCGTGGTGAAGCTGTGTGAGCACTTGATCCAGTCTTCAGTTTAGTTTTTCTCTCTCTCTCTCTTTTGTACCAGGTTTGGACCCAGGGGCGCATGTATACCGAGCCATATCACAATCCCCAGGCCTTTTTTTTTTTTTTTAACATTTATTTATTTGCTTTAGTTGTACACAATGCAATGCATTTATGTTTTACTTGGTGCTGAGGATCGAACCCGGGCCACACACGTCCCAGGCGAGCGCTCTGCCGCTGAGCCACAACCCCAGCCCTCCCCAGCCCTTTTTAAAAATGTTTTGTGACAGGGTCTTACTAAGTTGTAGGGTCTCGCCAGGTTGCCGACGCTGGCCTGAACCTGCGATCCTCCTGCCCGAGCCTCCCAAGCTGCTGGACTGATTACAGTGTGCGCCTGGCAATGTTTTGGTTTCTCTTAGGGAGCACCAGGGAGGGGACCTGTGGGTCCCTGAGTGGACCTTGGTTTGCGGATCACACCTGAACTGCCTGACGGTTCTGTTGCTCTGCCTTCCTGGCACCACTTGACCGTGGGTCCGGCAGCGTCCTCTGCACACTGGCTCTCTGTTTTGGCCACATTCCTCTGAGCACGCTGCTGTGGGCGGCTGGTGAGCTGGTTGGCGCCCGTGTCTGCCCTGCAGCCTGCCTCCCAGGCCGCCTCTGCCCTGTAGCTGCTGCTCCCTGCTCAGGAGCACAGGCTCTGCCTCGTGGAGTCTCGTGTGCTGTGCTGTGAGGTTTCTGCTCTCGGTGACCTCAGAAGACCTGGTCACCTTCAGTGAGGGGCCTCCCATCTGGCCTGCACATGGTAGTTCAGCCTTTGTGTTTTGTTCTGCCATTCCTCACCTGGCTCTCGGGCTGCCTGGGAACCCTGCCATGGACCCACCCCTTCCTCCTCCTCTCTTGGCTGGTCAGCCCTGTGGGCTGCCGGGCCTCCTGACTGTTCCTGCCTATCCTGCCTAGCGAGTCTTAGGGTGGCCAGCTGAGGGTCTAGCCTTTGTCCTTTAAAACTTGTTCTGGCTGTTCTAGGTTCTTTGCATGTCCATGTGAATTTTAGCATCAGCTTGTCAGTTTCTTCTTAAAAAGCCTGGCAGAGGTCAGGTGCCGGAAGAAGGCACCCCCTGCTAGGAATGGTGATGAGGGTCGCTCGGGGTGTGAGCATGGGGGAGGCTGGCATCTCTGAGTCCGCACCCATTGCACATAGGTGGTCTCTACGTTTGTTTTGGTTTTCTTTAATTTTAGCAGCATTTTGTAGTTCTTAGTCTTACATGTCTTTTGTTATTTTATTGATGCTGTTGTGATGGGATATCCTGAAATCAAACTTCCCACTTGGTTTCTGTTAGTACATAAAAAACGTTTTGTCCTCTGTGTTCGTAATGTGTGAGCTCACCAAATTCACTATTTTCCATAGTCCCAGATGCATTGAGATTATGTGAACAATCACAAAATGTGCAGGGGGACGGCTATCCTATTCTTCCTGGCTGCTAACGCCATTCCCTTGTGCGTGAGCAGGGCCTGCAGGTGGTGTTGGGTGAGGTGTGTGGTGCACCTCCTGGCACCGTCCTTTGGCAGGGACAGCACCGCAGGTCTTCACAGACGTCCTTCAGAATCTGAGTTCTATCCTTTCGTCTGCTGGGAGCGTCCGCCATGGGTGGGTGTAGTTTTGCTCAATGCATTTTCTGTGTTTTTAATGATCATATACCTTCTCTCCTTTATTCATTTTTGTCTCATGGACTACCTTGATTGATTCCCTGCTGTTAAACTGGCCTCATATTTGTGTCATAGCCCAGTTTGATGCGCGTGTCTGTCCTCCTGGTGAGCTTGTGCGTCTGCTGCTGTCCTGTTGAGGGTCTTTGTGTCTGTGCTCACGAGGGAGCTTCTCTGTCACTCTCTTTGTGATGCTTTTGACAGGGTTAGAGTCCTCTCCTGCTTGCTGCACAGGGGTGAGTCAGTGGGGGTCCAGCTAATGCTCTACTACCACGACAGGTCTGCCTTGGCAGAAGAGACGAAGCTCCTAAGGTGACAAGGACCAGCAGACACCCATGCAAGCAGCAGCCAGCCCTTGGTGTGTGCCTTTGGGGTCGAGGCTCCAGAGGCAGGCTTCCTGGTAAAGAGGAGGGGAGGCTTCCTAGGGCACTGCAGCCTGTGGACCACCTGGAAGAGGAGGCAGCAGTGGGACCCTGGGCAGGGAGGGTGGCGGTGGGACCCTGGAACAGCTTTGGTACTTCGTGGTCTGCTTTCATGGCCACGGACAGCTAAGGGCAGGCCTGATGGAGGCAGTGCCCTCCTTCCTGCCCAACATGGACTTCAGGTGTGTCTACCTGGGGTTTAGGGGAAGAGGCCTCCCTCAAGAGAGCAGCAGGACTCCAAAGTGTCACTTTGGTATTGGAGGCCAGAAGGCACGAGCAGGCATTGGGGTCGTGTGACTCTCGAGGACTCATGTGACCTCAGCCAAGAAAGGTTCTGACTTCCTGTGGCCTGTGACCAGCTCTGGGTGAGGGGCTGTGCCATTGTCCTGGGAAATGCTGAATCCTGTGTCACAGGGGGCACAGCGAGCCCACTCACTTTCCGGCACGCACAGCCGTGTGGCCCTGACCCGTCTGCACTGGTCTCAGCAGCAAGGCAGGAGGGGCTTGCTGGGAAAGAGGCGGGGAGAGCGCCTCTGCCTCGGCTCCGTCACTCCTGCAGTCACTGGGCGCGGTCCCTGTTGTAGAGGTGGTCTCAGGTGCACCAAGGACCCTGCCCTCTGGGAAGGAAAGAGGACAAGGCCTTGTCTGGTGTGGACAGCGGGGCACTGGGTTCCCCAGCTGCAAGGGTTGGGACTGAATTGCCAGAGGAGGGTGGTGTGCGCTGGCTCCAGCAGAAGTCACCCTGGCGCAGCGCCCGGGAGCGCCTGCTGGCTGGGTGGCAGGGGAGGCCTCTGCCCGAGCAGTGTGGAAGTGGGGCTGGAGACGGCGTTCTGGGATGTCCTGTCAGTCCTGCCGACCAGACGTGGAGCTAGCCAGGCCCAGGCGGGAGCTGCTTTGGCAGCAGCCTTTCCAAACGGTGCACACGTGTTGCAACTGTCCACGTGGCAGGCCAGTGTTCCTGAGTCCCAGTCCTGAGGAGTGACCGCTGCACTGACCAGCTTAGTGTCTCCCCTTGGCCACACTCGCCCACCTCTCATTGCTAAAGGGCCTTAGCTACCTGCACTTGTGTGGCACGCTGGGAGTGGTGTGGGGCCTGGCCTGAACTGCCTCACCCGGTGAAGATGGTGGAACAGCCACCTTGGGCACCCTGACGGGCAGGCCACAGTTGCAAGGGTAGCTGGGCCCTTAGAAGAAATGGCCTCCTGGGGTTCTGTGTCCATAGATGTCTGTCCAGGCCGCCCTGCTGAGGTCACACTCGTGTCCCAGGAAACTCAGCTGTTATTGTGCCTGGTTTTTAAAAATCACCACATAGTTTGAAAGTCCAGAGTCAGGATAAGGTTCTGGTGGCTGTCGTAGAGTGGCAGTGCGGGCAGGGTGGGCACTGGAGGGCAGCCGCGTCTCTGTGCCTTCAGGAGGAGCGGGGAGCTTGTGGAGCAGCTGCCCGTGATGGCTGAGGTGGTTGGAGGACGGCACGTCGTCAGCAGTGCCACATGCAGCCTCTGCTCCAGGCACTGGTGCCGCTGGGCTTCTCGGCTGTGCCTGCAAGTCACAGGCCCCAGACCCCGTGCTCGGCCCTTCCCCCGGGTGGCCCTGAGCCGAGTGCTCTCTCAGCCGTGGACCTTGTCCTCCTCTGCCCTGGCCACTGGTTCTGATGAGCCTGGTGGGCTGGCTGAAGTGGCCGTGGGAAGCAGCTTCCTCCGGGGAGTGTCCCTACACTTCCTCACTTTGCATCTCGGCCTTGTGGTGGCTGCCTCTGTGGAGCCCAGGAAGCCTGTGTCACTCTAGGTCACCTCAGCTCCACAGCATCGGTGCTCTGCCTGCTGAGGTGCGGCTCCTGTCCCCTAGCAACACCCATGGCATGATGCTCTTGATGGCTTTCCTGGGACCTGGTCCAGGGGCCCTGCGGTGGCCGGCCACGTCGTCTGCTCTCCTGGCAGTTGAAATGAGCTTGTGTCAGAGTTTGGGGCTGAGTGAGCTGAGGCTGCAGACAAAGGTGGACAGCGGGCAGGGGAGCCGTGTCCTGTTGGGGACGTGTCGTGTGGAGCTGCTGCTACTCCTGACTTGCTGGCCCTGCCGACCTGAGCTCTGGTGTCTTGGCCAGACCAGACAGTGACAGACAGTGTCACTGCGTAGACTGATCTCGTGGCCTCTCGCTCAGGTGCCCCTGCCTCCCCTGGTGCCGAGCGCGCAGGGTCGCTGGCCTGTGCGTCGTGCCCAGGTTCCCGCTCCTTGTCTCTGGTGCCCGCTCTTCGGCAGCCGCTGTGAAGGACGGGCCTCAGGAAAAGCGGGCCTGCCCGAGCTCTGCGCCCCTGGCTGGCAGCCCAGCACCCCCGATGTTCCCGCAGAGCTTGCTCACTTGCTGGAACTGTGCAGCCCCCCTCGTGGAGCAGACCACTCAGCGACGGCTACGTGGCCTGCGTGCTGGGCCTGTGCGAGGTGTGCCCGGCCTGAGGCTGTGGGCTGTGCGCTGTGCCTCAGGTGTCTCACCCAGCTCCTTTCCCTTTTGCAGAGAGTCAAGAAAGATGTGGACAGAGGCACCCAGCACTCAGATATGTTCCTGCTGACGCCCGAGGACGGGGTAGGAGGTATGCTCTGCTCGCGGCTTCACTGCGGTCTGATGGGCACCCTGTTGGGCCTGTGGGCAGAGGTGGCACCACCTCCCTCTTGGGGAGCTCCTCACACACAGCCCAGAGCTGGGCGGGCCATTCTGCCCTGGGAAGGTCGAGCTGCCTGGTCTGACTCGGTGGGGACCTGTCGGCGCACCTGTCAGGGTCCCAGTGCCATTTAGTCACCTGTGTCCCTTCCATGCCTGACACCTGAGGTGCTTTGAGATGACTGCGAAAGGACCTTCTGGGCAGTTTTGTGTGCACATTCTTGGGGGCTCGAAGGTGCAGAGCCTGGTGTGCAGGTAGGTGTGGGTGAGAGGCCAGGGCAAAGGCGCTGCTGCTTTGCCCTGTTTCCTGACATTTTAGGGAACTTGTTCTTGCTCAAGATCAGGTGAAGGACAGCAGGAGGTGGAGTTCCGGCTCCTGAAGTATTTCCCCCTGAGAGGCGGGGAATCCCGCGTCCTCCGGAAGAGATGGAGTGACCACCTCCCAGGCTGTGGCACTGCATCTTGGGAGGGTGCTAGGTGGGGCCTGGGCCTGTGTTCTGGTGCCAGGGCTGCCTCCATATGACAGTGTCCTCTGACCTCATTGGAGGGAAAAAACAAGGGGCTTGCCACACACAGTAGCTCTGCTTGTTCCTGCCCCGGAATTCTTTAAACCAGGGCCTCTGGACCGTCCTGCACCACGTACTCCTCAGGTGGCCACAGTGTTCTGCACTTGCAGGTGAGGGTGCTTGCTCCTCCAAGAGGGACCAGGGTGAGTGTCCTTACATACCAGGGCACTTGGGCCTGGAGGCTGGACTCTGCTCCAGGCAGCCTTGCCCCAGCTGTCTGGCTGCTCAACCCCAAGGAGAAGGACCGGAAGGCCCTGCCTGTGCGTGTGCGTGTAGCAGCGCTGGCTCCTGGCAGCGGGGCCTGCTGGTGGTGATGAGTTGATCATGGCCCACGAGTGGTGGGCCCAGAGTCCCATCTGCAGTGTGTGTCCATGGCCTTGCCCAGCACTGCCCAGTGGGCTGTCTGCTGTGACTTTTTAGTTCATTAGGGGAAAATGTCCACTCTCTTTTCTGGAAATGGTGAGGCTTGCCTCACACCTTACACAGACCACGTGTTGAGGGCTGCCACACACGGGAGGCACCTGCAAGGGAGTGAAGCACCAGCCTGGGGTCTAGTGCCGGGCAGAGAGGGGCAGTGCCATCTGGTCCCTTGTGAGGCTGTGCCCCCAGCCACCCATTGCGACCTGCTGGATGCGGACTTCCTGGAGACCCTCCTAGGACCCAGGTGGCCCTCCCCTCACTGGCCACTAGGTGGCACTGTGAGGAGGGCACGTGAAGAGTCACACAGCTGGGCCTGAGGAAGGATGGAGCCCGAGGGTGGAACTGGTGCGTCCTGTTCTGTTTGTGCGAAGGGAGGCTGCACAGCGAGGCCGGCGCTGGCCTGCAGCCTGCGTGGGTCACTGACCGGCACTGGGCGTCCGTGCTCCCGGCCCCTGCCTTCTCACCTCTTGCTCTCCACTGGCAGGCAAATGGACGTGGAGCCGGATCAGCTCTTCAGGGGTCAAGCCCACTCCAAGGTCTGGCTTTTCGGTGGCCGTGACCCCTCATCATCAGGTGCTGCTCTTTGGGGGCGTCTGTGACAAGGAAGAGGAAGAGAGCCTGGAGGGCGTGTTCTTCAGCGACCTGTACTTCTACGATGCTGCCAGGAGCCGCTGGTTCCGGGGGCAGCTGAAGGTGTGAGCGCCGGGCACGGAGCGCGCGGCAGGCAGCTGCAGCGCTGGTGGCCAGGCCCCGCGCCCTCACGCCTCAGGGCTTCCCTCTCCCCTAGAGCATCTCTGTGCCCTCCCAAAGGAGTGTCCTGCTTCTGCGTGCGTCCCAGCTGACTGGGCGTGGGGCCCTGGCCTGGTGCTCACTGGCTCAGCCTTGCTGTCCTGGCCACGCTTGAGAGCAGAAGCTCCCGGGCCACGTCTGACGAGGTGCTCGTGGCCCTCTGCAGCAGCCTGTGTGCTGCCCAGGCTTGTCCCCGGCTTCCCGTCACCCTCTGCTGTCCTTGTCAGCACAGCTGCTGCCCAGGGCTGCCTGGCAGAACAGTGGTGGCCGCCCCAGAAGGGGACTTCTGGGCAGCCCCAGGGTCTGCGCAGGCACCTCAGCAGCCCGGTGTGCCTGCTGCAGTGTGCCCGCCTGTCACAGACCCTGTTCTGCACATGGGGCCTCAGCTGGGCACAGCAGGCCCCTCCCCGAGCCCCGGGGCCGGCTAGTCGTGTCCTCACTGTTTGGTCTCAGGCCCCTGGTGCTCCTTGGGGCGAGGCTACGCTGAGCTGAGCGCCCAGAGCCTGGCTGCGCCCTGGGCTGGCCTGCGGGGCGTGGTGGCTGGGACTTCTCAATACAACATGGCAAGTGGCATCTCACAAGGATGCGTCCTCTGAGGAAATGGCCACCCCCCACCCCCCATAGCAGGAAGGGTCTTTGCAGGCCGCAGCAAGGTCCAAGAGGCCAGTGGCAGGGCAGATGGTCATCCTACAGAGGGGGCCCAAAGGAGAGCCGCATAGGAGTGCAGGTCCTGCCTCCCACCCGGCACCTGACGGTCAGCAGGTTTGGTCGACCCACTCGTCACTGCTGGTCCTTGTGGACTTTTCCAGGGCCGGCCTTGGCGCTCCAGGAGCCTAGGCACTACCTGGGCTCCACCTGGTGGCCTCCTGCAAAGATAGCACTCTTGCCTGCCCGCTGTCTCTGCCATTGAGAGCTCGGGGCGTCTGCTGTGTCCTGCACTGTGCCCCGCAGAGCTTGACTGGTGTGTCGGGGCAGGGCCGCCCTGCTCTGCCGCTCAGCTCCGCTCCGTGCTCTCCTTCCCTGTCAGGGCCCCAAGTCGGAGAAGAGGAAGCGGAGGCGGGGCAAAGCCGAGGACTGCGAAGGCACCAGGGAGCCGGAGCTTGGGGCAGCCAGCGCCCCCGAGCCCCTGGAGGTGGTCAAAGAGGTGGTGGCCGAGGATGGGACCGTGGTCACCATTAAACAAGTACTCAAAGCCCCAGGCTCAGCAGGCCACCCCCGCCTGGAGGAGGAGGAGGATGGGGCTGTGGAGGCTGGCCCCAGGGTGGAGCCCTGCCCACGCTCCAGCGCCATGCTGGCCGTTAAGCACGGGCTGCTATATGTCTATGGGGGCATGTTTGAAGCCGGCGACCGCCAGGTGACCCTCAATGACCTGTACTGCCTCGACCTCCACAAGATGGAAGAGTGGAAGGCCTTGGTGGAGATGGATGCAGGTAAGGGGTCTGGGGGGGACGGCTGCTGTGCCTGGAGAGCACCCTCCAGCCGTTGGGCTGTGCTGGCTCCAGTGCGCCTGCCAGGTCTCCACACCTGCCTCCTGGGGACTTGGGGACTTGGGCTCTCGCCCCCAGCTCAGGGTACCCCTGAGAGCCCGCCTGGGTATGGGCTGCAGAGGGCACTGGACGCCAGCCCTGGACAGAACCTCTGTGGGTGTGCCTAGGGTCCTCCTGGCACTCACCCGAACACACCAGGCAGAGCTCACCCTCCCGCAACCCCAGTGTTCGGTCTGTGGCCCTTTCACTTACCCAAACTGCCTTTGCCCCTTGAGTCCTTATGTCCCCATTTTACCTCAGACTGCCAAGGGACCCGAGTCATTTTGGGTTTTGTTGTTGTGGCTTTTTTTTTTTTTTTTTAGTTTTAGATGGACACAATATCTTTATTTTATTTTTATGTGATGCTGAGGATTGAACCCAGTGCCTCATGCATGCTAGACGAGCACTTTACTACTGAGCCACAGCCCCAGCCTGACGCGAGTCATTTTTATCAGGACTCGTTTTTTGCTAAGAATGCCCGCGGAACCTGCGTGTCTAGGGAAGCACCAGACCGCGTAGGTGCGGGGTCTGCTGCTGCCCGCAAGGAGCAGTGGGGCTGGGGCAGGAGTGGATGCAGGAGGCGGCAGCTGCCACTCAGAAGCCCACGTCCATGGAGGGAGTGGTGTCTGCTCGGCCTCCGTGTCCCCCATCTCTGCTCTGCTGGCCCCGGGTGTCCGGGTGGGGAGCTGGGTTTCACTTCACAGTGTGGGTAAGAAAGTGGAGTCCTGAGGTGGCCGGCTCCCACTGCACAGTCTTCCCCGACCCCTGGGCTTCAGTGAGATCTCTGTTCATTTTGTGTTTGAAGAAACTCAGGAATGGCTGGAGGAGACGGACTCAGAGGAGGACAGCAGCTCGGCCGAGGGTGCTGAGGGGGGAGATGAGGACCGGGACGAGGACAGCGGGGAGGAGAGTGGCGAGGAGGAGGAAGGTGAGGTGCTCCCTGGGATCTGCCTCGTCCTGTGCTCTTGAGGCAAGCCTCAGGCAACCCGCGCCTGCGTGGGTCGCGGCTTGCTGCTGCGGGCAGTGCTGCTGCGGCCTGTCTGCCGCCCACAGTGACCGCCGTCTCCTGCACTACCTGCCCAGGCTTCCGCAGCTGAGCGTTCCCCACCCCTCTCCTGGACGGAGCAGCGCCATGGACCATCTGCCAGGGACTGAGCAGTACTGGCTGAAACTCACCGGGGACACCCTAGGGCCCGCTGCTCGGGAGAGGAAAGTGCTGGGGGTGAACCGGGGGTGCCTGAGCCCCTTCAGCATCACCAGGTGTCGTTTAGAATAAACTGAGCGTGAACGAGGCCTGCATCCTGTTCTTCAGCCTGGAGTGCACCCGCAGTCTTGCCTTCCTCGGGGCTCTGCCAGGTGGGTGGAGTGGCTGCCTGCGTACAGGGCGAGGCTCGGGGTGAGGCCATACGAAAGGCGAGACGTGAGTTTGAGGGACCCCAGCAAGCCTGTTTCTCTTCTGATACACCTGGACTGGGTGTGCTTTGAGGGGGCTTTCCTTCTGCACAGAGGACATCAATGTTTTGATGACCCCCATATCGTTCCCCCCAGACTCCAGTGCCTGGCAGTCGGTGAAGCAGCCATGGTACTCGCTCACACAGTCTCGGTGCCTGCTGCTGCTCGGCCTCCCCCATGGGTCTCACAGGAGAGCGCCGGATGCTGGCGTGCCCGCCCGTCCCGTGACGGCCTTCTCAGGAGGTGGTGGAGACATCCCCTGTGCCTTCCTCCCCAAGCGCAGGTGGTTTGCAGAATGACAGCAAGGAAGGGCAGCCAAGAGCAAGGACTCCATGCCTCTGTGGACTGCCTGCCCAGTGCCACTGGCCCTGGAGCAGGTGGGGCCTCGTGGCCTGGACGCCTGTGGGCGGCATGGTGGCCAGCGCCTGCTCCAGGACTGGAGACGGGCTTCCTGTGCCTTGTTGAGTTGGGAGTTGGGCTTTGAAGTCACACTGGTGCAGTTTTGCCCTTTCATCCGGCTGTCTTCGCAGTGACACACAGGCCTGGTGGTTTCTGTAGTGCAGCATAAGCCTGTCCCCCGTGTTGTCACCCTGGAGTTAACCAGGAGGTAGGCGCAAGCACGAGAGTTCTGATGGGAAAGGGTGGGGGCCCAGCCTGGCTGGAAGCGTCCCCCTTTCCATTGTCTTCTCAGTGCTGGGTCTGCACCAAGAAGACCAGGGTGTCCTCGGGGCAGGCCCCTCACACCCAGGAGGAGGAGCTGCAGCCAGCACATCTGCGGCAGGTCCACGCTGCAGCCGGTGTGTGTGGCTCCTGCTCTCTCCCCAGGGCAGCTGGCCACGTAGATCACTCTGTGAAGATGAGCTTGAGGGGTTGGTTGGGCTGAATTGAATAAAATGGACAGGAACCACCACTGAGCTTGGAAATCTGATCATTGAAAGTTTTGTTTTGGCTTTTTAGGTGTGACAGTAGTGTTTATTCAGTCAGACATTTTTCCTCCTCTGAATCGGTACGAGCAAGAACTTGGTGTAGTTTATCCTTAGAAATTCTTCAAGGGAGCTGGGTGTGGTGGCCACATCTGTAATACCAACTACTTGGGAGACTGAGGCAGGAGGATTGCAAGTTCAAGGCCAGCCTCAGTAACAGCAAGGCTCTGTCTCAAAAAGGGCTGAGGGTGTAGCTCTGTGGTGGAGTGCCCCCGATCCCTGGTTTAATCCTCAGTACTGCAGACATTAATAAAAACCTTTAAGGGACCAAAGGCTGGAAGCCTTCCCCGTGAGGTTAGGAGCTCGCTCACATCAGTTTCAGGTGACTAAATGGAGGCCACACAGAAACCCTTCTCAAGTATGTTGTGATGACGTGTTGGAATCAGTTGATGGTTTGATGAGAGGAATTTGCCTGGGGAGGGGACAGCACGGCACGGCACGGCACAGCACAGCATGGCCATTCCCTCGTGTGGAAGGAGAGGTCGGGTGCCAGGCCCACTGCAGCCTACGCCTGGTCTGTGTGCCGCAGGACCTTTCCTGGTGGCAGAGCTGCGTGGGACAAACAGGACGGCACGCTAGCGCGGCTCCCCAAGCGCTGTGGTGCCTCTGCCTCACCAGGCGGCAGGAGTACCATCCTCGTCCAGTGGCGCCTGGTCACTGAGGCCTGACTGGCATCCTCGAGGACAGCAGTCACGAGGGGACATGGAAGCACCAGCAGCACAAGAGGTGGCGCGGTTGGTGCAGGGACCAGGGTGGTGGCTTCCCAAGTCCGGCTGAGCCCCTGAGGGCCCCTGTAGGCCCCGTGGCCGCAGAGCCCCCAGGGCTGGCAGTGCTGCAGAGGCAGGAGCAGAGAGACCAGGGTGTCCCAGAGGAGCTCCGAGGGGGGGCGCTGCTGGCCTCCGACTGAGGGACGCCGAGCAGCCCCGAGAAACAGGCATGGAGGCTAGAAATTAAAACAGGGTTTCAAGAGACTGCCTGCCCTGGTTGGCTTTGTCCTCTGCTCACAGAGGTGGGCCGTGCTGTGGCCATGTCACCTGTTGGTGCCCTGGAGACCCAGGCATCCTGCATCTCATTAGCCCTCAGAGAGGTGAGCCAGGCTCACTGCCTGGAAAAGGGACAGAAAACGCCAGGTGACATTCACAGCCCCCGCCCCTCCCCAGGCCTTTCCTGCTCAGCAAGGGCTCCTCCAAGCCACTGTCGCTAACAGAAGCACAGTTCCTTGAACAGGCCTGGGCGTTCATCTAGCCCTGGGCAATAAGAGGACCTTCAGTAAAGACACCAGCTTATAAAGAGGTGAAACAAGTCTTCCGTAGTTTCAAATGACATTTATTACTAAAAGGAGCAAACTTCCCTTTGATTTTAATAATGTCCCTTGCTTTCAGGTGGTGAAATACATAGCAGTGGTATGATTTAAACAGTACATTCATTAGAGAAGGTTTTGTTTCCATTTTGTAGTGAACCAAGCTGTTTCCAGCTAAGAGGCCACGCTACTAGCTGCTTCATGGAGAGCCCAGTGCCCAGCAGACATTCCCTTTGGCTGCGCGTGTAGGGGTGTAGGGCTGCGCTGTAGCAAGCGGTCTACCTGCACCAGAAAGACTAAAAAAAGATCACGCAGATTAAGACTGTTCTAGGTCAGAGTTCACAAAAAGGCAGCTACAACTGGGGCCAGCAGTTTCACGTCTGCAGCGAGGGCCAGCGAGTGGCCACAGGAGGCTCACCCTCGCCGTGTGATCTCGGGCAGGCTGCACAGGGTGGGCTTCTGTGGGACCTGCAGTGGTGCAGGCCAGAGTCCAGCTGGAACAGTCAGCGCAGCTCAGTGGAAAGGGGACACCATTTCAGGGTCAGGCACTCCAGACCCCAGGGAGCTGCTGGCTGCAGGCTGGGTGGACAGCACCTGGCCCTGGTGGCTGCCCACAGCCTGTGGCATGCCAGCTGCAGCTGCTGGGATGTGGCATGCTCTGGAGGTCTGGAGGGTGGGTCACACGCAGGGACCTGCATACAAATAGCTGGCGCTCCTGGGCACCTGGCCTCAGACCGAGGGACTGACAGGGTGCCCTGCGCCCCGCCCCACCTGCTGTGCCTTCACACCTGTCTCCTCCCACCAGCCTGAGTCCATGTCTGAGGAGCCACCCTGGGCAGTGGAGATCAGCCCTCCTCACTGACCAGCCGCCAGTGGACTCGGCTGTGGAAGGGTCATTGGTGAACGCGAGCCGGCTGGGCGGTGTGGACGACGTTCTCGAGAGGGCGACAGCCCCTTGGCGTGCGCATCATGGGCGGGTGAGGTTGGGTGCAGTGCCCTGTGGAAAGGCTCCTCTGCCACAGCACTGGAAGGCTGCAGGGTGACGCCAGCCCAGGTGAGGCAGGGTCCCAGGACAGGCAGGACGCACTGTGCTGGAGGTGCTCCTGCAGGGGAGATGAGCAGCCTCCAGCTGAGGCCCACCTTGGCCACCTAGGAGGCTCTCCTGGTTTGGGCTGCAACTGTCACCAAGCAGTGGTGGCACACTGAAGACACACGTCCCCATGTGGCGCTGTGTGCACCTCGGGTGCAGACCCGCGGGTCCACTGGAGCCCTCGTCCAAGATGGGGTGTTCCTTCTTGGGCCAGGGTGGGGCGAGGGCGGCCAGGCCAGGCTGGAGTGAGGTAGTGTGAGGGTGCCGCCTGCGCCCGCCCTCCCAGCCCCCAGCCCCCTGGCTCCAAAACAAGCAGCAAAACAAGCTTTTAGACCTGATGGGGCTGAAGTTCTCCGTGTCCTCGCCTTCCTCCAAGGGACCACGCCCATCGTCCTCAGGGTGTGCCTGCCCTGCCACACACCTGCACCTCTCCAGATGCCAGCGTCCTGCAGCCCCAGGAAGGGCCAGCAGGGGCTTGGGGCTGCAGGCTGCTTCCTGCCCTTCAGACACTCTGTCCCTGAGTCGTTCCTGGGGCTACACTGGGGAAATGCAGATCAGCTTTTTTCTTTTTTCTCCCAAACAAAGGCAACTTTACTGCTTCTTGCTTCTTTTAAGGCTGAGTTAGTAACACGTCTTGGCACTTGGGGACAGGTTGTTTTCTGTCTGTGCTGCCCACCCGGCAGGCCCGTGCAAGGGAGCGAGCTGGGCGTACACACTGAGTCGTGGGCAGCGGAGCTCACGCTCCCTCCCTCCTTCGCCCGGAGCCTAGGAGGTGGTCCTCATCCTGCACGAGGTCGAAGAAACCGCCCGAGGACAGCCACTGTCACGGGGCTTCACGGGGTGCAGACGCGTCCGCCGTCCTTCCAGTCACAGGGAAGCCAGGAGCCACGTGGCACGTCAAGCTGTGGGGGTGTCGGAGGGTTTCGCAGGCACCTTTATGCTGATTTTCTGAGACCAAAGGCAAGAAGGGTGGAAGGCGAGACCTGTGAAGAGTTGAAGAAACTGAGCTTTACCTAGAAGAGAGAGGCGCCTCTTGAGCTGTTGTCGAGAAGTGTTTTTTGCACAGGCGAAGTGACATGAGAGCCGTCCTGTGATGTTTGGGAGCAGAGAGAGGTCCCGGAGGGCAGCGGAGGGCAGCCGTGGGCCGCTCCAGCCCGCAGGTCCACGTGGGCACAGGCCTGCCCAGAGGGGTGCTGGTGCTGACTCCGAATGTTGGGGAGTCTAAAGACAGCCCCAAACCCAGACTAGACAAGCGTGAGCAGCAGAACTGTCTCGGGTCTCCCAGATGCTCCTCTTGACACCTGCAGGCTCGGGGCCACGTCCTTCCATCTTCGTGCGGGGTTCCTTGTAGTCTGTCTACACTGGAGCCATTTTGAGGGTGAAGAGGAGCAGGAGGGCTGGGACCAAGGGTGTGTGGCTACCCTGTCCAAGAGCCACAGCCTGAGGGAGGTGTGGTGGGGGAGCCAGCGCACCTGGCCTGAGACTTCACTGAGGAGCTGGGCTTGGTGCGACCAGGCAGGAGCCGGGACTCGGCAGTGGGAGTGTCTGCGCACGGCTCCTGCAGCAGGCTTTCAACAGAGCAGTCGCGCTGGGCGGTGGGCTGGGCCCCTGTGGGCCCCACCCCAAGAGTCTGGGCAGCGAGCACTGCCCTGGGGCACCATGCAGAGCTTCCTGTGCCACTGTCCTCCCCTCCGTCACGTCGGGCTCTGGGCTGCAGGCTTCCTCTTTATCTGTGGAAACCTGTTTGCTAGCAGTCACCAAACCTAGAATCCAAAAGAACGTAAGAGGCTTTTCTGAGATGACCGTGCGTGCTGTGGGGCTGACAGAAGTCCGGTGTGCAGGGAGCCTCCCAGTCTCCATGACGATGGACACGGCTCCCCACTCCTGGCAGCCCAGTGGCAGGTTCAGAAAAGTCACGTGTTTCCTCTCCATCTGGTCTTCCCTCCTGGAGCAGGCCAGGGGATGGCAGGAAGAAAGTGGTTCCTGAGAGGCGGCTCTGGGCACTGGGAGCCAGTGGGGGACCCGGGGCTTGGCCCTGCCTGCTGCTGTGCTTATCGGGCCCCACGACGGCCCACCAGGACCCTGTCAGGGAAGTGGGACCCTGTCTGGGCAGGTGGGAAAGCGTGCAGCCCGGGGTCTGTGCGGGACCAGCTGGAGACCAGCTGTCTGGACGCCAGGCCCAGTGGTCTCAGCCTTGCTCAGATCCGCAGACTGCAGCGGGAGCAGGGAGATGGCCTCACCGCTGCAGTCGCTGCAGAATGCAGGCAAAGTGCCAGGCAGGGTCTGGCCCCGTCGGTGCTGTGCTGGCCAGGCACCTGCGAGCGTGGGCATGGGGGCACACGTGCCCCTGCCCAGCCTCGGTTTGTACTCTGCTTCTCACATACTCTGTGGCATGGCCTGCAAGTGTGCCACCCGCATCTGTAGGTGCCCTTCTGTGTCATGCAGTTACTGGGATGTACAAAAGAAGTCTTATTTTACAAAGAGTAGCAAACAGTCACAAAACACATCCCCACATGGATGATTCTTAGAGCTGCGAAGAGCAGGAGTCTTTATTTGGTTCACTTCAGGTCTGCAGCAACCACTTGATATTAAAAAAGGAACGGAAAGATGTACAAAAGATGTAATATCCCTTTAGAAAGGAACATCGTCAGAAATGGACTACCCATCTGCTGAGCCTCCCTCCCTGACCTGTGTCCCCAAACCAAACTGTGAGAAGGAACGGGGAGTGAATGGATAACGGAAAACAATAGAAACTGAATGTGACTGCAACATGCTCTAATCTTTAGTTTATTTCTGGTTAAAAATATAGCAATCCAGTGCAGTGTAGTAAAGAAGCTCTGCTCGAAAGGCAGCAGAGAGGCTAACGTAAGCAAAGCAAGGCAGGGTCCGTGAGACGCGGGAGCCACCGGGCCTCCCAGGCGTGCGCGCAGGGCTCCTGCCTACGGACGCGCCTGGGCCACTCGCCACCAGGTGTTCCGGCATCCCTGTTTGTCTGGACAGTGGGACACCCTGGTAGAGGAGGCAGGAACGCCGGGAACCTGCTTTTGTTTGACCGAAACAAGTGGAACATTGCACATGGGGGTGTCGGGTGTGCACAACGTCTGGGAAACGTCAGCCACTGGGTTTCATGACATTCCTGTCCGGGGAACAGAGCTGCGCAGGAGCAGCTCTGAGGCATCTGGAGGGAATATGCATATCTGTGGGGGTGGAGGCAGGCACAGTACAGAGATGTGAGAACCTGGAGGTGACAGCGAGAGGCGGCCGCCTCGGGCGTCACTGCCAGGGACGGAAGCCTGAATATACATCCTGCATACTAAGTGCAAAAGTGCCACATGCTCAGAGCCCAGGCGTGGTGTCAGACTGTCCATGGCACAGCGCGCCCCAGCCCTCACGGCCCTGGGGCACAGCCCTGCAGCACTTGGCTGTGCCAGCCGGGTCTGGGCCGGCCCCTGGACGCCTGCAGCACAGCCTCCCTGTGTGTGCAGAGCGGACGGCGGACGGCGGGTGGTGGGGCGGGCAGGGAGGACTCTGCATTAAGACTCGTGTGGGGAGGTGGCCTCGCGAGGAGGCCGTGGGGCAGTGCCAAGAGGAGGGAGGCCGTGGTCTGGTGTGTGGGAGAAGAGAAGCGTGGTTCTCCTTCCCTGAGGACGCAGCACAGATTTGAAGTAGAAAAAGGCCTGGCTGCTCCCAGCAGGACAGGACACCCCACTCCCCACGCCTGGCGCCCGTGCTCGAGGCCCGCTGTTCAGACAGGAAAGCAAAGTCACTGGGCCTTCCACGCCAGCCTGGCTAGCTGGGCACCCTGCGAGCGCTTCCTCGGCCGCCACCTCTGTCCACACCCAGCGGGAAGGGCGAGGACCGTGACTTCTCTGCCGCTGGTGTGCCGGGATCCCTTCTCTTTCCACGTCAAGCGGGGGGTCGGCGTGCTGGCCTCCTTCTGCCATGCCACACAGCATAGTGTTACACAAGCAAGGAATTTTGGCTAAGATCCAAAAAACATTACCCAGAAAGAAAGGCAAACTGTGAGTAATACCCAACCGTGCTGCTCTTCTGTGACAAGACGGGAGTCGAGGGCTGTCCGAGCAGGGCGCTCCCCGTCCAGTTCCCCGTTTGCATACCGTTGCTTCTGCGAGCGGACAGTCTCTCAGATGAAGAAGTTGATGAACAGCAGGGCGACTCCGATGTTGAGCAGGATCACCATGGCCACCAGGATGGGAGCCGAGCCCTGGAAGAGAGCAGTGCTGGGTGACCACGAGCGCCGGCCTGGAGGGAGGCCGAGGGCCCAGGACTGCCCAAGGGCCAGCACCCGCCCTCCGTCAGCAGAGCACCTGGTGCGGGGGCACGGGTCGTGGGCTCCTGTGGCCCGAGGGTCTTGGCAGGGCTCCCTGTCACCCCTTTTCAAAAGCCCAGGCTCCCTAAACACCCTGTGTCACAGTGGCCAGTCAACAGGTACCTCCAGCTGCTAGGACGTTGCCACCTGGTGGGTTGAGTGTCACAGCACCTGCGAGGTTGTGGCAGCCAGCCAGTACCAGCTGTGCCCCCACCCCGGGTGGCCCTCGAGTTCAGAGCCCTTCAGCAGTCCCCATGACGTCCCCTTCCCATTAACCCACTCACTGACTAGCCGCCGCCCCCCAAGCCACTGCAGTGGCCCACTTCAAAGCCGCTGGGCTCTTCTAGGAGCCCCGACCACCAGACTGCCAAACTCCACCCCGGGTACTTGTCTCAGGTGCAGCCCAGCCCCTCCCGTGCCCCGCATCAGTGCCTGGCCCTGGCCCTGGCCCTAAAACTGCAGGCTGCCCATGCAGGGCAGGGACAGCTGGAGGCAAGGCCCTTGAGTGGACCTCAGGAGAGGGTGCCGCAGCTCTGCCCTGTGGCGGCTCAAGACAAAGCGTCACTACAGCGCTGAAGGCACAGTGCCCTGCTGCCCTGGGGGTGAGCCACTCCTGGAGGGTGTGCGGGTAGCAGTGGGCTGCCCCAGAAGACATCCGCCCCCACCCCGCACACGGGCTGCAGGGCTGCGCCCAGGTCAAGAAGTGGCCGGGAGCCCCACATCTCCTGGAGGCAGATGACCTGCACCACGGTCCCAAGCCGCTTCCCTGCCCCCTCCTCCCCTTTGGGGCCAAATGTCAGAGCCGTGATGGGCTGGCCTTCCCAGCTGAGCAGGCCCTGGTGGCATCAGGCTTGCGATACGAGGTGAGCGAGGGGCCTGGAAGGCCTCTCTCCAAGAGGGAAACCCCTGCTCCTGGGTCGACACCAGCCTCCCCTCAGATGAGGCTGGAGGAGCCTGGCAGTCCCCAGGTTCCCTCCTAGTTGAGGACCCCGAGAAATGAAGCCACATCCCTGCAGAGGCCTCACGGCTGCTCATGGCAACAGCACGCTGGCCAGACAGTGGGAGTGCACAAGTCCCAGACGTGACAAGGCAGGGCGGGCATGGCTGCCTGCGCAGAGGGGTCCGCAGGAAGGAGAGCAGCTGACGTGTGCCCGGCACAGTGGGCCCGAGACTTGGCGCCGGGGGGAGGCGAGCCTGGCATAAAGCCACCGCTGTCCAGCATGGGCAAGCCCCAGACAAGGTCCAGGGTGGGCCAGGGTGGGGCAGCGTGATGGCCTGTGGGCCTGCAGTGTCTTTGCAGCGGATGGCAAGAGTCTAGAGTCAGACGTTGTGACGGGTACAGTCTAAACACCAAGACCACCCAGCTGCCCGCTCTGGACAGGTGAGCCGCATGGCGCGTGAATTCTCAACACAGATGTCAGCCAAGACGATGGGTGCCCCTCGGGGAGGGGGCAGCTCCTTCAGGGAGCTCTGGACGCAGCTCACAGGGGCACACGAACCCTGGGGTCCTGGAGGCACAGCCGCAGCCCCTCCCCATGCACACGTGGGCTCCCCACGCCCAGCTGCAGAGGGGCAGCCTGACCTTGCCCTCCCGCCCTCCTGTCTGGCTGCCAGCCAGCCTGTAGCTCTTTCTGTTCCCGAGTCAGGCAGTGCCCCCCGCTGCACGGCCAGCTGAGTAGCATGGCTGTCCTCGTGGTCGAGGGAGGTCCATCCCTGCCCCGGCTCCCTGTGCCCAGCTTTCTAACGCTTGGGTGGCCAGGGCCCCTCGCCCTCCCTCTCTTGGCTCACAGGGCTGGCCTGCACTGTTCTGTTGAAAGGCTGCCCACCTAATGCTGCAGGCTGTCACCCTGTGGTGTCACAGCTCCTGCAGGCTCGGGACGCTCTGTGTGGCAGGGTGCCAGTGGAGAGCACGCCACCATGCTCCTCCTCACGGAGGGTCTGCGAGAGCTGGACGGCCAGCAGCCGTCTCATCCACCATGGGAAAAGACGCCCTCGGAGCCAGCCTCAGGTCTCCAGCCCCTTTGGCCTGGAGCTGGGCCTGGTCCACTGGCCCACTGGGCTCCATCTGCACTGTGGGCAGGGGCACCTGGTCTGGCCACCCCCTGCCCTACAGCTCACACCCCTGGCATTGAGTCTGCTCAACAGACTCTGGGCAGCGGAGATTTGCTGGGGGAGGGTGTGGGGTCAGCCAGGTTGCTGGACCTCAGCTGTCCCTGCCACGGGGAGTCCAGAGCAGGGGGTCTGTGCGTGTCCGTCCTTCCCCAGGGAAGGAGGCCTGGACACCCCGGGGTCAGCGAAGGCTGTGGAGTTCACTTGCTGGCAGAGCTGGAGGGAAAGCCTGGACGCCCTGAATTGCCAGGACCTGAGCCACGGCCAGGTTCCTTACCACCTCTGCTGGCCTCACAGGGGGAACACTGGACAGCCCGTGATGCCCTCCTCAGGGCAGGGGCCGCCATTCTGCCCACTTACCCTGGCTGTGGTAAGGGGCAGAGTCCCTGGATGAGGGGAATACTGCTGGACAGGGCACCCCATCCCTGGCCCTGCTGCCAGCCCAGGGCAGCCTGAACCATGGAGAGCTGGGCCTCCGGGAGGGGATGCAGCAGGCCTCGAGGACCTCAGCACCCATGTCACCCCAACGGCCACTCACCGTCCCCACCACGCTGGTTGAGCAGGCCACCTCCCCTCAGACCCAGTGACAGCCCCCAGATGTATCCCCAGGTCTTGGAGGCAAGTGAACAAGACCCTGCCTGCTTTGAGCAGGAGGCTGGGACCCCAGGGTGGGCCCTGGAGTCTCCCTCAGCCATCTGGGGCTGGGCTGCAGCCCCTGCCTCTGCCTGCAGCCACCCCACTCAGAGCTGGCCGAGGCTGGCCCCACACTGGCACGCCAACCAGAGGGGGCTTAGCTCGAAAGCACCCAAGAGAGCCAGCGGGGCTCAGTGGGCTAAATATAGCACCGTTCCGCACCTCCCACCCCTGCCCATCACTCCTCCATCCCAAAATAGCCAGGCGCAGGCACCCTGGCTGCTGCGACAGGGAGGGTGAGCAGGAGCCACGGGGGCTGCTGTCAAGTCCGGGGGAGGGCAGGCGCTCTGGGGGCTGGTGGAAGTGGCCTCGCAGGCCACAGCACCTTCGGGGGTTCCAAGAGACCAGCGCTCCTGTGCCCGCTGTAGCCACGGCAGCACCTGCAGGGCCGCCCCTCCTGAGCCTGCCCCCACCTGGGGGAGCCCACTTCCTGTCTGCCCTGTGGGGCAGCAGCCTTTAGAATTTGTTCTACTGGTGAAGAAAGAAGCCAAGAGGTCAGGGCATTGCTTGTGCCCACAGGCAGGCGAAGACCTCTGGCCTTCTCCATTTTACGCCCCCATCCACATGGCCCTCAGCCGGGGAGGCAGGTCCTGGGCCGAGAGGGCCCAGGAGGTCCACTCTGGGTGTAGTCAACCCTGCGCAAGACTCCGAGACCCCCAGTCCCATCTGGCCCGGAGGCAGGGGCTGTTTCCCCCCAAACGCCCACCCTCAGCAGAGATCTCAGTGGGGGAAGGTCTACCCAGGCGAAGCCCGAGTCTCACGTGAGGTCCTCACTGGGAGCACGCCCGGCCTCCACGGGGTGGGAGAAACCTGGGTTGTCTGAGCCTGATCCCAAAGGTCAGGGTGGGGCCCGAGAACCTGCGTTTCTAGCCCCCTCCCGGGGGCTGCGGGCACTGCACTCTGGGAGCGTGCTGGGAGGAGGGGGAGAGCCGGGGCTGCAGGGCCAAGGAGGCCAGAAGCAGGACCCCAGGCAGGGGCTGTCCTTGGACTCTGGCTCCCCGGGAGTGGCGTGGCCATCCCCTCCTCGCATGGCCTGGTGAGTGCCTGGACCTGCGTCTGGCACAAATGAAAGGTCTTCAGGGCCAGCCCACGGGGCACTCTGGCCTGGTCCTCTGCCTTCCTCTCCAGGACTGGCACTCGCCACTGACCCAGAGCAACAGGCTACCCTCCAGCGAGCAGGCCAGGGACAGCGGGGGCCTAGCTGCTGCTCTCCTCCGTCCCAACCACTGTCCTCCTGAGGTGTTGCGCCTGGACTGCACCCTTTTTGCCTGAAGGAAGTGTGTCCCTGTGCCCTGTGCCAGCACCGCCCCTTAGGGGAAGGTAGCCACCCCCGGGCTGCCCCACTGGGAGGTGGCCCTGGCTCCCACCCAGGCCCGCAGGCGGCCACTCACCGTGCTGGACTTGAGGTCGTCGCCGTCCTCCTCGTCGGGCTCCAGGGCCACGGGCAGAGACTTCTGGGGCGGGGAGAAGGTCAGGTCCCAGCGCAGCAGCCGGGGCTCGGGCCGCTCCCCCAGCCGCAGGCTCTCCAGCTTCTGCACGGTGGGCTCCGCGGAGGCGGCGGGCCGCAGGCTCTCCCTGTTCTGGGACTTCGGCCTCAGTCTCTGCAGCCCGAAGCCCCTGTCCTCGGAGCGCCGGTCACCCCCCGCGCCCCGGCCGTGGCGCCGCCTCTGGGGGTGCGGCTCGGGCGGGCAGGAGTCCACCCTCAGCAGGGGCTTCATCTCCAGCTTGTAGCTGCTCAGCTGCTCCTCGCCGGGCTCCTGCGGCTGGGCGCCCCCGGGGCCGGGGTTGCCCGCCCGGTGGTGGGAAGTCCACGAGAATGAGGGGGGGGACTCCGTCCGCCGCTCCCGGGGCCTGGGGTTCCCGGGCTGCTTGTGGCCCGCGCCCCGGGTGCGGGAGTCCTCGGTGGCCTGGCCGCTGCGCAGGGCGCTGCTGCGCACGCCCCGGCAGCCCCCCGCCTTCTCCTCACCCCAGCTGTTCCGGGCGTGGTCCCCTCCCCGGCCCTCCAGGAGCATCTGGATGTCCCCGCCTCTCTCCTCGTCCACGGAGACCTGCCGTGAGAAGTGGGCCGCCCGGCTCCGCGCAGCGGCCGGCGGGGGCGTGGCCGCGGGGCTGGCGGGGAAGCTCTGCAGCGGGCTGTCCTCCGGGGTCAGGTCGGACGGCGTGGTGCCCTTGCGGTACAGCTCGGGGCTCTCCTGCTGCAGGGGCGTGCCCGTGGACAGCACCTCGATGTCCTCGCAGGAGCCCTGGTGCTGCGGCCTCGGGTACTCCAGCCCTTGGTGAGGAGACAAGAGCACAGGCCGGGTCACCCGAGCCCGCCCCCACAGCCCCGCTCAGCAGGCTCGGGGCAGGCAGAGCCCAGGCAGGGGTGGAGGCAGGGCTGGTGACAGTGGCTCCCGGGGCCTTTCGGGGCGCGCTACCCAGTGTGCACTCTAAGGATGCCAGGGCGGCCCCAGGCCACAGCAGTGGCAGTGGACAGCCCTCAGCCCAGTCCCTCATCACACACTGGCTGGCCTCCTGCAGGTCCTGAGCCCTGGTGAGGCCCGGCTGGTGGCATGACTACCAGCCCCACCTGCCTCGGGGCTGAGACAGCGGGCCTGTGCCTTCCCTGGGATCGGGCCACCCGGGGCCAGCACGAGCCCGGCCCGGCCCCTCCCTGCTCTGCTCACGTCTCCATGGCAAGTGACGTCCCCTCCGTGGAGTCCAGCCCTGGAGGCTCAGAGAGCCCAGGCACCCCACGCTTCCCCGGTCAGCAGACCTCCACAGGGCCGGCACCCCAGCCCTGACCTCTGTCTTCAGCCCCGCACAGGCCAGGCCCCATTGACAGCGGCACAGTCACCTCACAGGTCAACACAAGACTGTCCCTGATCTCAGGTGCCCAGGCAGCAGCGAGCAGAGCAGGTGGTGACCCTGGCACGTGACTCTGGGCCGGGGACAGCCCCCTGAATTGGTGTCCCCTGTGTCATGGGGATGTGGGCCAGGGCCTCAGAGCCCATCCAGTGCCTGGTCCTCCGCGGTCACAGGCTGGGGCTACCATGGTATCCCCACACGGGGAGCCAGGCTGGGGGTCCGCACAGAACCGCACTGAGACACGTGACCAACTCCCAGCCCTGGGCTCCCACCACGCCTGCTGCCCTTCAGGGCCCGCGGTCGGGGCCCCATAATTGTGCCTCAACATGCCACCCCCTGGTTGGGGTTGGGCTACTGAGGGCCAGCATTCCTGTGCCCAGTCACCAGGGGTCTGGCAAGCTGGGACACTGAGCCTGCCAGTGGCCCTGCGGCCTTTCCTGTGCGGCCAGCACCTGTGCCCTAGAGGAAGGCTGGCACCAACTGCCAGCACTGCCCCCTGGTGAGGGGGAGGTCGCTCTCAGCTCGAGGGGGCTGCACAGAGCTTGTGGCTCCTGGGGACATGCGAGAGGTGGAGGCGCGACTGGGCGCGCTCGCGGCTCGCGGCCGGGGCCTTCGTCTTGCCCTGCTCCTGGGCTCTGCAGCGGGGCAGCAGCACAGGAGTGCCAGGGCACTGGACACTGCCCGCAGAAAGCCAGGCTCCTAGTGTGGACGTCCCCCCCCCCCACCGGCGGAGGCTGCAGGCTCTGCGTGCAGGTGGCTCACGCTGGGGCGGCCCCTCCCCGGCTGAGACTCTGGGATTTGCTGTCAGAGCAGGCGCAGCTCAGGGTGGGGCCACTCGGGGTGGGGCCACTCGGGGTGGGGCCGCTCGGGGTGGGGCCGCTCGGGGTGGGGCAGCTCAGGGTGGCACACCTCGGGGTGGGGCCGCTCGGGGGGGGCCGCTCGGGGTGGGGCAGTCGGGTGGGGCCGCTCGGGGTGGGGCAGCTCAGCACACCTCGGGGTGGGGCCGCTCGGGGTGGGGCCGCTCGGGGTGGGGCAGCTCAGGGTGGCACACCTCGGGGTGGGGCCGCTCGGGGTGGGGCCGCTCAGGGTGGGGCCGCTCGGGGTGGCACAGCTCGGGGTGGCACAGCTCAGGGTGGGGCCGCTCAGGGTGGCACAGCTCAGGGTGGGGCCGCTCAGGGTGGGGCCCGCTCAGGGTGGCACAGCTCAGGGTGGGGCCGCTCAGGGTGGCACAGCTCAGGGTGGGGCCACTCGGGGTGGGGCCGCTCGGGGTGGCACAGCTCAGGGTGGGGCCGCTCGGGGTGGGGCAGCTCGGGGTGGCACCGCTCGGGGTGGGGCTGCTCGGGGTGGGGCCGCTCGGGGTGGGGCCGCTCGGGGTGGGGCCGCTCGGGGTGGCACAGCTCAGGGTGGGGCCGCTCAGGGTGGCACAGCTCAGGGTGGCACAGCTCGGGGTGGGGCGGCTCAGGGTGGGGCCGCTCAGGGTGGCACAGCTCAGGGTGGCACAGCTCAGGGTGGCACAGCTCAGGGTGGGGCCGCTCAGGGTGGGGCCGCTCGGGGTGGGGCCGCTCAGGGTGGCACAGCTCAGGGTGGGGCCGCTCAGGGTGGCACAGCTCAGGGTGGCACAGCTCAGGGTGGGGCCGCTCAGGGTGGCACAGCTCGGGGTGGCACAGCTCAGGGTGGGGCCGCTCAGGGTGGCACAGCTCAGGGTGGCACAGCTCAGGGTGGTACAGCTCAGGGTGGTACAGCTCGGGGTGGGGCCGCTCAGGCTGGGGCCGGGGCCGGGGACTGGGCAAGCTGCCGCCCTCAGCCTCGCTCCATCTGCCAGGAGGGGATGCAGCTTCCGGTTGTGAGGAGTAGCTGCAAGACGCCCAGCAGCCCTGTGGCCTCAGTGGCCCCCGTCCCCCCTCCACACAGGAACAGGAGGCGCCTGGACGCTTCCCGAAGGCTGGGCACTAATCAGAGATGCAGGACCCTGCTCCCAGCAGGAGGCCCTGTGGAGGGAAGGCCCAGGAGGGGCAGCTGAGGACCCCAGAGGCTCCTGGGAGCAGGACCCAGGTGGACAGGAGGGAGGGCGGGCCCGGGTCCTCCAGGTCCCTGGGCCAAGGCCCCCGTCGGGTGAGGTGGCGGCAGCAGCCCCTGCCCTCTGCATGGGCCCAGGCTCCGGCTGTCTCCACAGCCCCTGGCCTCGGTTCTGTCGTGAGGAAAAGGACACTTCTAGGAGCCAGCTTCTGAACCAGACCCCAGCCAAGGCCTGCCCAGCAGGACACAAGGTCCTGGGCTCAGCATCTGCCTCCCAGGGCCCCAGGGGCCACGCCAGGGGCGCGGGGCCACACGCTGCGGTGTAAAACAGCACAGGTGCTCTCTCTGGGGCCTGGGGGGGGTTCCGAAGCCAAGTGTGGGTGGGGGCTCTGCCAGGGCTGAGGGGACTCTGCTCCTGGCCTCTCTGCAGCTTCTGGTGAGCACTCCTGGCTGTGGCCACGTCCTCCCTGGCCTGGGCGTCTGTCCAGTACTTTAAGAAAACTCAAGGCTGGATTTAGAGCCCTGCCTGCTCCGGGGTGATCCCGCCTCCCCATCCTGGCCTTAACTGCGCCTTGGTCACCTTCCTGCCAACAGCTGCATTTGCAGCCACAGGTGGACAGCGCTCCTGGGCCATTCAGCACCCCCGGAGCCTCGACACTGCTCCCCTTCCTCTCCTTACAGACAGAGACCGAGGCTCGGAGAGGCCACGAGCAGGCCCCAGAGTGCAGTCTGCTGGCGACCTGCACAGGACCCGGGGGCAACCCCTCGGCGAGGACCGTCCACTAGGTCCTCCAGGCTTCTTCCTGTGGCTGGCATCACCAGGGCCTAATGGTCTAAGCACAGGGCAGGTGGCCCGCGTCCACCCAGCTCACACACTCCTGGCCCAGTGTGTCCAGAGAGGAGGCTGGGGTTGGAGGAGGGGTGGGCAACTCACGGGAACAGACCTGTCAGGAAGCCACTTCCTAGCCTGAGGCCACAGCTGAGGTCCCAGCAGGGAAGAGCCCACCGACTCAAAAACGGCAGCGGGGGCCAGGGTGCTTTGTGTTCCTGACTGTCCCTCTAAGCTAGGAGCAGCGGGCTCGGCAAGGACCCTCTACCCAGCCAGGGAAGGTGCAGAGGGGGTGACGGCCACGTCCCACGCCTGTGCCAGGAACACCTGGGGGAGGCGCCCCGGCCAGCACAGGCGGGATGCGGAGTGCACAGATGCGAGGACCCCTGTGTCTGCTGGCCCAGCACTGCCCCTGGCTCCGTCCCTGCCCCGAGGTCAGGAGGCCAGCTCAGGGCTGCAGGCTCGGTTCCATCCCCAGACTCGAGCCGCTTTCCACTCACAGCCCCCACGTGCACCGGTCAGAGGCGCAGACTGGAGGGAGCGTGGCCCTGACCTGTCCCCGGGCTTCCCAGAGGGGCCGGGCTGGGAGCCATTGGGCCGTGACTCTGTGACCTCTGCCAGCACAGCCGTCCCACCACACACCACAGGCAGGCCTCCGTGACCCCGGGGCCCGTGGCATGGACTCCATAAGAGAACCGCTCCTGCAGGGAAGGCTGAGCCCTGGGCCTGAGGGACATGGCAGGAGCTGCTGCCCAGGCCTCGGAGCCCCACCCGCCAACGCAGCAGCCACTGGCCACGCGTGGCTGTCTGCATCGAAGAGCAGACAAGTTAAGACTGAAGGAAACCAGGGCCAGCTCCTTAGCCTCTCGCCACGCAAGGCTCGTGGTGCCACGTGACAGCAAGCAGAGTGCTTCCGTCATCACAGAATGTTCTAGAAAGACGAGCAGGCGGGGAGAGGCAGCACACCTGGGAACAGACATGTGGACCTGGGGCTGCCCGCGCATTTGAGGAGGCCCCACTGGGACGCGCAGCTCCAGTAAGGGCGGTGACCACCAGGAGGAGGTCAGCTTCTGGGGCGGAACGCGTGAGGCCAGCTCGCACCTGACCTCGCGGCCCCGCCCGGGCGCGGCGGCAGACTCACCGTTCTCCCGGTGCTGGAAGGAAGGCGAGAACTCTTTGGCAGTGATCCTGGCGATCCGGGCTTCCTCCTGCGCCTTCTGCGCCGCGGTGAGCGCGGCCTCGGCCTTGGCCCGCGAGTGCGAGGTCCTGCGGGGCACGGGCAGTGAGAAGGGGAGCGGGAAGCGAGGTGGGGCCGAGGCCCTGCGTCCACAGCCCCGCACCCCGACACGGCCGGGAGCGGAGGCTGCCCGCGGCTGCCCGGGCCTCCGCGTCTTTCTCGCTCCCTCGCAAACACCACCGGCACCAACAGGGCGGCCCCAGCACGGCCGAGCGCTGCAGGGCCCGGTGCTCTCGTCCACCCAGCGTCCTGCACCTGTGCACGGGCGCCCATGCCAGGGTGACGCCATGCCCCACTCAGCCCTGCAGGCTGGCCAGTGGCCAAGCACCACGGCCCAGCTCTGGGGACTGCAAGCCCAAGGGGAGGTGCCCGCAGGGGAGGTGCCGAGGCGGGGGAGGACCTGCTTTCTGGCCCAGGGTGACGCCTTCCCACCGTGTCCTGGCATGGAGAACGGGGCGGGGAGCTCTCGGGGCCTGCTCTCTTCGAAGGCGCTGATCCACTGTGAGGGCTCCACACTCGGGGTCTGGTCACCGCCAAAGGCCCCGCCCTAGGCACCAGCACTTCAGGACTGGGTCTGACGCCTGTTGGGGACCCACTGAGTCCTCTGTGGCCCTAAGCAGCCTGATCCCGCTCCTTAGCACCTGTCACTGGGGGTCTGGAAACCTGGAAACCTGGAAACCTCGCAGCTTGGGAGAGGCCAGGTTTGCTTGCCTCACAATCTCGTGGTGCCAACAGGAACGATTCCACCAGGGGAAGGTGAGAGTCACATGTACAGATAGAAACATAAGCCATCACCACGACGCATTTCCAGGAAATGAAGCAAGCTGCAGGGACGCCCCGTGGCTCCCCAGGCTTCCTGTCCCGGCCTGCGTCATACTGCCTGGGAGGAAGCCCAAAGACAAGAAAATGCCTGTGCCGAGATTCAGCGTGGAGAAGATTCTGCCCTCCCGTGGTTTTATTTCCTAGAAACGGGAGGTTCTATGATTTCCCAGCACAGCTATGGCTGCGTGTCCCATGGAATATGAGAACCGCCTTCTAGAAGATTCCTTGAGAATCTGGTGTTTGTGATCACAACAAAATAGGGGCGGGAAGTCAGAGATGAACCTGTTAGTGAAGTACTAATCAATGCCTGACTTACTCGGGGGCTGGGGCTGGGGCTCAGCGGTAGAGCGCTCCCCTAGCACGCGCGCGCCCCCGGGTTCGAACCTCAGCACCATGTAAAAACGGATTGTGTACAACTAAAGCAAATAAATAAATATAAAAAAAAAAACACCTGACTTACTATCCACGATGAGTCCATGGCAAGCCATTGCTGCAGTCACCACCTGGTGACTTTGTGGGACATCTACACTCACCCTAGTTTGGCAGCCCCAGGGTGCCCCCCCCTGCTGCTGCCCAGGGCCTCCTCTTCTGCCCCAGACGAGCAGTGCCAACAGCCGGCGAGAGCAGCAGGGTGCCCTGAGGGTCTGCAAGGTCCCCAAGGTGACGCCGCACTGGTCCAAACACGGCCTGCTCTGTGGAGACACCAGGCCCCGCGGAGCCTCGGGGAGCCTGTGTGGCCCAGGACCCGCGAGCGACAGCCAGCGGGCGGCCCCTCCCTGCCACGGTCGCTCCTTGGCTACAGCACTGTCACTGAGACGGAACCCACCCGCCACCGGTGGCTCAGGCACACAGAGCTGTGCCACCGCCACTGTGCTCCTGCCCTGGGGACCGGGGCCTCGACCGCACCCCTCCCCCACCCGACAGCCCACTTTGCCTCCCCCGTTCTGGAAACTGCATGCCAAGTTGGTTTTCTCAAGGTTTTCTTTCTTTCCACTTTTCCCTGGCCAGGCGGAAGTCACACGACAAGCAAGGAGCCTCGTGGAGGGACACCACCACTGTGTCCCGTGCACTCAAGACGGAGCAGCCACACCTCCAACACTGCATCGCCCCGAGGGAGACCCCGTGCCCCTAGCTTCCCGCCAGTCCCACCAGTGACCCGTGAGGTCCCAGGCAACCCTTCAGTGCGGACAAAGCACTGCTGGGGAGGCCTCCAGCAGGAGGCCCCCCGTGACCACGAGACTGAGCACTGGGGAAGTGAGGCTGGGGACTCGGCCCAGGCCTAGAGAGCAGGGGAGGGCACCTTCTGGAAGAGCCAGGCCACACTGCCCTCAGGCTGCTCATCCTGTACTTGGTCACTTCCTAAAGGATAGGGTGGCCAGCCAAGGACCAGTAATGGGCTAACTCAAGGAAGCAAGGGAGTGGAGAGGCAGGAGAGACTGACACCCAGAACTCAGGCCAGGGGGCCTGGGGTGCAAAGTCTCTTGGGCTCAGAGCTCCCTGGTGGCCAAGGCAAATGCAGAACCGCACAGCGGGCCACAGCCTGCTCTGGCAGAATCAACCCTGTGGCTCAGAAGAGGGGGCAGCCCAGGCCTGGCCTGGAGGGAGCGCCGCCCACCCACAGGACTCCCGGGGATTTCTTCACTGTTACCAACGCACACTCATCGCAGACGCACACTCATCGCACAGAGGCACACTCATCGCAGACGCACACTCATCGCAGACGCACACTCATCGCACAGAGGCACACTCATCGCAGACGCACACTCATCGCAGACGCACACTCATCGCAGACGCACACTCATCGCACAGAGGCACACTCATCGCAGACGCACACTCATTGCACAGACGCATACTCATCGCAGACGCACACTCATCGCAGACGCATACTCATCGCAGATGCACACTCATCGCACAGACGCACACTCATCGCAGACGCACACTCATTGCACAGACGCACACTCATCGCAGACGCACTCGTTGCAGACACACACTCATCGCACAGACGCACACTCATCGTGCAGACGCACACACTCATCGCAGACGCACACTCATCGCAGATGCACACTCATCGCACAGACGCACACTCATCGCGCAGATGTACACTCATCGCACAGACACACACTCATCGCACAGACACACACTCATCGCACAGACGCATACTCATCGCAGACGCACACTCATTGCAGACGCACACTCATCGCACAGACGCACACTCATCGCAGATGCACACTCATTGCAGACGCACACTCATCGCACAGACGCACACTCATCGCACAGATGCACACTCATTGCAGATGCACACTCATCACACAGACACACACTCATAGCAGACGCACACTCGTTGCAGACACACTCATCGCACAGACACACACTCATTGCACAGACGCACACTCATTGCAGACGCACACTCATCGCACAGACGCACTCATCGCAGACGCACACTCATCGCACAGACGCACACTCATTGCAGATGCACACTCATCGCACAGACGCACACTCATCGCAGACGCACACTCATCGCACAGACGCACACTCATCGCACAGATGCACACTCATTGCAGATGCACACTCATCACAGACACACACTCATAGCAGACGCACACTCATCGCAGACGCACTCATCGCGCAGACGCACACTCATCGCACAGACGCACACTCATCGCACAGAAGCACACTCATCGCACAGACGCACACTCATCGCAGACGCACACTCATTGCAGACGCACACTCATCGCACAGACGCACACTCATCGCACAGACGCACACTCATTGCAGACGCACACTCATCGCACAGACGCACACTCATCTCAGAGGCACACTCATCGCAGATGCACACTCATTGCAGACGCACACTCATCGCACAGACGCACACTCATCGCAGACACACACTCATTGCAGACGCACACTCATCACACAGACGCACACTCATCGCGCAGACACACACTCATCGCACAGATGCACACTCATCGCACAGACGCACACTCATTGCAGACGCACACTCATCGCACAGACGCACACTCATCGCGCAGACGCACACTCATCGCAGACGCACACTCATCGCAGACGCACATTCATCGCACAGACGCACACTCATTGCAGACGCACACTCATCACACAAACGCACACTCATCGCGCAGACGCACACTCATCGCAGACGCACACTCATCGCAGACGCACATTCATCGCACAGACGCACACTCATCGCGCAGACGCACACTCATCGCACAGATGCACACTCATCGCACAGACGCACACTCATCGCAGACGCACACTCATCGCGCAGACGCACACTCATCGCAGACGCACACTCATCGCACAGACGCACACTCATCGCAGACGCACACTCATCGCAGACGCACACTCATCGCACAGACGCACACTCATCGCAGACGCACACTCATCGCACAGACGCACACTCATCGCACAGATGCACACTCATCGCAGACGCACACTCATCGCACAGACGCACACTCATCGCAGACGCACACTCATCGCACAGACGGGCCCTCGGGATTCCTACAAAGACCCTGGTGGGGGGCCGCGGCCACAGGAAGTGTGTGTGCCGGAGCCAGGCAGCAGGCGCAGTGTGGCTCCTGGTGGCACTTTCCCAGCTGGATCTGGACGGCGTGGGGCAGGGGCGTCCAGCGTCTTCCCTGGCAAGAGGCAGGGCCAGCCACTCCAGGCGGCCACGTTGGCAACTCTTCCCTGCTACGGTGTCCTGCACACATGCTGGTCACTTGTGCCCAGCAGGCCCTGTGGGTGTGACCCTGTGACCAGCTCTGCAACCTGGAGCAGAGGTGGCCGCCAAGAGCTGGGACCAGCTCTGTGGCCCCGACCTCCCACAGCCACGCTGTGGGAGGAGACGTGCTGGGGACAGGTCTCCCTGCTCAGCTGGGACCGTGAGGGCTGAGATCCACGCCGGGAGGAGGCAGGAGCCAGCCGGGGCCGGGCATCCAGTGGGCAGAGGCGGCCGGGTCCTCGTGCAGGGAGCTGCACGCACAGCAGAGAGGGAGTTCCCAGATACAGGGCGGCCAGCCGGTGGCCACGCAGAGGAAGCCGAGGGTGGACGATGGGCATGGTGCTCGGCTCAGACCAGAGCCAGGGACCCCATGTGCACAGGCACGAGGTGTGACCACCAGCAATGGACACCAGGAGGAAACCCACTCGAGGACAGTGACAGAAACAGCCGCGAAGCCCCAGGAAGGGTTCCAGGGCGACTAACGCCAAAAAACATGGACGCTGGAGTGTGGTCGGCCCCAGAGGTGGGCGGCTGTGGGCAGGGCCTGCGGTCACCTGCCTGCTGCAGTTCTTTGTTGCCGCCTGAAGCAATGGCCGCTTGGAGCAACAAAGCCGCGGGAAGAAGTTCAGAGAGGTGAACTGGAAACAAACAGCTTTTTATTCTGATAACTTTTCTCTCTGGCTCTAACAATGACTAACACGCACCACACACCACCAAAAAATGGCGCTGAACCGATCAGTAATCTCGGCTCAAGTCACTCGAGATCCTGGGCCAAGTCCCGTGAGACTACAAAATGCGGCAATGGCCGGGAGCGGTGGCTCACACCTGTAATCCCAGCACTTTGGGAGGCTGAGGCAGGAGGATCGCGAGTTCAAAGCCAGCCTCAGCAATGGCGAGGCACTTAGCAACTCAGTGAGACCCTGTCTCTACTAAAATACAAAAAAGGGCTGGGGATGTGGCCCAGTGGTTGAGTGCCCCTGAGTTCAATCCCTGGTACCACAAAAAAAAAAAAAAAAAAAAAAAAAAATGCGGCAATGCCCAAATTTCCATGGCCCATAGTCAACCGCAATTTAAACCATCTCCCCAAACAGGGCTCCTACAGTTCTTGCTCGTTCCCGAGGGATGTGAGGTTGGAAGCCTGGAAAGAAAGGAGCCTGGGAGGACCACCCGGCCCCCGCCTCACGGGAGTCCAGAGATGGTTTGGACTTTCTGCGCTCGTGGTGCTGGGCCCTGCAAGGAGAGGCGGCCACCCTGCCCTCGAGCTGCACCAGCGTTTTGTTTGGGGGTCTGCTCAGTCGCCCAGGCTCGAGAACTCACGATTCCCTGCCTCAGCCGCCCGAGTGGCCGGGAGGACGGGCTGCCATGGGAGAGCCAGTGTCACCTGGCCCCAGGTAGTGGCATCTGTCAGCACCCTGCCCCTCCCTGCCCGCGGGATGAAGCAGGAAGCGGTGGGTCCTCCCTGGCAGCTCCTGCCCTCCTCTGCTCATTGCCTGGGCCTTTGTTTTTGCAAGAGAAGCTCTCCTGGCCGCAGCGGGCCACCGGCTTGCTCCTGGACGCCCTGTGGCCTCCCTCCCACCACCCCAGGGCCTCCGCCCTCCTGGGGCCAGGCTCGCTGTGGAGGCTCAGGCAGGATTCCAGGACACCCACCCAGGCCTTCGGGATTGGCAGAGGTGCGCCTGCCCCCAGTGCCCACCCAGGGCAGAGAGCAGGTGCTACTCAGGGGCCAGGGCAAGACCTGGGGGTCTCCTGGCAGAGGAAGGCTCCGGGGCCACGGTGAAGTTGTGCGGGCAGGAAGTCTGCTCCAGGAGCCGTCACAGTGCCACCTTTGCCTCTGGCCCGCGTCTCCAGTGCCTGCAGGGAGTGGCACCACGCCACCCGTCTGCTCTGCATCTCTGACCTCTGCCACGGCAGCGCTGGCAGCTGCCATGGGTTCAGGAAACGGGCCCCACTGGCTCTCCCCACGACAGCTCTACCCCTGGGACTCTAGAGGGAGGTACAGGTGGCCCACGTGCGGCCACGTCCTGCCTTCCTCTGCCCGTGGCAGGCACTGCCAGTCGCCTGCAGCACTCGGGAGCCACACACCCCGCAGTCATTCTCCAGGACAGATGCCTCTGTCCTCGTAGCTGGCTCCGTCACACAGCGTGCCCAGTCAGGCCCTGGCCCCTGCTCTGCCTCTGTCTCCCTCACTGGCCCCGACGTGGCTCTCCCTAGGACCCAGGTGCCCAGCCCCACCCCAGAGCCTCCTGCGGACCCACCTGCAGCTGAGGTGGGACTCTGCCCAGAGCTTCTAGAAACCTCGTATCTGCCTTGTCACAAAGTCCTCTCCGACAACCGCTGGTGCGCAGCGCCATCCCCTGCCAACCCCGGGTCCCAGGAAAGCAGGGCCACCCTGTCCGTGTCCCCATCAACCGGCACCAGAGAGTGGGGGCACAAGCATCCCAAGGCAGAGCAGACGACGTCTTTCCCTTGGAGAGGAGCTGGTGGCCGGCACCAGAACCCAGGCAAGACAAAGGCAGGGCAGCCCCACGAGCAGGTCCTCTGCACGGCGCTGGCCGGGCCACCACGCTCCCGCGGGCCTTCCACGCCGGAGAGCAGCGCGTCTCCGTGGAGGGTGGGCAGCGAGGGGAGCAGCGTGGCCAGCACAGACACGCTGCGCCCAGGCTCCCGCGAGGCCGGAGGAAACCAGCCCGTGGCCTCGGGAACAATGGCGGAACCCAGCGTCCCTCTCTCTCCTCTCGGCAGTGCGCTGCTGCGTGTCACTGTCCCACTTTAATCTCCTGGCCAAGGACTGCAGCGGACCCGGGACCCCTCCCTGAGGCTGGCAGGGCCACCTGCTCTGCTCTCCCGGGCTCAGGACACCCCATTCTGCAGACGGGAACTCCAGGCCGGAGAGGTGGAGCAGCCTCCTGGGGGCCCAGAAGGGTCCAGGACACGGGGCGGGTGAGGGGCCGCAGCGGGACAGTAACGGCCACCTGGAGGCCGGACAGAGAGCCTCTGACAGAGCCCTGGACCCAGGTTCTCCTTCCCTCCTCGTCCCCCCAGCTGTCCCTCCTCGTCCACACGCGTCTGGTGGACACGTGCTGTGACAGGGCTGGAGACAGCCATGGGCCCAGCGCACCGTGGGCACGAGGGCACAGCAGTGGCGTGATGAGGCCAGGAACTGGGCCACTGGGCGCAGGCAGGGTGGAGTCCCCACGGTCCCCGGATGAGGAGACCGCGGCCCAGGGAAGTGAAGGGACACAGCGGTGAGCAGGGGGCCAGGGCTGCCAGCTGGGGCCTGGCCGCCACCGCAGGCCGGCTCACCACGGGCACGGGCGCCACCCACCCGCACACGCGGCTGCTTCCAAACGGCACGGGGCGTTCACAAACGCCAGGGTGGTCGAGCTGTGCCCGGGACAGACCCACGTGCCCACGCGGGGCCTGGCTCGGGGTCCCGAGGCTGTCAGGGCCGGTGCTGACCCAGTGTGACGGGAGTCCACATGGAAAGGGGGGCTTGGACCCAGGGTCAGACTGACAGGCAGGCTGAAGACACAGCCAGCTGCCACCTGGGGGGAGGACAGAGCCGGTCCCCTACCGCTTACTTCTTGTTCTGCTTGGCCTTGGTTTTGGCCCTGGGGTCTGGACCCAGGGCACCCCACCACGGAGCCCCACCCCAGCCCTTTCTTGTTTGAGGCAGGGGCTCGCTGGGCTGCCAGGCTGGCCTAGGTGTCCTGCTCTCCGGCCTCGCCCTCCTGACACCAGGTCGCAGGCATGCACCACCATGACGGCCCTCAGCCTCCCGAGCAGCCAGCCCACGGCACCTGGTCTTGGGCCTCTGGCTCCCGGGCAGGGGCTGTGAACCTGCAGTCCACGCCCGCCTGTGGCACTGCCTCAGCAGCGTGGGGATGCCACAGCAGTGTCACCTGAAGCCACTGCTCATCCTCAAGTCTCGCTGGGTCCTTGGCCTCCAGCCAGCCCTGTTAACCTGGTGGCTCTGCTAGGCTCTGACTAAACCAAATCCAGGGCAAGGAGGAAGAGTCCCCTGCGCTGGCAGGAGGCCCGGCCTCCCCGAGACCTCACTGGAGACCAGGAAGCAGCCGCCTCCCTGGATTGCCGCGGCAACCCCGCCTCCTCAGGGAGGCAGTGGAGGGTCCCCACGGTGGGGGACAGGGAGCAGAGACCCTGCCCCATGCAGATGCCCCGCTGTGGAGGCCAGGGACCCGGGTCAGGACTCCCAGGCCCTGTGGGCCAGCGTCAGCCAGGGCAGAGCCTGCTGTGGGCCACCTGCAGAGCCAGGTGCCAACCCAGGGCCCACGACGGGCAAGTGCTCCCCGGGCACCCTGGGATCACAGCTGCCAGCCACTGGTCACAGCGGGCCTCACACAAGAGCCACATCTCTGCACCACACACAGCTGGAGCACCGTCACCAGGCTGCCAGTGTCTGTCCCCAAGGCACACAGAGCTGGGCCTCCAACTACAGTGCTCTGGCAGTGATGGCCACGTCCCGGCGCCATGTCAAGGGCCAGGTGCTGAGGCCAGGATGGGAAGGCATGGGTTTCAAGTCGCTCATGAAGCCATCTTGCTGGAGGGCGGAGCTAGGGACAGGTGGGAGACAGACAGGCCTAGCCGGAGCGCAGGAGCTCTGCCCCTCCGACAGCACGATGCACATGGCGACACAGGGTAGGGCCCCGGCTGTGCAGGGCAGCCGGGCTCTCCTGCACAGGGTGGGCGTCCTGAGCGGGCAGCAGCGAGCTGGGTGTGAAGGGGCGCCAGGGTGGCGAGGGCTGGATGCCAGGGGTGTGGAGGCCCAGGGGCCGAAGCCAAGACAGGCCGGCCAGCCTCCACCACAGGCCTCCTCCTCCCCAAGGCCAGCTGGGGGCCCTGGAGGGCTGCGGGCAGGAAGGGGCCAGCTCATGAGCAGTGGGCACGTGAGGGGCCCTCGGCTGGCCGAGGACGGGCTGGGGTGAGCGTGCAGGGGCTTGCCAGCCGCGGAAGCCAGACTGGGGCACGCTGGGCATGGCCCGGAAGCAGAACTCCTGGGCAGCCCACAAGTGGGCCTGTCCCCTAGCAGAGCAGCAGGTCCCAGCCTGCACAGCGAGCGCCGCTCAAGGTGACCCCAGCTTGTGGCCCACCACAGGTCCTGCCGTTCCCACCGCCGCCCCGACGGGCCCCGGGGACGAGGCAGGGGTGGCAGGAGTTCTGGGCAGTGACTGAGGCGGGGCGGGCGTGCTTCACCAGCCTTCTCACTTTATCTTGAGACAGGATCAGACCAGCTGTCCTGGCGGGCCTGGAGCTGCCCCTCCTGCTTCAGCCTCCCCGGTGGCAGGGTCACAGGCACGGCCACCTCATACATGACGGGCAGGGTTCTTCAAATATTGAGAGTAGCACCTGACTCAGAGCCAGAGGGAAGAAGCAGAAGTACAGGACCTCTTGCCACCATTGTGATGGTAACCCCATGGGCACCCCGGAGGTGCTCCCGTGCCCACCGCTGAGGTGCTCCTGTGCCCATCGCTGAGGTGGCTCCTGTGCCCATCTCTGAGGTGGCTCCTGTGCCCATCTCTGAGGTGGCTCCTGTGCCCATCGCTGAGGTGGCTCCTGTGCCAATCGCTGAGGTGGCTCCTGTGCCCATCGCTGAGGTGCTCCTGTGCCCATCGCTGAGGTGGCTCCTGTGCCCATCGCTGAGGTGGCTCCTGTGCCCATCCCTGAGGTGGCTCCTGTGCCCATCCCTGAGGTGGCTCCTGTGCCCATCCCTGAGGTGGCTCCTGTGCCCATCGCTGAGGTGCTCCTGTGCCCATCCCTGAGGTGGCTCCTGTGCCCATCGCTGAGGTGGCTCCTGTGCCCATCGCTGAGGTGGTGCTCCTGAGGTGTGCCCATCGCTGAGGTGGCTCCTGTGCCCATCTCTGAGGTGGCTCCTGTGCCCATCGCTGAGGTGCTCCTGTGCCCATCGCTGAGGTGCTCCTGTGCCCATCTCTGAGGTGCTCCTGTGCCCATCTCTGAGGTGCTCCTGTGCCCATCGCTGAGGTGCTCCTGTGCCCATCGCTGAGGTGGCTCCTGTGCCCATCGCTGAGGTGCTCCTGTGCCCATCTCTGAGGTGCTCCTGTGCCCATCGCTGAGGTGCTCCTGTGCCCATCGCTGAGGTGGCTCCTGTGCCCATCGCTGAGGTGCTCCTGTGCCCATCTCTGAGGTGCTCCTGTGCCCATCTCTGAGGTGCTCCTGTGCCCATCCCTGAGGTGGTGCTCCTGTGCCCATCGCTGAGGTGCTCCTGTGCCCATCTCTGAGGTGCTCCTGTGCCCACCGCTGAGGTGCTCATGTGCCCATCGTGCCCATGAGGTGGCTCCTGTGTCCATCGCTGAGGTGCTCCTGTGCCCATCTCTGAGGTGCTCCTGTGCCCATCCCTGAGGTGGCTCCTGTGCCCATCGCTGAGGTGGCTCCTGTGCCCATCGCTGAGGTGCTCCTGTGCCCATCTCTGAGGTGCTCCTGTGCCCATCTCTGAGGTGCCCATCGCTGAGGTGCTCCTGTGCCCATCGCTGAGGTGCTCCTGTGCCCATCGCTGAGGTGCTCCTGTGCCCATCTCTGAGGTGCTCCTGTGCCCATCCGCTGAGGTGCTCCTGTGCCCATCTTTGAGGTGCCCATCGCTCCTGTGCCCATCGCTGAGGTGCTCCTGTGCCCATCTCTGAGGTGCTCCTGTGCCCATCGCTGAGGTGCTCCTGTGCCCACCGCTGAGGTGCTCATGTGCCCATCGCTGAGGTGCTCCTGTGCCCATCTCTGAGGTGCTCCTGTGCCCATCTCTGAGGTGGCTCCTGTGCCCATCGCTGAGGTGCTCCTGTGCTCCTGTGCCCATCGCTGAGGTGCTCCTGTGCCCATCTCTGAGGTGGCTCCTGTGCCCATCGCTGAGGTGCTCCTGTGCCCATCCTGTGCCCATCCCATCGCTGAGGTGCTCCTGTGCCCATCAGGTGGCTCCTGTGCCCATCGCTGAGGTGCTCCTGTGCCCATCGCTGAGGTGGCTCCTGTGCCCATCTCTGAGGTGCTCCTGTGCCCATCGCTGAGGTGCTCCTGTGCCCATCGCTGAGGTGGCTCCTGAGGTGTCCTGTGCCCATCTCTGAGCTCCTGTGTCCATCGCTGAGGTGCTCCTGTGCCCATCTCCTGAGGTGGCTCCTGTGCCCATCGCTGAGGTGCTCCTGTGCCCATCTCTGAGGTGCTCCTGTGCCCATCGCTGAGGTGCTCCTGTGCTCCTGCCCATCTCTGAGGTGCTCCTGAGGTGCTCCTGTGCCCATCTCTGAGGTGGCTCCTGTGCCCATCGCTGAGGTGCTCCTGTGCCCATCGCTGAGGTGCTCCTGTGCCCATCGCTGAGAGTGGCTCCTGTGCCCATCGCTGAGGTGCTCCTGTGCCCATCTCTGAGGTGCTCCTGTGCCCATCGCTGAGGTGGCTCCTGTGCCCATCTCTGAGGTGGCTCCTGTGCCCATCTCTGAGGTGCTCCTGTGCCCATCGCTGAGGTGCTCCTGTGCCCATCGCTGAGGTGGCTCCTGTGCCCTGATCGCTGAGGTGGCTCCTGTGCCCATCGCTGAGGTGGCTCCTGCTCCTGTGCCCATCTCTGAGGTGCTCCTGTGCCCATCGCTGAGGTGCTCCTGTGCCCATCTCTGAGGTGGCTCCTGTGCCCATCTCTGAGGTGCTCCTGTGCCCATCGCTGAGGTGGTGCTCCTGTGCCCATCTCTGAGGTGGCTCCTGTGCTGTGCCCATCGCTGAGGTGCTCCTGTGTCCCATCGCTGAGGTGGCTCCTGTGCCCATCGCTGAGGTGGCTCCTGTGCCCATCGCTGAGGTGGCTCCTGTGCCCATCTCTGAGGTGCTCCTGTGCCCATCTGAGGTGGCTCCTGTGCCCATCGTGGCTCCTGTGCCCATCGCTGAGGTGTGCTCCTCCTGTGCCCATCCCTGTGGCTCCCATCGCTGAGGTGCTCCTGTGCCCATCGCTGAGGTGGCTCCTGTGCCCATCGCTGAGGTGGCTCCTGTGCCATCGCTGAGGTGCTCCTGCCCTGAGGTGCTCCTGTCCCTGAGGTGCTCCTGTGCCCATCCTGAGGTGGCTCCTGAGGTGAGGTGTGCCCATCCTGTGCCCATCCCTGAGGTGGCTCCTGTGCCCATCCTGAGGTGGCTCCTGTGCCCATCGCTGAGGTGTGCTCCTGTGCCCATCGCTGAGGTGGCTCCTGTGCCCATCGCTGAGGTGCTCCTGTGCCCATCCTGAGGTGGCCCATCGCTGAGGTGGCTCCTGTGCCCATCGCTGAGGTGGCTCCTGTGCCATCCCTGAGGTGGCTCCTGTGCCCATCGCTGAGGTGGCTCCTGTGCCCATGCCCATCGCTGAGGTGGCTCCTGTGCCCATCGCTGAGGTGGCTCCTGTGCCCATCGCTGAGGTGCTCCTGTGCCCATCGCTGAGGTGGCTCCTGTGCCCATCCTGAGCTGAGGTGCTCCTGTGCCCATCGCTGAGGTGAGGTGCCCATCCCTGAGGTCCCTGTGCCCATCTCTGAGGTGGCTCCTGTGCCCATCTCTGAGGTGCTCCTGTGCCCATCTCTGAGGTGGCTCCTGTGCCCATCCTGAGGTGGCTCCTGTGCCCATCCCTGAGGTGCTCCTGTGCCCATCTCTGAGGTGGCTCCTGTGCCCATCCTGAGGTGGCTCCTGTGCCCTGAGGTGCTCCTGTGCCCATCCCTGAGGTGGCTCCTGTGCCCATCCCTGAGGTGGCTCCTGTGCCCATCCCTGAGGTGGCTCCTGTGCCCATCGCTGAGGTGGCTCCTGTGCCCATCCTCTGAGGTGGCTGAGGTGGCTCCTGTGCCCATCCCTGAGGTGGCTCCTGTGCCCATCCTGAGGTGGCTCCTGTGCCCATCCCTGAGGTGGCTCCTGTGCCCATCCCTGAGGTGGCTCCTGTGCCCATCGCTGAGGTGGCTCCTGTGCCCATCGCTGAGGTGCTCCTGTGCCCATCCTGAGGTGCTCCTGTGCCCATCTCTGAGGTGCTCCTGTGTCCATCGCTGAGGTGGCTCCTGTGCCCATCGCGCTGAGGTGCTCCTGTGCCCATCGCTGAGGTGCTCCTGTGCCCATCTCTGAGGTGGCTCCTGTGCCCATCGCTGAGGTGCTCCTGTGTCCATCGCTGAGGTGCTCCTCCTGAGGTGCTCCTGTGCCCATCCTGTGCCCATCGCTGAGGTGGCTCCTGTGCCCATCGCTGAGGTGCTCCTGTGCCCATCGCTGAGGTGCTCCTGTGCCCATCTCTGAGGTGGCTCCTGTGCCCATCGCTGAGGTGGCTCCTGTGCCCATCGCTGAGGTGGTGCCCATCCATCCTGAGGTGCCCCTGTCCCATCCCTGAGGTGCTCCTGTGCCCATCTCTGAGGTGGCTCCTGTGCCCATCTCTGAGGTGGCTCCTGTGCCCATCCCTGAGGTGGCTCCTGTGCCCATCCTGAGGTGGTGCCCCATCCCTGAGGTGCCCTGTGCCCATCTCCTGTGTGAGGTGGCTCCTGTGCCCATCGCTGAGGTGGCTCCTGTGCCCATCCTGAGGTGCTCCTGTGCCCATCGCTGAGGTGGCTCCTGTGCCCATCCCTGAGGTGGCTCCTGTGCCCATCCCTGAGGTGGCTCCTGTGCCCATCGCTGAGGTGGCTCCTGTGCCCATGCCCATGTGCCCATCGCTGAGGTGGCTCCTGTGCCCATCTCTGAGGTGGCTCCTGTGCCCATCCATGAGGTGCTCCTGCCCATCGCTGAGGTGGCTCCTGTGCCCATCGCTGAGGTGGTGCTCCTGTGCCCATCGCTGAGGTGGCTCCTGTGCCCATCGCTGAGGTGGCTCCTGTGCCCATCCCTGAGGTGGCTCCTGAGGTGGCTCCTGTGCCCATCGCTGAGGTGGCTCCTGTGCCTGTGCCCATCGCTGAGGTGGCTCCTGTGCCCATCCCTGAGGTGGCTCCTGTGCCCATCTCTGAGGTGGCTCCTGTGCCCATCCCTGAGGTGGCTCCTGTGCCCATCGCTCCCTGAGGTGGCTCCTGTGCCCATGCGCTGAGGTGGCTCCTGTGCCCATCGCTGAGGTGGCTCCTGTGCCCATCGCTGAGGTGCTCCTGTGCCCATCCTGAGGTGCTCCTGTGCCCATCCCATCGCTGAGGTGCTCCTGTGCCCATCGCTGAGGTGGCTCCTGTGCCCATCTCTGAGGTGGCTCCTGTGCCCATCGCTGAGGTGCTCCTGTGCCCATCGCTGAGGTGCTCCTGTCCCATCTCTGAGGTGCTCCTGTGCCCATCGCTGAGGTGCTCCTGTGCCCATCTCTGAGGTGCTCCTGTGCCCATCTCTGAGGTGCTCCTGTGCCCATCGCTGAGGTGGCTCCTGTGCCCATCCCTGAGGTGCTCCTGTGCCCATCCCTGAGGTGCTCCTGAGGTGCCCATGTGCCCATCTCTGAGGTGGCTCCTGTGCCCATCGCCTGAGGTGGCTCCTGTGCCCATCCCTGAGGTGCTCCTGTGCCCATCGCTGAGGTGGCTCCTGTGCCCATCGCTGAGGTGGCTCCTGTGCCCATCCCTGATCCCTGGTGGCTCCTGTGCCCATCCCTGAGGTGGCTCCTGTGCCCATCCCTGAGGTGGCTCCTGTGCCCATCGCTGAGGTGGCTCCTGTGCCCATCGCTGAGGTGGCTCCTGTGCCCATCGCTGAGGTGCTCCTGTGCCCATCCCTGAGGTGGCTCCTGTGCCCATCTCTGAGGTGCTCCTGTGCCCATCCCTGAGGTGCTCCTGTGCCCCCATCGCTGAGGTGGCTCCTGTGCCCATCCCTGAGGTGCTCCTGTGCCCATCCTGAGGTGCTCCTGTGCCCATCGCTGAGGTGCTCCTGTGCCCATCCCTGAGGTGGCTCCTGTGCCCATCGCTGAGGTGCTCCTGTGCCCATCCCTGAGGTGCTCCTGTGCCCATCGTGCTCCTGTGCCCATCCTGAGGTGTGTGCTCCTGTGCCCATCCCTGAGGTGCTCCTGTGCCCATCCCTGAGGTGCTCCTGTGCCCATCTCTGAGGTGCTCCTGTGCCCATCCCCTGTGCCCATGAGGTGCTCCTGTGCCCATTCATCCTCTGTGCCCATCGCTGAGGTGCTCCTGTGCCCATCCCTGAGGTGCTCCTGTGCCCATCCCTGAGGTGCTCCTGTGCCCATCCCTGAGGTGCTCCTGTGCCCATCCCTGAGGTGGCTCCTGTGCCCATCCCTGAGGTGCTCCTGTGCCCATCCCTGAGGTGCTCCTGTGCCCATCCCTGAGGTGCTCCTGTGCCCATCCCTGAGGTGCTCCTGTGCCCATCCCTGAGGTGCTCCTGTGCCCATCCTGAGGTGCTCCTGTGCCCATCCCTGAGGTGCTCCTGTGCCCATCCCTGAGGTGCTCCTGTGCCCATCCCTGAGGTGCTCCTGTGCCCATCCCTGAGGTGCTCCTGTGCCCATCCCTGAGGTGCTCCTGTGCCCATCCCTGAGGTGCTCCTGTGCCCATCTCTGAGGTGCTCCTGTGCCCATCCCTGAGGTGCTCCTGTGCCCATCCCTGACGTGCTCCTGTGCCCATCGCTGAGGGGCTCCTGTGCCCATCGCTGAGGTGGCTCCTGTGCCCATCGCTGAGGTGCTCCTGTGCCCATCGCTGAGGTGCTCCTGTGCCCATCGCTGAGGTGGCTCCTGTGCCCATCGCTGAGGTGCTCCTGTGCCCACCGCTGAGGTGCTCCTGTGCCCACCGCTGAGGTGCTCCTGTGCCCACCGCTGAGGTTGCTCCTGTGCCCACCGCTGAGATGCTCCTGTGCCCATCGCTGAGGTGGCTCCTGTGCCCATCGCTGAGGTGGCTCCTGTGCCCATCGCTGAGGTGCTCCTGTGTCCATCCCTGAGGTGGCTCCTGTGCCCACCGCTGAGGTGCTCCTGTGCCCATCACTGAGGTGGCTCCTGTGCCCATCACTGAGGTGCTCCTGTGCCCATCGCTGAGGTGCTCCTGTGCCCATCATTGAGGTGGCTCCTGTGCCCATCCCTGAGGTGCTCCTGTGCCCATCGCTGAGGTGCTCCTGTGCCCATCTCTGAGGTGGCTCCTGTGCCCATCGCTGAGGTGGCTCTTGTGCCCATCGCTGAGGTGGCTCCTATTTCATAGCAGTCTGGTTGCTCCTATCCTGTTCTACGCCCGCCCTGGGCAAGCCGGGCATCCCTGTTCTAAAAACCTGAAATCCTCCCAAACCTGCTGTGTTTTGAGTGTGATGGGACAGCACAGTGACAACACCCACAGCTGAACTCACACATCACGCGGCATGAGGACACAGGCTCATTACAATCTCTACGAAAGTACTGCAGGCCACCTAGAGAAGGTGTATAGGTCACAAGTGAATATCTTATTTGAAATGTCTCATCTGAAAGCATCTCATTACACATATATGAACATTTAAAAATCTGACAAAATATGAAATCTGAATCACTGTGGTCACTGTCCTCAGGATGAGGAAGCCCAGCCTTCCCCCAGGCCCGTTCGCTGAAGGCCCCAGCTCTCCCGCACTCATCCAGGTGAGGAACTTGGTACGAACATCACCGCGCCACACGCATGCTCCATCTCAGGATTTGTTGTCGGAACCTCAAACTGTACCTTGGAGACTTCCATACCAGCAAACGCAGAGCACAGAGCTTTCCTGTTCTTTTTTCTTTTTTTTCTTTCTTCTAGTTTTTTTTTTTTTAATATTTTTTAGTTGTGGATGGACACGATGACTTGATTTAATTTGTTTACTTTTATGTGGTGCCAGGGATCGAACCCAGGGCCCCACGAATGCTAGGCGAGCGCTCTACCACTGAGCCCCAGTCCCGGCCCAGCTTTCTTGTTCTCTTTAATGAATGTGCTTCAATTCATGGATTCTGCCCGAGTTAACAGGGAGCAGCTCTCTGCCATTTTCTGCCACCTCAAGTCACGGCCCGTGTAACCTTGTAGGTTTGACCTTTCGCACACAAATCTGTCTTCAGGATCCCTTTCCAAAAGTGCGACTGATGATCTGAGGTGGACGGAGATGTCCCCCGGCCTCCGCTTTGCTGGAGAGGACAGTGTTCTCCTGCACACCGTGCCCGTCTCCGTGCCCCGAGGGCCGCCCTCCACACCTTCTCCAGGTCAGTGGACTGCGACCTTGCTCTCCATCCTTCCGGCGCTCACGGGTGGAGCGGTCCCAGTTCACTGTGGTGTGACTTGCTTCCTGGTGTCAGGCGCGTGGCTGACTTTTTCCTGGCTGATGTGCCAGTGTTTTCTGCAGCGAGGAAACGAGCCTTTGCCGTGCTTTGCGTTCAAACACACACTGCTCGGCGTCTACGCAGGTGAGGTACGAGGTGGGGTCCACCTCTCCTCTTCCCCAGTGCATTCCCAGCCGGCCAGACACCACCTCCTGAATGTCACCCTCCTCGATGGGCCTCTCCTGCCCTGCTCCCAGCTCCTCCTCCTGCGGTGCCCTCTCACACGGCCCACGCAGAGCCTTCCCTGGCTCCACGGCCACTGGAATCAGGAACACCCAGGGCAGACGCTGGCAGGGGTCCAGGGCAGCCCTAGACAAAGCCACTTCTCCCACAGACAGAGGCCACCGAGGGTCAGACTCCCTGTGCCTGCCGGCCCTGCTCGGCATCCTGTCCTCAGACGGGAGGCTGCACTGCCACCCTCCCCTATGCCAGGGTGGGAACACTGAGGCCTCAGGACCTGGAGCCCTTGCCCAGCGGCTGGCCACCTCTGGCTGGGAGCCCGCAGCTCCGAGAGGAGGCCCGGTCAGGGCCAGCTGCACTCTGGGGGTTGGGAGGCAGGGAGAGGGACGCTCCCAGTCGCCACGGCGACCCAGGAGCTCCTGGTGCCCGAGACGCGCGAACACAGTGGATCTCCAAACATCCGCCACCCTCTTCCCACCTCCCCTCCCCTCAGCCTGCCTGGACCTGGCACCCCCACCCCCACCCCACGGTGGCCCCCACGCAGCAGGAACTGCGGGCAGACCGCACCTGCCAGGAGCCCGGGGACCACAGAAAGAGGTGCCGTCTCCACTCGCCAGCCTGGGCCAGGCCACACCTGCCGGCTGCGCTGCTGGCTGGGCCGGCCGGGTCCCGTGCGCAGGAGGACAGGGTCGGTGAGGTCTCGGGCTCGAAAGGGGAGCCCCCTCACGGGTAGAACGCACGTTCATCTGGACAGCCCTCTTGGCTTGCCTTCCTGGTGCCCTGCCTGAGCCTGGCGTTTCCAGCAACTGTGGCATGGAGTCAGAAGGGAACGAGTCCCTCGGTCCTGCAGAGGGCCTAGGGCCACCCAGGAGGGACAGCTGTCCCATTGCAGAACCTCCACCAGTGGCACTCTAGAAGGCCCCCGCCTCCCCGCAGGCACAGCCAGACCTCGGGCTTCTGTCCACGCATGCTCCTGTGTGAGCGCCGCGTCCTGGGGCGCCCGCAGCGCGGAGCTGCACTCGCGGCAAGCCCAGGCCTGGCCGGGGGGACCCAGGGAGGTCCCACGGAGGCTGCCCCCTGGTGGCTGGAGACTGAGCCCCGAGGGGCACAGTGTCCTGTCAGCAGTGCTTGGACGCACAGTGGGAGCCCCAGCGGCCCTGTCTGACCAGCCAGGGAACCAAGCGAGGCTCAGAGGGAGGACAGGCTGGCCTGGGACAGGCCACAGGTCGGGGAGCCAGCCACTCCTGGCCACTTCACGCGGATCCCGGCCCCAGCGCAGTGCAGCTGACAGACGGACGAAGGGCAGGCTGACTGCAGGGACCTGGGCGGCAGCGAGGCCTGAGCCCTGGACTAGGCCTCCCGGGAGCCGCCCGCGGGCCTGGACGCTGACCTGCAGTCCGCTTCTAGGGGGTCTCGAGACCGGCAGCATCGCTCACGCCAGAATGATGTTCCTCCATGCCTTTGGCCTTGGCAGAGCTGCCCTGGCCACTGTCCCCGCTGCCTCGCCCTGTCTGCTCCTAGAGGTCTAGGAAACAGTGCCCGAGGTGGACTCCATGGGAAGAATCCCACATCCCCATGCCCGGGTGGCCAGACGCTCGGAGCAAGCGCTGGCCCTAGACGCAGCCCTTGGACAGCAGGCAACATGGGGGGCTCCACACAGCCTGCCAGGCTCCGCCTGCAGCTCGACACTCACTGCGAGACAGGCAGGTGACCACAGCCTTGCTGGGCCCCAGCTCCCCACAGAGCAGCCGGTCCCGAGGTCCCCAACCAGGCCATCCACAGGTGGCACTGATTTTGTCCCACCACTGTGCCCCGCTGCTCCGTTTCCTGCCCGAGCGGGTGGCTCTCCCACGCCTCATGCCGCCAGTGCTGCCCACCACCCTTCAGTCCAGGCCTCCTCCTCCCACTGTGGAAAAGGTGCCCAGCAGGGACAGAGCTGGGCACGCCTCCGTCACGCCTCCGCACGCGCCACCCGTGGGTCACCCTGCCTTGCAGAAGAGCACTTGGGGGCCCAGGAGGCCAGCACTCACCCAGGGGACAGCCCGGTGGCCCAGAGGGGACGGGCCTCAGGCTCAAGTCCCAGACCCTGCTCCTCCCAGCTGTGGCAGAGCCAGGCCTAAAGGCACCGCGGCCGTCCCAGGCCTGGCGTGGAGGAGAGCAGCGTGACTCCCAGGCTGGGCCCCGGGCAGCAGCCTGCCCACCCCACCCCGCAGGCAGACGCCTTGAGTCTCAAATCCCACTGACGTGACAGAGGGTCCTGCTGGAGTGGAGGGCGCCAGGGTCTTGAGACCACCCCAGCCCAGAGACACAGCCGTCGCCAGGCCCCAGGCCAGTGAGGCCCCAGGCGGGAGGCAGGCAGCCGGGGCAGCCGGGAGCCGCTCCCGGCCGGCTTTCAGTTCCCCAGAGGCAGCGCTGCAGCAGCCTGGGGCCTAATGAGGTGTTGTCACTCCGCAGCTCCCCTGGAGACGGGCCAGCTCGTGCCAGGAGCCAGCCCCGGCTCCGGCTCAGCTTCCCAGGTGGCTCTGTCCCCCCGGGGCCCCGAGAGCAGGAGTGACCACCAACCAGAGCCAGCAGGCGGGGCGCTGCCACCCAAGCAGGCCGTGGCACCCAGAGCCGCTGCCCTGGGCACGAAGCTTCCAGCCACTCCGCAGGACAGGCTGGGTCGTCCCCACAGAGGAGGCCCTTGCACCTCCCTTCCCAAGTCAGGGGGTGGCTGGCGGCTGGGAAGGGCGCGGGCAGCTTGCACCGGGCTCCCCGTGCAGGCAGCAGCCACGAGGGCCAGCTGTTTTCCAGGAGCGAGCCCGGTGGGCCGGGAAGGGGCATGGTCCCTGCAGGTCAGATGCCCTGGGCGCTGTGCGTCAAGGTTTGGGGCCTGGGCCACCCTGGACACAGCACAGTGGCCTGGCCCTGAGGTGCTCGTGCAGGCACCGAGACGGGCCAGCTCTGCCTCCAGACAGTGGGGGCTGGGCAGGCCACACACGCGCCTGTGCCTCGGCGTCCCCACGTGTGGCCGTAGCGCTGTGAGCACAGCAGGGGGCGCCACCAGCACCCAGGGCGCCACCACCTCACACCTCCGGCCGGCGGGCACAGACATGTCGCCAGTGACGGTGCCACTCCCAGGGCAGTCCTGTCCAGCTGCCGAGAGGTCCTCAGACCATGGACCCATCCCCACGCCCGGCCCGGCCTTCGGGAGAGGATCTGTGCTGACCGAGCTCGCACCCAGGTCAGGAGGTGGACGGCAGCCCTGGCCTGGCGCCTGAGGCACACGGGCCATGTGGCAGAATGGCCGTGTCACGCGTGGAGCAGCCAGGACAGGGCGAGCGCCCCACTGAGACAGCTCCCACAGCCCTGCGGGTGCTGGAGGGCACGACGGGCCACTGCACCCCACCCTGGGGCCCAGCGAGGCTCCCCGGCAGGGCCAGGAGCAGGGGCGATGCGCAGGGGGCCGGGCCGTGCCTGGCCGCTCGCCAGCACCTACCCGGGCCTGAGTCGCGCAGGGAGGACTGCCGGCCAGGGGGCCCGCACGGCCCGGCCGGGGCTCTCTGTTCTTGCCCTTGCCGAGACGGGGAGCGCGTGGGGAGGCGTCCGAGAAGTGGAGAGCAGAGAGTCGCAAGAAGGAAGCGGAGACACCGGAGGAGACGGTGTGACGAGGCCCACGGGGAGACGCCAGCAGCCTGGCAGCCCAGGGAAGGCCTGAGCTTGGCTCCCTCCCAGCCACCCGGGCGGCCATGACAAGAGAGCCTGTCGCTGGTGACAGCGCAGGGCTGGCCGCAGTGGAGCTCAGGACCCGACGGGCACTCTCCAGCGCGTGCTTCTCGGCACAGCTGGCGCCCCGACGCGGAGCAGCGGGTTCTGCTGATGGGGCACCCGCCTTCCTAGCAGCCGCCTCCCAGGCACCTCACAGCCACCGGCTCGCAGGGAAGCGGCCCTGGACACGCCTCGGGAGCCGCGTAAGAACAACAGAGCAGGAGCCAAATAAAAATGGGGGCTTCTGCAGGGCGCGGGGCGCACACCTGCGATCCCAGCACTTGGGAGGCCGAGGCAGGAGGATCACGAGTTCAAAGCCAGCCTCAGCAATGGCGAGGCACTTAGCAACTCAGTGAGACCCTGTCTCTAATAAAATACAAAAAAGGGCTGGGGATGTGGCCCAGTGGTCGAGTGCCCCTGAGTTCAATCCCCGGTACCAAAAAAAAAAAAAAAAAAAAAAAAAAAAAAAGGGGGCTTCTACCCCTGTCGAGTGGCCAAGAGGCACCAACAGGACCTGGACACACCTGGGGTTGCTGCGGGGGAGGGCAGCTGGCTGGCCACGCGGACAGGATGCCAGGCGGCTTCCGGAGCCTCTGGGCCCGTGTTTCCTGTGTGCCCGTGGGGCAGGGCAGCTGCGTGGCCACTGAGCGTTTCTGGAGGATGGAACCACAGAGGAAGCACGCCTGCGTCGAGCTCCTGCTGGCCTGTGCCGAGCTCCAGCCGGCCTGCGCCGAGCTCCAGCAGGCCTGCGCCGTGCTCCAGCGGCCTGGCCTGTGCCGTGCTCCTGCCGGCCTGTGCCATACTCCTGTGCCCTGGCCTGCGCCGTGCTCCAGCAGCCGCCTGCGCCGTGCTCCCAGCAGGCCTGCGCCGTGCTCCTGCCGGCCTGCGCCGTGCTCCTGCCGGCCTGTGCCGTGCGCCTGCCGGGCCTGCGCCGTGCTCCTGCCGGCGTGTGCCGAGCTCCAGCCGGCCTGTGCCGTGCTCCCTGCCGGCCTGTGCCGTGCTCCTGCCGGCCTGCGCCGTGCTCCAGCCGGCCTGCGCCGTGCTCCTGCCGGCCTGCGCCGTGCTCCAGCCAGCCTGCGCCGTGCTCCAGCTGGCCTGTGCTGAGTTAACAGGACCGCCAGCTCCGCTCATCCTGCAGGGCAGACTCGCATGCACACAGCACTGCAGCTTGCCGACGGTCGCGACCACGAAACTCAGCTTGAGCCTGCAGCACCATCGCTGCGTCTGCTGCCCGGGGCGGGTCCACCTGCCCTGCCCACACAGGCATCTCTGTGGTCAGAAGAGGCCACCGGGTGCCCGGGAGTGGTGACAGCCGGGGCGGGTGAGCTCAGGGCTTGGGAGGTTGGCAGCACCAGCTGTGGGTCCGGCTGTCGCTGAGGGAGACTGGGTGCCTTTACCAGCACTCGACGGGGCCACATCAGGGTTTCAGCGGGGCGGGGGGGGGGTCCAGGTCACAGCTGCAGCCTGGAGAAGACTGCACCTGGGACAGGTGTCCCGACCTGCAGCAAGAGGCGGAGGCCCTGAGTCTACCCTGAGTCACAGTGAGAGAACGGAGCATGCACTCTCGAACTCTCTGCTGTGGGTATTAGGCGAGTCACAAATACCCCCAGGTGACTGTGAGGGCGCAAGTGCCTGGGGTTACGAAAGAAACTGATCATGTTAAAGAATTAAGTTATTTAAGAGTCACATTTTCCAGGTGCAGTGGTGCACCCTAGAACCCCAGAGACTCAGGAGGCTGAGGCAGGAGGGTCCCAAGTTCCGGGCCAGCCTAGCCAGGTCAGCGAGCCCCGCTCCCAGCCTGGGTCTCAGTGGTAGAGAGCACCTCCAGGTTCAGTCCTGGCGGTGGTAGTGCTGCATTTGCGAGTCAGACACGTGCATCCCGACCAGCATAGGAAGTAGCAGCAAGGGGGCGGGCAGTGCAGGGCTCAAGTGCAGGGCCAGCCCATCTTCCCGACAGGGAAACACCAAACCCAGGGCTCAGAGGCCCTGCAGGAGGCCCGCGGAGCTGTCCGAGGTGCTGGCCCTGCAGGCTCTCCTGAGCCTCTCCTCCTGGAGCAGGTCCCCTGCTGGCCTTGGCTCTCCCGCCCCTCTGCAAGATGAACAGAATTCTGCAACAGACGGTGACAGCTGCATGACACATCAAACACCACGGAACTACCTGCAAATGGTTCAGGTGACGATTTCATGTCACACGATTTTACTGCAATTCTAAAATCGGGGCAAAAAAGCTACAGGCACCTAGAGCCAGAGAAGGTAAGCGACTCCGTTTCTGGAGCTTCAGATCAACAGACTGGTCTGCTGCCCTGAGAGCCCCAGAGCTGCAGGAGGGACACCACCAGGTGGACACACGGGTGAACAACACACAGCCTCTCTTGGACTCACACCCCCTGTATGGCCATGACAGACATCACTAATCAACAGAGGTCTGCCCCAGCCCAGATCAACCTCAGAATCCTTCTCAGCCCGGTGCACAGGCAGCCATCACCAATCAATCTGAGATGGCCACGAGCCGGCCACCTCCCACCCAGGCTGCTCAGGCAGCCCCTCTAAACGGTGCAGACATGGGGTGGGGGGCCATCTGGGGCCTGCCGTGGGTGCTCCAGCTGGGCTGCGCTAAGTGGTAACCGAGGTCGCTGTGACTGGCACCCTGCCGGCAATGGCTCCCCGTCAACCACTTCGTGTAATTACTCCTCAGCACCGGCCAGGCTGCCCCACTGGGCAAATCACTGTCGGATCCAGCTGGGAAGGGGAGGGCACGGCTGTGGCAGCCTGGCTGCGGCAGCACGAGGTCAGGAAGTGCAGCTGCCCCCCACCACAGGGGACGACCCCTCCACGCCACCTGCCAGGGGCCTGCCCTCCAAGACCATGACATGGCCGCACCCTGGACAGCAAATGGGCCTCCTCTGTGCGGGCAGCCGTCGGTACATCCTGGGTACCCACAGGGGGAGGGGGAGGAAGAGAGTGGGCGGGGGGAGACGGGGGCGCAGGGGGACAGCGGAGCAGACCGGGAGGCGAGGCGGGACAGGGGAGCCAGGAGGCGAGGGGCCCCGCGGGTCCTGACCTGGCAGGAGCGGAGACAGGAGCCACGCGGGCGTGGGTCCCGGCCCTGGCGTGGCTGCTCCCCAGGACCCCAGCCCGCGCTCACCCACTCAGTCTGCTGAGTGTCCCCTGGGGCCAGCGTCCCCTGGGGCCAGTTCGGTGTCTGGCACCTGGGCCCCAGGTGGCACTCAGGAGGTCTCCACGCGCACAGGAGCAGTCTGGTGGGCGGCCCTGCCACAGCCCCAGCCCAGGGGGCTCGGGGCAGACTCTGCAGAGGAGGGGCCACCCTGGGAGCCACTGACCCCTCCACCCAGGGATGGTCAGGAAGTCAGGGATGGTCACTCGGCCCGTGTGCCCGGGTCACTGATGGTTCCCAGGGCCTGCAGCCAGGTCCTGGGTGTCCTCCTGGCATGCGGCACCCGCCCTGCTTCTTCCTCCCTGGGCACACTTCCTCCCTGCGGACTGGTCCCAGCCCAGGGACAGGCTGCTCGGACAGAAGGGGCTGAGCACCAGTGTCCTCAGAGCACCAGTGAGAGAGCCAGCCTCGACCTCCAGCCTGCGCTACCTCGTTTCGTGTCACAGTGTCTGATGGGACACACAGGCTGCCTTTCTGTTTAAAGCCTAGGGCCCAGGACGTCTCGGACATTCCCTCCCAGCACCGGCAGCCACGCCGAGGTCCTTCCAGAAGGCTCTTCACCTGCACAGACACGTGCCCCGAGCACTCTCTCCCACGCTGCCGCCCGGCCACTGCTCTGCCTCGTCTCCCCGTGACTGCGCCTGCTCTGGTCACACAGGACCAGCCTTTTGTGACTGTCCCCCTTCCCTGGGCACCGCGTCCTCAGGCTCACTGTGCAGATGCTGTGACCTGGGCTCTGGTCACTCTGGCCCGACACGCCAGGAGCTGCAGGCTGGCCCCGTCCCCCACATCCCAGGGGAAGAGCGGCTCCGCGAGGCCGCGTCTGTGGGCCGGGCCCTTCAGCAGGCAGGGGGCTGCAGGAGGGCCTGGGCGGAGGCTGCCAACGGGCCCGCTGGCCTCGGGGAGGCAGGGAGGGAGCTCGCCACACCCCAGCAAAGGCCACAGGAGGACCTCGAGCTGAGGCGACCCTGGCCTGTGTGCGGGGGGGTCTCGGGTTCCCGCTTCAGGGCCACGAGGAAGGAGCGTCCGCTGTGGGGTGGCCCGTCCCTGGCCTGGAGCGAGGGAGCGGAGCACAGCAGGTGGGAGGGCCCGCAGCTCCGGGCATGGCAGGGAGGCCCGCGGCCTCCCTCCGCCACCTGTGTGCGCAGCACAGTGAGCAGGCTCTCCCGAGGCCGGGTGCCCACGCAGCTCCTCTGCAGGTCCAGGGGCAGCAGACCCAAGCGGGGCGTGGCGTGGGCTTCCAGCTCGAGGGGACAAGCATTGTCAAGGACCCAGAGAAACGGGACCCGCAGGCCCGGCTGGCGGGCGGGAGGTGGCTGGGGCAGGCGTGCGAGCCCTGGCGGGTCCCCGGGGGAAGCAGGGCCTGCGCAGGGCACGCCCGAGCCGGTGGCCAGCCTGCGTGCACAGCCTGGCGTGGACGCCCACCGCAGCAACGTCCGGGCAGACGGGGCGCAGGCAGCCGAATGCAGTCGGCCGACTGGCGAAGGCAGCGCCAGCTGCTCAGCGTGGCAGGAGGGCGGTTCCGGCTCCGGGGGCCCAGAGATGCACGGCCCAGTGAGGAGCACGGGACCCAGGGCCGCGTGGCGCCATCGTGGCTGCTGGCACGAGGCCCAGAACAGGCGGGGGAGGGCACGGGACGGGCCACCGTTCCTCCTGGGGAGGGGTGTGCGCTGCAGAGCCGGAGGTGGCTTCCAGACGTCCCCGAGGCCACTGGTGGTGCCCACCTGCTCATGAACCAGGGCACAGGTCTCCTCGCCGTCCCCCTGGGACCCTGCAGGGACTGCTTCCCAGAGCACCTCGGAGGACCCCAGAGCCCCAGTGCAGCTGTCAGGGTCCCCTGATGTCCGGGACACGTGACCCTGCTGGGCTGACCAGAAACCCCACCCCTCGCTGGCAGTGACCAGGCGGTGACTCCAGAGACCTCAGCCTCTCCAGGTCCTCCCCAGCAGGTGCTGGAGACAGTGGGTCTCTCTTCCCTCAGGGTCGAGCAGTGCGGCAACTGGGTGCACAGGCACACCTGCCGGCCTGCTGCCATGCACGAGGACGCACTGGACACACACGGGAATGCAGAGCCAAGAGAGGGGAGCAGCCCAACACTGTGAGTGCCTGGATCCAGCTGTGCCTGCAGCCCATCCACAGAACGAAAGCCAAGCAGGCCCCCTTTTTTTTTTTTTTTTTTTTTTTTTTTTTTTTTGTGGTACTGGGGATTGAACTCAGGGGCACTCGACCACTGGGTCACATCCCCAGCCCTCTTTTGTATTTTATTTAGAGACAGGGTCTCACTGAGTTGCTAAGTGCCTCATCATTGCTGAGGCTGGCTTTGAACTCGCTATCCTCCTGCCTCAGCCTCCCAAAGTGCTGGGATTACAGGCGTGCGCCACTGCGCCCGGCTAGCAGGCCCCTTTTTATCTGAGTTTCTTTGAGCTGTGATTCTGCTGCTGGCAACGGCGTCCGGTCAACGCGGCCAACTCAGGTTTCACACAGATGTAGACATGGAGAAGCCTCGCGGGGTCGAGTCCAGCCAGGCGCCTACGGTGGGGTCCTCCACCGCCCACATTCCCCTTTCCTCTGCCGGTCCCCCTCCTGCCTCCAGCTGGCAGGGCCGAGTCCCGAGCGCCCCCAGTGTGACTCTCAGCCCTGGCGGAGGGGTGGCACAGACGACCTGCGGCCTGCCCAAGTCCGTCAGTGGCCCTGCAGAGCCGGCCCGGGGCCGAGGTGGGCAGTGCCAAGGGTGTGGAGTAGGCGCCAGGCGGAGGAGGTGGCCGGGGCCGCGGCCGCTGGCAGCAGCATGTGCTCCTCCAGGACAGCGAGAGGCCCCTGGGGCTGCGAGCCCTCCGTGAAGTCCCTCTTGCACACAGGCCTCACTGATGCCTGTGCACGGAGCCGTCCCCTCGGCAGAGCCGGGACAGCGGGCAAGCCTGCAGCTCGGGGCATGGCGGAGCCCGCAAGCCGCTGGGTGGGCAAGGTGGGCTGAGGCACGGGTGGCACCTGAGGGCCGAGGCCCGAGGCGGGCTCCTAGTGGAGGGAGCAGCCTGGACTGTGAGCCACCATGGGCAGCGTGCGGGTGGACAGCGCCCCGGTCATGTCCACCTGGACCCAGTGTGACCTCATCAGGAAACAGGGCCTTGGCAGATGTCACTCAGTCACACGAGGCCACGGTGGACTGACGGGCCCCGCCCACGAGAAGGCAGAGGCAGCACCTGGGAGACAGGCCACCGGCCGAGAAGCACCAGGCAGGGTCCCGGAGCCTCAGGGAGCACGGCCTGCCCCTGGCTCTCAGGCCCCAGAACTGAGAGGTGGCACGTTCCTGAGGTTGCAAGTTCCCCAGTTACGGCAGCCCTGGGACACGACTGAGGCAGGCTCGGGCAGCCCCCAAAGGAGCCCCCAAAGGAGCCCAGTGTGGTGTGCAGGGAGGGCCCAGCACAGGCCCCCGACAGCTGTCCATCGGGCCCTGCACCCCAGCTACCTCACAGCAGTGCCGATGGCGGTGCCCCCCGCTGGAAGCAGAGCCCCGTGGTCCCCCATGCAGCCTCCCCTGGGTGGACCTCCTGGCCTCCCTGGGGAGGTTCTCGTGAACTACAAGGGGTGAGCTGGGTCACAGCGGCCTCCCGGGCCCCGGCCACGCCCAGCACGGCCCCCCACCCCCAACCACACAAGTCCAGCGGGAGGAGCCACAGTCAGGTGGCCACGGGCAGGCTGGACGCAGGGAGCGGACAGCCAGGAACAGAGAGCAGCCTCCCCAGGCGCCGGCTAGTGCCCAGGCTGGACGGGGCGGCACTCGGAGCTCAGCCTCTCAGACCCCCAGGGGACAAGCCGTGCCGTAGCTGGCGCACCTGCCTCGCTGTGGGACACAGAGGCTGCCCCGGCACGGCCACCGCGGGGAGGACAGCCAGGGCCCCTGCTCGGGGTCTCCTGCAGGACGGGGACAGGGTGTTCTGGAAGACCAGCAGCTCTGGGCACCGTGGGGAGCCGCGAGTGGGTGTCTGGCTCGGGTGAGGACTAGTCACGGGGACGGGCAGCGGAGACCAGCTGCCCCGCGTGGGAAGGGGGGCTCCCGGGCCCGCAGCAAGCGGCAGGGTCCAGGCTGCGAGGGCCAAACGCCCTGCGTGACGGTGCCCAGGGTCCCCGGGGTCAGCTTGACCTAGTGACGTCGATGGAGACACGGTGACGAGGGCGCGTGGCCCTGAGCCAGGCCTTCTGAGCCAGGAGCCCTGCTGCCTTACTCAGGGGACCGCAGGGCAGCGGGTGTCAGCCAGGCCACGGGGCGGAAGGGGAGAGCTCGGGCACCAGCCGGGGCCTGGCACTGGGGCCAGCAGCACCTGCCTTCTCTGCAGCACCAGGTGGGCACGGGGTCACCAGGTCCTGGTGACTTTACCAAGACCCTGTGCAGTGCCACCCTGGGGCCTTTCAATGGCGACGGCTTCTCTCGGGAAGCGGGAGCTGAGGGTGCGGGTCCTGCACCTGCCCCAGGCCCCAGGCCCCCAGGCCAGGGCTCCCTGGACGTGGCTGCCTCAGGACTGTGCCCCCCGTGGTGCCCCTCTGAGCCAGGCAGAGGCTGCGTGAGGGGAGCCGGCCCTGAGCTGCCGTCTGAGGCACACGGGCTCACAGGAGGGACAGGGATGGCAGCTGTGCCCAACACCTGGCGGTGAGGTGTGGGTGGTGTTGGCTGGAGCCCTGGGAAGCCCCCAGACTCGGGCCCAAGGTCCAGATTTCCTGGGTGCCTGGGACAGATCAGCCGGGGTGGCCAGGTCCCGAGCGCAGCCCGCCAGCCCCTCGCCCAGGCCTCCCGTTGCCCGGCGTTCTCGCCGGCCCGGCTCTCCACTTTGCTGTCCTCTTCTGTTGCCAGGCCACAGCTGGCAGACGGGCTGTGGCCCCCGGAAGGCTCTGCGGCCGCACACCCATGATCCAGGAGGCCCCAGCCTGGCATGCACCACCTGTGCCGCTGCAGGGCACGACACAAGGGACCCGGTGAGGAGGGCCCGCCAGGCCCGCCAGGCCCCACGCGTGCCCTGCAGCTGCCCCACGAAGGCCCGGGCTCAGGCGTAGAGCGTGCTGGTTCTCCGGGCTCTGCGGGCAGAGGGCACAGTGAGCCCAGGGCCGCCGCCCGGGTGGCGCTACTCCCCGTGCGCTCCAGGAGCCGCTCCAGGGCCGGTCGCACTCCCCGTCACGCACGTGGCGCCCACCTCCGCCTCGCCACCCGCCTCTCCTGACCTCCCCGCTCACCAGGACCCCGTGATGGCCGCCGCCCCACCTGCCTGCCCCGTCCGCAGAGCCCCCTGCCGCAGGAGCCCACATGTCCGAGGAGGACGTTCTCCAGGGATGACTCGGCCCACTGCAGGGAGAAGCCCCTGACCACACAGCCACCAGTGCAGCCTCCCTGTCGCCTGCCCCTGGGGACCCCCAGCAAGGCGGGCAGAGCTGCCCCTGGCTGGGTACCCGAGCGCCACCTCCGCACCTGCTGCAGGGCCCGGCACAGAAACACCCCGAGAGCAGCAAGGCGGACAGGCAAGCACGGCCTCCGTGACCTCGTTGGTGAGGCTGCTAGAGGAGGGGAGGCTCCGGGCGCCCCGAGGTGTCCACAGGAGCCGCCCACAGCACCCGCGTGCAGCACTGCGCAGCTCCTAAAGAGGCAGCGCTGGACACGGCCCGACCACGTGGTGGGAACTGGGAGGACGTCACACTAGTGTGCCAGACGCAGGCTGCCTGGGTCGTGCAGGCGGTGCATGCAGCGTGGACACCAGGCCGGGACAGGTCTCCTCTGGCGGGATGGGGCGGGGTGTGCCCGAGCTGCTCGCGCCACCCGGAGTGGCACACACTTACAACCTCCGAGTCACTGACTCCTGGGATTTTCCACATAAGATTCTCAGGCCACAGTTGATGGTGAGGAAAGAGAAACCAGACAGGACAGGGCTGTGGTCCTGGCAGACACATCGACTAAGTCTGGAAAACCAGTTCCTTACAAGGAGCGGAGAGCTCAAGTGGCACTTGGTCAGATCTGTCCTGTTCGTACCTCTACCCAGGAGGGTTAGCCCATGGCTTCAGTGGGGAGTAACGTGTCTGAAAAGCAGATACCAGCCTCCCATCCAAGCCTTAAGTCTTGTTTCCTGCAGGGCAGGCGGTCACCAGCGAGCCCCGGGCAGTGCAGGGAAGGACAGAAGGCACCCTCCCCGCCACTGATCTAAATGCCTGGACAGGGCCTGCACGCACCGCAGTGTCCTGGTCAGGACAGGGGACACCAGCTGGCTCACCTCACAGAGGGGCCATCACGGAGCGCCCACACTCACCCGACCTCTGCAGCCCACTCCTGCCCCCCGCAGTCCTGCCCCCACGCACCCGTCCACTCCAGTGCCCCCGTGGGAGGACAGACCCTCAGGAAGCTGCTCTCCTGCCTAGCCTCCTCGTCCCTGACCCTGAGCAGAGCAGGGTCACTCCCAGGGGACAGTGACGCCCGGCTCCAGGCTGCGGGTTCAGTACCAGAGAGGAGGCATGCCCTGAAGCAGGGACAGGGCTGCCCAGGCCTCCCCTGCCCAGCCTGTTCTTCTCCTCGCCTGGCACAGAGACCCTCCAAGCACGTTTGGGCAACACGGGGTGTCCCACAGGGTTCATTTGTTTTTAAAGACCTTTTTAAAGGCCTTGCTAAATTGCTGAGGCCGGCCTCAAACTTGTAATCCCCCTGCCTCAGCCTCCACAACTGTGGGCTTACAGGCCTGCACCACCATACCCAGCCTCCTCAAGGGTCCCAAGGTCTGTGTATGTGTTACACTTTGTCATGACAAGCACTTGCCGTGATGAGTGGTGCCCAACGGCATGCGGTCACCACCCCACGTGTCCCCTCCATGAGCATCCAGGTGATCTCCCCTCGTCCACCGTCTGCAGAGCAGGTGACCTGCTGCAGACGCCATCTGAGGGCCTGCTTGTCAGCCGTGGGTGAGATGACACCCACAAGGCCTGGGTCTCTCCCCACCGGCCTTGCAGAGGGTCCAGCTCACACCCTTGGCTCTTAACTCGTGGGCCCCACGGAGCAAACGGGTCTGCAGCCCCTTGGAAAGGACTGATGACAGGGCTACCACATGGCCACCTGGCTCCCTTCCCCACCCTGTGACCTCACCCTGTCATCCCACCTTGTGGTGGCCACTGTTGGGCACTACCTCCTGTCCCCAGCGGGCCACGGGCAATACAGGCCTCAGTAGCCCCCTCTGTGTGATGGCAGCAATGACACCAACCTCAGAATCCGAGTTCCACGTCCCCACCTGGTCTCCAGGAGAGTGTGTGTCCCCTGTCCTACTGTGGCCGTGTCCACTGGCTCCCGGGAGGTCCTGGCACGCTCTGGTGAGGACCTAGGGAGGCGTCTCAGCTCCTTAGCCCGGCAGCTCTGTCATTGCTGGCAGTGACAGTGACCACGTCTGCCCGGGCCAGACACCACACAGCTGCCACTGAGCTGCTGGGGGGCTCTCACGCCCAGCCCAAGGCCCCTGCCATTCATTTGCTGCTGCACTCTGGAAAGTGGCCTCTGGCCTCTCCTCTTCCCCAAGCTCTAAGCCACCGAGAAAACGCAGCTCCGGGCCCGCAGTTCAGGATGAGCTTCCTCATTGGAGTGACCGTGGCCATCGCCACAGCACAGGGTCACAACCCGGGCACTCAGACACCGTGCCCCTGCAGGGCTGGCTCAGGTAGGGGAAGAGGACATCGGCAATGACAACAGGCCAACCACACACCAGACCCCACGTCCAGGCTCAGAGAAGGGGAGCATGTGCCCTGGCTGCCCGGCAGCCAGGGACATGCTGGGCGTGGCTGGGCGTGGCCCACTGGCCCGAGGCCAGGGGCTGAGAAGCAGGTCCCAGCAGCCAGTGAAGGCCAGATGCCTCCCCTGTCTCAGCCGCACCTTCTCGCAGTGCCCGTGACTGGGAGGCCACCCAGGAGGGACTGCGGGCGACTGCACAGCTGCAGGTCGGAGCCCACACCTGCACGGGCAGCACAGCTGCAGGTCGGAGCCCACACCTGCACGGGCAGCACAGCTGCAGGTCGGAGCCCACACCTGCACGGGCAGCACAGCTGCAGGTCGGAGCCCACATCTGCACGGGCAGAGTGGGCACTGGACCCGGCCAGGCCCCCACACCGGGGCCAGGCCCCAAAGCCCCCGACGGGCACATCTGGAACCAGGCCCATCTAGCTCCACGGCACCTGCCGCACCATGACGGACTGACCCCTCTGTGACCCACCCCTCTGTGACCCTACTGATGCAGAAGACGGCCTGCGGTCAGGGCGGGCCGCAGGACTGGGGTGCACAGGTCCAGCCTCAGAGGTGCAGCGGGCTGGGCAGCCCTGGGTGCGAGGGCTCTCAGAGCTCACCTGCCTCTCCCTGCCGCCCCTGTCCACACACGATCCACCCTGACCCGTAGAGGAGGCAGGTCCTCCCCAGCCGCGGCTCCCCGTCAGACCCGGGGCCCGGCCTGCCCCAGGAGAGCAGAGTCCCTGGAAGCAGCCTGCTGTCTGTGGCCCTTCTGGGGCCCTGATGACACCACCCAGGACCTGCGGGGCCAGGTGGGCCACTGTGGCGCCTGGGCTCCCAGGGCTCCCACAGCCCAGCTGGGAACAGCCAGGTCCCCCCACCGGCCTCCGCAGCTCCCCGGGGGCAGCCCGTGTCCTCCCTGGCCCTAGGCTCCTGCTCTCTGCCCACGCCTAGAGAAGCCAGGCCACGCCTCGGTCTGCGAGGCCCCCACCCACGCCCCCTGACCCCGTTCCTCGGCCTTGCTGCCCTTCGGCCCAGGATTCACCGTCCACAGCCGGGCTGGGCAGCCGCTGGCCACAGCACCCCCTCGCCCGAGCTCCTCCTGGCTGCTCTGCTTCCGGGGGCCGTGGCGGAGCCGCGGAGAATCTCTGCGGCTGTCTGGGCAGCCCTGCAGTGACAGGCACCCACGGCCCCTCAGGCAGCCGCTGTCCCACATCTGCCAATGTGACAGCCACCGTCCCGTGCCCTGACAGTTCATGCTGACTGCGTTTAGTGCTCGGCACAGACGAGAGCCCAGGGAGGCGACTGCGTCCCTGCCTTACCCTGCCCACGGCCCCGAGGACCTCTGAGTCCCACGGGGCATGAGGGACCAGAGCCGGCCCCAGGTGCCCCTACCTGGACGCTGCGATCTCAGCCTTCTGCTTGGCGATGGTGGCCGCCCGCTCGGCCCGCCTCCACGGCGCGGTCCACCTTCTCGCGGGTCTTGCTGGCGCGCAGCGGGATGAGGTTCTTGCGCTTGCCGCTCACGAGCAGGTTCTGCTTGTACTTGCCCTCCTCCTTGGTGCCGTCGGGGAAGGTCATGCAGCCGTAGCCGTGCCGCCGGTTGCTGGCCCACTCGCCCTCGTACCGCAGCCCGTCCGAGCGCTGGCTCACGCCGAAGCCCGCGCGCTTGTCGTTCTTCCACTCGCCCACGTAGGTCTCCGTGGTGGTGGCGTCGATGTCGTCCTCGATGACGGCCAGCTCGGCCTCGGCCTCGCCCAGGCTGATGGTGGAGTGGATGTCGCTGGCCGTGGAGCTGACCGTGCTCATGCCCGCCTCGCTGCGGAAGGAGCTCTGCTTGCTGCGCTGGCTGGCCAGGCTGCTCTTGGACTCCGACTTGCGCAGCTTCAGCCCGCTCAGCAGCGAGCGCCGGAAGAGCCCCTTCTTCTTGCTCTTGAGGGCCTCGGAGTCGCTGTGGGCCACCAGCACGAAGCCGCCACGGGACACGGCCGGGCTGCCGGCCACGGCCGGGGAGGCGTCCGGGTGCAGCGCGGAGCCGTTGGTGTGCTCGCTGCGCAGGGAGTTGATGGACGTGCGCAGGGGCGAGCGGATCACTGCCGCCATGCCATAGGGGACGCTCTGCCGCACACCATAGCCTTGGCGCATGCCGCCGACCCACTGGCCCTGGTACGTCCCTGGGGAGACAGAGAGAGAGCGGTCAACGCCCAGGGCAGCGAGCGGCCCCGGTGACGGGGACACGCCAGCAGTCCCTCCCTGGGACGGCTCTGCCTGCCCCTCCCACCCTGGTCCACGTGGAGGCCCAGGGAGCACTCACAGCCTGCGGCCACTGTCAGACGCCTGCCTCCTGCCCACTCTGGAGGGTCCACTCCTTAGGGACTGGGGAGGGAAAGTGGCAGGGCTCTGTGGCCCAAGGAGGCGCAGTGTGCCTGCAGCCCGCAGCGCAGGGGGAGGCCCGGGGAGGCCCGGGGAGGCCCACAGCCCGGGGTGCGGCCACGGCGCCCTGCCCACGGCAGCTGCGGGGACTTGGGCACAGCTGCCTTCAGGCGGCAGCTCGCCCTGCTGGAGGCACCCGGGAGGTGTCTCAGTGGGGACAGGGCAGAAGGCCGTGTGTGGGGTGGTGCGTCCTCAGGTGACCTCAGGGCATGGCAATCAGCAGACCCCACAACCCCGAAGTGGCCAGGGGCTCAGATATCCAAACGCCCGTCCTCAGCAGCACCGTCACAGGAGCCGAGGGGCGGGCCCTGCGCGCAGAGGCGTGGACACGGGAAGTGCCGCTCGCGCCCGTGAGGGAAGCAGCCCAGGCCTGCACCACGGGGCCTTCGGCTCACGCGACAGGGAGAACCAGACACAGGAGGCAGGGCCAGTGTCCCACGAGTACGGTCCTGGAGGCGTCCTGTCCACAGAGGGCAGCAGAGAGGGGCTGCCCAGGCTGGGTGGGAGAGGGGTTCTGCTCAGGGGGTCGAAGTTTCTCCGGGGTGACGGAAACAGCTGGGGATGACGGTGCCACACAGTGACTGGACTTGGGGCCTCGAGGCCGCGCTCAGAGGCTGGAGACCCAGGGCAGCAGCGGCACTGCCAGCCCCGAGCCCAGGAGCCCAGGGCCGTCTGGGGAGGAGAGGCCGAGACTGCGGATTCCAGGCCTGCGAGCGCTGCCTGTACAGGCACCACATGCGCCCCCCACAGGTCACTGTGGGCACTGCCTGCCCGCACGCTGCCCGGCCCTGCTGGTCCTCAGAGTCATCGTGGCAGCAGGGTCCCACCGGGCCTCACGCCTGAGCAGGGCACGGCTCCTCTGGCTGCCACACTCCCCGCCACTCCCCACCGTCCGCCACCCGAGCCCCCTCCTCCGTGCAAGCCCCACCCCAGAGGGCAAAGCCTCCAGGGTCTGGGAGATGGCACCCGGCACCGAGGCCCAGGACCGTCTCTGTCCCCCTCCCTCCCTCAGCACAACCCACATCAGGACGCATCCGACCTCTCCGGCTTGTCTGTCCCTGAGCCTCTGTCCGCCCAGACTCCCCTTGCCCAAGCTGCTGCCCACCGTCCAACTCCACCAGGCCAGTGCAGCTCCTGCGCCTGCCACACAACGCAGGCCAAGAGTGCCCCTCACCCAGCTCCCCCTGTCCACGGGCCAGCTGCCCACGTGCTCCAGACGGGCTGGGGACAGCAGTGGGCCCCCGGGTGCTCCAAGAGCATCCTCCCGCTCACCAGGCCCCAAGGTCCCCGAGGGCAGGGCGTGCTGCGGCTCCTCACCTCCCGGGCAGGTGGCCCAGTCCTGGGCAGAGGACAGGTGTGCACAAAGCATCGACCTGGCCAGAGCCTCGGACAAAGGCCCCAAGAGCCCTTCGCACCAAGAGGCGGTGGCTCCTGCCCTGTACCCAGCTGCTGCTGAAGTGGCTGGGGACGGGTCGGAGGTCAGCCACTCCAGACAAAGGGCCCGGATGGCATCCTGGGGAGCGGGACTGACCTGGAGCTGGTGCCTGCAGGGGAAGGGGCGCGGGGCAGGAGGGCCAGGCGGGCAGAGCGGAGAGGGGACGGCGCGGCACTGTGGAACTCCTCCCAGCTGGAGGAGGGGCTGGACATGTGCCCACCCACGCTGGTCACTTGCACCCCAAGGCTGGGCCGCGTGAGGAGCTCTCGACTGGGGACAGCGCTGAGTCCGACAGAAACCTGCACGAGGGAGGGCGCTGGCTGTGGGAACGGCCATGCCCAGAGACGGAGGGCTCCTCTGAAGGGACCAGGCAGGCCAGTGGCCAAGGCCTGGCACAGAGCCTCTGGTGTGAGGTCACCACAGGGAGAGAGGCCAGCAGGCAGAGCTGGACGGGAAGGACGGGTACAATCAGGAAAGGCTGGGGGGGGGCGTCAAGGAAACCAGGACCTAAACCCCCAGGAGACGAGAGGCTGCGTCCCCAATCGAGAAGTGCAGAGAACAGGAAAGGTCAGGAGAGCAACGCCCCCAGGACCACGAGGTGATGGCCAGAATCAGACCTGGCTGGGCGGGGCTGGGGCTCGGCGGCAGAGCGCTCGCCTAGCACGTGCGCGGCCCTGGGTTCGATCCTCCGCACCATGTAAAAATAAATAAAATAAGGGCATTGTGTCCAACTACGACTCAAAGCAGATATATCTAAGAAAGAAGCTGGTGGGCAGGTGGAGGACGAGCTCAAGGTCTTCCAGAAACCCCAACAAAAGAGAAGAGGCGGTAAGATGCTGAGAAAGTTCCAGAACTATCCAGGAGGCCCAAGTAGCGGGCGTCTCAGGGAGCACAGGAGACACAGAGACACCAACTAGGACTGAGGGTCCGCGGACACCGCACGCGGAGGGGACAGCCCCAGCAAGACAGCAGCACGGAATTCCGGGACGCCCACGTGCAGACTCCAGGCTGCAGGTGCTGGACTGCCGACCCCACCCAGAGGCTCCCCGCGGAAAGTGGCCCCACCGCGAGCTCGGAGCACGATGACATCACTCCCAAGGCTACGCCATGGATCACCAAGTCACCAAGTCCCAGCAACTTCGCCCTCCAGAAGCTGCAGCTGCGCTCCACCACCACAAGGGAGGAAGCCAGCGAAAGGCAGAGACAGGACCGGGCACCGCCGGGGAGGAGGCGTCCTGTGGGTGAGGGCTTCAGGCAGGGACTCCGGGGTGGTCTGCTGGAGAGCTGCCCTGGGAGGTCCTGCCGAGCGTCGGAAGGTGGGGACACGACGCGGCGACAGAGAACGCGGCTGGCGTGAGGTTCCCCGGGGAGCTGTGCCACAGCGGCCAGCACGGTGCTCAGAGGGGCCGGCGCAGTGATGACCAATGCAGCGGGTCTCGTCTCTGACTCTGTGATCTAACAGCATCGAGATGGCCAGGGAAGGGGGTTCCAGGCAGCTGAGAGTGTCCCTCTGCCTCAGCAGATGCCACAGGGCACCAGCGGCCCGGTGCAGGCACGCAGCAGATGCACTCGTCTCTGAAGGGCTGAAACCCTGGTCCCGGGGGTGGGGAGCCGGCAGGAGCCCCGGCTGCCTGCCCCAGCACCACCCTGTTTTCAGCACGTAGTTCACCGTAAGCTCTGGGCACGTGGCCCTGGGCGGGGGCTGAAGGTCTCGGGGGGCAGGACGAAGGTCACTTTTGCCAGGGCATCTCCAACGATGGGGTTCTCCTCACTGCGGAAGCCAAGCCTCAGTCAGAGTCTGGGCCTGGCTGTGGTGGGGACCTGGGCCTGGCCGGTGGTGGGAAGGCCTGCACACCTGGAGGACGCTGGGCCTGGGGCCAATGCCCCTGTGTCTGGAAGGCCAGGGGGGAAAGCCACCAACAGCAGGCCGAGGGGACAGGCCTGGGTCCCCAGGAACACAGGAGGCACCGCCAGGGGAGGGCCAGACACGCACAGGAGCCCAAGGGAGGTGGCAGGAAGGGCGGGCGCTGCAGAAGCCACGCCTGGCATCCGACACCACCCCCGCAGGGCCTGTGGGCACCACAAGCCAGGCCAGACCCAGGGGGCGGCACCCGGGACTCCCACGTTCACCCCATGCCACCCAGCGCTGGGACCAGAAAGGTGTGAGGGGCCACACAGGGGAGGCCCCGCCCAGGGGCCACAGCCTCAGAGGCCACGAGGCGCCGGCCGTCCTAAGTGCCCCCGCACATGGTCCCGGCAGAGCCTCCACCTGCCTCCCGGCCCCGGGGCCTCCCTCAGGGGACGCCGTCTGTCCGTCTGTCCTCTGACCAATACTCTCTAAGGCAGCTTCAGATCCGGAGGAAGAGGAGCCGGGGCCGGGCCCACTCCCAGGCCAGCCTGCACAGCGGGACTCAGGCCTGAGCCCAGACGCTGCCTCGGGACTCCCAGGACGCTGAGGCCCAAGCGTAGGGAGGCTGGGGCTGTGAGGGGAGCAGGAGGAGGCAGCTCTGAGAAGGGACCAGGGGCAGGAGGGCCAGCCCTTGCGGGGACCAGCCAGCCAGGCAGGGCCCTGGGCGGCCACCAAGGCCCCTCGGCCGACTCAGCACCCAGGGGGTTGGGGCTGGGAGGGGTCCTCGCTGGCCCTGGTGCCCCCAATCACAGCCAGCCCCTGCGGGGAGGCGGGCTGGACGAGGGGCTGCCCAGGGCTCCATCCTCCTGGGAGCTTGCAGCTGCCTGTTGGCACAAGCCCCTCAGGGAACCCTGCAGACAAGGTCGCCCCGAGGTCGGGACTGGGATGAAAGCAGGTCACTGTGCCACCCGCGAGCAGCCACGCCCTCCTGGCTAAGAGGAGGGCACTGCTCCTTGACCAGTCACGGCCTCGCCAGGCTCCCTCTCCAGAGGCCACGGAGACGCCCAATCAGAGAGCTGCCCCCTGCCAGGAGTACCAGCCTGGGGTGACCCCCACTGGCTTAGGCCCCCAACTACCACCCAAGGCCCAGAGGGTGGTTCCACAGATGTGCCCACCTGGCGGCTATGGGCGGCGGCAGGGGAAGCCTGGGCAGGCGCTGACCATCCTGGGGGCGGAGGCACTGAAGGCCACAGAGGCTGGGGGCCCAGGACCAGCCACTGCACTACTCCCGAGGCCTGCCGACGGGGCCACCTGAACCCCTTCTGCAGGACCCCCGGGCAGCCGTCTCCTCCCAGCATGAACAGGTGGGACCCCAGGCCAAACTGAGGCCTGGAGCTGCAGGCCCACCCAGTGTCCACTGTCTGGGCAGGGGAAGGCCCTGCTGCAGTCAGTTCCACGTCCCCAAGCTTGGGACCCAGTGTCCACCGAGGGCCCCTCACAGCCCAAGGAGCCCCTTCCCAGGGCTGGAAACGGGCAGGCAGGGGATGCCCGTGGCTTGGGGTCAGCCAGGGCGCCCAGCAAGCCCTGGTGCGAGGGGTCAGCCAGGGCGCCCGGCAAGCCCTGGTGCGAGGGCCCTGCCGTGGGAGCGCCTGGAGGCCCCAGCTGCAGGCCAGCTGCTGCCTCTCCCACCTCAGTCCCCCTCCAGGACAGGACACCAGGACTTCACAGGGGTCGCTACGCAGCTTCAAAGGAGGGACGGGGCCCTCAGTGCAGCCTCGCCACCTGAGAGACGGAGGCTCCTCACCCTCCACCCGGCCTCCCTGCCTCCTCCTGTGCCCCACCTTCCCCATTCTCCCCACCCCGTCTCCCATCCTGCCTCCCCCAGGACTCCCACGTCCTTTCCCTTGGCCTCCTCAGCCGACAGGACACTGCTCCTGTGTGGGCCTCACGTCATTGCCACCACGCCACCTCCAGCCCTGAGAAAACCCTGACCTCTGCTACATCTCTGCTGCATTCTCCCGGGGACACGGCTCATCTCCTCAGACCAGGCCCTGCGGCCTGGATGCAGCCCCTGCCCGGGCATGGCCAGTCCTCACGCTGGCCAGGCGGGAGCCTCGGGTGGCCAACACGCCACAACATGGCTGGGGTGGTGCAGCCCCAGAGGGGAGGGTCTGAGGGTCTGCCCCCATGCACCTGCGTCCTGTCCCACTGCCTTGGGGGTGCACGAAGGCCCCTCCTGCCGCACGGGCTGCCGCCCTTCCTCCCCGCCCACGCCTCGCCTCCCCACCAACCTCTCCTGCCACCCTCGCCCCGTCCAGTGTCACTCCTGAGGCGGCCTTCTCCAGGCCCCGTCACCCAGCCTCCGGCCCCGACTCTGCCCCTCAGCACTGAACGGGGAGCCCCGGGGGTGGTCAGGCCCAGCCAGTCCAGTGCCAAGCAGCCCTGGGCCCTATGTCTACTGTGTCCAGAGCCAGCTGGACACGGGCACACAGCTGGTGCTCAATAAAACGCCCTCCTTCCCAACCCCATGGCTCTCTGAACGCCAGTCACGGCCTCCAGAGAACCGAGCTACACAGCAGCGCCCAGAGCCCGGCCTCCCCGTAAGCGGGGCGCTGACCCCAGCCCTGTCCCCGACACAGTCACCGGGCACCTACAGGGTGCACAGCGCCTGCCAGGTGCACCACACAGCTGCGCTCGGGGTCCTCCACCTGCCAGCACCCGCCGAAACCCGCGACTTGGCAGGAAGGGGCAGGATCTGACGCTGCTCCCCGGGAAGGCGGCCCCTCGGCCCTCAGGAAACCAGGGCTCCTGGGCACGCCCAGCTGCGGCCGGAGGACACACAACCCCCGGGGCTGGTCAGGAAGGCACTGGCCTCAGCGCGCTGCCCGCAGGAGGGAAGTGGCGCAGCCGCGGAGCGAACTCGGGCAGATCCTCACGGGCCGGAGTCGCCACAGGGCCCGCAGGCCCACGCCCAGGTGCCCAGAGCAGCCGCGCCCAGCGTCCACACCGCCAAAGGCCGAGTCCAGCGGGAAGTCCAGGAGAGTCAAAGCGCGGCCTGGCCAGCACTGGGACAGCTCTCGGCACCTCGCCAGGGGCCTCAGAGCCTCACCCAGGAAAGAGCCAGACGCGGACTCCATCCACGGGAAGGTCAACCGGAAACCGCAGAGACACCGGCTCCCGAGGGCCCGGCGACGGGGCAGCCGCGGGCGCAGGTGTGACTCTCGCGACCAGACCCCGTCCTGCTCCGTGCCCGGGGCCTCAGAGTCGGCAGCGCTCTGCCCGAGCCTCACTCCCGCCCTGAACTGCGCATCGCAAAGGGACACGTTTTACACGTGAATTATACTTTACTAAAGATGTCATCAAAAAATGTCACCCAAATGCCAGTGCCGGCTGTCAGGGTGCAGGCCTCACAGGCACAGCCGGCCCAGCCCGCCGGCCTCAGAGCACCCCGGAGCTTCCTGGCCTCCCTCAGGCCAGGCCCTCCACTGAACCCCTCCTGGGTCTCCCTGCGGAAGACCCCCGCCGCCTCCACCCTGGACACCCAGTTCTCGTCTCCAGAGGGAGACTGGGGGGACCGGCACTTCTCTGGGGCTGGGGGTCCCCAGGACAGTGGCAGCACAGCACCCGAGGGGCCCACTGTGACCCCACAGCGCCCAGGTCACGTGGCCGAGGTGCAGGGGTCAGACCGGCGACTGTGTGCTGTTGGTCCAGGTCCCCTCGTCCTCTTCCACTACCTCCCTGGGCCCGGTCTCCCACCTGTGACGCGGGGAGTCTGTGTCCCTCCTGGGAGACGGCCACCTGAGGCAGGGCAGCCCCTGTGGGGGAGTGCGGCCACCGCTGCAAGGCCACATTCACAGCCAGGCGGCTGCGCTGGGCGGGGCAGGCGGGGAGGCCTGCCTGTGGAAAGCTGGCGGGCGGCGGCTGGGCAGGGCAGTGGAGGGGGGCCAGGAGAGGCGCCTCGCCCAGGCCTGGAGCCCTGCCGTCTGCCCTCCGCCTGGCCTTGCCCTGCTGTGCACATCCACACCAACCTGGACACCATCAGACCATCAGGCGCTCACGGAGGACGCCTTTGTTCTTTTTGGGTACCAGAGATTGAACCCAGGGGCACTTAACCACTGAGCCACACCCCCAGCCCTTTTTATTTTTTTATTTTGGGACAGGGTCTAACTAAGTTGTTTAGGCCCTCTCTAAGTTGCTGAGGCTGGCTTTGAACCTGCAATCCTCCTGCCTCAGCCTCCAAGCAGCTAGGATTATAGGCGTGTGCCACTATGCCCAGCTCAAATCTCTTTTCTTTTCTTTCTTTCTTTCTTTCTTTTTTCTTTCTTTATATATATATTTGGTTTTGGTTTGGTCTGGTTTGGTTTTGGTACCAGGGGTTAAACCCAGGGGAGCTTAACCGCTGAGCCATCTCCCCAGCTCTTTTTAGTTTTTATTTTGAGAAAGAGTCTCACTAAGTTGCTGAGGGCCTTTTTAAATTGCCAAGGCTGGCCTCTCACCTGCGATCCTCCTGCCTCAGCCTCCCTAGCCACTGGAATTACAGGTGTGTGCCACCATGCCTGGCTTTTTAACATTTCTTTTGGTACTGGGGATGGAAAGGAGGGCTCTGCACTTGATAAGCAAGGGCTCTACCTCTGAGCCACACTCCAACTCTTTTCATTTATTTATTTTCAGACAGGGCTTTGATAAGTTACCCAGGCTGGCCTTGAACTTGCCATCCTTCTGCCTCAGGCTCCCCGTCACCGGGATCACAGGCGTGGCCACAACGCTCTGCAAAACTTTGTGTGCACGCACGTGCGGTGCTGGGGACTCAACCTAGACCCGCGTAGCAAGGCAAGTGCTCCGCCGCTGAGCCACGCCTGCCCTGCCTCCCAGGATTTCATGAGTGCCCCCACGATGCACGACGCTGGGGCTCACGTCCACATACCACACGCCATTTTTGAATGACGCACTATGTCCACTGCATAAGTCACTGGGCCCAGAGTTTTTAAAATTCTACCTAAAGCAACAACTCTTGGCCCTGCCCACTTGGATCAGATCTGGGGACTGGGACGGACGCCACCCTCTCTGTGTCTGGGTTCAGAGCTCTTAGATGGACCCCAGCCCTGAGGGCTCCAATGTGCAGCAGCCGTGCCCTGGAGCAGGGCCCCCGTCTGCACTGAACTCAGCCTCACCAGGAGTCGAAAAGAACCCAGCTCCTGGCTGCAGCTGGACCCTCGGTCAGCCCCCGTGGGCGGGCCGAGCATCGGCAGCACCTCATCACAGCCAAGACCAACACGGGCTCCACGGCAGCGCCTGCCCCGCCACCCCCCGCCACCCCCCGCCACCCGGGCAGCTCACGAGCACGCAGACGCCGTCCTGTCCTGGAGCCCGAGACTCGGCATTTCTGCCGGCCTCCCAGGGGCCATAGGCCCCCACATACAGTGGCCTCCCGACGGGGCACCAGCCAAGAGCCAGGGTTCTGAAAGCGGAGCAGCCAGGACAGCAGCAGCACATCCCAGACTTGCAAGAAATACGAATTTTGGGTGACACTTCAGGCCCAGAAAGTCAGAGGCGGGTCCACAGTCTGTCCTGACACTCATCTCCCAGTGCTGATTCACGCTCAAGTGTGACAAGCACTGGCCTAGGTAACAACCAGGGTGGGCGCTCCAGCTGCCCACCCTACCCTACGCCGCGGCAGAGACCAGGAGAGTCTGCACCAGGGACCCTCCCTGGCCCGGTGAACAGCCACGCTGTTCCTGGGAAGAAGGTCTTACTGCCCTATCACAGACGGCAGAAAACAGGCAGACAGGACAGGCCTCCGACAAGGTCAGCGGCCGGGGCCTGGGGATGACGGCCACCATGCTCACCTTCCAGACCGACTTGGGCTTCCCCTGCCCTGGGCATTGCTGCTGCCCCTGCAGGACACGCAGAGCTCTCCCCTGTGAGCTTCCTGCGGGTCCCCAAAGCCCGGCAGGAGAGACCCCTCCCCACGTAGGAGTCACAAGTCCTGGTTCTCGTATTTTCTTTGCCTCTTCTTCTCCATCTTCTGGGGTGCAGCCAGCCAGGGGCCACATGCCACCCACCGAGCTCAGCCAGTGCTCCCAGGAGGACTCTCAGGCTGGGCCCGAGCTTCCCCAGCTGTGACCCGAACACAGTAGGACCTCTGGAGCGCTTCTCGGATGTTTGGACATGTCACGTGGAGGAGGACGGGAGAGGACATGGTGGGCCGCAGGCCACCCGTGTCCCTGCAGGTCCTTCCAGCCTCTGCACAGAAGGCCACTCACTCAGCAGCCCCTGCTCGAGTGCCCATACCAGGTCGGCCCTCGCTGCCCGGCCGACCTGGGCAGACAGGAGTCTCTCGCGGGCAACCACAGACCCACGGCGAGACAATCAGAGTTGCCCCAGGGACTTCAGGAGAGCACCAGGTGAGGCCGGCCTGCTGACCTCGACCTCACGGTGAACTGGACATGCGTGGTGACGACAGTGAGGGAAGCGGCCAGACACAGCCACGTCCGCTTGCACCATCCACCCACTCCACAAATCCCGAGAGTGACCGCTCTGCGGCCCACAGCAGGGACCAGCCTTGACACACGTCACTGCGTGCAGTGGGCACTCCAGGCCACGGCTGTCCAGCAGGCCTTTCGGGAAGGATGGAAACGGTCACTGTCTGCGATGCCAAGTACGGCAGCCACTCATCCCAGAGGCTACTGAGCACCTGAGATGTGGCCAGTGCGGCCAATGAGCCGACTTCTTAGATTTCACTTCACTTTAATTAATTTGAATTTAAATCCACAGAGCCACGTGTGGCGGGGGGTGGGGCGGGTTGGACAGGTCTCTACGACTGGTGGGGACACTGGTGCTCGCTCACCAAGGAGCCATGCCCTCTGTCTGGCCGCCTCCCCAGCCCACTTCACTGCATGGGGGCCCTGCACACACCACGGAGGGGCCTCAGGTCCCCCAGCCTGCTGGTGGCCGGGGACATTCTCTCAGTCCACCAGGAGGTGGCGGCACCTGGAAGGCGCTCCACCCCCTCGGAACAGAGCGACAGACCCAGGCAGACGGTCCTAGGAAGGGAACCTCCATGGGGACAGAGCAGGGCCGGGCACACTTCTGAGCCCCGCCAGCGGGAAGTCCTGGCCAGGTGTTGCCCCGTGAGGAGGCGGGCGCAGGCTCCCGGAGGTCACCTGCAGGGAACCATGCCATGCGGGCCTGGGACGCCGCTCTCCAAGGTCCTGAAGAGCCGCCTCTGCACCAGAGCTCAGCGCGAGGCCAAGACCCAGCAGCGTGGCCTCTCCCATGCCAGGACCCTGCGCCCTGGGCAGCGCGACCCACAGGGGCTACCGCAGACACTCCCGCAGGCGTCCCCCCAGCACTCACAGACCTGGACGTGCTTGTCATTTAAGGACACAAGAGTTCCACAAAAATCACTGGCTCAAAGTGGATGGCCGCTGAGACGGGGAGACTGAGGAAGGCTGGCCCCAGGGAAGCAGACCTCCCACCCCGGCCTCCAGGTCTCCCCCCACGCCCGAGAGAACATGCAAGGCCCTCTCCTGCCCCCGCCAGCTACACCCAAGGCTGGCATCAGCCGGGACTCCCACCAGCACCCTGCCCCTCGCTGCCCTCCGAGGTCCCCCAGCTTGCAGCGGGCTCCTGTGGAGGAGTGGGGGAGGGGACGCTGTTCACAGACCCCTTCCCAGCTACGAGGGCAGGTCACCTGCTCACCATGCCCCTCAGCCACGGAGCCTCTCAGCACCCACCCATGGTGGAGAGAGCATCACTGAGAAACGCCCTCAGCCCACGCCCGGGAGGGCGCACTTCCCTGTCCTGGGATGAGCGTCTGTGGGTGCAAGGCCTGTGTCCAAGGGACGCTTCCTCCTGACCTGGGCGTCTGGACTTCAACGAGCACCAAGACTACACCATGCGGTCTGGGGGTAGAGCGCTAGCCTAGCACGCGCGCGGCCCGGGTTCGATCCTCAGCACCATGTGAGGATAAAACGCATCGTGTACAACTACAGCAAATCAATAGATGTTAAAAAAAAAAAAGAAAGAGACTACGCCATGGGCAGTTCACGCTGTGTGGGTGAGACCGGCTCCCTCACGGGGCGCTAGCTGGACAGCGTGCCAACGTGGAAGTGAGGCATGCCACCGCCGTGCCAGCTGAGCCCCCGGGGCGGGCGCGGAGAGCACAGCACTGGGTGAGGGGAGCAGCCATGCGGGGAGGGTGCACGTGGCGCGGGGGGCGGGGCGGAGACGTCTCCGTGGCAGGTGTGTTGTGCGCGTGTGTGTGGATCTGCCTGGCTGTGGGTGTGTGTGATTCGTGTGGGCTGAGGAGTCTGGGCCGGGAGCGGCGAGGGGAGAGGCCGGGTGTGAGGTGACTCATCCCTCTGGGGGTGTGGGCGGGACTGTGGGGCGACTTCTGGTCCAAGGGTTCTGCACGCACAGCCAGGACACACCTGCCTGCACACAAAGCCCGGGGTCCAGCAAGCGGGGGGCGGGGGGGCAGGCCTGCACTCAGGCACCGCACCCCGGGGAGGACGGGGAAGGAAGGGAACGCACAGAGGGACTCCGCACGAGCCAGCGGTGGCCTGGGCAGCACCACTCGGGAACCGCCACCGAGTGTGGATCCGGCTCCCCGCCCCCCCAGCGCTCCTCGCTGAGCCTTGGCTGCCCAGCGTGCAGATGGGACCCACGGGGTCACCTCTGCAGGTGTGGAGCGGGGACATGGCACTGGCATTGCAGCTCGTGTGTGCATGGGCACCCGTCACGCCTGGCCAGTGGCTCTAATGGCCATCATGGTGGCACCACTGCTAACACCGGAGACAACGACGGCCCGCAGTGGGCGCCTGCTGCACTCCTGCACGTCCACCTCCACACGAACCGGCCACTCCTCACCACTCACAGACTGCCACCAGCCCTCTGCAAGCGGAGGAAACAAGCTCAGAGAGGCTAAGCACCTTGCCCATGGCCACGGCGCGGAGCGTGGCAGGGCAAGGATCCAAGGCCAGGTGGCAGATCGGAGGGAGCGTCTGCCCTGCCGCCCAGGCTCGGGCGCGCCACGCAGGCTGTGGGAGCTGCTCGGCTCACTTCTAGAGCAACGCCTGCCTGCGCCGGGGAGGGTGAGCCGGGGGAGGAGCTGGCAGGAGTGTCCCCAGCTGAAGCGCAGTCCACACCAACTCCAGCCCCGTGTGGAGCACACTGGCCACTGCTGCATCACTCATGAGGCCGCGTCTCCCCGAGTCAGCACTGGGGGCTGGGCCACAGTCCGGGGGCTCTGCAGATGCCCCAGATTCCCACCTCCTGACCAAAGGCCAAGTTGGGCAGGTGGTGGGACCTTCCCTCCTGAACGGTCCACCTGCCCAGGACACGGCAGCCCTTGCCACCCAGGTGAGGGACAAGGCAGCAAGCCCCTGCCCTGCTCTGGCAGGTGACCATACCCCACTGTGGATGCAGACTGCCGGGCGCACCAGTCCTGAGTGGCCACTCCATCCCCATGAGAAGCTGGGACCGTGTTGAGAGAAGTGGCCCCAGAGCCTGGGCCTGGTCATTCCTGGCCAGGGGTCAACTCCACGTTCCCTCATGCTATGTGGCCAGCCAAGAAGGAGGGCCATCCCTGAAGCTGGGGCCTGTGCTCCTGCCTCAGAGAGCCTACAGGAGACCTGAGGACCACGTCCCCCTGAGAGAAGGTGGACACGCTGGGCAGCTGGCAGGCAGGGGGAGGGACGGGGGCGTGGCCCCAGGTGAACAGAGCCTCTGCCGCCCCTCACTGGAGCCCAGGACTCCAGCTAGTGTGGACAGCTAGGCTCACTGGCCTCGCCTGTAAAATGGGCAGGACGCAGCAGGACACAGGAAGCACTCTGGGGACTGGCTGGGTTGGGGAGGTCGCCACGGGAGCGAGGTCGCCACGGGAGCCTGCTCGCATCAACACCGCAGGGCCGAGCTCACCCAGCAGATGCTCCCTCCCTGCAGAATCGCCAGGGAATCTCCAGGCTTCTCCCCAGGCTCGAGCTCCTGAGGGCAGGATGCCCGGCCACTTTGCTCACTGCTGCGTCCCAGAGCCCAGAGCCCCTGGTCAAAGCAAGTGCCCATAAGGTGTCTGTCCAACGAGGGAGAGAATTCCTCAGGCCACTGGAGCTGCTCAAGGCCTGGGGGCAAGACCTCACCCCAAGAAATTCCTACCAGCGTCACAGGCACAGGCGAGGAGAGGACAAGACCTCTCCCCCACCTGCCCAGTGAGCCTAGCCCGCACAGGGCCATGGGGTACCTTCCTGGAGCAGGCACAGCTGACTGGGAGCCCCTCTGCAGGACAGTTCTGCAGAGCAGTCCAGCAAGAGCCCTGGAGGCGACGACTGCCCCGGGCTCCCCCAGAGCCCAGCTGGGAGCGCCAGGCTGCCTGCTTGCCTGCCTCCGCCACCCACAACTGCTGCCAGGCCTGCGTGTGCAAGCACACACACACACACACACACCCGCAGGCCCACGCCTGGCACCGAAACAGAGCTGTCTGCTCTGTCCCAGCCTCAGGCCCCAGGGGCAGTGGGGCTCTCCAGCCTGCTCCGTGAAGACAACAGCACAGGCCGCCTGGGACGGGGCTGGGCCTGGAGCCGGCAGGAGCATTATATAATTAACTGCCCAGACTCCGCCTCCTCTTTGGGTAATAACGAACCCTGCCTTTCAGTTGCATAAGCCAAAATAATAATTACTCTCCAGCCCTCCATCACTCCTGGATGTGCGGGGAGCAGGTGCTCTGAGCTTCCTCCAGGAGACTCAGAGGCGGCAGGCAGGCAGGGCGAGCACACGCTCATGGTTTTTATTCCCAGCAGAGGCACGAGTCATTGCTGCGTCTCATTCCCTCCCCAGGCATCCGTGCCTGCAAAACAGCAGAGCCGCCCGGGGGAGGCCGGGAGCCACCTCGGGGTAAGAGCTCCTGGGGGGAGGGGCTGTGGACCCTGCATGGGCTTGGGGTCTGGCTTCTGGGACCAGTCCCTGTGGCTCCCTGCTTCTCAGAGGCATGGAGGAGTGGGTACTGGAGAGTGCAGGCGAAAGGGCAGCTGCCAAGCCAGCCAAGGCTTCCTGCACAGAAACCATCTTACAGGCAGTTCACTGGCTTCCGGCACCTGGCTCTGTCCGGAATGTGGTGGCATCTTACAATGGAGACACAGAGCCATTGCCCGAACTACCGGTAAAAATGGTCCAGCCACTGAAAAGAGAGACTCCTGGACTCTGGCTAAGCAGCTGGGCCTCCCTCCTCCCTCCACAGCCTGCCTCCACAGCGCTAGCCCGCGTCCAACCACCTAGAAGTTTATTGCCTGGCTGTTTGGGTTCCGCCGGCATCCCCGCCTCTAGCGCTCCCAGTCTCCCTCTCCATTGGCTTGGGTTGATTCAGGACTGAGGGAGGCCCTGGGCACCGCAGGAAAACAAGCAGAGAAGCTGGTGCCTGACTCCAGCCACACCGGGGGGCAACAGCGTTGGAGGGGAGTGGGCCCTCTCCAGCCACCCCCTCCACCCTTCGTGGGTCCCAGGGTGGCCACCGGCCCAGCCTGGCCTTGCCAGCAGGTCTCTGGCCTGCTCTGATGATGTGCCCAGCCACGGCTCAGGCGGCAGCCCTCAGCCTGGCTCTGCTGCTGGAAAGCCCCCACACCCTTCAGTTGGCACCCAGGCGCTGCCCCCCACAAGGCCTGGGGCAACCTGTAGCCAGGGGCCACTGAGGTCTCCAGAGAACCCAAGAAATGCCCTGAGCGCCCACAGCCCAACGGGAGGGGGAGGCTCAACTTCCCTGGAGATAAACAGAGGGGAGACTGGGGAGGGTCCCTCCTCCGACCCACCCAACCCGGCCCAGCCCCATCCGGACCCGTGGTCACCTACCTCCATCCGAGTAGGTCTCCGTGCCATAGCCGTCCTGCAGCCCGTTGCTCCAGGTCCCTTCGTATTTGGCCCCGTTGCCCGTGCACTCCCGCACCCCGTAGCGCCCCTTAAATCCGTGCGTCCACTCGCCCTTGTACACCCACTTCCCCTTGCTCTCCAGGCCGATGCCGTGGCGCTTGCCCTGCGCCCAAGTGCCCTGGTACGTGTTGCCGCTGGGCCAGGTGTAGACGCCCAGCACCTCGAAGCCGTGGCTCCACGAGCCGGTGTATTCGCCTTGGCCCTTGGGGCCGGTGCAGACGCCATGGCCGTGCGCCTTGCCGTCCTCCCAGCCTCCGCAGTAGGACCCTCCATCGTCAAAATTAAACCTACCCCCACTGGACATGCATGTAACGCGGCTCGCGAATCCCGCGGGCGGTGAAAAGCACGGGCGAGCGGCGAGCCCGAGTCTTGGTTGGCTGCTGGCTTTTTGTTTTGATCCGCGTTCCGGGAGCAATGGAGAGCGCGGCGCGGCCGGCGCGGCGGCGAGTCAACGGGGGCGAGTGCTCATTTTCCGCGGCGCCGCGGAGCCTGACCAGCGTCTCGCGCTCCCGCTGGAGACGGACCGGAGGGGCGGGGGAGGGGAGGGGAGCGGGCGGCGGGGGGGCGCGGGCGGCGGCGGCCCGGCTCCACCTCGGGCGAGCCCCTCGCCGCGGCGCGCTCAGCCCCGGGCCGCAGCCCCCCGCCCGCGCCTGCCGCGCTGCGGGCGCCCGAGGGCGGCGGCGGGGCCCGCGGGCGGCGGCGCGGGCGGCTGCACCATCGCGGGCCGCGGGCCGCCGGGCGGCGGCGGCAGCAGCAATGCGGCGGGCTCGGGGCGGCGGCGGCGTGCGCGCCCGCCCGGCCCCGCCCCGCGCCCCCTCCCGCGGCCCGCGCCGCCGCCCGAGCGGGGGTCCCGCGCGGCGCCCCGGCCCCCGGCCCGGGCCTGCGTGCGGAGGGACAGGAACTGCGCAACGGGAAGGGCCGGCACCCCGGCGCCCTGGCCACCTCCCGGGGCCGGCGCAGCGGGCCCTGCCTGCGCGAGGCGCCCCGAATCCGGCCCGCGTGGGCGCCGGTCCCGCCGCTCGGACCCGCGAGGCTCGCTCAAACCACAGGTGGTTTTTGCCTCTGGCAAACAATCCGTGCCTTCTCCTTCCGGGCCGCTGGGGTCCGAGTGTTGGGAGGGGCACGTTATACCCTCCAGAAAACATGCATTTGGTGAGCTCCTTCCCCCTCGAATTAAGTGAAAGTCGGGCCACACGAACAGTTTTGGAGCAGAATCACCCAAGTCCCTTGCACCCTTGCCAACAGGTAGCCCCCCACGCCAGGGCCCAGCCTTAGGGAAGCCCTGCTCTCTACCACCTCCCCCCACCGAGAGATGGTGCCTGATTCTTGGATCTGAGCCTCCTGGGGCGGGTTTTAAATGCATTTCCTGGACCATGAATTCGCAGGCAGAGGCTCCGGTCCCCAGCTCCACTAGTAAGGGCCAGGCAAATGGCAGCAACGGGTGCAGTGGGCTGCAGGAGCAGAGGCCCTATGGTTGGGTGCACCTGGGGTGAGCTAGGTGAACCAGAGCTCCCTGACCAGGCAGTGGACCTGAGACTGGGAGCAGGTGAGGAGGAGGTGTGTCCCAAGCTTCTTTAGCCACAGCTTCCCAAAGGGACATCATCTTTGGTTAAGAAGCTTTGGGGAAAACCAGCCCCTAGCGTTCCAACTCAGCCTCTAGCCCTGGCACGAAGCCCCTCCCTAAAGACCACTAGTCAGGAGGGTGCAGGGCCTCTTTCCCTCCCTGGGGCTGTGTGAGGAACGCTCATCTCTGCTGTGAAGTTACAGCCATTCATACTCTTTCTAGTTTGCTCCTCTAAGTGCCCGTAGGCAGACATGTTGGGTCCCGTTACCTTGGACCTTTTTGGAAGTGGCCAGACCGCTCCCCAGTCCACCTGGAGCCCTTTACTCTCACCCACGGGAACCTGTGCAGCTCTCCACTGTCCTGGCTGATGTTGGAGGTTATCTCTTATTTTGTTTAAGCTTATTTGATCTATCTAAATGGGTATATAAAATGGTATTTCAGGGCTGTTTGGTGTAAATGAAAAATTACAGATTGTGAATATGTGGGCAAACAGGCCAAATACTTGTCCCAGCAAAATTTAGGTTTGAGTGCTGGCCTCGGGGCCCTCCAGCTATGTGGCTTTGGGCAGCCATTCAAAGTCTCTGAGCTCAGTTTTTCTCATCTCTAAAATGGTGATAGTGCCGGTTCCCACAGGGTTGCCTTGACAGTTCAAGGCACCTAGGAAGCCTTGGAGGCAGGGTGCAGTGCTGTTGCTAGGAGGTGGAGGATTCCTCCAGGGCGCCCAGCCTCCTCCAGCTCCCCAGGCCCTGTTGAGATAAACTCTGCCATCTTTCTCCCTACAGTCTGCATTTCTTTCCTTCCATTTTATTTCCAGCCTTTTTTGCTGATGCGACAGCCCTTTCTCACACAGCAGTGGATTGCAACCGGGATCCCATTGGGAAGTGGTGATTGGTTCCAAGCAATTACTGGCCAGCGCCTTCCACCCACAGGCAGTGTGCTCCCTCGCCCCTTGCAGTCCTGATCCCGCCCCACCTCCAAAGACCCTCCCTCATCTCCTCTGGTCAGAGGAGCCCCAGCAGTGACAGGCTCCATGCTCCGGAATGCAGATCTGAGAGGCATTTGTGCCATTTGGAAATCGTTCTCCCATAAAACAGGGCTGGCAGTATTGATTTGGTTCTGGAGGAAACTCTCCAAGGCTGTAAACACCCAGCAACTGAAAACAGAAGGCAGAGGAAGAAAAACCATGCCCACACACAGGACTGCACGGGCTCGGGCCAGGGCCAGGTGACTACCTCGCAGCAGCCCCTCAGCAGATGATGGGGAGCTATGCTCTGTCCTCTTCTAAGCCCAGTTGGACCCCCTGGCTGGATGGAGTGGCCGCCTTTCCGGTGGTGGAAGGTGACACGTAAGGCACACGCCTAGCTGCCGCGGTCCCAACATGCCCCTCTGGCCTCAGCTTTCAGGATGCAGCCCAGGGAGGCTTCCTAGCTCTTCTATGTAAGGTCCCCTCTCACCTCTCAGAAGAGTGCCTCATTCAAAGGACTTCTCCACCACCTGGCAGCCACCCATGGCCTTCCTGTCTACACCTGCGACGTCCACAGCGAGGCAGGACCTCTGCGGTGTGCCATTGACACCCCTTCCACCACCAGGAGGGTCTGGGCCGCTGCTGAGGGGGGCAGCGGAGGCACAGTGTGGCCAAGTGTTGCCTCAGGAGCAGTGACAGCCTCTGCCTCACGCTCCCGGGACACCTGAACTTAGAAGAGACCCCACGCTGAAAGGAAGCCCAAGCAGCCCTGGACAGGCCAACAGGGAAAGAAGGCGGCTCCAGCCCACAGCCCCAGCTGGACACCCAGGCAGCTGCCAACTCCAGGCGTCGGCACTGCCTTAGGGCACTCCTCCAGGCCCAGGCCACCACCCCGGCTAATGCCACAATGCAGTCCCCCCACACCTTGTCACAATTGAAGTTTCTGAACAAAATAAATTTTTGTTGTTGTTTGAAGCCAGGGATTGCAAACTGCAGCCTGGACAGCAAATGTGGCCCCTGCTCATCTTTATAAATGAAGCGTCACCGGAGCGTGGCTGTGCCCTCCTCCTTACGGCTGCTGGTCTCACCCTGGCAGCAGAGGTGAGCAGTTGTGGGGGACCATAGAGCCATAGGGCCCAAACATCTACACACTCACCTCTTGCTCTTTCAGAGAGAATTTGGAAGCCCTGTGTGCTGGTCTACAAGGGCTGCGGTAGCAGAACTCCACACACCAGGGTTGAGACCACAGACCTCGGGCCCACAGTTCTGGAGGCTGGAAGTCCAAGGTCAGGTTCCAGCTGGCTTGGCTTCTGGTAAGCACCCTCCTCCTGGCTGGCACGTGGCCACTTCTCCCTGCGTGCAGACCCACGCTTCCCCTTTCCTGGCCCTGCAGCCTCTCCTCTGCCAGGCTGCTGTAGGTCTCTGCCCGCCATGGACCAGCCTTCTGTGCCGCCGTGTGCTCTGTGCGTCCTGACCGCCCCTTGCCTGATTCCTGACTCCAGGGAGAGGGACTTGGCTGGGGTCAGCTGGGGCCAGGCGTCCACTCCTGCTGCAGTCAGCTGTGGTCATGGAGTGGGGTCCCACTGTGACAGCAGGACAGCAGGAGGAAGACAGGATCAGCTTTTCTAGTGCAAGGAGAGGAAGCACATTCTGAGCCAAGCGTTGGGACGTGTGTTCTGTCGATGGGACAGATGGTTTGAAATTGAGAGTGAAAAAGCTTTGGAAAAATGGTAGGCTGACTTCACTTCTTACTTAGTGAGAACTAGAACCTTCCAGAACCCCAGAGAGCACTGTCATCAGTCATTCGATCTCAAGATGAAGATAATGAAAAGAGAAGTGGAGGGAGGGAGGAAAGAGGAAGAGGGGATCGTGTAGAAGAGATTTGGACGGGTTAGCAAGGAGGGAAAAGGCTGTGATGGTGGTGAAGAGAATGGCAATGATGGTGACAGTGATGACAGATATGATGATGATGGTGGTGGTGGTGATGGTGATGGTGATGGTGATGGTGTTGGTGATGGTGGTGGGTGGTGGTGGTGGTGGTGATGATGGTGATGGTGGTGATGGTGGTGGTGATGGTGGTGATGGTGGTGATGGTGATGGTGGTGATGGTGATGATGGTGGTGATGGTGATGGTGATGGTGATGGTGATGGTGGTGGTGGTGATGGTGATGGTGATGGTGATGGTGTTGGTGATGGTGGTGGTGGTGGTGATGGTGGTGATGGTGTTGGTGATGGTGGTGGTGATGGTGGTGTTGGTGTTGGTGATGGTGGTAATGGTGGTAATGGTGGTGATGGTGATGGTGATGGTGTTGGTGATGGTGATGGTGATGGTGGTGTTGGTGTTGGTGATGGTGGTAATGGTGGTGATGGTGATGGTGGTGGTGATGGTGATGGTGATGGTGTTGGTGATGGTGTTGGTGATGGTGATGGTGGTGGTGATGGTGGTGGTGATGGTGATGGTGATGGTGATGGTGATGGTGTTGGTGATGGTGATGGTGATGGTGATGGTGGTGGTGATGGTGATGGTGGTGGTGGTGATGGTAATGGTGGTGATGGTGATGGTGGTGTTGGTGATGGTGGTGATGGTGATGGTGATGATGGTGATGGTGATGGTGATGGTGATGGTGATGGTGTTGGTGATGGTGGTGGTGATGGTGATGGTGGTGGTGATGGCAATGATAATAAGGAAGAAAAGATAGTGATAATCATGACTATGATATGATGATGGTGATGACAATGATGATGATGATGATAAAGAATTATCTATGTGCCTGGCTGGACTGATCGCTTTACATTTACATATTTAATCCTGAAACAACTTTATGAGGCAGGTATTATTATTATTATTTTTAAAACTAGAAAACTGAGGCTTAGACAGTTCAAGTTACTTGCTGAAGGTGGAAATGCACAAGCAGTTAAGTGTGGAGCACATTTTTGCCGCCACCATACTCTTCCATCTCAAGTGTGTAGATGCCCCCTTCCGTCTTAGCTTTCTCGCTGCTGTGACTAAAGGATCTGACCAGAACAACTGTAAGGAGGAAAGGGTTATTTGAGGGCTCACAGTTTCAGAGGTCTTAGTCCACAGAAGGCCAGCTCCATTCCTCAGAGCTCGAGGTGAGGCTGAAGATCGTGGCGGGAGAGTGTGGTGGAGGGAAGCAGCTCGCATCACGGTGATTGGAAGCAGAGAGAGACTCCAGCTCCAGATATGAATATAGACCCCAAGCCGCACCCGTTCCCACCCCTCCAGCCACACCCCACCAGTGGCACCAGGTACCACTCAGTTAATCCCTATCGGGGGTTCGTTCACTTCTTGGGTTAAGACTCTCACAGCCCACTCATTTCTCCTCGGAACCGTCTTGCATTATCTCACACGTGAGCTCTTGGGGGACACCTCACGTCCAAACCATAGCACCTTCCCAGGAAAGACGAGTCTCTGCCTATGGTCAAGCTGCTCATTGGTGTGGATAGTGAGTCGTTACGTAGCGAATGTCCACATCACCACCACCAAGTCAGGAAGCTGAGCGGTGTCTGGCCAGACCCGCTGTGTGCCCCCCCCCCCTCCCCGGAGGGCCCGTGCCTCTGAATCCTCTGAATCGGTGGTCGCCACTGCTGTGTTATAGCAGTCCCCCTCCGGGACCGTGCAGGCCGGGCACCCTGGGTCAGTTGCTAGTGTCTGAACATGGCGTGACTGGAGTCGTACTGCGTGGATCGTTTTCTGTCCCGCGATGCAGCTGAGGCCGTCTCTTCGCTGTGTGGCATTCCATTGTGTGAGCATGCCGAACGTCGCCCTCCGATCTGCTGCAGGGAGTCATCTGTGGCCGTGCCAGCCCTGCACCACCACCACAGAACTCCTGAGCCCCTGCCCGTGTGAGGGAAAGGCCTGTGCGGCTCACCCGTCTGGAGGCCGAGGGCACGGATCTACCTGGCTCCGCTCTGGCAAGAGCAGCCCGGCTGCGTTGTCATGGCCGGCGCCCGTGTATGGGGCGAGCTTGCATCGCCAAGCAGGGATCGGAGGGAGAAACCCACATGCCCTCTGAGGGCACGCCCCCGTCACCCAAGGACTTTCCTCTAGAAACCCCCTCTCAAAGGCCTGCCACCTGGGGACCACGCCTTCAGTCACATTGGCCCCTTGGGGGACACAAACCACATTCAGACGCCAGTAGCTATTCAAACAACCAACTCGCCTCACCTCACAGGGGGTCTGGAAGGGGCACAGGCCCTCGCCAAGGGCCCCGCTTCCCTCGCAGGACTTACCCTGAGCACCCTCTCCAGGGCCCGCGCGGGCCAGGCGCGTCTCTCCGAGCCTCGTCAGCACCCTGTCCCCTCCCCGAGTCACAGCCCCTGTCACCACGCCATGTGCTAACCTTCACTCTGTGGTCCTCCACGGACGCGGGAAGCCGGAGGCTGCCAGGGAGGGCCCGCTGCTTTCTCCTCTCCCCCACCCCTGGCACTGGGCACCATGACTGCGCAGAGGACGCAGCCTGGCACTTTGTCTGACTGGTGACCAGTGAAGAGGTGGAGGAACGGCCACGTCCCCAGACGCTGCCTGAGCCCGCGCTCACTGCACAGAGCCAAGGGCTCGACTCCGCGGGCCTTGGGGACCCTGAGCCACGGCTATTTCTGACCTATGTTTTGACTAGTTTGACAGCAGCTGAGATCACCCACAGGCTCTTGGGGACACAGCCTACGGGCTCTGGGGGAGCTAGGGAGCCTCGCTGGCCCTCCTTGCCCAGCAGATGAGGGCGTCGAGCACACGGAGGCATCTGCAGAGCTGCTTGCCCAGGACGGCTGCGTCCACCCTCCTCGTGGCCTCCAGGGCTGACGCCTGTGAGCAGCCTCCGCAGGACGAGGCGGCAGCGGACCGCACATCCAGCTGTCCATCCCACGGAGACCGCTGGGCAGCTGGGAGGCCAGGCGAGGCTGGGGAGCCTGTGGGGTCATCTGAGATGTGGAGCGTCAGGGGCTGGGCAAGCGCGGGGGAGGGGGCTGCTGCCACGGCTGGGGTGTGTCCGAACGGTGACACGGAGGCTAGGCTCCGAGGCTGGGGAGATGCTGGGGGATTCGGCACGCAGGCCAGGACAGCAGTGCCCACCTGTGCCATTGAGGACAGGGTCCTCGGGACCCCCTGGTCAGTGTTCCCTGGACTTGGGGCAGCCCCCCCCCAGCCTGGGTCTCAAGGCCCTGCCCGCCCTGGCCCCTGCCGGGCCCTCTGCCTTCCCTCTGCACTCCACACGTCTGGCCCTGCGCCCTCTGGCTCGGGCTGGACGCTGCCTTCCCACGCCCTGCTCCACGCTGCGGTCTCAGCTTGGTGACCCCTTCCTTCAGGAAGGCGGCCTGGCCGCTGCCCCTCCAAAGTCAGGCCGGGTGTCCTGCCCTGTGCTCTGTGGCTGGGACCATCCAGATCATGGTGTCCATCTCACCCTGCTGCCCTGGCCGGGTGCAGGTCAGCTGCCGGGGCCGAGGGCAGAGACCCCCTGCCAAGTGCGCTTCCAGACCCAACTCAGCGTCTGCGCCCTGGACTCTCGATACCCGGGCTCAGGTGGAGAGTGGCGGTGAGCTGGCGCGGAGTCCCCCAGGATCGCAGACTCCTGAGGTGACGGGACTGGCCGCTCCTCCAGGCTCCCTGCCTCTCCCTCTGGCTCACCAGGCAGGAGAGCCTCCTTTCCACCCGCCAGTGCCCACCTCAAGCCTCCTCAAGCTGCAGTGGGCAGTGGGTGCCAGGACCCACTCCCCGGTGCAAGCTCCAGGCTCCTGCTCTCTTCTCAGCGGGCCTGTTGGATGGGCTGTGCCCAGGCGCTGACCACCTGAGTCGGGTCAGCGAGCTACTCTGACCCATCCTCTACCAAAGTAGAGCGATTAGCAGATTTTCTTTTTGCCTAAATCCCTTTGAGGTTTTGAGACGTATCTTTGAGGGAGAAGTTTTATTGAGATAAAACTCACAAACCCTGCCGGGCGCGGTGGCACACGCCTGTAATCCCAGCACTTTGGGAGGCTGAGGCAGGAGGATCGCGAGTTCAAAGCCAGCCTCAGCAATGGTGAGGCACTTAGCAACTCAGTGAGACCCTGTCTCTAATAAAATACAGAAAAGGGCTGGGGATGTGGCCCAGTGGTCAAGTGCCCCTGAGTTCAATCCCCGGTACCACAAAAAAAAAAAAAAAAAAAAAAAAAAACTCACAAACCCTTCACCCACCTGACCACCTGATCCGTAATCCTCAAGTCGTGAGCTACCGCCACGCGAGACCACCTCTCAGCACCCCAAAACCTCCCTCCCACTACGCCCTCCCCCAGGCCTGGCACCACAAATCCACTTTCCCGTGGGTCCGCGTGTGCTGGAACCCCGTGGCTCGTGGCCTTCCGGGCCTGGCTGCTTCCACTCAAGCTCCTGTCTGGGGTCCGACCCCTCGTGGCCTGTCCACACCATCGCACGGCAGACCACGACTCGCTGCCCGTCAGTGGGGGGACGCCGCGCTTGCTCTCTGGCTGCTGTGACCCTCGTGCAAGGCTTGGCATGGGCTGAGCACTGGCCTCTCTGGTGGGTGCCCGGGAGAGGAGTCGCTGCTGCTGTGCAGCCCAGCTGGGTGTGAGGCTAGGTCCTCCGCGTCCTCTTGGACACTTGCTGCCGCTGTCTGTGACGATAGGAGGGCAGTGGCATCTCCGTGCAGTCGGGCTCTGCTCGGCCCTGGCCACCCGGGTGCTGAGTGCATTCCCCTGTGCTGGTGTTCACCCACGTGGCCTCTTGGGAGAACCGTCTGCTCAGACCTTCCGCCCATCTTAAAGTCCTTGCCCACAGTTGGGCACAGGAGTTCTCTCCACGTCTGGACACAAGTCCCTCGCCGGGCACATGATGCAAGCATTTTCTTCCTTCTGTGAGTTCTTTCCTCTTTTTTTTTTTTTCTTTCTTATATTCTTTTTTTCTTGGTTGTCCTGGGGATTGAACCCAGGGCCTGGAGCATGCAGGCAAGCACTCCACCAGCCAAGCCATGCCCCCAGCCCAGAATTCTTTCCTCTTTCTTCAGCATTGTCCTCAACACAGCATTAGTTTTTTTTTTGTTTGTTTGTTTTTTAAGAGAGGGTGGTGGGGATTGAACTTGGGGCACTCGACCACTGGGCCACATCCCCAGCCCCTTTTTGTATTTTATTAGAGACAGGGTCTCACTGAGTTGCTAAGTGCCTCGCCATTGCTGAGGCTGGCTTTGAACTCGCGATCCTCCTGCCTCAGCCTCCTGAGTGGGATTGCAGGCGTGGCCAGCGCGCCCGGCCAGCTGGGATTGCAGGCGTGGCCAGCGCGCCCGGCCAGCTGGGATTGCAGGCGTGGCCAGCGCGCCCGGCCAGCTGGGATTGCAGGCGTGGCCAGCGCGCCCGGCCAGCTGGGATTGCAGGCGTGGCCAGCGCGCCCGGCCAGCGTCTGTTTTGAGGTCTCTCTTTCCCCTGTGCCACTCGTTCTTCAGCTGCATCGCCCAGGGACTGCCCAGCCCCGCGTGGAGCCCGCCTGCCTGCCCTTCCGCCCCTGCACTGCCTCCCCTCAGTCCTGGTAGGACTGAAGATAGCGGGTGACAGCTGTGCCCTTCCGGTGGCCCCACGCTCCAAAGATGGGGTGTGTGAGAACCAGGAGGTCAGTATCACCGCTCTCCACGAAGCGTCCGTGGCCAGGAGGGACCCGGCTCTGAGCGAGGCCATCCTGTCCCCGCTGTGGCCAGAGCTGAAGGGACAGGCAAGTGTCTCCCAGGGCGAGGGCCCGTCCCAAGATACAGATGGCCCCTGTGAGGCAGGAGCGGGCAGCAGAATCACAGCAAGGGCTCGGGTCAGCCCCAGCCTCTGCTGGCCAGGGCAGGTGCTGCTCACGTGGCGAGGCACGGCTGGGCTGCTGCGGCTGGAGCACAGGCACCGGATTGTGGCCGCAGCCCCTCCATCCAGCACGCCGTGATGGACACGTTCACGAGGGAGCCAGGAGCACCGGCTGCTGGCCAGGGGCCGGAGGCTGCCCGAGTCCCACTCTGAACCCCGCCTGGTCCTGGGGGGCGGCTTGGGCTCCTTGGCTTCCCCCGGCCTCAGCTTCTCCTCCCAGGGCCACGGGGAAGGCTGGGGGGGGCCTGCTGTGCCAGCAGGGACAGCCGCGGGGCACTGGGTCACTACTCCACAGCCCGCGGGGCTCTGGTGCCTCCTTCAGCAGGCGCCAGAACACACCGGGAACGTGCAGGTAGGCTGTGCACACCTGCCGCTGCCGGGCAGGGCCCGCTGCCAAGGCTCCACCCGCCTTCCCTGCCAGCGGGGTCACCTGCACTCCGCTCCGTCGCGGGTCCTGGTCCCGCAGGCTGGGCAGGGCCCGGGTCTCTGCATTTCTCAGCACACTGCCCCGCGGCCCGCAGACCACACCGGAGCGGGGGCCAGGCCTGCGCGGCCCCTCCCAGCACCCCTCTCTGAAGCGTTCCCCAGGACAGGTGCGTGGTACTCCCGCCCTGCCAGCGTCAGGCTGGGCTCCTGCCCTCTCTGCAGTGCCTGGATCGCATCGTTGCCCTGGCCCAGCGTCCAGCTGGGCTGTTTAAGTGACCAGTTTTTGCAGACCTGGTCCCCACCCCCTAGAAAGGGTCAAAGGGCAGGCTCTCTGCACGGAGCCCAGGTGGCAGCGTCCCAGCCGCGGCCCTGCGTGGGGGCTCCCCTGGCGGCTGCGACTGTGGGTCGAGGGAGCCCCCGTCTGGCTGGGAGCGCCTGTGCAGCTGGGCACGGAGAGCTGGAGCCGCTCGAGCTGCCCACAAGGCCTCTAGCTGGCCGGGCAGCTTCCCCTGGGCGAGTGAGGAGCTTTGTTTCCACGGACACGCGAGGTCACAACGTGTGGGCACAGTCCCTGCTCCCAGAGGGCAGGTTGGTGTGGTTAGGGTTGGTCCTCACTCAAACCTGCAGGGCTGTTTCTCCAGCTGCCCACTGCCCGGCTGGACGCTGGCGAGTCCTCGCAGCTGTGACGCCCACCATGTCCCATGGCATCTAGGTGCCCAGCAGGAGGGCATGGCCCTTGTCCCACCAAGGGTGGTGCCTGGCCCTTCCTAAGGGCCTCCTGCAGGCCTCAAGGCCATGTGTGTGAGGACCGAGAGCCAGCGCAGGGGACAGCCCTGGGCACAGCATCTGTCTCCTGCCAGGGTCGGTCCTGGGGAGGGCCGTGGGGTGGGGCGGGGAGGGCAGGCCAGACTGAGAGCCCCCAGAGAGGAGGGCGCTGGCCCAGGGCGGGGAGGGCACGGCCATCCCAGGAGACAGACCGCGTGTCCACACGGGAGCTGCCCAGGCCTCCAGGCTGGGAGGCGGGAGCCGGGCGTCCGGCCCACATCCAGGGTGCAGGCACTCTGGGGAACCCTGTGGGGCCGACGGGGGCTCTGGTGAGGAGCGCTGGCGCCACACACCAAGAGGTGGCGGAAGGTCCCACCTCACAGCGAGGCATCTGGGGAGCAGCTCAGGCCTCCTGGCGCAGGAAGCCGCCTGAGGGGTCAAGGACAGGAGACCGGCGGGCCTCTGTGGTGGGGTGCAGGGCGCGTGGGAAGGAGTGGCGGGTTCGAGCTCCTGCAGCACCCAGCCTGCGGGCAGCTGGTCCTGCAGCAGGGGGCCGCGGCCTGGGAGCCGCTGCAGCCCCACCCGAGCGCAGTCCCGGTCCCCACTCCAGGCCAGCGCCGGGACCTCGAGTGTCTGACGTGGTGCTCAGACACACACTCGACAGCGGCGTGTCCACGCAGGGAGCCTCCAGCCTGCACGGGGAGCTCAGCCAGGCCCCGTCCTCCCGCCCCACCGTCAGAGCACACGAGACGGCGCCGTGGGAGCAGCTGGGCGTGCCGCAGACCGCGCCACCACCCAGGTCAACAAATGCCCGTCTTCCTGCGTCTGGAGCTGGCGTTGGGGAGGACTGATATCTCCCCAGTCCTCCCCCCCTCCCCAAGGGAACTTCCGCTCAAAGTTACTGCGGCCATTCCCGGACACGCGTCCACCCGGCTCTGCGTCCTGAGGAGCCACGGGGAGGGTGTGGCGGGTGCGGGTGCCGGAGCCGCCTCTTCGTCCACTCACGGAAGGCTCCGAGGCGACGGTGCTTCCTGGGCTCCAGGCCCCACCTGCCCCCTCCCCGTGGCAACGCCCCAGGTGTGGGCTGCGCTGTCCCTGCAGCCTGCGGGCTGCTCTTGCTTCAGGTCGCTGCTCTTAGATGAAGGTGCGAGGCCTGGAAGAGGCAGGACCTGGGCTGGACGGGCCTTCAGACTCTAGATCCACTGATCCTCTGGGACGGAGGCAGCGTGGCACCCCGTGCCCGCCAGGGCCCACGAAGGTGCCGTGCCTGGCTGGGTCCCCATCTGCTGGTTTGAAGAGGGCTGCCAGTTCTGGGCACTCCGCCCTCCCCTGCCTCTCCCGCTGCCCGTCTCCGGGATCGCTCACTATGGGAAGGCAGCTGCCTGCTGCCTTCCCACGGCCTCCCACGAACAGCCGGTGAGGGGCCGGGCCTGCCAGCAGCCCCGGAGAGCGTGGAGGTGGGGCCTCAGCTGGGGGTGCCGCCCGACCGCCTGCCCGGCCCACAGCCCCCTGCAGCCCTGGAGACCTTGGCTTCTAACCCTGGAGCTTGGCTTCTAACCCACAAAACTGCGAGATACTCAACGATTGCTGCTGTGGGCCGGAGTTTGGGGGTGTTTGTTATGCAGCAGTGGATAGCTGACACACCCACTGACCATCACTGCTGTCCCCTGACATGGACTCAGGGGCAGCTCCTGTTCGTCGCAGGCTTCCCGGGGACCTGGAGTCGTGTCCCTGTCTCAGATCTGCTCCCCACCCCTGCTTTTGTGTCCAGGCGAAATTCACTTAATGCAAAATTTGCCATTTTCACGATTTTAAAGTGGACACTTTGGTGACATTCAGTACAGTCAGTGTTGTCAGCCACTGTCCGTCTGGGTCAAGACCTCTCCCACCGCCCAGGAAAGCCGCCCATGAGCAGCCACTGCCGCCCCCACCTCTGCCCCCCACCCCAGGAAGATCCGGGTCTGGCTGGGGCGGGAGCCGCCAGGCCTCTGGACCCCAGCAGGGGCCTGGTGAGCACCGCCCTGCCCGGGGCCTGGTGCAGAGCTCAGTGACGCTCCTGTGTGGCGACGTGGTGTGTCGTGGTGTGCCAACTTGTGCGTCTGGGTCCGTGTGTGCGTGTGTGTGTGTGTGTGCAGGTGTGTGTGTGTATGCGCTGTGTGTGTGCGCACATCTTACAACATCTTATAGGCATGGAGAGCTTATTTTGGGCTCACCATTGTTGTAAAGTTTTTATTTATTAACCGGTTCAGTCCTCACAGCGACCCTATATGGGGACTCCTCGCACTCTCCCCACTTTCCAGATGAGGAGGCTGAGGCTCAGAGAGGCAGAGTAGCTTTCCTAAAGCCACACGGTGGTTCGTCGTGGGCCAGCATGCGGAGCTCAATGGCCTCGTGTGGAGCCCTGCCCTGGACTGAGCCCTCTGGTCCATTTGAAGGTGTCAACAGCCTCTGAGCAAACCCCCTCCTGCCTAGCCTGGGTGCTCTTAGAGGAAGGGAGAGAGGGGGAGGGATCTTCTGAAGGGCTTTGGGGACAGTGGCTCTGGAGCACCCTGCGGCCTCTCCGTTGGGGCAGTGCGGGGAGCCTCTGGCGGCTGGGGCCAGCCCTGGCCTCTGACTGGAGCCCGCCTGTGGCCAGGGCTGTGGCCACTCCCACGGCACCTCCGGCCTGGCTGCCCCTTCCTCAGGAGGGCAGGGGGGCTTTGTGCACTGCTGTGGAGCGCCACGGGAAAGAGAGCGCCCCAGTGACCGTCCTGGAGGGGGAGCAGGCCCCTGTGGTGACGGCTCACAGGCCTCCCTGGGCGGCTAGACAGGTCCAAGGCTCCTCCTGACCAGAGCGGGGACAGGGCTGCTTTCCCCGTGAGACTTAGACAATTGCTCCGTTGTGTGACATATTCACAGGAGGCGGTGACAAGGCGCAGATCCTGCCGCTCCCCTCCCTGGTCCCTCCACGGCAGGGCAGGCGCAGAGCCCCGGCCCCGTCGGCCCCGTCATGGCACTCGGAGCTGAAGCAGGGCGGCTCACCGTGGCATCTGCAGCAGCTGCCCTTGCGGGAGGAGTCCAGGCTGGAGGCAGACCGGAATGTTCTACGGCTGAGCCCGCGGCTGACCACACAGAGGTCTTCATTTGTGAAGAGGCCCAGGTGTGTGGCTCAGTGGGGAGCCCTGGGCTTCATCCCCGGCGCTGCAGAAACAAACAAGACACCGGGGCTGAGCCCCCCTGTGGCCCACGTGGGGCTCAGCGGTACAGCCTTACCCGGCCACCTCCGCCTGCTCCCAAGCCATCGCCCCCCCTGACGTCTTGGGGTTCCGTCACTGGCATCTCCTGTGCACACGTGCTCATGCTCCTGCGGTGACCACACCGTCTTCTACCTCTCCAGTTTCCCAGGAGACAGTAAGTCCTGAAGCCGGGTGTGGGGCCCCCACCCTGCACCCTCCTACCAAGCAACCCCCTCCTAAGTCGTTGAGGCTCCGGCCTCACCTTAGACGGTAGCTTGTTTTTCCAATCAATTTAATGCAAACACCTTCCCAAACCAAGAAATAGCAGTCGTGCCTAAATATGACCCAAATATAGAGGACGCCTGACAAAAACCTCCGACGCACTTTTTGTCCATCTTGGCTCTATGAGTGTTGTAGGTGTCAGTGAGATGCAGGTGCAGGTGCTTGTGAGATCCCATTCATCGAGTTAGAAATGCGCCTCCTCCCGGGCACTTCTGCCTTTTATCGTCTGTGTTTTTATTGGTGCTTATCTAGTAGAAATGCACCGTTGAAGTGTGAGATAAGAGGAGGACTCACGGTAGAGACGGGTCAAGCCGTCTCTTTCTACTCCTGGGAATACTGGGTGACGCCATTTCCCAGCCTCCCTTACAGTTGGGACTGTCATGTGACAGTCTGTCCAGTGGGAGCAGGGCAGTGACCATGGACACCCTTTCCACCTGGCCTGAGAAACTCCCAGCCCTCCCTCCCTACCAGGTGGACACCAGGACCGCCCCAGACACTGAGGCCCCAGGGGATGGTGGACCCCCCACTACTAAAGGGCCTGGGCCCGTGTTGCCCCAGAAGGCCACCACAGAGCCTTCGACCTACTCAGGACACCATAGGACGGCGGCCTTCTTCCTCTTGCACAGAGGTTGCACACCTCGGGCACCAGACAATTCTGGCACAGACGTCTGATTTCTGCTTTCAACTCAGCAACCTGAGCACCTGCCTTCCAGGAGGGGTCCTTGTAGGGACAGTGCAGAGCCACCCATCCACAGCGGTTTGCAGTGAACTTGACGTCACTTAGGTTCAGTTTCCTTCTCACTGTGTCCTGTTGTGGCTCGGGCCCGGCTAGCGTTGTGCAGGTCTGGACTGCCCATGTGCAGCCTCTGCCAAGACTTCGGACTCTGCCCGCGCGGTGGCACACGCCTGTAATCCCAGCAGCTCAGGGGGCTGAGGCAGGAGGATCGCGGGTTCAAAGCCAGCCTCAGAAACTTGGGCACTAAGCAACTCAGTGAGACCCTGTCTCTAAATAAAATACAAAATGGGGCTGGGGATGTGGCCCAGTGGCTGGGTGCCCCTGCGAGCTCTGTAGCCGCCGTGCGGACATGTGAGGGGACAGGCTCTGCTCCAAGATGCTCTCTGTACACAGCTGTGGGCAGCTGGATCCCGCCCAGGGCCATAGTCTGAGGCCAGGCTCATCTAACCTCCAAGGGGCACCTTGATTCAGCGGCCTGGAGGTGGACAGGAGATGGCTGAGGGCTCCGCCCTGCTGGGTTCAGTGCCCCCTGGAGGCTGAACAGCAATGGCGCTCTGGGCGAGGCTGCTGTCTTCTCCTTGGTGAAGAGGAGGCTGCAGGAGTCCCTGCCCTCCCCAAGCGCCAGGGGACAGCTGAACTGGCGAGTGCGGCTAGTAGATGAGGGCGCTTGTCCCTCAGGCAGGGACAGGGCCCTGCTCCCTCCAGCTGGGGAGGCAGGAGCCAGGCTCTGGAGAGAAGCAGAGGTAATTAACAAGGCCGGGCCCGCTGGGGCAGGAGGGAGGAATTGAGAGCAAGTGGAGGAGGCCGGGCGAGGAGGGTGGCCGCGGCCCTCGGCAGCACGGGCAGCAGGCTGTGTCCTGGGCTCTGCCGTCCAGGCTGCAGGGAGCAGGTGGCTGTTAGCACCGACCCCGGCCTTCACACCGCCTGACGCACAGTAAGTGTTCCAGTCACTGGATGAACAGACGGAAGGAAGAGCGCTGTCGCCCAGCACTGCCGAGAGCCAGGCCCCGCGCCTGGGGCTTCCTCCTGGGGCGGGGGCGGGCACCAGGATGGTGGGCCCCAGCTGGGCAACGGGGCCAGGCCCGGGGCAGCCCGCACCAGGGCACGGGCAGGCTCTGCTTCAAGCCCCTGCTCCGACCTTCCCGGGGGTCTCTGCAGACAGCCTGCCTCCCTGAGCCTGGTCCTCTCAGACGCGCTGTCTCCAGGCCCTCCAGGTGCCTGCACGCTGCCCACGGCCTCCTGCTGTCCCTCCTGAGTGGAGTCGGGGCGAGGCCCACGCCTGGAGGTCCTGTGGGACCCTAACCCTGCGCGTCAGCTAGGACGCTGCTGGGGAGGCCTCAGAGCCAGGTGCGCACGTCCCCGAGGGGAGCCCCAGCACAGCCCACTGAGGGTCTCCACCGAGAAGACCCAGGCCCCAGGACGCCCCAGCCCCGCCTGCGAGTCTCCCTTCCGCCGGGCGGCTCCACCCCACCATGGCCAAATGGAAGGATCCCGGCCTGTGCTTGGCTGCACGGCCCTCACCGGGGGCCAGAGGCCCCTCTGCAGCCTGCAGCCAGCTAGAGCTCGGTAATACGGCCCCCTGGAGGCCAGAGGGTGTCACCCGGAAGAGGAACAAAGCAGGGATGAGCCACACTCAGACGTGGGAGGCCCGGTCTCACTACATTGCCCAGGCTGGCCTCAAACCTCTGGGGTCCAGTGATCCTCTTGCCTCAGCCTCCCAGTGGCTGGGACCACAGGGTGCCCAGGGTGTGAATGAGCCTGGCCAAGCCCAGCTGTTGGATAAGCGAGTTGCCGCGCTCCCAGGAAAGGCTCCTCAACCAAGGAGGAGCCACCGGAGACGGGAGTCGGAGCCCAGGACCTCCGCCTGGTCCTCCCCTCCTGTGCCTTCACCCCAGGGGCCTCCCGAGTCAGGCCCTGGGGACAGGACGTTGACCAGTGGAGTGAAGGGCCCACCAGGAGCACAGGCAGGCGCCCGCCAAGGACTCCACAGGCCTCACCCCGCACCCCCTCCCCGCCGCACAGCTATTGGAACTTCCTTGGGGTCACTTCCTTGGGGTCACTTCCTTGGGCCTCTTCCCAGTGTGCACAGCCCCGCAGGGCCTGACAGTGGCCCTGAGGAAGCTACCTCCTGGGCCCGGGAAGCTGTGGCTGTCTCCTGATGTGGCCAAGGACCTCGAGACGGGTTGTCAGTCACCCCGCGTCCCTACGGGGTCCTCGCAGGAGGGGCGGAGCAGGCCCGCCGAGGCACCGCGCCAGCAGGAAGAGGGAAAGCGAAGGGACCCGCAGGAGCCTAGGGGGCTGGGGGGAGCGGGTCCTGCCCCACCTGGACTCCAGCCCCAGACAGAGAGGGCAGCCGACTGTGGGGCCCAGGCTGAGGCTGCTGGGCAGCGCAGGAGCCCTGGAGGCCTCTAGAGGCAGAGGCCGGTCAGCTTGGGTCTTCAGCAGCGACCCTCCTGAGTCTGCCCGTGAGAGCCGCGTGGGCCAGGCACGTAGCAGACTCCATGGGTACAGGTGGCCCTGTCACCTTGCCATCGCAGGGTCACAGCCGAGAGCCACCCTTGCAGTGAGAGGAAGTTGACCACGACACGGCCTTCCTTGGCTGAGCGGGGGCTGGGAGCCCAGACGCCCCGGGGTCCCGAGACGCCGGCAGGACCTCTGCACAGAGGGGCTCACGGGGCCACACCCAGGGGCACGTCTGACCGGCTGTGAGTCAGGCCCAAGGTTCCCTGCCAGGGGGCTTTCCGGACATCCCCCATGCAGGAGACCCCTGCCGATCTCCCATAGCACCCAGGGGTGCCACACCTACCACCCCGGCCTGGGGAGAGCTCGGAGCCTGAGCAGGGCATGCAGGATGCAGCGGACAGCAGCTGGCCTGCAGGCCCGGGCTGCATGGCCCCCACACCCACCTCTCCCTGGCTCTACCCAGCAAAACGAGGGCAGCCACGTCCGCGGTGAGCAGTCACCGAGCAGCCGGGCCTGTGCAGCTGCAGGCCCTGACCGCCAGGCTCCAGCCCTCCTGAGGAGGGTGGGGTGAGGGAGCGTCCTGACAGCACGCATCTGTCAGGCTCCCCCCAGTCCCTGGGCTGAAGCCGGGCAGGAGATGAGGGGGAGGCCACCTCCACGCTGGGCTGGGCAGAGCAGCCTCTGGGCCTCTCCAGCGGCCGTCCCTCCTCCCTCCTCACCATCGGGAGGCCCAAGGGCACCACAGATGCCGGGCGGTCCCCGGCCAGTGCATCTGGTCCCCAGGAACCAGGCACGCATAGCTCTGGAACGTGGACTCCCGCACGGCTCTGGGAGAGCCTCGCGGCCCAGGAAGCCACCCACGACCTGTTGCCCAGAGGGAGCCGGCCGCTGCCTCAGAGCTCAGAGCAGGGCGTGCCCTAAGCATCAGTAGGAGAGCCTGTGGCCTGCCGGTGGCCTGCCGGTGGCAGGACAGAACGGGGAGGGGCCTGCCCCAGGTCACTCAGGAGCGGGGGCGCCCGACCCAGACACCAGAGAGCACATCTCCCAGACCCCCGGGCCTGGTCAGCAGCAGGAACTCGGGGCTCAGGCGAGACGGGCACAGCCTGGGAGCTGCCTCGGGGTCCCCTCTCAGGACACAGGCTGCGTCCACACGGACTCTCCGCCCCGACAGCATCTCACCAGCGCCAGAGAGCTGGCCCTCGTCCTGGGCGTTTCTCCACAGGGCAGCCCCCGGGATGGCCTCTGCTGACGAGGGCCCTCAGCTCTGCGGCCGGGAGGGAGGCCTGCGCCTGCCCCCGGAGCCGCCCGGCCGCCCTGGAGACAAGGAGTTTGCCGTGTCTGTCCCCACCGGGGTCTGCACTGCTGCAGGAACTCCTCCGCCAGGAACACAGCCGTGTGGCTGGAGCAGAGGCCGTGGGCAGCAGTCCCAGAGGGGACCCTGGACAAGATCCCACCTTGGGTAGCTCTGGGGGCCCTGCCTGACCACCAGGGGTGTCCTGGACGTGGTGGACACCCCCTCCCCATCCTCCACTGCAGTGCGCAGGCCTGGCTCCCGAGGTCTGCTGCGGTCAGCCCCAGCTGGGGCGGTGGCATGCCGGGTCGGGCCCAGAGATGGTGCTGCCAGGTGGACACAGTGCAGCCAGCGTGGGAAATGGTCCAGCGGTTCCTCGGACATCCAGCCTCGGTCACCCCACAGCCCGGGGTCCCACACTGGGACCTGCTCGAAGGCAGGAAGTGTGTCCACCCAAGAGCCTGTGCCCCGGCAGCACATCGGGAGCGGCTGAGGGCAAAGAGAACAGATGTCCCTCCAGGATGACCCGTGCTCACATGAAAGGCCCAGATCGTAAGTTCCGGAAGGTTAGTGATTGCCGGGCACAGTGGCACACGCCTACAATCCCAGCAGCTTGGGAGGCTGAGGCAGGAGGATCACGAGTTCAAAGCCAGCCTCAGCCACACTGGGGCCCTAAGAAACTCAGTGAGACCCTGTCTCAATTTTTTAAGAAACAAATAAAAAGGGCTGGGAATGTGGCTCAGTGGTTAACCGCACCCTGTTCCCCACCCCATTCAATCCCTGGTACCAAAAAAAAAAAAAAGAAAGATTAGTGATCATCTGGGGGGAGTGTCATAACCAGAGGATATAGGGTTTGCTTTTTTTTATATTTATTTATTTGTTTTATTATGCCTTTATTTTTACATGGTGCTGAGGATGGAACTCAGTGCCTCACACATGCCAGGCAAGCGCTCCACCGCTGAGCCACAACCTCAGCCCCTAGGGTTTGCTTTTGAAGTAGCAGAAATGTTGTGAAATTGACCGTGATAAGGCTGTACCTTGTGAATACACTCACCAATACACTTTAAGTGGTGAACTGTGCAGTATGTGGGTTATATTTTAATTAAAAATCAAAGGCTAGTTGGGCGCAGTGGTGCACCCCTGTAATCCGGGCAGCTTGGGAGGCTGAGGCAGGAGGATCCTGTGTTCAAAGCCAGCCTCAGCAATTTATTGAGGCCCTAAGCAACTCAGCGAGACCCTGTCTCTAAATAAAATATAACAAGGGCAGGGGATGCGGCTCAGTGGCTAGGCCCCGCGGAGTTCAATCCCGGGTCTTGGAGGCAAGGACACAGAACCTGGGCTCACAGCACCACTGGAGGGTCTCGAGTGGCAGGGCCTCGCGGGCGCAGCAGCATCACTTACGCTGAGCTGGCCCAGCCAGGACCTCACGTCCCCCAGGCGCTCACTCTGCAGACCCAGGTGCAGTGTCCGCTGGAGACAGATGCTGGGACGTTCCCAGCAGGACCCACGCAGGCTTCCCAGCCTGGGCACAAGCTACACATCCCTTGATACCAGAGCAGCATGGACACATGGGCTTGGTGGATACGCACCATGGAAAACTACGCAGGCCCGAACACGAAGAGCCCAACAGCACTCCCCAGCGCCGATGAATCTTCCCGGCAGCGGTGAGTGAAAGAAGTCAGACCCAGAGGCTCGAGCGGTGGCACCGCACTGCGTGAACCTCAGAAACAAAGCTTGCTGTCCGGGGTCACATCCAAGTTCACTCTCGCAGAGTGGAGTGTGTGTGAGGCACAGGAGAGGCACTCTGGGCGCCGGTCACTCGTGTCCCACAACCTGGGTGCTGCTGCTTCTGCACTTGCTGTCTGAGGACGCGCCTGCTTGTGCCCCGCGGTCCACGCACTTGGCTCAGTGCCACCTGTCACCAAAGCCCTACCAACAGAGACACCTCTTAAACACCAGTGAAGGAGCCCACGTGTCCGTCCAGGAGCAGATGAGTGAAGGCGTCTCCTTGGTGGGAGCCACCTGCCATCAGAAGGCTTGGCACGGGGATGTGCTGCCCAGGGGCGAACTGCAGAGCCTCGTGTGTGGCAGAGCCAGGCACAAGGTCCCCCTGCACGGCCCACCCAGGCCAGGCCAGCCCGGGGACGGGACGGGGTGCGAGGGCAGCAAGCAGCTCCTCACGAAGGTGGGTTTCCTTTGGGTCCACAGAGAGCTCCGGGTGTAGACGGTGGGGATGGTGGCCACTGGGGTGGGGCCGAGTGCCATCAAATGCCACATAAATGTCAACTTCACATTTAAGAGCAAGCAAGTGCACAGGGGCGCCCTTCCAGAGAAGGCTGACCCTGTCCCTGCGGCATAGCCTGTCCCTGGACTGTGCCCAGTCCAGCTCAGGCCTCCCCCATGGTCTCTCTGTGGGTCCTCGAGGCCAGCCTCCTGGGCAGCCACTGACCTCCCCAGGGTGCAGGTGAGGAGTCAGGTGTCCAAAGGGGCTGAGCTTGGGGTGCAGGCGGAGAGGGCAGAGCGGGGCTGCAGGCCCGCCCGTCACGGGGCATGCCTGTGGCAGGCCCGCCGCCTCTCCCGCCTGCGCACACGGCCGGCTCCCCACCGTGCGACCAGCAGGGCAGAGGTCAGCTGGGGCAGTGTGGCCCCAGCAGACCCCACCTCGCCTCCCCAAAGTGTCCCCTGAGGGAAGCCTGGGCCCCGGCGGGGAGGACGGCTGCACCAGGGCTCCCGGACAAGGACGCCGGCGTGGACAACAGGGCAGCACTGGCCACCTGAGGCTTAGGATGGCCCTGGACGCAGGGCCTAAGGCCTCCCTCCTTTACAGCCGAGGAAGCTGAGGCTCAGGAGACCCAGCCAGCCTGGCAGCAATAGGTGGCAGTCGGGCTCAGAGCCCTGCAGGACACCCCTGCCCAAGGCAGCCAGGGCCTGGAAGGGGCGCGGGAGCCCTGTCCCAGGTGGCAGGTTACGTAAGGAGACGGGGAGGCCGAGCTGCAGCCGGAGGCCGTGTCTGAGATTCCCCGACTCCCGGGAGGTGGGGGAGGCGTCCGAGGCCAGGCGGAGTTGGCAGCCACCCAGAGGCCACCACCATGCTGGCCGGAACCGGAGGCACACCCTGCGGGCTGGGCATGTCTGCTGTGGAGAGCAGTGGACAGGTGGCCGAGCTGGCCCTGAACTGGCCTCACCTCCCTCCAGCAGGAGACCAACAGGAGGCCAGGGCTGAGGCCACGGCAGGCGTCGCGAGGTGCTGGCCCTGGCCTGCAGGACCACTTCTGTGTCCCCCGATTCCCCTGATGAAGACTCCATCCTGCCAGAGCTGTGCCGCCTGCCCCTGTGCGACTCTGAGACAGGGACTTCCTGCGCTGGCCCTGGGCGCTGGGCTGAGCTGCTGCTGGCCCCACAGACCCGCTGGTTCCTGCCCTCCAGGGGTGGAGCCAGGGTCTGCCTTTGGAACCCCTCAGGGGCCAGGAGGGGCGGCTCTGCACAGGCTCCACAGGATCCTTCGAGAGCCCACGGGGCCTGCAGCAGCCCTGACCCCACGCCCTGGGCCTGGGCCAGGCCACTTGGGCTGGGGCTGAGTCCTCAGCACACAAATGCTGGTTGACAAGGAGCTACCTCATTCCTTCTCAGACTGGCACCCCCCTCGGCCACCATCTGCCACCTCACCTGTCACCTGGCATGTCTCATGCTCCCTCTAGGACAGGGCAGCCCTGCCACCTTGAGCCTCCTTCCTGCCTGTTGTGCCTGCATCGCCCCAGGGGCTCCCAGAGCCACGTCTGCAGCCGTGCACAGGCGGAGCCGGGAGTGCAGGGCCGCGGGCCCTGCCCAGCGGAGCACTGGCCTCTGCTAGACGGCCCCAGGCTGCAGAGCCTACCGGGCGCCTGCCCCGCCCCGCCTCTTCCCCCCTGGGAGCTCTGGTTTGTGCAGGGCGCCGGGCACAGCTGGAAAGGCGGCCCAGTCCTGGCCCAGCACCGGGGAGCGGCTCTCCCCTGGCCCGCGGAGCTCGCAACCTGCAGTGCAGCTGCCTCTTGGACCAGGACAGGAGGCAGCTGAGGTCACCGCTGCCAGCGTGGGCCACCGCCTCTGCCAGGTCAGCTGTGTTGGGATGTCTCCGGTCCCAACACCAAACCTGCACCTGAGGGCACCACCTGAGCCTGGCCTGTCACCTGTGGCCCCTGTTCCCAACCTGCTCCAGAAAAAGGCGAGAACAAAGCTCCCAGCTCCTGTGACCAGCCTGCGCCTTCCCAGAAAGACTGGACGGACTGCAACCACACGCGCGCTCACACCTGCTTCTCTGCCCACCGCACCACCGCCCAGGGCAGCAGTGCCCGTCGGCCCCGGCTGTGGCCTGAGCGGGCTTACCCTAGGGGTTGAAGCGGCCCCCGCTGCGGCACCCTGGGCTGTGTCCAGTCCCTTGACAGACGCTCTGCGTTGGTCTGGCCAGGGGTCAAGACTGAGAGAGGACAGAGGCACCTGTGACACCAGCTGCGAGGCTCAGGCGGCCTCCCCTCAGGGCTTCCTCTCCACTGCAGTGGCCTGCTCCACCCAGCTGGGCTCTCCCCAGGCTTAGCCCCTCCACGCACTGGTCCTGCCACTGAACCTGACCTTGACCTCAGCAGCCTCTAGAGGTCCTTCCCAGGTGGCCTGGCCACACCCCAAGATCTTGGCTCCTCCCCCAGGTGGCCTGGCCACACCTCAGGGCTTGGCCCTGCCCCCAGGTGGCCTGGCCACACCCCAAGGATCCTGGCTCCTCCCCAGGAGACCTGGCCACACCCAGGGCTCCTGGCTCCACCCCCAGGTGGCCTGCCCACACCCCAGGACCCTGGCCCCTCCCCAGGAGGCCTGGCCACACCCCAGGATCCTGGCTCCACCCCAGGAGGCCTGCCCACACCCCAGGATCCTGGCTCCACCCCCAGGAGGACTGCCCACACCCCAGGACCCTGGCTCCTCCCCCAGGAGGCCTGCCCACACCCCAGGATCCTGGCCCCTCCCCCAGGAGGACTGCCCACACCCCAGGACCCTGGCTCCTCCCCAGGAGGCCTGCCCACACCCCAAGATCCTGGCTCCTCCCCCAGGAGGCCTGGCCACACCCCAGGATCCTGGCCCCTCCCCCAGGAGGCCTGGCCACACCCCAGGACCCTGGCCCCTCCCCCAGGAGGCCTGCCCACACCCCAGGACCCTGGCCCCTCCCCCAGGAGGCCTGCCCACACCCCAGGACCCTGGCCCCTCCCCCAGGAGGCCTGCCCACACCCCAGGACCCTGGCCCCTCCCCCAGGAGGCCTGGCCACACCCCAGGACCCTGGCCCCTCCCCCAGGAGGCCTGGCCACACACCCCAGGACCCTGGCCCCTCCCCCAGGAGGCCTGGCCACACCCCAGGACCCTGGCCCCTCCCCCAGGAGGCCTGACCACACCCCAGGACCCTGGCCCCTCCCCCAGGAGGCCTGGCCACACCCCAGGACCCTGGCCCCTCCCCCAGGAGGCCTGGCCACACCCCAGGACCCTGGCCCCTCCCCCAGGAGGCCTGCCCACACCCCAGGACCCTGGCCCCTCCCCCAGGAGGCCTGGCCACACCCCAGGACCCTGGCCCCTCCCCCAGGAGGCCTGACCACACCCCAGGACCCTGGCCCCTCCCCCAGGAGGCCTGGCCACACCCCAGGATCCTGGCCCCTCCCCCAGGAGGCCTGACCACACCCCAGGATCCCGGCCCCTCCCCAGGAGGCCTGGCCACACCCCAGGATCCCGGCTCCTCCCCCAGGAGGCCTGGCCAAGCCCGGGGCTCTTCCTCTTCCTTAGAACAGTTCACCTCCCATCGTTCCACAGAGATGGGATAGAGGCCTTTCTCCGTCTACCAGGAAGGATGCTGGTGTGGAGGACTGTGGCTGCCCGGCTTCCGCTGCTTTGAGGAAAGCTGGCCTCAGGTGGGTCTGCTGGCCACGGTCTGCGGTCTCACATTGATGGCGCACTCCTGGTGGCCCTGGGTTGCAGCAGGGTGGTGCGGCAGGGCCAGGAAAGAAGGCACATGCAGATTTCTACAGAATCACGGCCCCATGAAAAGCTTTGAGGAGCTGAGGAGCGCTGGTGTCTTTCAGGGTACAAAGTGATTCTGGAAAATGACGCATTTCTTCGGATTGAGGCCCTCAGAAGTTTGTGCTGACGTGTGCTCCTGAACTTGAACATGTGGGCTAAAGAATAGTTTTTCTTGGCAAATAAGCAATTAACAAATGCTGTGGGGAAAAAACAGCAATGGAGTGTAGACGTTGTCAGTGGGGAAGTGCGACCTGTCCCCTGCTCGCGGTGAGGTAGCCCCTGCTGCTCCGCCCCTGCAGCTGGTGTTTAAAACGGACATGTTTCTCCCTTCCTCTCCTGCTCCTCCCTGTCCTTTCCCCCCCAATCTTAGGGAAACAGGGCCACCTTTTTCCTTTTTCTAAAAAAAAAAAAAAAAAAAAAAAAAAACAAAGACCCTGACCTCTGTTCCCCTTGGCAGCCCAGTCTCCAGCGGTCGGTCCCACCCCCACCGCCTTCTTCTCACCCCCAGTATTGGCCACTCATTGTGCTTGAAACCCCCAGGGTCCTGAGGTCTCTGGGCAACCCCACCAAGACTGTAGCCCCCAAGATTTCTCTGCTGTCCCTTTGTTGCTGGAAGCTTGGTCCTTGTCCCTGATGCCAATCCAGTAACGAGGGCACGTTTTTTTGCGAAAAAGGGAAAAGCAGGTTTGTTGCTTTGCTAGCAAAGGAGCAGCACAGGGGACTCCTGTCCCAGAGGCTGTGATTCTGCCCCTCAGCAGGAACAGGGGTGGCTCAAAGGCTGCACTCCGTGGTCTCCTTGGAGCTGTGGTTCAGGTGTTGATTTGGGGACAGTCTTTCTGAGATCTTTGGTGCCATCCCCAGCTCTGGGTTACTTGGTTCCTGTGGTGGGCATGGGCTCAGGGACAGAGGGCCCTGCCTCGGAGGGGGAAGGAAGGTGGCCCTGTTTCCCCTGGGATCAGGGAGGGGAGAGGTAAGGGAGGAGCAGGGAGAGGGAGGGAGAAAACGTGTCCATTTTAAAACTCGGTTGCTGTGGCGGAGCAGCAGGGGCTACGCTCAAAGCATGCAGTGGACACTGTCACACTTCCTGCTGCGACTGACGTGGGCAGCTCCACGCCCACCCTCCTGTGCACCTGCCCCACTGCCCAGCCTGTCTCCCATCAGGAGCCCTCCTGCCCCCAGGCTGCCCCTCGTGGTCCCGAGAGAGCGTGTGGACGGTGTGCAGTGTTCGCTCGGGATTCTCCCGGCACCTTCTCTTGTAATCCTCAATTTCAGGCCAGACTGTTCTCTTCCATCTTGTAGAAGAGGAAAGGGAGGGCCTTTCGTATCCGTGCCCCCTGGACTCCCCACTCGGGGTTTGCTGGTGGGGAGGGTGCATCAATGAGGCCAGCAAAGGAGAAAGGGCAAAGAAGGTCACCCGTTTCCATAGCAATGGGAAAGATGCAGTCCTATGGGGGGTGAGGAAGGGCAGGCCCCCCAGGGATTAGGAGAAATCACAGAACGTCAAGAGACAAGGGACCCCAAGTCCCCCCTACATCAGCCGTCCTCAGCCAGGGCAGGTCTTCCCAGGGGACTCTCGGTAACGATGGTGGCACTTTGGGTTGTCATTGTGGTTGTGGGGAGTGGGTGTGCATCCAGGACCTAGCGTTTGAGACCAGGAATATCGCAAAATAGGGCACAGGACAGCCCCCGGAGTTATCAGCCTCAGACGCCCAAGGCGCCAGTTGAGGGACCCTGATGTCACTCAAGCCCTGACTGACTCCTTCTGTACCACCCTCCTGTCCCCACTGCAGCTTGTCTCAGTCCTTGCTGACACCTCCAGTGACGGGGCGCTCACTCCCTCTGAGAGCAGCTGGCCCAGGGTGATGAGCTGGGCCTTGGAGGCGGGCGGGCAGTGCGTGCAGGGGCGGCTGCGCACACGACTCCACAGCCAGAGTGCGCGTGCGGCTCACTGAAGGGCTCTTCCGGGGAGGACCTGAGGCACCAGCTCCACGCTGTCCCTGACCCTCCTCCACAGAGGGGCCCTCCACAGCCAGCGGGGGGGAGAACAGGACGGTCTTACTGTTCTTGGCCGGAGATGCCTGAACCTGGAGCTGCAGCTGGGAGTGGGGGAGAGGCAGGGAGGCCCGGCTTGGTCATCGTCATTTCCAGACGTAAGTCCGTGCTTTCAGAAATATTAAAATCTTGTTAATGATATGCATGCTGAACTATTTAAGGGGATTGTTATGGTTTAGAAAAACATTAAAACATAAGATGGGTGGGTGGAGGCATGAATGGTGAATGGTGTGAATAGGTAGATAGATGATGGATGGACAGATGGATGGAGGGATGGAGAGATGGTGGACAGGTGGATGGATGGAGGGATGGAGAGATGGTGGACAGGTGGATGGATGGAGGGATGGAGAGATGGTGGACAGGTGGATGGATGGAGGGATGGAGAGATGGTGGATAGGTGGATGGATGGAGGGATGGAGAGATGGTGGATAGGTGGATGGATGGAGGGATGGAGAGATGGTGGACAGGTGGATGGATGGAGGGATGGAGAGATGGTGGACAGGTGGATGGATGGAGGGATGGAGAGATGGTGGATAGGTGGATGGATGGAGGGATGGAGAGATGGTGGATAGGTGGATGGATGGAGGGATGGAGAGATGGTGGACAGGTGGATGGATGGAGGGATGGAGAGATGGTGGACAGGTGGATGGATGGAGGGATGGAGAGATGGTGGACAGGTGGATGGATGGAGGGATGGAGAGATGGTGGACAGGTGGATGGATGGAGGGATGGAGAGATGGTGGACAGGGTGGATGGATGGAGGGATGGAGAGATGGTGGATAGGTGGATGGATGGAGGGATGGATGGAGGGATGGAGAGATGGTGGACAGGTGGATGGATGGAGGGATGGAGAGATGGTGGATAGGTGGATGGATGGAGGGATGGAGAGATGGTGGACAGGTGGATGGATGGAGGGATGGAGAGATGGTGGATAGGTGGATGGATGGAGGGATGGAGAGATGGTGGATAGGTGGATGGATGGAGGGATGGATGGGAGGGATGGAGAGATGGTGGACAGGTGGATGGATGGAGGGATGGATGGGAGGGATGGAGAGATGGTGGACAGGTGGATGGATGGAGGGATGGAGAGATGGTGGACAGGTGGATGGATGGAGGGACGGATGGATGGGTGAGAGCATGGTGGGTGAGTGGATGGGTGGGTGGTAGAGGATGGATGGGTGGTGTGGATGGATGGGCAGATGATGGATGCGTGGGTGGGTGGGTGGGTGGGTGGATGAATGAGAGCTAAATGAATTGGCAGGTGGGTGGGTGGATGGGTGAATCCACAGATATGTGATTAAGCAAGTCCTGTGATCACACTCATGCCACCGATAGGGAGACAAGGGCAGAACGTTTAGGGGAATCACTTGAGGTCATCCTGTCAGAATATCATGGGGCCAGGATTTGAGCCCAGACTTGGTCTCACTGGTCATGGCTGCTCCAGGGTCTAAATAAGAGAGGTACCTGGCAGCAATCTCACCAGAAGTGGGGGCCCGGGGGGCTTGTTGTCTCGAGGCCGCATTTGCAGGATGCTCAGCCCCACAGCCCTGATGGTGCGGACCAGGCAGTGGGGCGGGGCCGGTTTCGGTTGTGAGGACGCGCTTCCTGCGGTCCCTCCAGGGAGGTCAGGGGTGCTGGCGGAGCTCACTGGACGCTCATGGAGCCTGGATGTAGGAGTGAGCTGGGGGCCGGTGCCCGCCCCGGACAGCGCGGGGTCTCTCACCACGGCTGCCGTCTTCCCGGCACCCTGCAAACCCAGGGTTCTCACCTTTCTGTGCCAGGGCCCCTTGGCATTCTGGTGAAGCCTTCGAATCCCTCCTCAGAACAAGGCTTTCAGTGCACAGACTAAAGGTGCCGCCGAGCCGGCGACCCACGCACCTGCAGCAGCAAGCTGCGCCACCCGGAGCCCCGCCAAGGACGCCTCTCGAAGGTGGGGGTGGCCGGCACAGCCCGGAGGGCTGGGGTCAGATGGCTCACATCGCCCCATCTTGGACTGTGAGCGGCAGCGCCACGGCCTGGCCAGTCCCTGAGCTTGGCGCCTCCCTGGCCCTAACTGCAGTTGTTAGGGCCGGTGAAGACGGGGTGCTGAGTTCGCGCCTGTGACCCCACGCCGGCACAGGCAGGGGGGTGCTGGCAGGGACTCGCGGCCTGTTCCCGCTCCTCTGAGCAGTGGGAACTCTGAGGCTCTCCAAGCCGCACGGCTCCCAGAATGTCCAGCCTTGGGAGGGCAATGGCCTTGCCCCCGCCCCACAGGCCAGTGGGGCCCATGTTCTGCTTCCTGGTCCCTCTGGAAGGGAACCGGGGCAGCTGAGCTGGGCGGGTCTGCAGGTCACTCAGGCCTTGCCCACAGCCTGGCTCTGTCCTGGCGGCTGAAGAGCAGCGAGGCTGCTTCTGTGCCTGCGGAGTCCCTGGGTCCAGCTGGCCAGGAAGGCCACTCAGGGCCAGGCCCCAGCAATCGCCAGCCAGCCAGCTCTTCTCCTGAGAGTCCTGGCAGGATGGGGAAAGGCTGGCCATCACCTGCTGTGGATAATCACAGCCCTGGCCAGAGACCCACAGCTGGGCAGTCTGTGTGGGGGACCACTGCCCATGGCCTCCCTGTCCTGGGCCTGCCCCCTGCCCAGCCTCACCCACCTCTAGGGTAGGGAGCAAGGGGCTCTGGCAAGGGGCAGCCGGGGCAAAGGCCTGGGGAGGAGGCCTCTGACCAGATGCAGGAGCCCTGTTTGGGGAGATGGCTTAAATTGCGGTGGACTACGGGCTTTGGCTTTGGACATGTTTGAGCATTGGCGCCTTCCGTACTTGGCCCGGGATCTTGCGAGACTTGGCCGGAGATCTCGAGGGACTTGAGCGAGATTGCGGAGGAGGTCTGCGCCATTTTTGGAGGTTAGAGGAGCGTGGACGGCGTGTCGGGGTGTAGTTAGAGCCAGGGAGAAAAGTTGCCAGAATAAAGAGCTGTTTGTTTCCAGTTCGTCTCAAAACTTCTTCCCGCGGCTTCTTTGCTCCAAGCGGCCATCGCTTCAGGCGACTACAGGTGGTGGCCCGGACGGGGAATCGACACGGCAGGTAAGAACTGAGGAACCTCGCAGGAGTCTCTAGTCAGAGCGGTTAAAATGGGTTCGAAAATAACTAAGACCCAAGTGTACAAGGCTCTTGATGGATTCTTTGATATAGCTGAGTCAGTTATTAGTGAGGAGAATTTGGAAAAAAGTGAAAGTGATCATGAAAGCTTGGCCTCGGCTGAGTCAGTTAGGGCCAGTAAGGATAGTATCAGTGCGGGCTCAAAAATGACAAAGATCCGAGCTGCTAAAGCTATTCAAGATTTATTAGAGATAGTTCAAGGATACATGCTCTCAATTGAATCCGGGACTCAGGATGTTACTGAGTCAGTTAGGACCAATGAGAGTAGTAGTAGTGAGGAGGAATTAAGTAAAAGTGATTCTGAAAAAAAATGAACAAAAGGAAATTAAGGAAGACCAAGATAAGGGACCATCAAGTGGAGGAACCTATGTCCTCCACTCCCCCATGGGTGGAATCTATTACAGAAAATATGAAGGGTATCACTAGGCATTTGCATACCCTAGAAATAGAAATAAAAAGTCTTTCTGAGCGCTTATGTGCTCTCGAGGGTAACTCACAGATACGTTGGGAACTGCCAGTATTTGAATATGAAAATGGAGAGAGGGGCCACCAGTCAGTAGATTTCAAAACAATAAAAATTCTCAAAGAGGCAGTAATGACATATGGACCCCAAGCTCCTTTCACGTTGAGTATACTGGAGTCCCTTAACACCTTTAGCTTAACCCCCTCAGACTGGAAACGTCTATGTAAAGCAACATTAAGTGGGGGACAATACTTGGTTTGGCGATCACAATTTCAAGAACTTTGTATAGAAACAGCTAAAATAAATGCAGATGCAGGGTTTGGAGACCATAACATAGAAATGCTCACAGGAGAAGGGCCATTCGCAGACGTACAGGTTCAAAAATATATATACCCCAGGAGTATATGCTCAGATAAACGCAGCTGCCTTAAAGGCATGGAAAACTGTACAAGGACCTGGGGATCTACAAGGTAGCTTGTCCAAAGTAATTCAAGGACCTAATGAACCATATGCTGAATTTGCTGATCGACTTTTGAGAACTGCAGGTAGAGTTTTTGGAGACGTTGATCAAGTTATGCCATTAGTTGTTCAATTAGCATATGAAAACGCTAATAAATATTGCCAGGAAGCCATCAGGCCATGGAGAAATAAAAAGGATCTTTCCATATATATACAACTATGTAAAGATATAAATGATGCCTTTGTCACAGGGAATATGATTGCAGCAGCTGTTAGAGATGCTGCCCCTCAGAATTTCACAAGGACTCAACCTAGACACTATAATCAATCAGGATATTCCAGGAAAAATTATCATAATCAATCAGGCTATTCTAGGCAAAATCCCAAAAGAGAAATAAGACCAAATTCATACCGTGCTCCAGGTTGCTGCCCCAGGTGTAAAAAGGGAAATCATTGGGCCAATAAATGTTATTCAAAATTTGACATCCATGGAAATCCTTTGTTCAGGAATTCAAAAAACGGGGCACGGGGCCCAATGCCCCGGGGCCCACAAATGTACGAGGCATTGGAAGAGGAGTATCCTCAAGCATCCATTCAGATGCTTCCCCGACACAACCCCTATTACCCATCCACTCCCTCACCAGAGGAACAGGAAGAAATGCAGGATTAGACCTCTGTTCCACCGCCCGAATAGTGTTAACACCTGAAATGGGGTTTCAACTGATTCCCACAGGAGTCAGGGGACCTCTTCCCTCAGGGACTGTAGGACTTATTATCGGGCGAAGTCCTCAAAGCTTATTAGGTTTGCAAGTGACCCCCAGGTGTAATAAACTCAGACTACAAAGGGGAAATAAAAATAATGCTTAGCTCACCCCAAAGTATAAGTTCTGTTAATCAAGGAGATAAAATTGCTCAGCTGCTTCTCCTTCCAAATTTACATAATTCATTTAAAATGAGTATGCCTCAAAAAGGGAACAATAGAAGATTTTGTTCCACTGATTCGAGTCCCATGGCTTGCTGGGTTCGAGACTGTACTAGGAGGCCTATGTGTAAAATAAGAATCCAAGGAATAGAAATGGAGGGACTTATAGATACTGGAGCTGATTCCTCCATCATTAATTTACGACAATGGCCCAAACACTGGCCTCTGCAAAAAGCTTCAACCAGTTTAAGAGGCTTGGGATATAATAACCTCCCAGAAAAAAGTGCAGTAATTTTAAAATGGGAGGATGATGAAGGACATAAAGGAACGTTTCAGCCTTATGTTTTACCTAACCTACCAGTTACTTTATGGGGAAGAGATATTTTACAACAAATGGGAGTACACCTTGCAACCAAACCTGCAGGTGTTAAATGTGAAAATATACAGGGTAGTCTTAACCCTGAAAGAAATCATTATCAAAAAGTACAGGGTAAGCGTAACCCTAAAAGAAATCATTATCATATAGGAAAAAGACATTTTTCTTCGGGGCCACTGAGAAAATAATTTTAAAAATACCATGGCTTTCTGATAAGCCAGTGTGGGTCCCTCAGTGGCCCCTATCTAAAGAGAAATTACAAGCGGCCCACCTTCTAGTTCAGGAACAATTAGAAGCAGGACATATAGAACCTTCCACCTCTCCCTGGAATTCCCCCATATTTGTGATCAAGAAAAAAATCAGGAAAATGGCGATTATTACATGATCTTAGACAAATTAATAAAACCATGCAAGTCATGGGCCCTACTCAACCTGGACTTCCGAATCCTGTAGCTATTCCAAAAAGTTTCCATGTTATTAGTCTTGATATAAAGGATTGCTTCTTTTCTATTCCCCTACATCCTCTGGATGCCCCCAGGTTTGCTTTTTCAGTTCCTTCTATTAACAATAATGGCCCTGATCAGAGATATCAATGGAAGGTTTTACCACAGGGAATGGCTAATAGCCCCACCATATGCCAAATATATGTGGACAAGGCTATCCAACCCATTAAAAATAACTATCCAAACCTCATGTGTCTACATTACATGGATGATATTTTACTGGCCCACCCTAATCAAAAAATCTATTTAATATGATTATTTAATATATTCAGTGACATGGTAGAAAATTTTAAAAAATACGGATTATATATAGCAGAAGAAAAAGTTCAAACTAGATCTCCCATATTATATTTAGGATTTAAAATCATGGATACTTTTGTTAGACCCCAAAAAATTTTAATAAATAAAGAACATTTAACCACCCTCAATGATTTCCAAAAACTGCTGGGTGACATTAATTGGCTTCGCCCTACACTAAACCTCACTACTGGCCAATTAAAAAATTTAATAAATATATTAAAATAAAATATAATAATAATATAATAAATATAATAAAAATTAATATTAAAATAATAATAAAATTATATTAATATAAATATATTAATAATAAATAAATACTTTATTTGATATCCTTCGAGGGGACCCTGATCCATCCTCACCACGAACACTGACTCCAGATGCTAGGAAAGCTTTAAAGTTAGTAGAAAAAGCCATCGAAGGAGCTCATTGTGACAGATTTGATTTAACTCAACCGCTGATATTGATTATTATTTCTTCACAATATACACCCACAGGAGTATTTTGGCAACAAGGGCCTTTATTATGGATACATTTGCCCGTCTCTCCTAAAAGTATAATTGAATCTTATACCTCCATGGTGGCTAAACTTATTCTTCAAGGACTTAAAACTTCTACTAAAAATATTTGGCATTCACCCTGCTACTATTATTACTCCCTATTCATCGTCACAGATTGAATATTTATGCTTCAACGATAATGACTGGGCTATAGCTAGATGCTCTACCTCTGCAAATTTTGATAATCACCTTCCTAAGTCTCCTATATTATCTTTTTGTATTAATCATCCTATTATATTTCCACAGGTAATAAAAAATCAACCTATTCCTAAGGCATTTAATGTATTTACAGATGGGTCCTCAAATGGTACTGCTGCAATAGTCACTACAAAAGAAAATATGACTTACATAACTGCACACAAATCAGCTCAACTAGTGGAATTGGAAGCTGTGGTAAGAGCTCTGGAAAATTTTAGAGACCAGCCCATAAACATTTTTTCAGATAGCCACTATATTGTACAAGCCGTCCCAAAATTAGAGTTAGCAGGACCAATAGCACCTCATACTCCAGCTTTTAAATTGTTTTATCAAATACAAAAACTTTTGTGGGCAAGAAAAGAACCTCTATTCGTAGGCCATATTAGAGCACATACTAATTTGCCTGGCCCCCTCCATGAAGGTAATCAAAAGGCTGATGAACTTACAAAAACAATATTTATACTTTCAGCGCTACAACAAGCTACTTTATTTCATTCCCAGTTTCACGTCAACAGCACCACCTTGCAACGTAGGTTTAAAATTACAAAAGAGCAAGCCAGAACAATTGTAAAAGATTGTAAATCTTGTATGACACATTTGCCCAATCCTCATTTTGGTGTTAACCCTAGAGGATTAATGCCCAATCATTTGTGGCAGATGGATGTTACTCATGAGCCAAGCTTTGGAAAATTGCGATTTATTCATGTAACCATAGATACATGCTCAGGCATGATTTTTGCTTCCTTACATTCTGGAGAAAAAGTTAAAGATGTCACATCTCATTGTTTACAAGCTTTTGCTGCATTGGGCATCCCCAAAATGCTTAAAACAGATAATGGCCCCGCATATACGTCCTCATCTTTCAAACAGTTTTGCGCAAAATTCAACATATCCCATAAAACAGGCATCCCATACAATCCTCAGGGTCAGGGCATTATTGAAAGAGCAAACCGCACACTGAAAATTATGTTATTAAAACAAAAAGAAGGAAATTGGAAAAGTCCTAAAGACAGATTGGCAGTTGCCCTGTTTACCTTAAATTTTTTAACTTTAGACTCTAATGGTTATTCTGCTGGAGACAGACATTGGAATCCACACCAACAACATAAACCCTTGGTTTACTGGAAGGATGTTTCTTTCAGAGTACATGGAAGGGTCCAGATCCAGTATTAATTTGGGGGAGAGGATCTGTTTGTGTTTTTTCCAAAACACGAATCCTCTCCAATATGGATACCATCTAGATTAATAAAGCAGGTACCACATCAAAATGATCAAGATGTAGTTGTTGAGGAATCAAGATTAATAAAAAAGTTACAAAATCAAGAAGACCAAGATGAAGATATAGAATGACTCCCCTCAAAAGTATCCTTCAAAATGTTTCACAACTCAAGAGTCATTCCTCCCGGCCGGGATGAGGAGATCTCTCTTTAGTGTGCACACAATTGTATTTTTTTTTTCTTTTTATACATGTCTTTATGTCTGTACATTTGTCTACATTTCATGTTAATGTGACGTCACAAATATATGTTTGTATGTTTGTTCGTCTGTCCAGTGTGACGTCACAAAGAACAAAGCGCTTATGAAAAAGAATATATATATATATATATATATATATATATATATATATGGATCCAAATAACTTTAATTCATTTTAGGTTGAGAGTATTCAATTTAGGTAAATAATTTTATAAATGAAGGTACTTTCAATTTTGATTATAGGTATCCCTGGGACTTCTCTTTAGCAAACAATATGACTAGTGCTATATAACCTAATATTTTGGTGTTTTGACATAAGATTGTTCATTTGTTATTAACTTCATTTGTTTAATAGCTGATTAATTTCAATTATCTCAACAGGTAAAAAATTGCTGTGTATACAGAGACTTGAGGGTTCCAGCTGACAAATTATTTCTCCAAAGTACCTTTACTTTTCTTTAATCTATCTTTAATACAGTAAATACCCTCAGTCTTTCTTTCTTTTGTTCTCAATATGATATTTTGACAACTTATGTTTGTGTGAGCTCAAACAACAATGTGTATGAGCAGAAATCAACTTTAATTTTCTAATCTAATAATTCTGTTTTTTAGTTTGACAACTCGACTCTTCACTCAGTGCTGAAATAACACTGCCTTTCCTTTAATAATTGATGCTTGAGTTTCTAGGTAGCGGGCCCTGAAGATTTGCCGGTGGCATTATCTAGATATAAAAAAGACGGTGCTGCTACAGCTGCAGGGAACGCGGTCACCACAAGCATCCCTGCTGCTCAAGCATCAAACAACCTCACCAACAGTGTGGCCTCTGCTCTACATGCATGGGACCTCCTACATCAACGTGTTATAACAAATGGACATTTTGATCTTTCATTGTTTGGGACTTTACGGGACAATGACTTGCGGACATTTGTCCAGACAATTCAGTGTGTTACTTGATGAAACTTAGGGCAAATAATTTGTTTAAAACAATTTGATATGCTATACAATTTGGCTCGTCACCAAAAGGCTTGTTGCCTTAAAGCCGCAACATCTCCTCACAATTGGACGGCTGTTAGTCATCATACACAGTCGATCCTAAAGGGCTCCATTGGATGGCTGGTTAGCCAATGACGGGTAAGATCCCCAGAGGGGGACAACCTAAGACAGGCACAGTCGCACGGGACAGTCTCATGTGGCCGACATATCAACCTAAGACAGGAGTCAAGGGCACAGCCTTGATTATCCGATGACGGGTAAGAATGTTGGTTGCACATAGACGTCCTAGAGCATTACCTCTTTTAAAACAAAAGGGGGGAAATGCAGGAGCCCTGTTTGGGGAGATGGCTTAAATTGCGGTGGACTACGGGCTTTGGCTTTGGACATGTTTGAGCATTGGCGCCTTCCGTACTTGGCCCGGGATCTTGCGAGACTTGGCCGGAGATCTCGAGGGACTTGAGCGAGATTGCGGAGGAGGTCTGCGCCATTTTTGGAGGTTAGAGGAGCGTGGACGGCGTGTCGGGGTGTAGTTAGAGCCAGGGAGAAAAAGTTGCCAGAATAAAGAGCTGTTTGTTTCCAGTTCGTCTCAAAACTTCTTCCCGCGGCTTCTTTGCTCCAAGCGGCCATCGCTTCAGGCGACTACAACCAGAGGCCTGCCGTCGCTGGACAGCAGAGTCTGGCCCTGTCCTCACAGACGCTGTGAGCCAGGTGCATCTCCCCAGCACAGAGGAGGGGACCGAGGCCCAGAGGTGAAGCCAGCTGTGGACTTGTGAGGGGCCATGACGGGATTCCAGCGCTGGCCACTGCTTCAAAGCCAGCCTCATGGAGAAAAGACGGCCTCTTCAACAAACGGTGCTGGGAAAGCTGGAGTCCATATGCAGCAAAATGAAATTAAGCCCATCTCTCACCAGGCACAAAACTCAAGTGGATCAAGGACCTAGGAATCAAACCAGAAACCCTGCGTGTAATAGAAGAAAAAGTAGGCCCTAATCTCCATCATGTCGGATTAGGCCCCAACTTCCTTAATAAGTCTCCTATAGTGCAAGAATTAAAATCAAGAATCCATAAATGGATGGATTCAAACCAAAATGTCTCTTCTCAGCAAAAGAAACAATCAGTGAGGTGAGGAGAGAGCCTAGAGGGTGGGAGCAAACTTCTACCCCTACACATCAGATAGAGCACCCATCTCTAGGTATACAAGGAACTCAAAAAACTAACCACCAAAAAAACAAATATCCCAATCAATAAATGGGCTAAGGACCTGAACAGACACTTCTCAGAAGAAGACATCCAGTCAATCAACAAATACATGAAAGAATGTTCAACACCTCTAGCAACTAGAGAAATGCAGATCAAAACTATTCTAAGGGCGGGCGCGGTGGCGCAGGCCTGTAATCCCAGCACTTTGGGAGGCTGAGTCAGGAGGATCGCGAGTTCAAAGCCAGCCTCAGCAATGGCGAGGCACTTAGCAACTCAGTGAGACCCTGTCTCTAATAAAATACAAAAAAAAAAAGGGCTGGGGATGTGGCCCAGTGGTCGAGTGCCGCTGAGTTCAATCCCCGGTACAAACAAAAAAAAAAAAAAAAAAAAAAAAACTATTCTAAGATTTCCTCTCACTCCAGTCAGAATGGAAGCTATTAAGAATACAAACAGGGCTGGGGCTGGGGCTCAGCAGTAGAGCGCTCATCTCCCATGTGTGAGGCCCTGGGTTCGATCCTCAGCACCACATAAATAAAATAAAGGTGTTGTGCCCACCTACAATTAAAAAAAAAATATTAAAAGAAAAAAAAAAAAAGATAGGGCTGGAGTTGTGACTCAGTGGTAGAGCACTCGCCTAGCATGTGCACGGCCTGGGTTCGATCCTCAGCACCACATAAAAATAAAGGTATTGTGTATAACTAAAACAAATAAATAGATATTAAAAAAAAGAATACAAACAACAATAAGTGTTGGTGAAGATGTAAGGAGAAAGGCACACTCATACATTGCTGGTGGGACTGCAAATTGGTGCAGCCAATATGGAAAGCAGTATGGAGATTCCTTGGAAAACTGGGAATGAAATCACCTTATGACCCAGCTATCCCACTCCTCAGTTTATACCCAAAGGACTTAAAAACAGCATACTACAGGGACACAGCCACATCAATGTTTATAGCAACAAAATTCACAATAGCTAAACTGTGGAACTAACCTAGATGCCCTTCAGTAGATGAATGGATAAAAAAAAAAAATGTGGTATATATGCACAATGGAATATTACTCAGCAAGAAAAGAGAATAAACTCATGGCATTTGCAGGTAAGTGGATGAAATTGGAGAATATAATTCTAAGCAAAGTTAGCCAATCCCAAAAACCCAAATGCCGAATGTCTTCTCTGATATAAAGAAGCTGATTTATAGTGGGGTAGGGAGGGGGAGTGTAGGAGGATTAGAGGAACACTAGATAGAGCAAAGGTGGGGAGAGGACGGGAGGGGGCAGGGGGCTAGAAATGATGGTGGCATGAGATGGACACCATTATCCAAAGTCCATGTATGAAGACACGAATGCAGTGAACACACTTTGTATGCAACCAGAGGTGTGGAAATGGTGCTCTATTTGTGTCATATGAATTGTAACGCATTCCGCTGTCATATACGACAAATTAGAATTAAAAAAACAATAAAATGTAAAAAATTTAAAAATAAAAAAAAAATTAGACACTACCTGTGTCGTCCTGTAGAGTAAATAAATTGATTCATCCAGTGTGCACAAGAGGGCACCAAGCTGAAAACAAGCAGCCAGCCTCGCAGCACGGCCGGGCCTGGGGCCCCCACGCAGGCGTCACAGAGCCTCGCCGGCAGGCAGGGAGGACAGGTGCGCTGTGTGCCCCCAGGGCCACCTGGAGGTCTGAGGGCAGCAGCAGGTGCAGACTGTGCGTCTGCAGCGAGCACCTGCTGCCCAGCCCAGAGGCGCCCACCTGGCCCAGGGCAGCACGCCTGCCCGGCTGGGCCTCAGGGGAGATGGAACCAGGGGCCTCAGTTCCTGGCTGTGTGACAAAGGACCACAACTGGGAGGCTTAAAGGACAGGAACGGGCGTTTGCCCAGTGCTGGAGACCAGAGTCCAAGGTCAAGGCGTCATGGTGCCCTGCTCCCTCTGGAGCCTCTGCTGCAGCAGGACCTCATCTCCCCTGGCCTATCTACAGAGGCCCTGCTCCCTGGCAAGGCCACAGGGGTGCTGGGGTTGGACCTGCGCATCTTTTGGGGGAACGCAACTAAGCCACTGTCAGCCTCAGAAAAAAGAGAGGAAAGCCAGGGAAAGGCCAGTCGAGGCCCTGGGTGCATGAGCACGTGGACACATGGCTGGTCCTCAAGAACTGTGACACTCAGGACCACACCTCATGGCGAAGGAGAAGAGGCCCAGAGGGGGGAGCACCTGCCTAGTGCTGCCCCCTGGAGCAGGTGGAGCAGGCTGTGCCCACCCCACACCCCACACCCTGCCCATGCAGAAGGGCCCGTGCCCAAGCTCTCAGGAGGAAGAGGCTGGACTCTCAAGAGGGTTTCCGTCAGCCGGGCACGGTGGCACACGCCTGTAATCCCAGCACTTGGGAGGCTGAGGCAGGAGGATCGCGAGTTCAAAGCCAGCCTCAGCAATGGCGAGGCGCTTCACAACTCAGTGAGATCCTGTTTCTAATAAAATACAAAAAGGGCTGGGGATGTGGCCCAGTGGTCGAGGGCCCCTGAGTTCAGTCCCTGGTACCAAAAAAAAAAAAAAAAAAAAAAAGAAAAGAAAGAAAGAAAGAAAGAGGGCTTCTGTCTGGGAGGATTGAGAGGCGCGTACAGGTGAGGGCGCAGCCTCAGAGGGCTCAGGTGACCGAGCGGGGGTCCTACTGCAGCCTGTGCGGGCTGTGGGTGTGAGCAGCAGAGTTTCAGGGTTAGACCTTCCCCATGGGGAGAGTCCATCTGCCCTCGAGGTGAGCGAGCTCGGGAGAGGCCATCAGGTTGGCTTACTTGGCCCCAGCCCCCAGCACAGAGCAGGGTCCCAAGCATGGGCATTGGGCTGAGCTCCCTGGTGTGCAGGGGAAGGGGAACTCCAGCCTCAGTTTCCCCGCCTGCACCAGGGAGTCCGGCCAGACCTCCGCGTCCTGCTGCAACCTGCCCCGGCCACGCCACCTGCTGGACGTCCGGAGTGCAGCACCAGCTGGAGCCGAGGGCGGCGCAGGTGCTCACACCGCGTGCTGGCTGTGTCCTTCCCTGGGGCAGCGACCTCAGGCAAAAGAGGCGGGGACCCACTGCCCTGCCCACCCTGGCCCCCATGGCAGAGCGTCCCGACGCTGTGACAGGGAGGAGCCCCAAGAGGAGCCAGCTGCAGTGGCCTGGACACAGGGACCCTGAGCGCATGCTCACACGCGAGCACTCGCCTTCCCGGTCACCGCACACTCCTGCACTCCGCAGCCCCACACCCACACACTCAGCTGGCACACGCGTGCACACCTCTCTCCCGCCCGCTCTGCAGGGTCCTCTCTGCAGCGTGTGGGGTTGCCAGCCCCTGGCCAACTCCACCGGTGCCCCTGGGGTCCTTAGGACTCCCCGGCAGGTGAGGGACGCGGCGTCCATTCTGCTCCCCCAGCCTGGCGTGCCGGCGCCTCACCTGGGGCTCCAGCCCTCTGCCCACCGGGACCCCGGGTGCCCACCGTCCTTGGACGCACGCCCTGAGCAGCACTGCTGGCATGGCGGTGGGGCGCGGCTCCTCCTAGGCCCCTGCCCGCCCACGCCTGGCATCGCTCTAGAGGGAGCTGCAGGGGCACCTTCCTCCTGCAAGCCCCGGGCCCTGTGAGCGGGGTGGCGACGTCCCAGGAGAAACCCGTGTCCTGGCGGGTGTTGGGGACACTTCCAATAGTGACAGCTGTGTCCTGCGGTTGGACAGTTGTCCTCCTCAAGGTAGGGTGTCATCAAGTTGTACAGGGGTGGTGCGCGTCTGGGGCCAACCTAGGAGGTCACACTGCCCCACCCCCTGGCTCCACCCCACTCTGATGGAAGCAGCAAAGGGCAGTGTCCTGGGCCCTTGCCAAAGTCCTGCCCTCCTCACCCAGGTCAGAGGCGGCCTCCTCCCACTGCCCGCCTGCCGGAAAGCCAGGCTCCAGGAGAGCGGGGCAGCAGCCAGTAAGAGAAGGCCCAGGAAGGGATCCTGCCCTTCAGTCTCCAGGGGGCGGCCAGGCTGGTCCCTGGGCCTCTGAGCCAGGTGTCCTGGTCCGTAAAGTGAGGGCAGTGTCCACCCTCACGGACGGTGCTTGTGCTACGTTGGACTGGCGCAAGCTCTCAGCCAGAGGCAGCTCTTGCAGCTGCAGCTGGGCACGTTCCCATGATCCCAGGGACCAGAGCTGAGCATGCCCTTTGAACTCAGGGGAACAGCTCCATCGGAAGCCAAGGGGCCATCACCCATGTCCACTGCTCTGTTGCCCAGAGAAGGTGGGGGCTCACCCAGGGTCACACAGCAGTAGCAGCAACAAGCGTGGAATAGGCATCTGAGTCTTGCCACAACGTGGGATGTGGCGTGCATCCCTGGGCCAGGCCCGAGGTGTGACTCTGACCAGTAGGAACAGTGCCCCACAGCCATCGCCATACAAGGCTCATCTAGTGGCTGGGGCCACAGCGGCCCTCCAGCTGGCCTTGGTGTAGACAGTGGCACTGTGGATGCCTGGAGGGGCCACGCGGCAGGGGCCTGAGGGTGGCCTCCAGCTGACAGCGGTAAAGCCAGGCCCTCCACCCGCATCTGCAGGGTGGGTCCCACCAGCACCTGCGCGAGCCTGGAGGCGGCTCCTGCCCCGTCGTGCTGCGCGTGGGAACGCAGCCTGGCCAGCCCTGTCACGGCCTGTGAGCCCCGCAGAGCCCCCCCCCCCCCAGGCAGCACCCGCTTCCCTGCTCCAGAGACTCAGCCACCGCCACCTGGCTGCAGCCTGCTTGTGCGGGCGCCCAGTGGCAAGGCCCCCTTGGCGCCCTGAAGGTCTTCCAGGCAGACGGCGCCGACCACCTGAGGACTGGGAGCCCCGACACGGCAGGCCCTGGTGGAAGAGCCGGAGGCGACGGTGGCGCACAGAGAGGCCCAGGTGAAGGAGTTCACGCCCGCACCGGCCCGCTGTCCAAGGGGCCTCGGCTCTGCAGCATCGAAGCTGGGGACCAGCTGCCCGGTTATTGCCAGACACACTCTACGCTGGACTCGCGGCCAGCTGGAGCGGGGTGCACCCCTGCACACCCCGACCTGCTGGGCGCATACCAAGGCCGGGGGGCAGAGATGGGTCAGGTCCTGTCTGCGGGTGGCAGGGGACACAGGGCTGCACCGCCTGGGTCTGGTGCCCTCTGGTCTCTCCCCTGGCACGCCTCGGCAGGGCAGCGCCGCGTGCTGCACTTCGGGGCCACAGACGCCCGGCCTGGGGCATGGGGTATCTGGAGAACAGGGGACAATCGGCAGACACGCTGTCCCCGGTCACGGCTGGGAGCTGCCCTCCATCTGAGCCAGCTGGGGCCGAATCGATCTGAACGGCGCAGCTGACGCTGCCCGGCCCCCAGGCCTCCCGGGCCCCTACTGTGGCCAGCACCAGGGGCCTGCCCTGGCTCTTGGCCACCCCCACGAGTGCAGACACGTGGGAGCCTTAGCCCACAGCCGAGGGCCTGCGGGCCAGGAAGCCCAGCTGTGACCTCGGGTTGGGACACCTGGGTGTGAGGCACACCGCGGTTCCCCGCGGGGTCAGCACACCTCGTATCCCAGGGCCCCCCACAGCACAAGCCTGTCATCTCCATGCCTCTGATGGCCAGAGTGACCCAGGGCTCCTGCTGGGAACTGCCCCTCACAGCCTCCGCCGGCCCTTGAAAGCGGGGTGCCTGCTGCACACCCCGTTGCCACGGCGACCGCACCCACAGTGGTTTCTGTGGTTTCAGGTCTATAAATGATTTCTAGATCAGTCGAAGCATGTGAGTGGGGTGGGCTCGGCAGGGCGGTTCGTGGTCACCACGGCCAGGCCCCAGAAGTGACAGCTGGCTCAGGCCCCACTCCCAAGTCTGGCTGGGGCTCTGGCCGGGCCAACGGTGACCGGGCAAGGTGGCCTTGCCTGGGAGGCAGGTTCTGCTCTGGATAAAGTACCTGCGACATCCCATCTCGTGGACCTCGGGGGCAGTGATGAGAGCGGCTCCCTGGCTGGGGTGGGAGGTGGAGGGGACACAACCCCTCCTGGTGACCTGGGGACTGAGCAAGGCCGGGGCTGATGCCGACAGCTGCTGCTTCTGGGCTCGCCAGGGAAGGCGCCCCTGGGTGTCTTGGGGACTCTGGCAGACAGCTCGGTCGGAGGAGCCCCTGGCCTCCCTGCCCCTCTGCCCAGGCGGCCATCTCTGCCCAAGTCTGAGGGTGGTCGGGGTCTTTCTTTCTTTTCCTAATAGTGTTTCTAGGGAAGGGCTCGTGTCCCAGGACCAGGGGCTAAGAAGCCGGATTCTGAGGCCAACTGGAAACCAAGTGGACTCAAGGTCTCCCCCAGGAAATGAGCCCTGGTGGCCCCTGGCAGGACAGTCCCTAGGCAGCAGTTAGATGACACCTCTGGCCTGGGAGCAGCCGTCCTCCTGGGGACTCCGCACGCCCAGGCGCGGGGCAAGCTGCACAGAGGCACAGGGCAGCGAGTCCCACTGTGTGCACCGTGAGGCCGAGAGCAGCCGACGGCTCGGTCAAGAGGAGGGGACCGTGCAGCCTGGACCCCGCCCCCAGCTCCAGGGCTCAGGCAGAGGAGCACTGCTCCTCTGAGGGACGCAGCCGTCTGCAAATGTGTTCAGGAGGAGGAACGGGGCAGGCCGCTGCCTGGTGTGTAAGAGGAGCTGGTCTGGAAGGGACCAGGGTCCCCGCACGCACACCAGGGCCGGACCCCATGCAGCACGGCCGGCCGCGCCTCTGGAGAGGAGGGCCTGTCCCTGAGGTGGAGAGAGGCCGGCCAGAGGGCACCTCTGTACTGTCTGGCCCTGTTTTGCTTCCCGTTTGCAGGCACTGAATTTCGAGGACAAGGATGGACAAGGATGGACAAGGGACAAGGGGACGGGGTAGTGGGAGTGAGCGGGGAGCACCAGGGGGCGCAGGCAGCAGGCCCTGGCCAAACTGCTCTTGGCTCCCCGCTGCCCAGGTCAGTGGACCTGCAGATGCCGCCTCCTGCCTGCTGAGGGGCCCAGGGACACAAGGGCCTCCCGGAGTTGTTGCCAGGATCGGGCGTCCCAAGTGGGGAGCCGTGGGCACCCGCTCTGCTCCCCCCCCGCCCCCCGCAGACGTCGCTGGCTCACGCTCGCGGGAGCCCAGGCCTGTGCCGAGCCGGCAGCCAGATCGTGATTTTCAGTTATTTCTGTCCTGAAGCTGCTGGGTCTGGCTCTCGGCGCCATGACAGATCAGAGAGTGCTGCGCGGCCCTGGGGCGCGTCCAAGGACCCAGAGAAGGCCAACGACACCCCGCGCTCCCTGGGACCTCCTCTGATTCCGGATCAGCCCTGGCTGTTGGGAAATGGTTCTGGGGCAAAGGGCGGCGGGAGTCGCGCTCCCTGAGGAGGGGGCGGCTGGAGGCGGAGCCTGCCTCGCTGGCACGGGGGAAAGGGCTCCCGAGGAGAGCCTCCCACGGTCCTCACCTACGGGGCCCTGAGAACCTCGGTCCGCTTTGGTGGGTGAGCAGTGGAGCCGGCCCACCCTCACAGGTCGAAGGTCAAATGTCAAGTGTCATCAGATGCAACCAAGCAGCGGCAGAGTTGGCCCGGGCGACCGTTCTAGCACCGCGGGCGTTTCTGCTTCTCCGGGAGAGAAGCGTGCAGGTGGCCCGTGGCCGTGTTCAGGCAGAAGCCTGGCGGGGTCTGTGGTCAGCCATGTCAGGGAGCTGGTGAGAAGTCCCCCAGGTCCCAGGGGCGTTTCTCAAGACGCTCCGGCTCCCCGCCGCGGAGGCCCCAGCAGGGCAGGAGGACCCCGGGCCAGGACAGCAGGGCTCCTGTGCCCAGGGGCGACAGGACCGGCATGGAGAGGCCGAGAGCAGAGGAACTCCCCGGCCTCCACTACCTCTGGAGACATGCCTGGGCCTCGGCTGGGGGCCACCTGTGTCTGCAGCGGCCGATGGCAGCCGGCCCTCAGGCCACGTGTGCCGTCCTAGCTTTCCGCCGCGGCCCCCACTGACCCCTGCTGTGGGCGGCACATGGGCCCCAGGTCTCTCACGTGGAAACGCTCGCCCTCGTTTTGGTTGGATTTTGAGTAAGGTTGCGATTAAGGCTGGTGCAGTCATGAGGTGGCCCTGTGACAGAGTCCTCGTCCTTGTAAGAGGAAGCGCCGCAGCTCTCGCTGTCCCCGTCCCCTCTCCCTTCCTCTCTGCCGGGGCAGAACCCATGCTGGCCACTTTCCATTGCTGTCACGACCCCTGACGTGACAACTCAGGGAAGGGCGGGTTTATTCTGGCCCGAGGTTCCAGAGGCTCCACCCTGGTCAGCCGACACCCTTGCTCTGGCCGGAGGGGAGGCAGGACGTCTCGCAAGTGCGTGGCAGAGGATGCTCCTGCAGCTGGGAGAGGAGAGGGAGGAGGGCCAGGACAAGACAGGCCCCCAGAGCAGGCCGGCACCTCCTCCTTGCAACCTGCCCACCGCCTGCAGGAGTCTACTCTGCCCCTCGTGGGTGAGCCCACTGGTGGGCTCAGAGCCCTGAGGCCTCGTCACTGCCCAGACCCACCTCTGGACACGCTGCCCCAGGGACCAGGCCTAGGGACAGCACAGACCACACCACATCAGGACCCAAGGGCGGGCAGAGGGCCAGCCAGGAAGGAGCCCAGGCCTGCTGCGAGAGCTGGCTCATGAGGCCGTGCCCCTGCTGGACTCGGGGTCCCTGTCCTGCCCAGGCCCCATCACGTGGCTGGTGCACCGTGGCTGGCCTGGCCAGGGCCTGGGTCTTCCTGCCATGGAGGACGAGGCCTATGGCTGGACCCAGGGAGGGCGGGTGAGGAGGCCCAGGCCGTGTCCGAGGTGGTGGCTTCCCTCACTGTGATGAGACACCGGGCGCCTCCTGAAGGAGGAAGCGGGTGTTTTGTCTGGCGTCTCAGAGGCTTCGGTCCAGGGTCACCTGGCCCCGATGTCCCTGTGTTGCCGCCTGAAGCGATGGCCGCTTGGAGCAGCAAAGCCGCGGGAATAAGTTCAGAGACAGACTGGAAACAAACAGGATCTTTTTTTTTTTTTTTTTAATATTTATTTATTTGCTTTAGCTGTACACAATGCAATGCATTCATGTTTACGTGGTGCTGAGGATCGGACCCGGGCCGCGCACGTGTGAGGCGAGCGCTCTGCCGCTGAGCCACAACCCCAGCTCCAAACAGGCTCTTTATTCTGTCAGCTTCTCTCTCTGGCTCTAACAACTCTAACACGTACCACACACCAGCAAGCAACCAACAACCAAAATGGCCCCGACCCGTTCCACGGTCGAGATCCCGGGCCAAGTCTCCTGAGACTACGGAAGGCGGCAATGTCCAAAACGCCATGGCCCGAAGTCAGCCGCAATCATAGCCATCTCCCCAAACAGGGCTCCTGCAGCAGGGGCCTGTGAAGAGGAGCGCCATCTCGGCAGGGGTGGGTGGTGGGGCTGGGCGTGGGCTCCCGGCAGTCGGCAGCAGAGAGAGGAGGGGCGGGACAAAGAGAGGCCCTGGCCGCCGCGAGGCCCCTTCCCCAGGCCATCACTTCCAGGGCCTGTCCAGTCATGGTCCTCGGCCCTCACCTTGCCCCCCAAGGCCTCGCACAGCAGCTTGGGGACACCGCAGACCCACACCTGACAGGTCCTGCCCCTGTGGTCTCACCCCTCCTCCCATCCATCTTGGGGTCTAGGTCCCTTCCCTTGAATCTGGGGGTGGGTTGTGACAGTGGCCAAGGTGACTCCACAAGAGCAGGACCCGGTGGCCACAACTGCTGTCCCAGAACGGGGAGGCTGCCACGGCCAAGACTGAGGAGCAGCGTGCATGGACGCGCTGGCCTGCCACCACCAGAGCCAGGTGGGCTGCCCCTGGTGTCCAGCCGGCCGGTGGCACACTAGGTTGCTTAGAAGAGACCGGGGGAGGCCACCAGGGGCGGCCAGCAGGAGTGTGAAGCCGAGGCCTGCAGAGGACAGCAGGCAGAGCCGCTGCCCCACGCCAGCTCCCTGCCAGGTGGGACCACGGCGCCAGGACGAGGCTCGTTCGCCCCACGTCCCTGAGCCAACGCTGGCCTTGGCAGGACCGTGCTGAGGGCACCCTGAGGTGGCCTCGCTCTGGTCTGACTCGGACTCCCACAGTTCCATCCCTGGCTCTTGGGGACAGACCTTGTGAGGCCCTTTTCTCCAATGCTGTTCTCTGTTGATCCAGGGCTCCGGGACGGACGGCTCCCCGGGAATGGCGGGGTGCTGTCCCCTCTCCAGCCGTGCGGCCTCTGCAGCAGCCTCTGGGCAGCGTCGGCCAGACGGTCATCTCCTTGTTTCAGCTCGCGGAGAGGCTGCAGGCTGCGGAGGCCGGCGGCTGGGAGAGCTTCACTGCTCTGAGCAAGCCTGATTTTGCTCCCACCTTGCCAAGATCCTCGGAGAGAAGGCGGTTCCAGCTCTTCTCTGCATCCGCAGGGTGGCCCGCGCGGGCGGGCGCCCTGCTCCTTCGCAGCTGCTGACACCACGAGCCAAGGCCTGTCTCTGAGCTCGGCCCGCCTGCCCTGACACTTGGCTTTCCACGTGCCGGGCTGGGTCTGCGCGCTGGGGTGGGCTCTGCGGCGGCCGTGGGCGGCGCTGGCCTTCACGCCAGGTCTCCCCATTCTCGTCGGGCTTGGGTCCCGGACCCTGGCCTCAGAGCGCGGTGGGGATGTCCCTGCTCGCCCTGTTCCTCGGAGTGTCCCCGTCGTGCTGTGGCTGCACCTGCGAGGCTCAGCCCGGGTTCCCGCGCGGGAGACTGAAGCCACTGCTCAGCGGAGCCGGTGGTTTGGGAAATGTCCAGTCCTCTCTGCGCCACTTCTGCTTTTCCCACCCCTGCCGCCCGCCCGAGGACTGGGAGCACGGTCCTGGCTCAGCTAGGGCCGCCCTCTGCCCTCGCCGGAGGCCGGAGCCTCCCCGCCCTCCACCCTGCTGCGTGGCCTCAGGGCGAGCGGCTGTGGGAACAGGGCACTCGCGAAAACGGCTGACAAGGCAACGTCCCCATCCCCAGTCGTCCAGAGGCGGCCGCCGCGGCTCCCAGAGCAACGCTACCACTGGGCACTGCCCTCGGGTTTGTCTCCACCCAGTGGCGGGAGAGCTCCGCAGTGCCAGGCAGGGTGTGTGTGTGTGTGTGTGTGTGTGTGAGACAGACGGAGACAGAGACAGAGAGAGAGACAGAGAGACAGAGAGAGACACAGAGACAGACAGAGAGACAGAGATAGAGAGAGAAAGACAAAGATAGAGAGAGACAGAGATAGAGAGACAGAGAGAGAGAGACAGAGATAGAGAGACAGAGAGACAGAGACAGAGAGACAGAGATAGAGAGAAAGACAAAGATAGAGACAGAGATAGAGAGACAGAGACAGAGAGACAGAGACAGAGAGAGACACACAGAGACAGAGAGACAGAGAGAGAGACAGAGAGACAGAGAGAGAGACAGAGACAGAGAGACAGAGATAGAGAGAGACAAAGATAGAGAGACAGAGAGAGAGACAGAGATAGAGAGACACAGAGAGAGACAGAGATAGAGAGACACAGAGACAGAGAGACAGAGACAGAGAGAGAGACAGAGACAGAGACAGAGAGAGAGACAGAGAGACAGAGATAGAGAGAGAAAGACAAAGATAGAGAGAGACAGAGATAGAGAGACAGAGAGACAGAGACAGAGAGACAGAGACAGAGATAGAGAGACAGAGAGAGACACAGAGACAGAGATAGAGAGAGAGACAAAGATAGAGAGACACAGAGACAGAGAGACAGAGACAGAGAGAGACAGAGATAGAGAGTCAGAGAGAAGCAGAGAGACAGAGAGAAGCAGAGACAGAGAGACAGAGAGACAGAGAGACACAGAGAGTGAGAGAGACAGGGAGACGGAGACAGAGAGACAGAGAGGCAGAGATAGAGATAGAGAGACAGAGAGAGACAGAGACAGAGAGAAAGACAGAGAGACAGAGAGAGACAGAGACGGAGACGGACACGGCGTCCAGGACGAGGGCCTCTCCCGGGTCACGGCTTTCGCGGGGGAGGACGTCCCCCACCCAGCAGACCCCAGGGTCTACTGGCGGTGGTCTCGAGAGAGGCCAGCATGGCGAGGGCACGCTGCTTGTGACCCCACGTGTGGCGGCCTTGCCACTTAGGAGTGACATGGGGTGGGTGGCGCACCTTGGGCTGAACTCCGGGACCGTCCTGTGTGACCCTCCTCCCTCGGCCTGTGGCCCCCGGGCGGCTGACAGCACACGCTGGCCCCATCAAAGGTCAACAACGGGCTCGCCGGGGTGGGTTGGGACAAGCCCTGCGTTGTCAGCTTTTCGTTGCTGTGACCAAAACTCCTCTCAGAAGCAACTTGGAGGAGGAAAGTTTCTTGAGGCTCTCGGCCTCAGAGGTCCAGCGGGGCTGGTCAGCGCCCTTGCTGTGGGCCCGAGTGGAGGCAGCGAGGGCTTCGTTCCCCACCAGAGGAACTGCTCAGCTTGAGACAGCCAGGAAACGGGGGGGTGGGGGGGAGAGAGAGGTGCCAGGGACAAGGTACGTCCCCAGGGCCGCCGCCTTCCCAGCCAGACCCCTGCCTGCGGCACTGCCCAGGACGAGAGTCTGTCCCATCACTGATCCGTCAGGTGGACGGACCCGCTGACCAGGCCACAGCCCCCACATCCCATCGTTGCCCCCAGATGTTCCTGCATGGTCTCCCCTGAGCTTGGGGGACCTCCCTGTCACCACAGCAGCTCCTGGGGAGGCTCGAGCCTGCCGGTGTGGACCCGCACACTTCTGTCGACTCCGCTCCCTGCCAGACCAGACGTGCTGGGTCGCGCCTCTGAGCCCTGGTCCAGGAGGACGGCCTGGTCCAGGAGGACGGGGAAGGCACTGGTGGGGCCGCCCAGGTGACAAGGGCCATCTGCTGCACACGGAGCCCGGTTGGCATGCGTGCCATCTTGCCCTCAGGACCATGCCCTGCTCCACGAGGAGGCTGAGATCAGGTCAAGGCACATCGTGCCTGGCACAGCGTCAGGACCCAAGCCAGGCTCCTCCTCTCCAAAGCCCGCGTCTTTCCACCCAGAACAATGGCCCAGCCCGCTCTCCCTGGGCACCTGCGACGTGCAGGGCCGGCAGGGCAAGGCAGGGCTGCAGGCTGCAGGCTGCGCGGCCCAGAGGGAGGCACTTGCCAGCACCACAAGGCCCGGTCCACGCCAGCCCCAGGAGGAAGGAGGAGGAGACAGAGCGGGGCCTGAGGGTCTCGGCGAGAGGCGGAGGAAGCACCTGTCCCCCGCTGAGGAGGCCCAGGTCCACGCGGGCCCTGCAGGACGTCCCAGCCACAGGGGGAGTGCATGTTGATCCTGCCGTGGGACCAGCGACCTGGGGACAGGGCCCAGGGGACAAGCCAGACTGGGGAGCACCGAGCTGTGAGATTCCACTCACGGCACAGCCCAGGGAGGCAGGCCACAGGGACAGCACGGTGGCCAGTGGCTGCCAGGGGCTTGGCGGGAGGAGGAGAGAGGGCCGAGGACAGGGCAGGGTTCTTGGGAAATGTTCCGGAGCGAGACAGAGGGACGGTTGCACAACTGTGTAAATGGACTCGAAGCCACTGAGTCGTAAAGCAAACAAACCACACGGGAGGAGAACGGGGAGCTTCCTTGGCTGAGACCCCAGGCTGAGGCCTCCTGTGACCCTCTCACGCTCCTGGGCGGGAGTGGGAGAGTCCACGGCTGGGATCGTGCCAAGGGTGTCCTGTGTGCTTCCTCCGCACTGCGGAGTCTCGCCCTGTGGACGGGGGTCAGACCCAGTTACGGAGAAGAGCATGAGGCCTAGGGGAGGTGAGTGACCCCTGGCCACAGGCCCTCGCGCACACGGCAGCTCTGCGCACTCCTGCCGTGACCTGCGGGGTGTCGCTTCTCCCTTCCGCCGTGCCCGTGCTAGGTCACAGGCCGTCACCGGGAGGCTTCTCTTGTCCAACCCCCAGCCCCGCTCAGCAGGACGCAGCTGCTGAGTCTGGGGGAAGAAGCTGTGCTAAAGGGGCCACCTCCTGTGCCCTCAAGTCACTGTCCCACCAGGAGGCTGGGTTCTGCCCAGCACCCTCTCTGAGCCGCGCTCTGGGGCCCTAAACCCGCAGGGGGCGCTCTGGAGACTCGCAGGGCTTTAGTGAGCCAAGGCCCCCAGAACCCAGGACTTCCTGTCCCTTGGCTTCCGGATGTCCCAGAACTCCACGCCAACAAACATCCCCAGAGGACTGTGGTCTGGAGCCGAACTCCAGTCTTTGTTTGCTCTTTGCATAGTTATCACAAACTTTGGACGTTCCAGGAATGCGACCTCCGTGTGACCGCGGGGGACGGTTTCCCAGCAGGCTGCAACTGCACCAGGCCTCGCTCTGCGTTCTGGAAAATGAGGTGGGCAGCGAGGCCTGCGGGTCTCCCAGCGCCTGCGTGACAAGGCTGTGCCCGCCTCCCTGGGAGCCTCGCGTGCATGGCCACCTGCCTCGCCGTCCACCCTCTGCAGGGGTTGGGCTCTCGCTCACCTCTTGGGATCGTCTGTTGGCTGTGGTTGGCCCCCCGGGTGACTTCTTACTCGCAGGCAGGGCATTGTATCATTACTGACTTTTATTATTATCATTTTGGTGTGCAGGTGGGTTATGTTCTCTACAAATTTCATTTCGGAATGATAAAAGGAGCATCACAAAATACTTGCTACAGGGGCTGGGGCTGGGGCTCAGTGGCGAGCGCTTGCCTAGCCTGTGTGAGGCACTGGGTTCAATTCCCAGCACCTCATAATAAAATACAGATAGTGTGTCCATCTACAGCTAAAAAATATTAGAAAAAAATACTTGCTATAGAAGACGGTGTTGGGGGGCGTGGCCCTGGGAGCGCGCAGCCGCGCGGCTTCTGCTCCTGTGCCCTAGAGCAACCAGACTCGCCTCGGCTAACGCTTCCCTGGGGCCTGAGAAAACCAAGCACACGGCGCCCGGGGGCCAGAGGCTGCCAAGAGCCTGGCCTGTGGCCCCACAAGGCCCACTCTGTCCCTCTGTCCACCGTCTAGACTCAGCAGCAACGGACCTGCCGTGTTCATTTCCTTTCCCCTCAAAATAGAGAAAAGTGCACGCGACCCGAGGGCGCCCCGGTCTCTGCGCCTCGGCAGGCCGGGGCTCCCTGAGACGCCCTTCACTGCTGTCTCAGTGGAAGGCAAAGGTGAGACGACCAACCGCTCCAGGGAGGGCTGGGCACCGAGCTGGACCCGCTCAGCGCTCCCGCCGCGGGACGTCTCTCCCTGTGCTCATCCCCAGGCTCATCCCCGTCTCCTCCTCAGACTCTTCCAACAGCAGCCCAGAACATTCCGGGCGGGCACCACCCTCCCATCCGAGGGGACAGACTGTTCACGGCGGCTGGTGTGGCTGTCCCTTGCAGAACGGGCAGGCGAGCCAGGAGGAGGAAAGGGGCCAGAGTGGGGGTGAGGGTCAGCCCTGCCCAGGAGGGACGGGGACCCTGCAGCGGGAGGCGCTCAGAGCCGCCCGCACCCAGGACCTCAGACGTGCCCTCGCCAGGGAGCACAGGTGAGGTCAGCGTGGAGTGGGGTGGACTGGGACACAGTGGGGGTCCTCCCGGGGGAAGGGCGACAGAGGCACGCGGGGAGAAGGTGTCAGAAGACCGAGGCTGCGCCTGGAGGGGCAGCCATGAGCCAAGGGCGCCAAGGACTGCCGGAGCCCCGCGAGCAGAGGGCAGAGGACTCTTCTCTGGAGCCTTCAGAGGGCACCTGGCCTGCCACAGGGTCCCTTCAGGCCTCTGGCCTCAGCGCGGGGAGGGGGAACACACCATGTTCTTGTCTTTAGGTCCAAGCTGTGGCCACCACATCTGGCGGCCACAGGAAGCTCACGGGGCAGCAGAGGAGTGGGCTGCTCCCCACTCCTGTCCCCCTCCTGCCACCCTGCTGTCCCCAGAATGGCAAAGTCGGGTTAAGGACCTGAGCAGCTTGTGAAAGGAGGACGGCCAGCCTGCCTCTGCGCCTGGCCTCCGGGCAGGGCTTAGGAGGACGGCCAGCCTGCCTCTGCGCCTGGCCTCCGGGCAGGGCTTAGGAGGACGGCCAGCCTGCCTCTGCGCCTGGCCTCCAGGCAGGGCTGACGGCGCCCAGGCATTCTTTTGGCACCAGCTCAACAGGCCTCTTCCTCCTCCCCATGATGCCTCGGTGATGGCACTGGGGGTCACCACGGAGCTCTTCCACGGCCCTGGCCCTGCTTAGGCCCACACAGACGAACGCTCACTGTCCTCTGCTGCCTCACAACCTCGCCCGTTCTCCTAAGGACCTATCCTCCACACTGTGTCCCACGGAACACCAGGTTCCATTTAGTTGCAAGAGGCACGCTGACGTCACGTGCCCTCCACGTACAACTGTCAGTTGCTCACGTCGTTACGTATACACCATCGGTTCTAGAGAGGCCGAAATGCCAGTCTCAGAAACAGAGGAGTGTGTTTAATGGATGAGGAGTCCAGAGTGGAGGCCACACAGCTGATCAAGGGCACAGCCAAGTTCATACCTCCAGAGATGTGACCATGGAGCCAAACGCTCCGCGCTGCACCAACTTCCTCCTGTGTTCCATTCCCTCCGGGATTTGAGGTCTTAGGCCTGCCTGCCATTGCTGTTCAGTCCCTGGCCTCCCCTTCTTTCTTTCTTTTTAAAATTTTCTTTGGTGGTACTGGGTATCGAAAGCCAGGCCTTGCACCTGGTAGGCAGGTGTCCTACCACTGAGCTACATCCCCAGCCACTACCCCCTCTTTCTTTAGCTTTAGAACCCTTGGGGCTCATGACCACTGGCTGAGAACTACATTTCCCCGCCTCCCTTGCAGCTAGACATGGCCATGTGATAAAATTCAGCCAACTAGATGTAAGCAGAAGAGCCGAGTGAAACTTCCGGCCCTTGTCCTTAGAGTCCCTCTACCTGGCCAGAATGCAGACCTGCTGGCAAGAGCTGCAGCAGCCAGCTTAGCTCTTGCGATGGAAACCACACATTGAAGTTGGCGGACCAACAAGATAAATATAAAAGAGCACCCAGAGTAGCCTGTTAGCCTGAATTGCTTAATCGAGGGCTGTTTCACAAGAAAGGAACCAACTTCCATCTTGTTTAAGCCACTGTTAGTTTGGCCTTTGTTCCAGCAGCCAGAGTGTCACCCTCATGAATGCACACCACTATGTGCCCCGTGGCCCTGGAGGCCCAGTCCCTGCCCTCCGAGAGGCGCAGTCCCGTTCACGGAGTGTGCTCTGAGCACTGAGGTGCCGAGTGGGGCAGGCGCTGGGCGAGCACCGGCCTGCACGCGCCAGGGCCTGCGCCAGTGCTCACGTCTGCTCCCGCTGTCCCCGCGTCCCACCCCACCTGCCAGGGAAGGCAGTGGCCCCTGTCCTCGGGGCTCCCCTCCCAGCCCCTCGTCACCTGCACCCCAGCAACGCAGTCATCTGGAGGGCAGCTCCCAGGAAGCCCAGCCCTGCCCGTCCACACCAAAGTGGGCGTGGGCACGTCCTTCCCCCTGGCCTAATGGCTTCCGCTGTTCCTGGATGACTCCCTGACTGGCTCCTGGGGGGCCGCACAAGGTGGACTCTCTTTGTCCCCTCATCTCCCTCCTCAGCAGCCCGAGCTCTCCCCAGCCATGTGAGTGGTTTAGGGCTACGACTGTCACCTGGCTGGACCGCATGCTCTGTGAGGACTAGTGTTGCCGCCTGAAGCGATGGCCGCTTGGAGCAACGAAGCTGCAGGAAGAAGTTTAGAGGCGAACTGGAAACAAACAGCTTTTTATTCTGATAACTTTCCTCTCTGGCTCTAACAATGACTAACATGCACCACACACCACCAAAATGGCGCTGACCCGATCAGCAATCTCAGCCAAGTCACTCGAGATCCCGGGCCAAGTCCTGCGAGATCCCGGGCCAAGTCCTGTGAGACTACGGAAGGCGACAATGCCCAAATCTCCATGGCCCATAGTCAACCGCAATTTAAGCCATCTCCCCAAACAGGGCTCCTACAGACTAGCTGTGGAGGCTGGGAGGGGAAGGCCTTCCTCCACCCTGAGCTGTGATGGGCTTTTAGCCCCCGACTCCTCTCGACCCGCAAGAGGAGGGGAGCACGCCCCAACGAGGACGATCAGGAAAGGTAAGAGCCAACTGACCGCTGCACCCAGCCCTCCTCTCGGAGGACGATCAGACGCGTCAGGGAGACCGGTCAAGGCATGAGCTCAGTTTATTGAGGAAGTTGGACGGCCTTTATGGAAGACATGGGCCAATCAGCAGAAAGGTTATAGGGGAGCATGGGGAGCACAAGCAGATCACACTGGAGGAACAGCCACAGCCTATCCTAGCGGTGGTTTGATTTTTTGTCATATGTCAGGGCAACACCCCTGGGCTAGGCCAAGTCCACGTATCAGGAAGTGGGAGACAGCCAGAGAATTAGGTCTTCATTTCCTCGACTTAAATTTTTGTTCTTTCGGCTGGCGTGTTCTTAATGTCCCCAACAGTGCTGCAGTGGTCCTAAAGCCTCTGCGGAAGCTGTGGCTGCATGACCAGTCACCCCGGCCGGAACTCGGGAGAAACCGCCAGCCCTGCTGGGGGGTTCCACGGGTCAGCACGAGGCGCACCTGGGTGACCTTGCTGCTCTGCTCCTCTGGGGCCACGGCTGGAAGACGCCACGTCAGAGGCTGGGTCCTCTGGAGGCTCAGGTCTCGCTCCTCTGTCAGCTGATGCTCGGTGCCTCGTGGTGCAGCCTGTCCTTTTTTTTTTTTTTTTTTTGGTCCTGGGGATTGAACTCAGGGGCACTCAACCACTGGGCCACATCCCAGCCCTTCTTTGTACTTTATTAGAGACAGGGTCTCACTGAGTTGCTAAGTGCCTCGCCATTGCTGAGGCTGGCTTTGAACTCGCGATCCTCCTGCCTCAGCCTCCCGAGTGCTGGGATTACACCACCACACCCGGCTTTGAAAGTGCTCTGCAGAGCTGGCTGGGCTTCCTCACAGCATGGCTGCTGGCTTCCCAGGGCCAGAGTGCCCAGAAAGCACACAGTGCTGCCCCTTAAGATCCGTCTTGGAAGTCATATAATGTCGCTTTTCCTCAGCAACACACACACACACACACACACACACATGGTTTTTCTTCAGTGACTAGGGATGAATTTCTGTTGTCCACAGCCAAGAGTCCCTAGTAACCTACAGGCCATGAGCTCCTCACATGCCCGACTGAGCCAGGCTGGACTGGACACTATGTCCAGCTTGCAGCAGCATGAAGCACTAGCTGGTGCGTGGAAGCCACCGAGCTCCTCTGCCCTGGCTGGCGAGAGCACCTGGGCCAGCGGCCCCTGTGTGAGCTCTGCCCTCCTTTGGACGGTAAGACCGAGGACAGTCAGTTTTTGTCTGGTTTCATTTTAGGTAGCCGGATTGTCCCTCCCCACCATGAGGGCAGTGTCCACTGCACAGCGTCAGGGAGACGGCCCAGGTCCAGGCAGGGGCAGTGGGGGGCCAGCCCTCAGGAGCCACAACTTCCCTCCAGGCTGGGTGCAGGGGCTGGCCCGCGCGGTGCCATGCCGGCCGGCTCCTGTGCTCCCCTGGCCTTGTGAGGGAGGCTCCATCCCGGAACAAAGGAGGAGCGCGGCCAAGGAGGAGGGGCACGGCCAGCCGGCCTCCAGGAAGTGGGGACGTGTGGCTTCTGAGGCAGAGTCTGGATTCTCAGGCCGAGCTTGCGGAGCCTGGAGGGACACGGAGAGGGCGTTCCAGCGCTGTGTGGGGCCCACAGAGGCGTGGGCAGTGTGGCTGGCACTCCGGGGCCGAGGAGTGTGTGGGGTGGCACTCGGGGGCCGAGGAGTGTGTGGGGTGGCACTCGGGGGCCGAGGAGTGTGTGGGGTGGCACTCGGGGCCCAGGGGCTCCAGTCAGGGTGGCCCAGCACGCAGGCTGTGTGGGGAGGAGGCGAGGGAGTGACTTGGCCTCTGGTGGGTCGAGGTGCGGCGGCTGGCTGGGGGCTGCAGCCCGACTCCTGCCAGCCTGAGCCCTGGCACTCAGCGGGAGACACGGTGACTCACACTCCCCACTCCTGCCCATGCCCCTCCTTGTGCCCAGGGGCAGGCTGCCCAGAGCCCAGTGTAACCAAAGTCAGGACGCATGGCCCGAGGCCCAGGATCTGCAAGGAGAGCCCAGAGAGGTGCTCCATTTGTGAGGACCTGGTCCCTTTGCAGGGTGACCCTGGTGGTCTGAGCCTGTCCAGAGCACCCCTGGTCCCAGCGGAATCCCCCAAGGCTGCGTTAGTGCTTGTCCCCCGGCCCAGGCTGTCCCCTGCAGCCCTCCTGTGGTCTGTGGTCCTGTTGTCACCGTGTTGTCCTGTGAGCGCCCTCGGATCTTCCAGCCAGCCCTGCCCTGCCCCGGCGTGGTCAGCGCGTCTTCTCCACTGCTGGCCACTCCAAGGCCCGAGCTGAGGAGGGCCCGAGCCTCGCGGTCACGCCCCACCCTGCCTGCTGCCACTTCAAGGGCGCAGTGTCGCTAGCCGTCCAGCCTGCCGGGGGGGCTCCTGCCCGCTGTGGTGGCCGGAGCCACTCCTGAGCCAGCATCGGCTGCTGGCAGGGACCCGGCCCGGGAGGCGGTGCTCAGGGGCAGGCGGTGCCGCCTGGAGGAGGTGCCCCGGAGGGGTGCGCCCCATGTATCAGGCAGGATGTGAGTCAGTCACGGTGGGTGTGACAGCACCCGCCGGCCAGCCCTCGCCGCATGGCCAGAGTGGCACAGAGCCCCGGTGGAGCCCCGTCCTCCCCCGGAGTGCTGACCGTGGTGCTGGCCACTCGAAAAGAGCAGGCCCTAAACACAGGCGCGACGCGGGACTCGGGGACAGGACGGCGCCTGGGGGCAGATCTGTGGGAAATCTGTCCCTGGCGCTGAGGAGGGCCTCTCTGTGCCTTCTGCTCTGTGATGGGGACAGCCCAGGCCTCTGCTTGGCAGGCCTCGGTGCTGGCCATCACTGATGCCCACGCGTGGCCCCCTCTTCCCTCCCCAGGCTGAGCTGAGAATGCCCCCCTTCCTGGTCCTCGGGCTCAGCCTGGCCTCAAGCTGGAAGGAGGGAGGCTGGCTGTGACCTTGACCCAGAGCCCTCGTCCCCCCCCTCCGCTGAGCCCAGGACCCCAGCCCACTGTGCTTCCCGCCAGGCCCTGCGGGCAGCAGTCGTCCTGAAGGACTGCAAGGAGCTGCAGTGTCCCAACGCAGCTGTTCAGGGTCAGGGTGAAGGCGGCACCCGGGAGCCCAGGGGCCTCCGCTGACGTCTCCAAGTCCTACCTCACGCCCCCGAGCCCAGGCACCACTGCCGGTGGCTGGTACCTCGGGCTTTGCGACCCTGGTCCAGGGGAAGGAGCCGAGAGGGCTGGCGCCCTCTTTTGGCGCTGATTCTAAAACACGTTCTCACTTCAGGAACTTCCGAGTGTGACAAACCCACACCGTGGCGCAGCGCGGCCCGGGACGCTCGACGTGTCTTCACGCTTAGGGAAGCGGGCAAAGAGAAGAGGCACGGGCGAGGAGGCCACCACACAGGAGCCCACCTAGGCTGCCCACTCGGTGCGGAAGGGAGCCCAGGACGGGGCTCGGTGTGTGGAGAAGGACAGCAAGGAGACCCCGGGAGGCCGGCAGGCGCGGGCGCCAGGCCCTGGGTTCTGAGTGCCTCTGGTTCTCTTCTTGGTATTTTCCTGTTTCTGATTTCCCGAGTTTGTCACCAGACACGGCAGCAGCCGCCACCCATCTTCCCACGCTGGCACTTCACGCTCGGAGCCTCGCGCGAGCCCACTGGGACAGGAACGCTGGTGATCACTATATGCAGATTAGAAACCCGAGGCTCAGAGAGATGGAGCCATTTTCCCAGGGCCACACAGCTACTGTGGTGGCGCTGGATTCACACCCTTCATTCTGACTTCGGAAAAGAGGCCCCCAACCATGACGTGACAGGTGACACCTGAGGGGCTGTTTTTAAAGGCCACAGGTGAGTTTGACTCAAAGGAGCAAGAGGGCATCCAAGGGCGGTGCCGCCTCTTGGTCAGGTTGTCCACACAGGGCCTCCCCCAGCCCTCACCCCACCCAGAGGCCCGGAGCTGGAGGCAGGACCTCCCGAAAGTCCTGAAGCACCAATGTGTCTTGTGACCTGAAACGCCGCAGGGGGCTGGGGAGGCCAGTGGGGCGCTCCCTGCGCCAGCCGTGAGGTGGCGCTGGCGTCTGGAGGCCTGGGGAGGAGAGGAAGGGCCTTCTGCCGCGCGGGACCTTGCTTCGGGGCAGGGTTGTGTTTCCTCAGCCTCCTCGGAAGTCACCTTCCAGCATCGCTTCCAAGCTGGGCAGCAGCGGGAGCCCTCCACCCACGGACAGGCAGGGCCACCTCCTGGGGCAGAGCTGAGCCCTCCTTCTCCAGGAGACCCCAAGAAACCACCCCAAATAAACAAAGAGACTTCTGGGACACTGGAAGCAGGGACTCAGAGGCGTCGCTGGTTCTGGGCACCACAGCAGGTTCCTCAGGGGCTGGGCACTGCACACCCACCACCTGTGCGTCGGCAGGACTGTCCCCACGGTATACACGGGGGAGGCTGAGGTCAGAAGCCAGGTGTCTCAGGCCAGGCACGACCCTGGCCCAAGCTTGGACCACACCTGGCTCCGTGACACTCCAGCCTCGGAGTCCTTTGGGATCTGATACAAGTACAGACTTCACTCTCTTCCACAGGAGGCCTACATGCCGCCGCTCTGCTACCGCCATGTCTCTAGTGATTCCTGAGAAGTCTCAGCACATTTTGCGAGTACTCAACACAAACATCGATGGGCGGCGGAAAATACCTTTGCCATCACTGCCATTAAGGGTGTGGGGCGAAGGTATGCTCACGTGGTGTTGAGGAAAAAGCAGACATTGACCTCACCAAGAGGGCTGGAGAACTCACTGAAGATGAGGTTGCACATGTGGTCACCATTATGCAGAATCCACGACAGTACGAGATCCCAGACTGGTTCTTGACTAGACAGAGGATGTAAAGGATGGAAAATGCAGCCAGGTTCTGGCCCACGGTCTAGACAACAAGCTCCGGGAGGACCTGGAGCGACTGAAGAAGATCAGGGCCCTTAGGGGCTGCGCCACTTCTGGGGCCTTTGTGTCCGAGCCCAGCACACTAAGACCACTGGCCGCCGTGGCCGCACCGTGGGTGTATCTAAGAAGAAATGAGTCTGTAGGCCTTTTCTGTTAATAATAAATAGTTTATATACCTAAAACAAACAAACAAACAAAAAAAAAACAAGTTCAGACTTCACTGTAAAAGACGTGGTCACTGGCATTAATGGGCGGAATGTGCATGAATTCAGCGAGTCCCTGCCAATGGCCCACATGCTCTCCTCTCCGCCCCCTGCAGGCGGCTTCCCACCTCCCAGGTCCGCTGGACGGTCCTGGGGACCAGCACTCTACACGGGGCTCAGGAGGTCCCAGCTGGCCCATACGCCTGGCTGTGGGAAGCTCCTTAGCCCAACACGACCTCGCAGGACCTCACCCCCAGGGAGGACGAGTCCTTCTGGGGCTAGTGCACCTGCAGGGCAGGGGAAGGACTGCCCACACCTTCGCTCCAGCCTCCTGCTGCGAGGGAGAGCTCTGCAGGCGCTCTCCAGGAGGCCCCTGCCTGTGCTCAACCTCAAGATGGTGCAAAAGCCACACCCATCCTATTCTGAATTGACCTTTCCCCGGGCCAGTCTGTCTGTGTCCCTGGGCAGCATCACTGAGCCCCAGCCAGCCTCAGCTCTGTCCTCCGGAGGGTGACAGCCTGACCACACTCTGTGGTGGACAGTGGTGCTCATTAAATGCACTTTTCACTTAGGGCGTCTTCCACGTGGGATGGGTTTACCAGGAGGCAGCCCCGAGTGCCCAGGGCCCTGTGTGCACCGCTGACGGATGCCGGCTTCCCCGCCAGCTAGCAGCCGCAGATCCTCAGGCTGTCTCTCCAGAGCGTCTTGAACATGGACCCCCGAAACTTCCCGGGGACTGCACACGATGTATGTACATTTATTTTTATTTTTTAGTTGTAGATGGACACAATATCTTTATTTTATTTATGTTTTTTATGCGGTGCTGAGAATCGAACCCAGTGCCTCACATGTGCTCGGCGAACGCTTTATTGCTGAGCCACAACCCCAGCCCTGCATGTGCATTTTCGAAGGTATGAAACATGGGACATGGCATGGTTCTCATAGTCCATGCACATCAGGAAGCCCTATCAAAGTGGGGATTTCCCCCATTTTCCACTGGTGCATCACAGTGGTGCACACTGGTGGGACTCGTTGCTACGTGACTGGACGTGCGCACAGCGTGACGGCGTAACCGGCCAATATCCCTCCCCGGCGCGCCCCCCCTCCCTCAGTCCCCCAGGCCCTGTCCTCTGCTACCTCCTGTGACTTCAGGAGACCCACCCCCAGTGTTGTTTTCCTCTTTCCTCTCCAGCTTCCGAATATGAGAGAAGACGTGTCCCTTGACCTTCTGAGTCGGACTCACGTCACTTAACCTGGGAGTCTCTCGTTCCATCCATTTTCCCCGGAAATGCCACAATTCATCCTCCTGATGGCCGATGACACTCCACTGAGCGTGTGCCACCTTGTCTCCACCCATCCGCCCAGTGGCGGACGCCTGGGCTGGCGCCGCGGCGTGGCTGCCGTGGGCACAGGCGTGCTGTCTCACTCAGCACCAGGCCCGACCCTTCAGGAGAACCCGGGTGCAGCGGGTCGCGTGTGGCCTGGTCCTTGAGGACCTCCACGCTGCCTTCCATGGTGGGTCTGCTAGTCCACAGCCCACCAACAGTGTGAAGTGTCCCTTTCTCCCCACATCTTCTCTTGCATTTATTATTGTTTGTATTCTTTTTTTTGAACTCAGGGGCACTCGACCACTGGGCCACATCCCCAGCCCTTTTTTGTATTTTATTAGAGACAGGGTCTCACTGAGTTGCTAAGTGCCTCACCATTGCTGAGGCTGGCATTGAACTCGCGATCCTCCTGCCTCAGCCTCCCAAGTGCTGGGATTACAGGTGTGTGCCACCGCGCCTGGCTTGTTTATATTCTTTTTAAAAAAATATTTATTTATTTGCTTTAGTTGTACATGATGCAATGCATTTATGTTTACGTGGTGCTGAGGATCGAACCTGGGCCGTGCACGTGCTAGGCGAGCGCTCTACCACTGAGTCACAACCCCAGCTGTAAGCTGCCTGTCGTGGCCAGCCACAACGCCGCGGGAGGAAAACTCTCGGAGGCAGAGTAAAGATACTACTACTTTTACTTCTACTTTCTTAGAGAGAGCTTAGAGAGAGAAAGAAAGATTTTTCTTCTTCTTAGAAAGAGCTTAGAGAGAAAGATTAGAGATAGCTTTTTCTTCTTAGAGCTTAGAGAGAAAGAGAGAGAGCTTGAAAGAGAGAGATTTCTTCTTTAGAGAGAGAGAGAGCTTAGCTTAGAGCTTAGAGAGAAAGATAGAGCTTTTCTGTCCGAACTCTTACATTCTGGCCGCTCTGATTCTTTTCTTCTTCTCCGACCCGAACTCTTCTTCTGAGCGACCAAGCGACTGCACGACTGACTGAATGAATTCATTCTTCTCCTGACTCCGACCGCTTTCACCCGGTTATATACCTTTAGCTTTGCGGGTGCCTCACGTGCATTTACAGGTGCGTCACATACATACTTATTATCAGGTGGAACTTATGGCTTCCAGCTGACCGCAATAGCCATCTCCCTAATTGGGGCTCCTTCACCCAGCCCTTGTTTATATTCTTAATGGCTGCTCTTCTGATTGGAGAGAGATGAAATTTCAGTGTAGTTTTGATTTGCATTTCCTAATTGCTAATGATGGTGCACATTCTTTCACACATTTGCTGGCCATTTGTATTTCTCCTATTGAGAAGTCTGTGTCGTTCATTTGCCCGTTTATCAATTGGGTTATTTGATTTTTTGGTGTGAAGTGTTCTGAGTTCTTTATGTATTCTAGATACTAATCCTCTGTCAGAGAGCAGCTCGCAAAGATTCCTCCCACTCTGTGCGGTCTCTCTTCACATCCCTCAGTGTTTCCTTTGCTGTTCAGAAGCTTTTTAGTTTGATGCTGACCCATCTATTAACTCTTGGCATTATTTCTGAGCTTTAGGGTGCTGCTGAGAAAGTCACCACCTGTGCCTAAAGCTGGAGTGGTGACCTGTGTTTTCTTCTAGGAGGAGCATCGTTTCCCATCCAGTTCTGCGGTCTTCGATGCATTCTGAGTTGGTTTCCAGGCGGGGTGAGAGGGGAGGGTCTGGGCTCCTCCCTCTGCACGGGGACATGGTTGTCCTGGCACCGTTTGTTCACAAGGCTGCCTTTTCTCCAGTGTGACTTGTGGCGCCTTCGCTGAAGGAGCCCTAATTAGGAAGGGCTGTTGTAGCTAGCTGGAAGCCATGGGGTTCCACCTGATATGTATGTGACGCACCTGTAGGCACCCGCAAACCTGAAGGTATATAACCGGTGAAAGCGGTCCGAGTTAGGAGAACGAATTCATTCGGTCCGTCGGGCAGTCACTCGGTCGGTCAGAAGAATCAGAGCGGCCAGAACGTAGGCAGAGCGGTTACAGAAGAGAAACCAGATAGAAGAAGTAATGACTGGTCAGAGTTAGGCCGAGGCTCCAGAGGACTGGTCAGAGTAAGGCCGAGGCTCCCGAGGAAGACAGAAGACAGAAGAAGGAAGAAAGAAGAGAGAAGAAAGAAGCTCTAGTCTTTCTCTAAGCTAAGCTCTATCTTTCTTTAAGCTACTCTACTCTAAGCTAAGAAGAAAAGCTAAGCTCTATCTTTCTTTACTCTAAGCTACTCTACTCTAAGCTAAGAAAAAAAAATCTTTCTTTCCCTCTCTAAGCTCTAAGACAGAAGAAGGAAGAAAGAAGAGAGAAGAAAGAAGCTCTAATCTTTCTCTAAGCTAAGCTCTAAGCTCTATCTTTCTTTCTCTCTAAGACTCTAAGCTAAGAAGACAAGAAGAAAAGCTCGCTTTAATCTTTCTCTCTAAAAATCTTTCTTTCCCTCTCTAAGCTCTAAGAAAGTAGAAGTAAAAGTAGTAAAAGCTATACTCTGCCTCCGAGAATTTTCCTCCCGTGGCGGCGCCGTGGCTGGCCGTGACAGGCAGCTTACAAATGGTGGTCCGTCCGGGGCTCGGCAGGCAGAGAAGAAAAGCTAAGAAATAAGAGCAATGAAAAAGCATAGCCTCAGACTCAGTTGAGACCAGCAAAAAGAGTAGAAACAAGAGAGCATAGCCTCTGACTCAGTTGAGGCCAGTTAAGAATTAAGCTGAAGCAGAGTAGCCGGCCAAAAGCCGAAAAAAGCCGAAGCGAGCCGGCCAAAAGCCGAAGCAGAGTAGCCAGCCAAAAGCCATAAAAAATATAGAGAAAAAGCCTTGAGCTTTAGTATAAAGAAAAAAGCCATGAGCTTAAAAGAAAATAGAGAATTAAATAGCATGGTAAAAACCATGCAGGAAAAAAAAAAAAAAGCCCATTGAGCTTTGGCAAGAAAGCCATAAAGAAAAATAAAGAAGAGGAGAAAAAAAAAAAAAAAAAAAAAGTCAAAGCCGCTTATGCAATTGTGCTTAACTAGGTGCGTTAGCTGCTCCTCAGCATTAGGCTTCCTTAAAGCCACAGCACCTTCTCAAAAAGGGCTCAAATATCCACCCTTTCAAAAATAAAAGGTGAAAAGCTAGGTAGGGACAAGAAAATAAAAGAAAATAGAGAAAATAAAATAGAGAAAATAGAACAAAAGCACCTTTTTAAACTAAAGGGAAGGAATATGAAGGAGCCCTAATTAGGAAGGGCTGTTGTAGCTAGCTGGAAGCCATGGGTTCCACCTGATATGTATGTGACGCACCTGTAGGCACCCGCAAACCTGAAGGTATATAACCGGGTGAAAGCGGTCCGAGTTAGGAGAACGGAGAATTCAGTCAGCCGGGCAGTCACTCGGTCGGTCAGAAGAATCAGAGCGGCCCAGAACGTAGGCAGAGCGGTTACAGAAGAGAAACCAGATAGAAGAAGTAATGACTGGCCAGAGTTTAGGCCGAGGCTCCCTGAGGAAGACAGAAGACAGAAGAAAGAGAAGAAGGAAGAAAGAAGAGAGAAGAAAGGCAAGCTCTAATCTTTCTCTAAGCTAAGCTCTACTCTAATGAAGGAGCCCTAATTAGGAAGGGCTGTTGTAGCTAGCTGGAAGCCATGGGTTCCACCTGATATGTATGTGACGCACCTGTAGGCACCCGCAAACCTGAAGGTATATAACCGGGTGAAAGCGGTCCGAGTTAGGAGAACGAATTCATTCGGTCCGTCGGGCAGTCACTCGGTCGGTCAGAAGAATCAGAGCGGCCAGAACGTAGGCAGAGCGGTTACAGAAGAGAAACCAGATAGAAGAAGTAATGACTGGTCAGAGTTAGGCCGAGGCTCCAGAGGACTGGTCAGAGTAAGGCCGAGGCTCCCGAGGAAGACAGAAGACAGAAGAAGGAAGAAAGAAGAGAGAAGAAAGAAGCTCTAGTCTTTCTCTAAGCTAAGCTCTATCTTTCTTTAAGCTACTCTACTCTAAGCTAAGAAGAAAAGCTAAGCTCTATCTTTCTTTACTCTAAGCTACTCTACTCTAAGCTAAGAAAAAAAATCTTTCTTTCCCTCTCTAAGCTCTAAGACAGAAGAAGGAAGAAAGAAGAGAGAAGAAAGAAGCTCTAATCTTTCTCTAAGCTAAGCTCTAAGCTCTATCTTTCTTTCTCTCTAAGACTCTAAGCTAAGAAGACAAGAAGAAAAGCTCGCTTTAATCTTTCTCTCTAAAAATCTTTCTTTCCCTCTCTAAGCTCTAAGAAAGTAGAAGTAAAAGTAGTAAAAGCTATACTCTGCCTCCGAGAATTTTCCTCCCGTGGCGGCGCCGTGGCTGGCCGTGACAGGCAGCTTACAAATGGTGGTCCGTCCGGGGCTCGGCAGGCAGAGAAGAAAAGCTAAGAAATAAGAGCAATGAAAAAGCATAGCCTCAGACTCAGTTGAGACCAGCAAAAAGAGTAGAAACAAGAGAGCATAGCCTCTGACTCAGTTGAGGCCAGTTAAGAATTAAGCTGAAGCAGAGTAGCCGGCCAAAAGCCGAAAAAAGCCGAAGCGAGCCGGCCAAAAGCCGAAGCAGAGTAGCCAGCCAAAAGCCATAAAAAATATAGAGAAAAAGCCTTGAGCTTTAGTATAAAGAAAAAAGCCATGAGCTTAAAAGAAAATAGAGAATTAAATAGCATGGTAAAAACCATGCAGGAAAAAAAAAAAAAAAGCCATTGAGCTTTGGCAAGAAAGCCATAAAGAAAAATAAAGAAGAGGAGAAAAAAAAAAAAAAAAAAAAAAAGTCAAAGCCGCTTATGCAATTGTGCTTAACTAGGTGCGTTAGCTGCTCCTCAGCATTAGGCTTCCTTAAAGCCACAGCACCTTCTCAAAAAGGGCTCAAATATCCACCCTTTCAAAAATAAAAGGTGAAAAGCTAGGTAGGGACAAGAAAATAAAAGAAAATAGAGAAAATAAAATAGAGAAAATAGAACAAAAGCACCTTTTTAAACTAAAGGGAAGGAATATGAAGGAGCCCTAATTAGGAAGGGCTGTTGTAGCTAGCTGGAAGCCATGGGTTCCACCTGATATGTATGTGACGCACCTGTAGGCACCCGCAAACCTGAAGGTATATAACCGGGTGAAAGCGGTCCGAGTTAGGAGAACGGAGAATTCAGTCAGCCGGGCAGTCACTCGGTCGGTCAGAAGAATCAGAGCGGCCAGAACGTAGGCAGAGCGGTTACAGAAGAGAAACCAGATAGAAGAAGTAATGACTGGCCAGAGTTAGGCCGAGGCTCCTGAGGAAGACAGAAGACAGAAGAAAGAAGAAGGAAGAAAGAAGAGAGAAGAAAGAAGCTCTAATCTTTCTCTAAGCTAAGCTCTACTCTAAGCTAAGAAGACAAGAAGAAAAGCTCGCTCTAATCTTTCTCTCTAAAAATCTTTCTTTCCCTCTCTAAGCTCTCTCTAAGAAAGTAGAAGTAAAAGTAGTAAAAGCTTAACTCTGCCTCCGAGAGTTTTTCCTCCCGGTTTTCGGTACCAGGTAGCATACACTTCGCCAGGGATCAGATGCCTGCAGGGGTGTGGGCTCATCTCTGTGCCCTCTATTCTGCACCCGTGGTCTGTGTGTCTGGTTTTGTGCCGGTGCCATGCCGCTTTTGTTATCAAAGTGGGAATTTTAAAATGCTGAGTAAAAGATGCACCGCTGCCTTCTTTGTGCTGACTGTGATGGTCTCCATCATTGCCGACTCGCATCTCCAGGTGAGATGTGGATGTGGGGTGAGGGTCAGGGTTGACGACACTGCGCTCTCCGTCTGTATGTCCGGAGGCTCCCTGGGAGCTGGTGCTGGTGGCTGTCCTCTTTGCTGGTCCAGCCGAGTGGCAGTCTTTGTTTCGCTTCAGGAAGAGTCTGATGAGGAGCGAGGCTCAGGGGGAGGACGGCCGGCTCTGCCGATTTCCGGCTGTCCACCCGGGCGCCATGCGTGGTGTTTGGGCTCTGCACTGCTTCTTAGCAGGAGTCCGTGTGAGGCCTGTGTCCAACTCAGGGTCAGCAAAGCAAACCCACTCTGCTAAGCTGACACTTAACCCCTGCGTGCCGCCATATTCCCAGGGCCAGCAGGTGGCGGACAGGACTCTGTGTGAAACTCCTGCTCTTCCCACAGGGCTTGCCGGGTGACTGGTGAGCAGTGGCCATCCATAACATGGCCACGCCTGGGGCAACAGGGCTCCCCACTGCCCTTCCAGTCCCTCGGCACCGCTAGTGCCCTGTGTCCTCTCTGCCAAGCCAGCTGCCGTGTCTTATGGTTTTGCCGAGACTGTCACATACAGAGAGCCCATGTCTGTCGCCGCCTGAAGCGATGGCCGCTTGGAGCAGCAAAGCCGCGGGAATAAGTTCAGAGGCAGACTGGAAACAAACAGGATCTTTATTCTGTCAGCTTCTCTCTCTGGCTCTACCAACTCTAACCCGTACCACACACCAGCAAACAACCAACAACCAAAATGGCCCCGACCCGCTCCGCGCTCGGCCCAAGTCTCTCGAGATCCCGGCCAAGTCTCGTGAGACTACGGAAGGCGGCAATGTCCAAAACTCCATGGCCCGAAGTCAACCGCAATCAATAGCCATCTCCCCAAACAAGGCTCCTGCACATGTCCACCCAGAGACGGTGTGAGTGAAGCCCAATCTCACTCTTAGTCTTAAGAAATAACCTAGTACCGGGGCTGGGTTGTGGCTCAGCAGTAGGCAGAGCGCTTGCCTAGCATGTGTGAGATGCTGGGTTCGATCCTCAGCACACGTGAAAAATAAATAAATAAAATGAAGGTATTGTGTCCAACTACAACTAAAATACATATAGTAAAAAAAAAAAAAAAAAAAAAGAGCCGGGCGCGGTGGCGCACGCCTGTAATCCCAGCACTTTGGGAGGCTGAGGCAGGAGGATCGTGGGTTCAAAGCCAGCCTCCACAATGGCGAGGCACTCAGCAACTCAGTGAGACCCTGTCTCTAATAAAATACAAAAAAGGGCTGGGATGTGACCCAGTGGTTGAGTGCCCCTGAGTTCAATCCCCGGTACCACAAAAAAAAAAAAAAAAAAAAAAAAAAAAAAAGAGAGAGAAAGAAAGAAAGAATCTGGTACCTTCTCCCCGGGCAGCCCAGTCCTCAGCCCATCAGCTGCCCCCAGTGTGGTGCTGCCCTGGAGTGTGGAGAGCAGGGGCCTCTAATGCAGGTTGGGTCACCTCCAGGCAGGCTTGCTCTGTGTCCACTGTTGCAGGCGGAAGGTATCCCCGGAGACACCCCAGAATCTGCAGGTGTGACCCTCACTTGGCAAAAAGGATGTAGCAGGTGTAATTAAATTAAGGATCTTTAGTTGGGCACAGTGGTGCACGCCTGTAATCCCAGCCATTCTGGAGGCTGAGGCAGGAGGATCACGAGTTCAAATCCAGCCTCAGCAAAAGTGAGGTGCTGGGCTGGGGTTGTAGCTCAGTGGTAGAGTGCTTGCCCAGCATGTGTGAGGCACTGGGTTCAATTCTCATCACCACATATGAATAAATGAAATAAAAGCCCATCAACAACTAAAATGTATCTTTAAAAAAAAAAAAAGTGAGACTCCAAGCAACTCAGTGAGACCCTGTCTCTAAATAAAATACAAAATAGGGCTGGGATGTGGCTCAGTGGTCACGGGCCCCTGGGTTCAATCACCAGTACCAAAAAATAAAAAAATAAGGATCTTCAGCCAGGGGATTGTCCTGGTTATCCAGCACGCCCGATCAAAGCACAGGAGTCCTTAAAAGAGGGACAGGGTCTAACGAAGGAGGGCTCAGAGCAATGCCCATTGGACACTGGTGGCCACTGGCTCGTACGCGACAGTCTCAGCAACAACCAGAAAACACCCAGGAAGCAGGAGCCAGGAGCCGAGGGTCGCAGGTGGATCAGGAAGAAGGAAGGCACAGGACACAGCCCGTCCTCCCCTCTGGAGCCTCCAGGGGAACTGCCCGGCCACACCTTGGTGTTCAACTCAGGGCACACACTCTGGACCCTGGACCTTCAAGACGGTGGAGAGTTTGTGTCGTTCTAAACCACGAAGGTTGTGGTCATTTGTCATGGTGACAATAAGGACCTGCTGGCCCAGCCAGGAGGAGTCCCTCAGACTTTCATTCCAGTCCTGGACAAGCGGGAGCGTCCAGAGGACAGCAGAGCCTGCCCCAGAGGGATGGGAAAGTCCCCCTGCCGAGGACACTCAGGTGCTGCGTTGCACAGAGCCCGGGCGCGCCACTCCAGGCCAAGGCAGGCACAGCCACCGCGTGCGAAGTGGGTGGGGACGGCCCAGCTCAAGGAGCCTGGACTTGGCCCCAGTTGTCCTGGACTGTCCAGAGGCGGTGACAGTGGAGGCCCCTGGAGCCAGCAGCGTGTCAGGTGCTCAGTGCTCCGGGTCCTCGCGGCGCCCAGCAGTGCCCAGCCCTGGGGTAGGCAGAGCCACGCACAGAGCGGGCGAGTGAGAGAGGACAGCGGCACCCAGCCACACAGACCTGGACGTGGACACAGGGCCCTGGGCTTCCCTCGCCGCCCCTCACTCACGCCTCGAGCCCCCGTGGAGAGGGGCAGCCTGTTCTGGCACAACCTCTTCGGGCCCAGGGCCCAGGGGGCGGTGCGGAGGCCGTGGTGAGAGGACAGTGCTGCCCACGGCGTCCTCGTCCTGGCCAGCTGTGGTCAGCGCGCAGCCTGCCCCAAACTTCCTCAGACGCAGCTGGGCCACGCCGGCCTCGCTCCCCTCCTCAGCCCTGCACCACAGGTGAAGGGAGGAGGCCAGGAGAGGCCGCCCGCCCGCCACCCACGGGCTGACCTGGGGCTGGGAGGAGCTGGAAGGAGCTGGAGGCCTTGGGCCAGTGTCGGCCCCGCCTGGAAGGAGCGACGGGAGCCCCACAGCACTGGACGGCGGGGGGCCGAGGAGCGCTACTCCAGTGAGGCTGGTGACAGTGAAAGGGCAGGGACACCATGGTGTCAGCCCTGCCCCGCCGCTGGGGGCAGATCCAGAGGACAGAGATTTGGGGTCAGGAACCTGACACTATCGCCTTCCTTACGCAGACACAGGAGCTCTCCACCGCAGCACCCTCGTCTGCAGGCAGAACCCTGGCCGTTCTGGCCCCTGGCCTGTTGCACAGCCACAGCCAGAGAGGGTAGCCTGGTGGGTCGGGGTGGTCCTAGCGACTCTGTTCCTCTGGCCCACAGTGGGTTTAAGCCCGACCAGGTGTCTGAAGAGTGGGTGCCTCTTAGAACTGGTGCGTGGGAGAGGCAGGCTTTCCGAGCTGCTGGGTGGGGGGAGACCTGAAAGAGCTGTGGTCCCTGGAGAGCGTGAGGAGACCAGCGGGGCTGGGCGGCACATGAAGGACGCAGCACGTTAGGACGGGCAGAGCGGGCTCCTGGTGGCATCCTGGAGCCTATGAGTTACCGACTCAGGACTTCCTGGGAACAGGCTTCCCAACTGTCTGAGCCTTCGAGGTGCATTGTGTGGCACGTGCTAGAAGCACCCTCCACGATGCAGGGCTGTGACGAGAACGAAGTCCCACTAAGTCCTAGATGCCCACCAAAATGCCTGGGGCTTGGGGCACCCCCTTGAGAAGCAAGCACAGCAAACCATGGTGTCTCTGGTGTCCTCGGTACACACAGGTTATGCTCCTGGCTGGAGGCCTGAGCGCCGTGTCGGGGCACGGTGTCCTGGTGTCCTGGCGTCCTGGAGCTCTGGGCCAGCTGACGAGGCTGAGCACCACCCTGCCTACTCACCAGTTACCACGCTGCCAAAGCACTGGGCTGAAGACCACGGCAGAACCACCAGTGCTGAGCCTCACACCTGTGCAGGCGGGCTGCAGGTCAGCTGGGCCAGGCTGGAGGCTCTCGACCCTCCAGCTGGGGCCTGCCGGTGTCCCAGCCAGGCTGGGCTCCGCAGGGACAGCTCTGCTCCGCACGTCTGGTCCTCCTCCTGGGGCCAGTGCAGAGCGGGGCAGGTGCCCTGGGGTGATGGCCCAGGCCAGAGAGCAAGCCGGGTCACACAGCTGGGTCAGCTCGGGCCCACGCTCTCCTCATCTCCGCTGCAGTTGTGGGTGGCCACTGACACGGCGCTGGCAAACTGGATTAAAGTGGAATCTGTGAGAGGCCTTCTCAGGAGGGAAAGCATTTGCTTCTCCTTGCATAAGGAGCAACCATTAATATTATTCCTTCCTCCTCTTTTCCTACATTGAATGCACAGCGTGATGTCTGAAGCTACAGCAACCATATTGCTCCTGTAAGGCAGAGTCAAGAGCTTCACCAACAGTTTTCCTGACATAACTGAGCATCATTGCTGGAGGAGCAACGTGACTCTGGATTTCCTGTCCTGTGAGGAAAAATAAACCCTATCTGTTCACGTTACTGTTCCTTACAGCCAAGAACTTTTCTCACTAAAACCCAAAAGCAACTAAGCAGGATAGTTCTGTAGCTGCCCTTCATGGACCATTGGAAGGGGTGGGACAGCAGTATACTGCATTTCAGTGCAGTCTCGTGGGTCACCCATTAACACACACATACTGATACCTTCTACAGACTAGTCACCGACAGCAAGCACCTGCCCTGCCCTCCGAGAGCCTCTCCTAGCAGGAGAAAAATGTCACCATATCCACAGCACAGAGAATCTTCTCCAACACACAGCAGATCCCAAACTGAAACGTTGAGAATCACGTCATTGATTTTCTGCACCAGTGGCCAGTTCTCAGGACAGGCCAAGCAGCGGGCTAGCTGGCTAGACCTGACGGTCCCTTCCCTTTTTAAATTTGCTTTTTAGCCAGGCATGGTGGCGCACACGCCTGTAATCCCAGCACTTGGGAGGCTGAGGCAGGAGGATCACGAGTTCAAAGCCTCAGCAATGGCGAGGCACTTAGCAACTCAGTGAGACCCTGTCTCTAATAAAATACAAAAAAAGGGCTGGGGATGTGGCCCAGTGGTCGAGTGCCCCTGAGTTCAATCCTCAGTACCAAAAAAAAAGAAAGAAAGAAAATTTGCTTTTTCATTTGCTAACTGAAGAGTTAATCCTGATGACCACTAAATTCTCTTCCAGCTCAAGTCTTTCCTATCCTGGGATTATTGCCATGTGATAAGGAAATATTAACAACGTTTTGGAAAAACCCCCACTTTGCAAGCACTGGGGTAAAAAGCACAGTTATACGTGACAAATCAAAATCAGTAGAGGAGCAGTGCAGAAGTGCTGGGGAGAAGCATTGCAGAGTGGGATTGGCAATCATTTAATAAGCTTCACCTGTGTACACAGTAGCTCTAGAGCAGGAAATTCAGGGTGACAGCACCCCACTGGCCTGTACTCAAAGAGCTTAGACTTCACCCAGCCCTGCTGTGTGTACACTGGGCTGGCCTTCCGCGGGGACACACCACTGTGACCTTATGGTGCTTCATAGCCAGTGCCGGTCCCAATGGCCCCTGTAGGAGTCCTGGTGAAAGCCACCCCACAGGTAAGCACGTGGGCAGGAGCTGGAGAGCTGGAGGTGTGCAGGGCCCACAGAGCCACCCAGGGCAGTGGCCTGGGAGATGTCAGGGCCACAGCCACCCCCAAGGTTTTGAGCTGAAACCAGATGTGTCTCACACAGACATCCACACAGGCATGTCCCAGAGCCGTGGTGGCAGGAGGGTCACTGGGTGCAGGGGACACAGGCTGTGTGATCCGCGTTCTGGCTCTCCTCGCAGGGCAGGTGGCCTCTCCCAGGCTCACTCCTCCGCTGTGGAAGGGTAAGGGGATGTTCTACTTGCAGGCCATGGGAGGGGCTGCAGCTGGCCGAGAGGCTCTGGCCCGATTCCAGATTCACCTGCATGGCCAGTGCCGCGGTCACCCTCCTGCCCCATAGCTTGCCTCCACCTTCGACCACGTCAGGGACCAGAGCAGCAGGAGCCGGGACGGGAGCCCTTGGTCTGATCCCCGAGCCTCCCCCACGGGCCACTGCCTCCTGCACAGGTGAGGACGATGATCTATTGATTTCAAAGCATGTCACCGGGGTGAAATGAGGTGTGGAAGGACTTTGTGCGCTGGCGTTTCTGCCCTTCCTGCTCTCGGTGCCAAAGCGCGTCCAGGCCCCGCTGGGCGGAGGGGCAGCGGGCGGCCAGCCGCAGCCCAGCCCGCCCTCGCTTCTGTCCTCCGCCAGACTCCCCGCCCCACGCCCAGGGCTGTCATCTGCGCGTGGGGACGAGACCGCAGTGCGCCCCGGAGGCGCGAGACCCCGCGAGCGAGCTCAGACTGTCCCCGTGCGCGGGACCCACTGAGGAGAGCAGGGGACCGCGACGCGTCCCCTCCGGAAAGTGGAGCCAATCCAGGGGGCGTGTCCTCACGCCCTCCGGGTGGGAGGCGCTTGCTGGGCATCGCGAGAGCGCGGCGGGCGCGGGAACTGGGACGGCGTCCCCCTCGCACAGGCTGCATGAGCGCTGTCACCACTGTCCCTGTCCCTGCGCGGGTCCCGCGGCATCCGAGCGCAGCGCAGCCGGCGAGCAGGCAGGCCCCTGCCCTGCCCTCCAGCCCTCCGCGAGGCGGGCACTTCCTAGCGCCTTCACCCCGGAAGGCTCGGGGACCCAGGCCGGGGCCAGGTGAGGCAGAGGTGGAGACCCCCGCCGTGACACGTCTGCAAGCCGAGGGCCACCAAAGACGGCCAGCGTTCCAGAGCTGGAGGAGGCTGGGATGGGTGCTCCGCAGACCCTCAGCAGGAGCCAGCCGGGGACACCTTGGTGTCAGACACAGCGACCAGAGTTGAGAGCTGGTTTCCACTGCTTCAAGTCCCAGCGTGTGATCACTTGTTTATAGCAGCCCTGGGACACTACTTAAAAAAAAAAAAAAAAAGTTCTAGTCTCTGATTGGCCCCAGGCCTCACCACGTACCAAGGCCTCCTGCCACCCCGTGCCTACCTCACCTGACTCTCCACCGCGCTCTAATTGGACACGCCTGGTGTAGTCGATGCACTTAGATAAGATGGGTTTTGAAAGCAGGTACCTTATAAGAGTAAATGTCAGATAGATCAGGGATCTAAAAATAGAAAAAGGAATAAGCAGAAAAAGTCCGAGCTAATTCCTTTACAATCTGGGTGTAGAGAAAGATTGTCTAACCATGACTCAAAATCCAGATGCAATAAAAGAAAAGATGAACACACGTATCGAGGGTAAAGTTGAAGAATCATTTTTGTGGTACAAACACCATCAACAGAATCAAAGGCAAATGAGGGATGGGGAAAGAACATTTTCAATGTAAATCACAGATAAAGGGATAATGTGACTAATACCTAAAGAACGAAAATCAAAAAATCGGGGGGAAATGAGACCAAAAACCTGATTGAAAAATGAGTAGAAAGCCGGGTGTGGTGGTGCATGCCTATAATCCCAGCAATTTAGGAGGCTGAGGCAGAAGGATCGCGGGTTTGCAGTCAACCTCAGCAATTTAGTCAGGCCCTAAGCAACTTATCGAGACCCTATCTCAATATATAAAAGGCTGGGAGTGCAAATCAGTGGCAAAATGACCCTGGGTTCAATTCCCAGTACCAGAAAAAAAAAAAAAAAAAAGAAAGAAAGAAAGAAAGAAAAGAGTCAACCATGAACAGGCAGCTTAAAGATACAAAGTGACATCCCATCTGGTTCTCTGACCCTGTCAGAAACCCCAGATCCTGTTATCATTTGATAAATGTTTCTGCTGGAATATAGCAAATTCTGCTGTCTGCAATTTACATGGCGGTGTGGGCTAGTTCCAGATATCGGCCCACCTAGAGGCACAAGCACTTTGCAACCTAGCTCACACAGCTTGTGGAGACAGCTTTAGAGGACTTCACTGGATGCCTTTCATTGTAACAAGAGGATCAGCTTCTGCTTAGCTACTTGGAAGGAGGGAGAGTGGTGGGTTGGCTGAGCTCTGATGTGCTTGTTTTAAAAGAAACCTCAGTATTTTGGAGTCACACCTTGCTGCCCAAACAGTGCATTATCTGCCTTAGGAATGTGTTTTTCACCCACATGTGAATCCGGCAACAGCTCGAGCTTCTCTGAGAGGCAGTGGGAGGCCACTCCCTAGCTTCTCCATGCAGCTGTGAAACTTGATGGGTCTCTGAACCCCTGCAGGAGAGTAGGGGGAGCAGGCGCGGTTCCGCTGGATGCCCAACACCAGGGACTGTCAACAGGCCACGGTTCACCCAGGCAGCCAGATTCTGCGCTGCCCCCCAGGCCACAATGTAGGGTCACTGATGCGGAAAGACATTGGGGATACACAAAGTGACAAGAGAGTTCACAAATATGGAGCACTGTCTTGCTTTCATAGAGTAACTAGGATTCCTACCATTTTTTTTGTAAATGTACCCATAAATGGGCTGGGATTGTGGCTCAGCGGCAGAGCGCTTGCCTCGCACGTGCGCGGCCCGGGTTCGATCCTCAGCACCACGTAAACATAAATGCATTGCATTGTGTACAACTAAAGTAAATAAATAAAATATTTTTAAAAATGTACCCATAAATATATAATTGTCTAGAAGAATCTTGAAATTGGCTGTGACTGAGAAGGTGTTTTTGTAACTTTTTATATTACTTTTCGGTGAGGTATAATATATTTACAAGAAGCAGATATTGCCTTGTAATCAGACAAAACAACAATGATTTATATAGGTTTTTAAAAATATTTATTTATTTGCTTTTAGTTGTACACAATGCCTTTATTTTTACGCGGTGTTCACGTGCTAGGCGAGCGCTCTACCGCTGAGCCACAACCCCAGCCCTACATAGGTTTTTAAATCTCTTATTTACTTGAAAATACTTCAGAAAGAAAATGTGTGATGCAAGGCGGGGCAGAACCAGCCGGTGAAATGGGACTGTCATCTGGGGTCTCTGCGGCCCACCCATGCCTGGCGGAGGCGAGGGAGGGATGGCCAGGACAGTGGGGTGGGCCACTTGGGCCACCCGGCGCAGTCAGGGCTCTAAAACAGAAGTTGTCCCTGCTGAAGCTGCCCCATGTGGGTGTGAGGGGGGGTCATCACGCCGTCCCTTACCTTTGGGGCATGTTTGGAACTTTCTATAATAAAAAGGAAAAATAAACAGACCCACACAACGCGGAGCACAGTGGGTCACCTGTTGACTGTTAGAGGACACCTTTGTTGTGGTACAAGACAGGGACACATGAGGAACCACAAACACCCAGCACAGCTAATGCTGCTGGACGCCACGGTGAGAGCCAGAGCCCTGGCTGGTGGCCTTGGTTCATGGTTCACCCTGGCTCAGCCTCTGCTCCCCATCTGTCAAGTAGGCTCATCACATATACTTGAAACTCTGATTATTACCATGATGGCTGTTGTTAATTGAAGCAGCTGGGGGGGGGGGGGGGGGGGGGCGGTGCTACAAGCAGGAGTGCCATGCCCCAAGAGTTGCTGACGCATGTCAGGACCACCAGGTTGCTAGCAAAGATGCAGATTCCAAGGCTGCATCTGCAGGGAGCTCACTCCCTCACTCCTTCTTTGGGGTCAGCTTAGCATTCTTGATTTTTTTTTTTTTTTTTTTTTTTTGGTACAAGGGATTGAACTCAGGGACACTTGGCCACTGGGCTACATCCCCAGCCCTTTTTTGGTATTTTGTTAGAGGCAGGGTCTCACTGAGTTGATAAGTGCCTCACCATTACTGAGGCTGGCTTTGAACTCGCAATCCTCCTGCCTCAGCCTCCCAAGTGCTGGGATTTTACAGGCGTGCGCCACCGCGCCCGGCAAGGATTCTTGATTTTAAAAAGCAGCCCAGGCGATGCCCTCTGGGGACCCACGGCATCCAGCCCAACACCAGACCCCCCCAGACTGCTGTGAACAAAGCTGTGTCACTGGTGGAAACCAGGGCTTGGCATCGCTTGGGGGCAATTGCCCATTTATGACTGCAGGTGGACTTTGTCAGCAATCATAGCTAGGAAGAACTGGCACCAATAAGACACCTTTGGAGTCTCCAGTTTGAAAAAAATAGCAAATGAACGATGGGTCATGTTTGTGATTTCCTTTGGGAGGGGCAGAGGCTGTGGATCATTGACCTAGGTCAGGCTCCGGTCCCAGTAAGAGCGGGCAGCATGGCCTGCCAGTGCCTTGAACGCTCCATGCCCATAAAAACAGGAATAAGGATGATGGCAACAGGACCTGCTGTACGGCATGGCATGACCACACGAGGGGCCAGGAGCCCAGGCACGCAACGAGAATCATCACTTTGGGGTTCTTGGGCCCTGAGCCTTGTCCATCAAAGGAGAGCAGGGTGTAGGCCGTGGGAAAGAGGGACCCACAGAGTCAACACCCTGAGGGCGCACCCCAGGAAAAGTCAGCCGCAGTGTGTGCAGAGGGCGTCCTCCTGTCCTCTCAGCGCACACGACGGACCCCACACTCACAGGGCGCTGACCTCAACTCTGCCTCCGCTGACCCAGTCACCACTGGGCCTCCACAGGCCTCGTCCTGGGCAGACTCTGGGTTAGAGGAGAAGCAGGTGTTGGCTGGGGAGGGACTTTGCACTTGGAACAGTAGGCGGTCTGTAGGCCCTCCTGGTCACCACCTGCAGCCATCCAAGTCAGAATCGCCAGTTTAGACACCAGAAGCAGCCCGTGCATATGTGTCATGCCTCTATTATAAAATAATCCTCTGGGGGCGGGGCTGGGGCTCAGCGGTAGAGCGCTCGCCTAGCACATACGAGGCGCTGGGTTCGATCCTCAGCACCACGTAAAAATAAATAAATAAGATAAAGGTATTGTGTCCAAATTCAGCTAAAAATACATTTTTAAAATATTTAGTTATTTGCTTTAGTTGTACACAATGCCTTTATTTTTACATGGTGCTGAGGATCGAACCCGGGCTGCACACGTGCTAGGCGAGCGCTCTACGCGGAGCCACATCCCCGGCCCTAAAAAATATTTTAAAAAAATTTGTCTGGGTCAATTTGTGGCTTCTTTTCTCAAAAATAAAGCAAGTCATGATGTAGTCCAGCCCCACAGAAGGGGCAGTTCCCCCTTCTCCCCAGTCTTGTGCCCAGACTTGTGGCCAAGGAATGAGGGTGCAGACAGACACATCCGGCTGCCCTAGATCAGCTCGTGCTCTGAGGACAGGCCTCTGTCCTGTCAGCACAGCCACCTGCCCAGTCAGGCCCAGGGCAGCTGGGCCCGCATGCCTGTTTGCTCAGCGCAAGGTGCCGCTGCCTGCACACGCAGCCCCACGCCCGCCTCCCTGCTTCCCCAGAACTGGCTGGAAGTTGTGGCACACCTTTGGACCCATCTGAGCCCGGGGCCCTCTCAGCCTCCGCCCAGGGGTCCCCAAGCCTTCCACTGTGCCAGTGGCTTCTGCAGAAGGGGCAGCAGATGTCAAGGCAGAGGTGGGGAATGCTGAAGCTGTCGGGGGTCACCTTGTGCGTGCTCAGAGGGGAGCAAGTGAGCGCCCAGAGCCCCTGTGGCAGGGGCTGTTGGGGAAGGAGCCTTGGGCTGCAAAGGTGGCACCTGGCACCAGCACCCAGAGCCTCAAGGCCAGCCAGCCTCCTCCTAAGGAGGAGCTGATGGACGAGTGGTCTCAGGCAAGGAGTCCAGGCGGTCATCTCCCCACAATGTGCACCCACCCTTCAAGACCCCCAAACCTGAAATGAGGTCTTGTCCTGTAGGGTAAGGACTTAATGTCCATTGAGAGCTGAATTAAGTGGAGCCAAACTGAAGTTTAGGGGGAAATGACACTGAATTGGTTTTCTGTGGGTGCTCTAACAAATGATTACAAAGAAGTGGGGGGGCTTAAAACAATAGATTCACCCTCCCCAGCTCTGGAGACCAGGAGTCCAAAGCCAAGGTGTAAGCAGGCTGAGCTCCCCTGAAGTTCTGCAGGGCCTTCCTGCCTCTCTCAGGGCAGGGTGCCTGGACATCGACCCCTTGGCTCCAATCTCTGCCTCTGTCTTCAAGTGGCCTTTCCCCTAAATCTCTGCAGGTTCTTTACTGTCTCCTGTAAGAAGAGTCCTGTTGAATCTAGGGCCTTTCCTAATCCAGTATATTCTTTTTTATTTTTTTAAATATTTATTTATTTACTTTAGTTGTACACAATGCAATGCATTTATGTTTACGTGGTGCTGAGGATCGAACCCGGGCCGCACATGTGCGAGGCGAGTGCTCTGCCGCTGAGCCACAACCCCAGCCCCCAGTATATTCTTGATCTTTACCTTAAATACATCTGCACAGACCTTGTTTCCAAATAAGGTCACGTCCTCGGGTTCTTGGTAAACAGGGAATTTGGGGGGGATGCTAGTCATCTCAGTGTGACATTAAATAGCAACGGCACAGCAAGAATTGACAAGAAGGCAGTTGGGAGCCGGGGAGACCTGGATCCAGTGTTCTGCAGCTCGGGCCTCTGCTGTCCCGGGTCGCAAGGACTTCTGGTCAGCATCTCTGACTGCTGGTGCCAGCTGGAAGCCGGGTTCCTGGCTCCCTTTCACAGATGAGCAGACTGAGGCTCAGAGGGGTTGAATGAATGGCCCAAGCCACAGAGTTGGGACTGGCATCCAGGTGTGCATGGTGCTGCTGGGGCTGGATTGGAGGAGCCTCTGGCAGTGAGAAGGCCCGAGATGCTTCTGTTCAGGGGCCTCCTCTGTCGAGAGGACAGTTGTTCCTGTGCTTACTCAGATCTTAGATTTTGGAATGTGACCACTTCCCTGGAATCACATGAAAGAACGAGGCCCAAGAAAACAAGGACTGACTCAATCGTTGGTTGTGGGGACACCCAACAGACCCCAGATGCCCCTGTGCTGTTGGAAGCCGCCTGGCTCTGACTCCATGCCCCTTCTCCCAGGACTGACCAGAGCCGGGGCTGGCTCCTGGGAAACAGGCCTGATGGGCAGGGGCAGGAGGGGCTAGGTGCTGCCTCACCCAGCAGGGCCCACCCCAACACAGGAGGACCCAGGACAGAAGGTCCCTAGAAGTTCTCAGCACCCTGGACCATACCCTGGAGGAATTCATTCACTGTTCAACACATCCCCTTCGAACCCCAGAACCAGGCTGGGCGCTCTGCCCAGAGGGCGCCCCAAGGCCGGCACATCTGGCTGCCACAGGAGAGCCAGGCCTCGTCTCCAGGACGTCAAAGGACACCTTCTGGGGGGAGGGCGAGGGGGAACCCTCCTTACTCCGACCCGAGTTGCAAGAAGTGGGGGATCCTGAAGTTGTGGAATTGAGAGGTGGGACTACGCCGGGCTCCCTTCCCCCAGCCGGCAATACCGGCCAATGTAAATTCCAGGGGCAGTGGCCGCAGCACTCTTGTACTCCCTGCCAGGTCCTCCCTGACCATTGGCCCGTGTGTTTGCATTTTCTCCGTTCGCCGAGGAGGTGGCAGGCTGAAAGAAGAGGGACTGATGACAGGCGACTGATAGACTCTGTCTGGTCAAGGATTTTGGAGAGGGCTTACTCCTCCCATCACCCCACCCCCAGGCAGGCAGGCCGCCTAAAAAATGCAGGTGCGGGCCCTCTGTGAGCTCACCACCTTCTCACAAGCCCCCTGTGGCGATTATTATTACCCTCTATTTTCCGGGGAGGCGCCCAGGGCTCAGAGAGGCCAAGTGACTTGCCCAAGGTCACACAGTTCAGCAGAGGCAGATAGGGAGTTGGAACGCGCGTCTCCCGAGCCCCGCTCCAGCAGCTCTTTCAAGACGGCCGCCACCTTCCCGGGATACTGCTCAGGAATAAAGCAGGAAGGCCCAGCTCCTGGCTTTCCCCCAAAAACAAGGCTCCGCGCAAATCTGAGGGAACAAAAGCGACCAGAAATCCGCCCCGGGTTTTCCGCCTCGCCGACCCTGGCCAACCAATCGGGTGGCGCCGGCCGCCGGGGGGAGAGAGGGGGCGGTTCCAATGTGATAGACAGCCCCTGTGGAGGCGTGGCCGAAGCGCAGGCGAATCGGGTGGCGGGGCCGGAACAATCCGGGGCCGAGGCCCCGCGGCAGGGCCAATCAGCGCGGGGGGCGGGCCCGGCCGGCCCGGGCTGTCGCGAGAGGCGGCCACCCCGCCCACTTGTGCTGGCCGCCGCCGCCGTGCGCGAGCGCGCTGCTCCTCGGCTCCGACGGCCCGGCGGCCGCGCTCGGCCCGATCCGTCCGCGGCAGCGTCGAGCCGAGCGGCGGCTGCGGCCGGATCCCTCCGCCGCGTCCGCGAGCCCGCAGCGGCCCGCGGCCCGCGCTCCGAGGCGGCGACGCCGCGCGGCCCGGGTTAACGGCCGGCCTGGGCGCAGGCGCGGGCGGCGGCATGGCCGGGGCGGCTCCGTCGGGGGGCGGCCCGCAGTGACAGACCCTGCGGCGCGGGGGGAGATGGGGGCGGCCGCCTCCCGGGCGACGACGACGACGAGGAGCAGCCGCCGCCGCCGCGCACCGGCCGCCACTGGGGACGGGCGCGGGCAGGGAGCCTCCCCGTGAGCGGGGGGCCCGAGGCCTCTCGCCGCCCCCGGCCGCCCCGGTCCCGGCCGCCCCGGGCCCCCCCGGCCCGCGCGCGCCCGCCCGCCGGCCCCTGGCGGGGGGCTCGCCCGGCCCGCGCGCGCCCGGCCCCCGCCCCCGCCCCCGCCCCCGCCCCGGCGCCGGCGCGTCCCGCGGCGCCCGCCCGGCCTCACCCAGCCCCAGCCCCAGCCCCAGCGCCGGCCCCGGCACGCGCGCCCCCGGCCCCGGCGCTCCCCGGCCGCGGCCCCCCGCAGCCCCCGGCCGCCCCCGCGCGGCCCCCGGCCCCGGGTCGCGGCGCCGCGCGGGAGGCAGCATGGTGGAGAAGCGCTGCCCGCTGCAGAGGGACGGCGTGTACCGCTGGTTCTCGGAGCTGCCGTCGCCGCAGCGCGTGGAGTTCCTGTGCGGCCTGCTGGACCTGTGCATCCCGCTCGAGCTGCGCTTTCTCGGCTCGTGCCTCGAGGACCTGGCGCGCAAGGACTACCACTCGCTGCGCGACTCGGAGATCAAGGCCAACAACCCGGCCGACCTGGGCAGCCTCACCAACCTGACGGACGAGGTGGTGCGCAGCAAGCTGCTGGTGTCACTGGCGCTGTTGGGCTCGGAGCAGCGCGAGGCGGCGGGCGTGCTCTACCGCACGCTCACGCACATCGACTCCATCATCCACAACTACGGGCTGCAGCTCAACGAGGGCCGCACTGGCGATGAGTTCCTGCTGCTTTTCACCATGGCCTCTAACCACCCGGCCTTCAGTTTCCATCAGAAGCAGGTCCTGCGTCAGGAACTCACGCAAATCCAGAGCAGTCTGAGCGGCGGCGGAGGCAGCGGCGGGGGTCCTGGGGGCAAGAGCGCTCCCGGGCCTGGCGGCGCTCTGCCCACCTGTCCGGCCTGCCACAAGGTGCGTGCATGCCCGCGCTCGGGGATGGTGAGGACTGGAAGCGGCCAGAACGGTTTTGCACCGAAGCCCGTACCCTGTGCCTCCACCCAGGCTTCAACCCCCACCCCGAGATCTGCACCCTAAGGCCCCACCCCTGGCCCCCATTTGGGAGTCCAAGTCTGTCCCCAGTTCTCACTTCGCATCCCAAGGCCCCATCCCAGGCCTTCTACCGGTGCCCCAAGTCCGCATCCTAAACAGTGGTTGCCCACCCTCACTGTGACCCTTTGGGTTGTGGCGGGGAGGGAGCGCGCCTGCGGTCAGAGTTCCTGGCCTCTTTGTCCTGTTTCACATCATTGGCTAGAAACGCGATAAAGCCTTTGTCCCCTTAATTGGGCTCTTGGGTGACAGATAACCGTACTTTGTATCGCCTTGATTTCTCCAAATCTGGTGTTTATTACCAGAAAAGAAAGGACTCGGGTCCGCGCCAGAAGTCAGGGCGAGGTGGAGCTGAGAAGGCGCTAGAACCTTGGTTGCGATGGGGCCTGGTCCCTGCTGCTGGGCCTGCCCGGCACAGGTGTCCGAGGTGGCTGTGCACGCAGGTCTTGGCAGGTCCGCCTGTGCGCGCGCGAATACTAGGAGTACGATGTGCTCGAGGACGTGTAGACGTGTGTGCGTGCTTTGTGTGTATCTGTGAGTGTGTGTGTGCCGTGGATGTGTGTGTCTGGTTGTCAGGAGCCAGGCTACTACTGTAACTGAGAATTTCGGAGCCTGGACTCCATCCCGCCCAAGAGTTATTATCAAGAGTTATTATTGGGGAGCCCACCTTGGACAGGAATGGAACAGGCAACCCCGGGTCTTGGGTTAACTTACAGATCTTCAGCCTCCACGTTGAACTGGAAGGGCCAGGTCCTCCACTCAGAAATGCAAACTTTTTTTTTTTTTTTTTTTTTTTGTGGTACCGGGGATTGAACTCAGGGGCACTCGACCACTGGGCCACATCCCCAGCCCTTTTTTGTATTTTATTTAGAGACAGGGTCTCACTGAGTTGCTAAGTGCCTCGCCATTGCTGAGGCTGGCTTTGAACTCGCGATCCTCCTGTCTCAGCCTCCCAAAGTGCTGGGATTACAGGCGTGTGCCACCGCGCCCGGCTAAACTTTTTTTTTTTTTAAAATATTTATTTATTTACTTTAGTTGTACACAATGCAATGCATTTATGTTTTACGTGGTGCTGAGGATCGAACCTGGGCCGCGCACATGCTAGGCGAGCACTCTGCCGCTGAGCCACAACCCCAGCCCCCCAGAAATGCAAACTTTTTGTTTAAATATTTCAAAAGTGCTTAAATACAAAGTGTTTGGGGCTCATACCATTTTTATCAGCCTCCTGGGGTGCAGTGCCAAAATTTTGCTGCTAGAGAAAAGGCTTCTCTGACCAGGTGTGGTGTGCACTTAGGTCACATACTGGGTTTCTCTGGAAGGTGGGAGGGCACAGTCAGGGCCAGTCTGCCCAGTGCCCTTTGCAGCGTCTTTGAGCTCTCGACGTGACAGCCTCTGTGGAGCGGCAGTGAAGACTGTCAGCGAGTGGGGTCCTTTGCGTCCTCTAAGCCTTGTGGCTTCCCCCCCCACCCGTCTTCCTCTAGGAAGTGGTTGTGGTCCATGCGTTGGTTTTTATTGCTGTTGAAACGTTTCGGCGACACTTCCTCCTGAGACTATGGCTTTCTTTCTAAGCGTGGTTCCTAGATTCCATGTTGTGTATGGGGCAGAAAAGTGTCGAGCCACTGTGAATAGGAGAAATGGGGCCTAGGAAGTGTGGTGTTGGCATTAAGGTCTGTCAGCTTCGAGGTGCTGGTGAGTTGTCACTTGCCCATGAACTCTGTCGCTTGTGGCCACCCCCTTGCTGTTAGTCCTCTTTCTGCCAGCCACTCATGATGGTGTCCCTCTGAGGGGCTGTGCGTGGTGTGTGCGAGACACCGCATTGTGGAAGGCAGTGGCTAGCGGTTCTTCTATAGGGCAACGAAGTCATTCCAGAACAAAAGTGTCTTTTACGAGTGCTCCTGTCTAGTGGGACTCCCTTTGACAAGGTGAGGGGCTGATCTGTTCCTCCTCCACCCCCCCTTGGAGGCCCTGAGCACTGACTTTACCAGCTTTTGTGACCTCTGCCAGAAAGCGCAACTCAGCGTCTCCCTGTGACACTGCAGCAGGCCCACCTTGAGGACTGTCAGGTGACATGTGTGAAGCCCAGCAGATGGTCCCTGGTGCTTCCCTCTCCTCCCTGACTGCCCGGCTGTTTAAAGTCATTTTCACAGAGGTGCGCTTTGCGCGAGTTGGAGATGTTTTGTTGTGAGTGTTGGTGTTTTGTGCACTGATTTTGAAGAGTTGCTTTTGATGTTTTTTTTGGTTCATCTCTGAAAAGTTGGAGAATCCTACTTGACCTTTGATAATGAAGGTTATAACGACAACTGACAACTTAGGGCATTTTTTGCCTGTTTCAAAACAAGTGCGGTTTCTGGTTGTCCCTGTATCCTTCCTGCCCCATGGAACTGCGATTGGCCGTTCCTGCTCCTCCATGACTTGAAGGTTGAGGCCTGACCCTAAGGAGCCCTATGGCTTGGGAGGCCAGGCAGGGAGTTCTAGCAGGGAGCCTCTCTGCCTCCCAGTTCCTCTGCACCTTGTGCCCTGAGGAAGCCCCTCCTTGCCTCCTTCTGTAAGCTGCTGTGTTCTTGAACTCTGAGCTCAGCGACTGTGCCTTTTCTTTTAGAGGTAAAGATGTAGATTGCTTCTTAAGTTCTTTGTCTTATTTACATTTTTATTTCTTTTGTGTTTTCTTTGGATTTATTATTTGCAATTGCTTCTCCAAATATTCACCGTTTTTCTTTAAAAATGTTGTTTAAAGAACTTCTGGAAGAAGTTTGGAAGCAGGGAGCTTTTTGATTAAGTAGACGTTTTACTTGCAGAAAGGAAAATATGGTAGTAAAAGAGGTGGTGGGTGAGAGTGGTCTCACAGTGCTGAGTGTCTGCTAACTGCTGCTGTGGCTCCTCTGACGGGGCGTTCCAGGGTGCGCGCTGTGCAGGATGTTTGGGTTTGGACCAGTCACTACTAATTTTTTTATTTAAATAGGCGGAGATTTGGAAACAGCTTGAAATAAGGCCTTTGTAGGCATCTCCTTGTGTCAGTGGTGGTATGGCGAGTGTGAGCGAGAACTCACATGCTGCATGGTTCGCCTCACCGGTGTGTGTGGAGGGCCTTTAGTGTAGTCGGAGTGTGCTGCGATTGCCACCCTGTGGCCTCAGACCGCTGAGCCTCCCCAGAAGAGACCTTGGTACCCCTCCTCCCTCCCGCTCCCTAGCAGCCATGGTCCTCTTCCTCTCGTTCCTGTGGAGGTGTCTGTCCTGGTGATTTCATGTGAATGGAGCCTTGCGTATTGGCCCGTGCGTGGCTGGCTGCCGTCACTTGGCATCATGTCCCCTGGTGTTTGCGTGGTGGTGTCAGCACCTCACTCCTCTTTGTGGCTGAGTACTGTTCTTTGTTCGCATGTTCACACACACCTTGCTCATCACTCCTGAGTGGCGCAGGCTTGGGTTTTCACGTGCTTCATTTTAGCTTTTCCTCGTGGCTGACTCCCTTTTACCTCGCTCCACAAATCGCCCTGGGAACAGCTAGCACACCACTGTCACACCGCTGTCCTCGGGGAGGGACCTGTTTCTTGTGATCCACTGCTGCCTGGCAGGTTGCTGGGCAGAGGCCGTGGGACTCTGTCCTGAGCGCGTCTTGCATGCAGTGAGCAGTGGCAGAGCAATCACACTGCAGTAGGTGGAGGCCAGGCCTGGGTCCTCGCTTCCAGGCCCTGTGCCCACTGAGCTGCCCCTGCTGCCTCCTGATGCAGACGAGGTGTGCGTTTTTAAGATGCTGGAGAGAGGTCTTCCAAGTGCAAGGTGCAGGGCTGCCTTGGGGCGGTGGTCTCCCTTGGGTGTCTGTCCTGTTGTACGGTTCTGGAACTGTCTTCTGTGGTTCACATATGCGTGCCCCAGCGTGGCACCGTGGAGGTTTTGGATTTACACAGATTCTGTGACCAAACCTGCTAATCATCTCTTGTGTGAGGCAACAGAGCTTACACTTGCTGCTTTCGTGAGCTTTTAAAACCTTGCGGTTCAAAGGTGAAGTGTTGGACAGTTTGTCCTGTGGCTGTTGTGTGAGGCATAAGTGGCTTCATGGGTTTCTCCTTTGGCTCTGAACCCTGCCTCTTGCAACTGTAGGCCCCTGGCATTCCTCCAGAGTAGATGTCGTGTGCCACCGCGGATGGCTGTAGGGGAGCTGGGGCCTGCGGGCACGGTCTCCAGTGGGCAGCTGATGTTTGGCCAGTCCCTAACCTTGGGTCTGTCTCATCACCCCACTGGGGGCTTCCCAGGAGGGGATGCTTCACAGGCCTAAAGGACTGTCCTGTCTTCAGAGTGAGGCATGTGGCGGAGGTGTTGGAGCATCCTTGAGCGCAGCTTTAATTGCTTTCTTGTTGACAGCAAAGCCTGCTCCCATCTTGGAGCTGCAGAGTGCTGCCTCTGTCACACGATGGCTTGGACCTGTGACTGTTTGCTGTCCCTTGCCCTCCCTGTGCGGTGGTGTGCGCCCGCCTACCCTGTGGCAGGCACTGGCTCCTGGTGTGCAGTGTGTTCTGGGTGTCGCGTGGAGACGGAGGTTTGTGTCACTTTATGCATGATGAGTAACGTGCCACTTGCACAGGGGGCAGATAAGCCCGCTGTTGACCTCGGCTTGCTTTTGCCTTGTGTTTGCTGAGACTGTGGCTGTTTTTTTAGAGACGGGATAGATCATGCCGACTATTCGTTAGGCCTAGGAAAACTAATTCTGTGTTTGTGCCCTCTGTTGGTGGGGTTAGGTTTAGAAACAGACTTGTCTCAGGGCGCTCGGCGGTTCTGGTGGTGGCCTCGCTGGGGACTGGGAACTTGGCTGAGGCTGTGAGTTAGGAGGCTGACTTTGGACTTTAGCCTTGACTTGGACAGTTTAGAGATCACTTTTACCAGCATAGTTTTTCCTCCCGTCACTGCCGATGTTTTGGTTGTGGAGAGACCTGACCCTTTGGAGAAACACTGTGATATTGAAAGGGAAGGGATGCTCAAAAACTAATAAAACAGGCAAATTCTTAGCAGTTTCCGTCCTGCCTGGGTCAGGAGGTCTGCAATTATCCGAGGTGGGGACAGGAGCAAGGCAAGATGGCACCTTTCAAGCAGTCAGTCTTCTGACAGCTGTGGGAGTGCGTGACCAGGGTGCCGTGGGCAGGACGGGGCTGGGGTGCGGTGCCCACGGGATCCCAGGGCTGGGGGCTGGGGGCATGCTCTTGCCTCTGCACACCCACTTGCTGTTCCTGCTCTGTGTCTTCAGGCATTCTGCAGGCTCCTAGGAGACCCTGGCCCCTGACACGCCTCTAGACCTCTTTGCTGCTCCTCGCCCATGGCTCATCCCCCTCTGTTTTGGTCCAGTCCTGTTTCCTCAGGGACATTGCGGGGTCAGGTGTCCAAACTTGCCATTTCCTGTTTCCCTCCTCCTCCCCTCACCGACCTTTGACCTCCACTGTTTTTCTGCTTGGCCCTTAAATGTGCTCTGGGTTCCTGCCGCAGCACTGCCCACGCCCACCTCCCCAGGGCACGCCTGCGGTTTGCACGCCCAGGTGAGTCGCACTGTGCGACAGTGACAGGGCGCTGGCCCACCAGACACTAGCAGGTCTTCTCACAGCTCTTCTGAACGGCCCAGGATGCAGGCCCAGCCTTGGGCGCTGCCCCAGTCCCACCCTCAGCTGCCCCGTCCTGCCATGCCGCCCCTGGCTCTCTGACCTCTTTGGCTGAAGCGGTTTCTGTTGAAGGGAATTCTGTACTCGCTTCAGAAAAAGTCTGGGTAGGTCTCAGGGTCAGGTGAGAAGTTGCCAAGGTACAAAAGGATGCTGGGTGAAAACCTAGGTCAGGCAGCGTTCTGGTCCTGAACGCTGGGTTCACCTGGGCTTGGGTAGCTTTAATTGTGCACTTAAAAACAAGGTTCCTAGCTGGGCGTGTGGTGGTCACACCTGGGATCTCAGTGACTCGGGAGGCTGAGGCAGGAAGGTTGCAAGTTTGAGGCCAGCCTCAGCAACTTAGCCAGACCCTGTCTCAGATTAAAAAGGGCTGATGCTCGGTGGTAGAGCACCCTGGGCTCCGTCCTCAGAACTGCCCAAAGAAACACAGGCTCTTGCCCTCTCCCAGCCACCAAGCCTCCTCTCTGCGGTCAGCACAGTTCCTCTGGAACTTCCTGGAGAGACTCTGTCTTCCTCCACATGTGCCTCCCCCCCTTCATCTCGTGGTGGTCTGTGGGACATTTGGAGTGTCTGGGTCCCTCTCTGAGCAGCGTCTTTGTCCTGCTGCGTGGCTGTCCTGCGTGGATGTGTGATCGCCTCAGCCCTGTCCGTGGACGCTGCGTCCTCATCTTCCCGTTAGAAACGGTGTGGTGCACTCTGTGTCGTGAACACGTCCCTCCATGACGTGACGGGTGGCCTCCACACGCAGCGAGGATCATCTGGGTGGACATCCCGAGGTGGAGTTGAAGGATTGCGCAGGTGGCTGAGGGACGCCCTCCTGCACGCCCCGTCCCCGACTGGCTGGAGGTAGCAGACTTGCCAGCACTGCCATCCAGTGGGCAGGACCCGCTCCTGCATCCCCTTAGGGTGGCGCTGAAGGTTGCCCGAGCGCTCTGCCCTTGCGCACCGCACGGCTGCTGGCTCTTGGTCTTCGTGTGGCCGAGCCCTTGAAGTTCCGGAGCCGGCGCTGGGAGTTGCCAGGACTCCTTTCCCACTGTCTTGTCATGTGACATGCAGTTTTTAAAAAACTACTTTTTCGTTGTCGGTGGATCTTTATTTATTTGCCGTGCTGAGAATTGAACCCAGTGCTGAGCCACGACCCCTGCCCGACATGCAGTTTTTTTTCAATATCTTTATCTATTTTTATGTGGTGCTGAGGGTCGAGCCCAGTGAGTGCCTCACAGGTGGGAGGCGAGCGCCCTGCCACCAGCCCCGCCCAGCCCCTGAGGCGCCGTTTCTAAGGTCGTGTGTGTCAGTCTTCCTTTGGGTGACTTCTGGGCTTCGTGGCAGGAGCAGGTTCATCACGCTGTGGTTTGCGCGTGGGGTACTTGTTGCTCTGTGGCTTGCGCCTCGCTTGGGAAGGAGCCCTCCTGGGGGTCCGTGTGCCAGGGTGCCCGCCTGCCTTTTTCAGTGAAGTGGCTCCATCTGGAGTTAGCTTGTGGCGAGGTGCAAAGCTAGCTGGATGTTTCCCGCCGGGTGAGTGGCCCTGTGCCCTGTGCTGAGCGCCCCTCTGCTCCCCTGGGCTGGTGCTGCCTGCTGTCTGTGTGCCTGTCCTCGTGTGCCTGGGCTTTGATGGGGCAGGTCGCTGGCTTCCTTCCTTGCGCTTGCTGTGCACTGGAGTCTCTGCGGAGGGTTATGGTTTTGTTCTGCACCGGTGTGGCTACAGGGGGCTCCTGATGGTAGCTGGCCTTCCTCCAGTGTCTGTGGACTCTTGTCCCTTGTTTCTGGTTTGTTTTCCTGTACTTTGGATGGTGTATTCCTCACACTGTACCCCTTCTCTTCCTTTTTGCTTTATAATTAGTGATATTTTCAGCTGTGATTTTGCCAGCCTCATGGGTGAATTAAAAAACATCTGCGTAGCTGGGTGCGGTGGCACATGCCTGTAATCCCAGTGATTTGGAGGCTGAGGCGGGAGGATCATGAGTTCAAAGCCAGCCTCAGCAACTTAGTGTGGCCCTGTCTCCTACAGACCCTGTCTCTTATCCCCTGGCTGGGGATGTGGCTTGATGATTAGGCGCCCCTGGGTTCAATCCCTGGTACCAAAAAAGAAAAAGAAAAAAGATGATTGTGGCTCAGTGGTAGAGCGCTTGCCTAGCATATGCTCGACCCTGGGTTCGATCCTCAGCACCATGTAAAAATAAATAAATAAAATAAAGGTATCGTGTCCAACTACAACTAAAAAATACATACTGGGAAAAAAGAAAAACAAGGAATAAAACCTGCGTGCTCAGCCAGAGCCCAGCTCCTGGGAAGGCCTCAGGGCTGAGTGTGTGCAGAGGCCAGGCTCCCACCCTCAGCCCAAGTCCTGAGGTGCTCTCAGGTCTGTTCTCTGTCCCCACTGTCCTGCCCCAGAAAGGACTCTCAGACCCACAGACCGGCTCCTCCCTTCTGTGCCTTCCCTCCCCATCCACACTTGCATGACGGTCACATGTGTGGCACGCTTCTTTGTAGGCACGCTTAGCCCTGGGGCATTCTGCCAGGGAGCCCAGGCGTGGATTAAAATAGCTTTCAGGGAGCAGGCATGACCCCAGCCCAGTGTAACCACCATCCCTAGTCAAGCCACATAGGAATGTGAGCAAGGGGTCACTTGTCATTTTAGAATTGAGATGACGTCAGTGGTACAGTCTATAAGGAACAACTTCATAGATGCTCTATTTGATTTTTTTAATCAAATCACCCCAAAACTTTGCCTTAACTCGTTTTAGAGATGACAATGACATGCCCAGCTTCTGACCTTGTCCTGGGTCTGGCCTTTGTGTCCACCTGGTGCCCTGGCTCCACTCTTGCCCTCACAGCAGTCCTTGGAACCACTGGAGTAGCCTGGTGAGATGCCTGTGGACGCTGTCCTGGTGCAGTTCCTGCTGTCCCCGCCCCTCCTTGCTGGCCCTGAGCCTTGCAGTGCTCCCACACCTGTCCCCGGTCCTCGCCCTGGTGTAGGTGCTGTGTGCGCACAGGCGTCCGCCTCTGTGTGCGCCCAGACCTGGCTCTCCCCTCTGCACACCCGTGTCCCTGTGCTCTGGGCTCTGCCTGGAGTGTCAGGCACTGCCTGTAGGAGGAGGGTTGGACGCTGTGGCCAGCGCTCGGTCTGCCCTCCGACTCTGCGCAGTGACTGTCCTGCTGCTCCATGCCTGCTGCTGCTTGTGCACTTGAACACCTGAATTCCACTGGCTGTTAACTTTTTTAGATGTTTCAAGAGCAGGCCTGCAAGGCGGGCTCGGTGGCCACGCCTGTAATCCCAGTGACTCAGAGGCTGAGGCAGGAGGATTCTGAGTTCAAAGCCAGGCTCAGCAACTTAATGAGGCCCTAAGTAACTTAGTGAGACCCCATCTCTAAATAAAATATAAAAAGGGCTGGGGATGTGGCCCCTGGCTTCAATCCTTGGTACAAAAAAAACCCCAAAACAAAAACAAAGCCAGGCATGGTGGCGCAAGCCTGTAATCCCAGCACTTGGGAGGCTGAGGCAGGAGGATCGTGAGTTCAAGGCCAGCTTCAGCAATGGCGAGGCACTTAGCAACTCAGTGAGCCCCCATCTCTAATAAAATACAAAAAAGGGCTGGGGATGTGGCCCAGTGATCGAGTGCCCCTGAGTTCAATCCCCGGTACCAAAAACAACAACAACAACAACAAAACAGCCTGCAGAAGCTTCCCCTGGCAGGAGAGACTGCCTGAGGTGCCGTGGCCTCCCCGTGCCGCGGTGGTGGGCAAGCACTGTGGTGCTGGGATGCAGGGAGGCGGGGCTCCTGCGGGGCTGTGTGGATTGGTTCATTTCTATGTAGTAAATATTTTTATCTCTAAAAGTAAGTTATTTTTGTGTCATGTTCTTTTTTTTTTTTTTTTTTAACATTTTGTTTTAGTTGTAGTTGGACACGATACCTTTATTTTATTTTTATGCGGTGCTGAGGATTGAGCCCAGCCCCCTGCACGTGCTGGGTGAGCGCTCTACCACTGAGCCCCAGCCCCAGCCCCTGTCATTTTCTTTTAGTGCTACGAAACCTTAAATCACGGGAGCCAGACACTTTGGTGTGCTGCAGCAGGGCAGTCACTCCAGCCAGATCTCTGCTTAGGTCTCTCCTGTGCTCCAGACCCTGGCGCCAGATGATCATGCGAAGGGGCATTGTGGAGTCACTGCCCTATACTGGGGACTTTTATTTATGTATTTGTTTGTTTGTTTGTTTTATAGTTGTAGATGGACAGAATGCCTTTATTTTGTTTATTTTTATGTGGTGCTGAGGATCGAACCCAGTGCCTCACACATGCTAGGCAGGCGCTCTGCCCCTGAGTCCCAGCCCCAGCCCCTACTGGGGACTTTTGCATACAGGTATCAGTGGCGTTACAGAAAGAGTTTACATCTACAGGTCCCTTACTGAATCCAATAAAGACGTGTCGGGGAACCGCGTGAGCTGGAGGACTGAGCTGCGAGGGAGGCGGAGAAGCAGCCCTCCTCAGTCTCTCTGGGCACCGGGTAGAGTGTGCAGGCTTGGGAGTACCCTTGGTCCAGCATGGGCAGCTCTCGGCAGGCCCTGGGGGCTCCGAGGGAAGGTGTGGGAGCCCTGTGTGTCCTCCTGTACGCTGGTGTGGAGGGCAGCACCTGGGCGTGGGACCTGGCAGGCTCTTGCTTGGGGGAGCACGAGGCGGGCAGGGACGGGGTGCTGCCCGCAAGCTCGGCCACGTGCTTGGATTGTTGGTGCCTCGGGTTGATCTTGTCCCTGTTTTAGCAGTGAGTGAGGGGACATAGTTAAGCAAAAATGGTGTTGGTAAGTGGCGCTTTGCATTAGGGGAAGCCAAGATTGCGTAGGTACGTGCATGTGTCACCTCACGGTGAGGTGAGAGGGTCGTCCTGAGGCAGGGGAGGTGGTGGAGGGTGCGGCCGCCGGCTGGCCTGTGCCCTGGCTGCTCTGCAGTGGTCTCAGTTAGAGCACAACTTGGGTTAGGTGGGTCATGGGAGTGTGTCTTGCTGTTGGATTTTGACAAGTGTGTGAAGCTTTGTGATAGAGCCCTGGCAGAGCCGAGCGGATCAGGCCGCCCGCTCTCACTCAGTTCCCCTTGGCCCCTGGGGCTCCTCTCCTCTGCTCCTCCCCTGGTCGCTGGTCGCTGGTCTCTTCTCCTGCAGCGCCGTCCTGTAGTGGGCTCGCAGGATCCCGCTGTGCCCACTGTGCCCTGCAGCCTCCCGCCGCCCCCGGCTGTCCCCCGGCTGTCCCCCGGCTGTTCCTGCGCTGTGGGAGAGCGCCGCCTCGGTGCTTGCCCCACGGCCGCCCTGCCCCCTCCCTGGGCGCCTGCCACCGCACCCTTCGCTGTGCTCCCGGACGCGTGGAGCGCGGGAGGAAGGCCTCGCTCCTTTTGTCAGGAAGTGCTCTGCTTTTGCCCGCTGTTGGAGGACGGTGTCACGGATGCAGGGCTTCTGGTTGATCATGTTTCTTCTAGCCGTTTCCAACAACTGTGCGGCTGAGGCCGGCCTTGGACACGGTGTCTTATTGTCCCCTGTGTCATTGTGTCGCTGACTCTGGTCGGGCTTAGGTTGTCCCTCTGCCTTGGGCACATGAGAGCTTGACTGTGCTGTGTCCAGGTGTCCCCTGGCAGCTGCCTGCGTGTCTCTGAACTCTGGAGCTGTGACAGGGCCGTGCTGGGTGCCCGGGCTGTGGTGCAGGTGTGCGCCCTGGACTCGGCCTGTGGGTCCCAGGCCCTGCTGGCTCTCTTCAGGCCTCTCCCGCTCCTTCAGGTTGGCTCCTTCTGTCCACCCTGGGTTTGCTGGGTCTGTTAAGCCCCTCAATGGATTTTTAGAAGTCCATTGCACGCTGCCGCGGCTGCAGTGGCCCTGCCTACTGGTCCCCACGTGGCCGTGGGGCTGGTCTCCAGCAGCCCCTCCTCTGCTTGTGGCTCATGCTGTTGTTTGTTCAAGTGTCTGGGACCTGGGAGCCCGTGTGGTGGGCACTGGGGGCCTTGCTGGCCTCGGTGGTGGTGGCTAGCAGGGCTGGTCTCCAGTCCTCCCCTGGAGTGCTGCCGGGCAGCTGCTCTGTCCATGTGTCCTTGTCTCGTGGTGCTGTGTGGTGCCCCTCAGGGCTCACGGGCAGACCTGGGTATCCCTGCCAGAAGTACGGGAGGCCTTGCTGTGCAGCTTCCTGGCCTCTGCCTGTTCCTCTGCCGGGCCCTGGGTGCGGCCTGGGGCCAGGAAGCCCGCAGGTGCTCGCACCTCTCCAGGTGCAGTCCCCAGCTACGCTGCTCTTGGCCCTGCTGGGCTTGCTGTGGACATCTGTGAGAGGGTTGGCACAGCCACTGGCATTACCACCGTGGTACCAGCTGCTCTGTGCTGAACGTGCCCACGTGCTGTAGGAGGGACCGATTCTCCCTGAAGAAGGGGCTTCTCCCCTCCTGGAGGGGGCCTCATAGAGGGGAAGAAGCTGCAGAGGAGCGCTGAGGTTCCCGGGCCTCCGAGTCAGCGGGTCCGTGTGGAGAAGGTGGATGAGCTGTCTGCAGGTCCCTGGTCCCTGGTGCTGCTCGGTGATGAGGAGAGGTAGCCATGTGGGTAGACCTGTGGGAGGAGGGGGGGGCTCGCCACAGGTGACCTGCGTGTCTTTTCTGAGGCCTTGGCAGAGCCCCCTTTTCTGTTCTCTCCCCGTGTGGTGGGGCGCCAGAGGGCTGGTCTGAGCTGGGCAGGGTTGCCTGGTCACTCTGGGTGCTCCATGGGCATGGACCCCCTTCGCAGGCTCCTAGGAACCTGCAGGATGTCCTTTTGCCTCAGGGGGTCCCCAGAGGCCATAAACACAAACTTCAGTGAGCTGGTCGCTTGAATGGTCCTTCTCAGGCAGTGTTGCCGCCCGAAGCGATGGCCGCTTGGAGCAACGAAGCCACGGGAAGAAGTTCAGAGGCGAACTGGAAACAGCTTTTTATTCTGATAACTTTTCTCTCTGGCTCTAACAACGACTACCACGTGCCACACACACCACCAAAATGGCGCAGACCCGATCAGCAATCTGGCTCAAGTACCTCGAGATCCCGGGCCAAGTCCCGTGAGACTACGGATGGCGGCAATGTCCAAATCTCCATGGCTCATAGTCAACCGCAACTGTTCCTGCAAGGCAGTCCAGTTTGGTAGTGGAAACCAATAAGGTCATTGAACACGGCTTACGTACTGGGGCTCAGCCAGTTTCTCCAGGAATCCCCGGTTTTTTTTTTTTTTTTTTTGGTACCAGGGATTGAACTCAGTGGCACTGAGCCACATCCCCAGCCCTTTTTTATATTTTATTAGAGACAGGGTCTCACTGAGTTGCTAAGTGCCTCAGCCTCCCAAGTGCTGGGATTATAGGCGCGCGCCACCACGCCCGGCTGGAACCCCTATTTTTTTTTTTTTTTTTTTTTTTTTGGGGGGGGTACTGGGGACTTGAACTCAGGGGCACTCGACCACTGGGCCACATCCCCAGCCCTTTTTTGTATTTTATTAGAGACAGGGTCTCACTGAGTTGCTAAGTGCCTCACCATTGCTGAGGCTGGCTTTGAACTCGCGATCCTCCTGCCTCAGCCTCCCAAGTGCTGGGATTACAGGCGTGTGCCACCGCGCCCGGCTGGAACCCCCGTTTTTGAATGCACTTCTGCACCGGGGGCGGTGGCATGTGCCCGAAGTCCCAGCCCCTCGGGAGGCTGAGGGAGGAGGATTGTGTGAGCCTGGGAGCTGAGGGCCAGCCTGGACAGCACACGAGACCTCATCTCAGAGGGAGGGAGGCAGCCGGACAGCCAGGGGAAGGAGGAGAGGGAGGAAGCGCTCAGGCAGAGCGTGTGCAGTGGCGCTCCGTGCTCAGTCTGTCCTGGTGCTCAGGAAGGTGCCTGGCAGGGAGTGCCCACTGTGTCCACTGCAAGTGCAGTGCCCATCCAGCTGCAGCCATTCTGGGTGGCATGTGGTCCCTCACCAGCTTCTCCTGGGGACGCTGTGGTGGGCCCACGGCTTCAGTGTCACTGTGTCCCTCAGCTTGTTCCCACGCGCTGGCCTTCGACGCTGCCTGTGTGTCCCCTGGCCATCCTGTGGCGCCTCTCGGTAAGGCCGATGTTCCTCCAGCAGAGGTGGCGCTCTCCTCTGCCCCCGCCCCTGGCTGGGAGTAGAAAACACAGACCCTGGTGGCGAGTGGGTGGCCCTGGTGTGCTGGGCAGAGCCCTTCCTGCCTGCTTCTGTCCTTGTGGGATCTGTCCCTGCCTGGAGTTGTGTGTCAGTTGATGGAGCAGGTACCATGTGACAGGCCCTGTCCCTGGGGGCCACACACCCCGTGCCAGCCGCTGTAGCCTGCTGTGCTGCAGATGTGGACACACGGGTGTGGAGAGGCAGTCACTTGCTGTGGTCGCATGCGAGTGCCGTGCCCAGCCCTCTGCTGAGGGGGCTCTGCAGGCCCGTTCTTCAGTCCTGAGGTGGTCCGGTCTGGAAGGGCTGTCCCATTGTCCTACGTAGGTGGAAAACTTGGGACTTGGGCTCACCCTATGCAGAGCTCACGTGTGCGGTGGGGCCAGACTCGGGGTGCTGCTGCCTCTGCTCTCTGGCGTCTGCTCCTGCAGAGGCTCTGGAGGGGTGTCCTGGAGCTGCAGCCACAGGGCTTAGAAGGGGGCCAGGGGCTGGACTCCACCCAGGCCCTCCCCGTCCTGCTCTCTGTGCCCAGGAGAGCTGCAGGAGTGGTGGAAGGTCCACGGGAAGGTCTGCTTTGGTTAGCCTTGGCTCCCGGTCGGCCTAGGTCAGCAAATAGCTTTCACTATTAGACTGTCTGTTTTCTTGTTCAGGTTTTTAGAGACACATAATGACTGTTTTAGTGAGGTGCTTACATAGCACTTTTCTGTTTATTTATTTATTTATTGTTTTTTTTTGCGTTGACTTAGGCGTGTGTGACAGGTGCTGCTCCTCCTGCACAGGCCGGGCCACCTGGAGCGGGCTGTAGTAGGTGACTGGCTGGCAGGTGACCCCCAGCCCCCTGGCCACAGGGCTCCCCTCTGGGGCCCCCGCACCACAGCTTGCAGCTTGGTGGAGCAGTGAGGGCAGAGCGGTGGGCGGTGCCTTCCTGCCACCCGTGTCTTAGGAATGCCCGTGTGTTTAGACTTAATTGCAAGCCTTTTTCCTAATTATAAAAAGTAGCAACTGTTCTTTGTAGAAAGGTTGGAAAACAGGAGAATACAGAGGAAGGTCTCCTGGAGTTGGCGCGTGGCATCTTGGCATCTTGGCCCGTGCTCGTCTCTTCCCAGTGCCTCCCCTCCGTCGCCTCACCTGGGCAGGGCCCCTGACTGTCGTGGAGTCGTTCCTGGGGACTGTGGCATGCAGCTTGCGCACGCATGGGGAGATGGACATGCCCGCGCACGTGGTGGCTGTCAGCCAGGGTGTTGGCGGGTCTCCTTGCACAGAGCCTGTGCCCACGGGGTTCCTGGGTGGGGAGTCAGTGGGTGGGCACGTTGCAGTGAAGTCTGTGCAGCCAGCTGCCTCTGCTGTGGGTCGTGCCAGCTCTCGCCTGCCAGTGAGGGTGAGACCGCTGCCCGTGCGCCGAGCCCCGACTTGGACTGTGGGCCAGGCAGCTGGTTTTCAAGCTATCACTAATCTTAGACGTGCATCCGTTGTGGTATAGGCTCTTTTATTTAAAAATATTAATTTCTTTTTTTAATGTACCAGGGATTGAACCCAGGGTTGCTTAATCTCTGAGCCACATCCCCAGCCCCTTTTTATATTTTATTTAGAGAACAGTCTTGCTGAGTTACTTAGGGCCTCGCTAAGTTGCTGAGGCCGGCTTTGAACTCCAAATCTCCTGCCTCAGCCTCTCCAGTTGCTGGATGACAGGCGTGCGCCACCACACCCTGGTGCTACTGGCTGTGTTTAAGGGGTTTGCCTGAAGGAAGAGAGCCCTCTGCATCCCGTTATGGGAACATGGGACCCTGGCCGGCCGTTCGGAGCTCTGCTCAAGCCCTGGGCCACGCGAGAATAGGTGGGAGGTTGGAGGGCCAGGAGTCTGCTGCCCTGCCGGAGGCCAGAGGTCCAGCACCCAGGAAGAGCCTGCAGGCCGGGGTGGGCCCCGCTGGAGACCCTGTGTGTGCCGAGCGCAGCTCCAGCCCGCCAGCCCCGAGCTGTGGCCGAGCGTGCAGCCTTAGCCGCGCTTCTCCAGGTCAGCGGGCACCGCGGCGTTCAGTTCATCCTCCCAGAGCCCGTGAGGTAGGCGCCGCCACCCCTGGGCTCAGGTCGGGGAACGTGAGGTGATGTGAGGAAGACCCTGATCAGCACCGCCGCGGGCCTGCCCCGTGCCCTGCAGCCCCTGGGGTGTGCCAAGGGGCAGGACCAAGTGTTTGCATTCAATGCCAGGCAGCCGTGGGGCGAGTGAGGAGCTGGGTTGGGTGTTTGTGCCCGTAGCGCGGGGCGGGGTGATGTGGTCTGCACACAGCGGTCGCTGCTCGGGCTGCGTGGACTCGCGCTCAGGAGGCAGGAGCTGCACGAAGGGTGCTTGCCCGAGGGGCTTGTCAGTGATGGTCCTCTTGGCCTGGCCGCGTCCTCAGTCTGGGGCCTGCAGCGTGCAGCTGGCGTGGAGTTTAGGTCTTTACCGTCCCTTCAGCTGGCTCTGGTGTCTCCCTCCTCACTGCTGGCTGGTGGTCCAGTGTGTGGGGGTCATTCTGTGGGACCAGCCGCACGATGGCACCTGTTACCACTGTTCACAACGAGATGGTGCTGTCTCAGTGACCTTGTGCAGATGTCACTTGGAGTGTGAGGATGGAGTCTGGCATTTGGTCCCTGTGTTGCTGTTCTGGTTTAGTGGCAGTCCTTCCATGGAGAGCCTGTGTCTCGTGGAAAAGGTGGCCTGTGTGCTGCGCTCATCCCTTCAGTTTCTTGTCTAACCTCCAGCACAGCCAGGTTTGCTTGCCAAGATGGTGGCTACTGCTTTGCCAGGGTTTGTGCCGTGGGGTTGGGGCTATGGCTCAGCGGTAGAGCACTCGTCTCGCGTATGTGAGGCCCTGGGTTTGATCCTCAGCACCACGTAAATAAAATAAAGGTGTTGTGTCCACCTACAACTAAACAAACAAACAAAAAAAAAACCAAACTTCTTTGTGCCACTTACCATGCATTTTTGCCCTTTGCCTGCCTGCCCTTTCAGGCACAGTTGGCAGATCAGGAAGGGCACATGTTGGGGCCCATCTTCAAGAACTCAGTGGGCAGGCATGCTGCAGCGTTTCAGTTGGGGTGGCACTGCACTCTGCGTTGAGAGATGGCTGGCACAGCACAGTGGGGACAGACTTGCCTGTGGACTCTCGGGCTTGGGCTTGGCTGGACTCCACTGCAGTTGGGAGAGCGGAGGCTGCTTGCCTGCCTGGCTTTGGCTGGCCCCAGGAGCGGCTTCTGCCCTCTCCATGCGTGGGGCTGCCTCAGAGGCTGACAGTGTCCCTGGCCTCTGCAGGATGCCAGTGGAGTACCCATGTCCAGTTAAGACCACCCAGGTGTCTCCTGATGTCCCCTCAGGGCCAAAGCTGCTTGCTCCCTGTTGAAAACCTCTGGCAAAAAAAGAAAACCTCTGGCCTAGAAAATAATGGAAAGTAAGACTTCTTACTTGAAAGGGTAAAAATATGATCCCAAGTTTAAGGCCTACCTGGGCAACTTAGATCTTGTTTCAGAATAAAACAGGGGCTGGGGATGTAGCTCTGGGGTAGAGCACCCCTGGATTCAATTCCAAGAACTGCAAAAAAAAAAAAAAAAAAAGAAAGAAAAGAAAAAGAAAAAAGAAAAAAAACCAGGAGGAGTTAGGAAAATCACATCAAGGCTTGAACCGATGCAGTTGGTGTAGAGAGCTGTTCACGGGCACCCAAACAGCCAGAAGAAGCCACCTGCATGTTTTTAGGTGAGAAGAATCTGGACCCTAGAGATGGGATGTTCCTTCCTATCGGGACTCCTCCTGTGATGGGCTGTGTCCTGCTCAGTGGCCAGTGCTCCTGGGGAGAGGAGAGGCCGGGGCGTGGGCCAGGAAGGGCTCCCGTCCTGAGGGTGCCCCAGCAGCCTGCCCTGGCGGAAGATGTGCCCGTGGCCTTCTGAGACTGACTGGGCATATTTCCAAACAAGGCCCACCTGCTATGACCCATGGGGCCTGGAAGGACATGACCCAGTGAGCTTCCCTGTCCCTGAGCAGGGCCCCTGGCTGTGGGGGTGGGGACTGGCCACAGCTCTGTTTTCTCTAGCCTGTAACTGGAAATCTAGCATTTCCTGCAATTATGAAAGCAGACAGAAACCCACAGCAATCCCAGCAGTGCTGTGACTTGTCACAGTGGGGTCACAGGCATCTGGGGGGTCACTGTGGAGTGAGGCATCACCCAGTGCTCCTGGGAGGTGGCCCTGGACGTGCTCTCAGTGGTGGAGGAGCTCAAGCAGTTGTCCCCAGCCTCACTGCCTGTGCGTGTAGCCCGCACCCCATGTATCTGAACGTGTCTGGGGGGAGGGTCAGTGGCTGTCCTTGGACGGCCGCAGGGCGGTCAGCACAGTAGAAGGCTGAGGCCCTGCGCTGGCAGCCTGTGGCTGTCCTCTAGGGGTCTCTGGGTGCCTACTGGTGGAGAGGCACCAGGCCCTGGAGACCCCAGCCCTGGTCACCCTGTCTCTTGTGGTCAGTGTCTGTTAGCATGTTCTATTTATAAATGAAATAGACTGTTAAAAATTAAATTTCTTGGGCTGTGGCTGTGGCTTGGTGGCAGAGCACTTGCCTGGCATGCGTGAGGCACTGGGTTCCATCCTCAGCACCATGTAATAAAACAAATAAGTAAAAGCATTCTCTCCGTCTCAACTGCCAAAAAAATCAAATTTCTAAAAATTGTGCTTCTGGTCCACAACTAAAAATTGCTTTTTCAGTTGTAGTTGGACACTATACCTTTATTTTATTTGTTTTCTTCTTCTTTTTTTTAATATTTATTTATTTGCTTTAGTTGTACACAATGGGTTTATTTGTATGTGGTGCTGAGGATCGAATCCGGGCCGCGCACGTGCTAGGCCAGCGCTCTACCGCTGAGCCACAATCCCAGCCCCATTATTTGTTTTATTCTTATGTGGAGCTGGGGATCGAACCCATTGCTTCACGTGCTCTCCCACTGAGCCATACCCAGTCCCCTTGGTCCACAAATATCAAAGTTGAATTTTAAGCCGGGCACGGTGGCGCATACCTGTAATCCCAGCACGTGGGAGGCTGAGGCAGGAGGATCGCGAGTTCAAAGCCAGCCTCAGCAATGGCAACTCAGTGAGACCTTAGCAACCAGCCTTAGCAACTCAGTGAGACCCTGTCTCTAATAAAATACAAAAAAGGGCTGGGGATGTGGCCCAGTGGTCGAGTGCCCCTGCGTTCAATCCCTGGTACCAAAAAAAAAAAAAAAAAAAAGTTGGATTCTAAACACAAAGCTCTGATGAAGCCCAGGCAGCATTCTCCTTCCATCGAATGTCGCCAGCTTTCCAGAGGTATGAGTCTGGGGGTGGCGGGCGCCCTCAGGATCCTGCCCAGGGCGCTGGGCACAGGTGGTGTGGCACTGTGCTGGGTGCTTGTGTGGCCTCCACACTCTAGTTTACCTCCAGGTGCACTTTCAAGGTCTGCATCACCCAGAGCAGCTGGAGACACACAACTGCAGCCCCCCCCAGACCCACCTCCCCGGAAGCACTCTCACCTGGAGGTTGGAGGCAGCTGCTCATCTCCACAGCTGTGACGACGGTGAGCTGTGGAGCCCAGGTGCCTGGACCGCATTCCAGCAGGGCACCCCAGGTGTGTGGCAGCCCTGGAACCACAGGGGGAATGTGCTCTGCATGCCCAGGAGTCGCTCCATGGCAGACCCGCCTTCTGCCTCTCTGCGTTGTTAATGGAGATCATGGAAACTTGACTTTGAAGTAGAGGTGCTCCTTTGTTTATCCTCTTTAAATTGGATGGTATGTATTTTACAGAAAGATTGGCTGGCACCTGCTTCATGGCAGGCCTGTTCTCAGTTCAGGGGATCCTGCAGTGAGCAAAACTAAACACAGTGAAACCCCTGCCCCAGCTGGACTCCAGGAAGTTCCTGTGCCGCAGTGACCACTGCATTTGGACATGAGGGCAGAAAACAGCTAGTGCAGAGGCCTGGGCAGGTGGGATGCAGCGTCCTCCTTGGAAAACGGGTGAGCAGTGGGCCAGGCTGCAGGGGCAGGCAGCAGGGCCTCGGTGGGCCACGGCATTGCTGGCCCTGAAGATAGGAGGGCTGACAGCGGTACAGGGCCACATGTCGTCGTTCACGTGGAAGCAAAGCAGGATCTTCACCCAGAGAATCTGGAGCTAGTTGGACACCCGGCAAGGGGGAGTCGGGCACTGTTGGTGGAGCGTGCTGTTGGCCTCTGGGCCGGAGCGGAAGGCAGCGATGGGACCCGTCAGGCCTGTCTCCTGCACCTCCAGCTGCCGACGGGCGTGTGGGCGAGCGTGAGTCAGAGAGCATCTGAGTTGAGCTGCGTGGGTCACGTGGGCAAATGAGCCTGACCAAAAATAACCCAAAACAGCATTTCTGGGAAACGCAAGAGAAGGCAGCTTTTAATGTAAACAAAGGAGCAGAGAAAATGAAGGCCACTGGAAATCATGAACGTCGGCAAAGCTGAGAGTGCTGTGGGGAAAAGTGCCGAGGAAAACGCGCGTGGCTCCCAGTGGCTGGTATTCACGGTGTTTCCTTTCCTCCCTCTCATCACATGGGAGCGTGTGGTTTGCTGGGGCAGCTGGCAGCGTCCTCGGGCTCCTGGCTGTGGTGGGGACCAGCCCTGGGCTCTTCCTGTTGATCCTCAGGGAGCACTTCCTGCCGTCCCCGTCGGCAAGCTGAAGCCCTGTGGAGCCTGGCTCGGGTCCCAGCCTGACTGTGGTTGGCCCTGTGCACAGAGCACAAGAGAAAAGCCTCCAGAGGTCCTGGCTGGCTGGGGGTGTGGACACTGGTGGGCGTCCCCATGTCTCAGGGCCCAGTGCAGTGGGGTCGAGGGCCACCGCTCAGGCCTGGGGTCAGGGTCAGTTTCCTCCTGGCTGTTCAGGCGGGGCAGGCTGGACCCAGGAACTTCCTGTCTGGGCAGGTGCTGCTCATGCTGGCCCCTTTGTCCCTTCTTGGGACCAGGTGTTGGGGCTCAACGCCAAGTGGGTAGCAGAGCCTGCAGGTCGAGGGCCAGGCAGCCAGGGGACCTGAGTTGGTTGCTGTAGAGCTAAGGTGTCCCCCTGTGCTGCTCCCAGGCCCGTGTTTCCTGGTTGGAATGAGCCTGCTCCTCCTGCGGTGGCACTTGGGTCCCACCTGTGCTCGCTGTTGTCTTGGTTGCTGGGAAAGCGCCCGCCTTTGGAGAGCTCAGCCCTTGGCTGAGGAGAGGGCCTCGTCTGAACTGAAGGGAGCCCACCCTGTCAAGTTACCAGAAGTCAAATAAAATTCAACTTTCTTTTTTTTTTTTCTCCATAGATGTTTATTCTACTTCAAGTAACAAAACCTATGAAGTCTTGTGTTTTAACATATAGTGGTATAACATTCTGCAGTACAAAATACAATTTACAGAAATTTCTATCAAGTAAACCCAAAGAAACACACTTGATTTCTACATTTGTGTATTTAAATTAGAAAAATTTGCTTTATATGTTAAAAAAAAAAATCCTTCACATCATATTCGATATTGGAACTTGACCCCTACTTTAATATAATCTACCTACTGATACTTGGTTCATAAATATCTCAAACTACTAAGTTTTGATGTTTCCTCAACTTAAAAAATTTGTGCCATAGAGTGAAAAATCTGCAGTGGTGTACAAAGGAATAAGAGACTCCAAATGACAAACGGAAGTCTCTGATTTTATATCTGCAAAAGTAAGCTCATGAAAATATAAAAAGAATTATCAAAGTGTTAAAAAATTTAACTTTCTTGATAATGCCTTGGCAACATTATCCGAAGAGCTGGCTTCCTGGAGGAGGCTGCATGTCTTGGATTTATTTCATGAAGTTCTATGAACTTAAAAATTGCCTGGCCTTTGGGGCTGGGGTTGTGGCTCAGCTGCGTTCAATTCTCAGCAACACATAAAGAAATAAATAAAAGGTTAAAAAAAAAAAAGTGGCCCGTGATGCACTGCTTTCTCAGAAGGGTCTGGAGCCTCTTTGGGCGCCCAGGGGCAGCGTCTTGACATGCAGCCCAGCGGAGCCTTCCCGCGGTGGCTTTGCTGCGATGCGGCTGTGGCTGCCGTGCTCCCTGCCAGTTGCAGGGCACTGCGTTCCCTGGCTGCTGTCATGCTTTACTTTTGAGTGTTGGAAGCTTTCGTCGTCCCCCTTCGCGGTGGCCTGTCACAGCCGATCTGTAGGGGACCTGTAGGTTGTGTCTTTGGGTCTGTCGGTATGTGCTGAGGATATTTGTAGACGCTCGGTGTTAGGGACACTGGTATGTGACATGCCCCCACGACGGGTTCCCAGGGGCTCTTGGTTCCCCCCAGTCCCAGGAGTTCACTTGCACCACAACTGCGGAGGTGGCTGCGCCCGCTTCCCAGCCAGCCTGGCCGTGTGCTCTCTCTCACTGCCTGGGGACATCTTATGTCATTCAAGGTTTGTGGAGGAGAGGCCAAGGCCTGTGTGTCATTTGTGTTCCGAGGAAGTGTATTGTTTGCTTGGGCTGGAGGCGGCCAGAGGGGCGTGGGGTCTGGTGCTGCCCGAGGACCGGCCGTGGGGCTGTTCAGTGTTGGTGGAGAGGCTAGAGAGGGGCGTTCTGGTCAGGAAGTGCTCATCGTTACAGTAGTGGTACGCGTTTCATAGAAAACTTGAAACTGAGGCCTACTGCCTGCCACTGACGAGGCGTGGAGGCCGTTCCAGGCCAGCTGCGTGGAGAAGTAAGATGGCGGTGTCTCTTTCCCCAGATGGCTCCGCGACCCGAGGCCCCGCTGCACGGCGTCGGCAACAGCCTGGAGAAGGCGCTGCACACCTCGGCACATTCCACGGAGGAGGCGCTGCCCAAGAGGCCCGTGGGGAAGCACGGCAAAGGTGGGTCACCCGGCTCCTGCGGGCACAGGCGCGGGCGCGGGTGGCGGCGCGGCTCTCGGGCCTTTGGGTGGTTCACCGGTACTGGGCGCGAGGTGGGGTGTCTTTGTGAGTTCGCGGGTGACACACAGCATTATTTTGCAGTAAAAGGCTCAACTGTTGGTGTTGATTAAGAGGAAACAAAGTTACCCAGCTCCTTCCCTTCCCACCCCGGAAGAAGCCCTCGGTTCTGGAGCAGTGCTGTCCCCTAAGTGGCCCTAGAGTGTGGTGCCCTGCCACCTCCTGCCGTGCCAAGTCTTCTCCCTCTGCTTGGACTTGGTGCTTCTGGACCCCTATGCCCCGTGGCCCCTATGGGGTGTCAGTGCAGCCCAGGGTGTGGTGCTCGGTAGCCGGTGGGGCCCTTGTGTGTGTCCCATGAGGCCCTTGGCCCTTGTGGCTGAGGGTGTGACTTCTGCAGCCATTAGAGAGCCACAGAGTCAAGCTGTTTTAAAATGGCCTGAGAGAGTGAAGGTGATTCCTGGGACCACGGATAGTCCCCTGGGACCAAGCTGCATCGAGGGGAGATGAGGAGGTGTGTCCTGACTGGGTCCTGTGTCCTGTGGCCCTGCTGTGACCGGCTGGGACCCCTTTGCTGTTTATTAACGTGTTTGTCTCCTGTGCATCGCACGCTGGGGGAGGCGGGGGCTGCCCGCTTCTGGCCCTTTCCCTTCTCTGCTTGGTCCCTGGTGTCACACCTCACAGCAGCTGGGTAGGCGCTGCATGTCTGCAGAGCCCTTTGCCCACCTGATCGGGCAGAGCCAGCTCTTCTGCCTTGATCTCTGGCTGGTCAGCTCAGGGAAGAAGCAGCTCTTTGGCAACTGCCCGTGGTCTGTGGTGTGAGCACACAGTGGGGCGTGGGCAATGACCCTTGGTGGGCCGCCCTGTGAGGCGTGGGCCCCTGGCCTTCGGAGCCCTGTGCGGCTGCGCGTGTCTAGCTTTCCCTTCACTTGTTTTTCTGTGGTGCTGGGGGCAGGCGCTCTGCCCCTGAGCCACGTCTTAGCCCTTTGGTCACAGTCATCTGAGTTACTGTCCCTCCTGAGAGACTGACTCTTGGCTGGGTCTCCTCATCCTGGTGGTGGAGCTGCACTCCAGAGCCGGGTAGAGAGTGGCCCTGCAACCCAGGGGTGGCTGCCCGGCTCTGCTTCCTTCCCCAGCAGCCTGCTCCCGGCCTCTGCGTCGGAAAGGTGGCTGCTCCTGTGCTGTGGCAGGTGGCTTTTTTTTTGGTTCCGGGGATTGAACTCAGGGGCACTCGACCACTGGGCCACATCCCCAGCCCTTTTTTGTATTTTATTAGAGACAGGGTCTCACTGAGTTGCTAATGCCTCGCCATTGCTGAGGCTAGCTTTGAACTCTCGATCCTCCTGCCTCAGCCTCCCAAGTGCTGGGATTACAGGTGTGTGCCACCGCGCCCGGCGGTTTATTTGTTTTTGAAAGATCTATAGTTTTAGTGCCGGGGCTGGGGCTCAGTGGTAGAGCACTTGCTTAGCACATCTGAGGCACTGGGTTCGATCTCTAGCACCACATAAATAAGCAAGTAAATAAATAAGCAAAAGAAATAAATAATAAAATAAGGCATTGTGTCTATCTACAACTAAAAAAATTAAAAAAAAAAAAAAAGATTTAGTTTCAAAACATGTGGCTGCTACGTGCCATGCTCTTGTCGAGGCTTTGGTGCTGAAGGGGAAGGACACCAGGACGAGCCAGTCCCGACACCAGCTGTTGCAGGGCAGGAGCTGGAGGCCGACCGTGGTGAGGCCGTCGTGTCCCTCGCAGAAGTGCTCAGAGCTGCTGGACCCCGCGGCACCCTGTCCCTGCCAGCCCCAGGCCCTGGCCCCGTCTCCTGAGTCGCGCTCTCTGGTCCTCGTCGCCGCTCTGCGCACCGGGCAGCTCCGGGCCGTGTAGCTCGCTGCCGTCGGGCTTCCCCCGTCTTCTCTGCGTCCACTTCAGCTTTGGTTCTTCTCTGCTTCTTTGGAAGTCTAAAGTGATAGGTTCAACTCAGAAGGTGGCCGGACTCTTGAACATCCTGCTGTGGCAGTCAGGGCGCTGCGGTCGGGGGCCTGCCTTGCCGCTGGGCCAGGCGGCGTCCCAGGTGCCAGGTGCTGGCTCCTCACCTTCCTCATAGCCTGGCAGCCCCGGCCATGTGTCCTTTTGTAGCGGCAGTCCCTGAGGAGGTGGTCACCGCACATCTCGCCTCAGTGCTCCTGCTGAGCGGCTGAGGCTGGGAGGACCCCGCAGGCTGGGAGCCTGGTCTCCCAGCTCCTGGCCCGTGCCGCTGCAGGGAAGCCCGAAGCTCTGGCTGAGGAGGCGGCTCTCGAGAAGGCCCCAGGGAGGACATTCCGGGGCTTTGCTCTTGGGACCCAGAGTACCTCTGACCTCCCTTCCTGCCGTCCAGCGGTCACCTGCGCACTCAGGTCCCTCTGCCTTTGTGGAAGCTGTGGGTTCTGAGGGCTGTGCGGTGAGCTGCGTGGCACACCTTCACATGGAGGGCGTTTGGGTTCTGTTGTATGCCAGTTTTATGCCACTGAGGCGTTTGCGTTTGTTACGCAGCGCGATCATGACAGGAGTAGCCTGGAGCCTGACCCAGGCCTCCTGTGCTTGTGGTAGGACCAACTCCACCAGGTCCGAGCGCAGCCTAACAAGGCAGGACTTAGAGCGGAATCTGGGGGCCACCATGCCAGCATGGGGTTCCAGTGCGCGGTGGGAGCCAGGACCCGGCAGTGCCAGTTGCTCTCTCCTCTCTTCAGCATCTGTGCTGGGGACTTGCACATACAAAGGAGAGTTCAGAGCATTTTTCAGTGAGTTCTACGAAACTTCGTTTCACTGTAGTTATTCTCTTAATTTTTCATTTAATTAAAAAAAAGTTTTTTAGTTGTAGTTGGACACAATACCTTTATTTTTATTTATTCTTATGTGGGGCCGAGGATTGAACCCAGCGCCTCGCACGTGCTAGGCATGCGCTCTACCACTGAGCCACAACCCCAACCCCTTCATTTAATTTTTCCCCCCATTTTTAAATATTTTTGCATTGCTGGGGATGAAGCCAGGGCATTGTGCGTGCTCACGGGCAGTACTCACTGACCTCTGAACTGGAGGTCCACAGCTGTTCCCAGCCAGGGGTTCTCAGTGGAGCTATAGGACACAGCTGTTCGAGTGACTGTTTCCTCAGTTTCCCTGAGGAAAACATGATTAGAGGCACGGAAATGAGGTCACCTTCACATCACACTTGGGCTCTTCTAGAGAGCAGAATGGGTCCTTGCGAGGCCAGCTGTGCTGGCGCAGGGCACAGTGCACACCTCCAGCTCTTCAGGCTCCCCACGGAGCGGATATCGAGTGCTCGGTCTGTAGCGTGGGAACCTTGGAGCTGTGATCTTCAGTGGGTGCTGAGGCAGTTGGTACTGCTCACAGTGCCAACTGTTGGGTTTCAGGAGCTGCTCCTCCTTTTTGCAGGCGTGGGAGGTACTGGGGATTGAACCCAGGGTGCTTAACCTCTGAGCCACATCCCCAGCCTTTTTTATATTTTATTTAGAGATAGCGTCTTGCTGAGTTGATTAGGGCTTTGCTGAATTGCTGAGGCTGGCCTTGAACTTGTGATGCTCCTGCCCTAAGTCACCTGAGCTGCTGGGATCCTAGGTATGCACCACTGCGCCTTGCTCCAGGAGCTTCCTTTTGCTCCTGATGTCACACGGGTAGCATGAAATTGGCCAGGGCAGTGTGTGTCCACTTTGGAAAGTGGCTAGTGTACAGATTGGGGCCCCAGGGTGCCAGGCGTGGCTCTTGCCCTTGGTGCTACAGCTGTGTGTTGCCGAGTTAGGGTTCTGTGCGCCCTGGGAAGGTGCAGGTCTGCCTGCTGCTGGGCCGCCCTCTACCTCCTGGCACTTGGGCTCTGTCGTCCGCTACAGCCTGGACCCTCCAGTTTTCACATACTTAAGATCGTCTCTGGGGCTGGGGTTGTGGCTCAGCAGCAGAGCGCTCTCCTCGCACGTGCGCGGCCCAGGTTCGATCCTCAGCACCACGTAAACATAAATGCATTGCATTGTGTACAACTAAAGCAAATAAATAAATATTAAAAAAAAAAAAAAGATTGTCTCTGTTCTGAGACTGCATTTGTGCCGAGGGCAAGTGCTGAGTGGAGAGTTCGAGACCTTCCCGTGGGTGTCCCGCTCTCCTGGCCTCTGTCTAGAGACTCTGCTGTTGGCCACTGCCTCCTGCTGTTTCCCTGGCCGGTGTCAGTTGTCTCTGTCTTGTTGGGTGTGGTTTGACCCCAGTGTCCCTAGTGTGTGTGGTTTTCTTGTCTTTCGCCAAATTTGGGGGTTTCCAGCCATCCTGAAGTCCCTCTCCACCGAGGCTCCCGGCTCCAGGTGTGGGGAGCTGGTGGAGTCCCAGACCCTGCGGCTCTGCTGGCCTCTGCAGCCCGTCCACCTGGAGGTGCAGCGCCTCTGGCCTGCCTTCCTGCTCGCGCGCCCTCTTCTCCTCCAGCCTCGGGTCTGCCTGGCGCTGTGCCACCGGGCACTGCGCCGCTCTTTCGTCTGAGAGTTTCTGTCAGGTTATTTTCATAGCTTTGGTTCCTCTGCTGAGATCCCGTCTTTTTCTTTTTCTTTTTTTTTTTAGAAACTCTTTTTACCTTCATTTTGTTTGTTTGTTTCTTTGTTTATTATTTATTTCTATCTTTATCTTTCATTTATTTATTTTTATGTGGTGCTGAGGATCAAACCCAGTGCCTCATGCGTGCCAGGCTAACGTGCCACCACTGAGCCACAACCCCAGCCCCACATCCGTCTCTTTATTGTAACACTTTTTAAATTCTAAGATCCTTGAACACAGTTATAACAGCCACTTTCAAGCCCTGGCCTGCTGTGTACGGCAGCTGGTCGTCTGGGCCTCCGTGTCCGCTGACAGACTGCTTTTTCTCCTGAGCGCTCCTGCTTTGGTCAGTGCTTGTAGGTTGGCTCCTTGCACGTGACAGAGTGCCCGCGCTCTGCACCTGACACGCCCTCCTGCAGGGTGTTTTTTCTTAGGGCAGGGATGTTGGCCGCACAAAGTCAAACCCCCTCTTTCATGTGGTGGATAGCAAGTACAGTCTCTTTTGCTCTTTGAACTGGACCTTGGCTCTGGGGTCTTCCCTGCACGTGTGGTTCTCGCCGGCCCCAGAGGGCTGTGGCCCACCTCCGCCACCCCACACCCATGCCTGGGCCTCTGGAGCTGCTCTCAGGGAGGGCCCGAGCAGCGCCTGGTTGGCACACCCGGTTGGTCTTCACTTGACGTTGGGACCTCCCCTAACTCTGCCCCCACTTGCAAGTGTCCCTTGGCCTGTAGCCCTGGTTTCCGGAGAGCCTGTGCCTGCCCTTCCCCGCGGCTCTTTGCCTCCTCTCCGCACTCCTGCCTGCCCCAGGTGTGAGTGGCCCCGAGCTCCCTTCTGCGCCTGCCCAGTGCTCTCTGAGTGGGCTTGTCTGAGGACGCTCAGGTCAGGAGCTTAGGTCTGGAGTTCAGCCGAGACCCTCCTGCACTGCCCTGGAGGTGCTGGCGGTGCCATGGTTGCTGCCTGCCCTCGGCCCTCAGAGCAGCTTGCTCCCCTGCCTCAGGGTCTCGCCTCCCGAGACCGGCGGCCTGGCCCCTAGGCTGCTTGCTCCTTTCCCTGCTCCCTCACAATCTGCCGCCTGCAGGTCCTCCTGTCCCTCCCTCCCACCCAGCTCCTCTCCAAGGGGACCAGGGCCGCCTTTGGAACCTTGGCAGCCCTGCCTTTAGCTCGAGCCCTGGCGTAGCGTGTGTGCACGTCTGGGGCCTCGGTCCTGGATCCCAAGGAAGGAGCCAGGGTGCCTTCTGTTCAGGTGAGGATGTGAGGTGTGAGCGCTCGTGACAGTGCCCAGGGCCATGCGCAGGGAGCACCCGCGGGCAGATCCTGGGGCTAGCTGTGTCTCCCTTGCGACCTCCCCGTCCCGTCTCATCTCGTGTGACACTTGCTTCGTGTTCCTGGGGCACCACAGTGTCCTGCCCTGGGCTTGGTCGTGCACCCCTTGCCCCCAGCAGGCCCTTCCCTTCAGGTCCAGGGCAGGCCTTGCTTCTGTGGACCTTTCAATTTTGTGTGTCTTCTGGCTGACACTGTGCACTAGTATGAGGAAAACGTTTGTTCTGCAACAACTAAGGTTCCTGAGGCCCGAGTTCCAGAGCTGCGTCCCTGGCAGTGTGCAGGGAGAAGGCGCCCGTGCAGGGAGAAGGCGCCCGTGCAGTCGCTGTTCCGGCAGTGTGCTCAGCTTTGTTTGCAACATGGTGCACTTCCATGGCTTCTCCCGCCATTCCTGGAGAGCCGAACATGCAGTCAGTGCAGGGCAAGACGCTGAGGGCGCCGTGCGGTGCCTAGGAGTGGCCTAGTGTGTCTTGGGGAGGTGCACGAGGAGGGCGCAGTTTCCTCAGTGTGTAGTGAGGGCGGCCAAAGAGGTGGGAAAGGGACGATATTTCAGGACATTCTCCAGCTGAGATTTCTCAGAATACTTTGATTTTTAAGTGAAACTGTCTTCTGGGCAGTGCAGCCCAGGAGGCTTCTGGAAAGGGTTTTGGGAGCGGTTTCTGCACCCAAATGTGAAAGACCTGAGTTGAGGGGACCTGGGGAGGCATTTTTGTGCTGGCTCCGTGTTTAATCTTTCTCCTCTGTCTTAAGGAATATCGCCTTTAGATTGACCCTTTTTGGGGCTTAGTTTCGGTAATTATTGAAGTAGTTTCTTGTTGGGCATATAGAACTTAAACTACTTAACAAAGAAGCATTGTGTTTTAGTCAGCTTGTTTGCCACTGTGACCAGAGAGACCTGACAAGTACAGTGTCGGGGAGGAAAGGGTCATTGGGACTCATGGATTCAGAGGTCTCAGTCCATGGTCAGCTGACTCCATCGCTCTGAGGTGGGATGGAACATCATGATGGAAAACTGTGAGGGACGAGGCAGCTCAGGACATGGCACAGGAAGCAGAGAGAGGGACAGTCACCAGGGGAGGCCCTCCACCCCCACCCCTTGATCCTCCTCTTCCAGCCACACCCCCTGCCTGGCTGTAGTCACCGCCCACTTAATCCGTATCAAAAACAAATTACACGTATCCATTATATAAAGGTATAGAGTAAACATTTTTATTCCACACAGAGAAGTAGAGGCATAGAAAGAAGGGATGGGGCCAAAGCAAGACCGACATCCAACTGCTCGAATAAGTCCTGTAGCTCCACATCCAGCATCTGGGGCCGTGGAACTGTGCTCTTCTCTCCAAAGGGCTTGCGCAGCTCTGCCCCCAGGACCTCTGTCCTGGCTTGTGTCTGCTCAGTTCCTATAGCTTTCCTTGGTAGGCATTTCATGTTGCTGGTATCTCAGTCTCAGGGGTCTCCAGTGCAGTTTCAGCTTCTTTCTCACATCTTCATACCCCTCTCAGGGGCTGCCTGCAGAGATACCAGCCCTACTGCACTTTGCCTGGCCTCTCAGGCCTTCCTTTGAAATCTCAGTAGAAGCCTCATGACTCCCAACTCCAGCATCCGGTATTCCTGCAAACACCATGTGGTTGATGACAAGGTCTGTTGTCATGTTGAGCACTAGTCAAGCTTTCTGGGACCATGGCTGCAGCAGCCTTTCAGTTCCTGGGCAGATGAGCATAGTGAAACAACTTCATAGGCTGCCTATGCAAGCAGGGTGCCCCGCTAGTCTCTTCTCAAGGGAATTTTTACTTTTATATCTTCGAGCCCGAGATGAGTGTAGTCTTACCAATTCCTGAGATGACCTCAAGCCATCTTGCCTCTTATCTTTGGGTAAAGTATTTAGCGTCCTTTTAGTGGCTGTAAAGTCTTCAACAACCACAACTTCCTTAGCCCCACTTTTCTGGCCAAACTTCAAAATTTTCAAATCTTTCTACTTTGCTTTTTTTTTTTTTTTTTTTTTTCTTAAACCAAGGATTGAACCAAAGGGTGTTTAACCACTAAGCCACATCCCCAGCCCTTTTTATTTTTTATTTTGTGGCAGGGTCTCACTAAGTTGTTTAGGGTTTTGCTAAATTGCTGTGTGTGGCTTTGAACTGAAAATCTCCTGCCTCAGCCTCCCGAGCTGCTGGAATTACAGGCGTGTGCCACTGTGCCTGGCTGCTTTTTACCTTTTTTTTTTTTTTTTTTTTTTAATATTTATTTATTTGCTTTAGTTGTACACAATGCAATGTATTTATGTTTATGTGGTGCTGAGGATTGAACCCGGGCTGCGCACGTGCTAGGCGAATGCTCTACCGCTCAGCCACAACCCCAGCCCCTACTTTTAATTATCACAGAGAACTTGGCTAAAAGCTGCCAGCAATACCCATATACTATCACTTGAATGCTATGCTGCCTTGAAATTTCCTCTACCAGATCATCTAATATATCACCTTTAAATTCAACCTCACAGAAAGTCTCGGGACATGGGCAAAATCTAGACAACTTCACAGCTAAAATGTAGCATGAATGGCCTTTAGCCCAATTTCCAGTAGTCTTCCTTCTCTGAAGCCTCATGAGCTCAGTCTTTACTGTCCACAGTCCTATTGGCATTCAGATCTTCTGAGCTCCCACCAGAATTGCCCACTAAGTTCCCCTTATAACAATTGGAAGCTTTTTTAGCTTGCATTTCTCAGCTTTTTAAAATTCCTTCCAGAAATTCCAAAAACATTGAAAAACTTCTGAACCACATGGTCAGGTTAGTCACAGCAATAGCCCCACTTCTTGGTACGATTTTTTTTTTTTTTTTTTTTTTTTTTTTTTTTTTTTGTGGTGCTGGGGATCGAACCCAGGGCCTTGTGCATGTGAGGCAAGCACTCTACCAACTGAGCTATATCTCCAGCCCACGAATTTCTGTTTTAGTCAACTGTTTTGCAGTTGTGACCTGTAAGATCTGACGAATACAGTGTAAAGGAGGAAAAGTTTATTTAGCAATCACGGTTTCAGAGGTTCAGTCCACAATCAGCTGACTGCATTGCTCTGGGCCTAGGGTCATGACTGATTAGGTTAGGACTCTCATAAGCCAGTTGTTTCATCTCTGAACATCCTTGTATCGTCTCACAAGTGAGCTTTCAACACCTCCTTCCTAAACCACAGCACATGGGAACAAGTGAAATAAGCACGTTTGGGAGAAGGCCACCACCACTCAGGTTTCTGGGAAGTCTTTAGGGCATGAAGGGAAAGTGTCCAGAGAGGTTCCTTGTCCACAGGTGTCCCCCTCCCTGAGTACCAGGATGACAGTCTGCTCTTGTAACTCTCAGTGAAGATGACCCGTAGGCTCTGGTGTTGGAAGCTGAAGGCCCTGGGCTGAAGTCAGGAGCTGGCTCTGGTTCCTGTTGTCTGACTTGCTGCCAGTCCCCTGCCCGTTCTGTTGCCGGGCCCTGGCTCAGGCCTTCAGGAGTCCGTGTGGGGCTGGGTCAGGGTGCCTTTTGCCTTCTCCTCCCCCACAGCATGTCCTGTCTGCTTCACTTAGTCCTCCTTGACAGGCTGCTCAGAGGGACTGTCGGTGCTGTGATCAGCCCTCTGTCTCCAGAGCTTGTGGCCTGGTGTTGGAAGCCTTTGTGGACAGGCTGGCTTCACACTATTTTTATTTGCATCTGCTCATGCGCGGAAGAGTATGAGTACAGTGTTGCTGGGGTGGGTGCTTCACTAACCCTCCATGTGGGTGCATGCTGGCTTCCTGTAACATTCTCTTTCAAGAACCGTGTCTAGGTCTAGGATCTATCTTGCTGCCAGGCTATCAGGGAATACTGATCAGCAGGGGCCGGGCATGGTAGCGTACAACTATAATCCCAACTATAATCCCCGGGGAGGCTGGGGCAGGAGGATCACAAGTTCCAGGCCAGCCTCAACAATTTAGTGAGACTCTGTCTAAAATAAAAAATAAAAGGGCTGGGGTGCAGCTCAGTAGCAGAGCGCTTGTCCAGCATGCCCAGGGCCCTGGGGCCAGTCTGCCGTGTCTCCCACACACACAGCCGCGGGGCAGCAGTGTGCTTCTCTCGCACAGCACAGAGGGTGCCATGGACATAGAACCAGGTCCTCCTAGACGGAGTGCAGGAGGGGCTCCATGCTGGTGGGTCTGCACCTCCTCGCTGGGTGTGCTCAGCCCCACAAGCTAGGGACAGAGGCCTCGTGCATTCTCTGGGTGGGGTTCCTGTCCAGCAGGCGGCCCCCAGGACCCTGGCTCTGCCTGCTGCCTTGGCCTCTTCCCTTGCAGCGGGGCTGCCTGTTGTGACCCCTCGTCTTCCCTCCTCTGGGCTCCACCAGGTCACCCTCGACCTTCACAGGGAAATGAGAACTAAAGTGTGTCCGATTCCTCTTACGGGGCTGTGTTCCAGGAAAAGGATCTCAGGCAGGCTGTGTAGACGCTGAGACCACACCTGGGTGACGTGCGAGTGGGCTGCACTGGTCAGCCTCTGCCCAGAGGGGACACCTAGCGCTGTCCTGGCAAACAAGATGGCGTCTTCCTCACAGGCCTTGGGTCCTGGGCCGTGGCAGCGGGTGGCTTGTCCTCCTTCACCAGTGCCTGGCCAGGACGTGCTCTCCTCATGGCGGGGCTGAGGGCAGGTGGGAGCCGTGGTGTCTCCTAGGCTGGGCTGCAGACCACACACTGCCCTTGTGCCTTTCTGTGGGCTGCAGCGAGTCCCAGGCCAAGTGCAAATGCAGGGGCAGGCGGGCGACTGCTCCTCGAGCCGGGCTGCAGCGTGGGGAGCCGCTCAGGGAGGCAAAGCCACAGGCCCCCGCAGAGGGAGCAACCAGGGGAGGCGCAGAGGCAGAGCTGGCCTTTGGATGGACACCGTACTTGGTGTCCCCCAGGGGCCTGCACAGTGCTGTACCCCAGAAACCAAGGAGCCCCTGGCGAATGAGGGGGAGCTCCCGGGCCCCACGTGTGATCACCAGGACAGCCAAATCCTTACGGTGCCAGGAGGCCACGGCTCGCCCAGGGCATGGGAGTACAGGCAGGAGGGTAGAGGCGGGACCCTGCAGCAGCAGGCTCAGTGTGGGAGACCCGTGCCCAGCAGGAATGCCCAGGAAAGGAGCCCTCCGTCCAGCCAGCCTTCACGGGAAAGAGCAGGTGGAGTGTGGCGGAGCGGAGCTCAGGCCCCTGCTGGGTGCACCAACCAGCACCAGACCCACAGTGGATGGGGTGCCCAGGACAGTGGGAAGCTTTCCCAGTTCACAGTGAGCATTACTTTGATTCCAAAATTCTGTAACTAAATTATCAGTTATGCTTGAAGGCACAGTGACCATTTTCAGATTTGCCCAAATTCTGTCATTCAAACTATCTGCAGAAGTTCTTGAGCACGGGGATGCTTCCATGCCACCAAGGCGGGCGCAGCGGAAGAGGGAGCGTGGGGTGCAGACGGGGCAGCTCGCTGCAGAGCCCAGAGGGTCAGGGAAGGCCCACACTGTGCCACGGTCGGAAGGTGGTGGGTGGGTGTGGCCACAGGGAGCGCCTGGTCAGGCTGTCTGCAGGCTGACCAGGGCAGACAGGCAGCAGGCCAGAGAGTGCGGGGCAGTTGACCAGACACAGCGCAGTCCTGTCCAGGAAAGTCAGGGTAACCTTGAGGCAGAAGGTGTGTGATCTTGACGTAAGAGGTAAGGAACGTCCTTAGCCGTCGGGGAGGTGCCATTAAAGCCGCAGTGCCCTGTGGTCACACCTGTAGAAACAAGGAGGGCAGCAGCAGACAAGAGGTCAGAAACACCAGAAACCTGACACGCACCTGGAGGCCAGGAGGTGAGGCAGGGATTTAAAGAACAACAGGGCCAGGTGCGGTGGCCACGCCTGTGATCCCAGCACCTGGGAGGCTGAGGCAGGAGGATCGCGAGTTCAAAGCCAGCCTCAGCCATGGCGAGGCACTTAGCAACTCAGTGAGACCCTGTCTCTAATAAAAGACAAAAAGGGGGGCTGGGATTGTGGCTCAGCGGCAGAGCGCTCTCCTCGCACGTGCGCGGCCCGGGTTCGATCCTCAGCACCACGTAAACATAAATGCATTGCATTGTGTACAACTAAAGTAAATAAATAAATATTAAAAAAAAAAAAAAAAAAGGGGCTGGGAATGTGGCCCAGTGGTCGAGTGCCGGAGTTCAATCCCCGGTACCAAAATATAAATAAACAAACAAATAAATAAACAAAAAAACAACAGGATGCTTTCTTATAAAGAGAAACAGGGGCTGAGGACATGGCACCAGCCTGGTTCAGGCCCAGCCCCAGGGGCTCCTTGGCCCTTGCAGTTGGACTCCCAGGCCATTCCAGAGCAGGGAAGCGTGCGTCCCCACCAGCACTCGTGTTTGAAGGCCAGCCCACCCGGACGAGAGGCAGCCACCCGTCCTGGGGTAGGAGAGGCCGTGAGCAGACTGCGGCGTGATTGAAGACACGGTAGTTGTGAACTAGTGCCTCTTGGCACTGTGGTGCTGGGCTGGGAGGGGACGGTCACCTGTGTTAGCAGAGTGCTCGAGGCTCCTGTCCTCCCGACTGCAGGGGAGACGGGGGTCCACACGGACATCCACCCCAGACTTACTGAATTGTACTCTTAAGGCGTCTACATTGCTGGATGTAAAATTCGCCCCAAACCAAAAGATCGAAAACAAAACACTGTGGGATAGAGGGTGAGCCCTGCACCGCTCACGGGAGACTCCGCCTCGCTTCTGCCTTCCCTCGGCCAGAATCCGGGCTGGGGGTGGGCGTCCCCGCCTCTGAGGGATGGTGTACAGCCTCCAGGCCCTGCCCTGAAGTCCTCTCTCTGGAGTCTCCTCTGCAGGTAGAGTGGTTTCTCCCCCTTGAGTCTAAGACAGCACGTACGGTGTTTTATTTTATTTATTTATTTTTTGAAATATTTATTTATTTGCTTTAGTTGTACACAATGCGTTCATTTTTACGTGGTACTGAGGATCGAACCTGGGCCGCGCACGTGCTGCGCTCCACCCCAGCCCACGTGTGGTACTCTGAGAGCGAAGCTGCTCACGCGGAGCTGGTGTTGCCGAGGGTCTCGGAGAGTGTGGGCCTGCCAGCCTCGGGGAGTGGGGTTGGTCCCGGGCCTCCCCCGATGCGTGGTTTGGCAGTTGACAGGTCTTTCTGGGAAGGAAGATAGTAGGTCTTTCTCTTTGTGGATCTGACAGGACTCAGTCACATATTCTTTTTTGTTTTTTGTTTGGTACTGGGGATTGAACTCGGGCACTCGACCACTGGGCCACATCCCCAGCCTTTTTTTTAATTTAGAGACAGGGTCTCACTAAGTTGCTAAGTGCCTCGCCATTGCTGAGGCTGGTTTTGAACTCGCGATCCTCCTGCCTCAGCCTCCTGAGTTGCTGGAATTACAGGGATGTGCCACCACGCCTGGCTTCAGTCACATATTCCTATTTTATTTTTAAAACCTTTAAGAACATGAAATACGTTTGTACCTTTCAGACTGTACCAAAGTGGGAAAGTTTGGTCTGGGGTGATCCTCATTATTTTAATTATAAGAAAGATAGTGTCACTGGGCACGATGGTACGTGCCTATGTTCCCAGTGATGCAGGAGGCTGAGGATGGAGGATCACGAATTCACAGTCAGCCTCAGCAACAGGGAGGTGCTAAGCAACTCAGTGAGACCCTGTCTCTAAATAAAATACAAAATAGGGCTGGGGATGTGGCTCAGTGGTCAAGTGCCCTGAGTTCAATCCCCGGTAACCCCCCCTCCCCTGCAAAAAATAAATAAATAAAATGTAAAATGTAGACTTTTTATGTTTGAAATAACTAATCCCTAGGTATTTTAGAAATAGATCGATTTCCAGACCCCATCAGTAATCAGGCATAACTTTTGGAACTAGGTCTCCTGTAACCATCATTATTTAATTAGGCTCCTGTTGAGGTCTGGCGTCAGAGTGGGCCACACCTACTGTCCCCAAGGTGCCGTGACGTGCTGGGCCTCTTACTGGGCTCAGTCCATCTGTCTTCCCAGTGGGCACATCCCAGGTCCCTAGCCCACACACTGTGGCTTAGAGGACTTTGTGGAAATAAAGCATCAGAGAAAACTCAAGTTAAACCCACACCAGGAGACTCCAGCAGATCTGAGGAGTGGGTGCTGCAGGGTGACCCAGAACCTTAGCCAGCCAGGAAGAGCCTCTCAGCCGCAGCTGCAGCGGTGCCGATGCCCTGCATGGGCCACACTGGCGGGTTCATCTGCATCTCCTAATGGTGGGCCACACTGGCGGGTTTATCTGCCTCTTTTATTTTTTTTTATTTTTTTGGATACTGGGGATTGAACTCAGGGGCACTCGACCACTGGGCCACATCCCAGTCCTATTTTGTATTTTATTTAGAGACAGGGTCTCACTGAGTTGCTTAGCGCCTTGCTGTTGCTGAGGCTGGCTTTGAACTTGGGATCTTCCTGTCTAGGCCTCCCGAGCTGCTGGGATGTGCGCCACTGTGCCTGACTTTTATCTGCCTCTTAATGGTGGTCCACACTGGTGGGTTTATCTTCATCTTAAACCCGCCAGTGTGGACCACCATTAAGAGGCAGATAAGCAGGGCGTGGTGGCACACGCCTGTAATCCCAGCACTTGGGAGCCTGAGGCAGGAGGATCACGAGTTCAAAGCCAGCCTCAGCAATGCCGAGGCACTTAGCAACTCAGTGAGACCCTGTCTGTAAATAAAATACAAAAAAGGGCTGGGGATGTGGCCCAGTGGTCGCGTGCCCCTGAGCTCAATCCCCGCTACCACCAAAAAAAAAAAAAAAAAGGCGGATAAGCCCACCAGTGTGGACCACCTGCATCTTTTAAGACTTCCTGTTCTGTTGGGCGGTTGTGGCCTGCACTGTCTCTGTTCCCCTTGGCTGTGGATGTTTTCTCAAGTCTGCCCGTGGGAACCCCTGCAAGCTGACATTTTGTGTCTTTTCAAGTACATTCTGTCCTCCTTTGGGCGCTTGCTTGCTTTCTGGTGTGCAAGGTGCTCGGGCTCTTCTGCCCAGCTCTGGTATGCCCCTGCAGTGGAGGGGGCTGCTCCAGGCTGTGGACAGCGGGTGCGTGTGTGCGTGTGTGGGTGTGGGTGTGTGTGCGCGCGCGTGTGTGCGCGCGCGCAGGGAGGCGTCCCAGGTGAGTTCTGGGCCTCAGGCTCGCCCTGGCTTCCCTCTTTGGTGTTGGGAGTGGCTTCCCCAGCAGTGAGAGCCCTGCTCTCCTCCCCTGGAGCACATTTACTGGGTCTGGTCCGTCCCCTGCGGGCTCCCCTCCTGTGCTCCATACGGGCCTTATCCCCACCTCCATCCAAGGTTAAAAAAAAAATCTCATCCGTGCAGGCCCTCGTGGTCCTCTTCGTGCAGGCCCTCGTGGTCCTCTTCGTCCCGACCCGTCCAGGCGTTCTGCCTGGGCTCCTCCCAGGCGCTGCCCTGGCTTGCTGTGCATGTTTGTAGTGGTTCTTCAGCGTCCTGCCTCTCAGTTCCAACCGCGGGGTCTTCTGGGTGGGGGAGTCCTGTGGGTTTTCTTGAGTGTGGTGATGTGAGGCTGACCCACAGAAGATGGTGACACTTGTGCCTCAGCAGTGATCTGGCCCGTTTGGTTCTGGCCATGTTCTGACAGCCACGTGCGTTGTGGGCCCTGCTGCGGTTCCCAGGCTTCTGCGGCCGTCTGGACTCAGAGCCCTCTTCCTGCCTGGCCCTGGTCTCAGGCCTGCCTGCCTGTGCTGCCGACCCACCTGCACACGGGCGCCCGTGAGCCTGGCGCGCGGGCTGGACTGCACCGCCCTCTGCTGCTGCCCGGCACTCGCCGTTCCTCTCTGCCCAGAAGACCAGGCTGTAGTTGGCCGACACAACTGTGACCATGCGGTGCCCTTGCCAGCATGGTGGGATGGCTGCTTCTAGACCTGCCCGGGGACTCCTCTGCCAGCCCGCTGTGGTTTGGCTCTCAGGGCTTCCATGGCTGCCCACCTTAGCCCAGCATTTTTGTTTTTTTTAGTTTGTTTTCCTGTTTTTTCTAATTGTTTATCAATTTGATTTTTTTTTTTTTTTTTTAGTTGTCAACAGGCCTTTATTTTAGTTATTTATATGTGGTGCTGGGACTCGAACCCAGTGCCTCACACATGCCAAGCAAGTACTCTGCCACGGAGCTGCCCCAGCCCCAGCCCAGCACTGGGTTGTTATAGGTGATGTGTAGTCAGGTTTTCCCGAAACAGGTTTGTCCGTAAAGCAAGAAGAAAGCACCAACAACTTGATTTAGTTGATGTGAATGTTGTTCTCCTTCTCGAGCTGGGCGGAGCCCGTGCTGCAAAGCCAGCTCTGCTGTGGAGAGCGTCCCAGGCAGGTCCCCGCTGGTGGGAGCCCAGCTGATAATGGACAAGCACTTTCAATCACAAAGAGCATGTTACGTGGACCGTGGCGGGAAGGACAGTCTGTAGTGGTGGAGAGCTGGGCCTGTGGGCTCAGGTCATTGCTGCAGCCTTAACAGAGCTGCTGGGGCCTCCTTCAGCTCTGCTTGCTCAGAGGTGAGTCCCTGCTCAGGTCTCTGCTTTGTGCTTTTCCTTGGGGACAGGTGCCCCAGGTATGTGTTGGGGGACGTTCTGTGTTGCTTTTGCGAATTTGAATCTAGTGGAACTAATCAGAGTAAAGCAGTAACTGTGAGGGGGCAGGGAGGTGGGGCAGCAGACGCCGTGCACTCATGGAGCAAGCTGGCGAGGAGGGTGCGTGGTGCTGGTGACGTGGGACCCCCAGGCCAGCGGTGCTTGTGGAGAGCACCTGGCAGCCCCAAGGCACAGCTCTGTCCCAGGGTGCTGCTCCAGGAAGGCCTCTGGTGGCCGAGTTGGATGATCCTGGCTGGATGTGGCCTGTGACCTCAGGATACTCCTGATCCGTGCTTCCTGACACCCCCTGCAAGCCCCGGGTCACGGAGGGCCTGCCTCTGGCCGGCAGAGTGCTCCGCTGCCTCAGGCGAGAACTGGACCTCAGCTGGACTGAGGTCTTGCTGGTGGCACCTGTCGTGTCCCCCCACCCCTGCTCCTCTCAGTGGGCTGTGGCCAGCGTCCCGGTGCACAGCACAGTAGCCTGCAGTGCTCATGGGCCTGTGCTGGGCTCGCCTCCAGGCAGACCCAGGGTTCACCCTATGGAGGGTGACTAGACCCTTGACCCGGACCCCTCTGTCATTGCGAATCGAATTTGGGTTGTGGGTGGGGTCTGGTTCACCTGCAGGTGTTTCAGGTGGGTGCACAGCAAGGTGAGGGGTGGGAACCGGCCACCAGAGCGTGAGGCTGTGAGCCTGTGGGAGTGACTGTCCCACTCCACAAAGGACATTCAGTTGAGCTTTTAGGGCAAGTCATGTTTGCTGTGTGTTCAACTCCGTCTCCTGAGGAGCCCTGCGGTCTTCCTGGGCCTAAGTCATAGACTTCATCGAGTGCACTACGCCGCCGCCGCCGAGCCTGAGGCTGTTGTTTTGTGGACTTTAAAAATGTGAAGCTCGCAGGGCACGGTGACGTATGCCCGCATGCCCGTAATCCAAGCGGCTCAGAAAGCTGAGGCAGGAGAATTGCAGGTATGAGATCAGCCTGGGCAATTTAGCGCCACCCTAAGCAACTTAGTGAGATTCTGATTTTTATTTTATTCATTTATAAAAAATGGAAAGGGCTGGGGATGTGGCTCAGTGGTTAAGCTCCCCTGGGTTCAATCCCCGATACCAAAAGAAAGAAGAAAAAGAAAAAAAAAAAAAAAAAAAAAAAAAACCAAAAAAAGTGAAGCTGCTACCAATTAAATTGAATACTGCTTTATGTTCCTTACGCTGTTATTGAAAGAATGCTTGAAGATTAATGTATAGAGCTTTAAAATCATATCATTCCTGTGTATTTGAAGAAAGGAAAAAAAGCAGAATGAATCGGAGAAGGCGTCCCTAGTGTTGTCAGAGCTGCCAGAGCCTGTGTCCCACAGCCTGGGGCTGCGGCTCGCACCACGCGGGGCTGTTACTGGCTCTGGCTCCATGTGCCCCTCTGAATGCGGCAGGCTCTGGGGACCGTCCGTGGCTGCTGCCTGGCCAGCAGCAGGTGTGTGAGGCCATTGACCAGGAGCCACGCCTGGGATGAAGTCGAGGCGCTGGCCCCAGGCCCCCCCCCCCGGCTTCGTCTGGGTCAGCTACGCTACCTGCTGGCTCTTAGGTGGGGTGTCGACTCTGTGGGAGTGTGAGTTTAATGCACTCGCACACTGTTTTTTTTTTATTTTTTGTACTAAGGATTGAACTCAAGGACACTCAACCACTGAGCCACATCTTCAGCCCTATTTTGTATTTTATTTAGAGACAGGGTCTCACTGAGTTGCTTAGCGTACCGCTTTTGCTGAAGCTGGCTTTGAACTCACCATCCTCCTTTCTCAGCCTCCCAAGTTTCTGGGATTACAGGCGTGGGCCTCTGTACCGGGCTCATTTGCCTTTTATTTTATTTCATTTTATTTTTGGTACCGGGGATTGAACTCAGGGGCACTCGACCACCGGGCCACATCCCCAGCCCTTTTTTGTATTTTATTAGAGACAGGGTCTCACTGAGTTGCTAAGTGCCTCGCCATTGTTGAGGCTGGCTTTGAACTTGCGCTCCTCCTGCCTCAGCCTCCCAAGTGCTGGGATTACAGGCGTGCGCCACCGCACCCGGCCCTCATTTGCCTTTTAAACAGAATCGTATTCATGTTACTCACCTGTGATTTTTTTTAGTTAAGATAAGAAGGGTCTTTTCACGTTGCTTTTTGTTTTGATTGTCATGGTCTTTTTCATCCTGCCTTTCTTCTTCGTGGTGCTGGTGATGGAGCCCAGGCCTTGCGTGTGCCCTGCCAGTGTGGGCCGCCACGCCTCCCTCGCAGGCTCCAGGGAGCGGGTCCCGCTGCCCTTCTGCAGTGCCCTGGCTCCTGCCCTGGCTGGGGCTGAGATGCCTCCTTCACTGGCAAGTGGTGAGCGGGCTCCTCTCCTCACGTGAGGACGCGCCGGCTCAGCAGGAGGGTGCTGGCTGCACACCTTGCATCGGATTCTGGTGCTCAGGGGACTGGAGGGCCTGGTCAGAGTGGTGTCGCTGCTCTGGGGAAACCCGAGCTGCAGCCTGCCTATGCACTGAGGCGCTTGGGTCAGGCCAGGCACTCTGGGCGCCTCTGGCGGGCAGCCCCCGGTGCGGCCTCGTGTGCCCAGGAGTTCCTTCCTGCAGGCCGTGTCAAGCTCGGGCTCTGTGGGTGCCGTGTTTCCACGTGCACACTGCCCTGCAGCGCTGTGCTGAGGGTGGGCCTTGCCACAGCAGGCAGCGAGGGCAGAGCACCCACAGGCCCCGATTCCCTTCTCCACTGCCCAGCACCTGGGGTGTAGGTGCTCGAGCTGCGCCTGCTGGTGGGGCTCAGAGGCTATTGGCGCACTGCAGGGACCGCAGGCCGGGTGTGGGGAGATGCGGGGAGCAGGTCTTGCGGACCCAGCTCAGCCCTGCCGTGGTGGGTGGCATGCCGCTGGGGGGAAGTGCACAGGAACGCGGCCGCGTGCCCAGGGAGCTGTTGGCACCAACAGGAGGGAGCCTGGGGGCTGAGCGCCATGTCTGCGCAGTCCAGGAGGAGCCACCAGGGCCTGTGGCTGTGGCCACCGAGCAGTCACAAGTGTAGTTTTACTCCATTGTAACTGATTCAGTTTAAAAACTTGCACGTGGCCGTGGTGCCAGCGTTGGGCCGCGTGGCCACAGATGCCTCCCCAAAGCAGGCTGCGCCCAGGTTCTGTGGCATTCTGCACCCAAGAAACCCTTGAGGGGCTGGGCGCTTTCTCCCCGCTCCTTGTCCACGCCGTGCCTGGTGTCCCTGCACATCTCTCAGGACTGGTTCCTTGGAGAAGATCCTGGAAAGCACTGGTGTGACAGGAGTGCCAGCAGGAAGTGTCACTGTGCTGTGGCTGCTGTGCACCACGTTGTGTGTCCCTCAGACAGTCAGGGCTGGGGCTGTGCCTGGGCTGCTGCCACGCGGCCCCTGCAAGTGGCAGGAGCTGATGGGGGGCTTGAAGCTGCTGGGCACAGCTTTCCTCCTCTGCTGTGGTCTCTCCCAGCTGCCCGTGGGTGGCATTGTCTGTCATGCTGAGGGCACATCAGCTCAAAGGGTGCTTGAGAAACCTGAGTACCTGCAGCAGAAGCAGGCGGCCGTGGCGGGGAGGGTGGGAGTGGGAGCCCCACCACGTCTGGTCTGGAGCGCACGTGGTCCCCTGGAAGTCGTGCTCAGAACCGGGCACAGCAGCCAGGCCTGGGGTCCCAGCAGTGGGCTTGGGAGGCCGAAGCAGGAGGAGCACAAGTTGGAGGCCATCCTCAGCAACTTAGTGAGGCCCTGTCTCAAGAAAAAAAAGGGCTGGGGATGTAGCTCAGAGGTAGAGCGCCCCTGTGTTCAATCCCTGCAACACTCCCCCTCCAAATCAGAAAGAAAGAGAGAGAGAGAGAGAGAAAATGATTCTTATAACTGAGTGTGGTATCGCTCTGTTTTTGAGGAGAGCGAACTTTGGAAAGGGAGGAAGCAAGAGGGTGATGGCTTGATGACTGGAACCCGCTGTCAGGGCCGGTCTCCTGTGACACTGCCCGCCTGCTGTCCCTACAGGCTTGTCTTGCTCAGAATCCTGGCTCTCCTCCTGGCTTGGTGTGGGAGGAGCAGCCTGTGGCAGGGCCCTGCTGTAAGGACAGGTGTAGCGTGGTCCCTGGGGCTGGTGTCAACACCGTTTCTCGTGCCTTCGGGGCTGACCCGGTGGACCAGCGTGGCCCTGCTGGGGGCTGACTGGGGGACTGGGAGTGCGCCTGCCCGGCTCCCTGCCCCTCTTCCTTTCTGGTCTCTGGCCTGTGCTTGCTGCTCCAGCCCCGGGGCACCAGGCCAGGTGGCCAGGCAGCAGGGCCTGGTTTTGCAGCATGTGTGTGCCTCTGTCTTACTTCTCCTGTAATCTTGCTTATGTTTTTGTTTGTTTACTTTTGCAGTGAGTGTTGAAAAGATCGACCTGAAGGGATTGTCACACACACACAATGACAGAAATGTTGACTGTTCCTTTGAGGTAAGATGCTAAGTTTTTTCCTTCTCCAAGGGATAGGAATAAAACATTTGCCACCAACAGACACTGGTTTATCTGAATAAAAGCTCTTCCTCTCAGAAGCCCAGAACAGATACTGATTGAGATGGGCCAGGCGAGGGGTGGCCAGGGGGGCATCCCCAGGGCTGGTCGTTGGCTCCCCACTGCAGACCCCCAGGTGGGCACCAGGCAGGGCTCCGGAGCAGTTCTGCCTCTGTCATAGTGTGATGGGGACAGTGGCTGGACTTCTGTGCCCCCAACTCCCCTCAGCAAAGAGAGGACATTGCTGGTGTGAACCTGGGGGCATGGAGGGAGATGCCCGCCCTGAGCAGCAAGTAAGTAAGCTCCCAGAGAGAAGGCTGTCCTGCGGGGGCTTGGCTGGCTTCCAGGCAGGGTGTGAAGACCCTGAGCCTGGGGCTAGACGGTGTGAGGCTGGGGACCTGCCATAGAGCAGTGTGGACAGAGCAAAGGTCCACCTCTTAGGGCACGCAGTGTCCCGGCTCCCTGGTTAGCTGTGTCAGCCTTCCCAGTGTCCCTCAGCTCCTGTCCTCACGTGTCCATCTGGGCAGCAAGATGCAGGATGAAAAGGGGAGAAAGGTTACTTTTGAATCTTTTAAGAACTACCAGGCAGGAGGATCTTAAGTTCAAAGCCAGCCTCAGCAACAGTGAGGTGCTGAGCAACTCAGTGAGACCCTATCTCTAAGCAGAATACAACATAGGGCTGGGGAGGTGGCTCAGTGGTCGAGTGCTCCTGAGTTCAATCCCTGGTTTAAAAAAAAAAAAAAAGAGAGAGAGAGAAGTATCCCTGAAAGCAGCTGCTGGAGCTTTTCAGCTGGGGAGGTTTTCTGGTGAATGTGCCCCGTCGGGTTCTGTCACCTACTGGGCGTGTGGTCTCACAAGACCAGCTGGTCAGGGAAGCCTGCCTGCAGCGCCATGGAGGGTGTTGAGGAGGGAGGGCTGCTGGTACCCGCGTGTGTGCTGGGAGCAGTTCATGGGGTTTCAGATTGCAGCTGTGTCACAGCACCTGAGGCTGTTGCCTGGACAGAGCCTCAGGGGTCTGGGAGGTCTGCACCGTGAGACCCAGTGCCTGTGCCGCAGAGGGCTCCTTTCAAAATGCAGGGAGACCCTCCACGTAGGATTTGGAGGCTGTGGCCTGTGGCGATGGCACAGGAGCTGTGGCCAGCAGAACCCCGAGTTCTAGGCCTCAAGGTTGTGCAGGCCAGCAGGCAGTGGGAGCCCTGGGCCCCCTGGGCGTCCAGGACGCGGCACACCTGGCTGCCCCCCCCCCCCACCTTGCTGATCCTCTGGGAGTGCGTGGCAGGCGCAGTGGCACTGCGCGTAGCAGGCGGGTGTGCGTGAAGCCGCCTCCACCTGGCTGATCGCTGTCGGTTTTCATCTCCCTGGTCCACCGTACGGTTATTGGTGGCAGGGAAAGTGGGCCACGTAGCGTGAGAAGTGGTGACGTCGTGCACCAGCTGTGTCTCTTCCTCTTCCAGGGAGTTGGCTTTAGTAACTGGCGTGGGCCCCCAGCCGCCCGCCGCCTCGTGGGTGGCGGGGCTTTTGATTGAGAGGAGAGCTGCCTGGCACCGCCTCCGCCTGCTGGACGCCTGCGCACGCTGCCTGGGCAGACCTGTTCCTTACGCCCCTTGTGGCTCCCATGCTGCCACGTGGGTGGCTGAGGACATCTGCTGCCCAGAGGTTGAGCTGAAGTGTGTAGGCCTTAGAGAAGGCTGGGCTGGCTCCGGCCACCTCCCTCCTGATGCCGTGGCTGGTGCCCCTCTGCTTAGAAGGTGATTCTTTCCTCCAGCCGCCCCAGGGATCCACAGCCCAAACTGCATTTTTGGATAGTAATTCGAGGCACACAGCAAGAGTGTATTCATCAAAATCCTAAACAAGCCGGGCGCGGTGGCGCACGCCTGTAATCCCAGCACTTTGGGAGGCTGAGGCAGGAGGATCACGAGTTCAAAGCCAGCCTCAGCAATGGCGAGGCACTTAGCAACTCAGTGAAACCCTGTCTCTAAATAAAATACAAAACAGGGCTGGGGATGTGACCCAGTGGTCGAGTGCCCCTGAGTTCAATCCCCAGTACCACAAAAAAAAAAAAAAAAAAAAAAAAAAAAAAAATCCTAAACAGTCTTGGATGAGTGCTGTAGTTCATTGGTGGAGCCGTGCCCAGCACAGGAGAGGCTCTGGGTTCAATCCCCAGCACTGGGGGAGAAAACCAACAACAAACCCAAATAGCCCTGGTACACACTCGCAGGGCACGCGCTGTGCCCTGGTCCTGTTGGAAGGGGGCGCTCTGCTCGTGTTCATGTGTCTCAGAGGCAGTCCCCTGCCATACAGGAAGAGTGGGACGCCTGCTGCGGCCCTCCAGCATCTCACCTTAGTCACCCAGAGCCCCCTGTGGTCAGAGGCCACTGCTCTGTGGAGAAGAGGCTTCACACCCCACCCACACTCTCAGCTTCCTCTTGTCTGATGTGACCCCCTACAAAAAAACCCCAGTGGGGTTTTTCTGCTTTAGTGATGAACAGTTGATTGAAAAGCTCTGTGCACACCACATCACAGTGGAGCATCCCTGTGGTCCCAGGGACTGGGGGCTGAGGCAGGGGGTCACAAGTTCAAGGCCAGTCTGAGCAACTTAGCAAAACCTTATCTCAAAATAAAAATAAAAGCACCAGGCGCAGTGGTGCACGCCTGTAATCCCAACAAATAGGGAGGCTGAGGCAGAAGGATCCCAAGTTCAAAACCAGCCTCAGCAAGGGCAAGGTGCTAAGCAACTCAGTGAGACCCTGTCTCTAAATAAAATGCAAAATAGGACTGGGATGTGGCTCGGTGGTCGAGTGCCCTGGTTCCAATAAATAAGTAAGTAAGTAAATAAAAACTTAGAAAGAGCTGGGATGTGGCTAAGTGGTAGTGTGTCCCTGGGTTCAATCCCCAGTACCAAAGCAACAGGAGAGCCGTGTGCAGAGCTGGCGTAGTCAGAGCAGTGCTGAACAGAAGGCTCAGCTGGGGGACGTGCGCCCGCTCTCTGCCGTGTGCAGCTGCAGCATCGGGCTGGGCTGCTGGAAACAGCCGTGGGCCAGATGCGGGGCCAGACTCCCGGGAAGGGCCTCAGGAAGGTCCTCAGGTCTGCCAGTGTGAGAGCCGCTGGCACAGGAGGGTGGGGTGGGAAGCGGGCTGACCTCCCCTCCCCCCGGCGTCGGCCTGAGCAGCCTGAGGCAGGCACAGGAGCCTCGTGATGCCAACCAGGGACGATTCTCAGCAGAGACGTGTAACACAGGAAGAGCTTGAAAAGACAAGCCAGGGTCAGGAGAAAGTGCTCATACGTCCCAGGTCTCACAAAGGGGCGTTCAGAAAATAAAGGACCTCAAAACTCAAGGGTGAGAAAAGACGTGCCTGAGACGTGAACAGTGTGGAGGAAGAGGCGGGAACGCGGGGAGACAGGCGGGTGCTGCCCGGCCTCGGCCTCGGAAGCGCGGTCAGAACCAGGCGTCCTTGGCTGCTGGAAGGACCAGGGTGGAAGGGGCTGGCTGTGGCGCTGGCCAGGGCTGTGGGCACCTTGGAAAACAGCTTGGCTTCTTCAAAAAGTGGAAGGTCTGGGTGCAGCTCTGCGGGGCACTGGCCTGGCACGCACACGGCCTGTGTTTGATCTCCAGCCCTGCGAGAAAAGCCAGACACAGCGTGGGTGCCAGCTACACAGGGGAGCCTTGCCAGAGGACCCTCACGGCTGTTCAGATGTCCTTCAGCCACCAAGGGGACATCAGAGCCAACTGGACTCTTAATCCCCCCCAGTCTTATAAAAAACAAAAAATTACAAAAATAGCTGCCAAGACTCATCCTCTGCTGGTAGGATAAAATATTCAGAAAGCTAATGCTTTGAGATGCAAAATAAACTTTTAAAGACAGGATAGGGTAGCAGTCTGCCGAAATGCCTAGGAAGTCTTAGGAAGAGGCGGGCGTTATTTTGTTTTGCTTTTTCTTTTTCACCTGTGCTGGGAATTGAACCTAGGGCTGCTCACACGCAGCAGGTGCTCTCCCACCAAGCTCGCCTCCAGCCCTTCTTATTTATTGACTTATTTTTACATGGTGCTGAGGATTGAACCCAGCATCTTGCATGAGCTAGGGGAGCGCTCAGCCTCTGAGCCCCAGCCCCAGCCCCACCTCCAGCCCTTTTTATTTTGAGGCAGGGTCTCGCCAAGTTGTCCAGGCTGGCCTGGAACTCTTTATCCTCCTGCCCTAACCCCCTGAGCAGCTGGGATCACAGGTGCACCGCCGCACCCAGGGCTGCTGTTCTACGAGTGATGAGTGACGATTCCCTTCAAGTCATAGCAGCTCTAGAGGCACCGCAGGTCTCTGAGAAGCTGGAACCCTTCCGCCGTCGTTCTCCTTTTTCATCACATGTGGCAAGTGAAGTTTCCCTTGAACAGTTTGAGCTGTTCCTTTGCTTTTTCTTGTGGTACTAGGAGTTGAACCCAGGGCCCATGCAGGCCAGGCGAGTACTCGACCACTCAGCCCCAGCCCCAGCCCCAGCCCCAGCCTGAGCTGTTTCATTTGCTTAATGGTGAATCTGGGGAAGGTGGGAGCAGGTGGTCACTTCTCATGTGCATGGTTCCGAATTTCATATTCAAAATACTCCATCGTTCACTTTCTGCACACTGACTGGTTTCCTCAGCAACTATCAGTACAGCTTCAACAAGACAGAACCAGCCCTGTGGGCAAGAAGAGGAGAGTCAGTTTCCCTATGAGCAGACACGTGTATCTCGAGGTGACCTGAATCTGTTGCTGGCATCTTCCCACAGAACAGTACCTCTTCCTGTGCGCCAGTGACACATGACCATGAGGCTGGCGGCAGCCTAGCTGGGGACAGTGGCCCAGGGGTATCCGCTTTTCCCAAGTGAAGATTCTCCAAGAGGAAGGTGCTCTCGACTCCGCTGGACTTGGCCAAGGCCGTCACTGCTGTAGGCCAGGCCCGTGCTCCTGCTGAGCTTTCCTATGCTCTGCTCCCAGCGTGGCGCTCTTCGAGCCCACTCACCACGCACAGCTCACTGAAGCTGCCGTCTACTTGACTTTCATCAGCGAGAGCTCTGTGGACTATGGGGAGATTCTACTTCTTCAAGCATGATCTCAGAGACTCAGGAGGCTCACGCAAGAGGATTGCAAGTACGAGGCCAGCCTCTGCAACTTAGTGAGACCCTGCCTCACAATAAAATTTAACCAAGTGGCCTGGGGTTGTGGCTCAGCGGCAGAGCGCTCGCCTCGCACGTGCGCGGCCCGGGTTCGATCCTCAGCACCACGTAAACATAAATGCATTGCATTGTGTACAACTAAAGTAAATAAATAAATATTTAAAAAAAAAAATTTAGCCAAGTCTTGAGGTATAGCTCAGAGAGAGAGGCTTGCCTAGCACGGGCAAGGCCCTGGGTTCCATTCCTGGTGCCACCCCACAAAAGGCAAGAGGAAGTTCCAGGCTACAGTTGACTGAACACCCGAGGTGAGGTGTGCCACCTGGCGTCTCAACACAGGCCACATGCAAAGCCAAGCCACCCACGCCAGCAGTGACCAGGCCACTCCTGGAGGCCTCCCAGCCCTTCCCCAGGAAACCCGAGCCCCTCTTGTGGCTGAGATGGGCCTGCCTTCTCTAGGATTCTGTGGACACCTCCTGCATGGTGCACACCGCACGTCTGCTCAAAAGTTGTATCACCCCTGGTGTGTCCCACACCGCGACAGACTCACTGGCACTGCTGACCAACCAGCAGCTCACGCCTGCGTGTGGCGGAGAACGCTCTGCGTGGGGACAGAATGTGACATCTGCTTGTCTGTTTCCTGGAGACAGATTGGGTCCTGGGCGCCACCCAGAGCTGTGCGCTCCTCTTCCTTTCCCACAGGGCCTTTGGCTTTCCTGGGCGTTGGGGTTGCCTGGGGTTCTGTCAGCGAGGAGTCCTGGTGGCCGCCCGCCTGCAGCGCCTGGCCGCCGCAGCTGCTCTTCCGTCCGGGAGCTGGTGCTGCTGGGCCTGCATGGCTTGAGGTGCTCACAGCTCTGTCCCAGGAGCCGCCCGCCCTGACGCTGCACTCTGAGACCCGTCTGTGTTTGGAGGGCTCTGGTGGCGTCTGGGTAGGGCACTGAGGTGTGAGACCCTTCCTTGAGGCTTCCCGTCGGAGCTCTCCTTGAATGTCCAGCCTTGTGCTTGGCAGTGGCCTCCAGGCTGGCCGTGTCTTCTGTGCCCTCTGCTGCCGCCTGCCTTGTGGGATTGCTGCGGGGAACGCGGCTGCTCTGGCTCCTGGCCCCGGGCCGTGTGTGGCCGGTCCTGTGCACCCTGGGGGTCTGGGATTCTCCAGTCCCAGGTGCGTGTGTTTGGGGAGGTGAGCTTTGGTGCAGGTCTGCCCCGCACGTCCTGCCAGACTCGGGTCCCTCAGCCCGAGGCTCGGGTCCGCGTGTGCAGACCTTCCCTTGGTGACCTCTCACCTCTCTGCTCCTTCCCGCTGTCTGCGTGTGGCCCCACGTGCCCCTTTGGCTGAGGGCTCCTCCCCTTCGTCTCGGGTCCTGTGCTCTGCTGCGTGGAGGTCACCTCATCTCCGTCACCTCTGCTGTCCTGGGTCTCATCTCAGGAAGCTCTTGGCTCAGCAGGCACGGCGGCTCGCCTGTGCTCCCCGCAGCTCAGGAGGCAGAGGCAGGAGGATCCCGAGTTCGGAGTCAGCCGTAGCGACTTAGCATGGCCCTAAGCGACTTAGCAAGAACCTGTCTCAAGATTAAAAAATTAAAAACCTGGCTGGGGATGTGTCCCTGGGTCCAAACCCTGGTGTAACAAACCAACAACAAACCGAGAGGCCCTGACTGCCCTTTTCTCACAGTGTCCCCGTTCCTGGGCCCCGCAGCTCTGTGAGAACATGAAGGGTGTTTTCTGTTTGTAACAAGAGGTCTGTGCCCCCTCCAGGCGGCTTGGTTCTGTTGGTCAGCTGCAGCCTCTCTCTCTCTCTCTCTCTCTCTCTCTCTCTCTCTCTCTCTCTCGCCCATCGTGTCATCTGCACAGGGCGTGGTGGTTCTCAGGAGGCGACGGCTAGCCCTGTGCCCGATTCCCAGGCAGCATTTTCCTGGGGTCGTGTGAACTAGCTGTGGCCAGCGGTCATGAGCACGTCAGCTGGCGTGGCGTGAACTCTTGTCTCCCTGGCCTCCTGTGGTGCCCGCCTCATTGCTGTGGGCTGAGCGGGCAGCAAGGCCAAGCTGAGCGCTGAGGTGGCCCCGGGGAGCGGGTGCCGCTTTGCGTCTCTGCATGCGCCCCCCCGCAGTGGAGGTGGCTGTGCCCGTGCTCTGCTAGGTTCCCTTTGTGTCTGTCTTGGGGAAAATGGGGGACATACAGTTGAGAATTGGAGTGTCACGTGTGGAGCCAATTGTCACTCCACGTGAACGTCCATGCCAGCCTGCTGTGTGGCTGTTGGACTCCGCGTCTGTGTTGGTCAGATGTCTCTGCGTGGCGTGGACGAGGAGCAGAAGGTGGCGTCTGGCTGCAGCCCCGTGAGTGTAGGAACAGGGCTGTCTTGCCAGCCTCCCTCCCTGAGCACAGGTGTCCCCAGTGCACAAAGGGCTGGGGGAGCTCAAGGGTGGGGCCCGTGTGCCCAGCTTCCCTCCAAGGCATGGGCCAGGGGCAGGTGGGCCTGGGAGAGCGGGCACCCCTGTGGCTGGGAGGCCCCAGGGCCCTTCCTTCCCGGCACTCGCCTGTGAAGAGATGGTGGGACCCGAGGTCTGGAGACGCACGCCAGGCCCTCCAGCCAGGGCGGAGTCCTCGCGCTGTGCTGAAGGGCGTGCGCAGCGGGGGTGGCACTTAGCTCGGATCCAGGGCAGACGCAGGGTCTCCGGTTTACACAGTGAAGCACACTCGGTCACTGCTGCCTGCCTCGAAGCCCTCCAGTGCTTCTGGACCATGGTGAACTTTGTACTTGGTGGGTGCACTGTCGGCCGCCCTCTGTCTCCCCGAGGCTGCCCTGTCTGTCTGATCCCTGTGGCCACTCGCAGTCAGCATGTCCGCTCGTGCTGCTCTGTGAAGAAGCTCCGGGGGCCACAAGTGCCCCATGCTCAGGTCTAGTTGGCATCTCAGCTGGCTGCACTGGGCTCACCTGGGAAAACACAGGCCACCAGCCCCATGACAGGAGCTCCCTGGGGCTGTGTGCCAGGTTGGCTGTGGTGCCATGGGCTAGGCAGGAAGAAGGCACTCTGGCAGACATTTGGCCACCGGGCGCACAGACCCTCTGCCAGCCAGCCCTCTTGGGTCTTCCCACTGGACTCTCCGAATTGACTCGTCCCTGTCCCTGTACCGCCCCCCTCATGGAGTCCAGTAGTCATGGATGGATTTAGATGTGACCCCCTGGTTCTGTCAGTGACCCAGGCGCCCGGACTCAGTTGTCCCTGTGTCCCCAGCACCTGCTGCAGCACGGACGCTTGCTTTTAGGTGCAGGGGCCGAGGTCTGGGGGTCGCTGATTCCGCGTCCAGCCTGACGCGGAGGCCCCTTGACGTGCGCGGAGCAGGCTGAGGCCCCGGGCTGGCGCCCTGTGGTGGTTCTTGAATAATTGCATAAAGCATGAAGCTAAGCTGGGAGTCGTCGTGACGCTCCTCTTGGTCGCAGGGGAGCGGGCCTGCATGTCACGTTTCCCCGGGTGCTTGCCACCTGTGCCACCATGAGAGCCTGGACGTGTGTGCTGTGAAGCAAGGACGTGGCGTCTGTTTTTAAGGTTTGTTTGTTTATTTGTTTTTAAGGTCTTGTGGTCTGATTCTTCAATAACATCAGTAACCAAATCTTCCTCAGAAGTGACTGAATTTATTTCAAAGGTAAGGTGATTAAGGCTCCTGTGACTAAGGGTCTCATTTCCCAGGGGCTGCACATACTGCAGCGTGACTGCTGGGGTCTGGTTCTGTCCTGTGGGCAGCAGTCGGGGGTCTGCTTGGGACTGGCTGCAGCGGTGAGCCCCTGGCCGGGCCCCTGCAGCTGTGGAGATAGGCCTGGCGCGGCGCCGTGGTGCTCCTGCTGCTTCCACCCCCGGTTCCTGGGCGCAGCCTGAGGGCGAGCGCCCTTCAGGGGCTGAGCAGGCAGACTGCACCTCGCCCCGGACTTTCACTTCTCCTTTCCATCTTTAAATTGGTCCAGCAAGGAACCTTTGAGCGGACAGCTCCAGCGCTGACGAGCGCCTCGTGCCTGCACACGCGTGCTCCAGCTTTCTGGCACCAGTGAGGGCCCGGTGGGGACCACGTCCTGGGCCCGTGCCAGGCCTCCCTCTGCTCCCTTTCAGCAGTGGGCAGAATGCTCAAGGCACTTCCGTTGTGAAAGCAAGGCCCACCCATGGGGAGGACACTTGGTGGGGGGCTGTGCCCTCGCCACAGGCAGCGCTTGTCTGCCTGTCCCACCAGGCAGCAGGAACCCAGGCCTGTGCCCTCCAGGGTCCAGGCCCATCCCCGGGAGTGCACTCACCTGCCTGGAGCCCTGCGCGTCCTCTCCTGCAGCTCCCCAGGAGCCACTCATGTCCCCGGAACCTTGACATTGGCTGGTCCCAGGGTGTTTGCACCACCTTGGGCCTTGGACGTGCCCTGAGTGGCTCCTGCCCTCCTCAGCAGCTCGGTCACCTTCCCTTGGCTTCGGGGGCCCCTGTCTCCTCCCCAGGCCTCTGCTTCTTGCTGTGCGAGCTCAGGGTTGCGGTGCTCAGTGCTGCCACCTGCTGAGGGTCCCTCACCTTGCCCAGGCTGCATGGAGCCCGTTGGGTTTGTGTCCCCTCTCGTGCCAAGGGCTCGTGTCCTGTTTGTTTCGCTCGCTTTTCTGTCCCACTTGTCTCCAGCACGGCCCCGCCCCTCTGAGGAAGTCGCCCTGTTTCTGCACGGCCCTGTGGGGTGCTCAGCATGGCTGCTTACGTCTGGTCTGATGGCAGCGACACCTGGGTCACCGCTGAGTCTGGTTCTGATGGTGGCTTTGTGTCTTTCTGTTTCTTGTTTCTGGTGCTGGGGATTGGGCCCCGAGTTGCTCTACCACTGAGCTGCATCCTTGTCTTTTCTAAATTTTGTTTTGAAACAGGGTCTTATTAAGTTGCTGAGGCTGGCCTTGAACTCGCATCCTCCTGCCTCAGTCTCAGCTGGGATCACAGGTGTGGCCACTGTACCTGGCCAGCTTTGTCTTGATTTTAGTCCCTTGGCTCTCCCCTGTGTTCTGCCCCTCGACCACTGGGCATTTTGTGTGCCAGGTGTGAGGCTGAGGAAGCGGCACTAGTGCCTGCAGTGGGTCTTCCTTCCTGCCGGGCTGGTGGCAACTGGCCCTGGGGGTGTCACCTGGGGTGTGGGGGATCTCCTTGGCCCTGTTCCATCCTCAGATGCTGTTGCCCATGGGACCTGTGGTGGGGGAGGGGGGGCTCTGCTGCAGCCCAGCCTCGGTTCTGGGTGAGGGCCTTTGTGCTGGGCCTTGGGGGCAAGTCTTCAGCACCCTCGCCCCTTCCCAGCAGTAGCCGCGCAGCCCTGTATGGGGCAGGGTCCTGGGCTGGCGGGGCATTCGTGCCCTTCCACCAGGGCCTGAGGGCGTTTGCTCCTATCCTTCTCCCAGGACAGTGGCTCTTCCCTGTGGCCTGGTGGCAGAGGCAGGAACGTGTTTCCTCATCTCGGCCCAGAGGCTGGAGGTGTTTGCTTGGCTCCAGGGCCAGGAGCAGTTCTTACCCTCCCTTCATGGCGGAGGGCTTTTGCCTTGGACAGAGAGAGGCCAGGGAAGTGCAGAGGTCTGTGCCGTTGCCAGCCTCTTTGGAAGAGCTCATGAATGAGGGTGCCCTCCTGCTTGGGGCCTGGCACCTACCTGTGGGCTGTGCTCAGCTTGTGGGAATGTGGCCGCCCCGGCCATCCTCTTCTGTTCTGCCTGTGTGGCAGCCCCCTATTCCTCATGCTGGGCCACTGGGGACATGATGGCTCGAGGGTCCTGTCTTCCTGGGAGGAGTGGTCCCTGGGTGACCTGGTCCAGCAGGTGATCTTGCTGCCCAGCCTCTGCAGGGCTCCTGGAAAGGAAGGGCCAGCAGATTGTCAGGCTTTGAGGGCTGGGGGGATGTCCTTCAGTGTCTTTCTGCACCCTAAATGGATGGAGGACCCCACACTAGCTCGAATGGTGTAAGTCCTGTCCTGCCAGCAGAGGACCCGCTGGCCCCTGCCCAGGCGCTTGCTGGGCCGGGCTCTGCTGGTGTGGCGGGTCCTGACGGCCCTCCCGGCCTGTCTTCTCTTCCAGCTGTCTCAGCTCTGCCCTGAGGAGAACCTGGAGAAGCTCGTCCCCTGCCTGGCTGGCTCGGACCCCTTCTACGTGGAGCGGAGCCACGTGGACCTGGAAGCAGGCCTGAGGTGGGTGAGGCCCCTTGCCAGGTCCTAGGGGGCTCGGCCAGCTGCTGGCCACATGGCTGCCCTGATGTGGGTCTCCACTGCCGCAGGAGTCCCCGCAGTCACGGGAGGCTCTGGACAGCCTCTGACGACTCTGAGTGGGCGAGTGAAGGGCTCTGAAGCGCGCACTGCCCCTTACTGTGCTTCTGAGAGCCTTGGTTGAGGCTGCTCTGGGGGGAAAATAGGGCCTGACCACGGTCCTCTGCGTTGTCGTGCTGTGCCGGCACACGCAGCACAAGCAGCCCATGACGTGGGAGCTGTGGTGTGCGAGGAGCCACTGTCCTGCGGCCTAGGCCGCAGTCCTCGTGCCTGTGACCAGGCCGTGCACAGGAGGCTGCAGGTTGCTGCTGTCTCGTTGCTCGTGTCACGGGCCTAGCGTGAAGGAGTCCTGACGGCAGGGAGAAGGTGGTCATGGCACTTCCGCCTACTGTTCCCCGATATCTATTTCTCTTCGTTGAAAGTCAAGACTGCGCCCCTAATCGTGTCCGTCAATGCCATTTTGATGATAAAGCCCCTTTGCTCAACTTTTAGGTATTTGGCTTCATTGCCTTCTCATGTATTGAAAAATGACCATGTTAAGAAGTTCTTCAGCACTTCCTCTCCCACCCAACAGCTTCAAAGTCCAAGTGAGTTTGTAAAAATGATTAAGAAAAGACCTAGGGCTGGGGTTGTGGCTCAGCGGTAGAGCGCTCGCCTAGCACGTGCGCGGCCCGGGTTCGATCCTCAGCACCACGTACAAATAAACCCATTTAAACCCATTGTGTACAACTAAAGCAAATAAATAAATATTAAAAAAAAAAAAAAAAAAAAAAAGACAAGACATAGGGGCTGGGGTTGTGGCTCAGCGGTAGAGCGCTCGCCTAGCACGTGCGCGGCCCGGGTTCCATCCTCAGCACCACGTACAAATAAACCCATTTAAACCCATTGTGTACAACTAAAGCAAATAAATAAATATTAAAAAAAAAAAAAAAAAAAAAAGACAAGACATAGGGGCTGGGGTTGTGGCTCAGCGGTAGAGCGCTCGCCTAGCACGTGCGCGGCCCGGGTTCCATCCTCAGCACCACGTACAAATAAACCCATTTAAACCCATTGTGTACAACTAAAGCAAATAAATAAATATTAAAAAAAAAAAAAAAAAAAAAAAGACAAGACATAGGGGCTGGGGTTGTGGCTCAGCGGTAGAGCGCTCGCCTAGCACGTGCGCGGCCCGGGTTCCATCCTCAGCACCATGTAAACATAAATGCGTTGCATTGTGTACAACTAAAACAAATTAAAAAAAAAAAAAAAAGAAACAAAGAAAAGAAAAGACAGATATTTCCTCTGTCTGTAAATCTCTCTGACACGTCTTTTCTAACTTGCAGGTCCTGGCAACCCCTCCCTTCCCAAAGTAGGTGCCGTGATGGGCGTGTCTGGCAGGTGAGCGGGGCCTCCCGGCTCGGCACCGGCCCTGGCTCTAACGGGGCCAGCAGTTAGAGTTAGAGCCTCTAGAGTGAGGTCCTTCTCAGTCGGGTCTTGAACGATGTCACGAGAGGACGAGGTAGAGAGGGTGCACTTACGATGTCCTCAGAGTGCTGAGTGGTCGCGTTGCCTTGGTTAATGAGCACCCTCTTGTTGTCTGTGAGTAACAGCAGGCGTCCCAACCAGAGGTTCTGGTGATGGGCATGTGCCCCGTGCACCCAGGGGCACCCCTAGGGGTCTCTGCATAGCAGGTGGTTGTGGTGGAGGCTGGAGAGGGTGCTGGTATTCCCAGAGTTCGTGGTAGACTGGATGTCGCGTGCCGGGCAGGAGTGGGGTGTCAGGAGAGCGCTCTGGCTGAAGTCTTGGGAAACAGCGTTTCTGTGCCCCGCCTGTCTCCTGTCCCGCAGGCCCGTGTGCGGGGTGGCCGGCATCCCGTCCTCCCAGAGCGGCGCCCAGCACCACCTGCCGCACGCGGCCAGTGCAGCGGCTGCCTTGCCCCACTGCTCCCACACCGGCGGCGCGGGCTCGGCTCTGGCCTACCGGGCCCAGGTGGACGCCCCGCCTGCCATCCTGATGCCCTCCAGCCTGCAGGCCCCTCCGCCTCAGGAGCAAAACGGGATTCTAGACTGGCTCAGGAAGCTGCGCTTGCACAAGTACTACCCTGTCTTCAAGCAGCTCACCATGGAGAAGGTACGCGGCTCCCGCGCGGGCTGTGCAGCGTGCCGGTGCTCCTCTGGCTGCCCGCACCCTGCCCCTGCCCGGGGACGTGTGGTGTGGCGGGACAAAGGCTGAGCTCACACGGCCTGGCGTCAGCGGGAGCTGAGCGCATCTGTTGTGACCAAGCACATGGCTTTCTAGGTGGCTCCAGGTGTCCACCCACAGCACCCCGAGACCTAGTGTGGGTCTGTGTAGAGCCCCGCTGTGGGCAGAGCTCACATTCAGGGGCCACCCCCTCATTTGTCCACGTGCTGTGTAGCCCGGGCCCCCAGCCCGGCCGCTTACCTGGGGCAGGCCTAGAGGAGTGGAGGCAGGATCTTTGAGGCTCTTTCACACAGAGTTAGTGTTTAATAATAGAAAAGTTTGATTAAGATCATTGTTCCCTTGTTAGAATTCTGAAGTGTTTCTAGTTTGGATGTCACTGATTAAATCAGACCCATACAAGGTCCTTGAGCTCTGAACTCCCCCTGCTGGACAGGGCAGGTTGGTAGCTATAAGTTATGTCACGTGTCCAGAACTCTACTATTGAGCCTAGAAATCAAGCTTTTATTACAAAGCAAAACCAAGTGTTAAGTATATTTGTAATACCCTCTGTTTAGGAGATATAAATGTCTTAAAAATGAGGTACTATTACCAAGGGGTGGTGGTACAGCCCTGTAATTTGAGCCACTTGGGAGGCTGAGGCAGGAGGATCAATAATTCAAGGCCAGGGTGGACAACTTATCAAGGCCCTGTCTCAAAAAAAATGAAATTCATAAAAAGGGCTGAGGATGTAACTCAGTAGTACAGCACCCCTAATTCAGCCCCCCACCAAAGAGAGATTACTAAACGTTTTAGATGTTTCTAACTGAGTGTATGGGTTGACATGGCTGGATCGCAGAGCAGGTTGTGGCATGAGGCGAGAGCTATTGCCCCGTGCACGGCCCCTGTGACCCTGCAGAAGTGAAGGCCCCCTTGAGGGAGGACCATCTGCGGATGCTGGCGCTCTGGCCACAGAGGCTGGCGTGTGCCCAGGGGACCATGGCTCCTGGGGGCTGTCCTGGGGCCGGGGCGCAGCTGCCAGGGGCAGCTCTGTAGCAGTTGGAACTGTGACTCCCCCAGTCATTTGCCATGTAGCTCAGCCATGCCGGTGACTGGCCTGTGCAGAGCGGAGGCCCACGTGGTGCCCGTCCTGCGGCCTCCGTGCCGGAGGTGAGCAGGGCTGTGAGCGCTGCTGCAGAGGTGCGCGGAGTAGCAGACAGCTCGCGCCAGGTCGCTTAGCCGCCAGGGAGTGATGCCCTGTCCCCAAGTCCTCTGTTGATGGCATGGGCTTGATGTGTCAGTAGGCCCCAAACATGTCACTTTCAGCCCCGAGTCCTTAGTTTCCTGTTCTAAGTCTCAGTAACTTTTAATTTGTTTCTCCTATGCAAGTTTCTGAGCCTTACAGAAGAGGACCTAAACAAATTTGAGTCCCTCACCATGGGAGCAAAGAAAAAACTCAAGACTCAGCTGGAGCTAGAAAAGTAAGCATGGTGTTATTTTCAAAATGTATGTTCATTTGAGTTTCTCACATGCTAACTAGAGTGCCAGGGCTTAAAATTTTGCTAAACATTAGCGTTTGGGTTACTTTTTATTTCATATTTTGTCATTAAGTAGTGATTTCAGAACTATACAAGTGTGGCCAGGGATAGTGGTGCACACCTGTTAAAAGTTCCAGTGACTGTCGGGAGGCTGAGGCAGGAGGACTGCAAGTTCAAGGCCAGCCTGAGCAACTTAGTGAGGCCCTGTCTCAGAAATAAAAATAAAAAGGATTGGGATGTAACTCAGTGGTAGAGTGCTTAGGTTCAATTCCCAGTACTGCAAAAACAAAAGAAAGCACAATAATGATAATATTATATATCTTAATAACATGATAATAATGAGTTAATTAAAAAATAAAATTGCGAGCCGGGTGTGGTGGTGCATGCCTGTAATCCCAGCACTTAGGAGGCTGAGGCAGGAGGATCACAAGTTCAAAGGCAGCCTCAGCAATGTTAACAACTCAGTGAGACCCTGTCACTAATAAAATACAAAAAGGGCTGGGGATGTGACCTAGTGGTCGAGTGCCCCTGAGTCCAATCCCTGGTACCAGAAATAAATAAGTAAGCAAGTTAAGTAAATTGTACAGGTGTGGCCTTGGCATGGTAGGAAAACCAGAATCACTTCAGCCTTTGGCGTGTGTCTTGGGGAGCGAGGTCTGGGGGTAGTTTGGGAGTGGGAACCCAAGGTGACGCTCACTGTTCCTGTGCCATGTTCTGCAGGGAGAAGTCGGAGCGGCGGTGCCTGAACTCCTCGGCCCCGGCCTTGGTCACCAGCAGTGGAGTGGCCCGAGTGCCCCCCACCAGCCACGTGGGGCCCGTGCAGGCCGGGCGAGGGGGCCATGCTGCAGGTGCGGGAGGGCCCAGCTCCGGGAGCCCTAGGTGTGCAGGTGGCAGAGGCCTCACGCCATGCTCGCCCACCGTTGGCAATGTGATCTTCGTGCCAGTCTTCCTCTATTGTGTCTTCTGTGGTGTGACCCAGGGCTAGACAGGAGGGAAGCTGGACATGGGGACTTGCCTGGAGCCGTGTGGGTAAAGAACTAGGTGCACAGCTGCCAAGCTGCCAGGAGCGGGGAGCGGCCAGGGTGGGCCTGCCCTGCCGCGGGCTCCTCCTCCCTCCCCTGGGGAAAAGGCTGGGCACCTGCGAGGGTGGGGTGGGTTCTCTTACGCAGCAGCAGTAGCACTGACGGAGAGCAAGCAGGTGCCAGGCCTGTTCCCAGCTGCTCGGCCTGGTCTTCTGTGGGGAGCGGGGTGCCCACCTGAGTGCCGCCCACCTCCCTGTGAGGCCTTGGGCAGCTGGTGTCGCTGGTGGCAGCAGTCCCTGCCTCCTTGACTGCCTCCTTGGGCCGTGCCCTCAGGGCTCCCTTCCAGGTGGTGGTTGAGAGTGGGCTGCCAGCCCCTGTGCTGGCTGTGGCTGCCACCCTGAGGGGACCTTTGCCTTCTCCGCAGAGCTGCGGGTGGAGGTGGAGCAGCCCGCGCACCAGATGCCCCGCGAGGGCAGCTCCTCCGAGTACTCGAGCTCCTCCTCCAGCCCCATGGGGGTGCAGGCGCGGGAAGAGAGCTCGGACAGCGCCGAGGAGAACGACAGACGTAAGGCCCCGCGTGACCGGCCCTGCTGCCCGCCCTGTCCAGGGCCGCACGGCACTGACTGCTCTCTCCCTCGCCAGGTGGGGACGTGCACGTGGAGGGTCCCGACAAGGAGAAGCCTGTGATGCTGCTGAGCCACTTCCCCTCGAGCTCCGCCCGGCCCACGGCCCAGGTCTTGCCTGTGCAGAACGAGGCTGGCTGCGGCCCGGCAGGCCACCACCCTCTGCCCCCGCAGCTGTTACCTGCGGCCTCGCACCTGGCGCCCATCCGAATGCTGGGCTCTGTGCACAAGCCCGACAGGGGGGCCGCTGACGGGAAGCTGCTCTCGCCCTCAGTGCACTCGCTCTTGTCTTTGGAAGAAAGGGGCAAAGGGCCCGGCCCCAGGAGTGGCATCAAAGTGGACAAGAGCTTCGGCAGTGCTGTGCTCGATGCCCTGCCCTCGTCCACACCCCATCCCCCCGTGCAGGTCCTCTCCGGACTCTCAGAGGGCAGCTCCGTGTCACCCACTGTCTCCTTTGGGCCTCGGGCCAAAGTTGTGCATGCAGCCACTCTGGACAGGGTGCTGAAGACGGCGCAGCAGCCAGCCCTGGCAGTTGAGACCAGCACAGCTGCCACAGGGACGCCCAGCACTGTCCTGCACGTGGCCCGGCCGCCCATCAAGCTGCTGCTGTCGTCCTCCGTCCCTGCTGACGCCGCTGTCTCTGGGCAGACTTCCTGCCCTAACAACGTGCAGATGAGCGTGCCGCCTGCAATAATCAACCCCCGGACCGCTCTGTACACAGCCAACACCAAAGTTGCCTTCTCCGCAGTGAGCAGCGTGCCCGTGGGCCCCCTGCAGGGCAGCTTCTGTGCCAACAGCAACACTGCCTCCTCCAGCAGCCACCCTTCCACGTCCTTCGCCAACATGGCCACGCTACCCAGCTGCCCTGCCCCCAGCTCCAGCCCCGCACTCTCCTCCGTCCCCGAAAGCAGTTTCTACAGCGGTGGTGGCTCTGCAGGAAACGTTCCTGCCTCCAGTCAGAGCCACCACCACCACCACCACCATCAGCAGCCCCCCGCGCCCCCGGCCCCCGCGCCGCCCCCGCCCGGCTGCATCGTGTGCACGTCCTGCGGCTGCAGCGGCAGCTGCGGCTCCAGCGGCCTCACCGTCAGCTACGCCAACTACTTCCAGCACCCGTTCTCGGGGCCCTCCGTGTTCACCTTCCCGTTCCTGCCCTTCAGCCCCATGTGCAGCAGCGGCTACGTCAGCACCCAGCAGTACGGTGGCGGCTCCACCTTCCCCGTCGTGCACGCGCCCTACAGCGGCAGCGTGACTCCGGACCCCGTCCTGGGGGGGCAGTCCACGTTTGCCGTGCCACCAGTGCAGAACTTCATGGCCGGGACAGCAGGGGTCTACCAGACCCAGGGACTGGTGGGGAACAGCAATGGTTCCAGTCACAGAAAGAGTGGGAATCTGTCCTGCTACAACTGTGGGGCCACGGGGCACCGCGCGCAGGACTGCAAGCAGCCGTCCATGGACTTCAACCGGCAAGGTAAACACACGCGCTCCCCGGGCGCCGCCTCAGCTGGGCATCCCGAGGCAAGCCGCTGTCCCTGGCCAGCCGGGTGCTGCAGACCGCAAGAGGGACCCATGTGCTTGGCTTTATGAAAATGATAGTCACCTTTCTTCTTTCTAGTTTCATTTGTGTGTGTGGGGGGGGGGGGGGGGGGGGGGCACTAGAGATCGAACCTGAGGCTGTATCACTGAGCCACATCCTCAGCCCTTTTTATTCTGAAACAGTCTTGTTAAGTTGCCCAGGCTGGCCTTGAACTTGAGATCCTCCTCCCTCCAGTTCCCAAGTTGCTGGGATTACAGGCGTTTGCCACTGCACTTGGATTAAACTTCTTTGTTTTAAAGCTGAAAGGAATTTTTAAAATGCTTTTTGAAACAGCATGAAAACTTGAATGATAACCTGCAGAGCCCCAGAAGGGGTACTGCTGGCTCTGAGTGTGACTTCACACTCAGGGCCCTGTGGACTCTGGGCCTTGCCATGGGAGTGGCTAGGACATGGCAGTCAGTCTAGACCCCAGAGGGGGCCGGGGGTGTGGCTGTGTGCTGGTGGCAGGCAGGTCTCGCCAGGCTGTCCCTTCTTCTGCCTTGCTTGTGTGTTTCCTCGTTTCTTCTAGTCCTCCACATCATGTGTGTCTGATGTGCTCTTGACACCAGGTTTATTCTTGCTATGTGTTTTGGAGGATCGACCTGGGGACTGGGAAGGCTGTCCAGCGCTGACGCTGCTGGGGCGGCCTTGAGTGTGCAGTGTGCAGCCTCGAGAAGTCGCCCGCCACCTCTCCTTCTGAGGCTGCACACAGACCTCCTGTTCGTCCCGCTACGCAAAGAGCTTTCAGAGACCTACACCCGTAACTCGGGAGGTCCCGCCCCGGGGCGGGCGGTGGCTGTGGGCTCTGCACCTGCTTCCTGTGCCCCACCCCCACCCGGAGCTGGGCTGCATCTCCTCAGGCATGCCCAGCTGGCTGTCCTCCCGTGTCATCTCTAGTCCCTCTGTCCCTGGGTGGGTCTTAAGATTTGTGGAATGACCTCGGTTGTGTGGCGGGTGGGAGAGGCTGGGTCAGGCGGTCCACGTCTCGAGCTCCAGAGTCCTAGCTAGAGGTTCTGGAGGTGATGGTGCAGGTCGGTGCTTCGTGACTTCGCAGTGATTCAAACGTGCCTCTTTTCTCTCTCTCCAGGTACTTTTAGGTTGAAATATGCCCCTCCAGCAGAAAGTCTGGACTCCACAGACTGATATTTTTCTCTGGCAACAGAACATTATTAAGCCATGGAGACATAAGAAAAGTTAAATACAAAACTGAGACGTCTAGTTGCTGTTGAGCTTAATATTTTTAATCCAAAGGTGCTTTACTTTACTAGACTGGATAGAAAATCTAGTGTAGAAGTGCATCAAACCCGATTTTATTGCCAAAACCCTAGGTTGGAGCTGGATGTCAGGACTTGCCTAGGGGCACCTCCGAGTTGGGTGACTTGTCCACCTCCACCCTGGCTGCAGTGCAGAGACTGCCCGTCTCCCAAAGAGCATCGCATTGCTGATCCTCCTAGGCTCACACAGTTCCAGGGCAGCTACATGTGAGCTGATCAGACTGCAGGTCCCGGTCCTCCAGTGGCCCCCGATGGACTCGACACCCCTGGGCTAGGGAAAATGTCAACTTTGTTTTGTTTTGCTTTTTTCCTAAAGTGATAGGCACTAATCTCTGGGATTTCTAAGGATTGCACTACAGAAGAATGTCACTGACGTAGGCCTCTGCGGACTCCCGAGGCCCGCCAGTGCGGACCGGCTGCGTGTGGAGTTGGCTGCAGCAGGCGCTCGCTCCCGAGCACACCCCGAGGTCTGAGTACGCCCTTCCTCCTGCAGAAGATCTAGACGATGCTAGTGAGTGGGAACCCTCCATTCTCGGCCTCATTTCTAAGGGTCCAAGTCCCAGGGAGTTGTCGATGTGGCTTGAGACGGGCCCTCCCCACCGCACCGCTGGCGGCTCCAAACTGCTCTCCACACAGACAGACAGACAGCGCCTGCGGCAGAAGAGCAGCTCGGCTCTGTGAGTCGCTGTTCCCGACTCCACTTGCTCGTCCTTAATGAAGCCTGCCTGCGAGCCGTCGCCATCTCACAGGGCTCCACGGCCCGGCCCCAGGGCTTCCTGCTGGTGTGTGCACACTCGAGTCGGACCTTTCAACAGTAGGACAGTCCTGTGGCTTATGAGCAAAAGATCTGACGCTCTCTCCTGTCACTTTTTTTTTTCCTTTTAGAAAGGCTGTGTATTGATAGCTAATTCCGTTAAAAATCGCCTAGAAAACTTCAGTGTAAGGCAGAGACAGAGAGCACAGACCAGACACAGCCGGGACTGGGAGGAGTCCTGTTTTAAGTAGGAGATAGCGCCCCTGCTGTGGAGTCCGCATCTCAGCCCATTGGAATGGAAGCATCTAGGGACTTAACCCTCAAGGATAAAGGGAATCTCCTGCTCCTGTGACATTATTTAGCCTTCAATATTAACATTGATCGGCAAAGTCTTGCCAGGGATTTTCCAGTTGAATATTGAGAAGAAAAATCACAATATTCAGACCATTCTGTATTAAAATGGGACAATCAGCCTCATGCAAAATTGGTGTAAATCAAAAGAATGCCCTAGAATTTAAGGCATTGAGATACGAGGCTTCAAATTTTAGATCAGTTTCCTGGCTTCAAGGAAACTAAAGCAGAAAGTTGTTACATTTTTTATGAAAGGCTTTTAGTAGAGTTTTGTAGTATTATTTTAGTAGAGTTTTATTTCTATGCAATGCAGGATTGACAGACCTCTGTATTCTCCATTCATGGTACACAGTATTACATACAGTTCTGGAAGTGACGGTGATGCCTCTTATGACAGCTGTTAGGGAAGCTTCACGGATCTCTTGATCCAACACTACACAACATCAGACATCAAGAGCTGACACGACTTTGCCTTAAGAGCACCAGACTGGAGTTGGTGCTGTTGTGTTCAAGAAGACTAGAGTGTTCATCGATGTTTACGATTTTAATACTTCTGACGGCCGTGACAGCGGCCTGGATATGTGCTGAAAGCCAAACTTTTAAATTTTTTGGTTTTTTAAACAAAGAAATATTTTAAATAAATCCTATTTCAACATAGCTAAATTGTTGAAAACTGTCTCATAGCAAAAGAAGAAAATCTTATTTAAGTTTTTGTTTCAGTGTCAGTATAGTGGAATGAAAGTGTCGTTGTTACCCTTAGGACTGTTTTGATAAATATTAGAGGTTAACCCTAATGTAACAAAACTTAGAGTAGAAGCTTCCATCTGAGGTGTGCCGTTCAGAGTGCGGTGTGTCAGTCCTGACCTTGCGGTGGCGTATCCCAGCCGAGGAACAGCCCCGGTTGTCTTTGAAGGTGAGTGCGTGGCGTGAGGTCCGAGGTCGCCAGGAGGCTGCGCGGTCAGGAACGGGAGCCCCAGCGGGAGAGCAGCGCAGAGGGCGTCCTGCCCACCCACAGGCCCGCGCCCAGTGCCGCTGCGCTTGGACGGGAGGACCTTGGCTAGCAGCGCTGCCGTTCATGAGTCTTTCTCCCAAAAGCAACCAAAGCCAGTACGCCCCAAGAGCACCTGCACTTCACCGGGATACTTCATCAGCGGTCGGAACCACGGCACCCTGGCCCTCTGGAGCCACCTTGCTGGAACCCGTGCCTAGAACCAGGCGGGCAAGCGTGGCGCTGGGCTCTTTGGAGCCTGCCACGGGTTCAAGCTTCTCCCCTGTGTTTTCTCTCCAGGAACGGGGACAGTGGAATGTATAGACCCAAGTAGAACAGTGTCAGGATAGGACTGTTCAACCTTTCTGTTTTTTTTAGCAAAATACTCAATTTTTTACCTTATTTTCTAATTTTTATTTCACAGTAATATGGAAATTGGAAAGTGTTTAATGTTAAAACTCCTAATTGCTGAAGAGCACTGAGGAAATGGGAGCTAGCACTTAAAATAAAAATAAAGACAAAACCTTTTCTTGAGCGCACACATGTGACTGGGTGTTAACAAGCCAGCATCGTCTGCCGTCTAGAGGGAGTCAGCTGGTCCACACTGCAGCGGTGGCCCGGTGGCCCGTCTTCCTTCAGGGTGGTCCCTGGCTATGCTCCCTGTGGGCACAGGCCCCCGGCCCTCCCGCCCCTCCCGCTGCCTGGTGTCGTCTGATGCTAGTCTGCCTCCTGGGAAAACGGTCTCCCTGCTAAGCCTTGTCCGTCCCTAAGGATGGTCCTGTGGAACCTGAGCAGGGCTGGCTGTGCTTCCCAAAGTGCAGGTGACTTCCAAGGAACACGTCAGGTGGCACTGAAAGCCATGGGGTCTGAGGCGGCTATTGCTGAACAATCCCAGGGCTGAGCAAGTGAGGTCTCTGGTCCACTCTCGCAATACTCTAGAGAACCACATACTGTGCTGGTGGAGGCCAAAGGGCCTGGCCACCACCCTGCTCACCGAGGGGAGGGACAGTGGCCACACGTGTCATTTCTCCTGTGCGCAGAGATGAGGCGTTGGTGCCGAGACTGAAACCTTCGCAGCTTCTATTGGACATGCTTTCTTTTTAGGAATGAAGGAATATTCTCCCATTTTTGAGCCATTCTTTTGTCAATTCTACAAGATTGCATGTAACTTTATAAATATTTTTAAAAGATATAGTTTTGTAAATATTTAATATTCCGCTAATTTGATTTTGAATTGTAAATGTCAAGTATTCTGTTTTTGGGGTTTTTATGTTTTATTATACTTTGTTAAAAGAAAAATTGTACATTTTTAGAATGTTTTTATGAGTAAATTTAATGTACTGAAAATAAAAATTTAAAAAAAGTCTCAGCAGTTGATCAGGTCTTTTCTCCTAAATGCAAAGCACACACATCCTTTCAGACAGCTCACAGCCCACCCCAGAGCTCTCCGCCTTCTTCCCAGAGTGACACAGTGGACGCCTGGTCTCACGTCCACCCACTTTCAAGCCCTGCCCAGGTTTGACGCCTGCTGGAGGGGCTGCCGGGGGCCCGCCGGCTCTCCACGGCGAGAGTGCCTGGGAGGGCCCTGCCTGCAGCCCTGTGCTCCCACAGACCTGGACCTGGGGCACTGCTTGTCTGAGAGGAGGCCAGAGGTGTGCGGGTGCTGCCCTCTCAGAGGCCAGCCTGCTGCCTGGTGTTCACTGCCACAGAGCCCAGGTGCCCCTCGTCCTTGTGACGCCGGCACATCCCAGGTTCTCGAGCATCGCGAGTCTGTAAGACCAGACCTGGTGATGGGCCCGCGGCCAGAGACACAGAGGCCTCGGGCGGCGTCCCTCCACGGGCTCCCATGCTCCTTGGTGCAAGGGTGCCGATGGCTCACGATCGGGTTCCCAGATAGACCCCGCGCGGACCTGCGCATTGATGGCAGTTGTGCCTTTATTCACGCAGTGCCTTAAAAATGCATTTGCTTACAGATCCCAGAATAAAGGTTGCCTTCTGAGCATGTTGTGGCTTTAAAAAGCTGCGATAGAGGCACCTCACTGCTCACACAGTAGTCAGAGAATCCCAGGTACAGCGATGCATACAATCTGACAACAGGCTTTGAGAATTGACATAATGTAAAAATAGACATTTTAAAGCTAGCCGCGTGCAGCAGGGAGGGGTGGGGGTCCTGTGACGAGGACCCCGGGCAGCACGCACGGCCCTGGATCCTTCCTCCTTACTGGTGCACAGTTCTTGCTGTGTTACTCCAGACACAAGGGTGCCTGTGACCTGGTAAGAGTTTGAAGTCGTGTGACTGGTCTTTTCTGTGACACTCCCCAGAAGGGAGGGGAGACAGCCCATGCAGGTAGGCAGAAGAGCTAGGGGCTGGTTGCAGGCTGAGTCTGGAGGGTCTGTAACTGGGGACGTGAACTGTTGCTTCCCAGTGGACATGCAAGTGGAGTGGGGGAATCCTAACCAGATCTGACAAGTTCTTCAAAATGTGAGAACCTTTTAATTACATTTTAGGTATCTGTAGCTTTAAGCCAAAAGGCAAAGGAGGGCATCTGAGTGCCAGTCCTGTTTGGCCACCACTCTGGTTTCTACTGTGTCCTAAGGGCATGTGGGCATGCTGCTGGTCACTTACAAAGCAGGCACCAGTCTGAAGTCTCAGAACAGGGACAATCCAAAAGAAAAAACAATGCCCCTTTTCTCTACAGCCTTGAAGACACTAGATCTAAAGTACATACAGTTGAAGGCCCCTGCTTGTTAGCGAGCATTGGTGATTTCCTGTGTTAACTAACTGGAGAAGAAACCAAGGAACTTTCTAGCACTGCTGGGGCGTGGACTCTGGGCATGGAACTTTTCTAGCACTGCTGGGGCGTGGACTCTGGGCATGCTGCAGCCAGGGCGAGGAACCTTGAGCCAGGGCATGCGTGCTTCCTGCACAGCCCCGGCCCTGCTCTGTGCAGGAGCGAAGGCACCTGGGGGCCTGTGCTCAGAGTCCCCTCAGGGAGACTGCTCTAGCTGACAAGTCATCCTGGGAAAAGGGGCCAGGTTTCGTGAACCCGGAGGAGATGTGGCGGCCCTGGATGCCCTGCACGTTCCTACCGGGGAAAGGAAGAGCATTAAAATAACTTGAAGGTCTATGTTATTGGCAACTCAGGATGCAAAGTATTTTATTTTTGAACTCCTAAAATTTGAAGACAAGATGCCTAGGTTAAATAATGCAGTTTTCCAAAGCTGAGTGAGCTCACTGGGAGCTCCGTTTTTCTGCTTGAAATACAAAACCGACCCTAACGCTCCTAGGTGGAACACAGGTGCTGTGACGGCTTGTGATTGGATGAGCTCATCAGTCTCAGCTGGCGACGTCCCTTTTTCTCCTTGGCAAGGGCTTAGGAAGCTCGGACTCAGGGTCCTGGTCTTACACGGCCGACTGGCTCCCGAATGTCTCCTGGGAGGCGTACACCATGTACAGGAAGCCGTCCTCGTCCTTCTCCCTCTCGTACACCTCGGACACGGGAGTGGACACGCTCACCATGCTGTGTCCGTTCACCAAGAGGAAGAAGGCCTGGTTGGCATTGAGCTGCAAGCGCCTTCTGTTGAAAGAAAGCAGAGTGAGCCAAGAGCGCCACGCCAGCCTTCACGGGGCGGTCCGCCACCACCGAAGCGCACAGTGGAGCTGGCTGTCGCTGCGTCTGCTGAACGGGACGGGATCAGCGTCCCCCTCGAATAGTGAGGAGCAGGCTGGCGTGCGGGTGGGGCAGGAGCTCCCCAGTATGCCAGGCTGGGTTCCATCCCTGCACCCCGACCAAAGAAAGGAGCTGTGGTCACTGCTGGGTCACTTTTACTGCACTTCCATGGCCAGTTCTAAACTGGCCGGCCACCCACACTGCTCTGAGAAAGATGGCTGAGAAGGCACAGGCTTCCCGGACCTGAGCCTGTGCAAAGGACTGTACAGATGACTGCGTCTACATGTGTTCGAGTGATTCTGCTGGACCCAACTTTAGTGACCTGTGACATTTTAAAGAAACGACATCTGTCCTAGATGCTATGGATGGTCAGAAGGGACCTGAGGTTCTCCACCTGAGACAGGAAAGAAACCCAGTGGTTTCGTGAGGCTGGCGACGGACTTCAATCAGAACCAAAAATGGACCGAGGTGCTCAAGGAAGAGCGAGACAGAGAGGAGCAGATACCTGATTATCTTGATGAGCTCGCTCATGTTCACGTGGTCGGGCACGAGGAACTTGGTCTTGTCCAGGACGGGCAGCTGCTTCTCACCCTTGTATCTTTCTATTATCACCTAGAGAAGCCAGAGGCGACTTTCCAGCAGCGGGAAAGGCAGATGCTTCCTAGCTGCAGCAGGCATGTGCCATGCAGGGCTGGGCACAGCTCTCCTGGGGCAAGTGAGCACTTCCCAGCTACGTCTTGGTCTCTGGTGGACGGGACGTGCACTAGAGGAGCCCTAGGGGAACAGGGCCACCACCAGGTGGGGAAAGCTGCTCTGCTTGAATTGGGAACCACGCAAAATCCACACCTCGTCGGAAAAAGACCCTCAGCGTCACAGGGGCAGGGCACATGCCTGTCGCCCCTGGGCCTCTGGCGGTCGAGGCAGGAGGGTCACAGTTGAGGACAGCCTTAGCAAGACTTGACTCAGAATAAAAATAAAGGGCTAGAGATGTAGCTTAGTGATAGAGCACCCCTGGGTTCAATTCCCAGTACCAGAACAAAATACAAAAAACTAAAGTACACCCAACTACACGGGCAAGAAAACAGCTCCGTATCAAGGAACTGACATTAATGCATGAGTTTCTCGCCACACTTCCATGAGGAAAGTTTTCTTTTTCTTTTTTTTTTTTTTTTAGTTCTGAGCTGCTATAAAATTTGACCACAGATGGGCCTTTGAGCCTTGTTACCGTCTGCATTTACCAAGCGCCAAAGACACTCTCTCCTTACACAGTAATTCTCCATGTCACAGCGATGGCGCAGAGACCAGGATGGACTCTTTTTTAACACAAGTGCTCATCTGCACACGCTCCTCAGAGGGGACACGTCAGGCTCTGCACGTAAAGAGGCCAACTTGAGCTGCTGTCCCCTCTCCTGCTGAGTTCCAGAGCGTACACACAGCCCTGTGTTCCATCCCCAGCACCACGCAAGAGGGAAAAAAAAAAAATCAACCTAGTCAGAAAAAGACTAACAGGTGACATCCACAAGGAGATGCCAGTGTGCAGATGCCACATGCCTGGGTTTACATGGTCATAGAGGACCCCAAGGGAGCGCACAATGCTTGGTCTTGGCTCAGGAGAGATCAGACAGTGAGGTCAGGACTCAGCAGCCTCTGCTAAAGGAGCACCTGCAGGCTAGGCCGTGGCGGCACCTCCCTGCTCCCAACTGCCAAGGGCCTGGGCTGGGCCCTCTGGTGGAGACGCTTCAACTAAGAAGTGCAGGGTCACTTTTTGGCTCTCCTGTTTTCTTTGCTATCTGCCTGGGGAGAGACAGGCCACGCCCGGGCGAGCGCCCAGGCCAGGTCTGGAAAGTGCCAGGAAGCAGTCACTCGGGTCAGCCTCTGCCCTCGGGGCGTCTGCACTGGGGGGTCTGGACGCTGCCGGAGCTGCTCTGACCACTCTGCTCTCCAGGCACCTGCTGTGGCAGTCTGGCTCACCCCTGCTCAGGTGTCCCCAGCGTGGAAGTGCAGGTGAGAGTTTGTGCCAGGAACCCAGGGCTGCAGTGGACAGCCGGCCATGGGCACCACAGGCTGCAGCCCCAGAGGCAGGCGATCACAGAAGCTGCTGGTCTAGGAGGCCCTGCCTGGGGAGCTCACTCCTGGGGTGACACCTTACCCCCTAAGCATGAGGACAAAGTCAGTGTCCACCCAGCACAGGGAACAGCAGCGTGTCCTGCGCGGCGGCGCCGTGCGCCCTCGGGCCCCCTCAGATGCACCCCCTCTCCCTCAGCTCGGCGTGGACTGACCAGCGAGAAGGTCGGACACGGAACGGAGGCTGGAGAAGCTGGCGGCGGAGCGAGCTTCTTTCCAAGCGAGCCACCGAACTGTGGGAGAGGGTACTGGCCAGCACTGGGCACCCCCGGGACCCAAGTCACACAAACATCTGCACCACCTGGGCCTCTTCCACGGTAAGAGGAGGGCACCAGGACTCCTCCCAGACCCGCGCCACCAGCTCCGCCTCCGGGAACCTAGCCTGGCTAGACCAAAGGTGGGTTCTTGGAAGAGTCTTGCTCCAGACCTCACGCCCAGAAGCCTGACCAAGCTCTGCCACCAGAGGGTGCAGCTGGGCGCCACTGCTGGGCAGAAGACCTGAGGGTGCAGGTGGTCTCTGCCCTCTGCAGGCAGCCAGATGTGGGGAGGGGCTCCTCCAGGCACCGCAGGCGGCAGTCCTGGTGAGGCCCAGAGCCTGCTACCCACAGCAGTCACCTCGCCAAGCCTCCGTAAAAGACAGCGTAATAGTTGACTTGGCTGGGCCTCGGGCACTGGCCCACGCCTTAAGTCCAGCGACCTGGGAGGCTGAAGCAAGAGGATCACGAGTTCAAAGCCAGCCTCAGCACCTCAGTGAGACCCTTTCTCTAACAAATGTACAAAAAAAAGTGTTGGGAGGTGGCTAAGCGCCCCTGAGTTCAATCCCCAGTACAAAAAAAAAAAAAAAAAAAAGTCGTGGGCCGGGTTAGGGCACAGTGTAGGCCCTGGGTTCATCCCCAGCACCAACAGAAAGAGAGCCACAGCTGCCGCCCTTCCCTCTCCTCAGGCAAGTACATGTGGCTCGTAAAGTGCGGGACGAAGGAGCGAAGCAAGACTATGACGAAAAAGAAGGTGGTCAGGTGACCGACTGTTGAGGTGATCTAGGCTGCAGAGGGCCTCTCTGAGGCCCAGGACACCCCTGGCAGCTGGGCAGGCAGCCGCAGAGGGTCTCTCTGAGGCCCAGGACACCCCTGGCAGCCGGGCAGGCAGCCGCAGAGGGTCCTCTGGGCCCAGGACACCCCTGGCAGCCGGGCAGGCAGCCGCACTCCCTCCGGGCCTACCGGGATCTTGGTGGGGTGCTGCTCCCGGATGAGTCGCACGTCCTCCACTCTTTGTTCTGCAACGAGAGGAAGGGGCATGAGCGTCACCACGCGCCGGCCAGCGTCTTCCCAGCGCATCTACTGGTGACGCCACAGAGCTGGGTTCAGCTGCTTCCCATGGCACAAGAGTGACGACACCTTTCCTGCCACTTAGGGACACACCATTTCCCACGGAGAGGCCACAACCTGGCTCCATCAGGCTGGGTGACAGCACCAGGAGTGCAGGACTTCCAGTTTTAAGGGAGGACCCAGGTGTGTGGCCACTCGGACCAAGCAAGTGAACTCTTGGGATGCCCCATCTTTTTTTTTTTTTTTTTTTTTTGGTACCAGGGATTGAACCCAGGGGCACTTAACCACCGAGTCACGTCCCCAGCCCTTTGTTAATAAACAGATACAGGGTCTCGCTGACTTGCTGAGGGCCTCGCTGAGTTGTTGAGGCTGGCTTTGAACTCGAGATCCTCCTGCCTCAGACTCTCAAGCTGTTGGGATTACAGGCATAATCACCATGCCCAACTTAAAGTCAATTTTTGTTCATTTTTCATAATTAACTTGGAATAGGAATCCATTATGAACCACAAACTGTTCGGAAAGGTTTTCTCTTATCACTTCCAGCTTTTCAATTATATGGTTCCTAAGGGAAAAGAAACTGCTTAAGAAAAAAGGAATATGGAAAGAAAAAAATACTTGAATTATTTGGGTTTTTAATAGTTTTGCTCAGTACCTAAAAGAAATCAAAGCTTAAAGTACAAAGCCTTCTGTTGAATATTTTTCCAAGAATCTCGCTTCCCCCTTTCAACACAACCACTCATTTCTACTTTTCAGCAACTGTGCCAGGCTCTCCAGCAAACCGGACTCCGGAGTGGAAGTGAGCCAGGGTGGCGCTCGGTGGTGGAGCAGCGCCAGGCTCTGCAAAGCCCCAGGCTCTCTCCCCATTCCCCGGGAAACACAACATCCCCCAGGAGCCAGGCGTGGCGGCACACGCCTCTACTCCCAGCACTTGGGAGGCTGAGGCAGGAGGATTGCGAGTTCAAAGCCAGCCTCAGCAATGGCCAGGCACACTTAGCAACTCAGTGAGACCCTGTCTCTAAATAAAAAATACAAAAAAGGGCTGGGGACGTGGCCCAATGGTCGAGGGCCCCTGAGTTCAATCCCTGGTACCAAAAAAAAAAAAAAAAAAAAAAAACACAAACATCCCACAGCAATACCAGAACACAGGGTAAGATGGCATCACCTAAAACCTTCAACCAAAAACTACAAAAGGACCTTGATTTTGAATAGAATTCATTCTATGGTATTTGCAATTAAATGTCATTAACTTCTTGAGGAAGTAGCTCCAGAAAAAAGTTGCATTTATTGTTTTTTTTTGTTGTTGTTGTTGTTTTTTTTGGTACCGGGGATTGAACTCAGGGGCCCTCGACCACTGGGTCACATCCCCAGCCCTTTTTTGTGTTTTATTAGAGACAGGGTCTCACTGAGTTGCTAAGTGCCTCGCCATTGCTGAGGCTGGCTTTGAACTCGTGTTCCTCCTGCCTCAGCCTCCCAAGTGCTGGGATTACAGGCATGCGCCACCATGCCCGGCTAAAAGATGCATTTATTATACCAACAAATTTATTCTGATCACTACCAATCTCACTTGGATTTAAAAAAGAATTTCAGCATCACCTTTTATAAAATCTACTGTGTTAAAGTACGGGATAGAGGTTCTCCTTTCCCATCTCATATTTTAAAGTCAATCTAAGATAAATTATTAAATATAAACATGTTTTCAATGGACAAGGAAACTGCAGACTCCTGGGTTTCTACCAGTATGCACTCCTGCCAATAAACAGCAGGGTTAAGAGGCATTCAGCCATTGTTAAGAGTGAACCTGATAAAAAGGCAAGGAAAAAAAAAAAAAAAAAAAAAAACCCTAAAACACAATAGTAAGCCCAGCAGCTTTTACCCCATGAGCCCCTCTCCATTTCCCAGTGAGGGCTCTCAGCTGTCCTCCTCAGAGGCTGAGCCTTTCAGACATGACTCCCACCCACTCCTCCACTCAACAGTGTGGACGCTGCAGGATGCAGGGGAATCTCAATTCAGTTGATTGACTCTGACAAACTGCCCTTAACATGTTCTGGAACATATTTCACATTTTAAAGCTTATAATGGTAAACTGAAAGTGGAATCAGGAATATAATAATAAATGCTGGAGAGGACGTGGAGAAAAAGGAACATTCTTACACTGTTGGTGGGATTAATAATTAGTGCTAGCACTATAGGAATCAGTATGGAGGTTCCCCAAAGACTAGGCATGGAACCACCGATGAGCCAGCTGCCCTGCTCCTCAGCATTCACCCTGAAGAGTCAGAGTCACCTTACTGCAGTGATACACCCACACCTGGGTTCACAGCAGCACAGCGCCCTGCAGCCCAACTACGGAAGCAGCCTAGGTGTCCACAAATGGACGAGGGGATAAAGAAAATGTGGTGTATATACACAATGGAGTTTTTTTTTTTTTTAATATTTATTTATTTCCTTTAGTTGTACACAATGCATTTATTTTTACATGGTGCTGAGGATCGAACCCGGGCCGTGCACGTGCTAGGCGTGCGCTCTACCGCTGAGCCACAACCTCAGCCCCACAATGGAGTTTTATTCAGCCATAAAGAAAGACTGAACTATGCCATTTACAGGAAAATGAATGGAACTAGAGATCACCACGTTAAGTGAAATAAGCCAAACTCGGAAGGTCAAGGGACCTAAGCTGGATGCTGAAGCTAGAGAGGAAAGAGGAAAAGAATGCTGGGGAGTGCCGGGGTTGTGGCTCAGTAGTAGAGCGCTCGCTTAGCACATGCGCAGCCTGGGTTCAATCCTCAGCACCACGTAAAAACGGGTTGTGTACAACTAAAGCAAATAATTAAATATTAAAAAAAAAAAAAAAAGAATGCTGGGGGTGGTCTCATGGAAACCAAAGGGGGATCAGTGGAGGAGAGGGACCAAGGGTGGGAAGAATGGAGGGAGGGCATCCTGCTGGGGGGACACTGGCCCATGGTCACGCTGTGTGCATGTGCAGGCACTGATGTGCAACAGCGCCTCCTGTCTGCGTGCAACTCTAATGCACCAATAAACCATGTGGGAAAAAACAGAAATGGAGACATTCAGGCAGAGGGGACTTCTTTAAAAACACCAGAAAACAAGTCTATTTGGGTAAGTAAAGAAAGGAAGAAATAAAAAGGGCCTTTTTTTAAAAAAAGGCTCTAGGACTGGGGATGCAGCTCAGTGGTAGAGCCCTCACCTAGTGTGTGCAAGGCCGTGGGTTCAATCCCCAGCACCAAAAAATAAAAAGGGCTGGGTGTGATGGTGCTAGCCTATAATCCCAGTGACCTGCGGGGTCGGGGCAGCAGGATGACAAGTTCCAGACCAGCCTGAACAACTTAGGAGACCCTGTCTCAAAAATTTAAAAAAGGGCTAGGGTAGAGTTGTGGAGTGCCCCTCGGTTCAATCCCCAGAACCACAAAATCAAAAACAGAAGGTTACTTCCATTAAAGGTGGAAAAAGAGGTGTAAAGGGACCAGGACCCTCACCCTCCAGGTGGAAAGCACTGCACAGCTGGCCTGGGGTGGGGGACATGGAAGAACCCAGCCTGCGCTGGAGCCACCTCCTGTAAAGGAGACAGCGTGCAGGAAGCCAAACGCCACCCAGCACGCCTCTGGTTGGAGGCACAGGAGGCGATGCTCTCGCGCCACGCTCTTCCTGGCATCGTAATGAATGCTTATTATCTATCTGCAGCTACAGACTGGCAGGGCAGCCGGGTCCCTGCCCCAGCCACCTCAGTCTTCCACCCACGTCCCCACCATACCCAGCCTGGCACAGAGAAGACGGTTAATAAAGAGCTGAAGGAGAGCGGCGCAGTCGAAGTGAGCCACTCCAGGGCACGTGGAGGCCCGTCCGCGTCCTCAGCAGCCTCAAGAGCAGAGGGCAGGAGTGTAAGTGCCTGTTCTACCAAGACAGCACTGGCAGCACTGCTGCCTGGGGTGCTGCCCTCTTGCTCTCAACATCTCCAGGAGCGACTTCACTGAGCAAGGCAGAGCACGACTGTCCCCAGTCTCTGTCCACAGGCAGACTGAACACCCAGCCCACCCATGGCTAAGTGAGCGCTGGGTTCATGGAGCGCCCTGACTTTGGCATGACTTTCAGCCTCCGCCTGCCCACTACTTATTCTGCACCAACACAACTTCTGTGGAGAAACACTTCTCCCCTGAAGCCTGAGACCCCCGTTTGCCACCCTCAGTAACATCTCAGCTGAACGGTGCCTGCAAACCAGATCTTTCATTAAATAAACTGGGGCCCCCCAGAAGAAAATGGAGTAAAATTACATTTGAGAAGACTGAATTCAATATTATTTGCTCAATTTTAATTTTTGAAGTTTGTGACTTAAAAAAAAAAAAAATCTGCAAGGACACACTGTGGACCTGGTCCTGGACCACTTGCCACATGGGAGATGAGGGCTACCTGCTGGAGGTGGAAGGTCGCCTGGGGAAGCGAGGGGACCCGCGCAGAGGCCACCAGGCGGGTAGGCGGGCGGTGAGCGCCACCTCCTGGGCCCCACACAGTGTCTTCAGCTACAAAAAGGAGGGACTGTTTAGGGCGAGCCCTAAATGCCCCTCCACGAGGAGAATCCCGTCCCCCGCGGAGAGGGGCAGAGCTGCGCTCTGCTTCCAGGGGGCTTTAAACCCGCTCCCCGGGGCTGTCCCCAGAGTCATTCCCCTGCTTCCGGGTGCGCCGGCGCGGGTCTCTCGGTATTGGGCACCTTTCTGCAAAGTGACGGAGAGGCCTTAAGGCGGGCAGGGGAACAAGGGTGACCCGGGAGAAAACCCAGGGGACCAAGCAGAGCCAAGAGCGCGGACCGGCGCGGCCAGCCTCGGCCCCGCTCGGGACCCAGACCTCGCCTCGCAGGGTCCCCGCGTCGCTCCTCCTGCCCTGCCAGCTCCTGCTCGCTGACTGGGAGCGACACCCCAAGACCCCCGGCAACCGGACGACCCCGCCGCGGCGGGAAACGGGGCCTCGCAGGCCAGCGTCGCCGGCCACTGCGCCAGGCGGGCGGGCGCGGGGCGGCTGCAGCCCGCGGACCGCGACGGCAGCCGGCACTCAGGACACCCCAGGACCCCCGCGACCCCAGGTCCCCTCGCTCCCGTGGCGCCCGGTCCCCGCCGCCCGCACGGCCCCCACCGCCCCGCCACCCCACAGCCTCTGCGCGCCCGACCCCCTCGGCACCGCCCGCCCCGGCCCACCGCCGCGGCCCTGGGTCCCACCGAAGGTGCGGCGCTGCTTGAAGGTCTTCTCCGACGGCATGGTGCTGGAGGTCCCGGGCTCGGCGGCTACGGGTCCGACTCTGGCGACGGCCACTTCCCTTGTGTCTCCTCGGCCCGCAGCCGGGTCAGGTGACCCCCGCCGCGTCACCGGGGGCGGGGCGGGGCCTGGCCGGGGCAGCCGCCATGACGGGCGTGGCGGAAGTTGCGGGCCGCGCGCAGCGCAGGGGGCGGGGTCTGCTGCGAGTGCGCATCGCAGGGGGCGGGGCAAGGCCGTGGCTGGGCGGGGCCCGCGGGAGATCGCCTCCCGGCTGCTTCTCGGGGCGCCGGCCCCCCGCTGCCACCTGTCGCCCCGGCCCAAGCTGGCGAGCCCCGACCCGGCCAGGCGCCCGCACTAAGGTTCCGTCCCGAGGCCCCGCGGCGCTCCGCGGGCAGCCGTCCGACGCGGGTGGTCCTGGGTGACGCCCGGGGCCGCCTGGCCGCGCCTGGTGCTCCAGGCTCGCCGCCCCCGGTGCCCGGCCTCCCTCCGGCCCCTTCTCGCTGTCGCGGAGTAACCGCGCCGCGCCCTGCAGCGGACCGTGGCGGGACCGTGGCGCGCTCCTGCGCAGACCTACCCGCGGTCAGCTCCGGGCCGCTGGCCCGGACGCGGCCCCCAGGCCGAGGGAGCCCTCGCTCTGACCTGGGAGCCCGGAGGGACGCTTAGCTGGAGCGCGGGCTCCGCCTGGACCCTCCTGGGGTCGAAGGAGGGCCTGGCCTTACGCAGTCCCTGCTCTGTCCAGGCGGGCAGGTGTGGGGATGAACCAGCGCCTCCCTCTACCACCGGGGCACCCTGACTCCCCCTCTTCTTCTTTGCTACCAGGAATTGAACCCAGGGGCACTTAATCCACATCCCCAGCCCTTTTTTGTATTTTATTAGAAGCAGGGTCTCACTGAGTTGCTAAGTGCCTCGCCATTGCTGAGGCTGGCTTTGAACTCGCGATCCTCCTGCCTCAGCCTCCCAAGTGCTGGGATTACAGGCGTGCGCCACCGCGCCCGGCTCCACCCTTTTTATTTTTTATTTTCAGACAGGGTCTCAGTAAATTGCTTAGGGCCTCGTTAATTTGCTGAGGCTAGCCTCGAACCTGCGATCCTCCTGCCTAAGCATCTTGAGTACCAGGATTATAGGCATGTGCCACCACACTGGGCTTCAACCCCCCCCCCCCTTTTTAAACATTTATTTATTTGCTTTAGTTGTACACAATTTGTTTTTACATGGTACTGAGGATCGAACCCGGGCCGCGCACGTGCTAGGCCCGCGCTCTACCACTGAGCCACAACCCCAGCCCCTACCCCCCTTTTTTAAGAATGGTTTTTTTGTTCTTAGGTACTGGGGATTGAACCCTGGGGTTCTCAATCACTGAGCTAAATCCCTAACCCTTTTAATTTTATTTACAGGCAGGGTCCTGCAAATTGCTGAGGCTGGCCTCAAACTTATTGCAATCCTCCTGCCTCAGCCTCCTGAGTTGCTGGAATTAAGGTGCTCATCACCACTCCCAGCAAGAGTCATTTTTCTGTTGTTTTGTCTCTACAAGGCAAATAAGTTTGAAATGACCAATCTGATTTATGTTCTTGTGTTTCTGCTTTCTTTAGCTTACTTTGTCTATAAAAACCTCTTGCTTGGCTTGGTGGAACACATTGTGTGTGTGTGTGTGTGTGTGTGTGTGTGTGTGTGTGTAATGAAGGGTTGCCCAATTTCAGAATAAAAAATAAAGCCAATTAAGATCTTTTTATTTCTTGTGAAATGTGATGGTGTCCTGCCTGTGATCCCAGCTATTCAGGAGGCTGAGTCAGGAGCAGGAGGACTGAAAGTTTCTGGGCAGTTTTGGCAAGACCCTGTCAAAACAACAAAGAAGGGGCTGGAGGTGTAGCTCAGGTACAGTGCCCTGTTCCATCCCCAGTACCCAGAGCAGGTGGGTGAGGAATTGACTACTGGCTGATTTCTTTCTGGACTCTTATGATTGACTGGGAAGTAAGAATAGACTGGTAAGTGCTTTCTTGGCTTAATTGCTACTTTGCAAGAAATGGGTTTTTCCTTTCTCTTGCTGGACAGCTGTTCCAAATGCGAGAAAAAACGTCAATATCTGGCAGATGGAGCTGGGGGAGGGAAGCAGGGATTTTACTCCCTTCCCTTGGGCCTCAGGGTCAATTGCCAGAGCATGTGGTGGTGGTAGGTGAGGGCTGCTCTTGAACTCCTAAGTTCACATTGGCAAAGCTGTTTTAATTCTACCCAGCCTCTCATTCCAACTCTGATATAAAACCACATGTCTTCACAATTCTCAGAAGATAACCCTAAGTGGTTGGGAGCATAAAGGTGACTGATGCTGGGGGCAGCACTGAGGCAGGAGGATGGTGGGTCCAGACAGGCCTGGGCAACTTAGCCAGAGTCCTTGCCAAGCACGTGGGAGGCCCGGCATACCCAGCAGCGCACCTTGTAAAGATAGCACACCTTTGTCAATATAGAGGTCATACCTATGGTTGTTTTTTTTTTTTTTTTTTTTTTTTTTTTTTTTTTTATAACATACAAAGAAACAATGTCATGTAAAATGCCAACAGAAGTGCGCTTGCGCAGGGTGAAACATTCCGTGTGACTCAAAAGACAGAAGTTTAAAGAAGCTTAATTAAGTGGATACTATTCGGAATGGCGATGTAATGAATCGTATATTCGTAATGCACACAAGGCATGACTCATGTCTAAATAATACTCTCCCCTGAGCTAGTCCCCATAAAGTAGAACACATCTTTCATTGTAATTCATCCAGTGCTTTCTCTAGGAATTTCATGATGCTTTAATACTATCCATAGCACATTCTATACAGCCAGGCAGCGGACGGTTTCATTAACCCGCACCCTGTTTCTTTCTTTCACACCACGAAACGGCCATACTGTGGCTGGGACAATAACCCATGCCAACTGCCTGCGATGCTGGGGCGCTGCGCGGAGACGTGACCCGGGCCGGCTCCGCGCCAGCAGCCGGGCGCAGGTGCACCCGCGAGGGCCCCGCCACACTCAAGATGGAGCGCGCGGGGCGCAGGGGCGCGGGGCTGGCCCGCCGGCTCTTCCCGCCCCGCCTGTCTCTGATTGGAGGAGACGGCCCACCGGCTTTGTTGTCTGGGCGGTTATTGGCCAGCCGTCCGATCAGTCGCGGCGCCACCCCCGCTCCTCGGAACAAGTAAACAAACAAGCCACTCGGGCCCGGCGCCCGGCGCTGCTGCGCGCGGTGCGTGCGAGGTCGAGGGTGCAGCCGCGCTGGGACCTGTCGCGGGCCGGGCGCACAGGCGTTTCACACTGGCAGCGACTTTCGGGGCAACTGAAGAATGAGCCCCGCCCACATTCTGCTTGTTCGCTGACGGTTCGCGACAGAGTTCCCTGTTGAGCGTCACGATGTCAGGACAAAAGGTCTCCTGCGTCTCCTTTTCCCGAGAACGCACCCCTTGTTCCTTGTAAAGGGCGCTCTCCTGTGTGCGGGAGGGCAGACGCGCTCAGTGCGTATCGGCTTGGGAGAGAGCTGGGCGCGCGGCCCCGCCGGCCGAGGTCACTCTCCGAGTAGGACCTCCCAGCGGGACCTCTGCATTGCGAGGTCAGCACCGACTGGCAGCTCCCTGCACGTCTCTGGGTGGCTGCCGGCTGTCGTCCCTGCTGTCAAGTCTCTCCCCCTCTAATCCTGTGCGTCTCAGCCTGTTCCTCACACCTACCTTCCTATGCACTATTATTACTTACACACTTGTCTTTCAAACAGTTCACTTTTTAAGGTATTAACTTTGTCACAAGCAGTAGTGATATCGTGAAGTTATGAATTTGATGTGCTACTTAGCATTTTCACCTCTGTGTAGCAAATATCAAACCAAAACAAAATGTGTGTATGTAGTGCCTGCACTCATCTGTATACAATTCATTTACATCCCACGCCACACACGCAGGCCTGACGTGGTTTTCCCCAACACCTCTCTTATCGCTGTGTCATGCCCTGAATCATGGCTAGCCGGGTGTTCCAGGAATCTGCCTTCTAGCTCCATCTTCTATTTCACCTTCTGCTCAGATCACTCTCTGGCTGGAACTCTCCCCTATTCATCTCTAGCCTGTCTGTTCCTTCCTGGCTTTGTCAGGACCATATCCTCACAAACCCTCCTCTTGCTTTGAATACTCACGTAGGGACAATTGGTTGCCTTGTCTTTCTAGAACATTCTTCCAAGTATTCTTCTGGCTGACTTTAATTCTTCCTCTAATTGGAAACAACAACAACAAAACTGTTGTGTGTGTGTGTGTGTGTGTGTGTGTGTGTGTGTGTTTGCTGGAGGTGGAAACTAGGGCCTTGTTCTCTTCCTATAATTAGAAATGTCACATCCTGCCGGGATGAAACATTCCGTGTGACTCAAAAGACAGCAGTTTAAAGAAGGAATTACATGCCTGTAATCCCAGAACTTGGGAGGCTGAGTCAGTACGATTGCGAGTTCAAAGACAGCCTCAGCAATGGCGAGGCACTTAGCAACTCAGTGAGACCCTGTCTCTAATAAAATACAAAAAAGGGCTGGGGATGTGGCCCAGTGGTCGAGTGCCCCTGAGTTCAATCCTCAGTACCAAAAAAATAAAAAATAAAAAAAAAATAAAGTCACATCCTGAAACAACCTTTCTCTGGTCATACAAATGAAGTACACACATCTACAGAAATAGTGCTGAGTTATATAACTCAAATTATAAAAATAGACTAGTATGACCATTCTTCTAAAGGGGAAAATAACTGAGTTATTATTTTATTTTAATAAACTCGAAGCTTTTCTAGGGGAGAAAGAGTATTTCATTAATCCTCTTACACCCAGCTCCAGCGGGTGGACGGATGTTGCTGTTGTTTGGATGAACTGATGGCACTGGCCAAGCCTGTCCTTTGAAATTCACTGGGACACACAGAACACAGCACACAGGCTGTCAGACCTCTGTAAACATTCCTGACACAGTCTTGCTTGTCTGTTTACTCTCTCACTAGCTGGGACTTCCTGCTTGGTGATCCACCAGCCAGAAGGCTGGTGACCTACATGTGCTTGGTTCGTGTTTCTCATTTCCACCTTTTGAGCCAGTTTGCTCCTTTTTTCATGTAAACAACATTTGAGTCAGTGAACACTCACTAAGGGTGGCCGTCAGGTGATGGGTGTGTCCAGTGAGGCTGCTGCAAAGAAAGCCAATGTTTATGACCAGACAACCTGGGGGCTCTGTAGTGGAGGGGAAGCCTAGAGAACCTTCCCAGTAGCTGACTGCTCAGGGGTGTGTGGGGGGTGAGGAAAGAGGCCTGGCCCAGAACAGGGGCCAGGTTGTGTCAGCAGGGATGTCACATGCTTTTAAGTAAGCAGCATGATGCTTTTGCTTTTTTTTTTTTTTTAATATTTATTTATTTGCTTTAGTTGCACACAATGCGTTCATTTTTTAAAAATATTTATTTAGCCGGGCGCGGTGGCGCACGCCTGTAATCCCAGAACTTGGGAGGCTGAGTCAGGAGGATCGCGAGTTCAAAGCCAGCCTCAGCAATGGCGAGGCACTTAGCAACTCAGTGAGACCCTGTCTCTAATAAAATGCAAAAAAGGGCTGGGGATGTGGCCCAGTGGTCGAGTGCCCCTGAGTTCAATCCTCAGTAACATAAAAAAAAAAAATAAAAAAAAAATATAAGTCACATCCTGAAACAACCTTTCTCTGGTCATACAAATGAAGTACACACATCTACAGAAATAGTGCTGAGTTATATAACTCAAATTATAAAAATAGACTAGTATGACCATTCTTCTAAAGGGGAAAATAACTGAGTTATTATTTTATTTTAATAAACTCAAAGCTTTTCTAGGGGAGAAAGAGTATTTCATTAATCCTCTTACACCCAGCTCCAGCGGGTGGACGGATGTTGCTGTTGTTTGGATGAACTGATGGCACTGGCCAAGCCTGTCCTTTGAAATTCACTGGGACACACAGAACACAGCACACAGGCTGTCAGACCTCTGTAAACATTCCTGACACAGTCTTGCTTGTCTGTTTACTCTCTCACTAGCTGGGACTTCCTGCTTGGTGATCCACCAGCCAGAAGGCTGGTGACCTACATGTGCTTGGTTCGTGTTTCTCATTTCCACCTTTTGAGCCAGTTTGCTCCTTTTTTCATGTAAACAACATTTGAGTCAGTGAACACTCACTAAGGGTGGCCGTCAGGTGATGGGTGTGTCCAGTGAGGCTGCTGCAAAGAAAGCCAATGTTTATGACCAGACAACCTGGGGGCTCTGTAGTGGAGGGGAAGCCTAGAGAACCTTCCCAGTAGCTGACTGCTCAGGGGTGTGTGGGGGGTGAGGAAAGAGGCCTGGCCCAGAACAGGGGCCAGGTTGTGTCAGCAGGGATGTCACATGCTTTTAAGTAAGCAGCATGATGCTTTTGCTTTTTTTTTTTTTTTAATATTTATTTATTTGCTTTAGTTGCACACAATGCGTTCATTTTTTAAAAATATTTATTTAGCCGGGCGCGGTGGCGCACGCCTGTAATCCCAGCACTTTGGGAGGCTGAGGCAGGAGGATCGCGAGTTCAAAGCCAGCCTCAGCAATGGCGAGGCACTTAGCAACTCAGTGAGACCCTGTCTCTAATAAAATGCAAAAAAGGGCTGGGGATGTGGCCCAGTGCCCCTGAGTTCAATCCCCGGTAACATTAAAAAAAAAAAAAAATTATTTATTTGCTGTAATTGTACACAATGGGTTTAAATGGGTTTATTTGTACGTGGTGCTGAGGATCGAACCTGGGCCGCGCACGTGCTAGGCGAGCGCTCTACTGCTGAGCAACAATCCCAGCCAATGCGTTCATTTTTATGTGGTGCTGAGGATCGAACCCAGGCCGTGCGTACTAGGCGAGCACTCCACCACTGAGCCACAATCCCAGCCCCTGCTTTTGCTTTTTATTCTGTGAAGGAAAAGCGTCCAGACAACAGTGTGCAGGGTGGACTAGAAAAGGAGTCTTGAGTGCAGGAGGCAGTGTGGGTGTTGTGTTCGTTGCTGGGCTGAGATGCAGGGGTCGGACCAGCTGTTTGTCACTACCACTGTTTGTGATCTGAGGGCCAGGCTGCTCCTACACCCTAAAGGGGTGGCAATCCTGGCAATCCACGCAGCCACGTCTGCAGCTACACACACTTAAAACCAATTTTGAAATTTCTATTTTAAAATTATTATTACGTGTTTGAGATGTTGTTTTGCTATTTTGCCCAGGCTGCCTCCGAACTCCTGGTCTCCAGCAATCCTCCTCTGCCCCAGGACTTCCGGGTAGCTGGGACCACAGAGGCCCACCGCGCCAGGGTAAATCTTATTAAATTAAACATAGACAGCAGGGGTCTGGGCGGTGGCTCCGTGGCAGAGCGCTGGCCTAGCGTGTGGGAGGCACTGGGTTCGCGCCACATAAAAATAAATAAAATAAAGGCGTGCCGTCCACCTACAACTATTAAAAAAAAAAAAAAAAAAAATAGCAGGCCGGAGACGTCGCTCAGGGGTAGGGCGCTGTCGGAGACCACTCCGCTCCCGGACGGCGCCCGTGCTACCAGCCCGCTCGCCTGCCTTTCAGAGCCCGTGCCTGCAGCAGGTGAGCCGGGCGAGCAGGTGAACAGGTGAGCCGGCCAACGCGTGGCCGCGGCGACCTGGGGGACGCGCCACAGCCTCTCCGCACAGCCGCGGCAGAAATGACGAAAGCCTCTCTCTGGGTCTGTCGGGCTCCGACGGATTGGAACGCGAGCGCCCCGAGCGCGGCGGCCGGGCCCTGGGCAGCGGCGGGAGGCCGCGCGGTCTGCCTGCTCCTCGGCAAGGGCCGCGGCGCGGGGCGGCCGCCACGGAGCCTCGTTAGCGCAGTAGGTAGCGCGTCAGTCTCATAATCTGAAGGTCGTGAGTTCGATCCTCACACGGGGCATCCGCGATCTTTTGCTCCCGACACCGGTGACTCTTTTCGCGAGCCTCGGGGCCGCAGGCCTCCGGGTCCTGGGGTCCTGGGGTCCTGGGGTCCTACGGTCTTGCGTCCCGGGGTCTCGGGTACGAGCCCGCCGGCTGGGGTCCTAGGTCGCTGCAGAGCGAGGTTTCCCGGAAGCGGGTTCCGAACCACTACAAGGCGTGGCGTGCGGAGGGGCGTGGCCAGGCCACGGGCGCGGCGTGCAGCAGGGGGCGTGGCCAGGCCCGGGCGCGGCGTGCGGCGGCTCCGGCCGCGCGTGCGCGGAGCGCTGTACGTGCGTGCGGCCGTCCGTCCAGCGGGCGGGCATGGCGGTGTGCGCTCGGCTCTGCGGCGTGGGCCCGGCGCGCGGATGCCGGCGTCGCCAGCAGCGCCGGGGCCCGGCCGAGACGGCGGCCGCAGACAGCGAACCCGACACGGACCCCGAGGAGGAGCGCATCGAGGCGGGCGCGGCGCCGCTGGCCGGGGCGGGGGGCGGCCCGTGCGCGGGCCCCTCGCCTTCGCCCCCGCGCTGCTCGCTGCTGGAGCTGCCGCCCGAGCTGCTGGTGGAGATCTTCGCCTCGCTGCCCGGCACCGACCTGCCCAGCCTGGCCCAGGTCTGCACCAAGTTCCGCCGTATCCTGCACACGGACACCATCTGGAGACGGCGCTGCCGGGAGGGTGAGCGCCGGGCGGGGCCGGGGCCGGGGCCGGGAGGTGTCCCAGGACTGGGCCCGGGGCCTGCGCAGCGCCGGGGGTCAGGGGCGGGACCTGTCGCAGGTTCGAGGTTTGGGGCCGAGCGACTGAGGTTCCAGGTGGGGGTGGGGTGCGGTCGTGCCGCTGTCCACACGGGGGGCTCAGAGAGGGTTGTGGGTTGCCCCGGCTGTGGATCCAGGCTACTAAGCCCCGGTGGGCGACGTGAGATGGGGCTGGTGTCCCTGTCAACAGGGCCAGGAGGTTCAGAGGGCAGGGGCTGCCTCTGCTTCCCCCGGGCCCCAGAACTTGTAGGGCAGAGCTGAAGGCGCCCGAGATCTGGGGCTCCTGCTGGTGAAGGGCCAGGTGTGTGCATAAGGCCGCCACCTGGTCCTCAGGCTGGTTGGGCACGTTTTATCAGGGTGCTGGGGGCAGGAGTGAGGGCAGGAAGCAGCTACTTTAGGTGACAGTCTAGAATTCAAGGCTCCCTGCACTTTAACCTTGACTGATGTCTGATGTGCAATCACCTCTCATATCTTGGTCAAAACAAAACACTTCCAGACGACGCAGAACAGCAAAAAGAAGAAAGCAAGCATCATCAGACACCTGTGCTGAAAAAGACTTAAAATTTTGGAAAGCTTCTCTTTCCATACATGCGTGTGGTCATGTCATGCAGATTTCGCTTAGAGGCGGTTTGGAGTAGGACTCTGTGGTGTCTACTGCATGTGTATAGCTATGGGCTGTATCCTAACTGGCACACTTTTGAAGTTCTCCATTTTTTCCTTGTTATAAGTCGCGTTTTGACAATTGCTTTGTGCGTTTTATAAAAATTTGGGAGATTTATGTGTCTATTTTAGAACTTGTGAGGTTATCTTCTTGGAGTGCATTTACCAAGATGGAACTGTTGGGGAGCATTGATGAAACCTTTGCTACACATTACCCACCTACTTGAATTTGCACCCCAGGTCTGCAGGAGAAGGCCTCTTCCCCCAAAACCTTCTGGCAGTGAGCTGATTGTTCTGTCTTTGTTGTATAACGTAATGGCCAAGGCCCTTGGTTTGTGCCTGGCTCCATTTATCTGCTGCCAGGTCCTGGACAGGTTGCTGTACCTTCCCAAGTCTGAGTGACGTATTTGGTGGGAAGTACCTTTGAGAGTTGAGTAAGATGAAGCACCCAAAACCCTTGCCCCTAAATGGTAGCTGTTTGTTAGCGATGTACCTTTTCCTTGTTTTGTTTTTCTCTTAGCTTGTTTTTGCCCTACAAATTTGTAAGAACTGTCAATAAAATTTTTTTTTGTTGTTGTTAGCTATGGGCAAGTACAGTTTGTTTCTGCATTCTAAAATCAAGACAAAGAAAGTTCTACTCTCTCTTTCCCCGTGAGCCCTACCTTGTGTAATCAGAAAATTCAGAGACGTGCCACAGAATAAACTGAGTTGCACCTCAGGATAAGTTGTTAAGAGTTGTTAGTGGAAATATGCAAGGTCCTGATGAAGTCGCAGGAGGAAGCTGGGGGCCTGTGTCCAGGGCTCCACTTCCCACTGTGGTGGTCTCAGGAAGCTTTCTTGGGGCTCCAGAGGCTCGGACACAGAATCAGGGCAGCTCCTTTACTCAGGTGACCTGATGACACTAGAAGTCTCGTTTTGAGAAGTTAAAAAAGAAAAGAAAAACAAGCTGGTGTTGTTGACACTCACCTGTAATCCCAGCAGCTCAGGAGCTTAAGGCAGGAGGATTGCAGGTTCAAGTCCAGCCTGAACCACTTAATGAGACCCTGTCTCAAAAAGAGCTGGGGATGTAGCTCAGTGGTAAAGCCCTGGGTTCAGTCCCAGTACCATTAAAAAAAAAAAAAAGCAGATACTGGATTAAATGAGGAAATAATCCCCTCAGAAAATATCTTTCCAGGGTCTGGCTAAATTGCTGAGGTTGGCCTAGAACTTGGCACCCTCCTGCCTCAGCCTCGCAAATAGGATTAAAGGTGTGCACCACTACACCAGTCTTTTTTTAAAATTTGACTTAAAGATTTATTCAGGTAATCTGGATAGGTTTAATAATTTGCAAAATGTTTCTGTAGTTGTTTGTAGACCCTTGTTTATTGCCTTTGTTTGCAATGACTTGCAAAATTTCAAACTTTGACTTCTTTTTTTTTTGGTGCTGGGGATTGAACCGAGGGCCTCACGCTTTCCACCACTGAGCCACATCCACAGCCTGCAGAATTTCAAACTTTAAACAAAACTGTGTATTCTAAAATTTGTGTTTGAGTGGTCATTTGCCACCTCATGGTAAGGAGTGTGGTAGACAGTGAGTCCTCAGAGTTCCACCCTATCGTTTTGGCAGCTCTTTTCGGTCCAACGAGGTCAGGAACTGGCTGGCTGGCAGTCCCACCTGGCGTTGTGTGTGTCTCACTGAGACAGGCCAGTTATGTGTAAATGTGCACAGGGGTTGTTGGGACAGGCCTGGTCTGAGTCCCAAGACTTCATCTTCCCTGGACTGGACATTTGGTGGTGGTGGGTGCAGTGAGGCCAGTTAGGTGGACAGCAGGCTGCTCCCAGTCCCCCGGGCAGACGGCCAGGCTTGGCCCAGTCCAGTGTCCTGGCAGAACTGTAGAGGTACCTTCACTTTTTATTCTCCTGGGCATGAGTGAGACTGATCTGTATTGCCTGGGAGTGGGGCAGTGGCACTCCTGCCTGGGCTTTATGGCTTCTGAGGATTGGGGGCCATGATTGACTTTCAGGCATGGACAAGACACATTTAAGAGCTCTTTCTAAAAGGATAGGATGATTTGGGGCTGGGGATACACTAGGTACTTAAGGTGAAATAGTTACTTGTAGTATTTATAATTCACGGAGAAGTTCGGAATCCCCAGTGTCCCATTAGCGACAGGAAATGGGCTGTTTCCATAGGGCCTGGCCTTGCTGGTCCCCACATGTTGGCATGTGGAGTGACTCAGGCTGAAATTGGTGTCTGGGCAGCTGGGAGGGTGGTCATTGGATGAGATCTCTCTGGTGGTCTTTCTCTGCACAGGTGAGAGCCCTGCCATTAAGTCAGGTCTCTGCTGGTGCTAGGCAGCATGGAGCAAGCAGGGGCTGCTGCCCGGGAGAGGAGCCCCCCCAGGCCTGCGTTCAGGGGAAACAGTGTTTTTTTTTTTTTTGAGCCCAGAGGCTCTTCACAACTAAGCCACACCCCCAGCCCTCTTTTTTAAAATTTTGATACAGGGTCTCACTAAGCAGCTGCGGTGATCCTCCTGCCTCAGCCTCCCTCCCTGCCATTGCAGGCGTGGGGGCTCGCCTGACTGTAAACAGCTTTTTGATGCGTCACTCGCTTGGCTGGGCCTCTTGGCTGGTCCTCCGTGCTGTGTACAGAGTGCCATAAATAAGTGCTGTTTGTCTGGAGCCGGGGCGGGGCCAGCTGGGCCTGCTCTGACCTTGCCCCTCGAGGTCCTTTGTGGCTGATACTTCACCCTGTGGCAGGGGTTTTAAAAGGAGCCGATTTAGTCTGCTCGAGGCTAAAGAGTTTAGAAAACCGGGCTATCTACATCAACCAACTCTTGTACATCTTATCTATGTCTACAAACTTCTCTATCTACATCAGAATATTCAAAGAATTGCAAAAGATTTTGAAAAGAGGAAACACTCCCATATTCATTTCCCCTCTACAGTGAACTCCACCAGAAGGGGGTACCTGAGGTTCCCCTTCAGCTTCCTGCCTGCTGTGTCAGGCCTAGTGTCTAACTCACCTGTTTCTTCCCTGGTGGCAACATCTTCACGCCACCTGGAATGCTGTTTGTAGAATGTTTCTATCAGCTCTAAAGTAGGTAAATTCCATCATAATGAGAAATAGTCTTTTCTTCTAGTGTCTTGATCTTTTTGTGAAATTGGAAAAGCAGTTACTTAGCCAGGCACAGGGGTACACACCTGTGAGCCCAGTGACTGCAGAGGCCTAGGGAAGAGGATTCCAAGTTGAGGCCAGCCTGGGCAACTCAGCAAGACCTGTTGCAATTAAAAAAAAAAAAAAAAAAAGTGGGAGTGGGAATGTAGCTCAGTGGTAAAGCACCCCTAGATTCCGTCCTCAAAACCAGAAACAAAATTCTCTGATTGGCTGATATGAAGTGTGAGGAACGGGGCTTGTTACCCATTGCTGACGTGAGGCTCACCCCAGGAGGAGGTTCTGGAACCAGGTGTAGGGATCTTACACCTGCCGAGTGGGCACTTGTTGAGCCAAGGTGCTGGCAGAGGATCAGCAGCTGTGCAAACAGCCTGCCCAGGACACAGCAGAGACAGGCTAGGCCAGCCCATGTCCTGGGGGACCGGGGGGTCCCAGGACTCCAGTGACCCTTTTCCTGAACGCTGCTGCTCAGAAGGAGGGCTGTTCTAGCTGGTGCCAGTCGAGTCTTGTGGGGGCTTTGCTGAGAAACGTCGCCCTTCATGGGGCAGAGAGGAAGGGTACAGGGAGTGCTGCTGCCGAGGGGAATCTTCTGTAAGACTCCTTGCTTTATTTATTTATTTATTTGCTTTAGTTGTACACAATGCGTGTATTTGTATGTGGTGCTGAGGATCGAACCCGGGCCGCGCACATGCTAGGCGAGCTCTCTACCGCTGAGCCACAATCCCAGCCCCAAGACTCCTTGTTTTTGACTTTAAGAAGGTGGGCTATACTAGGTAGGTGGTACGCACCTGTAATCCCAGCCATTTGGGAGGCTGATGCAGGAGGATGCCAAGTTCAAGGCTAGTCTGAGTAGCTTAACGAGCCCCTGAGCAACTCAGTGAGACTCTTGTCTCAAAACATAAAAAGGGCCGGGGATGTGGCTCATTGATGAAGCATCCTGGGTTCAGTTCCTGGTACTAAAAAATAAGAGAGAAACAAGAAAGTGAACTGGCCCAGCCTGGGCTGGCGAGGCCAAAGCTGTGGATCCTGGCTTCAAGGCCAGCCAGGGCAACTCATGGAGGTGCTGTCTCAGAATAAAGTAACAAGGGCCGGGGTGTGTCTCAGTGGTAGAGCGCCTGCCCACCATGCGGAGCCCCAGGGTCCATTCCCACCACCACAAAGGGGGAAGAAAGTAAGTTAGAAAGTGCGCCTGCCTGCGGGCTTTAAGTGGAGGTTGTTCCGCACCAGCATGTAAATGGACACGTGCTGGTGACTTGCCAGGGGTGCACTGGCTGGCCAAGGCCTGGGCGCAGCTGTTCCTCCTGCTCATGCTGTTGGAAGGGGTTACGTAATGCATCTGAGGGCTGGGTGTCTTTCTGGCTGGAAAGGGCATCATGGGGCCATGGAGAAGTGCAAGTGTCCTCTCCAGACCCACACCTGTCCTGGGCTTCCTCCCACTTCAGAGCTGCTTGGGTTGGGCCTTGTGACTCAGCCTCCTCTGACAGACACCAGCCCCCAGTGATGGAGGAGGGGAGGCGGGAATTCAGCCCGTCTGCTGATGGTGTGGTGTCCAAGACCTGAGAATGGTGCTAGGCGAGATGGTTCCCGAGTCGGGAGTTGGCAGGAGGGCAGAGGGCTTCCCCGGGTGCAGGAGGGAGGGTGTCTTGGGCTGACCGGCAGCCTCAGCCGAGGGCTCCTGCTCTGCCAGTGGCTCCTGTGGAGCAGGAGGGTCAGCTCCTCCGGGAAGATCTCCCTCCCCGGAAGGCGGAAGGACCCCCTCTGTGGTGACTGGGATGTGGGAGCAGGTGCCTGGGCACAGGGGCAGCTCAGCGGTGCTTGCTGGCTTTCCACACATTCCAGGCATTTGATGGGGACGCCTGTGGGCCTCTCTAGGTTTTGGTTTTTGCATTCTTTTGCACGAGTGGTGTTTTTTTTTTTTTTTTTTTTTTTTTGTACTGGGGATTGAGCCCAGGGCCTCTTAACCACTGAGCCATATCCCCAGCCCTTTTTGTATTTTATTTAGAGACAGGGTCTTGCTGAATTGCTTAGGGCCTCACTAAGTTGCTGAGGCTGGTTGGCTTTGAACTCAGGGTCCTCCTGTCTCAGCCTCCCCAGCCACTGGGATTATAGGTGTGCCGCGTGGCCCCCCCCCCCCAGCTTCAAAGTAGATTTTTGGATGGAGTATATTTTTTTCCCTTTGATCCCCGCCCAGTGCTAGGGATCAAACTCGTGGTCTTGTGCATGTTAGGCAAGTACTGTATCACTGAGCTGCATCCCCAACCCCAGCCTTGTTTTGTCTTTTGTCTTTTCTTTTTGGTTAGAGTGTTTGAAGTGGCTGTTTAATTTTCTATTAGGGTAAAGCTGACATAGAGCTCACAGTGCCACCTGTGTCAAGTGTACAGCTCGGGCCTCTTGTTCCCACTGTCTTGTGGCCATCACCACTGACCCTCTGCAGAACTTGCCTACCTTCCCAAACCCACCCGCAGCCCCAGGTAAACCCCAGCTTAAGTAGGCCTTCCCCTCGCTCCTTTCCCCTTCTGCTGTTCTTGTTTGGCTACCCTAGGGACTTGGGTAAGTGGGACACATGCTGCTAGTCCTTGTGGGAGTGTTTTATGTGGCATCACAGGATCCCGTGTCAGGGCGTGTCAGAATTTCTTCTTGGGGTGGGGGCTCTGGCTGTGGCTTAGTGGTGACTTGCGCACACCTGAGGCCCTGGGTTCAATCCTCAGCACCACATCAAAACTAAAAAGTAAAACAAAGCTGCTGTCCACCTACAGCTTAAAAAAAAAACCCCTTTCAGGCTTAGCAGTGTCAGGCTCCTCCTTTTCCCCATCAGTGGGGGTGTCTCCGCCTCTGGGCTGTAGCAGGCAGGCTACTCAAGCGCGTGCCGAAGCTCCTTGAGCCCTCTTCCCGTGCTGGTGTCAGCCAGAAGCAGGGTGGCTGGAGCCCGGGCCCCCCACCTCGCCTGGGGAGCTGCCTGCTCTCCTGGGTGGCCAGTGCCTGCAGACCTCTGCCTCCCTCCCGCTCTTCCCCTCCCCGGCTTTTGCGCTGTCTTGGGAGTAGATACTCCTCTAAGGGAATTTCATAAGTCATTGCAAAGGTTTAAAAAGAACTTTCTAGATGGCAGCCGCAGCAGTGAAGCCGGCGGCATGGATGGCGCACCGACTTGGCCATCTTGGACACGTCTCACGGAGGACAGTCAGCACTGGCTAGTTTTTCTGGAAGGATGTGGGGCCTGGCATGCGCGCTGCCTGGAAGCTGTGTCAGGGCGGCTTCCCCTGGTGGCTTCTGTTTTCTAGATGAGCACAAGGAGGTGCCACCACTTGCACAGGCTCCTCCAGTGTGTGGCACAGCTGGGTCAGGACGGCTCACGTGCTTTTCTCTGGTGGTCTATGATGGCCTCTCGCTGGCTCCAGGAGAAGCCCGTGGAGGGTTGCTACTCCGTTGGCATACCTCTTGGTTTTGCTTTTCTTCTGATTTTTACTGGGGTTTGTGGATGTTCTGTTGTTTACATCTCCTGCCTTTGTGGATGTGCCGGGTGGAAGTTAGTGGTGACCTCAGGCTCGGTGGTGTGGTCATCCTAGCTGACGGCCCTGGCCCATGGAGAAGCCCAGGCTGCTGGTGAAAGGCAGTGCGTGGTGCATGGCTGGCAGGCCACTGTGTGTGGGGGACTGTCCACCAGCCTGCGTCAGCCTGGGCAGAGGAACCGCCCGAGGCGCGGTCCTGGTGCTTGCCCGGGGCTGCCTTTTGACTTGAGGCATTGTTTAAAACAAAGCACACATGGATGGTGTTCAGGTCAGGCCTGGCTGGCTGGCTGGCTTTATTTTGGGGGGCCATTGTGCTACATCCCCAGCTGTTGCCGCCTGAAGCGATGGCCGCTTGGAGCAACGAAGTCGCGGGAAGAAGTTCAGAGGCGAACTGGAAACAAACAGCTTTTTATTCTGATAACTTTTCTCTCTGGCTCTAACAACGACTAACACGCACCACACACCACCAAAAAATGGCGCTGACCCGATCAGCAATCTCGGCCAAGTCACTCGAGATCCCGGGCCAAGTCCTGCGAGATCCTGGGCCAAGTCCTGTAGACTACGAAATGCGGCAATGCCCAAATCTCCATGGCCCATAGTCAACCACAATTTAAGCCATCTCCCCAAACAGGGCTCCTGCACCCAGCCCTCTCTGGTTTTTATTTTGAGATGGCCTCAAGGTGGCCTAGGGCCTCAAGCTTGTGATCCTCCCTAGTGGCTGGGATGGTGGTGTCGGCTGGGCCCTGCTTTCTAGCCCATGGCACTGAGATCAGCCTGCAGCCGTGGCACACTCTGCAGGGGTCAGAGGAGGAGGGGAGGGCCACCAAGCTGTAGGCCACCCTGTCAGTGAGGCAGTGTCCACCCCTGGGCATGCCGAATGGAGTGTCTTCTGAGGTCTTCTGGTGGGCAGCGCCTGTGCTGGGCTCTCCCCTGTGCCGAATGCTACCAAAGGCTGCCTTTCCCTGCAGCCTGTGCTCCCAGGTGTCCCCTCCTGTTCCCCAGGTGGGCAGTGCCTGTGCCTTTCAGGGTACAGGCTCCTCTTGGGGTACCCACCATGGTTCCCCCTTAGCTCCCGCCCTTTGTGCTGGTGGCAGCCACAGAGCACCTCCTGTTGGTGCTGGGGCTTTGCGCCCTCATCAGACGCCCCTGCCTCACTGGCCTGGGAAGTTGTCCCCTGTGTGCTCCCCTTGGTGTGCCGTCTGCGTCTCCGGCCGCACCTCCTCGTGCGGGGCTTGCTCTTGGCTTTTTAAGTTCTCCACTCAGGTGATTTGGAGGTCCCCAGAGAGCAGCCCGCTGTCTCAGAGTGTGTCCCCTCTCCCTGCAGAGGTGGCTGCCCCCGGCTGCTCGCAGTGCCTCTGCAGCTCCTTCCCCAGGGCCCCTGGTCCAGTCCCGGGTGCAGGAGCGCTCCCTCTGCTGTCTGCAGGTGGCTTCCTCACAGGGGCCAGCACCAGCCTGTGGGAAGGCCCCGCCCGGCCGTCCAGGCCTCCTGGCCCTCACTGCTCTGGAGTGTTATGGAATGAGGAGTCTTGTTTTTTGTGTTTGATTTCTGCCCTCTGAATTATATTTTTTCGGAGAATGTGAAGAAAAGCTACAAAGCGGGGCAGAGGCCTCCCACGTGCCCGGTCCCCCGTGGGTGTCTTGTGCGTGGGAGCGTGTGTGGATCGGAGCCAGCACGGATGTCACTAGCTTGGTTCACGTTTTGCTCAGCTGGCCTTTGCCCTCACCTCGCTCTAGTCCGTCTTCTGTTGCTGGTTATGGAAGAGCACAGAGCGGGTGTGCGTGTCCGGGTCACGTGCTGGTGCAGCACGGAGGGGCCGTGTCTGGAGGTGGTCCTCCTGCCTGCAGAGCCCTGAGGTGCACAGGTGCCACCTGGCTCTGCTGGCGGACCCACTTGAGGTAACCGTCATTGTGGGCAGACCGACCCCCTGTGAGGTGGTGCCCCAATTGCCCTGTCAGGTTCCAGCTCTAAATACTCTTTTTTTTTTTTTTTTTTTTTTGTGGGCCGGGGATTGAACTCAGGGCCACTCGACCACTGGGCCACATCCCCAGCCCTTTTTTGTATTTTATTAGAGACAGGGTCTCACTGAGTTGCTAAGTGCCTCGCCATTGCTGAGGCTGGCTTTGAACTCGCGATTCTCCTGCCTCAGCTCCCAAAGTGCTGGGATTACAGGCGTGCGCCACCGCGCCCGGCTCAGCTCTAAATACTCTTATTGGGGTTGAACTTCAACACGAGCGTCAGAGGGACAAGCCACATTCAACCACAATGTCCCCTCGTGTCCTTTCTGTGCCCACCTGGGACCCTGGTGATGGTAGCCGTGCTATCCCCTGGGCTCCTCTGGGGTGGCGGCCGCCGACTCCATGTCTCTGACTGCGACAGAGCCTGGGGGCTGCTTGGGTGCTCTGCAGGACGTCCCTCAGCCGGAGCTGCTCATCCTCCTCTGCCCATCCTCCTCGTGGCTGGACGGGTGGCAGTGACTGGGAGGAAGACCCCAGGGAATCAGGACCACCAGACGCCCCGCAGCGGGCAGGAGGGGCTGCCTGGCCACCGTCCTGTGTTCTGACTGTCGCTCGCGGAGGTGGAAGGGCTGCCTGCGACCGCCTCAGCCTGGAACCCCGCTTCACTGGGGTTTCAGCACACTTGGCAACGAGGGAGAAACGGGCTTTGCTCAGGACTTCGAGAAGTTGTTAGGAGTCTCATTGCTGCAGCAGGGTGCTGTGAGGAGGGCAGTGGTGGCAGAGGCCAGCTGTGTGCACCTCTGTGTGTGCCAGCGTGCTGCCCACGCAGAGCCGTCTGCCTGTCCCGTGCATCTTGTTACAGTGCAGACTCTGACCCTGGGGAGGCTGCACGTTGGGCAGGAAGGTTCTTCTGCAGGTACCCAGGCATGTACACACCAGACACGAGCTTGGGACCCTCTCCTCCACCTGTGTCACATCCCAGGTGGCATTGTGAGTTGTTGGGTACGAGGTGCGTGGAGTGGTTTCTTAACTCTCGGTTTGGGACTGCATGGGTGTAGGAGGTGCTTGCTTTAAGCAGTGGGCGTTGGCCTGGGAAGGTGGTCAGTGCAGGCCCTGGAGCATGTTCTTGCCCCTGCTCGGAGCCTCCGTGGCTCCCCTCTGCGCACACCCGGGTCTGAGCCCTGGGCTTGGCTGCCCCAGGCTGACCCCAGCCTGCCTCTTTGCCTTGGCTCCTTCGCTGCCCTTCTGCACGTCACCTTCCAGGCAGCTGGTTCTTTTTCCCTCAGGGCTTGCCTGAGTGGGGGGAGTGATTGCTTTACTCAGCGCAGCTCCTACTGAGCCACCTTGTCCCTGAGAGCAGTGACACTTCAGGTAATAAGACCAGAGCTCCAGCCCGGGTGTCCTGAGGCTCCAGCACGATGGCCTCCAGATGTGGGTCTTAGGGACGGAGCACGCAGTTGTGTAAGTGCGGAAGATCTTTGCATTGTGTGGACAGGTCACGAGGCAGCTGATGATGGCACGTTGCCACTGTGTGAGGTCCATCAGTGCCTTCGTGGGCCACGGTGGACATCTGGGCTGCACCGCTGCCATTTTGGATGTGGCCAGTCCTGGCCTGAAATGGCGTTGCTGTGGTGTGATTATTGAGTCACCTGCTGGTGGGGGTTGTGTGTTGGCTGTGCTGGGGATCACAGCCTGGGGTGTGCTGGGGAGCACCCTGCTACTGCGCTGCACCCCAGCCTGTGGTGAGAAAGTTCCGTATAACTTGCAGAGGTAACTGGATCACCGTAGTGGTCAGGTGTCCTCTCTGAGGCTGGCTGTGGTTTCTGTGTCGTACTGGTTGTTAGCCCTGGGGTAAAAGGCTGCTGCCTAGAGTGGCATGTCCCTTAGTCCAGCAGGCAGGTGTCCAATGGTCCCAGCTGCTGGTGCACCCTTCATAGTGGTGGCTCTGGGCATTGGCGCATTGCAGCTGTCCAGGGCAGTCTTACTGACAGGTCCTCTGGGACCCCTGGACCTGAGTGGAGGCAGCCCAACCTGTCCAGGACTGGCTGTGCCTCTCTGCCCGTGCATGTCTCTGTCTTCAGGGCCTTCCACAGGCCCTGGCAGCGTGCTCTGGAGGACAGTTCTGATCCCTCGGTGAAGAGTTAGCTGTGCACCAGACAGAGGAAGGCCCCCTTGGAGCTGCCAGTGGGGTCCTGGCCTCCTCCTGAAGGCTGGGCCCCAGAGCCGGCTCCATCACATTGCTGCCTCTGTCTCTGTCCTTCCTTCTTGGCTCACGTTCCGGGAGCATCTTCACTCCAGCGATCAATTGAAAGAACAGATTGTGTCGTATCAGCATATCTGAGCGGAGGTTTCAGTCCGGCTGGGAGTCAGCGGCCCCAGGCCTGTGGCTGCATGGGAGGGTTTGTAGGTGAGTGTTCTTGGTCCTCTGGTTAGAATTGCCAGGGGCAGGGTTGCAGGGGACATACAGAAGCCCTGGGCTGAGGCCTTTGCAGATGGAAGGTGAGACTCACCTGTCTCCCTTTTCTTCTCTAGAGGACATCTCGTCACTGTTCCAGCATTGCAGAGAGCCCTCCAGGTCCTGGGTCCTGGTGATGAGCAGGTGTCGGGTGTCTCATCACCAGGAGGGTCACAGACAGCAAAGCAGACTGCAGAGGAGAGTGCTGTCTTTAGCTATTTCCTCTAAAGCATTCACTAGCTGGTGGCCAGCTCTTGGAGGAGGCCCCGGACTTCATCCCTGTGGTGATGATGAAGTCATTGCTGAAGTTTATGAGTGGACTCTCTTTGCAGCCTTCCACATAAACCTGTAGTGCACGATTTTTAGAATTTAATGTCCCCTTTATGGTTAGTAGACCAGCCTACCAAGGGATGCTGTTCTTCCCCCCTGTATTTAGTAAAGCTGAGATCTGAATCCTTGTTCTTATTCAAAACGACAGTTCTTCCTTGTTTGAAAGTGTCTGAGTTCAGGTCTTCTTCCTGTGCTGGTGGTTGGAGCCTCACAGTTTCAGGTACTTCTGGACCGTGCTCCCACGGCCTGGCTGCGAGACTTCTGGGGCTGCAGGCCTCCTCCTGGAGCCCAGCATGGTGGCTCCTAGGAGGGAGGTTCAGCCTCACCTCAGCCTCATCTGGTCTCCTGTTCAGGTTTCACTGATGAAAGTTTCATGTCTAAAACTTGAAAATGCTTTCTCCAGAGCCCTGAACCCTGGTAAGGAAAACCACTCCGTCTCGTGGATCCACCCGTTAGTAAGAGCTCAGCAAGGAGTGGCTGCAGAGGGCAGAGGAGCCCAAGAACGCAGCCAGCGACTGCAGGGAGGATGCCTTTGTGTACTGTCCTTGTGACCTGGGAACAGGTTCACAGGGAGCTGCCTGCTCTCCCGCAGGTCCTTTCAGAAGTGCAGAGTGACTAGAGGTTGTTTCAGGTGGTGCTGGGCTTGCACCCAGGGCTGGTGCCTGCTAGACAAGCACCCTGCCACTGGGCCAGTCCCCAGCCTGTGTCGTAGAGGATGAATGAACAGCTTTAGGGGTGCTTAGTGACCTAAGGGAAACACGAGTGGACCGTGAGCCCAGCAAGCCACGGGGAACTGCTGGCCCGAGGCCATGAGTGCCCAGCGCTGTGCCCGGGACCTAGCACCAGCCACCGTGACTCAGCTCTTGAGTAACGTGGCTGGCCCCAGTGTGCTGTGCTTCATCTGCAACATACACCAGCTTCCTAAGCCTTCGGATTCAGAAGAGACCCTTGGCACCAACTGCATGTTGGAGTGATAGAGCTGATTTGTGGAGTTAAATAACGTGTCATTAACACAGTTTTACCAGGGCCTTGCATGTGCTAGGTGAGCACTCTGCCACTGAACTACATCCCTGCCCTTGCCTGCTTACTTTTAATTTGCAAAATGCAGTACTGGAAAATTAAGTGGCCTCTGTGGTTTGCACTTTATTTCTGCGTGGGGTAGGGTCTAGACTCGAGTCGGGAGTGGCTTCTGGAAGTTTTCAGTAGCATGCTCTCTGGTTCTAGTCCCTTTCTCCAAAGAACAGGCTGTGGCATCTGGCTGGGCATGGTGGTGAGTGGCCTCTCTGGCCGTGCCCAGTAGAGCCCCTTCCTGGATCAAGGTGTGCCTTGCCTGGGTTCTCCCCCAAAGGGACCACCTGGAGCTGCTGGCTCTCGGGCCTGGGGTCTAGTGTGCAGGCAGGGACACACTGTGGGAAGCAGGAGGCCTGAGGACCCTGGCAAAGCTCTGGCTGGGATTGTGGCTCAGTGGCAGAGTACTTGCCTAGCACGTGGGAGGCACTGGGTTCGATCCTCAGCACCACATATAAATAAATAAAGGTATTACATTCATGTATAACTGAAAAATATCTAAAAAGAAGAGAGAGCTCTGCCAGGTAGCAGCCCCGTTATCCAAAGAGCCTCTTGCCCTGTCTGTGCCTGGAGCTTTTCTTGGTCAGCCTCAGGGTTTTACCTGGTGCCTAGCATGGGGTTGACACCGTCTGTTCTACTGAGAAGCAAAGGCCAGGCCTCTGGGAAGGACGGCAGAAGCCACGTGCTGCCCCGTGCCCACATTCTGAGTCGCCAGCTTCCCCTTCTGCCAGGGGAGCAGAGTCCTGCCTTCGGCGGTCATTGTCAGGATCAGCGAGGTCATGCTGTGGGGTCCCCGCTCCACACTGCACACCTGTGACCCCAAGGGTGGGCTGTGGCCACGTGGAGCCCAGGGACTGTCCTGGCCCCTTCCTGTGCCAGGAGGTCACACGAGGGAGGCCTCGTGACCTTTGTGGAAGTCACAACCCCGCTTTGCACTGTTCTCAGGGCTGAGACGGAGGTGATGTGGCGTCACTCTGGGCCTCCTGGCAGGACTGAGTGCCTGATGCCTGCAGTGCTTGGCATGGTACCCCATAGGGAGTGGCACCTTGCTCTTGAGCCTTGCTGACACCTGAGCCAGGGGCTGGGTTTTGGTTGGGACGCGCTGGGCGGGAGGGCGGGAGGGCGGGAGGCGGGCAGGTACTATCAGCAGGGTCAGGGCTCGAGGATGGGGGAGGGCAGAAGGGGCCAGGAGCGCCTCACTGACCACGGGACCTGGGCAGCCTGGTGCAAAGGGAAGTAGGGCTTCGGTGCCCTTTGCAGCGTCTCACCAGGGCTGAGGACAGCCTCACGGTCGCGTTGACAAGAGTTTGTAGCATGGCATGGCAAGCCACAGTGGGGTCATGTCGGCCCCTGGGCCTTGCTGCAGCCCTGACACCAGTGGTGGCCTCATTTCCATGGGAACAAGGCACCACTTCTTGCCACCACGTCCCAGAGCCTGAGTGTCGGAGCCTGGGTTGCAGCAGGCTGGCCGTGCTGGCAGGGACGCTTGCCTGTCGTCATGGTCTGTTGGGGTGACGCTAAGATAAGAATGGCTCCCAGGGGACCAGGCCGCGGCTCGGTGTGCAGCCACCACCCGACAGGCCGTGGCTGGCAGGCGCACCTGCCACTCCCTTCCCTGTCCCTGCAGCTGCCTTGTTGCTTTGTGGTTTCCTGATTTTAAACCTCAACAAACATTTCTTGTTGCAGAATACGGTGTTTGTGAAAACCTGCGGAAGCTGGAGATCACGGGTGTGTCTTGTCGGGACGTCTATGCCAAACGTGAGTTGCTCTTGGTTGTCACCTCGGAACAGAAGCGGTGAGGCTGCCAAGGGGGCGGGGACGGGGGACGGGGACAGCCTGGGCCTTTGTCTTCTCAGACGCCACCTCAGCCATTCTGGGTGCTCGCTTTCTGTCTGTGGCGCTGGATTGGAGCCAGGCCTCGCACACGTGGGCAGGGGCTCTACCTCGGAGTGCACCTGCAGCCCCGCCTCCTTAGGTACAGCCTTGGTGGCCTGGCGCATGCTGAGCTCGAGGTGCTGGACCCCCTGTTCTGCGCATGTCATCAACCTCGCCTTTATTCATGGGCGGTTTCTGTGTCGCTTGACCTGGTGTGGCTCGGCCCACGGCACCGCGTGCTGGGCAGGCTCTCGGCCACGGAGCTGCGCCCTTGCTCATGTGGATCTTTGTATCTTTAAATTTTTTATTTTTTTGCAATACTGGGGAGCCCGGGGATGCTCTGTCACTGAGCCACATCCCTGCCCTTTTTGATTTTTATTTTGAGGCAGGGTCTCACTAAGTTGCTGAGGCTGGCCTAGAACTTGCCCTCCTCCTGCCTCAGCCTTCTGTGTCTCTGGGATTCCGTGTGCACCATCGTGCCCAGCCATATATGTGTGTGTGATATTTTAAACCGACACACGATTGTATGTATTTATTGGATACCGTGTGACATTCCAGTACACGTATGTGATATATATGGATCAGATAGGGCACTTGGCATGTCTGTCCCCTCAGACAGTTATCATTTCCCTGTGAAGGTGACATTTAAAGTCCTCTTCTGGAGAATGCAGCTGATTGCCACCTGCCGGTTAGCCCTGCTGTGCTGTAGAGCACAGGAGCCACTCCTGTCTGGTGGCACACTGTGCCCATTTTTGAGATCCTTGGGGTCCGAGCAGTGTGTGGCCGCACAGGAAGGGGTTCTGGTGTTCCCGAGCTGTCCCCGAGGCTCTGCGACTGCTGCCCTGAGGGGAATGAACACGTCCTCTTCCACTGGTGCCCAGACAGGGTGAGCCCCCAGACCCCTCTATGGCTGCTCTAGGGTCACTGCAGCACTGGCTGAGCACTCAGTGCCCTCGCCCACAACCTCCCTGACGGTGCCAGAGTGTCCCCTTGTCACTGTGGGTGGGCGGCTGCACCCGAGTGTCTCACAGGACAGGCTTCCACCTCCCGCTCCTCTGCAGGCTGCTGGGCCATCAGGTCTCTTGAGCAGTGAGGCCCAGCAGCCACATCCCAGCAGGGACACGGGTGTGTCGGCAGCTGTTCAGGTGCTCGGTGTCCTCTTGCACCCCAGGAGGGCACACGAGAGGGGTGGCTGGGAGTGGCGTGGCTGGGTCCAGTGAGGACGTGGGGATTTCTTTTTCTTGCTGATTTATTTTTTTTTGAACTGGGAGTTGAATCTAGGGGTCCTCTGCCACTGAGCTGCATCCCCAGGCATGACCCCCCCTTTTTTTCTTTAGATTTCTAAGACAGGGTCTCACTAAGCTGCCAGGCTGGTCTTGGACTTGATCCTGTGCTTGCTTCCCAAGCTGTTGGGGTAACAGGTGTGCACCTGGCTTCTTGCCCGTTCTTGACTTCTTGAAAATGTTTGGCAAATGCAGAGCATGGTTCTCCCTGCCTGCTACTCAGTACACCAGGGTGTCTGTGCTGCAATGGCCAAAGCAAAGTTTGTTTTTATATTCATAGTGCAGGAATTGTGTTTTTGTAAATTTTCTTTGGAAGCTTCATCTGGGAGAAAACTAGTAAGCTGTGGGGGCAGAGGGTTGAAGGAGAGTCAGGCTTAGTTCCCAGACAGGGAGCAAGTTGGCAGCCTGGACTCACCTGTGCCAGGTCTGAGTCTGGGGGCTGGGAAGTGTCCTCAGTCAAGAGACACACACACCACAGGGACAGAGGGGACGCCAGAGCTGCCCTGGGCAGACACCTTCGCTGGGATGAGGACCCCAGACAGTCTTTCCCACCTCAGGGCCCCTGAGCTGTGGCCTGGACCCCTCATGTACTCTGGCCAGGGGACAGCCTGGCGAGGTCTGCTGCTCCTGTGAAAAGGGACGTCAGTGGGTGTCCTCTCCAGCTAGGCCTGTCTGCCTGGGTGGACGTGTGCCCACGAGGGATCACTGTGGTGAGAAGAGGGTGTGTGGACGCGGAGGAAAGGCGAGACCCTCAGAGCCCCGCCCTGCCCGTCTGTTCAGGTATAAAACCCTCGCGTGAAGTCGGGACGCTTCATGAGAATCCTGCCCGATTACGAGCACATGGCATACAGAGACGTGTACACCTGCCGTACGTACCTCCTGCTGGCTTGGCTTTGCAGTGTGAGCGCAGCTGCTCGGAGGTTCTCCCGCTCGCAGCGCGACAGCGCAGACCCCACAAGCTGGCCGCCCAGGCCTGGACGGGAGTGGGCAGCACCAGCCAGGGCACTCTGGAGATCCCCTGTCAGTGCCGGCCCTTCATGGACAAAGCGCCTGCAGACGTCCACACAGGCCGGCCGGGGTGCGGACCTCAGCACTTCCCTCGTAGTGAAGCGGGAGCTGGCTGGCCTCTGAGCTCGGGCGCTCACTATGTCTGAATGCAAATGTGAATCTGAAACACGCGTGTGCACTCAGCTGCTGGACGGACGCAGGGCAGACCCGCTCCTGCAGAGCTCCGACGGAGCTCCTGGGGTTCTTCCAAGACATGGTTTCAGGAAATCTGTGCCCCTTTCACTTCTTATTAACTCAGAGTGGTTGAGTAGAGATGGAGAGTGAATTTCAGTCGAGAAAGAGATTGAAAATATCACTTTGCACTAAAAACCATTTGGAAGTTTCTAGAAGCACTCCTGCTCCAGCTGTCGTAGGCCCAGGTTTCAGCTTTGCCTGTCTGGAGCAGGCGCCACTGAGGAGACCTCGGGGGCAGAGGGACTGAGTGTGTCTTAAGGAATGCTCTTAACCCTGCTGGGCCCTGGGCAGGCCTGTGGTTGGATGGCTGGGGTCCTGGGGTGGTCCTGGGGCTCAGCCTGCTCTGGGCCTGGTGCCCACAGGCAGCGCAGTGGGACCTGGGGATGTGGGAGCACGTGTGTGGGAGATGCTGTCCTCGTCACCTGTGGGAGGGGCCAGGACGCTGCGTCAGACCCAGTGGCGCTCTGTGCTCAGCTGCGTGCCCGGGCTCCTTCCAGCCCAGGAGCAGTGGGTCCCCTGCTGCTGGCAGTGGCCTGGCGTGCTGTTGAGCTGCAGGTGGACGGGCACCAGGAGGGGTTCTCTGGGACAGGAGTCCGTCTGGAGCCACACGTGGCGCTGGAGTGGAGCTCAGCCTGCCCCTGGGGAGCCTGGGCCGCTGGGACTCGTCACCCGGCGAGTGCTGGGCTGGGCTCTGGTCCCTCAGGCGGTGACCTGGAGCTTTCCACAGGGCGTGAGGAAGAGCTCGAGTGCATGGCAGGTGGTCAGTCTGTTGCCCGTAGTGGGAGCTTGGCCACCAGCTGGTGGGATTAGAGAACCACTGTGCCCCCAAGCTTCGAGTGTGGTCGTAGAACCACATTGCAGAAACTTGAAAACCCAGAAAAAAGCAAGGGCGTCCCTTGTTGTGAGCGCTGGTTGCATTTCTCTGGACATATTTAAGTAGCAAGTGGTCTCAGCACTCTGGCGGGCTCCTGCAGTGACAGAGACACAGGCATCCGCAGTCCTAGAACCCCCTTCACCCGTCGATGCAGGCTTTTTTTTGGGGGGGGTTTATCATCAAAGATTGAACCCAGGGGTGACGAACCACTGAGCCACATCCCTAGTCCTTTTTATTTTTTGAGATAGGGTCTTGCTAAGTTGCAGAGGTTGGCTTTGAACTTGTGATCCTCCTGTCCCAGCCTCCCTGGGATCGTAAGCCTGGGTCACTTCGTCCACCTTCAGCAAAGTGTTTTTTTTTTTTTTTTTTGTACTGGGGATTGAACTCAGGGCACTCGACCCCTGGGCCATCCCCAGCCCTTTTTTGTATTTTAGTAGAGACAGGGTCTCACTGAGTTGCTAAGTGCCTGGCCATTGCCGAGGCTGTCTTTGAACTTGCAATCCTCCTGCCTCAGCCTCCCAAGTGCTGGGATTACAGGTGTGTGCCACCGCGCCCGCCAAGGGCAGCATTTTAACCACAAGTGATGCAGTGTGTGACTCTTCCTAAGTTTGTCTACCTCATCCTGTTAACCCTCCGCGCATTCCTCAGGTGGATGAGCGTTGGCTACTCTCGGGGGTCCTGGGCAGGTGGGCAAACCCCGGCACTGTCTTCTGGCCTTAGAATCTGGAGGGACAGGTGACCAGGTGGAGAGGTGCAGAAAGGGCAGGTCTGTCGTGGCCGCTCTGGTATCAAGTGGAGCTTAATTGCAGTTCAGGTTCCTTTTAAGGGCCCATTTCTCAGCGTCTCCCCCAGTGACCTGGTGCTCTCCAGGGGTCATGGTGGTGGGGGGGTCCATTCAAGCTAAAGCAGCCGCCCCGTGCCAGCAGAGCTCAGGAGTCCAGCGAGGACTGTCGCAGCTGACCGGCCGTCTTGGGAGGCCGCCGCTGCTCCCTCTGGAGGGTTAGGTCTGGGCAGGGTCCCGTAACCAGAGCTGTGGGGCTTCGGGTGGAAGTGGTCGAGTTCTTAGAACCAGGTGTTGACGGCAGACGAGGGGAAAGGAGGGGCAGGTCTTCCGGCAGTGCTCACCTTTTCTAGCATTTTATGGAGTTCTGGAGACATGCAGAGCGGTTGGAAGGACTGCGTAGCGAGCACCCGTCCCCGTCTGGCTCCGCAGCGGCACTCTGCCCGCTGCCCTGTCACATGGCCGTCCCCCTCTCGTCTGTCCCAGCCTCTGTCGTCCCTCTGTTGACTGTGTGTGTGGAACTGGGGACAGACCCAAGGCATTCTGCCACTGACCACACGCCCAGCTCTTCTGACTCTTATTTTGAGACAGGGTCTAGCTAAGTTGCTCAGGGCCTTGTTAAGTTGCCGAGGCTGGCCTTGAACTTGGATCCTCCTGCCTCAGTCTCCTGAGCTTCTGGGATCATAGGAGTGTGCCTCTGTGCCTGGTTTGACCTGAGTCTGGGTGGGCTTCACTGCATGCCGCAGACCTCGGTGTGCACCTGAGCTTGCTTCTGGGCATTCACCATCTGGAGTTCAGCGTTTGCTTGTGGTCTGTCGTCCTGCTGGTTGTCGTCTGTGTGGAGACTGACCCACCAGAGTGGCCGCGAGACAGGAGGCTGCTTCACTGTGTGTGCTAACAGACTCAGGCCGTTCTGAAGGGGAGTCCCACGCAGGCACATGGCCTTGTCCTCTGGTGTAGAAACGTCCTGATGGTCTTGGCTGGACTGGTCCTTCTCCGTCCAGTCGTCTGGCCACACCTGTGGTGGCCTGCTTCCTTTCCCAGGCCACGGCGGTGCCCTCCTAGCTGTTCCCTGCTCTCCTTGGCCTGCCTGGTGGGCTTCCCTTCCTGCACTCGAGGAGGGCATCAGTGTTCTGGAACCACCCATGGCTCCCACTGTGCGGGGCCCTAGAGCTCCCCTCAGAGCCCAGGCCTCCCCTCAGGCGCCTGTGCCTGGCTGGGGCCCTGGCTGCCCGCCCGCCCCTGCAGCCACTGGGCCTGAGCGCGCCTGGCCTCTTCTCCCCGCAGTGCTCCACCGGTACCGGCACGTTCTGGGATTGTGGCAGCCAGACATCGGGCCATATGGCGGACTGCTGAACGTGGTGGTGAGTCTGCTGAGGGCGCGTGCCCACGTGGCGCTCTGCTCTGCGGGGCAGTGGCACCTGCCAGCTCTGCTCGGGCCCGGCCTGAGAAGAATGAGCAGAGATCTCAGCAGCTCTTGAGCCTCTCAACGCGCCCTTGGGCTTTCTGATGCCCTGACTGGGCAGCCGTGAGGTCCTCAGGTCCTGGCCTGCCAGCCCAGGCTTCCTGCTCACCCCAGCGCCGCTGGTTTGCCTGCAGTTGGCTCCCGGTCAGGGACGGCAAGCGGGAGGAGGACAGGTGAGCAGGGCCCACGCTCTCCCCTGCAGGTGGACGGCCTGTTCATCATCGGCTGGATGTACCTGCCTCCCCACGACCCCCATGTGGACGACCCCATGAGGTTCAAGCCTCTGTTCAGGATCCACCTGATGGAGAGGCAGGCTGCCACGGTGGAGTGCATGTACGGCCACAGAGGGCCCCACAACGGCCACATCCAGGTGGGCGGCACCCGTGGTGACAGGTCTCTTCTGCCAGCACCTTCCCAGGGCCATCGGGGTGGTGGGTGTCACCTAGCGTGCCGAGCAGCGCAGCTGTGGAGGCAGGAGGCGGGAGGCGGCCTTCCCTGTGCTGCTCTGGGCGGGGCCTCCACGCCCGCTCGCTGCAGCCCTGCCCCCAGCCTCCCGTGGCCGGAGCCTTTTCTTCTTTGCCCAGCAGTGTCTCTCCCTCCTGTCTGCAAGGACAGCCGGTGGGGGTCAGTGCCCTGCTCTCCCAGGCTGGCCACAGCCAGCGGGCGTGCTGCGCAGTGCAGTGGCCACGCCCCTACTTCTCCCAGCACCCGGGGGAGGGCGTCGCCTGTCGGGCGCGTGCTGGGTGCCTGTAGGTGGGCATGGTGCCGTGGCGAGGGAGACCAGCTCACTGACCCTTGTGTGTGCTCCCCTTGTGATGCTGAAGATCGTGAAGAAGGACGAGTTCTCCACCAAGTGCAACCAGACAGACCACCACAGGATGTCCGGTGGGCGGCAGGAGGTGAGCCTGCATGGTGGGGAAGACCCCCGTCGGGCAGAGCAGATGTGGGAGGCTGCAGCTTTGAGGGGCGATGGGCCCAGAGCCACACCTAGTCCTCCTTCGGAGCGGCCAATGGCAAGTGCGTGGGAGGGCTGCTCGTGCCCCGCCGTCCTCCGCACTGGTGAGCCCGGCCCACGGCCTCCTATCTTTCACGGACTTGCGTCAGCTGGTGGCCAAGCCCCTTTTACTTGGGGGCTGCTGTGGGTGCACAGTGCAGGGCACTGGGGCTGTGTGCAGGCCCTCGCCTCCCTGCTGGTTGCAGTGTAGGTTGTGGCGGTGTAGGAAGCACGCACGGGTCCCTGCTGTCACCGTGATTTTAGGTTGCCTTGGGGTTTTGGGTTGGAGAGTCTAAGACACTGCCGTTGAAAACATTTTTTAAAAGAACTTGAGCTTGTCGTGTGTAGCAGCAGCTCATTGCAGCTTCTGCTTTTTGTCGGGTGAGCATTTCCTGGCATTCCTGAGTGCCTGGTGGTTTCCCCACTGGCCAGGGCACCACAGGGAGTTGGGGTGAGTGGCGTCTGCGCCTCTGCGTGTTGACGGCCGTGGGTGCGGCCCTTCTCTTCCTGGGTGGACGCAGGTGAAGATGGAACGTGGCGGAGGTGCCTGTTTCATTTATAGCGCTGTCATTTTAGATCTGACTTTGTGTGCAGTCATACAGGTGAAAAGTGACATTTTCCAATAGACTTCCCAGAGGTTGAGACCTTATGCAAGAAGGCCAGGTGTTGCCGCCTGCAGCAACGATACTGAGGGAAAGAAATTGGAGGCAGACTGGGAATGAGTGGTTCCTTTATTGTTCCTCCTCCTTCTCCCCTTCTCTGTCTTCTGTTCTGATTCCGCCCCCCCCCCCCCCCGTCTGTTTAAATACTCTTTACCCATCACAGGTGCATCAGTTCTCTTAACAGGCATACACGTGTCACAAGCTCCACCCGATGCTACAGCACGCAGTGCCCACGAGCCACCAGAAAAGTCAGGTGTCAGTTGTAGTAAACAAAGCCTTGCTTTTAACAAAAGCAAGCGCCACCTCTTGGCTCTCAGCCAGCTGCCATCTCAGAGCCACCTCCTCGTCAGAGGCTCCTGCAGCCAGGCACTGCATTCTGGCAGACGTCCTGGGGGACCGGGAACCTTCCCTCGAGCTGCTCTGCAGGCTCTGGCTGTCAGTGGACTGGTGTGGTCCAGCCTGGAGACGGGTGCTGGGTGCTCCTGGTGGAGCCTGGCGAGCTCCTGAGAGCTGGGCTGGCGGTGTCTTGTCAGAGGGAGCTAAGAGCAGTGCCCCGCGTTCAGGTGTGGGAGGGAGGTCGGCAGGCCCGCCAGGTGCAGCCTCCGCCTGGCTGCTCCTCACTGTCTCCATGCCGCCCCACCTCTCGGGCCCTCCCACAGGCTGAGGCCCCTGGGGGACAGGGAGAGGGGAGGAGGGGAACATGCTCCTGGGTCTCCAAGGGCTGTTGGGAAGTAGGATGCCAGCTAGGCGCTTGGCTCCAGGGGGCCAGCCCTGCAGGGACCGGGAGCCCTTACCGGCTCTGGTGTTCTCCTGAGCATGGAGATGGTTCATAGTGAGCCTCCTTCATGCTTTGTCCATCCTCAGCTCTGGTTGGTGTCCTGTGGTGGCTTTTCCACTTCTAACCTGGGCCGTCATCCGACCAGTTGTCTGGGTAGCTCTTGGCTCCGGCGTGCTGGGCACAGTGGTGTTGGCATCTTGTTCATCCCGTTGGATTACTTTTGTTTCATCTGTTATTCATCTATTCGGTTGTTAAAGTCTTTCCCTGTAAGTTGAGCTGCCATTTTTAATAGACGCTTTATTTTATTTTATTTTGTTTTGTTTTATTTTTTGATACTGGGGATTGAACCCAGGGGGGCTTAACCACTGAGCCACACACCCAGCCCTGTTTTGTACTTTATTTAGAGAAAAGGTCTCACTGAGTTGCTTAGTGCCTCACAGTTGCTGAGGCTGGCTTTGAACTTTTGATCCTCCTATCTTAGCCTCCCGAGCTGCTGGGGATTACAGGCGTGCACTACCACGCCCTGCTGTGAATAGAAGTTTTAAAAATCTAACTTCTGCTGTCTGCTGCTAGTCGGTAAGGTGTGTTGACTGCTGGCTGACCTAGTGGCCCTGGCTTCCTGGAGCCCTGCGGAGATTGCTGCTGTTTCTTGAGGTCAGGACAGTAACACAGTGTTGCCGCCTTAGAAATCGGAGGCAGACTGGGAATGAGTAGTTCCTTTATTGTTGCTGCTGCTTCTTCTCTATCTTCTCTCTTCTGACCCCCTGATTCCCCCACAGTCTCTTTAAACACTCTTGACCTTAACCAGCATGCACGTGTCACAGCTCAGCTTACAGGTGCGGCACGCAGTGCCCACGGGCACGGAAAGATGCTCAGGCAATCCAGGTGTAAGTTGTAGTAAACAAAGCCTTGCTTCTGACAGACAGATAAACGCCACCTCTTGGCTCTCAGCCAGCCGCCATCTCCGAGCCACCTCCTCGTCAAAGGCTCCTACAACACAGTACGGCTATCTGTGAATTGTAGCTTGTCTTCTCTTCATTTATTTATTTATTTTTGACATTGTTTTTGATTTGGGGAGCTCATACTGGGGACCTGCACCCAAGGGCGTGCGACCACTGGGCCTCGTCCCTTGCCTTGTTCTTCTTTTCCTTGTTTGCATTTTGAGACAGGGTCTTGCTAAGTTGCCCAGACTGGCCTTGAACCTGTCACCCTCTCCTTCCTCGGCTTCCTGAGCAGCTGGGTAACAGCCATGTGCCACCACACCTGGCTCATTGTCTTTTTCCTGTGAACTGCTTTTGCCTTCGTTTTTGGGGCTGATCTCAGTGGTTGTTGGAAACACATCAACTCAGGAACTTGGAGACTTGGATGGGTCAGGCCAGTCGTGTAGGACCAGAGTGTTGAGGACGTGGCGTCTGAGTGAGTGGCTGCAGGGTGTGTGCCGCGCCAGGGGACTCGGGGCCACAGCGGTGGACTTCCGGACACGTGCTTTGCGTGGTCACGGTGCACCTGCAGGCATGGAGGAAAGACGCACCGGCCCTTGCACTGCGATGGCCTGTGTCGCTCGGTAACGCCCAGGCTGACTTGTGCGGTGGGGGCTGGGGCCCAGGGTCCTGCTGCACCGCTGTTTCAGGAGCCCGAAGCCCAGGCTCGCTGTGCATTGCTGGGCTTGCCGGCCAGGCCCAGGCTCACAGCTGCTCCTGCTCTTCCCCGCTGCGGCACTCACCCACCCCGCCAGGAGGCCCCGAGGCGCAGGAGGCACCTACCCAGGGTGGTCACACCTGTGTTCTCTTGGAAGGAGTTCCGGACGTGGCTGAGGGAGGAGTGGGGCCGCACGCTGGAGGACATCTTCCACGAGCACATGCAGGAGCTGATCCTCATGAAGTTCATCTACACCAGCCAGTACGAGTGAGTGAGGCCTGGGCAGTGGCAGCCCTGCCCCACCCTCCCTGGTACCCGTGGTGGGCACAGTTGGTGTCCCAGTTCCTGGGGTCTCAAAGAATTGAGCAACACTTGCAGAAGAAAGGGCAGTGCCTTTATCTAGGGAAAGTAAAAGAGGCACTCCATGGGCCTTCGGAGTGGAGGGCGGCTGGGGAGGCTCCCAGCGGAGGCCTCAGAGTCTTGCCTTTGCACGCTGAGCTCTGCCTGGGCCCTCTGCCCTTGGACCTGCGTGGACACCTTGCCCTGTTTTTTCCCTTTGGTTACTTGATTTTCACCTGATTGGAGTACAGCACCTGTGGCCGAGAGTTGCCGTGGCGATCAGCCCTCTGTGGGCGAGTTGTCGTGACAGGGACGTGAGGACCCAGCTGCCTGTCTTGTACTCCGGGGGCAGTGTTCTCCTACCCTGCCTCCACCACCTTGAGGTCCCTGAACTCCTGGCCAGCTCCCACCTGGTGTCTGGTGTCGGATCTGTCACTGTCGCGCACCACCCCCACCTCCAGTTGCCAGCAGCCTTCAGTGGCGGGGCTCTTGTCCTTTCTTTTGCATGTGGCCTCAGTGCCTGGGTGCTGTCCCCTGCCTAGTGACGTGGGCTCCTTTCCTGGGGTGACAGCAGGAGTGCGGAAGCTGTGTCGGTGCTGCTGGGGAGGGTGCGGGCGCCCCGGGGAGCTGCACCTGCAGGCTGGAGGGCGCGTGGTCAGCCAGGCTGGTGACCCCAGGCCTGGACGCCTGCCGGGGAGCTCGCTGAGCCCCCAGCCCTTCCTGCTCCCCTGCAGCAACTGCCTGACCTACCGCCGGATCTACCTGCCGCCTAGCCGCCCCGACGACCTCATCAAGCCTGGCCTCTTCAAGGGCACCTACGGCAGCCATGGCCTGGAGATAGTCATGCTCAGCTTCCACGGCCGGTGTGTGCGAGGGGCACCAAGATCACGGTGAGTGCGCCGCGCTGTTGCAGCCGCCTGGTGGGACCCGCAGCACGGCCCCGGGAGCATGGAAGTGCTGATTCCCAGGTCCCCTCCCGGGCTGCTGGCCCAGAACCTGCGTTTTTCACAAGGTCCCCTGGGTGTGTGGTGTCCAAGATGGCCGTGACTCCACTGGTGCTCAGCTGTAGCTGGCCCTGGAAGACCCAGGGCCTGGGTGAGGGGCTCCCCAAGCAGCCTAGAGACAGTGCACAGCCTACTGGGGACCCTCTGCGTAGCACAGCGCCCGTAGCTCGTGCTGGCCTCCGGCTTGAGAGGTAGAGCTTCTCGGGCCCTGAATGGGCTGCCACACGGGCTGCATGTTGCCAGGGCCACGTGCACGCTGTCCCCACCTGTCACTTGACAGTTACTGAGTGGGTCTCTGCAGACAGCACTGACATTGACGTTGAAGAAGCACAGCCTCTTCCCTGAAGCCCCAGGAAAGAGGTGTTGTGGTGGCCTCCCGCTCCCTGGGAAGCGCCATGTAGAGTGGGGCTGGAGCCGGGCAGCCGTCTGGCACAGTGGGACCCCCACCCCCACCCCTGCCAGGTCTCGGTGTGGGTCAGGCCCAGGAGCTGTGCTAGGCCTGCCACCTGCAGCCAGACCCATAGGAAGGCATAGGGCTTCTCTGCGAAGGGGCCCGTTCCCCACTGAGGGTCTCTGAGTGCAGCTGAGCGTGTGTGCTGGTGCAGGATGTGGTGAGCCCGGGAGGAGGTGGTCCGTGTGTCCCCGTGTCCCCATGTCCCATGTCCCTGCTGTTCCCTGTCTCCTCCCTTGCTGCTGAGTCAGCGGCAGAGCTGATGCCACCCCTGTGACCGGAGCAGCCGCAGCCTGCAGGCTGTGCAGTGTTTCTCGGCCTCCGGCCCTGCTGATGGAGCCCGCCTGCTCACAGGGCGACCCCAACATCCCTGCGGGGCAGCAGACGGTGGAGATCGACCTGAGGCACCGCATCCAGCTGCCCGACGTCGAGAGCCTCCGCAACTTCAACGAGCTCTCGCGCATCGTGCTGGAGGTGCGTGAGCAGGTGCGGCAGGAGCAGCAGCAGGACGGGGGCCCTGCCCCCCCCCAGGAGCAGCTGTCGGCACGGGGGCCAAGCGGGGCACCTGCTGAAGAGGGCGGGGACCCCGAGGATGGAGCAGCTGCAGGCGAGCAGCCTGCCCCGTCCGCGCAGGGCCAGCCGTTCGTGCTGCCTGTGGGCGTGAGCTCGAGGAACGAGGACTACCCGCGCACCTGCAGGATGTGGTGAGCCCGGGAGGAGGTGGGCGGCGGGGCTTCCGCGCTGCGTGGCAGGCCGCTCGCCTGGCTCAGGCGCAGGCTCATGTGTGCTCTCCCTCCGGGAGGAGCTGGGCCTCGTGCGAGCTTCCCAGATACCAGAGAGGTTCCGCCAGTGCCTCTGAAGTGACTTGAGAGCCTTAAGTGACCAGGTGAAGGGTGGATGGTGGCAGCTGGCCCCTCCCGCTCCCCCGGGGAACCCATCCTGTGGCTTGCTGTGTGCTCACCGTGGGTACCTCCTGCCACTGCCTAGTGACCACAGTCAGATGCGCCCCGTGGACCGCCCTGTGGCCTCTCCTCCATGCCCACTGTGGCGCTTGTGCCAGACCCTGGGCGGCCACCGGAGTGAATGTATGCCAGCCTGTGCCTCCAGTGAGGGGTGGTGGCTGGCTTGGGAAGAGCCCGCCAGCGGCTGGCTCAGACCTGGCTGGACCTTTGCCTGGGCCCACGTGAGGGCCGTGCCTTGAGGGCCTTCCAGGGGTGTGGACGAGGCCCCTGCTCCCGTCCCCTTCGCCTTTCCCCCTTGACTGGACTTGAGTGAAACAGGAGGCCTGGTCCTGCACCACAGTGGGCATGCTCTAGCGCCGACGGCCAGCTGTGCCTGGTGGCTGCCGTGGCCAGTGCAGCGCTGGCGCTCCCTGGTGGGTCGCAGGAGGCTCCGCGTCCTGGTAGCACGGTTCCCTTGCCTCTGTTGGCGCCATCCACACCTGTGGTGGTCTGCTGGGCGTCTCCAGTGCCCAGCACCCGGAGGGTTTGGCACCTGGACGCACGTGGTGGAGGACTTGCTGCTGCTCACGTTGTGCGGCTGTGACTCCGTGGCCGCGTCCGGTCCTGCGGTGGGAGGCACGGTGGCCCAGGGCAGCCTCCACGCACCACAGGGAAGTTTCATGGCTCACGGCCCTCGTGGCCAGCCTGGAGCCCCAGCTGGCCGGCCGGGAAGTTCCGTTTAGCCCCTTCGTGGCTGAACTTGAGGGTTCCTCCAGCCTGTGTGAACCTCGGGCCTCCGTGGCACGAGGGGCAGGGCCTGTGCCTTCCTGCTGGCTTGTGCCTGCGGGTCTAGCCCGGCGGCCTAGCCGTGGCGCCTGTTCCTGAGCACGGCGCCTTTGCCTGGTAGGTGTGGTGGCACTTTTCTTCCTCCTGCAAAGGCCTCTGGACGCAGGCTCTGTGGTCTCCTCTCCTGCCCACGGAGCCTCAGGGTGGCCAGGGTGAGGTGGAGGCCCTGGCACCCCCGTGCCCTGGGAGATTGCAGGCCAGCCCCTCACCTGTCCAGCGTTGGTACTTGGAGGGAGGCCAGAGCTGTATTTCAGACTGTCGGTGGCTCTTGCAAGGTGTGACTGTCAATCGCAGGCTGCACCTCTTGTTCCTGAACAGATGGCGTGAGGGCCTGGTGACCCTGGAGTGGAGGACCCTGTTTTTCTGGGCTTACTTTGTGTGGATGTGTCCTTTGCACCAGAATTCTCGGGGGCCCTGCCCAGCACCGTGCCCCTGCTGGGGTGTGGGTGGGTGTGGCAGCGCGAGGCCACGTTTGGGCCCTGGGCTTCTGCCGTGTGCTCCCCAGCACCGAGTGCTTGGCCCCTTGCGCCCCAGGTGCTCGCCCCCAGCAGAAGCCGAGGCCTCTGGGCTTCCCCTGCAAAGACGGGCCCTCTTCAGTGCTGCTGGCCGCCACTCCTGGCGGGGGCTGGCGTGCTGTGAGGGGTGGGTGCTCGGAGCGGCGTGTGGTTGTGGTTGTGCTCTGGAGGCCGCCTCTCCCTAACCTGTCCCCCTCTCTCCAGTTTTTATGGCACAGGCCTCATCGCTGGCCACGGCTTCACCAGCCCTGAGCGCACCCCTGGCGTCTTCATCCTGTTTGACGAGGACCGCTTTGGCTTTGTCTGGCTGGAGCTCAAGTCCTTCAGCCTGTACAGCCGGGTGCAGGCCACCTTCCGGAATGCAGATGCCCCGTCCCCGCAGGCCTTCGAGGAGATGCTCAGGAACATCCAGTCCCTAACCTCCTGACCACCACGCCTGCTGCGGGCCAGCCTGGCCCTGCTACCAGGAGCGGAAGCAGCATGCACTTTGAAATGCGGCCTTTTATAGAACGCGCACCTTCTCGCCAGGGCCTGCCCACCCCGAGACCCCGTATACAGAGTGTGACGTGTTCCTGCAGGGGCGTCGGCAGCGCCGAGGAAGTGCTGAGCTGTCCCTCCCTCTCCCCCACTCCGCCCAGCCCTCCCTCCCCCCCCCCCCCTCCCCGTGTCACACACACCCAAAAAAGTGAATGAACCAGAATGGATGGTCTCGAGAGCAGTGGCCGTGGGCAGGGGAGGACCGGGTGGAGCCTGCTGGAGGTCTTCCAGGCCTACGCGGCCCTCTTTAGGGAGGCGTGTGGGCTGCAGCCACCCCCCCCTGCACTTGCAAGTGTGTCTTGTCTGTGATGTGCTGCTCCACCCGCCCTCCCCCTGGGCGAGCCAAGCAGACGCAGTCCTGGCCTGGAGGCCCGGGTGGTCAGGAGGAGGTGCAGGCTTCAGTCTGGGAGGGTGAGCGTGGAGAGGAGCTCCTGGGCCTTAGTGGAACAGCAGGTTCCTGTTTAGGACCCTGGGTTGAGTTCTGATTTCTCTGCTGACTTGCTTGGATTTTGGACAAAAAAGCTTTTCTTCCCAATCAGTTTTGCTGTCCGTGAAGTGGGACCAGTGGTGGGGAAAGCAGGGTCGTCAGTGAGCGCAGGCCTCTGGCCTGGCCGTGGGCTGTGCACCTGCCCCGCCACGCTCCGCCTAGAACCGAGGCTCCCTGCTGCCAGGACCATGCTGCAGTCAGCTCTGGGAGGGACCCTCCTGCTCCCCACTGCAGGGCCACCCGACCCCCGGCACTGCACGCCAGGCTGCCGGGGACCCTCCAGCCCAGAGACAGCACGACATGCCAAGGCCTCAGGATCTGGTGTCCAGCCTCTGTCCTCAGAGTGACTGACGCCGGCGGGCACGCCTCTTCTCAGCTGTTTGTCCTCGCTGGGGGGCACTCGGAACTTGTCTTGCTGGGGAGAGGGCCCAGGCTGGTGGCATTCGAGCATGGAGACCAGTGTACGCCTGGCCTTTCAGCGGCCAGCTCTGATGCCGGGCAGTGTCCTCGCTTCCAGCAGCCAGTGACCAGCTCTGTGGCAAGGCCCCTCCATGGCTGGCTGCCTCCCAGGAGGCCTGGCCTCTGGAAGAGGCGGGTGGAGGAGCTGGGCTCCTCTCTGGGCAGCAGCGGGGCCTTGCTCTACCTGGGCCCTGCTGGGAGGCCCTGCCGTGCTGCTTGGGGGACCCCCCTTCTGGTACCTTTTGCAGGGACTGAGCCAGAGTCCTTGTCACTTCCTTTGTTACTCGTCGTGACTCCTGCCAAGCGAGGAAGTCCCGACAAGCTGGTGAGGACACCAAGGCCGCTTGGGCCTGTGGCAGGTGCTCTGTCACCGCTGGCGAGTCGAGTGCATCTCTTACCGGGGGCCTGGGGCTTGCTTTGAGGGACCCTCCCTCGGGGGCTCCCTCAGCCGTGTAAAGAGCACAATGGTCGGAGATGAGTGCGTGTGATTAAAAAGACCTGAGCTCTGATCACGTTAGCCTGCTTCTGGTGTGTGGGGTGCGTGCGAGCGTCCGTCCTGATGGTCACCAAGGTGACGGGGCTCCCGCGTGGGGGGGTTGTCCCTCCCACTGGTCTCGGCTGGGGCAGGGCCTGCAGCCAGGAAGGTGAGGCCCGGCCTCGGACCGCTCGGCGCCCTGGCTCGAGGCGGGGAGCCGCCTTCTCCCCTCTGCCCTCCTCGCCTGCTTCTGCGGGACGTCGGGCTCCACCTCGCCTGCCGCGCAGTGCCCTCACTCGCGGGCCGTGGGCGAGGTCCTGGAGGCCCCACTTTGGAGAGCAGCCAGGCCGTGGTGTTCTGCTTGGAGGTGCACTGGACCAGGGTGGCCTTGTTCTCCCGTCCCTCGAGGCTGGTGACTGCTGTGGAGTGAGGGACTTCATGGCCTCTGCTCACGTGGCGAGCTGTGTGGCGCGAGGAGGCGTGGGGGATTTCAGGCCCCACGCTTGAGTCCTTGACGTGGCCTGGCCTCCGGCATCCACGGGGCCGAGAGTGGCTTGGAGGCCTTTCTCCCTGGCCCTGCCTGCTCTGCCTGGTCCCTCTGCCTTGGTCCTCTGTGGCCGTGCTGGCTGCTCACGGCCCTGCCCCTCCGCCCCAGGCCGCAGCCCCCTCTGCCCTCCTCCTGGGCCCGCCTTACTGGGCTGAGCCTGGCAGGTGTGTGTCCCGAGGTGGCCTCCCTCTGGCAGGCGGAGCCCTGCTGGACACTCCAGCACTTTTCCTGCTTTGTGCAAAGTGAGCCGAGGGGTGGTGCTGGCATGGCGGGGCCCTTCTTCACGGAGGAGTGGGAGGACCTGGACGCGAGGACCCTTCTGGCTTCCCGTGCCGTGGCGCGCTGTGGCCACCTCGCGGTGCTCGTGAGCAGCGTGGAGGGAACAGGCCCTGCTCAGCCCTGTCGTGAGCGGCAGCCCACTCAGGTCTCCTGCTGTGCGCTGTCCTCTTTGTGACTGTGGCATCCGTGGACAGGGGATGTCAGCCCCCGTCCTCTGACAGGCCTGAGTGGAGCCCTGGACTTCCCAGACACTTGGGGTGCTCAGGGTCCTGGTCCGCGGAGTCCTGGCCTCTGGGAAGAGGCGGTGGAGGAGCTGGGCTCCTCCTGGGCAGCAGCGGGGCCTTGCTCTACCTGGGCCCTGCTGGGAGGCCCTGCCGTGCTGCTTGGGGGACCCCCCTTCTGGTACCTTTTGCAGGACTGAGCCAGAGTCCTTGTCACTTCCTTTGTTAGTCGTGACTCCTGCCAAGCGAGGAAGTCCCGACAAGCTGTGAGGACACAAGGCCGCTTGGGCCTGTGGCAGGCGCTCTGTCACCGCTGGCGAGTCGAGTGCATCTCTTACCGGGGGCCTGGGGCTTTGCTTTGAGGGACCCTCCCTCGGGGGCTCCCCTCAGCCGTGTAAAGAGCACAATGGTCGGAGATGAGTGCGTGTGATTAAAAAGACCTGAGCTCTGATCACGTAGCCTGCTTCTGGTGTGTGGGCGTGCGAGCGTCCGTCCTGATGGTCACCAAGGTGACGGGGCTCCCGCGTGGGGGTCGTCCCTCCCACTGGTCTCGGCTGGGGCAGGGCCTGCAGCCAGGAAGGTGAGGCCCGCCGGCCGCTCGGCCGCCCTGGCTCGAGGCGGGGAGCCGCCTTCTCCCCTCTGCCTCCTCGCCTGCTTCTGCGGGGACGTGGGGCTCCACCTCGCCTGCCGCGCAGTGCCCTCACTCTCGCGGGCCGTGGGCGAGGTCCTGGAGGCCCACTTTGGAGAGCAGCCAGGCCGTGGTGTTCTGCTTGGAGGTGCACTGGACCAGGGTGGCCTTGTTCTCCCGTCCCTCGAGGCTGGTGACTGCTGTGGAGTGAGGGACTTCATGGCCTCTGCTCACGTGGCGAGCTGTGTGGCGCGAGGAGGCGTGGGGGATTTTCAGGCCCACGCTTGAGTCCTTGACGTGGCCTGGCCTCCGGCATCCACGGGACCGAGAGTGGCTTGGAGGCCTTTCTCCCTGGCCCTGCCTGCTCTGCCCTGGTCCCTCTGCCTTGGTCCCTCTGTGGCCGTGCTGGCTGCTCACGGCCCTGCCCCTCCGCCCCAGGCCGCAGCCCCCTCTGCCCTCCTCCTGGGCCCGCCTTACTGGGCTGAGCCTGGCAGGTGTGTGTCCCGTGGTGGCCTCCCTCTGGCAGGCGCCCTGCTGGACACTCCTTTTCCTGCTTTGTGCAAAGTGAGCCGAGGGGTGGTGCTGGCATGGCGGGGCCCCTTCTTCACGGAGGAGTGGGAGGACCTGGACGCGAGGACCCTTCTGGCTTCCCGTGCTGCGCGCTGTGGCCACCTCGCGGTGCTCGTGAGCAGCCGTGGAGGGAACAGGCCCTTTGCTCAGCCCTGTCGTGAGCGGCAGCCCACTCAGGTCTCCTGCTGTGCGCTGTCCTCTTTGTGACTGTGGCATCCGTGGACAGGGATGTCAGCCCCCATCCTCTGACAGGCCTGAGTGGAGCCCTGGACTTCCCAGACACTTGGGGTGCTCAGGGCCCTGTCCGCGGAGTCCTGTCCTTTGGGAAGAGGCGGTGGAGGAGCTGGGCTCCCTCCTGGGCAGCAGCGGGGCCACGCGCTCCCCCCGGGGCCTTCGGGGGGACGGCGCTGGCTGGAGAGCTCCCAGGCGTCCTGGGCTCCAGCGGTGGCTTAGCATGGGCTGTGCTCTACCCTCTGTCCTCCTCGCCCCCGGGATCGGGGTGCAGTGTGGGAACACGTCCTTGGAACTAGGAGAAAGCAGCAGGAGAAATCTGTCATTTTGGTGCTTTGGGGATGAGCTAGTGCCACATCCTTGGGCAATCTGTCATTTATAGGCCTCTGGCCAGCCTTTCAGGGGCAGTTGACAGCCAGATACTCTGCTGGAGGGGGGTGTCTGTGCCCAGGCCCCTTCCTGTGTCCTCAGGGACACCAGTCAGAACACACCAAGGCCCCGAGGGTACTTGGGGTTGCAGGGCCTGCCTGAGCGGAACTGTCTTGCCTCCTCCCAGCTCCTCTCTCTCTCTCTCTCTCTTTTTTTTTTTGGTACTGGGGATTGAACTTAGGAGCACTCGACCACTGGGCCACATCCCCAGCCCTTTTTTGTATTTATTAGAGACAGGGTCTCACTGAGTTGCTAAGTGCCTCGCCATTGCTGAGGCTGGCTTTGAACTTGCGATCCTCCTGCCTCAGCCTCCCAAGTGCTGGGATTACAGGCGTACGCACTGTGCCCGGCTCTCCCAGCTCCTCTCTGAGGAGGAGCTCGAAGGCTGCCCTTGGGCCAGCTTCGCTCCTGGACGCCACGCCTGATGTGTTGGTTAAGTAATAAACCTGTTTCTGAAGCCTTGTGCACTCGAGTCTGGCTTGATTCACGTGTGGGCGGGGCCCTGCCACATGTGGCCACCTAGAGGGTGGCCGTGTCTCCGGCCTCCTGACCTGCAGAGCTCCAGTTTCCCCAGGAGAATTGAGCTGAAGTGTCTCCTGTGTCCCTGTCCCCACCCAGTGCCCCCAGGGAGTGGGGAGAGTGGGGCTTCTTGGGTGAGAGCAGTGAGTGCTCCCTGAGACAGGCTCTCGAGCAGGGGTGCTGGCCACCAGCATGGGGACTGAGCACCTCGTTGTCCCTTATTTTTTCTTCCTGACTACTAGAGTGAAAGTGGAGAGCTCAGCTGGTGCACCAGCAAGTGGAGGCCTCCTTATTTTCTTCCTGACTACTAGAGTGAAAGTGGAGAGCTCAAGGCTGGTGCACCAGCAAGTGGAGGCCTCCTTATTTTCTTCCTGACTACTAGAGTGAAAGTGGAGAGCTCAGCTGGTGCACCAGCAAGTGGAGGCCTCCTTATTTTCTTCCTGACTACTAGAGTGAAAGTGGAGAGCTCAGCTGGTGCACCAGCAAGTGGAGGCCTCCTTATTTTCTTCGGAGTGAAAGTGGAGAGCCGCTGGTGCCCACCTCCCTTCCTGAGAGTGACTCAGTGGTGCACCAGCAAGTGCCGCCCCACACTCCCCAGTGGGGTGCAGTTGGTCCCCTCAGCCTGGCCTCCTGGGAAGGAGGTCTTCTCCGGAATCCAGCTGTTCTCCACGGGGAGGCTGGCCGGTGCGCTGCTGCCGGTGTCGGCACAAGGTGGGGAAGCAGGGGCACAAGTGTGGCAGCCACTTTGAGACAGTTGGTGCCGACTCGTGGGCTGCAGACACAGTGGCCTAGCCCGGTGTCTGCCCTGGGAGCCGGGGTGCAGGCGCCCTGTCCCCGTGCAGGCCTGGAGGAGCCTCAGCGTTGCCTGTGATGTTCACGTAAAAGGTGGCATGCAGGACAGTAGCTGCTGCGAGGTGGCACCTCTGGGGTGTTTTCCTTTGAAGGTTGGAGGGCCAGTGGCAGGAGACAGGAGCTGCAGCTCACAGCGCAGTGCCCTTGGTCTCTGGTTCCTGACCGCTCCCCCAGAGCCCTCTAGCAGGAAGAAACCACCCCGCGCTCAGGGCAGGACCTGGCCACCCTCCCGGCGCCCCCTGCTGGAGCCCAGGGACACTGCGGCCCAGCTCACAGCTTGCGCTGGCTTCTCTGCCCTCAGGTCTGCTGCTCCGGGACCTGCTGAGGCCTGGCCCTGTCCTGGCTGGTCATCTTGAACCCTGTCACCAGCAAGGCAGCTGACAGATGCACAGCACTGGGCTACACCCACCACGGCCTCCTGGAGTCGCAGCCCGTTGTGTCACAGGGACACACTGCTATTCACCTGCCGCTGCAGGGCAGAGGCGGGCGGGCCCACCTGACTTGGTGGCACAGCCTGGCTCCCCAGGGTTCTGCCAAGGACAGGGACCCCCGGGTCTGGACTAGGGCTTCCCGTCCATGGCTGGCCTCTGCTGGGAATGGCTGGTAAAGGCAGCCAGGGGAGGGAGGTGAGCCACCAGGCCAAGCTCCACCATGTCCTTGGAGGGGGGCGCCGTGCCGGGGTGACAGGAGCACAGACTCCCAGGTCTCAGCTCCACAGGGCAGTCTGTAGTGTGACCCCTGGTGGGCACTCCAGGTCACTGCGTACAGCATGACCCCAGCCCACAGTATGAAGAGAACCAAGAAGCCATTGGATAGTTTTCAGACCTTGACCTTGAGCCAGGTGTGGTGGTGCACACCTGTTATCCCAGTGACTTAGGAGGCTGAGGCAGGAGGATCCCAAGTTCAAGGCCAGCCTCAGTGACTCAGTGAGGGCCTAAGCAACTTAATGAGACTGCGTATCAAATTATGATAATAATAATATTTTAAAAAGGAACTGAAAATGTGGCTCAGTGTTTAAGTGGCCTTGGGTTCAATCTCTGGTACCAAAAGAAAAGACTTCCCTTGGGGTGACTGGGAAGTCCACCTGGCAGACGAGGCAACCTGGGTCTTCTTGGGAAGCTGCTGTCCCTGGCCTTGCTCTTCCTAAAGGGTGGCCCCAATGAACCTTGACCTAGGGCTGAAGGCACAACTGTACCAAGGCTGTCACCTGCCGGCACCCAGGAACTGGCCTGCCTGGCCTCCAAGCCGCAGAGTGCTGGCCGAGGCCCAGAGTGGGAGTCCTCTGGACCATGGGGAGGTTTGCCACAGCTCTGTCCCCGCCAGTCCCACGTGGCCTGACAGTTGTGGGTTTCCTGTGGCGGCCTGGGCGCAGGCATGCGCAGGTTGAGGCCACACGGCTGGGGAGCATTTTAACGCAGTGCTGGGGTTTGGAGGGCCAGTGGTGCTGGCAGACACTGTGGTTGGGAGCAAGCCCACGAGGACACAGAAGGTCCCACCGCCCCGCAGGCCCTCTGGAGCCGACCTCCGTCTCCCCCCCCTCCGTGGCCTGCGTCCCTCCCTCTGCTCCTCCCACCTGTGGGCCTCTCCTCCAGCCGCAGCGCCGCGCCCTCCTAGGAGACTGCCGGGCGTGAAGTCAGTCCCACAGGGACCCTTTCTGTCCTGAACGTGCCCCTGTGCTTCACACTTCACAAGAGCAGCTTGTGCGTCCCCAAGTCACCATTTGCCACTGCGGGGCAGAGCACCCTCGAGTGTGGGGCGTCCTCTGTCAGTCCTGCTCGCTGGGCAGCCCCTCCCTGCTGGCGATTTGGCCGGGGGTGCATCCGCCGGTCCCTCCTCTTCTGTTGGTGGTGCTGTTTTTTTTTTTTTTTTTTTCCTGGTTGGACTTTTCCCTTCCAGTACCAGGGATTGAACCCAGGGGTGCTTAGCCACTGAGCCATACCCCAGCCCTTTTTTAATTTTTAATTTTGAGACAGGGTCTCGCTAAGTTGTTTAGGGCCATCCTGAGTTGGTGAGGCTGGTCTCAAACTTGTGATCCTCCTGCCTCAGCCTCCAGAGTCACTGGGATCACAGGCATGTCCCCCACACCGGGCTGCAGCAGGACGGGTTATGAACAGTCGCTGTGAAGATCTGCGTGGTGTTTTCTGTGTGAACGTGGGTCTTCACTACTCCAGAGTAAATACTCAGGGCAGGGGTGGCTGGCAGGGCACGTTTTCTGGGCGACTGCAACACCTGGCCTTCCTGCAGCAGCGGAGTCGCTGTGCTCCGCACCCTGGCCAGCAGGTCCCGTGGCCTCGGGAGTCTTTATTTCCGCCCTCCGACAAGCGTGTAGCAGAGACTCGGGGTCCGTGTGCACGACCCTGGCGGCCACAGAGCCTGGCCTCTGCAGGAGCTGGCTGGCCATCCGCGTGTGGCCGCGGGTCTGCAGAGTCCCCCAGGTCCCCTGGTGGAGAGCGTCAGGGGAAAGCTGGCACAGCGGCCACACCTGTGGAGCAAGTCGGCTCACGCCGGGAACGCCGCCTTAGCGGGATAGAAGGGCTACTAGGGACCACGTGGAAGGGAAGGGGTAGGGAGGGAACGGAAGGGAAGAACAAGGGGAAAGGCAGGACAAGGGCAGGTTTCAGTCCGGAGCAGGCTGAAGTAGCCAACTGGTGGTCAGAAGGACCCCCCAGAGGGGGCCCAATTCCATGGCTGCCAGGGGCTGAAGGGGGAGCCCGTGTGTGTCACAATCAGTCCAGAAGGGCACCTGAGGGCTGGCCAGCAGAGTTGGTCAGCCTGAGGCACCTGGGAGGTGTGGCCTCCCTGCCCGAGTCTAACAATAGCTGTGAGGCCAGCGCTCAGGAGGCTGAGGCCGGGGAATCGCAGGTGCGAGGCCAGCCTGGGCGACTTAGCGAGGCCCCAAGGGATTTCGTGAGGTTCTGTCTCAAAAAAGCAACGGCTGGGGATGTGGCTCAGTGGCCAGGCAACCTGCGCTCGACCCCAGTGCCAGAAGGTGAGGGGGCGTGCAGGGTCGGGCCGAGGGGCCGGGGCTGGGCAGCCTGGTGCGGGGCTCTGCAGAGCCGCGCCCTCTCCAGGTGCTCGGCGCCCTGCACCGTCTTCGCCCTCTTAAGGCCCCCAGGCGCTCCGGGTGCTGAGAGGTGAGCCCAGCGTGGACCTGGGGCTGCCGCAGGAGGCAGGGGGCAGCTGGGGCCGGGTGCCACTCTGGAGGGGAGACCAGAGGCAGTGGGCAGCGGAGACGCGGGCGAGCCAGGCAGAACAGCAGGGGAGAGAGCCAGCTGTGACCAGGGGGGCTGTGGACGGGAGAGAGGCCACACCTGGAACTCGGGTGGCGGCACCTGGTGTGGCGTGCTCGGTGTCAGTGCTCCTACCAACCCGCGCCCTGCAGCCACGGTGGGCCCCAGGGAGACTCTGGAGGGTCCGCAGGTTCGGAAGAGGCTCTGGCTGCCAAGCTGACTGGAGGCCGGGGGCGGGGAGGGACAGCTGGGCGAGCAGCTGCGGGGCTGGTGTGGGGGAGGAGCTGGGCGGTCCGCGCTGCAGGGTGGGCGCCACCTCAGGTCCCACCTGCCCGTGCCACTGTGACAGTGGATGCCCCGGTCACCTAGGTGGCAGAGGAGGGCATTCACTCTGAACTGTGCTGGACGGCCCTGAAGATGGTCACTCAGAAGGCCACCCTGGAGCACGACCTGGGGGCCTGCCACGGAGCGAGAACAAGTGCCTGTCCCCTCAGGCCGGGAGGCGGGGCAGGGTGGGCAGGGGACGTCCTCGTCACCGTGGGACTGCTCTGCTGTCCCGTGTCCCGCAGTTCTACTGAGAGGCGGGGTCCCCAGGGGGCCACGAGCAGGCGGCAGTGGGCGGGTGGGAGGGTGGCCTCTCTCCTGGGGAAGGTCTCAGCCACCTCAAAGGAAGTTCTGGGACCCGGGGCGGGGGTGGGGGGGTGCAGTGGCGCTGCAGGCCTGGCTGGCTGCGAGGCCGAGTGTTTCCTTACTCTGAGAGGAGGACGATGACGCTGACCCCGTGTTCCCCGGCAGACGCAGGACAAGGCGAAGGGGGACTGGGGCGTGGGAGTGCCGCGGCCTTCAGAAGAGAGTCCAGGAGTGACGGGAGCCCCCAAGTGCCGGGTAGGGTTTGGGCAGCAGAGCCCCGCACAGGACGGGCGCGGGCACCACGGCCTGGGTGCAGAGTCCGGGGCAGTCGGCCTGGGATGCTGCTGACAGCGCACCCGGGGAGCTGGACCCGCTGGCAGCCAGCGCCAGGCCAGGGCCCCGAGTCTCCCCAGTAAGGGGACAGGCCTTTTTTTTTTTTTTTTTTTTTTGTGGTACTTGGGATTAAACTCGGGCACTCGGCCACTGGGCCACATCCCCAGCCCTTTTTTGTATTTTATTAGAGACAGGGTCTCACTGAGTTGCTAAGTGCCTCGCCATTGCTGAGGCTGGCTTTGAACTCACGATCCTCCTGCCTCAGCCTCCCACGTGCGGGGATCACAGGCGTGCGCCACCGCGCCCGGCTAGAATGAGGTCTTAAGATCACAATCCTTAGAGTGGGCTGTGAAGTCACACCTTCAGCTCCCCTGGGGCGTGGACTTGTAGAACCTCTTTCCTGGGCTCGTCCTGGACCAGCCAGGCCATGTGAAGAGCAGGCCGGCCTCAACCACAGTCGGGGCTCTTCTGGGTCATGGTCACACTGGCTTTTGCAGTGGTGTTTGCAAAGCCCAGGGAGACGACTGCAGACGAGTGGCTGTCCAGCGTGGCTGTCCCGCCCAGGCCCCTGGGCTGCACTCCGGTGGGCACGGTGTGGGCATCCCTCCGCTGTGGGGTGGGCAGTGCCGAGGGCAGCACCTCCCCACCTGCTCCGTGCCCACTGGCAGACCCGCTGTTTTGGTGAGCAGCTGTGGACTTGGCACCGAGGAGTCCCACTGCGACCCCGCCACCAGACCCCGGGGCCTGCAGAGGCTCGCCCCTGCCCCTCCTTGCGGGCAGGTCCTCTGCAGCGGGGACAGGCCCTTTCGCCTTCCCATGGGACTCGGCTCTGCAGCAAGAGGCGAGACTGCCCGCCTCGCCCTGCCGAGTTCTGGGAGCTCGGACGCGTCCCTGCGGCCTGCAGCAAGGCGGCTCTCGCCCCCTCTGCTGGACTCCCTGCCTCTGCCCTTCAGCAGCTGGCCACCCACAGCGCTGCAGCCCGCTAGTGTCCCACACGGAGCGGTGGCCAGTGCAAGTGTCCCTCTGCCCAGAGGGTCTCCAAGGGCCACTGCTCTCATCTCCAAGTAAACCAGCCCTAGCTCTGGACTGCCGCCAGTCCCTTAAAAGCAGACTTGGAAGCCGGGCGCGGTGGCGCACGCCTGTAATCCCAGCACTTTGGGAGGCTGAGGCAGGAGGATTGCGAGTTCAAAGCCAGCCTCAGCAGTGGCGAGGCACTTAGCAACTCAGAGAGACCCTGTCTCTAAATAAAATACAAAAAAGGGCTGGGGATGTGACCCAGTGGTCGAGTGCCCCTGAGTTCAATCCCCGGTACCACAAAAAAAAAAAAAAAAAAGCAGACTTGGAGGGAAGGCTCTCATCTCGAGGATGAGGGAGACAGGTGAGGTGGGGAAGGAGGGGTCGGTGCCCAGGCACCATCAAGAGGGGCAGCAGTGTGGCAGTGCAGTCCAGTCCTGTGGGGCTGCGGGGAGTCCACGCAGGTGCCTGTGCAGTGTGCACGGGCTGGGACGTTTACACACTTTCCTGTCATTGCCGAGGTCTACCCCGGACGTGGTCGCAGGCCCCCTGGTGGCTCACAGCCGTGGCATGCAGGTGTGGTGCTGTCAGTGTGGAGCGAGTGCGAGGGGATGGGCGGGTACGTGTGGCGACTGACGGTCCCTTCTGGTCTGGTGGCTCTGCTGCTCAGGTCCAGGCCTTGCTGCGTGTAGCCACTGGCCCGGTGTCCTGCTGTGCAAGTTCCTGCGTGCTGGTCTCTGAGTGGGCCCAGGCCTGGCCTGAGGCGGGGTGGGGGCTCTTGACCAGCACCAGCTCTCAGAGGCCCTGCCCCTCCCCGGCGGACGGCTGGGGCACCTGCCACTCTCCCTCTGAGGGATCGAGCCCCTCGCTGCTCCCGGCGTGGCTTGGGTCCCATGACTCTTGGAGTCACAGAACCTTCTGCTGCTTCTCCCCCCACCTGGGGGCTTTGGAACAAACCCTGGAAGGCAAGCTCTCAGCAGCCACAGGCCCGCGCCTCCCTCTCCTGAGCTGCCCGTGGAATCAACTTCCTGTGTGAAGCAGGAAGAAGGAGACGCCCAGGGAGGGGGAGAGCCGCGTGCTGGGCTCATGCCGCCCGGCAGGCTGGGCAGTCTGCATGCCAGGCTCATCTCACACCTGTGGCCGCGCCTGCCTGGCGGGGCGAGGCCCTGGCTCCTCCCCTGCACCAAGCGACAGCTTCCCGAGCTGGTCAGTGCTGCTGCTCTTCTGCAGACAGACCCGAGGCTCGGGAAGGACAGGCAGCTGTCTGGCACGGGCCTCCCGGGCGAGCAGAGTGAGGGTGGGGTGCAGCCCCGTTCCCCCAGCCCGCGGGGTGGGAGGGAGCAGCGCCCTCTGCTCGCGCCCTCTGCTGGTGCAGTGCTCCACGGCTCTGCGAATCGCACCCGCGGGCGCCGGTGCTGGGGTGGGCTGCTGGGCCTGTGGCTTCGCTCCTCCGTGGGGCAGGCTCTTTCCCGCTGCCGGGTAGAAGCCCCGTGTTCGGGTGCCTGGTTTGCTTGAGTCTCTTCTCCTGGGAGAGACGCTCGCTGGTCCCCGTGTGGGGCTGTCGGGAGAACACCCTGCGGGGGTTCTGGCTCCTGCTCTGGGGAACAGGGCGCCACCTGTCTCGGAGGGGCAGAGTTCCTGGTTCACCAGGGCTTTACCAACAGGGCCATTTCACCAGGGTGGCTGTGTTCATTTCATGACCAATGTACACAGGTTCCAGCTGCCACATCCGTGACAGAACTAGGACCTTGTCCTTTTAATTCTAGCTGCTGTTGGGTGAGTCGGGTCAGAGATGTGTTGTTCTTTTTTTTTTTTTTTTTCCAGTACCAGGGATTGAACTCAGGGGCACTTGACCACTGGGCCATGTCCCCAGCCCTGTTTTGTATTTTAGTAGAGACAGGGTCTCACTGAGTTGCTAAGTGCCTCACCACTGCTGAGGCTGGCTTTGACCTCGCGATCCTCCTGCCTCAGCCTCCCAAGTGCTGGGATTACAGGCGTGTGCCACTGCACCTGGCTGAGACAGTTATTCTTTACATGAAAGGTGTAAGAGTGCCCATGGTGAGGGCCAGAAATCCCAGGTATGCATGAGCTTGAATCTGTGTCTTGCGGGGTGACAGTGACGTTCCATTGGGCTCAGGAGAGTGAGAAACGTCCTGGGTGCAGGGCAAGGGAGACTCTGATGATGGTCTTGCAAGACAGTCACTCGAGCCACGCGTTCCCGAGCACGCGGGTTCCTCCCTGGCTCCTCATAGGCTGAGTACTGTGGGGTCACAGACTTCCTGGACATCACCTAAATTTCCTTATGAGGCCGTTCCCTGTTTGGTCGACCCCTGAACCAATCCAATCTAGAAGAAGAGTGTGTGGGGCTCCCTTTGGGCCCGTCAAGCCTGGGTGTAGGCACAAGGCTGCGCCAGGGTGGGGGCTCATTCCTCAACTGTGCTGGTGAGAGGCCAGGATGCGCGGGCCGCTTGCTGGTGGTTTTGCTCTTTGCAGTTGTCACATTAGGAAGCTGTTGTTGGCTTCCAGTAACCCTCCATCTCAAGCTGAACCGTGTGCATCCTTTAAACTAAATATCGTGCTTTAAAAATAGACCACCAAATATTTTATTCCTCACAGGAAGAAAACAGACCCAGCAGAGAAGCCATGTACCCACACACGTGGGGATGACAGGCCAGCACTCAGCAACCAGAGCACCCCCCATGCAGCATGGGTGCTGGCCAGGGGAGCACGCACGTGGGTCACCCGTGGCTGGAAGCTCAGCCCTGTTCATGGTCATTATACCAGGGATCGAACCTGGGGGCACTTACACACTGAGCCACATCCCCAGCCCTTTTTGTTTTTTATTTTGAGACAGAGTCTCACTAAGTTGCTTAGGGCTTTGGTAAGTTGCTGAGGCTGGTCTCAAACTTTTGATCCTCCTGCCTCAGCCTCCCCAGTGGCTGAGATCACAGACGTGCACCACCACACCCAGCGTGGGTCATGATCTTAATGGTTATATAATGGAGCCCAGAAATCTGAGCAGTGCCTGTAGTATCCTGTTGGTTCTTTGGCAGGCGCAGTCCGGAGGGGTAGCCCTTACAGCTAGACTTGCTCATGACCCTTTGGGCAACCAAGATAATTTGAGTATTAGCACCAGCATGAAAATATCTCAGAAGTGGGGAAAGACCTAACCAATTCCAAGGAATACAAATTGGAGTTCAAGACAACTTAAGGAGCACAACTGGAGAGGCAGAAGGCACTGGGTTTTACAGAAACATCTGACACACATCCTGTCTCCGTTTCAGCAACCGCCCAAGCCACACACCTGAGAGTGAGGGTACACGTGGGCGACCAGGGACAGGAAAGCAGGCCAGGGGGCCCAGTTTCAAAGAGCATTGGGTCTCTGAAGGACAGCGGCTGAATGGCAGCCTTCAGACCCCAGAGTGCTCAGTGGACATTTCTCTGGCAGCCACGGTTTCTGGCCATCGTAGGGTTGGCAGATTCAGCACAAGAACACAGCACCCAGCTTCTCGGAGTTCGAAGCAGCGCACTGCTCGCAGTGTGGCCCACACATCTAAGGGGCACACTCTCCAGGCAGCGGTCCTTCTGGGGCCGGAACGTGCAGCCCTGCGGACCGCTGCAACCTCCCTCTCTCCCTGCAGGGGACAGAGACCCAGCTGGGGCGCCCCGCGGGCAAATGTGGTGAGTGGGTTCCCTGGGGCGCAGGGCGGTGGGCTTCCAGGCCGACCTCCACGCAGGCCAGGCCAGGCCAGGCAGCAGACCGCTCGCGAGGACTGTGCTCCCGCGCTCCCGGGTCCTTGTCCGCACGCCCCGCCGCGAGGGCCAATCAGCAGCCAGCCAGGCGCACGTGCGCCGAGGCGTGGGCCAATCGGCGGGGCGTGGGCCAATGGGGGGGGGCGTGGGCCAATGGGGGGGGCGTGGGCCAATGGGCGGGGCGTGGGCCAATGGGGGGGCGTGGGCGTGGGCCAATGGGCGGGGCGTGGGCCAATGGGCGGGGCGTGGGCCAATGGGGGGGCGTGGGCCAATCGGCGGGGCGTGGGCCAATGGGGGGGCGTGGGCCAATCGGCGGGGCGTGGGCCAATGGGGGGGGCGTGGGCCAATCGGCGGGGCGTGGGCCAATGGGGGGGCGTGGGCCAATCGGCGGGGCGTGCGGAGCGGTTGGAAGCGGGGAGGGGGGAGGGGCGGCGCGGAGGGCAGTAGAGGGCAGTAGAGGGCAGCGGGGGCAGCGGAAGCTGCGGAGGCAGTGGAGGCAGCGGAGGGCAGCGGAGGGCAGTGGAGGGCCGCGGCCGCTTCACTTTGAGGCTTGCGCAGCGCCGCTGCGCCCTGAGCACTGGCCAGGGCGGGTCCCCAGAGGCTGCGCGGGGTGACTGCCAGCCGGGGCGCACGGGCGGATGGTGGCGGCACCGGAAGTGTCTACCAAGGCCCCGGGGCGGGTGTGTTCAGCTGCGCACCCAGGCCCACCCCGCGTCTCCCAGCTTCGCTCCCCGGCCGGCCTCCCTCCCCACGCAAGGTGACCCCCAAGACCTGGAGTGCCCGCGTGGTCAGAGCCGAGCCGCAGCCCGATGGAGGCTCATGGGGCAGACGGGAGTGGTGTCGCCCTACTGAGCCCATCTCCAGGGCCACCTTTCAGGGTGGAGCGGTGGGTTTGGCCCACCTGGACCACGTGGCCGACAGAGGAGGGGGCCCCAAGGAAACAGCAGAGCCATCATCACTAGAAGAAGCGTGGTTTGGCGCTGGGCAGCCCCTGCACTGCCTTCAAGCATTAGCCGGGCGGTTGAGCTCAGTGCCCGGAGCTGCTGCTCTAGAGGAAGTAGCACTTACAGCAACAGTCCATCAATAACAAACATGAAAACGTGGTTTCCACGTCAGGGCTGTGAGGGACACTGGGCCTTGCTTTGTGCTTGGTTCAGCCCAGCTGGAGACTCCACCTGACCAGTCATCTCTGGTGTGTGGGGAGAGAACGGGCAGAGCACCGTCGGTGTGGCCCGGGTGTGCCAGAGGCCAGGCTTTTGCACTGGAGTCTGCTCACAGTGGTGGAGGCACCCTCCTCAGCACTCCAGCCAGCCTGCGGGGTCTGATAAAAGGTCCCAGGTCGGGTAGGCGGTGGGCAGCAGCCCGTCTTGGAAAGTTCTCAAGGGTTGGAGCACTTGCCTCTCCTGCCCGGCCAGGCCAAGGTTAGCTGGAGTGTGTTGAAGCCAGTGGGCTGGGGATGCTGGTTCCATAACGGCCGTGCCCACGCGTGGGTACACCTGCTGCCAGGGTCAGCCCCGCGCTTCCTCAGCCCAGAGGATGGCGCCTCTATCCTCTGGTTGGAGCCAAGAAGCGAGTTCCAGCAAGGCGGGCCCACGCCCTCTCCGGGCCCCCAGTTTACACAAAGCCCAGAGTGTTCTCAGCCTCCTGCTCTGCTTTTCTAGGAAAGGGACACTTCACAGCTTCAGGAAAGAAGTGTTCCTAGGTCCATCGGTAAGGGAGGAGCCCGGGTTGCTTTGCCAGGCCTGTGGGCGGGAAGAGTGGAGGAGGAGTCCAGGGGCTGTGTCTTAGACGGGATGTGTGCACCAGGGCAGTGGTCCCTTCCCTCCTTGCTCCTCACACTCCTCCCTGCGTCCAGAGCCCAGGAGCACTGGCAGGCCCCCTGATGGCCTGCTGCAGACATGGACTTCTTCCTCTGACCCTGGAGGTGGGGCACCCCTCCTAGAGGAGGAGAAGCCCTGTGTAGAGCAACACAGGGGCCCAGACGGTCAGCCCCTCCTGCCTCTGGGTGGGCTGGACTCTGCCGTCGTTGGGGGCCGAGTCCTTCGGCTCTGGGCCTCCCCGAGCACGTAGCCTGTCTCTGCCAGAGTTACAGTGGGGTGGGCACCTGCCCCGTCCCCGGACACTCTGCTGGCCCCTGACCACTAGTCCAGGCAGGCCTCGGCTCCCGTTGCGTCCTCCTGTATTCCTCCTCTGGACCTTGCCTAGATGTACCTGGGCTGCCCCGCTGCTCTGCAGGAGTGCGCCTGCTGTGAGTGCCAGGCCCAGTTCCGGGGCCACTGGCCTGTGCCCAGGGCCGAGGCAGCATTGCCTTACTGGGTCCCCTCTGTCCCTGAGACCTCGAAAACAGGTAGGTGACTTGACAGGGGTCTTTACCTGGGACCCAGGGTGAATGTCAGGGACCTATCGCCCCTCAGGGTCATGAGCATTATCTGAATGGTATCTTTGTGTGTGGTGGTGTTTTTTCTTTTTTTTTTTGGCACCAGGAATTAATTGAACCCAGGTGCACTTAACCAACGAGCCACATTTCCAGCCCTTTTCTTTTTCTTTTTTTTTTTTTAATATATTTTCTTATTTTTTAAAAAATATTTTATTTTTTGTTGTAGTTGGACACAATACCTTTATTTTACTTATTTATTTTTATGTGGTGCTGAGAATCGAACCCAGGGCCTCGCACGTGCTAGGTGAGCACTCTACCGCTGAGCTACAACCCTAGCCCCTATATTTTTTAGTTGTAGGTGGACACAATACTTTTATTTTATTTATGTGGTGCTGAGATCAAACCCAGGGCCTCACACTTGCGAGACAAGTGCTCTACTGCTGAGCCCTAGCCCTAGCCCCTGGCCCTTTTCATTTTGAGACAGGACCTCACTAAGTTGCTCAGGGCCTCCCTAAGTGGCTGAAGCTGGCTTTGAACTTGCAATCCCTCCTGCCTCCGCTTCCTGAGTTTTCTGGGTTACAGGTGTGTGCCACGGTACCTGGCTGAGTTTGTGTGTTTTAAACAAATTTACTGGTACTGGGGATTGAAGTCAGGGGCACGTGACCACTGAATCACATCCCTAGCCCTAATTTGTATTTTATTAGAGACAGGGTCTTACTGAGTTGCTTAGTGCCTCACTTTTTGCTGAGGCTGGCTTTGAACTCACGATCCTCCTGCCTCTGCCTCCTGAGCTGCTGGATGACAGGCGTGCGCCACCGCGCCCGGCCTGTTTTAAACAGATTTTGAAGAACTATGTTTGTGGGTGTGTGGATGATGTCGGGTAAGCTGTGCTTGTGTGTGTGCTTGTGTAAATCTCGACATGCACATTCCCAGGGGAACTGCCGGCAGGTGAGGCAGCAGCTTGCGCGCAGCCCCGGGAGACCTCCTGGAGCCAGCAGGCAGACCTCAAGGCCCCGGGCTGCCCACCTGCGGGATATCAGAGAGGGGTGTCCGAGGTCGGGGTGCCTGTGAGGGCGGGAGGGGGGCCTCCTGGGGCCTGTCCTGCGGGGGTCACCTGGGGCTTTCTCTCCCCTTCCTTGGCAGATTCCCAGGATGGTCCGGTTTTGCATCCCCAAAGCCACCAGGACGTGTGCCTGCCCATGCCACCACTTTGGGGGTCGCCTCCCACTGCCCAGAAACCAGGCCGTGCTGCCCTACTGGGTGCCGCGGGGGCTGAGGTCTCAGAGGAAGGTGAGAGGAGACTGGCGTGCGGCAGGGGCTGCGAGGCGGGCACAGAGGTGAGGGGTGCAGGGTCGGGATCCTCCCCCACAGAGCCAGGGAGGATTGACCTGTGACCTGCGACCTGCGACCTGCGACCTGCAGGGGTTTCTGGTGACCGCTGGGCGTGGCCTGTGCGCAGGGCAGCCGTCCAGCACTCCTGGGTGGCCCCTGCCCTCCCCTCTGCTCAGCCGGCTCTCCTCTCCCACCCCAGCTCCTGCAGAGGCCGCGGGAGGGCTGGCCTTGGGCAGGGCCATGCTCAGCTTCCTGTCCTCTGGCTCTGACTCTGTGCCCCCTCCGCCCCCCGTGCAGCCCCTCCGTCCCCGAGGATGGTCGCTCCTCCTGGTGGTGGGGGGTCTCCCCGGCCTCCCCCCAGATTCCAGGTGCTGCTTGTCCATCCTGGACTGGCGGCTGTCCCCGGCGTGAAGGCCTGCAGGCGCCTGGCGCAGAGGCCCTTGCCCTCCGTCAAGCCCAGGTCAGCAGCCTCTGCGCTGGGGCCCTGGTGACACCTTTGCCCACCTTCTTGTCTTTTAGGTGGTGAGAAAGCCGCGGAATTCTAAAGCCCTGCAAGGTAAGTCAGCGAAGGGGGTCTCCCCTCCCCTTCCTAAGAAGGGGGTCCCGGGAACCTCGCGGCGGGACCGGAGGCTTCTCTCATCCCTGGACATCTGCAAAACAGGGATGCCCATGCAGGGGCCATCACTGTGCCTCCCCGCCCGCCAGGGTCAGCGTCACCACTGCCCTTTCCCAGTGGCCCGGGCAGCTGCGGCTCCCGGGCGCTGAAGACGAGCCCGTGCTCGCCGGCCGGACGGGCCTGCAGTGTCGCAGCTGCAGCGCCCACAGCTCCTGCGCGTCTGCACGTGCGGGCGATCGTGCCGCGCGTGCCGTGGTGGTGGCGTGGCACGCTCCCCTCACGGCAGGTGGCCGCCCAGGGCGGTTCTCAGGGCTTTGCTCACCGCGTCCCTGTGACCGGGCAGACACGCGTGTGCTCGGCACAGAGCGTGTTCACATGTGCGTGACAAAGCGGGGGCAGGCGTCCCGGCCCTCGTGGCCTGGTGCCTGGGAGGAGCCGTCCTCGCTCTGCCCTGCGGCTGCGTGGGGAGTGCGCCGCACCGTCCTGAGGGCCGTCCCTGGGGGCTGCTGGCCGGGTTCTGGGCTGGCGTGGCGTCCTTCCCAGGGGCACGGCCGCGCTGCACAGTGAGTCCTCTGACAGGAGGGCTGGCGCTCGGGAGGGCGAGGGGCTGGCTCTCTGGGAACTCCCTGGGACGCCAGTGGGCAGCGCCTGGGCAGACCTCCCAGTGGTGCCACACGGGCGCTGCCCACGGGTGAGAGCACTGCTCGGAGCAGCCTTGGCCCGGCCTCTGTGTGGGGCAGTGGGGAGCTCCGTGTCCGCCTCAGGAGCACGCTCTGCTCAGAAGTGGCTCGTGCCGACTCTCCACGTGCCCCCGTCCTTGGCAGGGAGGCCACAGCACAACGCGGGAGTGACCAGCAGGGCTAGGAGAATGGCTGCAGGTGTCCCTGAAACACGGCACCTGCCGCCCAGCAAGGAGCTGGGAGCAACAGGGAAAAGGACCCAGGTGAACTGCCTGGGTGCTTCCAGAGAGCCCCAAAGCATTGCTCCCAGGAAAACATGCACAGCAGAGTCCCATAACAGGACGCCACTAAGGTGAACAAGTGGCACACGCCTGAAATCCGAGCTGTTCAGGAGGCTGAGGCAGGAGGAGCATAAGTTGGAGGCCAGCCTCAGCAACTCAGAACTGTCCAGGAAAAAAAAAAAAAAGCAAATTGTTAAGCCCTGCGCACAGACTGATGTGATTGAAGCCAGCGTCAGCGTTCACCGCAGGCCTGGCTTACGGCTAGGGCAGTCGTGTAGAGCGGGATCAGGCCTCAAGGCCATTCCAGCCAGGAGGCCGCCCTGAGGCCGGGCTGGAGCCCAGGTCTCCTTGCTCCGGGGGCACGTGTGTGAACTTCGGTATTTTCCTTGGCCCCAAAGACAACTGATTCTGGTTTGGAGACAAAATTCGCATTTTCCGTCTCGCGTTTTCTTGTGACGCGGCGCTCTGCCCCCGCGCTTGTGGCCGAGCTGGCGTGGGAGAGTGCCTGGACGGCGCCCGAGGCCAGCGTGCTCGCGGGTTAGCGCGACAGCGATGCCCGGTGCAGCATGGCGGGGACCACACGTTGACCAGAGCTGGGCGGTACTGGGGGTCAGCAGTGGGAGCCAGGGCTGCTGCCGGCCCCGCCCGAGCCCTCCATGTTGGCGGGCTTTGCGAGGAGCCGGGTGCTGCCTGAGCGCGGAGGCGCGGCGGCTTCCCCCTGTTTCCTGGGGTGGCGGCTGCATCCCGGGTGTCTGTGTGGACAGCCCATCACCCCTGGGCCACGGGGAGGAAAGAGCAGGAGGGAACAGGCACGGGAGGGGGGGACGCCGTGGAGGTCAGTGGGGCTCCCGGTAGGGCGCCCTCGAGTGTGTGGAGGGACCCTGGAGTCACCACAAGGGTGGCCCCGAGGACCCGCTGGGAGCCGTGGCAGGTCTGCTCTGGCTTCGCCACGGGTGCGACTGCCTGGCCAGATGTTGCTGGGCACTGGGGTTTCCAGGCCGCTGGGGCCCTGGGGAGGCCTCGTGTCCCTGAGGCCGCCCGACCTGTCCCTGCTGATCCCAGCAAGCCCGACCTGTCCCTGCGGCCCTGATTTGGCTGGTGTCCTCAGGCCTTGCGGCCCCTCCCTCTGAGAAGTGGTTTGGAGGCGGATCCCAGGCAGAGGTGACCCAGAGCCCCTCAGAAGGGAGGCTGCCAGCCGCGCTGCCAGGCCACCCTCCTCCATCGTGGCTCGGGGACGGCGGCGGCTGTGCCCCACTCACACCCGACCTCCTGCCCTAGACACCCCCCTGGACGTGCGCTCCCGGCACAGCCGCTGGCGGATCTGCTGCAATGGGCACCCCCTGGCCAAGTGGCAGCAGCTCCAGGCCATTCACCAGGACGAGCTGCTGGCCCTGGGGGGGGCCGCCTGCCCCGCCGCCCAGTTTCTGACGCTCCTGCAGGCCTTCCTGAGGGCCATGATGGCCATCCGGTGAGCAGTGGGGGTGGCCCTGGGCCTGTTGCTGGGCGTGCCTTGGGAGGTCAGGCACAGCGATGCCCGCCCGGCTCTGGTACCCGGAGTCCCTGCACACCCCACCCAGCCCTCCCAGCCCCGTTTGCCACTCTGTCCAGAAAGGCCTGGGGAGCCCATCAGCTCCACGGTGGTGGTGACTGTAAGTCTCTGGCCGGGCCTGGCTGGCCTCTGAGCCCAGCGTCCAGGGCTGAAGGGCCTGCATCAGCTGCACGCTGAGAACAGGTCTTGGCTGGCGGGGGGCGGGGACGCCTGAGCTCCTCGAGCCACATGCCCAGCGAGGCTCGGGGGTGCCAGGGCTGCCCATGTGGTGGACACTGGGCGGCGTGAGAGCTCAGCGCCTTCCCAGTAGGGAGTGGGCAGCGGGGCGGGGCGCAGTGGCCTGCACTTCCTCTGCTCCCTGTGCAGCCGGGCGCTGGGGTCCTCACCCCTCCTCGGGGCGTGCTGCTGAGGCTGGGCCCTGGCCAGCGCCCTGCAGGGGAGGCGGTGCGGCCGGGACTGCTCTGGCCCCACCTGCGCCTCCGCCCTGCTGCGCCTCCCCAGTCCCCGAGCACGGGGTGGGGGAGGGGGGCTGGCCACGCCGGAGAGCCTGGACGAGGGCGCCACGGCTGCGGGGTCCCAGCCCCGGCAGCTCTTAGCACCTGCCTTTCTCTTCACGTTCTAGCCAGTATTTATGGATCTGAAGTTGGCCTTCAGCTACTGCCAAGAACACCAAGGAAAATGCCAGCCACGATCGAGACCCTCACCCGGAGTCCCCAGGTCAGGGGGCCGTGATCCCACTGTTTGCCCATGTCACCTAGTTCACACCCAGGGTTCAGTCCACGTGACTTCTGGGGGTTCTTACTTGTGAGTTGGTGTGCAGGCAGGTGGGATTCTGGTGTGAATGCAGTCAATAAATGTTATTTGGGAGACTCCAGGCTGGCCTCCTGGTCAGTGATGCCCCGCGGTTCCTCCCGTAGGGAGGGCCGTTGTCCGCCTCTGTCCTGGGGGAGGACAGCCGTTCTGCATCTCGGCTGGCCGGGCGCAGTGCGTCCCCGGGTGAGGGCCTGCTTCAGGGGTCTCAGCCTGACTTTGTAAACAGATCCGTGGTCCACGCGTTGCAGCGTCCACCCCTGAGGCCTGCGACTGCGTGGTCTCACTGCGTCACCCTCCGACCGTTTTCCAGGGCCTGCCTCCAGAGTGCTGCGGTCCCCACAGAGCCAGCCACGCCCACCAGCACCTGTCCCTCCCTGGCTCTCCCCCAGCCTGGGGACCAGGACTCTGCTCTCCGTCTCTGGCTGCTGGCCCTGCGTCTGGCTGGCATCGTGCCCTCTGTGGCCGTGTCTGGCCCCTTTCACTTGGTGTCTTGATCTCAAGGTCCTGCGCGGCGCAGTGTGTGTCAGACGCCAGTCCTGGTGGCGGAGTGACAGCGCGCCCTGGGTGTGGCCCTCTTGCCTTCTGTCATCAGCAGCAGGCCTGGTGGGCATGGTGGTGTCCGGACTGGTGGCCATGGTTCTGCTCCAGGTTGTAGGAGTGTTTGGCCCCGTCCTTCTAGATCTGTCCCCTGTGCTCCAGGGAGGGACACTGGAGCTGCACCACTGTCCCGTCCAATGCAGTGACAAAGTCGCCATGGTCCCCGCTGAAGCACACCCGGCCTCTGCGCCCCACTGCCTGTGGGCATTGTCAGGGTGCTTGGCCTGCGGTGCCACAGAGGAGGGCACAGTCTAGAAGTCTCCCATGGAGTGCGTGTGACACGACTGTCCCCGAGGTCTTGGGAAAGACATTTCTGTCTTGTAGTAACTGGGACTCAGGGAGCCCAAAGTACACCCGCCCACCCACCCATCCTGTGCCCACCTGTCCATCCTTGTGACGACCTGCCCACCTGCCTGCCCACTCACCTGCCTGCCCACCTGCCTGCCCACCTGCCCACCTGCCTGCCCACCACCTGCCTGCCCACTTACCTGCCCACTCACCTGCCACTCACCTGCCTGCCCACCTGCCTGCCCACCTGCCCGCCCACTCACCTGCCTGCCCACCTGCCTGCCCACCTGCCCGCCCACCTGCCCGCCCACTCACCTGCCTGCCCACCTGCCCGCCCACTCACCTCACCCACCTGCCCGCCCACCTGCCTGCCCACCTGCCCGCCCACTCACCTGCCTGCCCACCTGCCCACTCACCTGCCTGCCCACTCACCTGCCTGCCCACCTGCCCACTCACCTGCCTGCCCACTCGCCCACTCACCTGCCTGCCCACTCACCTGCCTGCCCACCTGCCCGCCCACTCACCTGCCTGCCCACCTGCCTGCCCACCTGCCTGCCCACCTGCCCGCCCACTCACCTGCCTGCCCACCTGCCTGCCCACCTACCTGCCCACCTGCCTACCCACCTGCCTGCCCATGCACCTACCCCCCTCACCACCCACTGACCTTACCTGTCCCCTCACGCACCTACACACCAACCCACCTTCCTGCTCCCGGTCCACCCATGCGCCCACCTGCCCACCCGTCCACCTGTCCACTCCCTCACCCTCCTCTTCCTCCCTGGCCCACCGTTTGCTGAGCACCGTCACGTGGCCAGCCCCGCCCACTGACTGTGATGGTGGAGACATCGCCTGTGCTTCCCAAGAAAGCCCCAAGCCTCGCGTGGCCGCTGGACCCTGGGAGCACGGCCTCTGAAGAGCTGGGCTCTAACGGGCGCTCGTCCTCCCACGTCCACCTGTGAACAGCCACGGGTGCCCAGAGGCCAGCCCGTGTCACGGTGCAGGTGAGGCCCTGTGGCCACGGGCTGCTGTGGCTGCTGCCTTACCTTCCCTCCCCAGCCGATGGACCAAGGCCTCAAGCCTCATGGCTTCTAGAATGTTCCATGACCCTGTGAGTGCCTTGGACATGCTGGTCTGGGTGCAGTCCTTCCTAACCTTGTCTCTGCTTTGGGTGAGGGTAGTGGTCTTCCCTACATTAGTGTACTGGCAGAGCTGAGGGCCTGGCCACACTGGGCCAGCCAGGGTGGCCGGACCTCTGTGCAGTGTGGGAGAGAATTTGGGGCCTGGATGGGGAGGGAATGAGGTTTGGGGAGGGTCAGGAATCTGCCCAAGGTCACAGAGGTCATGAAGCAGGAGTGGCCCAGAGCCAGCTACACCTACTGCCCCCTCGCCCCAGGCCTTGGGCAGGGCCGGTGGGGAGGAGAAGCGCCGCGTCTCTGGACGGGCCTCTTGGGGTCCAGGCTCCATGGTGCTTCCGAGAGGGTCAGTGAGCTCAGTCAGGGCCTCCCCGGGCCCCTCCTCTCAGGACCCTCTCCACACACACCCTCGCTGGACCAGACCACTTCCTGCCACGTGGGCAGTGATACCTACTGCCGTTCACAGGGGACAGAACGGCGGTGGTCCCAGGGTGGACCGGGTCGGCGATTGTCGGTCTGCTTGCGGAGCTTGCTTTAAGGACGGGGAAACCGCCTCAGGGAGGTGTTTCGGTCACACAGCTGGAAAGTGGTGGAGACGGGATTCAAAACAGCCCCTCTGGTCCTGAACCCCTGACGTGGCCGCATACGATGCCAGTTCCGGGCGCCCCGTCAAGACCTCTGCTGGCAGGAGATGCCAGTTCCGGGCGCCCCGTCAAGACCTCTGCTGGCAGGAGATGCCAGTTCGCCCACCCTGAGCCAAGGGGTCTTGTTCGCAATCTTGGTCCCGTGGCCTCTTTGTCTCCCTCTGGGCTTGGGTGTGCCACAGTGACCTCGGTCTGCTGAGACCACCAGCTCTTCCTCTGGACTGAGTTCACTGGCTACTTAGCAGGAGCTTGTAAGCAGTAGGCACTCAATGGTGGCTTCATTGAGCAAGTAAATCCCAGAGCTCCGGCCCTGTGCCGGGAAGCACCATGCTGCTGTCGGGGGTGGCCTGCTGACCAGCGGGTGCTGGGAGTGGGCTCGTGTGGCTCTGGGCATCAGGGTGCCTGAGGACAGGGCTAAGGGCTGGGGGCACTGGCGGCCTGCAGACGGCCTGCCTCGCCTGCCCAGCCTCCCGTGTGGCTTCCCAGGTCTCTGGGGCTGACCTGGAGTGCCCTGTGGTGGGCTCTCGTGCCAGGGCGGGTGGGTCGGAGGCCCGGGCAGCGTGCCTGGAGCGCCGTCCTTGGGCGTCCCTCTGACTGCTCTCACTGCCCGGCCCCTCCCGAGAGCCCTCGGTTGCCCGTGTGCTGAGGCCTGGCGTCTGGGGGGCCCGGGGACGCCGTGTGGTGCCCTCAGTCAGGGTGTCCTAGCCCAAGCCGCACAGCAGGCTGCTGGCAGGGCGGGCTGCAACTTGGGCGTCCGCCTCCCGCGCAGGCCACCTGCTGGTGCTCTGTCGCAGGCGCCACCTCCCGCGTCCCCAGGAGGCTCTGTCCACGCCTCGCTCAGCCGGTGGGTCGGCCTGGGCCCAGCTGGGGAGCGCGGCCCTCGGTCAGCCAGCGCGGCCTCCTCAGGCCCAGGCCCGCGCTCGGTGCTGCTCCCTGCTGGCTGGTGCCTCCCGCCGGGCCTGGTGCCCGTGGATTTTGGAGATGGTTGCTTTCTCTGGTGGAGCCCCGCTGGGGCGCCTGGAGCCCCCGGAGGGATTGGGGACGTCCCGTCTTCCCTTCTTTGTCCCGAGTGGCAGCCCCGTCGGGCACTGTCCAATGCGAGAACCACAACCTCAGGCCACTCAGGAGCAGAGGAAGGTGCTGGCCTTGCAGAGTGGCCCAGGGGCTGTCGCGGCAGCAGCCCAGCGAGACAGTGTCTGCCCAGGCGCCCTGGCCTGAGCCGGCCGAGTGCACCCCCACGTGCACCCCCACGTTAGCGTGGCTGGGGCGGGGCGCCAGGCCAGGTCGGCAGGTGGTCCCGCGAGGCGGAGGTGGCGCTCACCTCCCCGTGTGCCTCCACTGCCCCTCTGTCCCCGCGGAGCCCGCCCTCCTTCCTCCAGAAGCCACGTGCTGTGTGGAAACGGGGGCATGGACCTGGAGAATCAACGGACAAAGGCTTTTAGGACGTGGCAGGCAGAGGGGGTCTGTGGCGGCCATCCTGCCCAGCAGGCCCCCCTCCACGGAGCTCTGAGGCTACAGTGCGGAGCCAGCAAGTGACCGCAGGGGCCTGGACAGTGCAGGGAGAAGGCCACAGCCCGGGCAGGAGTGACGGGAGGGTGGGGCTGGCTTCTAAGATGGACTCTGCATGGGGGGGGTGGAGGAGGCAGGGAGCCGAGGCTGAGTGGAGGCCAGAGGTGAGCCGCAGTCACCAGCTGCCTGACCCCACCTGGGCTCCCTCTGGTGGCCGGCGTGAGAACTGGCCGAGGAGAGGCGGTGAGAAGAGCCTGGTGGCCGCCCGGTGACCAGGGGGAGGCGGGGCGGGTGGGCTTGAGGATGGAGGCGGGTGGGCTGGGCGCGGGGAGCGGGAGAGGCCCCTGCGGTGGTGTCCGCTGGCTGAGCTGAGGAAGCTGGGGGCCACTGGGGGGCCGCGCTGGGAGGTGGCTGCTGGTGTCCGCGGGAGCCGGGCGCCTGCTGCTGACCCCTGAGTGGAGGAGAGGTCAGCGCCGGGGTGCAGGCCCGGGGCGCCCACCATGGGCTGGACACAGGCCCTGGGAATGAGCGGGGGCGGCCGAGCCTGGGAGGCCCGGCTCCGAGGAGGGCGCGGCCAGGGCGTCCTCGGCCACCAGGCGTTCCGGGTGACAGTCACAGCCTGGGCCACGCAGAGACCCACGTTCCGAGGGCTGAGTGGCCCTGCCTGTGCCATGGCTGGTGCTCGTGTCCCCTGCGTGCTGAGCGTGCGGCTGCAGCGCAGCTCTGCTCTGGAGTCCCAGGGCCACACAGCACGAGACGGGCTGGCTGCTAGCCTTGGTGCCCAGGGACCTCCCGCGCCTGTGTGTGCCTGAGGTGGGGACGCCAGTGTGACCGTGGGAGGGTCCGACGAGACAATGCAATCAGGGCCTGGCCAGGGCCCACCAGCTGGGCGCTCAGGGACAGCAGCCTCCCCCGTCCCCACCTCGCCTCTTCCTGGCCCTCTTCTTCTCTGTCCCCCTCTGCCCTGTGCTCAGTGCTCTCTCGCAGCCTCTCAGCTTCTGGTCTCCTGGGCGGGTCCTCTTGCACCCCGACTCCGGGGGCTGCTCTGCTGGCACCTGGTGCTCCCGCCGTGGCCTGGATGTGGGCCACCTGCTGGGGACCTGGGGAGGACGGTGACCGGAGACTGACTGCAGCAAGAGCAAGGCAGGGACCGGAGCGGCTACCCCTGCCCCGCTGCCTGCTCGGGCGGTGCTCCCTCAGAGGGGACAGCCCTTCCCGGTGTGGCCACCTGAGTGCTGAGGACAGAGCCTTCCCAGAGCCTCGCCCAGGGTGCCTGGCTGTGGAGGGTGGCTGGCCAGGGAGCGCGTGAGGTGGGTGACACGTTCGCTTTGGGAGCATGTCCTCCTGGGCGCCGGCTCAGCCCTCCGATGTCACTAGGCATACGACGTGAGCCACAGACTCAAACACTCTCCAAGGGCACATTCAAAACCGTAAAAAGGAACAAGTAAAGTTGATCTTGATGAGACATAAACTCAGCTGTGTAGAATTCCTCCGCGTGGCACTGACCGCGTCTCCAGGGCTCCGCGGCCGCCAGAGGCTAACAGCTGCCCTACTGGACGGCCCGGCTCTGGACCTGCCTCTGTGGCTTGCTGGTCTCCAAGTCCTAGATTCAAGTTCTGGGCACGTCTTCTCAGCTCCCGTCCCGGCTTCCTCGGGCAGGACGGGTGCGGGCGTAGCTGCCGTATGGGTGGGGAGGACCGGGCCACGTGGCACCTGGGGTGGGACGACGCCTGCCCAGGCCAGCTCTCCTCTGCACCCGGTTTCATGGACTCCGAGCTGGACGGCCCCGTCCAGATGCCGGCCCCACGGGGGGTTCCACGGCCGGGACTCGGTTTCCTCCGCGGGGTGGAGGGCAATTCTCACCGCCCGAGGCTACTCTGCTGATGAGCTGGTACCACCGGGCACCTGGGCAGTGCTGCCTGGCTCCAGCCAGGTGTGTGCCAGGCCAGGGGACCCAGTGGTCCTGCTTCTCGTGGTGCAGACCACTGGCTGTCTGTCACGATGACCCTCCATCTGAGTCACTGTGTGGCACGTGGCCTGGGGGGTGAGTGGCCCTATGTGAAGCCTGTCAAGATGACCCTGTTGCTGGGCTTTGTGGGGACATGTGCTTGGGGACATGCCTGCCCTCCTGTGCTGCTGACAGCCAGTTGAGGCCTCTTAACTGGCTTCAGGTGCAGCTGCAGCTTCCTGCCAGCTAGCGGCCTGGTAACGAGCTCGCTGCACCTCGATGTCTATTCACTGCTTTCTTCATGGGCGTGGAGTGGGGCACCATTAACGTCAGAGGACTTTAATGACGTGTGTGTATGGGGGACTTCCAGCTACTGACCCTTCAGTGCTAGGTCTGTTTGGGGCCATGTGAAATATTTTGCTTCACTTGTAAGAAAGAAAAAAGAGACACTCTTTCCTCAGGAGGGGAGAGGTGTTCCACAGGAGAACTTGTTCCAGCGGGGAGGGTTTGTCAAGGACTGCAGAAAGCAGGCCTGTGGAGATTTCCAGTGCTTCCCAGAGGAGGACTTCAGCTGTCACAGCCAGACCACCAGCCAGGTCCTTCCTGTTCTGATCTGTTCATCAGTCTACCTCCCTCCCACCACTCATCCATCCACCCTCATCTATCCATCCATTTATCCATCTATCCATTCATCTACCATCATCCCATCCATCCATCCATCCATCCATCCATCCATCCATCTATCCATCATCTATCCATCCATCCATCCATCTATCCATCTTCTATCTGTCCATCCATCTATCCATCCATCCATCCATCCATCCATCATCTATCCATCCATCAACCAACCATCCATCAACCAACCATCCATCATTTATCTATCCATCCATCATATATCTATCCATCCATGCACCAATCATCTATCTATCCAACCATCCATGCATCATCCATCCATCCATTCATTTACCCATATTCCATCCATCCATCCATCCATCCATCCATCCACCATCATCTATCCATTCATCCATCCATCAGTCATCTACCCATCATCTATTCAGCCATCCATTCATCCACACATCATTTAGCTTTCACCATCCATCCGTCCACCCATTTACCCATCACCTACCTATCCATCCATCTGTCCATCTACCCATTATCTATCCATCCATCCACCCACCACATATCCACCCACCCACTCATACGCCAACTCACCTATCCACTCATCCACCCATCATCTGTCATATGTCCATTGATCCATCATCCACCCACCATCCTGTAGTGCCAAGGCAGGCCTCACTCAGTGCCAGGTCCCGTCTTCCCTGGCGCTCACCTGTTTGGGTCCCGCATTGCCCTGTCATGTGGTGTGGTGTCTCTGGGGCATGACATGGGAGTGAACTGTGCCGGAGCCTGGGAGGCCCAGGTCCCCTTGGTACCTGAGTCCCTGTGATTTCCTTCTGGGTCCCTGTGGGTCTTGCTGGGCACGGGTTTCAAGGGCTCTCTTGGGAGGAAGCCAGAGGCTGTAACTTCCTACCTCTGGAGACAGCCAAAAGATAAAGATGAGGTCACTGCTTCATCGCGTCTTCCCCTCGCCCTCCCTCAGAACACTCCTCCCCGTCCTGCTCCCTGAGATCTCAAGGACGAACGGGGCGGGGACGGCCTGGACGGGTGTGGGGAGCCTCGGTGACGCCTGGTCCTCTCGCCAGGCCCAGCAGGGCGTGGGAGCCGTGCAGAGGAAGCTCTGTGTCCCTGGAGACCGTGCCCACCTCCTGTTGCTCCCCGAATCACAGGATGAGGGAAAGACCCACCACGGGCAGGGACAAAAGGTCTTCCTGGTGTTCAGGGCATGTGGGGAAAGCCAGTGCCCAGCTCTTGTCCCTGGAGGCCAGGAGCAGCCCTCCTGGCCTGTCCCACCCGCAGAGCTTGCCCTGGCCCTACTTGAAGAGCCATCCCGTCTGCTCCATCCCAGACGCCCTCGCCTGTGCGGTCCTCTCACCAGTTTGCTCCTTGAGACCCGATGCCACACACACCGCCTGTCGAGTGGCACCTCGCAGGCTCCAGGCCACTGACCACACAGCCAGGGGAGCCGCCTCCCGCTGCCGCGCTCAGCCTCTGGACGCTGTCTGGACGGCGCCGCGGCCGTGGCTTTGTCTCTCGCTGCCGTCACTCGCGGCTCGCGTCCCTGGTTCACCAGTGTGGTAGCGCCTGTCCCCCTCCTGGGGACAGACCACCTTTCATCTCGTGCGCTGGGTGATAGGAACCTGGGCCGTCTGTGCTCCGGGTGAATCCCACCCGCCGTGTGGGCAGGGGCTTTGTCCACCCAGGGGTGGGGCAGTGGGCCGTGCGGGCCACCGCCCTTCCAGGGAGTGGCACCTGCCCTCTCCGTGGCAGCATGTCCCCCAGTCCGCCACTGACTGCAGGGCACCAGGTGGCAGCTCGCTCTGGGTTCCGGCTCCCTGACGGCCGGTCTCCTGGAGTGGCCTCGTGCGGCCATCAGCTCTCTTGAGAGGCCTTTTCCGGTCTTTCTCCAGCGTTTACTCGGGGCACTGGTCCTTGTTCTCTTTTTTGTGGGGCTGGGGACTGAACTGGGTCGCGAAAGCTCTCCCTTGGAGCCACAGCCCCGCCTGTGTGTCCTTCAGCCCTGTCCTGTTGGCGTCCTCTGGATTCCTCCGGACGTGTGACTTGCAAACGTCCCCCATCTCTGTGCACTTGTGGTAGTGTCCTTCAAAGCTCCTTAAGTTTGACCAGGTCTGATGTAGCTATTATTTTGGTGGCACCTCTGAGAACCCACGGAGACGTCCGGGTGGGAAGGCCCCCCGCGTGCGACAGGGGACGGGGACCCTGGCTCCTGCGGCCGGTGCTCGGGCTCTGGCGCGTTGTGCGGTGGTGCGAGGTCGGGTCTGGCTCCACTCCGGCTCCGTGGACGGTTTTGACGTCCTTGTTTTAAGGCTCGCTGTGACAGCTGTGTGAGGACAGACTGTTGGGCAGGAAGGAAGCCAGGGGTCAGCTTCCCGTCCTGTGTGACCGTCTGTCTGGAGGAGGGCTCCTGAGCCACCAGGAGGTGAGTTTCGAGAGTGTGACGAGACACCAGCCCGCGGCAGCCTCTGCAGTAGACTGCTCCGGGCAGGAGTGCCCGCGGGTGCCGAAGCCAGCTGGTGGGGACGTCACAAGTCACAGGACACGTGCACAAGGTGCCACGTAGGGAGGGTGACGTGTCTAGGGGACACATGCCTGCAGGCCTCCTGATGCCTTGCACAGTGGACACAGCCCTCCCTGGAGGCCCTGCCGTCAGGCAGGCCGAGTCTAGTCAGGAGGCGGTTGCAGGCACACCACGCCCAGGGCCTTCAAGTAACTGCCTGAGAAGGGACCGGAAGCCGGAGAGCCCTTCCAGGAGACCCTCCCGCGAGAGCCTGCTGTGACAGTGCTGGCCAGGTGCGGGTTGGGGCTTTTGGTCTCAAGGGCTTTACGAGGGGTTGGTGAGATCCCAGCAAGGTGCCCAGATCAGGAAGCCAAAGGAATGGGCGCTGCTGTGGCCGGGGGAGCGGCTGTCCGCAGGACGTGCGTGGGGCAGGGGCTGCCGTGGCCGGGGAGCGGCTGTCCGCGGGACGTGCGTGGGGCAGGGGCTGCCGTGGCCGGGGAGCGGCTGTCCGCGGGACGTGCGTGGGGCAGGGGCTGCAGTGGCCGGGGAACGGCTGTCCGCGGGACGTGCGTGGGGCAGGGGCTGCCGTGGCCAGGAGCGGCTGTCCGCGGGACGCGCGTGGGGCAGGGGCTGCCGTGGCCGGGGAGCGGCTGTCCGCGGGACGTGCGTGGGGCAGGGGCTGCCGTGGCCGGGAGCGGCTGTCTCCGGGACGCGCGTGGGGCAGGGGCTGCCGTGGCCGGGGAGCGGCTGTCCGCAGGACGCGCGTGGGGCAGGGGCTGCCGTGGCCGGGGAGCGGCTGTCTCCAGGACGCGCGTGGGGCAGGGGGGCTGCCGTGGCCGGGGAGCGGCTGTCCGCAGGACGCGCGTGGGGCAGGGGCTGCCGTGGCCGGGAGCGGCTGTCTCCAGGACGCGCGTGGGGCAGGGGCTGCCGTGGCCGGGGAGCGGCTGTCCGCAGGACGCGCGTGGGGCAGGGGCTGCCGTGGCCGGGGAGCGGCTGTCCGCAGGTCACGTGTGGGGCAGGGGCTGCCGTGGCCGGGGAGCGGCTGTCCGCGGGACGTGCGTGGGGCAGGGGCTGCCGTGGCCGGGGAGCGGCTGTCTCCAGGACGCGCGTGGGGCAGGGGCTGCCGTGGCCGGGGAGCGGCTGTCCGCAGGACGCGCGTGGGGCAGGGGCTGCCGTGGCCGGGGAGCGGCTGTCCGCAGGACGCGTGTGGTGCAGGGGCAGCGCGTGTCCTCGCCTCGGCCTCAGGCCGGAAGCCCAGCTGGGAGCCGGCGCTGGTGGCCTCCTCTCCTCTGCGCGGGCTCCCCTGTGTCCCCGCTCACCCCGCCTGCCCTGCCTGCTCACGAGGGAGCCCCTGAACCTGCTCCATGGCCTGCCCTGGGACGGGGCCCAGCGAGCACCTTCCAGGAGAAGGGCCACAGGGAGGTCTGCACGCCTAATTCCCAGGCTTTGGGGTTGAAGCTGTGCCTGAACTCTGGCTCCTGAGAGCGTGACCCGCGGCGAGAGGGCCAGCTTCCCCGGGACACACCTCCCGTGCCTGTGCTCCGACTCCTGCCTCGTGGGCCGATGGTGAGCCCAGGCCAGGCAGAGCAGGTGGCGTCACTCCGGCCCGGCACAGCCGGCATGGCCAGGGGCTCCACTCGACTCGCCGGATGAAAAGCTGGTGAAGAATGAAAGACTTTCAGGTGGCCTGTCCCGCCTGGTGGCCTGTCCCGGGCCCGCGCTTCAGGTGGCCTGTCCCGCGGCCCGCGCTTCAGGTGGCCTGTCCCGGGCCCGCCCAGCGCTTCAGGTGGCCTGTCCCGGGGCCCGCGCTTCAGGTGGCCTGTCCCGCGGCCCGCGCTTCAGGTGGCCTGTCCCGGGGCAGGTGGCCCTGCGCTTCAGGTGGCCTGTCCCTGGGGCCCCGCGCTTCAGGTGGCCTGTCCCGGGGCCCGCGCGTGTCCTCTCGCAGCGTCTGCCAGAAGCTCCGGGAGGGGCTTGCCAGGAAGCCAGCCTGATCTAGGCCGCCCTGCGTCACTGCTGTCCTCTTCATCCACACCTTTCCTGCTGTGTCCCGGGCGGCGCCGGGCGGGCCCCTGCCTGCCTGCTCAGGCCCTGTCCCCACGTGCACACAGCTTGTCCCAGGCAGCCCGCGGGCCTGGGGTGGACGGAGACAAGCCCCTGGTCCCTGCCTGGTCCTGCAGGTGCTGAGCGCCTGCCCCTCCCGAGCCTCCTGCTTCTTCCCGGGGCCCCCGACCTCCTCATAGTGGGGTCCCTCGACCAGTGGTCCCCTCCTGGGAGCCCCCTGCCTGGGTCTTCCCTGCGTGCTGTCTCCCCCTGCTGCAGCGTGGCCCCCAGCCTCTGTCCTGAGGGCCAGTTGGGCGTCTCCCCTTGGAAACCTCGGAGGCCCTGAGTGCCCACGGCTGCTAAGCCCAGGGAGGCCAGCTGCCTCCTCTCTCCACACGCCGCGTGTCCTTGTCTGCTCCCATCCTCATGGGAACCAAGAGGCCCAACTGCCCAGGCAGCCAGGAGGTCGGCCTGCTGGCCATGCGGGACACCCGTCCCTCACCTTCTGGCCAGCAGGTGGCGCCGTCCCACACCTTATGGCCCTGCGGTGATGGAGCCGGGAAGCAGGGCTGATCTCCGACTGCTGCTGAGATCCGGCGACTGTCTCTGCACCCGTCACCTGGAGGAGGAAGGGATGAGGAGAGGAGTCCTGCCTCCACCAGGTTGCGCACTGCGTTCTGAGGCTAGAAGAGGAGTTCATTCAGAAACGCCAGGATACCTGCAGGAAGGCGGGTGGGCTGGGGTGGGCGCTGGCCCTGCCAGCAAGGCCCTGCCCTGTGCCCTGTGCCTGGGCAAGTTACAGACCACTCCGAGCCTCAGTTTCCTCACCTGAGAGGCAGAGCTGGAAGTCCAGTGCCACAGCTGCCCCGGGGCTCAGCTGAGCTGACAGATACCAAGAGCTCGGCTGGTGCCTGCCCGTGGCTGTGGGCTGGCCTGGCGTTGAGATGGCGGGTGCCCTCTGTCCTGGGGCAGGCGTGGGGCACCAGTGGTGTAGCCACAGGATGCCCAGCCTGCCTTGTGGACCTGAGGGGAATCGGGCCGCGGTCTTTCTGGAGGGTCTCCTGGGGCGTGGGTGAGTGGACTGTGCTGTCTGAGCATTGGAGGAGGCGCCCTGGAGCTGGGCATCGCAGGGCCTGGGGCTTCTCTGGGGGACGCCAGGGAGGGTCTGTGAGCAGAGGAGCGCCAGGCAAGGGCGAGACGTGCCCTGTAGCTGGGCCCGGGGGGTGGCATGGAGGGGCCCGTGTGAGAGGGTCTTACGGTGGGGGGCGGTGGCCCTGGGCGCGGCCTCCGGAGGACATCAGACCAGGCTGAAGCAAGCCTTCCAGCGAGCGTGGAGTCTGAGCCGAAGGGGCTTCATCTTCCCTGACACGCGGTGGCGCAGGCAGGGCACCCCCAGAGCGCCAGGCCTAACCTGTGGAAAAGGGACCTGGTGTGGTGGCCACGCAGCTACTCTGGAGCTGAGGCAGGAGGACAACTTCAAGGCCAGCCTGGGCAACTTAATGAGACTCCACCTCAATATGAAATAATGGACAGGGCTGGGGGTCCCAGGTAGAGAGCTTGCCTAGGTCCCACGTGGCCCTGGCTCAACTCCAGGAAAATGGGGAGGCCTCCCGATGTGGGAATCCCGGCCGCCTGCTCCTCTCTGCCTCCGTTCCTGCCTGGGTCCCCTCTGCCCACGGGCTTGTGTGCTGGTGGTCTCCCCGGCGCTCCCTCTGGCCCTCACCTGGGCAGGGGCCTCCGGGTGCTGCCTCCCTTGCAGGAGGTCTTGGGCCAGGCCCTTCCTGCACCGCCTTCCTACTGAGCCCGGCAAGGCGGGCTCAGCCTGCACCACGGCCGTGGTGCTGCTCCCGCAGGTGAGCGGGCTCCGACTTAGGTCCCTTGGCTTCTCGGAGTCCCTGAGCAGTGGCTGCTGGGCCTGTGCGGCGGCTCCCCACCCCCCCAGCTCCTGCAGGCGCAGGCACACAGACCCTCTTGACTGGGGGCTCTGGCCCTGGCCCTGGGCCTTCTCTCCAGAGGCCAGTGTCCGCACGGCCAGGGGTGACTCACCCAGGCCGGGGCTGCACGGGGACGGTCGGGCCACGGCACCACGGCTGTCGGCTGCCTGTCCCCGCGCAGGGACAGGAAGGGCCAGAGGTGGGACGGGGTAGGCCTTGCCCCACACCCTGTTTCCACAGAGGACCCTGGAGAGCCGGCCTAGTGGAGGGAACCTGCAGCCTGCCGTGGCTGCCAGGTCAGTGCGTCCCCAGGGGCCTCACAGGTAGCTTTGTTCAGGGCCCGGGACGTGAGCCCGGAGTGGCAGGTGGCCGGTGCTCACGGTCAGAACTTGCCGGCCTTCCACAGCCGCGCCACCGAGTGGCAGTGGTTAGTCCCACGGCTCCCTCCCGGCCGCCCGGGCAGAGCCTGAGGCCCGCGCTCCGCTCAGCCGCCCCGGCTCCAGCGCAGGGAGAGCCCCGGCTCTTCGCACGCGCACCTTGGTTCTTAGTTGCGTGTGACTTTCTCCGAGCTCTTGGTGGTCACGGGGTCCCGCAGTGGCCGTCTCCTGCCACCTCACTGCAGTGTGGCTGGGACGGTGGCCTGGGGCCTTGAGCCAGGCATCTCCCCGTCGTGGTCGTCTTCATAAAGAAGGATCATGCCTGCTGGGGCTTCGGCCTTCTGCGATGTCACACTGAGGCTCGCCGTGCGGCTCGGCGCACGGCCTGGCCAGTCAACGCAACAGGCGCTGAGACCACCGCGACCGGCCTTCTGAGGGCTCTACCCTCGCACGACAAGTGGCATCCGCAGGCGCCCAGGCGGCACTTCACAGCAGAGCCAGCAGGCAGTGCCGCGGCGAGGTCCCTGGCGAGAGGCAGGCGTGCCCAGCGTCCTCTTGTGCCTTTGACAACTCCTGCACGTCAGCCCTGAGTTGCACTGACTCCTGAGCAGGGTGGGCCGGGGCTCTGTGGGAGGGACAGGCGTCCGTGTGGCGCACCCCGGCCAGCCGACTCTGGGAGGCCACTGAGGCTGTGTGCCTTCCTCCCTGAGGACCCAGGACGGGCTGTGCTCTGAGCCACCTCAGCGGGGCTGGACCTCCGGCCATGCCACCGCGGGCTCTGTGGTCTTGACCCCTCTGGCCTGTCGCAGGCAGCTGCCATGCACTGGCAGTGCCCTGGGCTGGGCCCTGTGCTCAGGGTTGCACACGGCTCCAGGCCCGGCCAGGCAAGGGCAGCGAGGCGCCCAGACACACAATTTAAGGTGAGGCCTGCTCTTGGGCCCTGGCCCTGTGTCACATGACCTTGAGAGGGGACGTCTTCTCAGACGTCACTGTGGGCACCTCCTGCCTTGCCCTAGTCCTGTCCTTGCTTTTGCCCCATGTAAGGGTCGAGGGGAGCCCCACAGCACAGATTGGGGTAGGGGCTCAAAGAGATCAAGCCCCACCCAAGCCTCCCCTGTGGTGTGCTTTTGGAAGGCAGAGACTGTACCTATTCATCTCATGGAGTTGTGCGTAGCACTTGGTACACAGCAGGTGCTGAATAAATGCTTATAAGTGTTCAGTGACTGAAGGTGAAGAGTGAGGACCAAGATGCTGTGGTTCTGGGAGCAGGGGGCCATTTGCAGGCTTCGGCAAAGGGCGTGGTGAGCCTTGGGGCCGCGTGACCACCACGCGCTGCCCTCCCCTGGGGGAGACCTCTGTAGGAAGAGGGAGGCCCTGTCCCCCGGGGCCACACTGGTCAGGATCCCCGACTGCATCCTCGGGAGGCCACATGCTGGACACGTGCGTCTGTGTGGAGTGCCGGGTTGGGTGTGCCCGCAGGGCTGGGGTCTTGGGGACACGGAGGGCTGCTGGTGGGGCGGGTTCCCTTCGTGGGGCTGAAGACATTCTAAACTGGTGGTGCCCGTGTCCTGGGATGTGCCGAATGCCACCAGGCGCCAGCTTTGAAGGCAGTAGCAACGGCGAGTTCAGCGTTTCACCACAGTCATAGCCACAAAACCAGCACTGGCTTAACGGGCCTCTTTGAGGGTGAGGGACAGAGACCAGGCCCAGCAGAAGGTCAGCTCGTGGGCTGGAACAGAGCGGGCGGAGTGGCCAGCCCACGTCCGCGGGCGACGCCCTGTCACTGGTCTCACCAGCTGCCTCTGGCTGATGGGACCGCACCATGGACCCTGCAGGGCAGAGGCTGCAGCGTGGAGGAGGCTGTGGCGGCCTCCGTTGGACCCCACTGCTGGACTGTGGGGCGCCGTCCCCAGGAGACAGCTGTGTGTCCCTGAGGGCCGATGTCCCAGAGCCACAGAGTCCTCCTCACTGGTGGCCTGTGGGTGGGAGCCAGGCCCTGCATGCCGGGAGGGAGCGTCCCAGCTCCCGTCGATCCTCTGTCCCCTTGGGGCTCACCTGCCCTCGCCCGTCGATCGTGGATTCCTTCCTTGAGAACCACAGCCGTCCACTGCACTCTGTCTCACGGGTCCCCTGCTCCTGGTAGGTGAGGGGCGGCACGGGCAACCTTGTCCTTGGACTTTAAATCTTACTTGGAGATCACGGCTCGCCTTCGATCGACGGGTGAGGGCTGGTGAGGGAGGCCGCAGCCCCGGTCAGAGCCCCCGCCAGCGCCTCTGCGTCGTGACTCACTCAGATATCCACACACACAGGTAAGGACAGTCCAGTGTGGAGCCCCTGCGGGACAAGGACAGGCGGCCTGGTCTCCTGGTTCTGCGAGGACAGTGCGGAGACCGCGGGGACAGGGCCCGAGGCTCCCCTCCCCTCCGGGCAGCGGGTCCCAGCACCGGAGCTGTGCTCTGTGTTTCTTCTCCTACACGAACCTCACGCCAGGACCTCCTAAAACGAATCAGTGCAGACTGGAGGCTGGGAGGGAGACCCGGGCACCAGCCCTGCTGGAGGCTGGGTCCTGTGTGTTCTAGCGCTCGCCGGCTCCTCCCCAGCAGCGGCTGAGCTGTCTCTCGGGTCTCCATGGGCTTTGGGTCCAGCTGAGTGGACGCCGCAGGCCAGCGCCTGGAGAGCAAGGCCAGCTGCTGAGCCGGGCCTGGAGGCCCGCCCGCCCCAACACCTCCACCTCAGAGGGTGCAGCTGCAAGCCCACGCGCCCCGGGACTCCTGCTGATGGCCCGCTTCTCCCTGGAGGCCTCTGGGAGCAGGGACTCCTCCTGTGGGGACCTGCTCCGCCGCCTTGCCCCGGCAGGAACAGGAGCCGGCAGAGCACGCGCTGCCATCTTGGCAGCATCTCCATCTCCGTCCCACACTCGGCCACCCAGGACACCTGTGCCAGGTGTCCCCGATCCTTGTCTACACCCCTCCCCACGCATCCCCTCGCTGGGCCCTGTCACGGCCGACTCCGCCCCGCGGCCCCGGCTCTGGAGAGACCTGGGGAGGAGAGGAGACGCCGCGCAGCCAGCGCCGCCCGCGCCCCCGTCCTCGCTCCGCGGCATCTCACGCCTGCGCGGAGGCACCTGTCCAGGTGCGGCGCCGGGTGCAGAGTCCGCCGTGAGCAGGCGCGGCCCCCGCCTGGGCCCAGGGCGCCAGGACTGGCCTTCCTCCTGCTGGACGCCGCGTCCAGCGCCCACTCGTCCTCGCCTGCGCTTCGGCCCGTGCTCGTCAGCGTCGGGGGTGACAGTGACAGGACGTCAGATTGATTCTGATTGGCCATTATAAACCCTGGGTCAGTGGGGGTCTTTGTGTGTGTCCCTTTGGGCCCTGGGTGCTGCCGGGACACAGCGTGCACTGATAGCGGAAGCAGGATCTGCCAGCAGAGGCCGCAGGTGACACGGGTCTCCAGGCAGGCCAGGTGGGGTGGCACTGGGGCAGGGTGACAGTCGCTGGAGCCGTGGGCTAACTGGGCTGAGTCCTTAGCTCCGGGGCGCCGGGGCTGGACCTGGCTGCCGGAGCTTGGTCCTGAGGAGGCGGGGCCGAGCGTCGGGGCCGGAGCCCGGCAGTGAGGCGAGAGGCTCGGGCACGGCACCGGTGGCCTCTAGCCAGCACCTCAGACTGGGTCCAGACGGTGTTCCCGAAACCCCACGAGACCCCTGACCAAGGCTGCGTGGCCCAGCAGGCCCAGAGCAGGGAGTGCTCGCACAGGCCTCGGAGCTGACCTCCATGCCCACGAAGCCTGGCCCTCTACAGCAGTCGGTGAGAGGCGCGTGGTGCGCTTGGGGCGCCCAGGGCCTGTGAGGGAGCGGCTGAACCCCAGCAGGAAGAGGGAGCCCCTCTTCTGGGCAGGCAGCAGCGCAGTCACGGTCACTGAAACCGTCCTCGAGGGCCGGGACTTGTGACCCTCATGGCAGAGCCGGGGGCAGGCTGGGGCAGCGCTGCCCTCTGTAGGGGACACGGAGGTGGAGAGGCCACGGGGCCGGCCGGGGCTGGTGGCTCTGAAGGGGCAGAGCCAAGCCCTGGAGGCCACTGTGCGGGCTCCCTCCACGGACTCCACCAGGCCTCTCTGGCCCGCTGCTCCGTCTTGCCCGCACGGGGGTCTCTGGCCCCTGCACCTGATGGGTGGCACACCCGTGCCCTGGGCAGGAGACGCCGTCCCTTCTCCTCGGACCAGTGGCTGATCTGTGCTTGGAGCAGTTGTTTCCCGGCCCCAGGCCCCAGGAGCCCTTGGAGGGGTGTCGAGCACGGCGTGAGGGGTCCCTTCTCCCCAAGTCCCAGAGCCCGCACCTGCGTGGTGGAGATGGTCCCGAGGACGGCCGGGCCTCGCCCTCAGCGCCTGTCTCTCGCCGTCCGCCGGGTTGCTCTTGGCCTTCCACAGAGCGGGCCCGCCCGCGAGGCTCTCGGTGCTGCGGTCTCAGAAGTGCAGTGCGCGGGGTTTGCGGGTGGACACGGCCTTTCAGCTTTTCAATTGAAGGTTGAAAAAGTGCTTTCACGCTGTGTTCCTGGGGGACCGGAAAGGCTGTGTGCACTGTCCCTTGGCCTCCAGGAAATCTGCCCGGACCACCTACGGGAAACGGTCCTCCGGGCCTGGCTCAGCTGGGAGGTGACAGAGCCCCTTCTCCACACTGTGGCCCCGCGGCCCCACGGCTCGCGCCACATAATCTAATCTTTCAAGATATTTCTCTCCAGAGAGGCAGGGAGCTGAGTAGCTAAACAGACGCAAGCTGCTGATCCCTCTTCCTGAGGCTGGAGGTTAACTCCTTGCCTTCTGTTCTCGGGCCGCGAGCTCACAGGGCCGGGGGCACCAGCGTTCTCGGAACAGGCTTTGCTGTAGCGCATTTGGCAAGGGCGCAGGCGGAGCAGGCACCACCCGCTGCCGGCCTCCTGGGTGTCCGACTCTGCTCTAAAGGGCTGCTTCTTCTCTGTGAGGTCGCATCATCATTATGCACAGAGATGTCAAGTGACCTGCCCAAGCTCACACAGCAGTGGACCGCGGAGTCCAAAGCCGGCCCTGCGCTGGAGTCGGTGCCTGACTCCTGTGCTCCTCGTTAAGCAGGAGGGCTCAGACCACTCTGAACGGTTCGCTTCGCTCGTTTCCATCTCCCCGTCCGTCCCGTCACTCTCTGCCCCATCACCTGCAATGTGCAAGGCCAGCTGGTGTATTGAGATGGAAGAGCTCAGGGTCTTGAGCTGGCCGCCCGCTGTGGACGCGTCAGAAGGCAAATGGTCGTGCTGCAGAGAGCAGGGGCAGCAGCGGCTGAGCGCGGCGGAGGGCGCTGGTGGCGTGAGGGGAGCCGGGAAGCAGGGAGGTTCCGGGGGGTTGGGAGGAGGGAGATCAGGCATTTGCAGGTGGGTGGGGAGGCCGGGTGCTTTGGGGGCCGTGCCCATCGGGGAACTCCTGGCCCGGCATCGTCTCCTCTGCAGGTGGTGTTCAGCGTGGAGACCACCAGAGAGCAGAGCAGAGGGAGCTGCTTGCCCCGGGCAGGGTCTCCCGCAGGGTCCGCCTAAGCTGCGGGCCAGCTGAAGGGCTGCCCTGGCCTGTGGCTCCACAGGCGCGTGGAGCAGGAAGTTCCTGCTGAGAGCGCAGGACGGAGGGCTCTTTCTGCAAGACCAGCAGCTTCCTCCTGCTCCCGACAGCCTCTGGGCGCCCAGGAGCCCTGCCCTGGAGGCTCGGCCAGTTCGTCCCCTCCTCCTGGAAGGCCCGGGGCCCCAGGCCAGCGGCAGATCCCTGGCCTTGTCCATCACAGTGTGACTGCTGCTGGAGCCGGGAGTGGGCCGGTCCCAGCTGACTCCATTCCAGTGCCGCAGACGCACCGTCCTTGCATTCCTGCTCCAGGGCCAGCTGGGCAGCACGAGGGGGCCCAGTGGAGTGGCTCCCTCCCCATGCCATGTTGAGGTGTTTCCTGCAGCTTGGCGAAGCCCTGCTGAAAGTCCCTCCTGGCCAGCCGGGTCCAGAGGCCAATGGGCTCTGCAACTGGAAGGCAGAGCCGCGGAGCTGGACATGGCTGAGAGGGTGCAGCTGTTTGCACAATGACCTCGAGATGCGGAGACTCCGCCTGCCCACCTGAGCTCGCCCCACACAGGCCTGGCTCGCGGGGCCGCCCTCGCGGCCCCTTCCTCCTGCGCCTCCAGCCCGCGTCGCCTCCGCAGTCCCCCTCCCGCACCTGTTTCTCCTCTGTTCTCCCCCTGCCGGGCAGCGCTTGGCATGAGCCCTGGGGCTGCCTCTGGCCCCGCAGGACCTGAGGGACTTGGAGGGAGGCCAGCAGACACCCCGGGGAACAGGCCCGGGAAGTTTGGAAGTGCTATTGCCGGGTGCCGGTGCACGAAGACTCAGCATGTCTGCGGGCTGTGGCGTCTGAGTGCCGTCCCTGGCTCGGTCCCACAGGATGCCCGTGAGTGGTTCAAGCCTGCACACTCCGTCTGAACCGCTGGGAGCAACGTGAGCCACCTGTGATCGAACACGTCCAGGACGTGTTGCAGGACGAAGAAGAAACCCGTTAATGATTCGTTGGCCAGTGTGTCCAGGGCACCCTCTCTCCAACGCCAGAAGTATGCGCGCGGCGGTCACCTTGAGACCGCGAGAGGTTGCTCTGAAGGCGAGTCTCCACCCCAGCCGCTTGCCAGGGCTCTGGAGCGGGAGCTGAGCCGTTCTCCCACCCTGTGCCGTGGCCTTGCCCTCGGCCCTGGTGGCGGCCTGGCTGGGGTCAGTGGCTCAGCTGCCCCGCCGGCTGCAGTGCCGCGCCCTGAGGCTCCGTTCCTCTCCCCCCCAGGCTGTGGACGCACATTTCCCTTGGCTTATGGGCGAGGAAGCAAGGCTCCGCCCAGCGGCGTGCCCAGGGTCACACGTGCATGGCACAGAAAGCAAAGCCCTTCAGCCCCAGGCCGCCGGACCCTGGCCTGTCCCCTGCTCCTGCTTTACAGTCTGCAGGCCCCAGAGCCTCTGTGGTTTCTAGGACGCGATGGCCTTCCTGTCCCTTCCCAGATACTCTGGGCTCCCCTGTTCAGGGACACAGGATCCCACGGGGACCGTCTTTTATGAAGGGCCTGATGTCCCTCCAGAGGATGATCCTGACAGGACTCAGATGCAAGGGTCAAGCTGAGACCCACTGACCACAGGCCAGGAGGGCGCAGTCCTCACAGAGAGACCCTCCGCCCCGCCCTGCCCGGCCAGCTGGGTGCCGTGGGCGCCCTCTGGTGGCTGGTGTGGAGACGTGCATCTGGTCCCGTGGTGAGGGCAGCTGGGGTGGGGTCTTCCCACCTGCGCGGTGGGCACAGCTCCAGCCAGCTGCTTGGGGCTCGCGGGCCACTGCGTCTTCCCAGGGCTGCGTTGCTGGGCACCTTGGTCTTGAGGAAAGAGAACAGAAGCAGGGCCACAGGCTCCAGCGAGGTTCCAAGCCTGTCTGTGACAACTGCAGGGTATTTTTTTAATCAAGGAGGTAAGATTAATTTCAGACTGTTCCCTGTTGAAGACGGAGGAGAAGGTGGCCGCAGGAATTCTCAGTCTCTTTCTTGCCTAGAGTGACTGGGTGTTTTTTTTCCTTGAGAACTTTATTATATATTTTAATAGTAGAAAATATTACTTTGGAACAATGGGGAAATATTGAAAGCATATCGTAAAAATACTAACTTGTCCTTAGAGGCAAATTTGCACACATGTGGATTAGTCGTTTTATAAAATGTATAATGTACCTATATTTCTATGCTAATTAAATACATCAGTCACTGAAAAACTTAAATAAAATGAGCCTAGTCCTTTCCGTGAGCTCACTTTACCTCAGTTTATGAATTTGGAAAGCAAGAAAGTGGGGATACACGAGAAGAAAGACGTGGTGAGAACGGCTCTCGCTCTGTGACGTGACGGCGCCCGGCTAACGTCCTCTCTGGAATGGAGCTGTCTACTTGCGAAGTGCGGTTTGTTTCTAGTCGTTTATTCAAGAAGTATTTGCGTCCGACTGTGCACAGAAGTGAGGAGACCTTGGGACACGACCACAGGGCGCTGTGCACACAGGTCCTGGCACCTGGTGGGGAGCCGTGCAGGTCGGATCACGAGGGGAGGCGCAGGCATGTGGGGGTCTGCAAGGGGTCTCGGCTGCAGGAGGGTGGGGTTGGTCCTGGGGAGAGAATGTGTCCTTGAGATGCTTGTCCATCTGCGGGGTGAAGGGTTGGCCAGGTGGAGAGCAGGGGAGAAGAAGCAGCCCGTGAGGGGCAGCATGGGCAAAGGTCCTGAGGCTGGCAGGAGCATGGTGGGCTTGACTCAGGTCTGCACCCAGGTGTGAGCGGGCAGAGGACATCCTGGGCAGTGAGGGAGCCACGCGGTGGCCCTGTCCTCCCCTGCTGCCCAGTGGCCAGGCTCAGTACCTCCATTGTTCCTGTTTGCTACCAAGTGGGAGCATGCCGGGACTGCGGACGGCCTGTGGGGCGGCGTGGAGAGGGGTGTCTCTCCAGGAGGGCTTCCGGCGAGCACCGGCCCTCCCGTCCCGCTGAGCGCCCGCTCCGCCGCAGCCGCCTGCTCTCAGCTGTGCTCTGCAGCTTCCGGCGGGCGGCTTGGCCCGGAGGTCGCGGTGCACTTGGCGGCTTCTCTGCAGGGCCCAGTCCTCCTGGAAGCTCTGCAGTGGTCAGGCCCTGCCCGTCTGTGTCAGGTCGCCGCACAACCACAGCGTGCTTCCTCCTTGCCCAGCCACAGGCTGACCTGTCCTCGCGTTGCAGTGGCTGAGTCGAGGGGTGGCTGGACCCCGTTAGTCTGCACTGAGGTCCTCTGTGAAGGGCGTGTGCTGACCCCGTGGAGCCCAGCCCCGACGACCCAGGAAGCTGGCGGGTGCCCCCAGGCCGGGGTGTGGAGTGCTAGGCGGCCTCTCTGAGTGGCACGCTGGGCACCGCCCCCAGCTGCCCTCACCACAGCGGGAGGCAGGTGTGTCGTGCTGGTGGGGGCAAGGAGGACAGAACAGAGAGCCCAGAACCCACCAGCTTCTCAGTGGTGGAACCAGGATTCCCGGCGTCGCTGGCTGCCAACCGGGGTCTCGACTCCAGGCCCCTGGAGCTCACAGTGCCAGTCCCTGGTGGCCTGACACTGGAAACGCCCACCCACCGTCCAGTTCCTGCCCTTCCTCAGCAGACACAGCTGGCACGGGAGGGCCAGGACGCGGTGCTCCTGCCCAGCTGTCTGTCCACGGCGCAGCCCTCTGCGTCCCGAGCCTCGCTCTTCCCCGCCCAGTGGGGGCGATGCCACTGGGGCCCTGAGAGGCCCTGGGCTGCGGGCTGCTGTGTGCTGGGTGTGTGGGGAGTGCCCGGCGAAGCTGGCCCCTGCGCGCACTCAAAACCAGCTTTTGCCACAGGAAGAGGCTGGCGGAATTCACCGCTCGGTCAACAACTGTCGCCTGCAGGGACAGGGAAGCAGAAGCCGCTGCCTGGCCCCGACCTGGGGCGGAGAGCGGCTCTCCTGGAGTCCCCGCTCTGTCCTGGTGGGATGGCCCAGCGTGTCCAGGAGGAAGGCGAGGCAGAGAGAAGCGGCCTCCAGCGCCGGGCCTCCTGCAGGTGGGTGGCCACAGGCCTGCGCTGACCTCGCCCTCGGTGCTGGCGGGCTTTGCACTGAGTCCACGGGATCGTCAGCTGTGACGGAGGGGAGGGGCCGGCGGCTCGCCCAGGACCACAGGGGGAGTTAGAGCTGGGCCTGGCGCAGCCCTTGGCGGCCAGGTTTGTAGTCGCAGGCCGAGGTCACCTGCTCAGGTCTCGTATTTTTGGCCTGTGAATCTCTATTGAGTCAGTCAGGAAATAAATGGATTCATTTAAGTAGAAATGCTCAGAGGCAGGGAATTCAATTACTCAATAGCTCATGCTTTTATTATTGAAATTAATTAAAAAATAATTTCGAGATGTATGGCTGACACTTTGCCAGGAACACGTCATGCACGGGCTCCTCCCCTGCCCAGCACACTCCTGAACCCCGGCTGGTCATCTGCTCCCCTAAGATCACCGGAGCCCAACCCAGGGAGACCACCCCCCAAATTAAGATTTGTAGCTTTTCCTTGGGGAGTGAGATCCTGATGGGTGTGCACACGCGCACACACACACACACACACACACACACTCACGCCTCTGTGCCTGCTGGTCTGCATCTGCTGCGTGTGAGGACGTGCACACGTGTGCCCATCTGGACGTGTGCACACAGCTATGTGTGACCCGGTTCCAGGGTGCGCTCTGAGATCTGTGTCCTCAGGTGACTTTACACTGTGCCAACACTGCAGAGTGTTCTTGCACCAACCAAGAGGGCCACATGTCAGTAGCCAATGTCATCCTAGGGGACAACTGGCACATGTGCACTCTGTCATTGACTGAGACCTCACCGTGTGGTCTGTGACCCTGCATGTCCTGACCAGACAGGGGTGTCAGTGGGGCTGGTTTCTGGTTGTCACGATTCCTTAGAAATCCAGGTGCATCTCAGGTGGTCCCTGTTCATTGTGCAGAGCTCCTTGGGGGCCCAGGGGTCTGTGGGAAGGGCTAGGTGGGGGACACGGGGACACGGGCCAGCTGGAGCTGTCGGCGAGGAGGGCCGTGCACGCATGAGGGGCCAGTGGCCTCTTCTGCTGTTGCTTCAAGGCCCTCAGTCTGCTCCAGGACCCCGCCCTGGAAGGCGTGTGCTGAGCTTCTCTGAGGGTTCACTGGCCCCGTGATCAGGCCTCGGCCTCGACGTTGATAGATGGGCTACCCTCACCCCCAGAGTTTTCCACATCCTGCGCAAGCAACCTTGTTTCATTTTCTGGGCAGGATGTTTCTTCCCCGGGCAGGATGTTTCTTTTCCCCGGGCAAGAGCCAACAGGCTTAAAGGTTGCCCTGTTCTATGGGCAAAGAGCCAATGGCATTGGGGTTGCTCTGGTGCACCTCCCACCAGAAATCCCTATATAGGGCCCTGTTCGAGAGACTCAGGACAGACACACAGATGCACACATCAGTTCGTCACTGCTGAGAGGAGGAAGCTACTGTGGCAGCTCCAGACCCATCGCCTTCAGCCCCTGACGGCTCCCAGCCGACAGCTCCAGACCCATCGCCTTCAGCCCGACGGCCGCTCCCAGCCGACAGCTCCAGCCTCCAGCCAGACAGCAGCTGCTTTAGCTGATAGCTCCAGAGATCCTAGCCGGTGCGACCAAGCACCCACCTTCTGTCCAGAGCTCCCCTCTCCCTGACTCCCCTCTCCCACCAGAGCTTGCACACTCCCTTCTCCCTGACTCCCCTCTCCCACCAGAGCTTGCACACTCCCTTCTCCCTGACTCCCTCTCCCACCAGAGCTTGCACACTCCCTTCTCCCTGACTCCCCTCTCCCACCAGAGCTTGCACACTCCCTTCTCCCTGACTCCCCTCCCCACCAGAGCTGCACACTCCCTTCTCCCTGACTCCCTTCTCCCACCAGAGCTTGCACACTCCCTTCTCCCTGACTCCCCTCTCCCACCAGCTTGCACACTCCCTTCTCCCTGACTCGACCTCTTCGACCACCAGAGCACCTCTTCTCTGGTTTTGCTACCAGCCATGAAGGCTGTTGAATAAATCTCTTGGCTGCACGGCTGTCCCCGGTGTGATGTTTTGCCCTTCAAACGTGAGCAGGTGACTTGTGCAGTGTGGTCAGCTCCTGGGGCTGTGGTGACAAAGTGTGAGCGGGGCCTCCTCTTGCTTACTCAAGCCCGGAGGCCGGGTTCGAGGTATCGGCTGGGCCATGTGTCTTCTGCCGCCCTCGGGGGAAGCCTGGCCCAGTGTTCCTCGGCCTCTGGTGTCCCTTGGCTTGCGGCTCCGGGCAGACTCCACCTCCGCCTTCGCAGGCTGCTCGGCACCTGTGTCCAGGCCTCCCCCTTCTTGGTGGGACGCTGGTCACTGGGTCAAGGCCCACGTAGCCAGTATGAGCTCATCTGGATCACGTCCGCAAAGACCCAATTTCCTAATAAGGCCACAGTCGCAGGTCTGGGCGAGGACTGGACACAGCTCAACCCAGGGGGGAGGCGGGCCTGGGCACAGGCCGTTCCGGGCATCTGCGGTGTGTGATGGGGCCAGGAGGGGTGTGCCTGAGGGTGGCCTCTGGCCAGCACAGGAGTGAGCCTTTCTCTCCTGACCCCCGTTCTGCCGCCTGCTCCCTCCCTGGCCTTGTACTCCCCCCCTTCGAGGCTGAGAGGAAAGTCACCAAGTGTTTTGTTTGGCCGGGAGACCCCTGGCCCCTCCGTGTGCCCCTCCTTGGGGCCCTGGGTGCTGGTCTGGCCCGGGAGGGGCAGGGCTCTTTCAGCCTGGCCTCAGCGAGTAGCTGACACGTTCCCCCAGCACTGCCTCATGAAAGCTGGAAAGACACTGAGCAAAGGTTCCATTTCCTGCGCTCCGCAGAGGGCCTGTGTCCTGGCTTTCATTCACGGCCAAGCGCTCTGGGGCGGCAACACTGCGGACCGTTTTTCTGAATAAATGTTTGCACTGTCTGATTTTCCCTTGGTCAAAGCTCTGCATGCAGAAGGGCAGGAGCAGGAGGGCCAGCCCCGCGGGCAGACGCAGAGCCAGGGACTTTGCAGGCCCTCCCGGCCCTGCCCTTGTGACCAGGCCCCGACCGCCGTGTGAGGAGGCTCGAGGTTCTCGTTTCCCTGAGCCTCTTCGTTGTGAGCACGGTGGATGGCGTTCTCCTGGTTCGGGACCGTGGTCCTGCCGGCAGTTGTCTACGGTTCTGAATGGACCAGGAGAGACTCTAGTTTCTAAATGAGCAGACTGTTGTTCAGAGCAGCTTGAGGTTCATGGAAGAACCAGGCAGAGTCAGAGGAGAGCTCCACCCTCCCTCGGCCCTGTCCCCTTGGCCCTGTCCCCTTGGCCTGTCCCCGTGACCCAGTTCGTGCACCAGCGACAGCTCCACCTGCTGAGCATCCCTGGGTCGGACGATGCACCAGGACGGACAGGCCTCCTCACTCCAGCGCGGTGCGGGATGCCTCCCCATCCTCCAAGCCCTGCCCGCCTGCCCGTCCTGGCCCGCTGCCCTCAGCCCCGGCAACCACTGGTGGTTCCCTGTCTGCGCGGCTCCGCCCGTTCCGGAACGCTGGAGCTGGAATCACAGCGCGCGGCCTCCAGACTCGCTTCCTTCTTGTGAATTCTTTTTTTTTTTTTTTCCCTGTGTGGCCCCGGGGCTGGAACCCAGGCCTTGCGCGTGCTGGGTGTGAGCCGAGCCAGCCCCTGCCCCGTGTTCCTGTTTCACACTCTCCCCTGTCTCTCGAGCAGACGTTGCATGGAACCAGACCACCTGTGCACGCTCCCCGGCCACCGTGCAGGGTCACTGGGTCTCACAGCGTGGACCCACCTGCGAGGCCAGCCCAGGTCTGAAAGCAGCAGCGCCCCTGAAGACCCTGTGTCCACTCGAGACCCCCTTTCTGGACGCCCAGAGCCCACTGTGCCTGCTCGGACCTGGTTCTGTGTCCGGCTCCTCTGCTGGGCCTGGCCTCCGGGGCTCCCGTGCTGTGGGCCGCGGCTGTGGCCAGTCCTCCTCTTGTCACTCACCCACGGCGAGAGACTCTGGCTGTGTCCACCCGCCGTCACTGGTGGGCACGTGGGCATCTTCAGGGCTGGGCCTCGTGTGGAGCTGGGGCTGGCTCCGGGGCCACTTGCTGTCCTCCACGGCTGCATTCTGCCCAGCACTGCCAGCCACGTGCGTCCAGCCAGTCTGTGGGTCTTGGTGACACCACTTGAAGGCAGAGGGTGAGGGCCGGCTCCCTGCTCTAGGGTGCTCCTCCTCTGCCTGTGGTCTTGGTCACTCTGAGCCTCCGCAGCCTGTGGTGTGGCCCTCAAACACGCAGCGTCTGGTGAAGGAGGCCCCGGCCCAGGCTGTGCCACCGTGCCCCCCCCGTGCCCCCAGCTTGTACCTGGTGAGATGTCCCTCTTCCCTCTGGCCCAGTGATGTCAAGGGACAGCCGCCCCCTTGACCCAGCCAGGGCCCTTGAGTGACGTCGGGCCTGGGGTGCCGCTCACACCCACGCCACCCCCCGTTCTGCCCGCTCGGGAGTGGTGTGTTCTGGGCGGCAGCCCCCTCTCGGCCCAGGGACAAGCCTTGCTTGGTCTCAGCCGCGTGCTGTGATCCTGTCCCTCTTCGCCGGGCTTGGTCTAGCAGTGGGCAGGTTGCTGCTTTCTAGCCAGCAGCCCCAAGGGGAAGTTTTCTGGAACCTCCAAAAAAGATCCCACTCCCTTCTCTCAAGAGGGGCCAGTAGGAACCAGGAGTCCCCATTCCATTCTGTCTTGGGTGTACTGCTCGAAGCTCAGAGCAGTGGTGGCCTTTCTATGACCACGAGGGGAGAGCCAATAGCCTGCCCAGACCCTGGATGTTGCTGACTGGCTGGGCCGACCAGCTCTACGCTGTCCTCTGGTCACGCAGCCGGTTAGATGGCCGGTGTCTGGAGGCACGTTCAATTGCTGTTCTGGTTTCACAGCTGACATCAGCCCAGTGTTAGGGCAGCCTCCCTCTCCCTGGCCGCGAGGCTCGGACTTGCACTCGGGGCAGTGAGCGTGGGACTCCGGCTCCAGGCTGTCCCTCAGGCTCCCAGCGCTTGCCTCTCCAGTGCCGTCCTGGGTTGCTTCCTGGGTGGCGAGGCTGCAGGAGCACCAGGCCCTGTTTATCCAGGCACAGCCGCAGCCGTTCTCAGGGTGCGGTGCGCGGTCACTGGCACCGAGGCCTCCCGGGGTCTCCTCTTGTGCCCACAGCCTGCCCAGCTCCTCGTGCTCCCCAGGTGCAGCTCGACCGTGCGCTGTTTCACTCCCAGCTGTTTACCTTGTGCACCCGTGGCCTTTTAAAGTCGACTTCACGAAGAGGGCGTCCATGCTGGGGCCCAGGGGGGCTGCTCAGCTCGCCCCCAAGACGTGCTCCCAGTGCCCGTCTGACTTGTGTCCACAGCATGGTCACCACGCACTGGCCTCGTCCTCTTGGCCATCTTGCCTGTTTCTCTAAGGACCCCACTGACCTGGTGATCCTGCCCATTCCGTTTCTCCTGGGTCCCAGTGTTTCCCGCTTTCAATAGGGCACCCCACCTGGTGTGCGGAACCCCCACCCGCGGGCGCCGGGCCCTGCCCTCATCTGGCTCCTCTACGGGCCAAACTTGGAGGTGCTACTGCCCCGCTGGATTTCCATGAAGAATTGCGCAGGGTTGGAGGCCTGGGATTCCCCTGGGCACCCAGAGCGGGTCTCTTTGGTGACCCCGCCCCTTGGGACATTGCTGGTTCCACGGGGTGTGTGTGTGTGTGTGTGTGTGTGTGTGTGTGTGGCCTCGGCAACAGCTCCCATGGCGCTCTGTTGTGCAGCAGGCCCGAGCTCACTGGGACGTCCCGGCTAACGTCCACTGTGGACGTTAATTCATGGTCACGCTCATTCACAGTCAGGGACCCTGAGGCGCAGACTGGCGGAGCGGGCACTCTCTGCAGAGCCAGCAGGGACGCCTGCCGTCCTGCGGTTCACCACGCCTCCCTCGGTCCCTGCTTCCCGGGGCCGCGTGTCTCCTGTCGGTCTTGGCGCTTTCTCATTCCCGTGGAGGCCGTGGCGGGTGCTCCTTCGAGGCTGCAGGGGAGCAGGAGGTGCCAGCAGGAAGCAGCCCGGCAGGAGGCTCCTGTGCCCCAGAGAGGAGGCGAGCGTGGGGTGTGGACAGGTCCCCCTCGCCCCACGCAGGCCCAGGGAGCGGCTCCAAGCCTGGACTGGCTGAGGTGCTCCCTGCGGGTCCCTTGGCCTGCGCCTGCCCTGCAAGGCTGGGGCGCTCTGCACTGGCTCCCTCTGCGCTGACCAAGCCACAGGGTCTGAGAGGGGGCCCGCCTCCCTTCCTCCACTGTGTGTCCACGCCCCACCTCTTGCGCTGGCCTAGAAACTTCTGTGCAGTTGCTACTTTTTTTTTTTTTAATATTTATTTATTTGCTTTAGCTGTACACAATGGGTTTATTTGTACGTGGTGCTGAGGATGGAACCCGGGCCGCGCACGTTCCAGGCGAGCGCTCTACCGCTGAGCCACAACCCCAGTCCCAGTTGCTACTTTTTATGCTTCACAGGACCCAAGTGTGTTTGACCACAGGAGGAGAGACACGCCCAAGACACCCCAGCTTCAAGATTCACCAGAACAAGAGGGGCTCAATGGCATGTCATTATCATTATCATTATCATTATCATTATTTGTATTGGGAATTTTAAACCCAGCATTGCTTAACCACCAAGCCACAGCCAAGTCCTTTTTAAAATTTTTTAAAATTTTTGTTGTAGATGGACAGGATACTTCTCATTTTATTTATTTATTTTTACACGGTGCTGCTGAGGACAAACCCAGTGCCTCAAGCATGCTAGGCAAGCGCTCTGCCACTGAGCGACAGCCCCAGTCCCACCCCCAGGCCTTTTAAAAGCTTTTAATTTTGAGCATCTCACTAAGTTGCTTAGGGCCTCACTAAGTTGCTGAGGCTGGCTTTGAACTGGCGATCCTCCTGCCTCAGCCTCCAGAGCCACTGGGATTACAGGCATGTGCCACTGTGCCCGGATCAACATAATCTTGGCCTAAGTGTAAGTTGCCTGGTACCATAACCCGGGAGGAAAACTCTCGGAGGCAGAGTAAAGCTATTACTACTTTTACTTCTACTTTCTTAGAGAGAGCTTAGAGAGGGAAAGAAAGATTTTTAGAGAGAAAGATTAAAGAGAGTTTTTCTTCTTGTCTTCTTCTTGTCTTAGAGAGAAAGAAAGATAGAGCTTAGCTTCTTGTCTTCTTGTCTTCTTAGCTTAGAGAGAGAGAAACAAAGATAGAGAGAACTTAGAGAAAGATTATTTTTTAGAGCTTCTTCTTTCTTCTTCGGGAGACTCTGCCTGACTCTGACCAGGAATTACTCCTTCTATCTGGTTTCTCTTCTGTAACCGCTCTGCCTACGTTCTGGCCGCTCTGATTCTCCGACCCGAACTCTTCTTCTGACCGACCGAATGACTGCATGACTGACTGAATGAATTCTCCTTTGTTCTCCTAACTCGGACCGCTTTCACCTGGTTATATACCTTCAGCTTTGCGGGTGCCTACAGGTGCGTCACATACATATCAGGTGGAACTTATGGCTTCCAGCTAGCCGCAACAGCCCTTCCTAATTAGGGCTCCTTCACCTAAGTGTATACTGAGAATTAGTTTTGGTGACTCTCCGGTGGTAACACTTAGATTGTCCATCGCATTAGGTATAACCTGATGGGTGTTTTAAGTCTCCGCCAAGTGGTCAGGCAGTGTGCCCGCACCATGCTGGAGGTGGAGATGCCGGGGTGGCTGGAGTTCTGCTTCTGGGCTGCCTGTGGTCTCACGAGGTGCTGCTGGCCACGGAGGGCTCGCTGGGTATGAGGTCCCTTGCGAGACCCCTCTGTCGGCGTGGCTTGGTCCCCATGATTTTCTCACTTAGATGTTGCAGAAGGTGACTCCAGAGCCGCGAGGTGAGGTGTCCCAGGTCCCAGGCTTGGTCCCAGGGTCAGAGCCCAGAGGAGAGAATCCCTTTTATGACCCAGCCTCAGGCACCGCGTGGCCCCTGTGGCACCCGCTCCGTTCTGTTGGTCAGGACGTCACAGCTTGCCATGTTCAGGAGCAGGGGACGCTCTGCCCTCTGGGGAAGATGCTGGTGTCACACACAGGACAGCTGCAGGACGTGCCTGCGGGGGCCGGTGGGGGAGAAGGGGCCCCGCCCGCAGGTCCCACAGGGCAGAGCTCTGCGCTCCGTCCTGGTGCAGCGGGACCCCGGGAGAGCCCCGCCAGTTCCCCGTGGCCTGGTGGCTTGCCTCCGTCTCCGGCCTTGCGAGGCCGGACCTTCACCCTTTGGGTGGGAGTGAGTGCTGCTGCGTTTTCCCAGCGTCTGCATTTCCTGCGTTTCTGAGCAAGGACCCGCGGACCCCAGCCCCTGGGGGTCTGCGAGGTGAGGTGCCTTCGCCTGTCCTGGGGTGGGGCCCTCCCTGGGGTTCCCATTTCCTGGGCGCGTCGGGCAAAACCCGTTCTGCAGACAGGGCTTGGGAACCCTTCCTGTGCCCTCCTCCATGGATCCCCTTGAAGCACGCGGGAAGCCCCTGCCCAGCCTCCCCATCACGCCGGGTGTCTCAGCGTGCACAGCGCATGGCCCTCAGGGAGGGAGACTGTTGGAATGGAGGAAATGGAAAGGGGGCTTATTTTTTCTCTCTTACTCTTGAAAGGAAGTGGATCACAGGAAGTTGCGAAGACAGAGTGTGAGGTCCCTCAGGCCCTCCCCGGCTCCTCCAGTGGTGACATCCTTATGTTACTACTGCAAAATAGCGAGACCAGGAAGTCGGCGCTGGAAGCCTCACTCAGATTTCACAGTCACGCATGCGCGCTCTGCGCACGTGGCCTCTGGAGGTCCCCATGGCCACCGCGTCATCAGAGGGAGCTCCCTGGTGCTGTCGTAGAGGAGATTTTAAACCAGCTTACTTAAGTGGACACGTGCAAACTGTGTGTATTCGTGGTGCACAGCTTGATGCTTTGACGCCTGTGCACCTGGTGGCCTGGCCAGGTCATGCGGAGTGGCAGGTGTGTTACTTCATGTACTCTCCGTGTGTGGCTGGAACACTCAGGATCTGCTTCGGCAGTGACCTTGGTGTTTAATGACACTGTTACCCACGCAGGCAGCTTGTCCTACGGCAGATGACCCTTTCTCCCCACGTGAACTGAGACTTGGTGTCCTTGGGTGGCCGTCCTGCCATTGTCCCTCGTGCTGGCCGCTGGTAGCCGCTGTCCGACTCTGCCTGTTTTGGCTTCCCTTGAGGTGAGCCCGGGGGCATTGTCTGTGCCTGGCATGCCGCCCTGGCCCTCCCCTGTCGTCACAGATGGCGGCAGTTGCTTTAAGCCTGAATCGCGTCCCAGCAGGTCTGCACGGCCTTTCCCTCTGTCCACCCTTCCCCTGGTGGAGGACACTTCTGTCCACTCACCTTGGCCTTCGTGACTGGTGCCCCGTGGACACGTGGTGCGGGGCCTCCCGGAAGCTGACCTCGGCCCGGGGGGCTGTGATCTGCTGGATCAAGCAGAAGCTCTAGTTTCGATTTTCCGAGGACTCGGTGCTGTTCTCCGCAGCAGCTGCACCAGTCGCACTCCCACCAACGCGCGCTGTCCTCTGGGGGACTTTGAAAGCATTAAAACACATTATGCGATTAGAAAATGATGGTGATCAGAGAAGGACTTCCGGGGCCCGCCAGAGACGGGCTCTTTTCATCTCCCTGCCGACTCTGTGGAGCGGCCTCTTGAGCTGCCGTGACCGCTGCTCCGCGACCGCGTGACCGCTGCTCCGCGGCCGCGTGACCGCTGCTCCGTGACCGCTGACCGTGGCCGCGTGACCGCTGCTCCGCGGCTGCTCCGTGGCCGCGTGACTGCCGTGGCCGCTGACTGCTGCGACCGCGTGCTTCCCGATTCCCGCTCGCCGTCCACTCCTGACGGCACCTCGCCCGCCAGGTCCGCTGTGAGCCCGAGGCTGCTCCCCGCGGGCCGGCCGCCTTCTCCAAGTGCTTCCTGTGGGCTGTGAGGACGGCAGACGCTCTGGCAGGGCGCTCGGCGTGGGGCTCTGTGGTCACAAGTGCCCGGGACCCCTCCACCTGCTCCAGGGGAGAGCGATCTGGAGCTCCGGTCTCCCGAGCACAGGTGGCCGCGGGTCCCGGAGAGCCGTGGGCGCGCTGTGGATCGTCCGTCCCCTCCCTCGTGCCACGCTGCGTCAACAGCTGCCCTGGCTTGAGGTCCCCCCTGCTCTGATGAAAGGGGAGGCCGTGGCCGGGCCTGCGGGGCCGTCTCTCCGACAATGTGGATAAGGAAGCGGTGGCGGGAGCTGCTTTTCCTCCTGGGATTTCAAATAAAAATCGGAGACTAATCCCTCCTGTGACCGAGCAGCGAGGGCTGGGCTGGCCGGAGTCCGCTCCGTCTGTGAACGGGGGTTGATCTTTCTTTATGGAAAGCCGTGCTATTTTCGGAAGCCTTTCAGACAAACATCCTAAGAAGACTTAGCAGGCTCAAGATGTTTACCTTGGACCTGAAGCTCGCTTCTAATTAACCAAGTCTTCAACAGTCCATCAGAGAATGCAGTTACCTGCCAAATCTCACACCTAAGGGGAAAAAGATTCCCAATAAAAATTTTCTTAAAAAAAAAAAAAAAAAGAAAGAAAGAAGGAAAACAACAGCCCTGCTCTCTCCACTCGGTCTCTCAGCTCCTGACCACTGTGCTTCACGGACACGCAGAGCGCAGACTGCAGTCCCCCTCCTGCCTCTGCTGCCCGGGCCCCGAGGCCATCTCACTGGACACTGTGCCTTCAGTGGATGCCCAGGCGAAGGTCCCCCCATGCCCAGGGGAGCTGCAGGGCCTCCAGCCCTCTGATGCCACAGGTGCTGTGCAGAAAGCGTAAATGGTGGCCTTGTTTCCGTCACTCACTGAAACAGCCGCGTGCAGAAGCAAGCCGTCCTCAGTTAGAAAATAAGCGGGTCCCTGGAGGCTGCCCTCCTCGGCCACGAGGAGCAGACCCGAGCTCCCCGCCCAGCAGTCCTGCAGTGCTCTGCCCCTGCCCTGGGGTGCTGTGTGCCCAGCAGGCTCCTGCAGGCTGTTTACTGAATCAGGGGACGCTTGTGCACAGTGACAGCTGCCTCAGTGAGGGGCTCCTGGGTCTCAACTAGGAGGATTGAGGGGTTTTCCCAGCCTAGCAGGTTCCTGTACACGCACGCACACGCACACACGCACACACACGGACAAGCACACACACGGACATGCACACAATGCACACACAGGCACACATGCACACAAACGAACATGCACACACATGCATACATGCACACACGTACACATACACACATGTGCACACACAGAAGGCACACACACGTACACATGCACACACACACACATGCATGCACACATACAGACATGCGCACATGCAGGCACACACGTGGACACACACAAATGAACACGCACACATATGCATGCACACGTACAAGCACACACACGGACATGCACACAATGCACACACAGGCACACATGCACACACATGCACGCACACATACAGACATGCACACACATGCACACACACATACAGACATGCACACATGCAGGCACACACGTGCACACGTGGACACACACAAGTGAACATGCATGCACATGCATACATACACGTGTGCACACTGGGCTCACTGGCTGTCACAGATCGGTCAGTGGAAATACTCTTTTCCTTTTCCTTTAGCTTTTAGATTGGCCCAGGAAGAAGCCCCTGCTGTGGTGGTTTAGTCTCGAGTCTGCCCCGTGTGGTGGGCGAGCCTGGCACACCCTGCCGAGGCCGTGAGGCCAGGGAGGACTTCACTGCTTTCCAGCCGTGCTGTAGGCCACCTGCTCTCGGGAGCGACGGGTGGCGCGGATGCTCTGGGGTCCCCCGCTCTGGCTCGGTGGCCAGCAGGGGGTAGACCTGCAGGTTCAGACTCAGGGTGGGAGAGAGGCCTCCCCGCCACTGTGTGACTGTCCCTGGGGTCAGCCGCGGGGAGAGGCACACAGGGACCCGCTCTGTGCAGAGACTGACCATTGACATGTGGGTTTCCTTTGGCTGGCTGTTTTTGGGGAAAGTTCTTGTTAGTACCTACTTTTGAGCTCTCCTTGCTCTCTGGAATGGAGTGATCTTCCACTTTATTTTGGTTCAGGGTCTGGGAGAGCATGCATTCTTCACTTACTTATAGAAAAAAAAATTGGAAATGATTGGCTAAAAATGCAAAGCATAAAAAGCATTAATCCAGAGAAAAAGGGAGAGTGAGAGTGGTAAAGGGGTAGAGATTGGGATTACGTAAGAATCTAGACTGATAGAAGTTTCAGCAATTAAAGACACCATTTAGCACTGAGCTTCCTGGCAGCCAAAGCAAAGAACAGAACAGCAAAGTGTCGTTCTCAGGTGTTAAACACAGGGAAGCAGAAATCCAGGAGAGGTGCTGTGCTCGGTTGCTTTATCCATAGCAAGCCCTCAAAAGTTCCCGGAACCTCCTGATGACCTTCTGTGAAGGAATATTAGGTGAGAGTGTGGAGTCTTTGGCTGAAGGTCAAATCCAAGAGGCTGAGGGTATGGGGCTTCAGTACTAGGTGGTCGGAGAATGCTAGTTTCCTGGGAGAGTGACGATGCTTGTTTCAGGGGATCGCAACCGACAAGGGCGCGCCTGGCTGAGCGGGGCGGGCTGCACGAGCTGGGAGCGGAGACCCTGAGCCGCAGCTCTGCGGCCACCTCTGACCCGGGGAGGCCCCGCCTGGCAGGCCTCAGTGTCCTCGTTGTGAAAGCAAGGGTCACACAGCGTTGAGACCCCAGGGGTGGGGCTGGGCTTGGGGTCTGCCGTGGGGTCAGGAGGGTGTCTCCTCGCCCAGGCTCTCGGCCTTGCTCTGCCCCAAGCCCGCGCTGGGCTGGGGGTGAGACCAGCTGGGCACGGAGAGCCGTCGTGGCTGGAGCGCCGCGGACATCCCTCCAAGAAGTTGACTCTGGGCAGAAACGTTGCTGCTTTCACGGGGAAAAACGGTCTCAAACATTGGCTTTTGTTTCTGTAGAAAATGGTGAAAAATCTGAGGGAAACCACAGAATCCTTTGCTTTTATTGAAACCACAAAAATTGATTAAAACTTTATTTTTTTTAAAAGCGCAGTTTTGCTGAGAGCCGGGCTCTCTCCTGTGAAAGGCTTGCTTTCCTCCTCGTGCGAGGCCTCCTGGGAGCCTGATGAAAGGTCCTTCTGTTGGCCAGGCAGCCGGCTGCGCTGGAGGCGCCACGCCGAGGGGCTCCTGTGCCCAAGCAGCCTTGGGGTCTTCCTGTGCTGGCTCCGGGCACCGGTTGGCTCTCTCCAAGCCCGGGGGGCGGGTAGGGGCCCGAGGCGCTGGTGAGCGTGACCTGGGCAGCAGCCGGGGCCGCTCAGGCTGACGGACCTCGATAAGCCCAGCTGGCTGGTCTTCGGAGCTTCGCTCCAGTCCCTGCACATACCGTGCGCGTGGCCGCTGCCCTCCCGGGCCCCCAGCCGTGTCCTGTGTGAACTGGTCCCACACCTGGCGGCTGGTGCAGGCTGTCCCCGGGCAGGAGACCGACGTCTGTCCCAGCGGAATCTGTCTTTCTGTGTGCCCACGGGCACTCAGCCTGCTCAGCCTCACGCGGCACTGGGTTCTCTCAGTGAAGGAAGCTGGAGCCCTGTGCCACGGGGGCAGCGGCTTCCGGCCACCACAGAGGTCCATCCTCCATGCGAGTAGGAGGGGAGGGGCGGGGCATCCCTGGAGACCTCGCTCAGCCCGGAGCCGGCATCGAGGGCCTGCCGTGCCAGGGCCCTGTTCATGGCCAGGGGGCTGGGTCCGTGTGGGCTCCCCCTGCCCCGTCACCATCCACCCACCGCACTCAGGGCAAGAGGACACCCTGTCTCAGGCTGGCCTGCTGTGGCTCCTCCTCCTGGCAGGCGCACTTGCCCTCTGGGCCTTGGTTTCTCCATTGCCAAGTGGGGCAATGGGCGCAACTGCACGTGGAATTGTGGAGGACGGAGCCGCGCGGGGCCTGTGGCGGGGCTGGTGCTGTGGTGTCATGGCCGTCGCTACACCTGCCTTCTCCAAGTGAAGGCTACAGATGCAGGGTGTGGTAGCACACACCTGTAATCCCAGCGACTTGGGAGGCTGAGGCAGGAGGATCGCAGGTTCAAAGCCAGCCTCAGCAACAGCGAGGCCCTAAGCAACTCAGTGAGACCCTGTCTCTATATAAAATACAAAAAAGGGCTGGGGATGTGGCCCAGTGGTGGAGTGCTCCTGAGTTCAATCCCCAGTACCAAAAAAAAAAAAAAAAAAAAAAAAAGAATCACTGGTATCACTCGCAGGTTCGGACAATATTCAGAGTCGCTGAACGGCCTACTCAAAGACCAAGTTCTAACTGGGGAGAACGATATTCCACACACGTTGTGGCTGAATCGATGCACGGCCCACTGGCAGTGCAGCACCAACGCACGGGTGAAACGGGTTGGAAAAGAGCAGTCACACAGTGCCCAGTGCCAGCGGCCCTGCAGGACTTGCTGGTGGTCCCCGCGTCCCGGTGAGACTTCTCTGCTGTCCCGGTCAGCCTGTCGACCTACTGTCCATGACATCCAGGATTCTTTGTTGCCCACCTCAAACTGGGCCACCATTGGTCCTCAAGAGGCCCCTGTGTGGCTCTCTGGACATGTAGAAGGACTGCGATTCCAGACCTCATTCAGGAGACGCCGAGGAGAACAAGCCAGGCCCGGGGTGGGGACACCTTTCCGACCTCCGTGGCTCCCCGTCGTGTGCTTGGGTTTCCGGATGGTCCCTGTAATGTGGGAGCCACCCCCGTCCTGGGCAGGGCATGGGTGTCGTCCTCGGCAGACCTTGTTAAGATGACACCTGGCACAGGCAGGTAGGCTCACAAAACCAGCTGAGGGGGACGTCCCGGCCTGGGCCCAAGAGGGCAGAGTGACCAGCCTGCCCAGTGCCCCAGGCGACTAGTCAGGAGCCCTGGCTTCCTCTCAGAAGGGGCGTGGACTGGCACAGGAGCTGACCAACCTCTCTGCCCACTGCTGGCCTCGGCATCTGCCGACTGCCCTGCCGAAGACCCCACTTTCCTTGTCCCACCCGCCTGGGACCCGGAGGCAGGGGCTGGTGCAGACCTGTCCCCAGTCCCTGGGCAGCACAGCATGCTGGGCACAGCTGCAGCCCGGGGACTGTGTCTGGGCTTCCTGAGCACCTACTGTGTGCGGCCCCAGGGCGAACACGGTGGTGGGAGAGTCTGAATTCCCTCTCAAGGGGCTTTGTCCGGGGGGTGTCAGACACCACACCTGCACCTGTCACCCCAGGCCCAAGCTTCTCCAGCTGTCCCCTGCCACCTGCTTCCGAGGGAGCATGTCCTCTGCTCCCTGCAGGGCACGGCTCCTGGCTCGTCCAGCCCTCAGGGATCCACATGCAGCTGCAGGGCTGAGGGGCTGGGGCTGTCCCTTGCTCGGGGCCCAGGGACTACAGGGAACTGGGCTGTGGCTTCTGCCCCTCGTCTTCCCGGATCCCTGCTGAGCACCACCCATTTCAGAAGGGCCAGGACACCCAGAGGAACCAGCACTGAGGTGAGCAGTGCGCCCCGTGGCGCCGTGTGACGCCGCGTGGCGCCTCCGTGTGACGCCGTGTGACGCCGCCGTGTGACGCCGCGTGGCCGTGGGCGGCTGGCCCCCTCCTCCCCTCCGTGCGGACATCTCTGTGCTCCCAGCCGCCCGGCGTTGCTGCGATTCAGCAGCAAACAGGAAGCTCGTCACCCGGAAGCCCGAGCTCGCGTGCAGAAACACTCGGGACTGGAGGTGGCCACTCCAAACGGAGGCCCAGGGAGCAGCGGGCTCAGGGGCTGGCCTTGGCTGTGAGCTCTGTGGGCGTCTGGGGACGCAGGGGGAGCGGAGGCCTGCCATGTGGCCAGGGCAGGAGGGGCCACGCAGGCCCCTGTGGGCAGTGGGGAGTCTGGGCTGGTGGACGCTGGAGGGAACCCAGGAGGCCCATGGCCGCCCAGCACGCCCAGTGCCTATGCAGGGGCAGAGGGGAGGCCACAGCCCCCACGGTGGGGCTCCACGCTAGCCGCACCCTGCTGGCCGCGTGATGGGGTGGGGCAGCCCCTCTCCTCGGTGCCCCTGCATCAATGACGGGGTGAGGTACTCTGCACGGGCGTGGCGGGGCGTCCTGGGGAGCCCCTCCTTCCACTCGCACAAGAGCAGGTCTGTGGGGCTGGCGGGGGTGCCTCAGGGCTCCTGCCTCAGGGCTCCTGCCTCAGGGTGAGGCCCAGCCAGAGGCCGCCCGCGGGACGGGCTGACCCAGTCTCTGGGGCTCCCTGGGCTGGGACGGCAGCGTCTCGGGGACGGGCTTCTCTTCAGCCTGAAGCAGCCCAGGCCCAGGCAGCAGGCCTGAGTGAAGAGAGCGTGGGGTTCAGGGTGGCCCCTGCCCAGGGAGGGAGTGACCTGGAAGGAGGCCCGGCACTGTCCTCCCTGGCGGCTCCTCCACGCCACGCGGGCCCTGTGGGCGGCTCCTGCAGCCTCCACCCTCCAGAGGCGGCTCCCTCGTGGGCTCGCCGCCCCCCGCCCTGCCCTGGGCCTGCCCACCGCCGGCCTGCTGCCTGCCCTTCCTCCCGGCCCTCACCTGCGGCCATCCCCTGGCCATCCCCTGCCCGAGCGCTCCGCCACCTGCCTGACTCGGGCCCACCCCACTGCCAGCTCCCTGCACCTTGGGGTCTTCTCTGTGGCACCCCCAGAGGCCAGGACCGAGCTGTGGGTACACTTCCACCCGCCTCCCTAGGGGGTGGGCGGCAACCTGAGGGCGAAGGCCAGGCCCCTGGACACGTGGCCTCCCACGGGGCACCACGCTGGGCACAGGGTGCAGCTCAGTGAGTCGTTCCCCACTCACAGGACTGGTGGTGGCTTCCAGGAGCAGGGAGGAGCATGGGACCTTCCTTGTGCCATCCTGAGCTGGCCTAGGGGACGTTCAGCTCCGGCCGGCCCACCAGACCCTCTCACTAAGGCACACTCCCTCGGCGGGCGCCACGCGGGAGCTGTGGGTTCACGTGCCACTGGCGCACGGAGACCAGGGCAAGCAGGTCTGGAGGGCAGGAGGGGCACAGCCCAGGGCAGAGGCAGAAGCCTGAAGACTCGTTGAGGGGCGGGAAGAGGAGAGAGCACTGCCCACCAGGTCCTGCAAGGTCCCTGTCCCTGGTCGAGCCTCTGAGCGTCTCCTGGCTGCCTTGTCACCTCTCTGTGGCTTAAGCCAGTTCCCCTCAGTCCCTGTCTCTGGGACCCAGGGGCTTTGCCAGGCTTGCTCCTAGAGCCAGCCCAGGGCAGGCCAGAGCTGAGCCCGCAGCACCTGGGCACGGCCACGCAGGACGGCATCCTGGAGCCCCCTCCTCCTGAGCCCACGCAGGGGGAGCGAGGCCCCCCCCGGAACACTCGCCCGTGCTCCAGAGAGGGGCTGCAGGCCCCCTCCAGGGCCGGAGCAGCGCCAGGGGCAGGGTCTTGACCCGCAGTGCCCAGGGCGGGGGGCACGGGAGGCTGAGCAGGCCTCCTCCAGGGCCCCTGGGCGGGGGGGACGCCAGGCTGGCCTGTGAGCTTTTGCGGGTGCTGACTTTCCGTCCCGACCCGCGTGGCTGCGCCAGGCCTCCCTCCAGGATGGCACCGGCTCCGCCTCAACAGTCGCACCTTATAAACCACCGCGCGACCTGCCAGGGCCTCTGTGGGGTGATGCTCCGTCCTGGTGAGTAACTTGGCACTGCTTCCTCACACGTTTCAGCCGGCCCTCGGTCTCAGAAGTAATGAAACAACTTACTTAATGGCGTCTTTAACCTGCTGCGCCAGGGCTCTCTTTACAAGCTGTTCCGTGGAGTCCGCGTAAAGCCAGCTCTGCAATGGGGTCAGCGTTTCCGGACAGGTGCGGGTGGGGGAAGGGGTGCCCCGCCTCTGGTCCCGTGCAGAAGGGAGGGCTTCCTGTCACACCGCCCCCCATTTACAAGCAGGGGAGCTGTGCTTGGCCAGCTGCTAGGACCCCCTTCCATCCCCCGTTCCCTCCCAGCTCAGCTCAAGTCCAGACCACAGAGAGGACACGGAGCTGGTCTCCATGACAGGAGAAGGCCCGTCTCTCACACCCCTCCTCTGCCTGCCAGCTCTGCACTCTCCAGACAGCTCCTTCACGGGCCCAGCACCAGCGCCTGCGCTGCCCTGGGCGCCTTCCTTGGGCTAAGGATGGCCTGCAGAGAGAGGCAGGCCCTGCCCACTGATTAGGAAAAGTCGCAGAGAAGGACTCTGATTGGATCATGCCTCCCCACTGGCCAATCAGCTGCGACCATGGGGGTGGAGTCATGGGAACAAGGACCATCCCCATAGAAGTGGGGCTGAGGGAGAAGGGAGAGGCGCGGCTTGTGTTGGGAGGTGGGGCGCACCTGGAGAAGGAGGGTGCTGGTGATGAGGTGGGCGCCACTCTGCCCGAGAGCGTCCTGCCATTTGGCTGAGCTGCTTCAGGTGTGAGTGAGACCCCCGAGTCCATGAGCCCTTCCTCGTGTCCCCCGCGACTCAGTTTGCAGAGCCTTTCTCCCGGTGGGTGCTGTGATAAGGAGCTGTCCTGTGCTACAGCTCAGCAGGTTGGGGTGACCAGCAAGGGGCACCTGACCGTGTGGGTGGCACCATCCTCCCCCTCTTCTGGGTGTGTAGTCAGCCTTCAGAGTCAAAAGCAGGGTGCTGAGGCAGCCTGGTGCTCCCCGTGCCCAGCGGCCCAACACCCGCCGTTGCTCAGGGGACAGGACTGGTTTTGAGCAGGCATGGCGGGGGCAGGGAAAAGGAGGGCATATCAGCAGGGGGCACCAATGCTGCAGGCTCGGAGGAGCGCACCATGGGGGCCTGCTGACCCTGCTGGCCCAGGAAGCACAGGGACAGTGCAGTAGAGGACACCATGGAATGCCCCAGCCAAACTGAGCTATAGGAGGCCCTGCAGCACCAGGGCAGCCTCTCAACACCTGCCCACCCGGAGCCGGGCGCGGTGGCACACGCCTGTAATCCCAGCACTTGGGAGGCTGAGGTGGGAGGATCACGAGTTCAAAGCCAGCCTCAGCCATGGCGAGGGCACTTAGCAACTCAGTGAGACCCTGTCTCTAATAAAATACAAAAAAGGGATGGGGATGTAGCCCAGAGGTCGAGTGCCCCTGAGTTCAATCCCCAGTACCACAAAAAAAAAAAAAAACCTGCCCGCGCGTGCGTGTGTTGCTTATGTGTGTGCATATGTGTGTGTGTGTGTGTGGTGAGAACGGATCAAGTGTAAAATAAAGACGAGCCATCAGGACTTGGATCTGACTCCAACACGCTGTTACAAAATGGTCTGTGATGTTCGGAGGGACTGGGACTCGGGCTCCGACTCTGCTGTCACTGAAAGAAGCCCCAGTACAGCCCCCAGCTCCCTGCTCCTAGGGGCGCAGAACTGCTGCTGCTCTTGGAGGCCACGTGACAGAAGGCGCTGCGTGTCTCCTGCTGGCCTCGCTGTGCACCACGTCTGACGCGGGGGCTCTGACGGTGACGGTGGCCTGGGTTGCTCCTTGGGGACCTGAAGGCTGCTCCTGCTGAAGACACCAACTCCCCTCTCGGGCTGCAGGTGGCCCCAGGTTGGCCTGGGAGGAAGAGGCGTGGCCTCTCTGCCTTCACATTGTGTCTGTCCCCTTTGTCACCTTAACCCTTGGGTCAGATTCTATTTGGTCACTAGTTCTTGTCCAGAACTGTGATCCAGGGCTGGCTCGACCTGGCTGTGCCCAGTCTCCCCGCGCCCACACACCCGAGGCTGAGGACCCCTCCCAGACACCACGGCAGACGCGCCAGAGCAGGGAGGGAGACAGAAGGTGGCACAGTGTTCCTGGAAGGCCTGCGCCACGGGCCCTGGTGGCACTCCGGCTGCCCCCTTGTAGAGCTGTGGTTCTCGGGTGAGGGCCGTGCTGTGCGCTGGGCACAGGCCAGACCAAGCTGGCTGGGCATCTGCTTTCACGCTGGACGGGCACGGGGCGGGGCTGCTGGCCCCGCGGTCCCTCCCGTCCTGGCTGCAGGGCGCCGGGCTTCTTGCCAGGGCAACGCGCTCCGGACCTGCCCCGGGCAGCAGGGGAGCTGAGGACACGCAAAGGCTGCTCGTCTCTCAGTGTCCCCTGTCACCGCGGGCTGAGTCCACATGTCTTCCCCTGACTTTCCAGGGTCGGCCCGAACCATTGGGTCATGCTTCCTTACACCGTGGGCTCACGCTGCGTGCCCAGGGCCACTGCCTGCTTCGGTCACGTGCCCTGCGGCCCTCCTCCTGCAGGGCAGCCTTCCTGGGTACTGGGGCCTGCTCTGTGCTCTGGCCCCTCTGGCCAGCTCCCAGGTGGGTCTGCAGGACAAGCCTTGCCTCAGGAGGGCCCCCACACAGAGGCCTGGGCGTTGGGGCCAGGGTGGCTGTCGGGTGAGCTCCTGGGGTCCAGGGGCTGGCAGGTGAGCTGCCTAGTGCCCTCCAGCCAACGCTGTCCCGCTACAGCAGGAGGTGGCACGTCTCTGCCTGGCCTTGAAAATGCTGCTGAGGCTTTCCTGCTCCCACAGGGACACCTTGGAAGGATTTGGAGCCCAGGAGGCATCAGCTGGTCTCCCTGCCCTCCCCACGGCTGCCACTTAGAGTTCCAGCTGTTCACCACGGAGTCGTGCTCAGCAAACACTGAGCCACGCCCTCAGCCATACCCCAGCCCTATTTTGTATTTTATTTGAGACTGGGTCTCACTGAGTTGCTTAGCACCTCGCTTTTGCTGAGGCTGGCTTGGAACTTGTGATCCTCCTGCCTCAGCCTCCCAAGTGCTGGGATTACAGGCGTGCGCCACCGCGCCCAGTGCAAGTGTCTTTGGGCTTAGGCCTTTATCTACATTTTCTCATCTCTGGAGTCATGAGTAAAACCTTTTGGAGATTTTAGGATTCTTGCACTGTCACCAAAATAAGTACCAGGATGTGTCTGTAAGTGGCGACTACCTCAAGAAGTGCCACCACAGGCCTGTCCAGTGCTAAGGTCCACTCTGAAGTCCCTTCTTCTTCTCCAGTGCCATTTGCAGGAGATCTGGCTGGTCCACAGTCACCCGTTCTGCGCGGTGGGCAGTGAGGCTGTCGAGCCACCGGCTCTGTCTGACCTCGGCTCAGCTTCCCCTCGGCAAGACGGTGGCGTTGCTGGATGGATGGGGCTGTGTTGTCGCCTGAAGCGCTTGGAGCAACGGAGCCGCGGGAAGAACTTCAGAAGCAAACTGGAGACAAACAGCTTTTTATTCTGATAACTTTTCTCTCTGGTTCTAACAACAACTAACACACACCAAACACACACTAAAATGGCGCTGACCCGATCAGCAATCTCGGCCAAGTCACTCGAGATCCCGCAACAAATCCCGTGAGACTACGGGTGGCGACAATGGCCAAATCTCCACGGCTCATAGTCAACTGCAATTCAAGTCAATCCCCAAACAGGGCTCCTACAGGGCTGTCCACCGGGCACGCTGGGTGGGTGCAGAGTTGGGACGCAGATGGTGTCCACAGGGACACGGGAGGTGTGGGACGTCGAGTTAGACAAGGTCGGGAGGAGGGACTATTTAAGGGACGGGAGCTGGGGCCCAGGAGAGGTGCGGGTGAGATGGCCGGGAGGAGCAGGCGCCTCCCCAGGGACGAGGACAGGCAGCGCAGGAAGGACGGCGGTGCCCCGAGCCTCCGGCGTCCTGGAGGGGCTGAGGGGAGGGCGGGCGGGACCTTCCCCTGCGGTGGCTTCAGCGGCGGTCAGCTGTGAATGGCTGGCCAGCACAGCTGGGACCCTCACAGCAGGCATGGAGAGGTGGGGAAAACGCTTTCCTGCAGGAGAAGGACCTTTCCCAGTTCCATCAGCCTGACGGGGGCGGAGCGAGGCTCTAAGGTCACCCGCCTCTGGGTTTCTCAGGAAGCCGCGAGTGGGCGAGTGCGTGTGCTTGACAGTAGCCCCAGGAGGGCAAGGGCACGTGCTGCCTGCTCGGTGGCATCGAGCCCAGCGTAATAGCCATCCTGAGGGCTTCGGGGCTGCAGGGGGCTGCCTGGGCTGCAGGGGGCTGCTGGGCTGCAGGGGGCTGCAGGGGGCTGCCTGGGCTGCAGGGGGCTGCCTGGGCTGCAGGGGGCTGCAGGGGGCTGCCTGGGCTGCAGGGGGCTGCAGGGGGCTGCAGGGGGCTGCCTGGGCTGCAGGGGGCTGCCTGGGGTGCAGGGGGCTGCTCGGGGCTGCGGGGCTGCGGGGCTGCGGGGAGCTGTCCGTGGCGGGGGTGGGAGGGTGCTGGTGGCAGGCGCTGGGCCAGGTGCTCCTCAGGGAGGGGCTGTGCTGGCTGGTGCCCGGGGACAGCCATGGGTCCCCAGTTCTTTTGAAAACGTGGGATGCTTTGGGCAGAATGAGGTCCCAGCCAGGATGCCGGGATGCTGGTGGCAGCCCAGTGAAGGGTGGGGGTCTGGGAGTGAGAGTGGACACTTGTGGTCGCCTCTTGGGATGTCCTAGGGGCTCTGAGGCCCAGCCGAGCTGGGCTCGCATGCTCAGCCTGGCGTCGCACAGAAGTCCCTTCAGGTCTGGGAGTCTGCACGATGTGTGGTAGTGGCCATCACAGCCTTGGTGACCATAGGGGACGTGTGTCAGGCACCACTTTGGCCAGCTGTGTCACAAGCTGTCCCAAGGCGGGCACTTAAAACAACAGCCTTTTGTGGTATTTCAAGATGGGGCTCAGGGTGGGGCCGCTCCAGGGGCTCCCTGGGGCCAGGCCAGCTGTGTGGCTCCGGGCCTGGCCTCTCTCCCATGGCCTCCCTTGTCATGGGCCACACGGTTGTTCTCACCAACAAGGCGGCCTGGACTCCCTGCAGCAGTGGCTCCTGGAGAGAGCAGCCCAGGCCAGCGTGTCCTCCTGAGCCCTGGGCTCCGAGCGCTCGAGTGCCGCAACCACAGTGTGTGTGTAGACGTGTTTATGTGTGGTGGTGTGTAGTAGGTGTGTGAGTGTGTGTAGGTGTGTGGGTGTGTGTAGATGTATAGGTATGTGTAGGTGTGTGGGTGTATATAGGTGTGTGGGTGTGTGTGGGTGTGTGTAGGTATGTGTGTATGTATATGTAGGTGTGTGTGTGTGTGTGTAGGTGTGTGGTGTGTGTGGGTGTGTGTAGGTGTATGTGTATGTGTGTATGTATATGTAGGTGTGTGGGTGTGTGTAGATGTGTGTAGGTGTGTATAGGTGTGTGTAGGTATGTGTGTGTGTATATGTAGGTGTGTGGGTGTGTGTGTAGGTGTGTGTGGGTGTGTGTAGATGTGTGTAGATGTGTATAGGTGTGTGTAGGTATGTGTGTGTGTATATGTAGGTGTGTGGGTGTGTGTGGGTGTGTGTGGGTGTGTGTAGATGTGTGTAGGGTGTGTGTGGGTGTGTGTAGGTTTGTGTGTATGTATATGTAGGTGTGTGGGTGTGTGTAGGTGTGTGTAGATGTGTGTAGATGTGTGTGGGTGTGTGTGGGTGTGTGTAGGTATGTGTGTATGTATGTGTAGGTGTGTGGATGTGTGTAGGTGTGTGTAGGTGTGTGCGTGTGTGTTGCTGCCTGAAGCGATGTCTGCTTGGAGCAACAAAGCCGCGGGAATAAGCCCAGAGGCCTCGGGCTCCCTGCTCCTTACCTGCCACACCCACGCCCTGTGATGGCCTTGAACGAGGCCGGCTGGGAGGCCTGGCACAGCGGGTCCTGAGCAAGGGCTGGCCCTGGAGCTGTGGTGGCTGGTGCTCTCTATAGCTGAGGGTCCCCTCAGGGGCCTGGCCCTGTCCCCATGGGTGCTGCTGTTGTTTCAGGATGGGGTTCACACGTTGGGAGAAGAAGCCCAGGCCAGCAGAGACCCAGTGGGGCCCAGCTTCCATTAGGAACAGCTCCGGGTGTCCAGTACCAAAGTCCACGTTTCCCACTTGGTTTTCTGCTGGCCGAGGTACCTGGCACCTCATGCTGCAAACCAAGAGGACAGGATGGCAGCCACACAGGGGGCCCTGTCAGGGCCTGGTCCCTCCCGCTCTGTCCATGGCCCCGCCCTGCAGGGGCTTCCTGAGAGGCTCGCAGGGCCCTCGGCCTGCTCCGTGCACATTCCAGGGAGTTTTGCCGGCGAGGCCCTTTCTCTGAGCCCAAGTTCAACAAACACAGACAGACCACCGCAATCCTGCCTCGGTGTGGGGCTGGCACTGCTGGCCCTGGCGCTGGGGACGCAGATCTCTGTGGCTGGGCAGCAGACGTGTGGGCCTCCCGAGCCGTGCCAGCTCTGGGAGCAGGAAGGGGCCTGCTGGAGGCTGCAGGCCTGGACCCAGGGAGCGGGGAGCTGGGCCGCTGGTGGGGAGCTGTGGCCTCTGCAGAAGGGGCCCTGCACCCGCCTTGCTGGGGTGAAGCTGTCAGGGAGCTCATCAGAATGTCCACGTGCTCGGTGATTCCCATGGCCGTGGCCCAAAAGCAACCTCCAGGCAGATGGGAGAGTCGCCCTTTTGTATGACATGAAAAATTCCTTGAAGACTGCTCATCTGTGTGTCCTGTTTGGGAAGTAGGAGACCCGAGAAAATACAACCGTCTGTCCCATCAGGCCCTCAGACCCGCAGTTGAGAAGGCTGGAATTTGGAACTTCCTTGCAGAGTTCACAAGAATCAAACCTGTTTGGCGACCATTTCCTCTCTGGAATGGCTAATGCCTTTCCAAAAGCTCCCACATTTTGGACTTTTTTTTGGGGGGAGGGGGGTACCAGGGATTGAACTCAGGGGCACCAACTATTGGGCCACATCCCCAGCCCTATTTTGTATTTTATTTAGAGACAGGGTCTCACTGAGTTGCTTAGTGCCTCGCTGTTGCTGAGGCTGACTTTGAACTTGTGATCCTCCTGCTTCAGCTTCCCGAGCTGCTGGGATTACAGGCGTGCGCCACCAGGCCCGGACTGGACTTTTTTTTTTTTTGTTTTTTGGTGGTACCGGGGATTGAACTCAGGGGCACTTGACCACTGGGCCACATCCCCAGCCCTTTCTTTGTATTTTATTTAGAGACAGGGTCTCACTGAGTTGCTAAGTGCCTTGCTAAGTGCCTCGCCATTGCTGAGGCTGGTTTGAACTCGCGATCCTCCTGCCTCAGCCTCCCAAAGTGCTGGGATTACAGGCGGTGTGCCACCGCGCCTGGCTTTTTTTTTTTTTTTTTTTTTTTTTTTTTTTAAGAAAATAGCCTGACGTTTTCAGGAGGGTGTTCTAGGTCACTCTTTCCTGGAGAGTGTCATCACCGCTCAGCCCGAGCCCCTTCACCCTTGACCACGGCAGATGTGCAGGTGGATCTCAGAGCTGCTGCCCACTGGTCTTGGCCTCACAATCCTTCTTAACCCAGTTCTCGCCAGTGGAAACCTTGTCACCATTGCTGGGCTCCACCATGGCCACGTTCCTTATGGGGTGCGTGGACACGGGGACATCACCATCTCCTCCAGTGATAGCACCATGTGTGAAGCGCTCACTGTCACATACAGCCTCGGTCCATGTCCGTCTCTCAGTGGGTGAACAGCTCTGGGACCACAGACTGGGTCTCCTCACCTTCTTGTCCATGATCCTGTCCCTTGAGGACATTCTCTGGACCTCATTTCAGTCATCTTGTGATGATGCCAAAGGTAATAAAGTTTTTGGTTTTAAATGATATTTCATTGGCTTTATTTTATGATGGAACAACTGTCCAAAGGCGTTGAATTTGATGTTTCGTTAAAACAGCGGCGTCTAACTGGTCTCAACGCAGGTCTGCGTGTCATGCCCAGCTGTTGCTGGGCTCCACCATGGCCAGGTCCTAGGTCTGCTGCAGCAGGACGTGTGCTCTGGCCGGCTCCCCTTCCAGGCCCAGGCAGCCCATTTCAGAATAGAACATCATAACCAGCCTCTGTGGGTGGACCGTCCCCTCCTGGGCTCCAGCATGGGGCCTATCAGTCACAAAGTCTGCCCAGAGGAGGTTAGTGAAGGGCGAAAATCACACTGGGGCTGGCTGTGTAGCCAAGGGATTTATTCACCGACCTTTATGGCTGGTTAAGTGTAGAAAAGGAATGGGAGAGGGATGTCAGGGAGAGGGAAGTGTGCAAGCTCAATAAGTGTGCAAGATCAGGAACGGAAGGTGGGAGTCTGGTCGCGCCGGCTGCGGTCTCTGGAGCTATCGGCTAGGGCAGCTGCCGTCGGGCTGGAGACGGCGGGTAAGTGTGCAGCGGCTGCCTCTTCTCCGTCTCTGTCATCTCTCTTCTCGTTGCCTCTCTGGCTCGTCGCTCTCTGGCTCTCGCTTCGCTCTCTGTCGTGTTGCTCTCTTCGGTGTCTGGCTTGCTGGCTGGCTCTCGGCTCCTCTGTCTGGCTCTCTAACTTCGAATGGACGGGAGTTTACATAAGGCTTACTGGTGGGGGGGGTACCAGAGTGAACTTTAAGCCTATTGGCTCCTGCTTGTGGTGTGAGGGCAGGCTTCAAGCCTATTGGCTCCTGCCCGGGGATGATGAAACATCCTGCCCAGAGAGCAGAGCATACTTCTGACCCTCTGTCTGTGGAACAGTGTGAACTTTTGATGACCTGAAAGCCTATTGGCTCCTGCCCAAGGGGTGAGGGCAGCCTTGAAGCCTATTGGCTCCTGCCTGGGGATGATGAAAACCTCCTGCCCAGAGAGCAGAGCAACCTTTAGCCCTCTGCCTGTGGAACAGGGTGAACTTTTGACCCTTTACTGTGGAACAGGGTGAACTTTTGGCGACCTTTAAGCCTATTGGTTCCTGCCAATCTATCAGTTAGGATGCGGCTGAGAACCACAGAAGTCTCCGTCGCACCCTGAGCTTCCTGTTGTGGGCTTAAGGAGTGCGGGGATGTTGGGTGCCGTTTCCCTGTCTCTGAGGGTCACAGGGAGACTGAGAGGGAGCGTACTGTGCAGCCGTGTTCCCGGTGGCCTGAGGGGGGCTCACTTCCAGCCCCTGATGCTCACGGGCAAGCTGCGGACGGCGGCCCCCGCCCGTCAGGTACCCGAAGTGCCGTCCCTGGCATCCGCCAGGCTTTGCAGAGAAAGGGCGGAGTAGTGGGCGGGGCTGGGGCAGGGGCCCCGGGCTCCTGCAGTGGCCGAGGACTCAGCCACAGGGCGTGGAGCCGTGGCCGTGGCGGGATGGTCCTGGAGGGCAGGACACTGCAGCCTGGCCGTCTGCACTGGCGTTGTCTGTGAACTTGACGGCCTGGGCTGGGGCGGCTGTGAGGAGGGTCAGCCTGTGGGGCTGGAGCCACGCTCTGCTCCGGCCTGCGTGGGCTGAGCTCAGCCTCCGCTCCCTGCAGCGGGCGAGGCACGAGCCACCGGCTGCCTGGAGGGCCACGGGCTGGGCGCGTGCCCAGTGGTGAGGGCTTGAAGAGCAGAGCCGTCGGGCCGCCTAGCCGTCCATGCCCGTGTGCCCACCGGGGCGGGGCCTGAGCTCCTGGCAGTTTTAACAAAGCCAGTGGGCAGGCCAGGTGGGGCTCTGGGGAGCAGGCTTTTCTGGAACTGTGGGCCTGGGTGGAGAGAAGGCGCCTGCCGGGGGTGTGGCTGGGGCCGAGAAGAGGGGGAGGAAGAGGAGGAGGCTCGAAGGGACGAGGAGCGCAGCAGTTGACGATCGCACAGCAGTTTCTGGGAGCACTTTTCTTGTGTTACCTCGGAGCAGTGAGAGTGAGGTGTGACTCCAGGGACCAGCTCCCAGACTCTTGCCTTCCTCTTCTTTGTTTTCTCATGGACACTGTCCAAACTGCATTTGTTGTGACTCAGCTGAGGTTGGAGGGTGGGGCCACTGTGTGTGGTTGCTCAGGTTGTGTACTGCACAACCCCAAGGGCTCCATTCACCTCACAGATTTCACAGACGTGGCGCTGATTTGACGCCTTCCTGGAAGATGGTGGTGATGTAAACTTTCTCATGAAATGCACATATGGCCACTTCTTGATAGATTGAAGATATGACGTCTTTTCCTAGTTCACACCAAAGGTTCATCTGGGCCTTTAGTAGCGCGCTTATTGGATGAAGTCACCACTTGCTCCGTTCGGAGGAGGGAGCCATGCCCTACTGAGGAAACGGAGACCGCGGTATCACCTCCGTGTCTGGGAGAAAAGACCCTCCAGCCAAGGAGACCTTGCCCGCAGAGGCTTCTGCGTGATGGTTAGGAGCAGGGCCCGCCGGCTGGCCTGGGGTCCAGGTTGGGCTCTGCCACCTGCTGGCTGTGCGTCTCTGGGCAACCTAGCTTACCCTCCCTGTGCCTACGTGTCCACGCCTGTAAAGTATCAAGAGCGACAGCGGCCATTCCCCAGGGCTGAGTCCCGACTGGTCCGGGCAGTGCGAGAAGCTCTCACTGAAGCCTGGCCGCAGGGGCGTCAGCTGGCTGAGGGCAGCCCAAGGCTCCCGCCCACGGGCGCTTTGGGAGACACAGCCGACCCGGGGCTCTCTAGGCCGACTGTCACCAGCTGCCTCTGAGCCTTCTGCCTCCCTGCCCTTCGCGGAGGAGGGGTCCACTGGGCAGCTCTGAGGAGGAGCCCTCCACGGGGCCTGCATGGGTGTCTGGGGGGCTGGCGCAGCTCCTCCGTCTAACGCACCCACAGCACGGCTCTGGTCTTAGCTTCTGCTGTGATTGTGTGGATGGAATTTCATAAAGGGTCTCTGTGTTCTGCCCCATGGCTACGTCTGCGATATTTAAAAATAGACGTGTAGGGGATAGCACGGCCCAGGCTGCGGCCCCCTCCAAAGGCATCTGAATGGAACAAGTCCATGCATCGGGCCTCGGCTGCGTTTGTCTTGTATTTTTTTTTAATATCCAAAGACGTGTAGGAGCAGGCTATTGAGCAGGAAGCAGGCCAAACCAGGGCCCTGAGCCGTGGGGCAGCATGAGTGCTGGCACGGCCTGCGGAATTCTATCCTGACGGAGACAAGCTCAGTTCCCACCTGCAAAAACAGCTTTCTGCAGCAGACAGGCAGCCGGCGCCCTCGCCCCGCCCCCGCCCAGCTCCGACCCCTCCACCAGGTGGGTGCCCTCAAGGAGCCTTATGTAACGGACCCCTCGGAAAACAGTTAATATGTTTGTTTGTGTTTTTAAATGTAAAAAGTGTTTGCCCTGCTATTTCCTCCAGTCTATGATGAAATGAACCGTGTGCGATCAAACTTGACATCTCTGGGTGCTGAACAGCCTGGGACCTGCAAAGTCTTCACAAACACTGTGAAACCCAGGAGTGAGGGCCCGTGAGCCCAGGGTGGTGACAGGATGTCAGAGAGGGAGGTGAAGACTCCGTGCAGAACTCAGTGTGACTAGCAGGGTGCAGCGTGGGACAGCCCTGCTTCAAACCCATGTGGGACATGGGGCAGGGCTCATCACCTCTCTGAGCCTCAGATCCTTATCTATAAGATGGGAACAATGACTTCACCAATGCTTCTGAGGGTTTTCATGAGAATTGAATGAGGGAATGCAGGTCCAGTGTATACGACTCAATGTGCATGATCCGCACTCAGGACACTTGCTATGATTTCTAGAAATAATGATGATGGTGACGGTGATGATAGTGGTGATTATGATGGTGATTGATGATGATGGTGAGGATTATGGTGATGGTGGTGGTGGTGATGATGGTGATCATGGTGGTGATGATGATGATAGTGATGGAGATGGTGATGGTGGTGATAAGTCTTTCTCTGTGGTGTGGAGACTTTGAATAGATTATTGCTGTCTAGAATAATTTGAAGGAACTCACAGTGTTCCCTAATAATCATTGAAATTCCACCACCGGTGATTCATTCATGTAGACTCAGTCCCATATCCTCCTCAGTGTCCCCAAATTTATCAACTTTTCTTCTATAACTTGCATCTTTACCTCTTATTAAAAAATCCTTATCAAAATTGTAAGCTAATTTCCAATGATTTCTTCTAAATGTTTTAATACTTTCTTCTCATATTTTGCTGTTTGGTATATTTGGAGTTTATTTTTGTCTATGAGTTGAGGTAAGGATTTAATTTTTGTTACTTTGTAATGGAATTCCTACATTGCCACATATTGAGGCAGTCTTTTAGTTCTATTTTTGTTGGTCTGAATGATTTCCAGAGTATTAGATCTCTTTCCAGCCTCTGGAAAATCAATCTGACAGCAAGGGAGGTAGGAATCTATTGTTTACTATGTGAAGGGAATCTTTTCACAGGTCTGTATTATTCAAGTCAGTTGAATAGTAATTTATCGATCTATCCATCTACCCATCCATCAATTCATCCATCCATCCATCTTCCACAGATTCATTATCCATCCACCCATTCACCATGCCACCACCCACCTACCCACCCATCCATCTATCTATCCACTCATCCATCCACCCATTTATCCACCCATCCATCCATCCATCCATCCATCCATCCATCCATCCATCCATTTATCCATCCATCATTCATCCATCCTTCCATCCATCCATCCACCAATCCACCAATCCATCCATCCATCCATTCATCCATCCTTCCATCCATCATCCACCAATCCACCAATCCACCAATCCATCCATCCATCCATTCATCCATCCATCCACCAATCCACCAATCCACCCATCCACCCACCCATCCACCCACCCATCCACCCACCAATCCACCAATCCACCCATCCACCCACCAATCCACCAATCCACCCATCCACCCACCCATCCACCCACCCATCCACCCACCCATTCATCCATCCATCCACCAATCCTCCAATCCATCCATCCACCTATTCATCCATCCATCCACCAATCCACCAATCCACCCATCCACCCACCCATCCACCCACCCATCCACCCACCCATCCATCCACCCATCCACCAATCCACCCATCCACCCACCCATCCATCCACCCATCCACCCACCCATCCACCCACCACCCACCCATCCACCCACCCATTCATCCACCCATTCAAGCTGTTTTTAAATCAGTATGTTCCTTTAATCTGGACAGTCATGTTCTTGTTTAATTTTAGAAAAATTTTAGGCATATTTAAGTTAAAAGTAGTTCTCTCTCATTCTTTCTTTTATTCTTTTCTAAGAAACGTTTTTTTAAAAAATATTTATTTATTTGCTTTAGTTGTACACAATGCGTTTATTTGTACGTGGTGCTGAGGATCGAACCCGGGGCGCGCACGTGCTAGGCGAGCGCTCTACCACTGAGCCACAACCCCAGCCCCTAAGAAACGTTTTTATTTGTGCAGTATAGTTATACATAATAGTGGGGTTCACTTTGACATATTCATAAATGCATATAATAGTGTGTTCCATTTCAATCCCCAGTACTATCTTCCTCCATCCCCCCTTCCTTCTATGTATTCATTTCTTTTTTTATAGTTATATAAAAAAAGTGAAATGCATTGTGATATATTCAAACATACACATAGCAAAATTTGGTCAACTTCACTCCCTGAGTCTCCCCCCTCACCCCCTCATTCTACTGTTCTCCCTTCTATTTTTGAGAGTTCCCTTTTTTATTCCTTTTTTCCCTTTAGATTCTGCATATGAGAGAAAAACTTTGACCCTTGGCTTAACGAGCCTGGCTTATTTCACTTATAAATAAATTATTTTATTCTTTAGGAATATTATTAAATAGTCATTAGATCTTTTTGTCTTATTTTCCAGGCCTCTTAGCTTCCTTGTGTTTTCTACTTCTGTCTTTCTGTGCTGCGTTCTATGCAATCCGTTAGCTTTATTTTCTCATTCACTAATTCTCTCTTTTGTTGGGTCTAATCTTCTAGGCCAACAGGACAGGGATGGCCACATGTGGGATAGCAATGTGATGCATAAATGCAACTATTTCAGTGCAAAAAGAACTTGGGACCAGACATGACTAGGGACCAGAAAGGACGTCGTGTCCACTTCCCAGAATCCTGGAGTGATAAGCTCAGACGCGGTGTGGGAACAGAGCCAGCTTCATCTGTGCTAGTATCTGGGTCTCCCTGGTGTTTTTTCAGAATTGTATGATGTTTCATTTAATATACAGAAGTTTATTTTTCATTCATAACTCTGGGATTTTCATGGGAACTTTAAAAGAATAACGGTCTAGAACACTTCTGCGTTTGAGTGGTGGGTTTTCCTTGGAAAGCAGCTTGACAGAGCTCCTGCCTTGGATCAGACTGTGGAGCATCTACTTGGAGATGTTTTGCGGCCAAAGATCCCTGCTGAGTTCTTGTTTGTGCAGTCGGACTTCAGTAAGTGCCCCAGCACGGAGAGGCGGGGACTGGCACCCACAGCTGCGCAGTGGGACTCATCTGAGAAGCTTCACTCCTCAGCCTCAGTTTTCTCGCCTGCAGGTGGGAGAGGAAGTGAGCTCTGTCTACCTTCCAGGAATACGCCGCAGGCCATGTGACGACACAGAGGTGAATGTGATTGCCAAACGTCCAGTGCTTGGGTTGCTTCTGAGTCACGTGCAGGCAATCCTAGGGGGGAGCTTCTCTCCAGGAGGTGCTGGGGTTTGGTGCTGGCTGTCAATCCCGATGGCCATGGAGGGAGCTTTGATCCATGGAGGTGAAGCTCCTCCAAGCTTTATGTGCACAGTGGCAGGTTGGCTATGTGACAGCTGTCATGGCCCTTGTTCTCTTTCATGGGGACTGCTGGGCTTATGTGGAGATGGTGTGTGAAATCTCAAAATGACGTCCTGTTGAAGCTATGGAACGCTGTCCTACATGCTGTGGAGTTACCCTTCATTTCCACGTCGAGCAGCGATGGCCACATCCACCACTGGCTGATGCCCTTGACGAGCTCCCGCAGAGGGGTTACCTGGAGCCTGTTTACCAGCCAGGAGCTCAGCGCTTGGCTGTGTCCGTGTGAAGGATTTCTCATGGCCAGTGTGGAGGGGGCAGCGATGGAGGAGATGAACTCTGTCACACCCTGGAGTCCACGGTTCACCTAAAGGAAGGCTGGGTTAGATGTGGTTTTGCCTCCAGCCAGTCAACTAATCAGCTGCAACTAATGGACAGCCAGCCACCCCCAGTAACAACCAAGAGGCAATAGTCAACCAACCAGCTAACCAGTCAACCAGCCAACTAGCCAACTAGCCAGCCAACCAACCAGCCAACCAGCCAACCAACTAGTCAACCAGCCAACCAATCAGCCAACCAGCCAATCAGCCAGCCAACAAGCTAACCAACCAACCAGCCAACCAGCCAGCATCCAGCCAACCAACCAACCAGCCAGCCAACAGCCAGCCAACCAACCAACCAACCAACCAACCAGCCAACCAACCAGCCAACCAACCAGCCATCCAGCCAACCAACTAGCCAACCAGCCAACCAACCAACCAACCAACCAACCAGCCAACCAACAAGCCAGCCAGCTAACCAACTAGCCAACCAGCCAACCAACCAACCAACCAACCAACCAGCCAGTCAACTAACCAGCCAACCAGCCAACCAACCAACCAACCAGCCAACCAGCCAACCAACCAGCCAGCCAACCAGCCAACCAGCCAGCCAACCAGCCAACCAGCCAACCAACCAACCAACCAGCCAACCAACCAGCCAGCCAACCAGCCAACCAGCCAACCAGACAGACAGCAGTCAACTAGCCAACCAACCAGCTAACTAGCCAACCAGACAGCCAGTCAACTAGCCAACCAACCAGCTAACCAACCAGCCAGTCAACCAACCAACCAACCAGCCAACCAACCAACCAACCAGCCAACCAGCCAACCAACCAGCCAGCCAGCCAGCCAACCAGCCAACCAGACAGCCAGTCAACTAGCCAACCAACCAGCTAACCAACCAGCCAACCAGCCAACCAACCAACCAGCCAACCAACCAGTCAACCAACCAGCCAGCCAGCTAGCCAACCAGCCAACCAACCAACCAGCCAGCCAGCCAACCAGCCAACCAACCAGTCAATCAGCCAACCAACCAGTCAATCAGCCAACCAACCAACCAGCCAACCAACCAGTCAACCAACCAGTCAACCAACCAGCCAGCCAGCCAACCAACCAACCAACCAACCAACCAACCAACCAACCAGCCAACCAGCCAACCCACCAATCAGCCAACCAACTAGCCAACCAGCCAACCAGCCAACCCACCAATCAGCCAACCAACTAGCCAACCAGCCAACCAGCCAACCCACCAATCAGCCAACCAACCAGCCAACCAGCTAGTGCACAACCGGTCGCCAGCCAGCAGCATGGCGGGCCTCTCCTGGTCCTCTCAGCCCCACGTGTGGGAACGTGTCCCTGTGCTCAGGGCCCCTCTGCTCTGCGGGAAAGTGGACGGCCATCCTGCTCATGGTCCTGCATTCCAAGGCACCCAGCCGCGTGGTGACCTCTGCAGGTAGGAGTTCCGTGTCCCCAGTGCCCAGCACAGGCGGCAGGCTGGTGGCTGGGGTAGGTGGCTCAGCGCGCACCTCGCCCACGCCCTCCCTCCGACACGCTCGCTCACAGAGACGTCGCGGCCCTTCTCCTCCCTCCCAGAAGCACACGGCGAGGCCGGTGGAACACTTCATCAGGAGGGCGTGGGCTCGCCACGTGGGGGCTCTGTGCCCAGCAGGTGAGGTCCCGCTGGGTCGGGAGACCCCCACCTGCGGCCAGTCAGAGAGCATCCCGGGGCGGCCTCCCCTGGGCTCTGCTGCCACGCGGCTGCTCCCCGGATGGGGTCAGGGGCCTGAGCCCAGCGGAGCCACTAACACCTTGGGTGGCCTTGGCTAGCCTCAGCCACTGCACCCTCGTTTTATGGACGAGGCCACCGAGGCCTCGAGCCCTGAGCGCGCCCCTCCCGGAAGCCCCTTCCCGCGCTGCGTTCCCAGCCCCTGGCCCCTCGTTAACACGGCATTTTTCATTTTCCAATAACCCGCATTCCAGCTTCCTCTGGGGAGCCGCGACCCCTCTGGCAGGGAGCGGCCGTGTGAGATTCTCTGCAGCGCCCGGGGAGCTCGCCCTTCTCCCCGCGAGGGCGCAAGGCCAGGCGCGGCCCCACCAGGCACCAGGCCGCAGCGGGCGCGGGGCGTTCACGAGGGGCTAGCCGGGAACGCCTCCCCGGCCTGCGCCTGTTACGGGCCCCTCGGTTCACAGTCTGCTCGGAAATTGGGTAAGTGTTTTCTTACCCAAACTTGAGCAACCGCTGTGGGAGACGTGTGGTGGGAAAGTCTTGGCGCGGGAAGCGGACCACACAGTGATCGCGTGAAACCCAACGCCCCGCGCTCGGTCTGCGGGGGCTCCGGAGCGGAGGACGGGCCTGGGGGCTCAGTGGCTTTCTGTGCACTCCTAGGGCTCTTATTAGTTGCCTGAGGGCTGGACGGTGCCGCGGCGCTGTCAGCCTCAGCCTGAGGTCTGGTGTCCCAGCTGTCCAACAGCCCAGAGAGGTCGGGCCGGCCGCGTGCCACTGTGGCGTGCCTCCTGTGGGAGCAGGGGCAGCGGGGACCCCAGCCGGGCCTGGTTGTGCCGGCCACGTCCTGGGAGGGGGCTTGGCTCCCAGCGCAGCCCGTGTTCAATCAGCTTTTTCACCCGCACAGGCCAAGGGGAAGCTGTAAAGTCAGAGCGGCGCTGGCGTCTGTTCCGGCGCAGAACAGAGCCGACATTGTCCCCGCTGCCAGCCCTGCGCGGCCTCCTCGCTGGCCACACGGATGGTTCTAATCAGCCGCGGCCCTCCCCGGAGTGCTCAGATGTTTCCTCGCCGCATTCCTGGGCCAGCTACCCCGCTGCCGCCGAGAGCCTCCACCCACCCTGCCCTGAGAACAGAGGGGCGGCTGGTGTGAGCTGGCTGTGCACGGCGGGCTCCGCACACCCAGGAGGACCTCAGCCCCGTGATCTGGGAGGCCCTACCGCGCAGAAGCCGCGGCCCCAGTGTCCACCTGGAGACCTGGGGACCTCGTGTAGCATGGTTCAGGCCCGCAAGGAGCATCTCACCTCTGGGGCCTGCCACGCCTGCCTCCCACCCCGTCCCTAGGGGCTCAGGTCCCTCCATCGGAGCCTCATCTGGGGCTGTGTCACTCACGCTGCAGAGGACACAGGGCCTCTGTGGACACAGGGAGCCCCGGGGCTCTGCATGAGCTCTGAGGGCTCCCTGCCCCACCTCCAGGGGCAGATCAGCCAGGGAGGGACGCAAGTGCCCTGTGGCCAGGGCTCGTCCACACGCAGCTGTGTGACTCGAAGGGTCAGAGCGTGGAGTCCTAAGTTGGAGGACAGGCCCCCGACGTGGGCAAACAGGTGTGCGCACAAGAACTGCCGTCTGTGGCGACACCTTCTAGACCCAAGGCCCGAGACCCATCGAGAAGTAGAAGTGACCCTAGGAAACCCTTCTGGACTTGTGCTGGGACACGAAGTCCACTGCTGGCTGAAGGCCGAGGGCTGGCAGGCAGGTGGAAGGGCTTGGTGTCATGGATGTCCCCGTGGGAAGGAGAGGTGGCCGCCGAGGGCTTGCAGCTGCCGCTGGAGGGACCCGAGGGCCTGCTCTCCCAGTGCTTTCTTCCCTCCACCTTCCCGCCTTCGACCCCCTCCCCCTCCCCTCCCTCCTTCCCTCCCTCCCTCCTTCCCTCCCTCCCTCCCTCCTTCCCTCCCTCCCTCCTCCTTCCCTCCCTCCCTCCTCCATTCCTCCCTCCCTCCTTCCTCCCTCCCTTCCTTCCCTTCCTTCCCTTCCTCTCCTCCCTTCCTTCCATTCCTCCCTCCTTCCCTCCTTATCCCCTTCCTCCCTTCCCTCCCTCCCTCCTTATCACCCTTCCTCCCTTCCTTCCTTCTATTCCTCCCTCCCTCCTTCTCTTTCCATTCCTCCCTCCCTCCTTCCCTCCCTCCCTCCTTCCCTTCCCTTTCTCCCTCCCTTTTTCCCTCCCACCCCTCCCTCCTTCCATCCCTCCCTCCCTCCCTATCCCCCTCCCTCCCTCCTTCCCTATCCCCCTCCCTCCCTCCTTCCCTATCCCCCCCCTCCCTCCCTCCTTCCCTATCCCCCTCCCTCCCTCCCTCCCTATCCCCCTCCCTCCCTCCCTCCTTCCATCCCTCCCTCCCTCCCTATCCCCCTCCCTCCCTAATCCCCCCCCTCCCTCCCTATCCCCCTCCCTCCCTCCCTCCCTCCTTTCCCACCATCAGCTCTGGCCCTGACTCCCAGGACTCCAGGGGTCAGGTGGAGGCCCAGTAAGGCTCCCAACACCTAAGCTTGGGGTCGTGTGACCCGGGGGGAGAGAGGGCAAAACTCTCTTTAGCATCTGCTACAGGTTGGGCTCTCTGGAGGCAGATCCAGGGGCAGAGTTTGGGTCCCCACTCTTCTTCTTGTTGTTGTTTTTTTTTTAATATTTATTTATTTGTACACAATGCCTTTATTTTTACGTGGTACTGAGGATCGAACCCGGGCCGCACATGTGCTAGGTGAGTGCTCCACCGCTGAGCCACAACTCCAGCCCCTCTTCTTGTTTTTGTTTTGGATTAATGTCTGCAAAAGAGAGGCTGAGGATCCAGGCCTGGGCAGAGGGGCGACAAGCTGCCCGTGGCCGTGTGGTCTGACAAAGCAGACCCCAGAGCCAGGAAGGCCTCTCCAGGCACCTCTGCTGAAACGCGTGGGCCCTTGCACCACTGTCGTTGGCACCCGATGTGGCTGCCCAGGCTGCCATGGCTTCTTGGCAGCTGGTATAGACCCCCAAAGTGGGTGGCTGGCCTGCTGACCACGCTCCTGTAGCCGAGGGCCTGGGGAGTCTCCACGTCTGAATGCAACTTCACTCGAGACCACTGGCTCCCAAACTGTGCCCTGGGCCCGAGAGTCCTCTGCGGTGATTGAGAGGGCCCAAGAATTGCTTCAACATTGCAAACGTTGTCTTTCTAATGCAGTTGCTGAAAGGCGGCCTTTTGGGGCCTGAGTGTGTGCTAACATGGTGGCTGCCCGGTGGAGGCTGGGTCCTGTGTGACGATGTCCAGTTGTGGATTTGGGCGAGTCACTTGATCCCAGCTTCTTAAAACAGGCCCTTTGGTGCCACAAGAGAGAAGCTGGGATTACATGAGATGTGCGCACAGGAGCTTGGCGTGGCCTGGACACGTGTGTCCTTCATGGCCATTATCGGTCACTCCGTGGTTGGGAGCTGGAACCGCACTCCCCGGGTGTCCACGCCGCCGCTCCAGGTCGCCCTGGGCTGCGCCTCAGTTTCCTGAATCGCACACACAGCTCTTGCCCTCCAGCACACAGGCGTCCCTCACGCGCTCACGGCTCCGGTGACCTGGTGAGCCTGAGCGTTCGGGGATGGCTTCTGTTCTCCCCCAGAAGGAAGAAGCCCCGTGACATCAGCTGGGAAGAATGAGCTCCACCCAGGGCTCCAGGACGCACTCTGACCCCCGGCTGGCCAGCCCCGGGCCCTCTGAGTAACCAGGCCGCCCGGCATACCTTGCCTGGGCCACCCAGTCTTTCCCCTCCCTGCAGGAAGCTTCGCTGAAGATCCAGGCGTGGGCGGGCTCCCCCACGGGTGCCGAGCTGGGCGGGTCCTCCCTCCAGTGTTGACCCTTCCCTGTAATGGGAGAACCAAGAAGGGGACGTCTCTTCTCACCCAAGGCCACGAGGGGCCTCGCCTCTTTCCTGGGCTGGGCAGGAGCCTGGTCCTCAGCCGCCCCGCCCAGGAGCGCCTGGCCATGAGCACAGGCAGAGCTTCGCTTGGCACGGTGCAAGTCTGCAGTGAGGGCCCCCAGGAGCAGGGCCGGCCACGCCTGGACGTGTAGTGTCCCCTGTTGATTTGCCTGCTCTGTGTCCAGCTTCCCCTGGAGGGACCGCAGCCTCTGCCCGCCCAGCTGCCTGCCTCTGACCACACCGAGGGGCCCAGCCCTGCCGCGTAGCCCAGCAGCCCCCCGCAGAGCACCCGATGAGGGAGAAGCCTGCGTGGTCCTGGGATCGCTGAGCTGTGAGGACTTGGGTGTGAGCACCGGGGCTCCTTGTCACCTTGTGGGAAGTCCCACCTAGAACGTGGCTGACAGAGGAAATCAGCAGAGGGATGGAGAGACCAGGAGCTGCAGAGGCTGTCACAGCCTCAGGCCCTGTGAACGGAAGCTTGGCCCTCCAGCTGAGAGGGGCAGTTCACTCCCCCAGTGGGCTGTGGCAGCTTAAAATGGGCCTCTGTTATTTGCAACCTTAAAGGGTCTTAGTCCATGCAGGTGGCATTTTGAGAGATACTTAATATTGCTCAGATGATCAAATTTCAAACCAGAGTCTCATCATGACCACAACGTGGTCATCATATCTGTGTTCACTGGTGGCTTATTACATGCCAGGAATTACATGAAAGATTTAAATATTTTTCCTGTATAAATCATTAAGATCACTCTGTGCCACTATTACTGTCTCTATCATCCCCATCCCCATCGTCACCATCATGTGACATCATCACTATCACAACCATCACAACCATCAGCATCACCATCACCACCATCACCACCATCACCACCATCATCATGACCACCATCATCATCACCGTCTTTGGCACCACCACCACTATCATCATCATCACATCACCATAATCATTACCAGCACCATCACCACTATCACTACTGTCATCACCATCACCATCACTGCCACCACCACCACCACCATTATCACCATCACCATCATCATCACCAGCACCATGATCACCTCTACCACCATCACCACCATCACCACCATCATCAGCACCATCCCCACCAACCCCACCATCACAACTATCATCACTATCATCATCATCACCATCATCACCACAATCATTGGCACCACCACCACTATCATCATCATCACCATCACCATCACCACCATCACTACTATCACCACCATCACCACCATCATCATCATCACCATCATTGCTACCACCACCACCATCACCACCATCATCACCATCACTATCACCATCACCATCATTACCAGCACCATCACCACCACCATCACCACCATCATCATCACCACCACTATCACCATCACCATCATCATTATCAGCACCATCACCACCACCATCACCACCATCATCACCATCACTATCACCATCACCATCATCATTACCAGCACCATCACTGCCACCATCATCACCATCATCATTACCAGCACTATCATCATCCCATCACTACCATCACTACCATCACTACCATCACCACCATCACCACTATCACCACCATTGTTATCCTCATGATCACTATATCACGATCTCTCCCACCATATCCACCATTGTCAAAAACTAAGGATTGTTTGGAGATGCACAGGGAAGGATTGGGTTGTCACAGTGACTGGGCAGAGCTACTGCACTCACGGCCCAGGGGCCAGGAAATCAAACCGTCCTGCAATGAGTGTAGCTACTCTGCATGGTCAAGAACCATGGGAAATTCAGAGGTGCCTTGGTGAGACAGGGTGTGCTGGGACACCGTGCACACGTCCGCCCTCTGCACCACGTATTTGCCGCAGACCTGGAGGCTGGAGAGCACCTCAGGGGTGCTGAGCCTGCCCTGGCCTAGCACTCACTATCTTGGGAGGGAAGGCAACCACCAGCCTCTGGTTGGGCTCAAATCTCCCTTCCTGGTGGGACTTCTTTGCTGGCAATTGCTGGGGTGTCTCCCTCGTGCCATTAAGATCCCTCAGGCTGTGTGATCATTACCTCATTTTGAGGTTCAGGACTGAATTGAGCAGGAGAATCATGGACCCACAACTCCCAGCACAGACGTGCATTCTCTCTGCTTTCCAAGGGGAGGGTCTCCCCTTTTCCAGCCCTCCACCGGCACAGCCAGGTGGGGCCGACTGCGCCGCTCCAGGACAGCTCTTTCCTCGGCGCAGGGCCAGGCGGGGCCCAGAGGTCTGTGCCACTCACTCTGTCCTCCCTTATTTGGCTCTGTTTGTTTTAAAGTGGCCCTGGGGCTACTGGGGTGCCTCTAGCTGTGCGTGCGGCTCAGATGCGAGGCTGCGCGGGGGGCGGGTGTGCTGCCCCACCTGCGCCAGCCAGGGCTTTCTAAAACGGCTTCTCAGCTGTTCTGCTAGGGACAGGTTGGGTCGCAACTAGGAGCCTCCTGAGTACAGGGTGTAGGTGAACTGAGGGCAGGGCAGGGCAGGCAGGGCAGGGCAGGCAGGGCAGGCAGGGCAGGGCAGGCAGGGCAGGGCAGGGCAGGGCAGGGCAGGCAGGGCAGGGCAGGCAGGCAGGGCAGGGCAGGCAGGGCAGGGCAGGGCAGGGCAGGCAGGGCAGGCAGGCAGGGCAGGGCAGGGCAGGGCAGGCAGGGCAGGGCAGGCAGGGCAGGGCAGGGCAGGCAGGGCAGGCAGGCAGGGCAGGCAGGGCAGGGGCAGGCAGGGCAGGGGGCAGGGCAGGCAGGGCAGGCAGGGCAGGGGCAGGGCAGGGCAGGGCAGGGGCAGGGCAGGGCAGGGCAGGCAGGGCAGGGCAGGCAGGGCAGGGCAGGGCAGGGCAGGGCAGGGCAGGGCAGGGCAGGGCAGGGCAGGGCAGGCAGGGCAGGGCAGGCAGGGCAGGGCAGGGCAGGGCAGGGCAGGGCAGGGCAGGGCAGGGCAGGGCAGGGCAGGGCAGGGCAGGCAGGGCAGGCAGGGCAGGCAGGCAGGGCAGGCAGGGCAGGGCAGGGCAGGGCAGGGGGCAGGGGCAGGGCAGGGCAGGGCAGGCAGGGCAGGCAGGGCAGGCAGGGCAGGCAGGGCAGGGCAGGGCAGGGCAGGGCAGGGCAGGGCAGGGCAGGGCAGGGCAGGGCAGGGCAGGGCAGGGCAGGCAGGGCAGGGCAGGGCAGGGGCAGGGCAGGGCAGGGCAGGGCAGGCAGGGCAGGCAGGGCAGGGCAGGGCAGGGCAGGGCAGGGCAGGGCAGGGCAGGGCAGGGCAGGGCAGGGCAGGGCAGGGCAGGGGCAGGGCAGGGCAGGGCAGGCAGGGCAGGGCAGGGCAGGCAGGGCAGGGCAGGGCAGGGCAGGGCAGGGCAGGGCAGGGCAGGGCAGGCAGGGCAGGGCAGGGCAGGCAGGGCAGGGCAGGGCAGGGCAGGGCAGGGCAGGCAGGGCAGGGCAGGGCAGGGCAGGGCAGGGCAGGGCAGGGCAGGGCAGGGCAGGGCAGGGCAGGGCAGGGCAGGGCAGGCAGGGCAGGGCAGGGCAGGGCAGGGCAGGGCAGGGCAGGGCAGGCAGGGCAGGGCAGGGCAGGGCAGGGCAGGGGCAGGGCAGGCAGGGCAGGGCAGGGCAGGGCAGGGCAGGGCAGGGCAGGGCAGGGCAGGGCAGGGCAGGGCAGGGCAGGGCAGGCAGGGCAGGCAGGGCAGGGCAGGGCAGGGCAGGGCAGGGCAGGGCAGGGCAGGGCAGGGCAGGGCAGGGCAGGGCAGGGCAGGGCAGGGCAGGGCAGGGCAGGCAGGGCAGGGCAGGGCAGGGCAGGGCAGGGCAGGGCAGGGCAGGGCAGGGCAGGCAGGGCAGGCAGGCAGGGCAGGGCAGGGCAGGGCAGGGCAGGGCAGGGCAGGGCAGGGCAGGGCAGGGCAGGGCAGGGCAGGGCAGGGCAGGGCAGGCAGGGCAGGGCAGGGCAGGGCAGGCAGGGCAGGGCAGGGCCAGGGCAGGGCAGGCAGGGCAGGGCAGGGCAGGCAGGGCAGGGCAGGGCAGGCAGGGCAGGGCAGGGCAGGGCAGGGCAGGGCAGGGCAGGGCAGGGCAGGCAGGGGCAGGCAGGGCAGGGCAGGCAGGGCAGGGCAGGGCAGGGCAGGGCAGGGCAGGGCAGGCAGGGCAGGCAGGGCAGGGCAGGCAGGGCAGGGCAGGGCAGGGCAGGGGCAGGGCAGGCAGCAGGGCAGGCAGGGCAGGGCAGGGCAGGGCAGGGCAGGGCAGGGCAGGCAGGGCAGGGCAGGGCAGGGCAGGGCAGGGCAGGGCAGGGCAGGCAGGGCAGGCAGGGCAGGCAGGGCAGGGCAGGGCAGGGCAGGGCAGGCAGGGCAGGGCAGGCAGGCAGGGCAGGGCAGGCAGGGCAGGGCAGGGCAGGCAGGGCAGGGCAGGGCAGGGCAGGGCAGGGCAGGGCAGGGCAGGCAGGGCAGGGCAGGGCAGGCAGGCAGGGCAGGGCAGGGCAGGGCAGGCAGGTCAGGCAGGCAGGGCAGGGCAGGGCAGGGCAGGGCAGGACAGGCAGGGCAGGGCAGGCAGGGCAGGGGGCAGGCAGGGCAGGGCAGGGCAGGGCAGGCAGGGCAGGTAGGCAGGGCAGGGCAGGCAGGGCAGGGCAGGGCAGGGCAGGGCAGGGTAGGCAGGGCAGGGCAGGCAGGGCAGGGCAGGGCTGGCAGGGCTGGCAGGGCAGGGCAGGGCAGGGCAGGGCAGGGCAGGCAGGGCAGGGCAGGGCAGGCAGGGCAGGGCAGGGCAGGGCAGGCAGGGCAGGGCAGGGCAGGGCAGGCAGGGCAGGGGTGCTGGGCCCAGCCACTCTAGTGCTTCAGCCCTCATCCCTCCCCTCCGCGACTGGTCTCTGCCTCTCTCTAGATGGTCATTCTGTCCCCTCCTTCACAATTGGACCTTTGTGTGTGTGGGGGGGCGCCCATGGCCAGGTCCTTTCCTTCAGGTATCTTCCCCAAAGGGAGCGAGGACACTTGTGCTGGTCTGCACTGGAGACCCCGGGAAGGGTCTCACTGGACCAGCCTGGGCACGTGTTCGCTGTCTGGCCAGTCCCGTGGCTGGGTGTGTGGGGCTCCGAGGCTGGGGCTGGGAGGCGCCTTCTCCGGGGAGAAGGAGCAGAGGTCAAGGCGCCCAGCACCTGGGGACGCCACTCTCTTCCTTGGAACTGACTCTGCTCAGGAAAACAAGACTCCCTCTGGGTGTGGGTGTGCCAGCGCTAGAGAGGGGCTCCCAGGCAGGAGGGAGTCTGGAGGTCAGGACTGGAGGGCCAGCAGCTCTAGCAAGAGCACGGGAGTGGACCCCGTGGCTCAGCCAGTGGCTAGGATGTGCCCTGCTCCCTGTGGCGCTGACCACCCGAGTGGCTCCCGCCCGAGCTTTCTGAGAGCGCACCGGCTTCGGAGCGGAGCGCTCGGATCCCGCCAGACTCTGCTCTTCCGGCCGCGGGTGCCTGTTCTGCCTGCTGACGTGGCCGCAGGAGGCCGCAGAGCGTGGCCTCTGCGCTGCTGGGAGCCAGGCCCAAGTCCTGCAGCCCTCCAGCGAGGGTTTGGAGCAGGGGGACCCACTCCAGGGTCCGTGTGCTGGCCTGGGACTGCCTCCCTGCCACGGTCTCCCACCCCCGTCCCCAACGCCGTCGACCTCCATCTCTGCTTGTCATTTCAGAGACGTCCTCTAACGGGGAGCACAGGGAGCCTCTGGGATCAGCCTCCTGCCCAGCGTCATTCCTGGGGAGCCCTCCGGGTCCTCGTGGCTGCCCAGCCTGTTCCTTCGGCTGAGAGTGCCCCGAGGTGTCGGCCGACATCCGCTCTCGCGTCTGCCTGGGAGGGACATGGGCGTCTTTCACTGCCTGGCTGTGACATTGAGGCCGTGGTGAAGGCCCAGGGGCAGCTTCTGGGTGAGCCCGCTGAGTGCAGATGCGCCAAGGGCTGGACGGGCTGCCCCTGGGTCCCTGGGCGGGGAGGGCAGGGCGGAGCGAGTCTGGGTCTGCCAAACCGCATGGCCGCACTCCCGGCTCCCAGAGCGGACCCCCAGGACTCCACGGCGCCAGCGCCACCCTGCCTCCTCCTGGCCATGGCTCCGGCTGTGGTGGACGCGTCCCCACCTCTCCTCCCTGTCACTCCAAGGTCCCCTCCTGCTCAACCTCTGTGGGCCCCAGGTGTGTTGCCTTGGGACTGTGTCCCCTCGGGGTGCTGAGGGAGACTGCCCTGGTGGCCCCAGGACTCTTCAGCCTGGTCCCGCGAGGCTGCCCTCCTGCTACGAGGTGTCGGGTGCTCAGTGCTGGACTGGCACAGAGAAGGTGCTCAGCAGCTGTGGCTACGACCAGCAGAGGGCTGGAGGGTGCGGCTGATGCTGTGGAGTGAGGGGCTGCAGGCCAGGGCGGCCGAGCGCCAGGCAGGGGCCTGCGGGGGCGTCCAGGAAGGGGCTCCCGGGGCTGTGGCCACGGTGGGCCAGGGTCTCCTGGACAGAGGCGCTCCTCACCTCACAGAAGCCAGGTGCCCTGCGGGGCTTGGGAGCCCTGGGGCACAAACACCTGCCTCTTGCCTCCTGGGTTCAAGGTCCCCTGTGCACCCCACCCCCTAACAGAGGCCTCTTCCTCAGGCCTCTTCACCTCCGGGTCCTGGGAAGTGATCATGGAGGGCCTCTCAGCATCCAAAGGGGTCCTTCTTGGTTAGTAATAGAGCCTGGGATGGGGGCTTCATTTCTTGAGCATCGTCTCCTGCAGACCTGTGGCTAGTGGGCTCTTGGGGGTGACACCCACAGCCCCTCCTCTCTGGGCCGTGACATGTGGACTCCTGGAGGTGATACCACAGCCCCTCCTTTCTGGGCCGTGACTCGTGGGCTCCTGGGGGTGACACCACAGCCCCTCCTATCTGGGCCGTGACACGTGGGCTCCTGGGGGTGACACCACAGCCCCTCCTCTCTGGGCCGTGACTCGTGGGCTCCTGGGGGTGACACCCACAGCCCCTCCTCTCTGGGCCGTGACTCGTGGGCTCCTGGGGGTGACACCACAGCCCCTCCTCTCTGGGCCGTGACACGTGGGCTCCTGGGGGTGACACCACAGCCCCTCCTCTGGGCCCTGACACGTGGGCTCCTGGGGGTGACACCACAGCCCCTCCTCTCTGGGGGCCGTGACACGTGGGCTCCTGGAGGTGACACCACAGCCCCTCCTCTCTGGGCCGTGACTCGTGGGCTCCTGGGGGTGACACCCACAGCCCCTCCTCTCTGGGCCGTGACTCGTGGGCTCCTGGAGGTGACACCACAGCCCCTCCTCTCTGGGCCGTGACACGTGGGCTCCTGGGGGTGACACCACAGCCCCTCCTCTGGGCCCTGACACGTGGGCTCCTGGGGGTGACACCACAGCCCCTCCTCTCTGGGCCGTGACACGTGGGCTCCTGGAGGTGACACCACAGCCCCTCCTCTCTGGGCCGTGACACGTGGGCTCCTGGGGGTGACACCACAGCCCCTCCTCTCTGGGCCGTGACACGTGGGCTCCTGGGGGTGACACCACAGCCCCTCCTCTCTGGGCCATGACACGTGGGCTCCTGGGGGTGACACCACAGCCCCTCCTCTCTGGGCCGTGACACGTGGGCTCCTGGAGGTGACACCACAGCCCCTCCTCTCTGGGCCGTGACACGTGGGCTCCTGGGGGTGACACCACAGCCCCTCCTCTCTGGGCCGTGACTCGTGGGCTCCTGGGGGTGACACCACAGCCCCTCCTCTCTGGGCCGTGACACGTGGGCTCCTGGGGGTGACACCACAGCCCCTCCTCTCTCGGCCGTGACTCGTGGGCTCCTGGGGGTGACACCACAGCCCCTCCTCTCTGGGCCGTGACTCGTGGGCTCCTGGGGGTGACACCACAGCCCCTCCTCTCTCGGGTGACGACCGTGGGCTCCTGGGGGTGACACCACAGCCCCTCCTCTCTGGGTCGTGACTCGTCGGGCTCCTGGGGGTGACACCACAGCCCCTCTTCTCTGGGCCGTGACACGTGGGCTCCTGGGGGTGACACCACAGCCCCTCCTCTCTGGGTCGTGACACGTGGGCTCCTGGGGGTGACACCACAGCCCCTCCTCTCTGGGCCGTGACACGTGGGCTCCTGGGGGTGACACCACAGCCCCTCCTCTCTGGGCCGTGACACGTGGGCTCCTGGGGGGTGACACCACAGCCCCTCCTCTCTGGGCCGTGACACGTGGGCTCCTGGGGGTGACACCACAGCCCCTCCTCTGGGCCGTGACAGTCCCACTCAGGTGCTGCTGAGCAGCAGGGGGCTTTGACGACTCTAGATGGCAGAGGGGACGCCTCCCTTTACAGGACCAGTTCAGTCAGGAAAAGCAGACAGGATGAGAGGCTTCAGTTTCTTGGGCAGAGGGGACAGTGGGTGCTGGCCCAGGTTGTGAGGCAGGACCCTGCACTGGGCTCATGGTCAGAATGGGCTGTGCTTTGCTGCAGGAGCAAACAGCCCCCAGCACCAGTGGCTCAGTCCTGCCAGTGTTGGCTTCTGGCTGAGGCTGCGTCTTCTGTGGTTGGGGAGGCTCCCTGGACAGCTGCCCCGGGAACTCGCTGTGCCTCTGGGCTGCTTCTGCCCAGTGCCACCACAGGTCAGCATGTGTTTCCGTGGCCCCAAGGCTGAGAGTGGAGGCTACAGCAATAGAGTGCATTGCCCAGGGGTCAGCATTGCCTAGGGGACAACTTCGCTTCCGTTCCCACTTGGTTGGCCAGAGCTGGCCGTGTGTCCACACACAACCTCAGGGTGGCCAGGGAAGGCATTGCCGGCTGTGGGTGGACAGCAGTGGCACCCACAGCAGCCCTGCCTAGGGGTCAGGGTGGGAGAGAGGCTGGGTTCAAGCTCTGCTCCTGTGATCCACTTCACGTCAATTTGGCTGGGCTTCCCGGTGCCCACAGGTCTGGTCACACGTGATTCCAGGCGTGTCTGTGAGGGCTGGGGAAGAGGAGCCCAGGCGCTGGCGGCCTGCGTGAGTGGGCACCCTCTGAGGACGGGCCTCGCCATTCTGTTGAGGCCTGAGGAGAGCCAGAAGGTGGGTGGGGGCGGGGCTTCTCTCCTGCCCGACGCTGAGCGGGACGTCATCTCCTGCCCTCGGTGGCCCTGGTCCTCAGGCCTCAGCGTGACCCCTGGGAGCGGTGCCGCCAGCTCTGTGGCTCTCCTGGGCCTCTAGCTTGCCATCGGCATGCCAGGGGCTCCTGGGCCCGGACTGTGTGGCCGGCACTCGCCAGGCTCACATGGGCTCCGGGGACTCCAGCCCACCCCGGCTCTGCCCTCTCCACTCACGCTTTAAAAAAAAAAAAAAAGTCGTGCTGATCAGTTCTACATGAAAGTGGAAGGTGTTTTGGCACATTATGCACTAAGGAACACAACTTCCCCTTGTGGTCCTCCCGACGTGGAGCTGCACCGTGGAGCGACCCTATAGACCCTGGGTGCACTAGGAGGGGATGTCCCAGCCACGCTGCTGCCTTTCCTAGTCCCACCCCTCCCTTCCCTCTGCCTAATCCAAAGTCCTTCTACTCTTCCCAACCCCCACCCCCATTGTGATTTAGCATCCCCGGATCAGAGAGAGCACTCGGCCTCTGTCGGGGGCATGGCTCATTTCTCTTGGCATGCTGTTCTCCAGTCCCTTCCATTTCCGGGCAATGCCACGATCTCATCATTCCTTACGGCGGAGTGAGATTCCACTGTGTGCATGTGCCACGTTTTCTCTAGCCGTTCGTCTGTTGAAGGGCACCTTGGTTCGTTTCTTAGCTTGGCTATTGTGAATTGAGCTGCTATAAACATTGATGTGGCTGCATCTCTGTAGGATGCTGGTTTTGACCGAGGAGTGGGATGGCTGGGCAAAGTGGTGCTTCCATTCTGAGTTTTCTGAGGAATCTCCATCCTGCGCCAGTTTGCAGTCCCACCAGCAACCAGTGAACCCTTTTGCCACATCCTGGCCGACGTTTATTGTTACCTGTGTTCTTGATAATTGCCAGTCTGACTGGAGTGAGATGAAATGTCAGTGGAGTCTTAATTTCATTTCTCTAATTGCTAGAGATATAGAACGTTTTTTCATATATTTGTTGACTGATTGTAGTTCTTCTGTGAAGTGCCTGTTCAGTTCCTTTGTGCATTTATTTATTGGGCTATTTGGTTTTTGGTGTTGAGTCTTTTGAGTTCTTTCTTCCCATATCTTAGAGATTAATGCTCTATCTGAGGGGCAGGTGGCAAAGATCTCTCTCCCATTCTGTAGGCTCTTTCCTCACATTCTTGATTGTTTCTTCTTTTGCTGTGAAGAAGCTTTTTAGTTCCATTCCATCCTATTTGTTGATTCTTCTTATACTTTAGGACTCTTGTTAAGGAAGTCAGGTCCTAAGCGGACATGGTTTGGGCCTGCTTTTACTCCTAGTAGGTGCAGGGTCTCTGGTCGAAGGCCTAAGTCCTTGATCCACTTTGAGTTGAGTTTTGTACAGGGTGAGAGATAGAGGTTGAATTTCATTTTGCTACATATGGGTCTCCAGTTTTCCCAGCGCCATTTGTTGACTAAGCTATCTTTTGTGTCATGTGTGTTTATGGAACCTCTGTCTATTTGGTGTAACTGTATTGCTGTGGGTTTGTCTCTGTGTCTTCTATTCTGTGCCATTGGTCTACATGTCTGTTTTGGTGCCAATACCATGCCGTTTTTTGTTACTGTGGCTCTGTAGTATAGTTTAATGTCTGGTATTGCGATGCCTCCTGCTTCACTTTTCTCCCTGAGGATTGCTTTGGCTATTCTGGGTCTCTTCATTCTATGAAACTAGTATCATCCTGATACAAAAACCAAATTCATTTTTCCAAACAAATTTTGTGACTGCCTTTTCTATTTCTATGAAGAACTTCATTGGGATTTTAATTCTGCCTATCCAAGTGCATGGGAGAGCTTTCCATCTTCTAAGGTCTTCTTCAATTTATTTTCTTTAGTGTTCTTTAGTTTTCATTGTAGATTCTTTCATTTCTTTTGTTAGATTGATTCCAAATATTTCATTTTTTTGAAGCTATTGCGAATGGGGTAGTTTCCCTAATTTTTCTTTCAGTTGATTCATCGCTGATGTCTAGGAATGCATTTGATTTGTGGGTGTTAATTTTATATCCTGCTAGTTTGATGAATTCATTTATTAGTTCTAGAAGTTTTATGTTGGAGTTTTTTGGGCCTTCTAAGTATAGAATCATGTCATCAGCAAACAGTGATAGTTTGAGGTCTTCTTTTCCCATCCGTATCCTTTTATTTTTTTTCTTCTAATTGCTCTGGCTGGAGTTTCAGGGATGATGTTGAACAGTAGTGGTGAAAGAGGGCATCCCTGTCTTGTTCCAGTTCTTGGGGTGAATGCTTTCAATTTTCTCCATTTAGAATGGTGCTGGCCTTGGGTTTAGCAGACATAGTGTTTACAATGTTGAGGTATGTCCCTAATATCTCTAGTTTTTCTAGTGTTTTGAACATGAAGGGCTGTTGTGTTTTGTCAAATGCTTTTCCTTCATTTACTGAGATGATCGTATGATTCTTGTCTTTAACGTGTCGATGTGACAAATGGCATTTACTGATCTCCCTGTGTTGAATCAACTCTGCGTCCCTGGGATGAACCACGTGACCGTGGGCGCTACCTTCTGACTCTGTCTCTGCATGCGATCTGCAGGGTCTCACGGAGAGCCTCTGCGCCGTGTTCGCAGGACGCTGGCTGAAGTCTTCTTCCCTGAGTGCCTTTGGTTTTGGAGCAGGGTGGTGCTGCTCGTGGGGTGAGTCTGGGGTTCCCCGCTTCTCGTTGGTGGAGTGACCTGAGGAGCTCTGTGTGAGCTCCTTGAAGACCCCTCGTGCCTTTGCCTGAGGCCCTCCTCGGGACGCCTGTCCCAAGAGGTTCTGTGCGTACCGGACACAGCCCTGTCACCGAGAGCAGCCTTCTGGTCTCCCTGAAGAGGAGCAGGTGAAGGCTGCCCCAGGGGTCCCGTGGTGGGCAGTGGCACCTGCGTGTCCCCTCTGGAGGCCCTCTGTCCGTGCAGCCTGGTGCTGGGCAGGTGGCCCTGGTGCTCACTGAGCCTGTGGCCACTCGGAGTGGCCTCGGGCCTCCAGCATCTGCCGCGGCCCACACTCCTCACCTGTAGTGCTGACCTCGCAGGAACCTGTGAGGCGCGAAGGGCCCTCTGAGTGCCAGGGAATGACAGTCCCCTTGGCCCCGGCGGGCCACTCCCCACATCGTCCCCTGAGTCTCCTGTTCACCGTCCACAGAACGTTGTTCACCAACCCCTGAGAAAGACACCACTTCACTTTCTCCAGGCCTGGGGACACAGTGCCCAATAGCCTGTGTGTGCAGATGACAGAAGGTGGTCGCAGTTATTTCCCAGCCAGCACCTAGACATTCCCATGGCCATGACCAGCCGACTCCTTCCAGAGTGGCCCTTGAGGCACTGGTGTAGGCCAGCTGCCCACCTGCTGGGCAGGAGGCTCAGGGAGGCACGTGGAAGCTGAGGTCACACAGAATGTGACAACTGACCCTTTTGTCACTTACTGGGCTTGTAATGAACAACCCGAGGCCAGGTAACTGATAAAGAAAAGAGGTTTATTGAGCTCATAGTTTGGGGGAGTGAAAGTCCTAATGGCATGGGCTGGCTCTGGAGGGTGGCCCTGGCCGTGTCACAGGGCAGATGGTGTGTGGTGGAGCAGGGTCTAGGGCAGGAGGCCGCAGGGCCAGACCTGCAGCCCGAGAGCGGGGAGGCCAGGCCTGCCCTTCACGAGGGTGGTAGCACCCTCCAGGGCAGTGCCTCCCCCCCCCAGGGCTTCCCTCTCGGCCACGCCTGCAAAGGTGCCACCTCCCCTCAACACCGCCACCCTCGGGACCAAGCTCCTGACCCAGGGCCCTTGGGACAAGCCACACCCGGCCCCAGCGTGGCCCCTGGCTCGCCCTCACCCCTGTGGCCTCCTGGCTGCAGGCACCGGCCCAGCCGCAGTCCCGCCAGGCGGCTCCTCTGTGCACACGCTGCGCGGCTCCGAGCCAGGTGCAAAGGACCTGGGTCCCGCCAGCCAGGAGCTGCCACCCCTGGTGAGCAGCCACGTCCACTGTGGCACAGGGTCACGCTCCCTGAAGGGCAGCAGGCGTCGAGCCCTGGCCCCAGAGTCGGCAGGGCTGCTTCCAGTCCAGGCTTTGCCCTCTCCTGCTGTGTTGCCCTGGGCAAGGCACTTAGCCTCTCTGGGCCTGCCTCCCTTTTGCAGGATGGAGACGGGTGCTCCCATCTTCAGGGCAAACCAGTCCCTCAGCCAGGTGCGCAGCCTTCACACCTGCCAGGCTGGCCAGGCCCAGAAGCTGGGCCACTCACACTACTGGGCCCTGTGGCCTGAACGTCTCCCACGTGGTTGGCGGGAGGGTGACCCAGGTGTCTGGAGAGGCCCCAGACACACCTCTGAGCACGCAGTCACTCAGCCTTGGCCCAGCGACTCCGGGGCTTCACGGGAAGCTGGCACTCGCCCAGGAAGGAGCTACGAAGGCACCGTCTGGGCAAGGAAAGTGTCACGAAGCTGTGTCACAGGAACATGTTCAGCACCAGTGCTGTGGTCACACAGAGGAATCTGACGTGGCTTTCTTTTTGTCCTGGGGCCTGAGCTGAGGGGCACTTTGTCACAGAGCTGCATCTCCAGTCTATTTAATCTTTCATGTTTTAGACACTTGAGAGAGGGTCTCCTGAGTCTCTTAGGGCCTCGCTCAGTTACTGAGGCTGCTCTGGAACTTGCAATCCTCCTGCCTGGGCCTCTGGAGCTGCGGGCATTCCTGGCGTGGACACCATGCGTTGCGACGTGGCGCGGGGCAGGAGCAGGCAGCGGGAGAGCAATTCAGGTGCCGGCCCACGAGGGCTGTGCACGCGCCCCTTCCCATGACCTCGGGTCTCAGGCTTTGTCCCCAGGAGGCTGGAGGGAGAGCCAGGAGGGGCCCCGGCAGGCTGGCCATGCTGCCTGCCCTGTGGAGGAGGCTCGGGCACAGCCCAAGAGGTGCCCGGGAGGCACGTGGGCACCAGTGCAGCCGCCCGGGGGAGCGGCCCTGACGGGCGGGGGAGCGTTGCAGCCTGTGCCGAGCTGGGCTGTGCGGTGGTGGCGTCTGGGCGAGCTGGTGTCCGTGGTCGCGTTGTGTTGGCCACTGGCCATCAGGCCCCGGCCCGCTGGTGCACCCGTGTCCTTCTCAGACCTGTCCGCAGCAGGTGAGCTGGTGAAGGAGGGGAGGAGGAAGCCATCGCCACGGGCCACGGGCCACCGTGCTTCCGGCCGCATGTGCATCGGGAAGGCCCAGAACAGGCGGGCTGGAGGCTGCCCTGGGGAGGCGGGGGAGGGACCCGGCGGGGGCCTCCTGGGGACGTGAGAGAGTGCTGGGACAGAGCCACGGCTGGGGCACGGGTGACCTCGACACCAGAGGTGTGCGCGTGCGTGGCTGGAGTGGCGGGTTCACGGCCCGCGCGTTGCACACACAGCAGAACAGCGGATGGGGCGGAGGCCCGTCCAGGCCGTGCGCCGGGCGAGGTGCCGTCTGGCGGGCAGCCCGGCCTGCCTGTCCCCGACGGGTGGGCCAGCTGCGGACTCTGCCTCCCCCGGGGCCGGCCACACCAGCCTGTGCCGTGGGCTCTGCCCCCGCCGCTTTCCTCTCCTCGCTGGGTCTTGCTGGCTTCCCAGATGGCGGCCCTGCGCGGGCAGCCTCTCTGGAGCGGCCTCAGAAGCCGGCCCTGCCTCAAGCCGGACGGGGCCAAGAAAACCAGGCTCACTTCCAGGGAGGAGCGGAGCCTGCTCGCCGCCGCGTCGGCAGCAGATGATGGCGTGCCCCCGCCGCGGGAGGACCCCGGCATCCAGCTTCCTACTAACAGCGGGGCGGCCTGTGGAGATCGCTGTGTCGGCGCCGGGCCGCGCTCTCGGGGCCTTTGATCACCCTCCTCGTGGCTGCCGGCCCTCAAAATGTCCTCACTGCATATTTCCTCTTGATGGGTGGCAGGAAGGTGATCAGATCATTAAAACTTTGATTGCCTGTATGTGATCGTCGCCTGTGACGGCCTCTCTGCTCACACACTGCGGACAGCCGCTCTCCCCTCGCCCTCCCCAGGAGGGCTCTGCCCACGCCGGTGTGCGGGTGTCCCCTGTCTGTGCCACGCCAGCGTGGACGGTGGCTTTGGTTTTGAGGAGGAAGATGGATGCCTTCTCTCTGCCCTCCCGGCCCTGCTGGGGGACGTGTGAGGATCTAGGGGCCGCGGTGGACGTGCCGCCTGCCAGGGCCCAAGCAGAAGAGCAGGGCTGCTCCCGGTCAGGGACTCTGCGTCCCCAAAGGTGCTTCCAGTGTGGCCCAGAGAGCCAGCGTCACGGGGCGGTGAGCCGCAAGGGCACCAGCCTGGCCCGCTCCGGGGCTGAGCATCCACGTGGCCAGTTGATTTTGTCCCGAGCGTTGATGACCTTGGCTCACTCTGCCCTCCGTGGTGCCCGCAGAGCTTGGCTGTCTTCTCACCTCCCCCCCCCCCGACCCCGGCTGCAGCCCCAGAGCCGTCTGGCCCGACGGCACCAGGCCCTCCAGGGCACTTGGCACAGGGATTTCCAGCCCGTCCAGCCCCGTGGCTCCTTCCTACACAGCTGCTTCACGGTGATCCCTCTGGTTCTGAAATGGAGATTGTGTGACTCAAGCCACCTACAAACATGGCTGCAAGGCGCAGCTCTTCTATGGGGGAGGAACTGCTTTCCGTACGTAGGGCCTTCGGACCACCTGTGCCGTGCTGACCACCTTTGACCGTCCCTCACTGCCCAGCACGGACAAGCCGGGGTTTCAGAGAAGACGCTGCTTGCTGGGCACTGCCAAGCCCTCTTTTTGGTGCTTGAGGTCTGCACAAAGCTGTCGTTTGCCTAGCCTGCCAGGAGGCGGCATGCCAGGGGTACCCTGGTGCCACAGGGCTGAGGACCGCCGGGCCTGCAGCTCTCGTCATGGTTACTGGACAACTTCTGGAAGGTTCTGAGCCAAGCACATTTAGTCTTCCTTTGACTTAAGTGGGAGTGGCATTCTCGGGGAGTTCAGGGCATGATCAAATAGTTTAAAAAGCGTTTTGTGCCATTTGTTAACAAGAGCCCGAGCAGGGCTCAGATGGCCACACCGCCACCTCTAGGAACACACTGTGCAGAACGGGCGAGTCTTGGAGAGCAGGTCTGCTGCCCACTGCAGCGTGCCCAGAGCCCGGGCCCAGAACCCCCCCCCCCCTGCAGCGCAGGCAGGACCCCGCGGGCCCCGTGCAGCCCGGGGAGCGACACGGCCCACCCCGGGCACTCCTAGCCCCTGTGAGCGTGAGAGGAGCGCGTTGAGCGGAAATGGAGACGTTTCACACTCTTCTGGTTCTGCGGGTCAGACCTGGGCAGGGCTCAGCTGGGCGGCTCTCCTGTCCCCCATTGTGCCTATGGAGGTCGCTGGGGGAGACGGGTTCTGATGGGTCCCATGTGGGCACCATGGCCCCAGGACGGGCTGTCTGGAGCTGTCACCTACGACGGCCTCTCCAGCAGGGTGGCCTTGGAGTAGGCGAACTCCTGTACATCAGCCCCCGGCCCCTGGAGTGTGTCCCAGAGAAAGTGCCTCAGTGGGAAGGTGTCCTGGGGCCAGCCGGGGGTCCTCGTGCTCCCTTGCTACCCACTGGCCAAGCAGCTCGTAAGGCTGGTCCAGGCTCCAGGGGGGAGGAGCAAAGGCTGGTCCATCTCTGGCTGGCCACGGCCCTTCTCTTGGGCTCTCACCCACATGATGCACTGGGTGTTCTTAGTGCAGGGCTTGGGGCCACTGTCCTTTACACACAGTTGGAAGTGGTCCCCACACCTGCTTTTCAAACAGCCCCGGTGCCCACATCCACACCACTGAGTGACCGGGGCAGCACACCCAGCTGTCTACGCAGGCTGCAGCTTCATCTGAGTGGGGGGTCAGTCTGGTGCCCACGAGACCGTCTTGTTGCAGAGTGGCTGTGGCTCCGGGGCCTGACTCTGGCGCAGGCCGTTGGCCCGGATCCCCGAGAAGTGAGTGTCCAGTTGGCCTTGCTCCGCAGGAATCTGCTGCACTTGGGTGACTCCGGAGAATCGAAGGCGGCTGTGCCTGGACAGTGGTCACCCAGGAAGCCTCAGCCAATCTTGGAGCACCCAGGCCAGAGGAGGGGAGCTCAGCAGGCCAGAGGAGCCCGAGCGCAGTGGACAGCTTTGACTCAACGACTTACTGATAGGACATTTGCCTGCGAGTGACCTGCCCGTCTGGAGGTCCCGTCCCTGGTCTGAGCCTCTGCCTGATTCTGGAGCATTTCCATTGCCACCAAGGAGACCTGGGGCCTTGTGCTGCGCTGCCCGCTCCTCTCCCCCGCCCAGGCATCTGGCCTCCATGGACCTGCCCTTCCTGGACATTCCTCACGGAGGGAGGGAGTCGCTGAGCACGTGGCCTTGGGATGGGCCTCGTGTCCCCTACGTCACGTCTTCAAGGCTCTCCTGCACTGCAGGCTTGGGGGCTCCATTCCTGCCCACCGCGGGTGGCCTCGTGGCTGGAGCTGCCACACTGTGCTCCTCTGTCCGTCCCTAGAGTGACAGACACCGCGTGTGTCCACTGCTAAAGCGCACACTGGGACAGGGCTCCCAGGATGGCTGAGAGCCAGCGTCCGGTTCCATGGAGATCTCTGGCCCTCGGCCTCCAGACATGGTTTCTCATGGACACGGCGAGGAGACCAAGGGCAGTGGCCGCCGCTGTGTCCACCTCCCTCCCCATGTCCTAAACTCAAACCAAGAGCTCACTTTCGGAGAGCGGGGGCCTGAAAGGAAGGATGACAGAGGCTTTGGTTTGCCCATTGGTTTTGCACAGATGTGTGTGAAACTCATATATATTTTTGATTATTTATATAACATGCATTTATGGGACACATTATAAATAGATAATGTAAAAACTATACAGGTCTAAATATGCAATAAATGTATCTTTCCATGTATTTAAAATCAGCAGAATCCATTCAGGAAGGTGGATCTCACCAGAGCTGCTCTGAGTCTGGGGTCCGAGGTGCGAGGGCTCTGTCCCCCGCACACACACACGTGCGGGCACCTAACGCAGCCAGCCACTCAGCAGGAGCCCATGGCCAGGACGAGCCCAGGGAGGCCCTCGCTGGCGGAGGGGAGGCGGAGCAGGGGATCGCTGTGGGGCCTCCGCATGGCCTGGTGACGCAGCCAAGTCTGCCCGTGTCCCTGTGGGTGCCCGGAGTCATCCACCCAGGGGGCCTGCTTGTGCTGCCCCTGCCCCGGGAGGCCCTGGCTCCAGGCGGCCCGACCTGGTCCGCAGGGCGCCCTGGAGCTCAGGCAGGGCGAGTGGGGTGGGCAGGCACCTGGCGGGGCGCGGGCCCACTCGGCCGGTAGGAGGTGCTGTCCGCAGGCCCGCTCCGTCCTGGGGTAGGATTTCAAAGGTTCCTGTTTTGAAATTATGAGACCACCAAAAAAGCATGCTGGGGCCAAAGATGACTGTAAAAGGTAATAATTGTTAATAACTTGGCGACGGGCTCGCCATCTGAGCAGCCGGGTTTGGCAAGCATCAAGGACAACATTGTAGGCAAATAGGACGGCGCAGCTTGGCCCGTAGAACCGTTAACCACACCATAGCTAAATACTAAATGTGAGTTTTTAATTCAATTTATAGTTTAAATAAAGATCTTTGCACCAACCTCAGGGCAGGGGCGTGCAGGCAAGGCCCACAGACACCGCGGAGCAGAGCTTCCGACCTCCTGCCGGTTCACGGTCGCGGCAGGTCGGTCCTGGGAGGTGACCCGAGCTGGTCACTGAGCGAGTGGGACATCTTTACTGAGGAGCCATGTGGAGAGAGGCTGGGGTGCCCTGCCTGAGGTGGTCGCCTGCAGGACGCTGTCCTCGCTGACCTTCAGCCGGCGTGGTGTGGCATTTGCTCCGTGGACTCTGGCTGAGCTGACCGTCCCAGGGGGTCCACTAGGTGCCCACGACGCTGGGCTTTCTCTGTTAGATGGGTTTTGGCCTGGACCTTCAGGCTGGCCCAGCAGACCCAGGTGGTGTACAGGGCAGGGCTCGGGCCACGGGGCGAAGGGGGGGCACCCTGCACGTGGTGCTGGCAACATCCGGGCTCCGACTCCCTCAGGCCTTCCAGGGCCGCCCCTGGTGCCTGTGTCCTGAGCTCGCAGCCGCACGCCCCAGCCCGCAGCAGAGGGAGAGGCCTCGCCGCAGGGAGCAACGTTCAAGAAGACGCCCAGCGGCTCCGCCGCCGTCCCTGGGAGTCTCGTGTTCACGTGGGAGCCGCGGACGCTGCAGAACCTCGCCTCCAAGGACGTCAAGGCCACACGTCCGACCCTTGGCGCCCAGCTCTGCTCATCTCCTTCCGTCCCCCTTGGGCGCAGGTTCCTCAGCCCTGTGTGCCCGGGGCTGGCCCAGCTGCCCGCCGGGGCGCGGCTGTCCTGTTGTGGGTGAGGTTTACAGACCTGTTAGCAGGACCGGCGGAGACCAGGCCGTGGTTCGGTGGCAGAGGGGCTGTGATGAGGTTGGCGTCTGCCTCCGGTGGCCGCTCTCCGCAGGTCCTCACACCCACTGGTCAGGCCAGTCTGCACTCGGGCCTCTCCCTGCTGACGTGTGGATCTGTCCCGGGGCTTCGGGGCGCAGTGTGTGTGGACGGGCAGATGGGAGGCAAGTCGCATGATGGCCTGTCCAAGCCACCCTCCCCAGGAGCCCTGGGAAGAAAGACCACCGCCACCGAGGGCCTTTGCGCTTGGGTAGCTGGTCATGCATGTTGCTAACAGTCATAGTGACCTACGTTGTCATCTGATATTAATGTCACCCAGGTGACAATATCTTCAGCCTTCACCACTTCATGTTTATTCCCTGAAATGGCTTAAAATATACTTTTGGTGTAGAAAAGCACAAGTTCCAGTTTTTGAATGAAAACCAGAACAAAGAGATGAGCAGGGTTCATCCTCCGTTGCTGTGACAAAATGCCTGAGGAAAACGACTCCAGGGAGGAAAGGGCTATTTAGGCTCCTCCTGAGGCTCCACCTCATCTAGCCGGCTGCATTTCCCTGGGCCTCAGGTGAGGAGGGGCGCGGGAGGACAGCTGCCTGCTTGGTGGTGGCTGGGGAGTGGAGGGAATGGAAGGGCCAGGACAGGACACCTTCAAGGACATGCCCCAGTGACCTCCTCCCTCGGGGCCCTGCCTAGTACTGTTCCCACCACCTCCTGGTCCCACATCTCAGCCCATGGATGAGGTCAGACTCCTGTGACCACTGGGCCACTTCCCAGGCCCACCTCGACCCTGCTGCACTGGGGCCCAAGCCTCAACACAGGAGCCTTGGGGCAGCCCAGACCCACACCGTGGCATCACCTTGGGAGGGGAAGCTGCAAGCCCTCTGCTGTCCCCTCAGGACCCCTCCCTGGCTCCCCCAGGCCCGCGAAGGTGGCTCTCTGCAGGAGCCCTGTTTGGGGAGATGGCTAGATTGCGGTTGACTATGGGCCATGGAGATTTGGGCATTGCCACCTTCCGTAGTCTCACGGGACTTGGCCCGGGATCTCGAGTGACTTGAGCCGAGATTGCTGGTCGGGTCAGCGCCATTTTGGTGGTGTGTGTGGTGCGTGTTAGTCGTTGTTAGAACCAGAGAGAAAAGTTATCAGAATAAAAAGCTGTTTGTCTCCAGTTGGCCTCTGCACTTCTTCCCGCGGCTCCGTTGCTCCAAGCGGCCATCGCTGCAGGCGGCAGCAGCTCTCGGCACTGCTCATCTCCTGGGGCTCCGTGAGAGTGCCACCAGGAGCCTGCGTCCCCTCCCCAGCGGAGCCAGGCTCCACGTGGGGACGAGGGTTTGGAGCGGGGTGGGTGGAGGGGGCCTGGAGGGCCGTGCCCTCTGGCCACTGGGACCAGGGGACCAGGTACTTTCTGAACAGGGACTGGCCCCTCCCTCCTGCTGCCAGCCTGCAGGGCCACGTCTCCTCCCACCTTGCGGGGGGCTCCCCCACCCCTGCCCTGCTCCCTCCTGCTGTGGCCTCCCCTGGGCCTCTCCCCTCCCCCCGGCCTCCCCGACTACTTCTCGCCATCTCCCCCTCGGGGCACCTGCCCTTCACGGCCAGGGTTTCTGGTGACACACCGAGGGGTCATGGCACGGTCCCCTCCTCCCTCCTTGCCCTCGGAGCAGAAGGCCCTGCTTTCCCAGCTGCACAGTGGCCCCAGGTCTGTTGGTGTCCCCCGGCATGCCCCTGCTGTCCCAGCCACCGTCACCTCCTGCAGTGCAGGCCCAGGCCCTCTCCCAGTCCCTGGTCCTGTCCTCTGAGGCCCTGGCTCAGGGAAGCCAGCAGTAGCCACGCCCGGAGGTTGAAGCAGCCCCTCAGGCCCTGGTCTGCTCTGGCGTCCCTCCATCTTGGAAGCAGAGGCTGGGCCCTCACCGGACCCTGAACCTACTGGCCCTTGACCTTGGACTTCCAAGCCCTAGGACAATGAGAAATAGATTTCTGGATTTATTTATTTATTTTTTTGTTACTAGGGATTGAACCCAGGGGTGCTTAACCACTGAGCCACACCCCAGCCCCTTCTATTTTTTGTTTAGAGAACAGGGTCCCACAAAGCTGCTTAGGGCCTTGCTAAATTGCTGAGGCTGGCTTTGAACTTGGGATCCTCCTGCCTCAGCCTCCTGAGCCACTGGGATTACAGGCGTGTGCCACTAGATCTCTGTTCTTTGTATGTTATACAGCCTCAGGCTTTTTGTTGTAGCATCAGGAATAGACTGTTGCCGCCTGAAGTGATGGCCGCTTGGAGCAATGAAGCCGCGCGGAAGAAGTTCAGAGGCGAACTGGAGACAAACAGCTTTTTATTCTGATAACTTTTCTCTCTGGCTCTAACAACGACTAACACGCACCACACACACCACCAAAAAATGGCGCAGACCCGATCAGCAATCTCGGCTCAAGTCACTCGAGATCCCGGGCCAAGTCCCGTGAGACTACGGAAGGCGGCAATGCCCAACTCTCCATGGCCCACAGTCAACCACAATTTAAGCCATCTCCCCAAACAGGGCTCCTGCACTAGACATCACACCATGGATATTGTCCATCCACAGAAAGGCGTGAGGCTCTGACGCACCATGACGTAGCTGAGCCTCGAAAACACGATGCTGAAGGAAGAAGTGGAGTGTGAAGGCCACAGACTGCCGGCTCTGTGGCTGCGGTGTCGGAGAGGCAGGGCCACGGGCCGAGCAGAGCCGCGCAGTGGGCGTCGGGGAACAGGGCCGCCAGTGCTGGTGGGTGTGGGTTTCTTGTGGGGCAATGTAAATACTCTGGAATTAGCTAATGTGACGATTTACAATTTTGTAAATATACTATAAGCTACTGAATTACATAGTTTAAAGAGGAGTGAAATTTATGGCATGAATTTTATTTCCATGAAAAAGAAGCGGTCCATTTCTTTTCGTTTTCATCTGACCCCGCCTCTTCCTCCCGGCTCTTGGCCAGGTGCTGTTGGGACAGCTGGGCGTTGTTGGGCTGGAGTTTGTGTGCTGTGTTGTTCTCTGAAGACTCACCGAGGAGGTTAGAACACAGTGCTGTGGAGTCCGAGGTCCTCCTGGGCACAGCCGTGGAGTGGAATTAAGGGGATGGGATTATGTTGTGCAGGGCGGCGCAGGGGCTGCCTCTGGCTGCTGGAGGCCCGCACAGAGGCTGCTGCCCACCAGCAGGCGGCGGCACGTAGCCCCAGGGCTCCAGGCTCTGCTGGACTGGGATGCTCAGGACACGCGTCCTTGCGTTGTCCTCAGAGGCTGCGGTGGACAGAGAGAGGGTGGCTGCCAGTGAGCAGTGTTAGCGGGGGAGGAAGAGGACCCGGGGCCGCGGGGACAGGACTGCTCCACTGTGGCACCCTGTTCCTCTCTGGCCCTCCAGGGGACCATGGGCAATGGGGCTCAGGAGCTGCTTTGCTTTGGGAGGGGGGCTGGGGCTGGGCTGGCCGCGAGTTGCCTGGGGCCCTTGGCCTGTGAGGGTCCCGGCAGCCCGGGCTTCCTTCAGGAGCAGCGGGGGCTGCGGTGGCCAGGCGTGGCCTTCGGCTCAGTTCCTGCTCCCCAGCCGGGGGCGGCCTCGCTGGCAGCCACCCCTGCCTCTCTGGGTCTCGGCTTCCTGTTTTAAAGTGGGTGGAGGAGGATGAAGGTGCCGTTGGTTAGGCTGCGCGAAGCCTTCTCACCTGGCCCCGTGGCTACTGGGGCTGTGACACGTCCCCGTCGCTGTCACCACGAAGAAGCTCTGGGAGTCGGGGGAGCAGAGGCAGCAGAGCACTATCCGGTCCCCTCCTTCCGTCCCTCTGGTCCCACGCTGGTAGGATGGGCTAGCTGCGGCCGGGAGGCCTGGGTCCAGGCCGGGTCAGTCCTGGAGGAGCGTGGCTCTGCCCCGGAGCCCAGGGACGTCAGGCCAGAGGTAACACCCCGGGCGGACAGTGTCACTGGGTCTTCAGTCGGCAAGTGTGGACGGCAAGGGCTCCCGTGCCTCCAGGTCAGGCTGAGGAGCCCCCGTCCCGTCCCCCCGACCCCTCGCCCTGCCCGCGGCCAGCGTGGGGCGCGCGCGCCTTAGGAAGGGGCTTCCCTGCTGTGTCCCGCCCTGCGAGTCCCAGCGGGGCAGTGGCTCCACCAAGCCAAGCTGCTCATGCTGCCCTCTGCCCACTCGCCTGCTCTGGCAGTCACATGGATCTACCTCTCGTGGCCGTCCACGCCCGGTCTGTCACCCACCCCCGTGTGTGCGAGTTCCGTCCTGTGGCACCGCGTGGCAGCGTCATTCTGTTCATGGCGGAGGATGGCGGGATCGCGGCGCACCCCTCTGTGCCCATCTGCCACCTGCTGGCGGACACTGGCGGCCCCAGGACAGCAGGGCTTGTCCTTTCCTCACACTTACTGCTCCATACACTTAAGCGTGACCAGATCCATGGACGCACTTGTGAGGGTGTGCAAGAGGCGCGTGCACATGCACACACACACCTGTGTGCGTCCGCACACGCCCAAGCACGTTCAGGTGGAACTCACACGTGTGCACGTGCACGTGACTACACGTGAACACCGGCGTCTCGCACATGCTGTCTGGGCGGACACGTGCATGTGTGTGCCACGACGCGTGTCTCGCCTGCACGCGGTCAGTCCTGCGGCCCGGGGCCTCAGGGGAACGGCACAGGCAGATCCTGGGCCCAGGGTCCGAGGGCCAAGCCTGAGGGGAGCCTCCTGGTCCATGGATGGCCGTGGGGCTGCCATGGGCTCCCAGGGCTGAGCCCCTCCCTGGCCAGCGCTGCTCTGAGCACGCACAGGACGGGCCCACTGACCCTGCCAAGGGCTCCCCAGGGTGGGTGCTGGGCACACCCGTTCACGGAGGAGGGAAGGGACAGAGCGAGCCCGGGGCTCCTGGCCAGCCCGGAGCCGAGCCTGGACACACCGGCTGTGTTTCTCTCAGAGAAGCTCCTGCCCTTGGGTCCCTCCTGCTCTGGCATGAGGAGAGTGGGGTGACAGCAAGCACCCCGTCTGTGCCATCGTGTTGTGGGCGACGCTGAGGAGGAGGGCTGGCTGAGGCCACGCGGCTGGATGTGGCCCCTCAGGACTCGAACTCAGCTCAGTGCAGCCCCACTCAGCCTCCGGCAGGGCCAAAGGCCAGCCGCTCCCGTCCCGTAAACGCAGCAGCCCCGCTCCCTGGAAAGTCCCCGTTTCCTGCAGCAGGCTCTGGTCAGTGCAGGGCAGGTCCCTGCCCTGCCCTCCTGCCCCTTCCTGGCCCAGCGCCCACCGGCAGACAGGAAATGTGAGTCACAGCAGCAGCTCCTAACCCGGGCCTGGGCGGCAGCTGAGCCAGCCTGAGGAGGGCCAGGCCTGCCACCAAGCCCCACCCCTGTCATCTCCCACCTGGGACCTCTCCTGGGTGTCAGTCACCCTGCTCCTCAGCTGAGGGAGGGGGAGGGGGAGGGGGAGGGAGGGGGGGGGAGGGGGGAGGGAGGGAGGGGGAGGGAGGGAGGAGGGAGGAGAGGGAGGGGGAGGGGGAGGGAGGGAGGAGGGGGAGGGGAGGGAGGAGAGGGAGGGAGGGAGGGGGAGGGAGGGGGAGGAGAGGGAGGGGAGGAGGGGGAGGGAGGGGAGGACATATAGAGAGAGGCAGGAGGGGAGGAAAGAAAGGAGAGAGAGAGGAGAGAGGGACAGAGGGAGAGGGCCAGGCGGAGTGGCCTGCTGGCGTGGCCGCCTGGCCGTGTTGGCCCTACCCCTGGGGGAGCTAGCTGGGGCTGCCTGGGTCTGGAACCTCCTGCCCGTGCTGCGCTGTGGGGTTCCTGCTGCGGTGGCCGCGCTGCTGGGGGCTGATCTGCGCCCCCCGCGGAGCCCTGCTCTGAGCTGCGCTCAGCCGTCTCCCTGAGCCACCTCCTGCCTCTGCTCGCCTGCGTCTCTCACCCTGTCCCCACGTCCCTCTCTGTCCCTTCTCCTGGTCTCTCACTCTGTCGGCCTCGCCTTCCTGCCTCCCTTGCTCCTCCTCCTTCCTGTCCCTCAAACAGCTCAGTGAGAGCGAAGGGGCTTTGGGCTGCGCACAGGCCGGGCCTCCTTCCTGTGCCCCAGCTCCCCGCGCCCTGGTCCCCCTCCTCTGCGTGTCTCTCAGCCCTTCCTGCCCCCTCCCCCCGCAGACCCCCCCAGAAGGCCCTCCTGGCAACGCCGCGTCACCTCCCTGGACTGACCCCTCGCTGGCCGACCTGGCTTTGCTGGTGGTCCTCCTTCTGGTCAGCAGGGCGAAAGGTCACCGGCTGTTGGAGGAGGGCCCGGGGTCTTCGAGGGCATCTAATTGGTGTTCCCCACATGGGGACTCCTGAGGGACCCAAGGCCACCGCGTCATGGGGGCATCTGGGAGCAAGTCCCTCCCACGCCGCCTCCCATGGTGGCTCCCACACGTGTCCTTCATGTCCCTGGTGGGGAACAGGGGGCTGGGCTGCAGTCCAGCCCGTCCTGCCGCTGCTCAGGGCTCGTGCTGCGCGGCAGGGAGAGGGCAGTGGACGGCCGCTGCCCCGGCTCCGCCCCGCGCCTGGGTGGGGAAGGCGGCTCTAGGCGCTCGTCCGCACCGCGGGGCTGGCTGCTCTCCGGGGTGGGCGCCCTGATGGTGCTGGAGCCCCGGGGCTACGGGCTGACTGGACAGGGCGCCACCCACCAGGCTGCCACGGTCACTTGGGAGACGCCGCAGCCGCCCCCGTGTGCGAGCGCGCCACCCATAGAGACCAGAGCTGGCGCGGCTCAGGGGCCTGGCGAGCCCGCCCGCCGCCCCGCCACTCCCCCACTCTGCCGGCGTGAGCAGAGCGGGCCTGCTCTCTGCCCGCGGCTTCTCAGTCCAGCAGGGGACGGGCGGTGGACACGGGCTGCGGAGAGCTCGCACGGCACGACACAGGCCAGAGCTGCCTGGGGTCGCCCGGGCGAGCAGGCCCTCCCTGAGCGTGGGCCTCCGTGTCGAGGCGGTGAGGATGAGGGTCAGGGAGAGGAGGAGGCAGACCAGGTGGACACGGCAGGTGCAAGAGTCTGTGGCGAGGCAGCGAGTGGCCTGCCACGGAGCCCGACGGGCCACGGTGCAGCACAGCCAGGCTGTGCAAGGCCACTGAGGCCAGCCCCGAAGGCCTCGGAGCCGAGCAGCAGGACTTGGCCATGGAGCCCAGCAGAGCCCGACACCAACAGGCTGCAGAGAGCAGCCTCAGCAGGGGGACCTGGGCCGGGGCCTGGGGCCCAAGAGCCAGGGGATGGACAGGACGACACAGGCCCTCCTGACCCTGGGAAGTCCTGCCGGTGCTCGCCACAGGTGGCCGGGCCAAGGGCGCTCTGCGCGGTTTGCCAGTTGGAGCTTTCTCCCTCGCTGGGTTTGAAACGGCTGGGCGAGGAGTCGCCCATTCACGTGCGTGTGGAATCCACCCCGCAGTGGCAAGAGGCGCACCCACGTGCGGTCCCCGGGTGCAGGAGCACGCACACGGCGGCTCTGTGACGTTCTGGGAAGGGCCACGGCTTTATTTTGAAATACCTGATGAGGAGAGACCCAGCTGGTCTGGAAGCCCGGCCTCACCACCGGCACCTCGCAGTGTGACCTTTGCCTGCTCCTGCTGCTGGGCTGCCGCTTTTCGCAGAGGGCAGGCGCTCTGCCGCTCGGCTGCGCCCAGGCCTACGCTTGCCAACCATGACGCCCTGTGGAACGGTCTCAGCTGCTGTAGATTTGTAACTAGTTGGGAAATTGGTGAAAAGTTTTCTGGTTACCTACTTGTGCAAACAAAATGTCTCCCGGGGTGTGATGATGAAGAACTTTAAGAAATCTCTGTTAAGCTGTCTTGACCAGAGGTGAGTGAGGAGGCCACCTGGTCTTGAGCCCCGAGTTCCCACGCCCATCCACCGCAGCTCTGACGGGCAGTTGGGGGCAGCAGGCAGCCTGGCCTCCACCACCGCACGTCTCCTGTTCTCCCGAGGGCTTCCTTGGGCACCTGGGGGCTTGCCTCCCTGCCCCGGGCGAGCCTGGGGGTGAGGGTGTGGTGTGGCCTTCCTCTCTGCAGGGCTGGGGTAGGGGTGTCCACACCTCCCTGCCCTCCAGGGACAGCTCTGCCGAGCATCATGTCACCAACAGCTGGAGACCATGCATCTCCCCTGCAGCTTAGATGACTTCTGGTTCTTTTGCTTGTCTAGTTGCTCTGGCGGGGACTTCCAGTACTAAGCCCAGTGTCATGGTGAAAGCTGACCTCTTGGTCGTCTTCCTGATGTCAGAGAGAAGGCATCCAGTCCTTCACCGCTGAGTGTGATGTCGGCCACGGGTTTTCACGAACACCCTTGATCAGGGTGAGGGGTCCCTCCGTTCCTTCTTTTCTGAGTGTTTTCATCACAAAAGGGTGTTGTTACACCCACGTGGGCAAGAGCCAGTGGCTGAGAGTGCCAACCTCGTCCCAGTTGTCTGGACTCGACTGGCTGATGTCGTGACGCAGCCTCGGGGACTCTACTAGCTGACGTCGTGACGCAGCCTCGGGGACTCGACTGGCTGATGTTGTGACGCATCCTCGGGGACTCTACTAGCTGATGTTGTGACGCAGCCTCGGGGACTCTACTGGCTGATGTCGTGACGCAGCCTTGGGGACTCTACTAGCTGATGTTGTGACGCAGCCTTGGGGACTCTACTAGCTGACGTCGTGACGCATCCTCGGGGACTCGACTGGCTGATGTCGTGACGCAGCCTCGGGGACTCTACTAGCTGACGTCGTGACGCAGCCTCGGGGACTCTACTGGCTGATGTCGTGACGCATCCTCGGGGACTCTACTAGCTGACGTCGTGACGCATCCTCGGGGACTCGACTGGCTGATGTCGTGACGCAGCCTTGGGGACTCTACTAGCTGATGTTGTGACGCAGCCTCGGGGACTCTACTGGCTGATGTCGTGACGCAGCCTTGGGGACTCTACTAGCTGATGTTGTGACGCAGCCTTGGGGACTCTACTAGCTGATGTTGTGACGCATCCTCGGGGACTCTACTGGCTGATGTCGTGACGCAGCCTCGGGGACTCTACTAGCTGATGTTGTGACGCAGCCTTGGGGACTGGTCCTCCGGGCGCATCCTCTCTGTGAGCCAGGCTGGGCTGAGCAGTGGCTCTGAGCCAGGCTGGGTTTGAGTCCTGACGTGTGACCTGCTGGGTTCCCTCGGGGCCAGGTCTTAGTTCCCTGTGGACTGGGCACAGTCGGTGCGTGGTGCCCGTGGCACAGGGCTGGCCCACACAGCACACACGTGGGTGGATTCGGCAGATACCCGTTGAGCACCTGCTCCGAGCCTGTGGACAGGGGCATCCCAGGCAGGTGCCTGGCCTTCTGGCTCCAGTGAAGGGGCGCAGAGTGGACGGGCACCTCAGGTCACATCAGGTGACGGCTCACGGTGGAGGACACCCAGCAGGGCCAGGCAGGTGGCGCTGCTGCTTTCGGAAGTGACCCTGGGCGAGCCTCTGCTCTGAGGGCTAGTGACTGCAGGTGACAGGGAGCTGTGCCATGTCTCCCTGTCCCAGAGAAGGGCACCCGAGGTGGGGGCAGGTCACAAAGGCCTGGGTGCAGGTGGGGGCCGGCAGGTCAGCAGCTGGCCAGGAGGAGGGAGCGAGGCGGTGGTGCCCCAGTGCGGAGGCTTGCTGGCCCTGCCTGGGCCCTTGGGCTCGTGCACGGGATGGGCCACTTCTGGGCGCGGGGCCGACGGGGGGCTGCCTTGTGGTGTGAAAGGGTTCCTCTGGGTGCTGGGGACGAGGGGCAAGGGCCCTAGATGTGCGGTGGCCCGTGGGAAACGGGTGGCTGGGTCCAAGGTGGTGGCGGGGCGAGGAGGGGGCCGGGCTGGGCCATCGAGTCTGAAGGAAGACCCTGAGGACCGGGGTGAGCGGAGGCGCAGGACGGGCGGCTGGGCCCGGAGCGAGCACTGCTCACGGTGACGTTGCCAGCTCCGCCCCGCGGCCCTGTGTCGGGAGCCGGGTGAGCCAGACCCGGGGCAGCCCCCGCAGGCTCAGGTGAGAGGTCACAGCTGCCCCTGGGCGGGGCCCTCCCGAGGCGGCCCAGGCCCGGGGTCAGGGGTTGGCCTCGCAGGCTCCTGGCAGGGCTAATTGCTGTGCGGCCTCTGCAGCTTAATCAAGGATGTTTAGTCTGGGCGCCCGCGGGGCTCACGGTCAGCCTCGCGCCTGCCCCAGCCCCACCAGCCAGACGGCCCGCGAGGCTCCCCCGAGAGGAAGGGAAGCTGGGGTCACACTCCGGTGCCCTCAGCCCAGGGCGGTGCAGGCTGACCCGGGCACTGAGGTGGGGAGGCCACCCAGACGGGGCACAGCGCCCGGGCACCGAGCTGCATGCGGGCAGGGTGGCGTGCACACGTGTGTGCGTGTGAGCCGCCCACGCCCCCCTGCGATTGGCCTTGCCTCTGGCAGAGTCAGGTGTGGGTGGTGCCCAGCCGCTGCACCCAGGGTCCAGCCGTGTAGACAGCAAGCCCTTCCTGCGAGGCTGGGGCTGGAGGTCCTGGCTCTGTAGAAGCAGCCCCAGTGAGCACGCACACGGAAGAGCACGTGTGTTCCATGGCACTGGCCGGCTGGGCACCGCCAGGTTTGCTGACCCCCAAACTAGCTTTCAGAGGAGGGACCGGAGGGCAGAGCGTGAAGGCCTGGGTACGAAGGTCCTGCGGGTCTGTGTAGGACAGGTCAGAGCCAGACTCTGCTGCCGGCCCAGCCTGGAGTGGACACCCGTGTCATGGCCTCGCCTGGCTTCCTGGTTCAGGAGGTCAGCCCACGATCCCGCGTCCACCCCTCCAGTGCACTCAGCACCACGTTGTCTGACTGGAAATGGACACGCCCTCGCCCCCCGGCAGTGACAGGATGGCTTGTGGGTGCTTTTCCTGGAACAGACTCACCAGGGACAGAGTTAGAGTGACGTTGGGGCAGTGCCACCCTGGGGAGTGTCTGCAGGCCCTCAGCTCCTGGCGCCAGGCACACGTGACTTCTGGCCCCAGAATTTCTGAGCATGGGGCTCCTGACTGTCCCTTGCAGGGTCTCAGATGGTTCTCGGGGTACGGATGTTTGGGGACACCAGAGCTTGTGGGTGTGTCAGGAGGGTTGGGTACAATTTTGTTGGGGGAAAACACAGGCAGTGTTGGAGCACAGGAGACACACCCATGTGCGCCCTCCTGCCCCCCCCCGCCCGGTGCCTGCCTGTGTCCACCACCCCTGTCCTGACCTGGGCTACCACTTCTGCTACCACCCACAGACTCAGGGATGGCCGCACTCCCAGCACACGCTAGGTCTTTTCTTGGCCAAGCATCATGGTTATTGTAGTCTTCATGTGTTTCCTAACCATCCAACATGCGTGAAGCCGCGGTACCAATTCTATAAAGTTCCTGTGGTCTGGTTCTGACGGGTCATCACTGAAGACTTGGCGCTGTGTCTCGCCCCGTTTCCCCCCAGGCCCCGGGTTTTGAAGTGCTCTTCCAGAGCAGATGGTTTGAAAGCACACACAGGCCACACCGTGGCCTGCATCACGGCCTGGGCTTCCCGGGTGTTTTCCCACCTGTATCAGCCAGGGCGGGCGAGGCTCTGCTGCAGTAACACTCACCTCCTGGAATCCAGCAGCTGCTACGGCAACGGTTCTCCCCTGTTCTGGCTCTCTAGACTGGCCGCTTCCCGTGGATGTTGTCACTGACGGGGCCCAAGAGAGAGCTGGAGATCCGTGGGGTGGGTCCCAGAGGGGGCCACCTCACCCCATCTGTCACATGGCACCCACCTAGCGGCAAGGGAGGCTAGGGAGGGTGGGCTTCCTGCACGTCCAGGAAGGGGAAGGGGGCCAGATGATCCTGTCGCCATGTCCCAGCCGCAGCAGCTCGTCACCTGTCAGCGATTCACAGGGATTTACTGCACGTCAGCTTCTGCTCTGGGATCGGGGACACAGTAGGGAAGGGCAAAACCCAAACACAGTAGGACCACAAAATCAAACCCCGACCTCAGGGGGCTACATTATAGGGAACATCAGATAAAAAATCAGATTCAACAAAAAATGAGCAGACACAAGTGTAGGAGCCCTGTTTGGGGAGATGGCTATGATTGTGGCTGACTTCGGGCCATGGAGTTTTGGACATTGCCACCCTCCGTAGTCTCACGAGACTTGGCCCGGGATCTCGAGAGACTTGGGCCGAGCGCGGAGCGGGTTGGGGCCATTTTGGTTGTTGGTTGTTTGCTGGTGTGTGGTACGGGTTAGAGTTGGTAGAGCCAGAGAGAAGCTGACAGAATAAAGAGCCTGTTTGTTTCCAGTCTGCCTCTGAACTTATTCCCGCGGCTTTGCTGCTCCAAGCGGCCATCGCTTCAGGCGGCGACACACAAGGTGTGCTGGTGACGTAGCACCCAGGAAAGCACGAGGTGGGAGAGGGCAGGGCGGGGAGGTGACAACTGCGAACAGGACGTCGGTCCAAGGCTCACGAAGGCCACGTTCAAGAACAGCATGGACGTGGTTAGACGGGGAGCCCTGCGGAAGCTGGAGCACACTCCTCAGGCCCGGCCGGGAGCCAGGGAGGCCTCACGGCGGGCACCTGCCTGGAGCGCCCAGTGGTCTGCGTGGAGGTCGGCGGCTGAGGCTGAGGGGTGCCACCAGAGGGCAGGCTGCTGAGGAACGGCAGATGGCCGTTTACGGAGCGAGCGGCCTGGGAACCCTGTGACAGCTGCTCCCGGGGGGGCCGGCCCCTCCAGCTGAGCCCTGGGCACCAGGTCCTTCCACAGAGGAGGCTCTCAGGGCTCAGAGAGGTTGTGGCACCTGTCGCCCAGATGTGTTCTCAAATGCGACCAGTTCTACTGCGTAGTGACCAGCAGGGGACGCTGCAGGCGTCGAGCTGCTGGACCTGGGAGCCATGGACGGCCAGTTGTCCCTGCTCCTCTGTCCAGCTGGCTGCTCGGGGTTCAGACCCTGTGCCTGAGGACAGCATCGCACACGCTCAGGGGTCCCCAGCAGGGCTGCAGACCAGGTGAGACCACCACCAAGATTCCCTGGGGAAGGTGGTGGCAGAGAAGCATTGAACGATTAACTTGACGCAGACGTTTATGGCTTGTGAGGACAGAGAGAGCGTCACGTGCTTCCTTGCCAGCAGTCGCAGCGCAGCCCGGCGCTGTCCTGGTAATCCAGACCAGCCGCGCTCTGCGTTTGCCAGATGCCCCCACGGCGGGCCTTCCGCGGAGCTGCCGGGCGTGTCCAGAAGCGGCTGGAGGGAGCTCGTTGACCTGGTTCACGTATTCTGCGATTCAGGGGACATGGCCCCATCCCAAAGGTCAAAGGCTGCATCCTGGCTTTTTGCAGGTGAGAGGTGAGGACCCAGCGCTCCCAACTACCACGTGGCTGCAGGGGTCCCAAAGCCGGCTCACACATTTGCCAACTCCCTCGGCTGGGTTGGCTCCAGCGTGAACGAGGGCAGCCTCCCGAGGACAGGTCACCCCGGTCTCAGCGTTCAGCAAGCTGTCCTCCCCATCAGCAGCCTCACATCTGCAGCCTTCTGTGCCCGTGGACTCCTACGTGGGCCCAAAGGCAGGGGTGCTAGACAACGGGTCCGTGTGAGACAGTCCAGTGAACACATTGCTGTTGAAATCCACCCACGAGTGTGAGGAGCCTGCGGTGAAGCTGGGCTGCCCGTGCTGCTGTGCACACTCGCCGAGGACTACCCACAAGCAGCGTGCGCGCCTGCAAGCAAGGCCAGGCCCGCACGGCCTCCAGTGCCTGTGCAGGGGCAGCAGAGGCCCCAGGGCAGGGCTGAAGAGTGAGGGGCAGGGGCAGGGGCTGGGGAACGGCTCAGGGTGCAGCACCTGCCCAGCCTGAGCAAGGCCCTGGTTCCACCCCAGCACTGGGGACAAAACAGGCAGAAGACTGTTCAGGGGAAACCCGGGCGTCTCGGCGTTTTAGGAGAGGACCTCTGTCTACTCCAGCATCAGTGCAGAGAGACTCGGGAGTAAGCACAACTGTGAAACTGGCTCTGAAGAGAAGGGAGCTTATGGTATTTAAAAAATAATGTTCATGCATTTTTTTTCAATTAAAAACCCAGGGGGAAACAGCATTCAGATCCCCAGGAGGCACCACGATGGACCTTCGGAGTCGAGTCCAGGCCTCTAGGGAAGGCGGCCGAGAAGCAGCAAATGATTAAATCACTGCCGACATTCCAAGCTCCCCAAGACGGCCAAGGTGTCGCCTGCTCCCTCAGGAGCAGTCTGCAGCCGGTACGCACTCACTGTTCCCGGTGATGACCCATTACCCACTTGGGGGCTTGTGTGGAAGTGACCAAGGTGACCTGATGTCCTGGCAGCAGTGCTGCGCTGTGACACCTCTGCGGGTGGCCGGCAGGCTTGCCACTCCCTCCTCTGTATAACATATCCATTTCCTGGGTTCTGGGGACCAGAAGGACTTGGCCAGCTGAAGAGCGAAAGGTGAGGAGAAGGACGTGAGCGGGGGTCAGGGGTGCAGAGGAAAGGGCAGCGGGGGCCGAGGCCACCCTGCGGTTGCCGGGGCAGGTGCCCAGAGGGGCGGTCAGCGGCGGCAGTGCTGCTCCTCCCGCACCTGCTCCAGCCCCGACAGAGTCTGGTCACCACGGTGGGGGTCCTGTGCCGCCCCAGGCTCACGGCGAGCGGAGGCCTTGTTGACAGCGGGACCACTAATGAGGGAGGGGAGGGGAAGAGGGACCGCTGGAGGAGATGGACCCGGGAGGGGGAGGGCAGGTGTGCTTCTCTCTTCGCAGCTGCGCGTTGGTCGGGTGCTGGTGTGGCTGACTGCTCCCGCCAACACCCGCGTGTCCACGGCTTAGCAGAGGCACCTTTTATTTCATTTCTTTTTTGTACCGGGGACTGAACTCAGGGACACTGGACCACTGAGCCACACCCCAGGCCTATTTTGTACTTTATTTAGAGACAGGGTCTCACTGAGTTGCTTAGCGCCTCGCTGGTTGCTGAGGCTGGCTCGGAACCCCGATCCTCCTGCCTCAGCCTCTCGAGCTGCTGGGATCGCAGGCATTCCCACGAACCCGGCTCACACGAGCCTTTCCTGGCCGTGTGCCGCAGTGTCCCTGCTTCTCCCCCCTGCCCGGGGCTCAGCTCTTCCCGTGGCCTCGCGTCTTTCACTGCACCTGTGGCTCTGTCCAGCCGACAGGGCAGACGCGGCAGAGGGCCCCCGGGTGGGGCAGATCTGGTCACAGGGGCACACCGAGGAGAGCTGGGAAACCGCCTCCGCGCGTGCCCGGGGGGCGGGCACAACCCGCTGCGGTGCCCAGCCCAGCCTGCTAGTGCCACTCAGGGCCTGCCACCTCGAGGCGCGGGCCCGGGGACGTCCTCCTCCGCTGCTTGCAGTTGGCACAGCAGGGAGAGGGCGGACGGCCAGACGCGTGGTCTCCCTCGTCCTGGGAAACGCCCTTCAGGTGAGGCCCACTGCAGAGCCCGTGTGAGGACAGCCGTGTGCCCACCGGCCTGTGTGCCAGCACGGCCTCGATGGCCCGGCCACACGCGGTGCTGTGTTGGCTCAGGTGGCCTCTGGCTGTGACGAGCAGGCAGCCTCTGGGCTCTGCAGGGGTGGCTCGGGCTCCGCCGTGCTCTCCCTGTCTGAGGGTCCTGACCACGTGCAGGACCAGGCCCAGCGCCCTCCCCTGGGCTCTGGCTTTCGAATGCTCCTGCCTGGTGCCCTGGACTCACCCTACGGAGGGGAAATGTGCGGCATCATGAGCCCCCAGCAGATCGTGCTCGGGCCTTCACACGGGCCTCCACGCTGCGGCTCTGCAGTGTCCTCGGGCCACCTGTGCACCTGGAGACGCTAAGCACCAGGCTCTGCGGGGCCCAGGAAATGGCCCCTCTGGGGAGAGTCTTGATGGTGGGCCGTGGGTCTTCCCAGGTCAAGTGGCCTTAGAAACCAGCGCCTCTGTGGGCAGCAGGTCTGCCTTCTGGGCTCACCTTGAGATAGGCACCTGGTCAGCTGCCCCTCTCTGTGTCACCAGGGAGTCGAGAAAGAAGCCGTTAGGCCAGCCAAGGATGAGCAGCCTTCCCAGCTCCCCCCAGAGCCAGCTGCTAACGCTGTGTCTCCAGGAGACCAAGCGCACGGCAGTCTCCAGGCTGGCAGAGGGAAAGCTGGAGGTGAGGAGTGGGGACTAGGGCTTCGCCAGGTGGGAGCCAGGTGGCCGCAGCTGTGGGAAGGTCCTGGCCTGGGAGCAGGTTGGCCGGAGTCACCCCGGCTGTGCCTCCCGTTTCCTGTGTGAACGTGGAGGGTGAGCGTCGTGGCTCATGGGTCAGGGCTCGGGTAACACGTGCTGCTTCATGCTGGGACACAGGCGCTGGGCGCCTCTGCTGGCCTGAGCCCAAGGGAAAGGTGCTCGCAGTGCCTGGATGAAGAAGGGACTCAACAACGCGGTGCTTCCAAGACTGCTGAAGGCTAGAGCAAGGGCCAGGGAACGTTGCCACTCACCAAGCGTGGCACACCAGGGACTGAGGAACACCTCTGCAGGAGGTCACGGCTGCCGCAGCACGAGGCAGCTCTGGCCAGAGCTGGCCCACACGGATGGAGTCCAGCCTAAGGAGCCCGGAGGGCAGGGGATTCTGGGAAATGTCCTTCCCGGGCTTCCAGTCCCTGCAGTAAGAGGGCTTGGTGCTGGACTTCCACCACAGACATCTCAGAATCAATCACATACACACACAAACAGGACCAAGGCAGACTCAGCGTGGCTGGGAACACGTTCAGATGCTTAGACATCAAATGCAAAAGCTAAAAGTCATTGCAGATGATTATTTTTGTTGGCATCAGAAAATGGCCTTTTAGTAAAGAATCCAGGAAACCTGGCTTTGAGAGAGTGTCTGTGGCCTGGGAGGTGTGGCGTCCATCAGATGTCCAGCACTGCAGTGCGCTACTTGAGGGACGGCTTCTGAGGAGGACAGGTTTGTTTTGGCTCCGGTTTGGAGGTCTGGTCTAAGGCGGTGGCCCTTGCACTGGGCTCTGCTGGGGTGCTGGACGGCGATGACAGGAACTCATGGCAGGAGGCAGAGGAGAGGATGGGCCTGAGGGCCTCGAGGCCCTTTGAGGGCACGTCCATCCTGACAAGTCCCCGGTGCTCTAAGGACATCCTAGTAGGCCCCTCCCAAGTCCCACCCCCCCAACGTCACCACCCTGGGGACCCAGCCTTTAACACGAGCGATTTGGGGGACGCTTAGGCAAGCCACAGTGGTGGGAACAAGGACATGCACTGTCCTGCACTTGGACACTGGGCGGGACTCCCCCTCGCGAGTGGCCCTGCTCCGGATTCTGCCTGCTCTGAGCCTTGCTGCCCGCCTGGCCTGGACTGCTGGCCAGCCCCGTGCAGTGGTCCCCCTGCAAAGCCCGTTTCCCTGAGTACTCCTGACCCTGGGAGTAGGGGGCGTCCTGAGTCCTCAGACCACAGGAAAGCTTCCTCAGATGAGACGGGAGTGGCCCCGTAGCAAGAGGCCTGGGGGCGGGCACCAGGAGGTGGACCTCCATGTCCACAGGCCGCCGCGCAAGCTGAGGTTGTGGCCGAGCTTTCAGCCTGCTCCCAGATGCACACGCAAGCAGGCACAACAGTGTCCCCTTCCCAGGCCACCGGGCACCAAGCCTATGGCCCTGATGGCAGCCTCACTTCCACTGGTTGCCGCCTGGGAAAGTACGCGTCCCTTCCTGGTCCCAGGCAGAGGCTGGAGGCCGGTGGGAACAGGCCCCAAGAGGAGGCCGTGGCCGGCGGCGCTGCCTGTGGCCAGGAGGCTGTGGCTGGGGAGGAGGAACAACCGGTCCACCCACCAGCTCACCCAAGCACTCGGATCAGCTTCCCCAGTGACCCCTGCGGCCACCTCAGCTGCCCCCCCGCTGTGCCGGTGCTCTGCTCAGTGGGGACAAGGGTTGTGTACTAGCCCCTGGCTCCACACACAGTGTCCACACCAGGGCCTCATCTCTGTGACGGAGCAGCTGGGGGAGGAGGACCTTTCCTCAGGGTGCAAAGCTGAGGTGTGGAGGGCAGTCCCCGGCCCCGCGTCACACAGCTAGGAAGTGGTGGCGCTGGGTCTGCCCCAGTCTCCCTCTGCTGCTCCGAGGTATCGGCCCTCCCTCAAGTAATGGATGGTGTCCTCTCTGACCGTGAGCAGCTGTCACCAGGACTTCAGGACCTTTCCTCACCTCAGAAGGAAGCCCGCTCCCTGTGGCTGCCCCCGTGGTCCCGCCCCTGCCCTAACGGGAGCTGGACCTGAGTCCCTGTGGCCCTGGTGCCTGTCACCCCGTGCTCTCCTGGCTCTTCCACGTCGTGGCCAGGGTCAGGCCCCCGCCGACTTCACCCACAGCGAGGTGCCAGGGCCGGGGTGGCTGCGTGGGTGCTGCTTCTGCTCCGCGGTGCCCCTCCGGGGGTGGGAGGACTTTCCTAGGGAACACAGATGGCCAGGAGACGCGGCGTCCCGGGGACAGTCTGACCCAGCCTGTGATGTAGGCTCAGCCCAGCGAGGCGGGCGGCAGGGCGCTGGGCAGACGCAGTGGCCTCAGCTTAGTGGGAGCTGTTCCCTCCACGAGGGGGACCTGCCAGCGCAGACACTCAGGGCCTCCTCGAGAAGCAGTGTCCGGGCCTGCTCTGGCCCAGAGCCGGGGCCAGGTCGCAGCGGGCGGAGGAGGAGAGCGGGCTCTGGGCCCTCCCCGCGGCCCTGGGGCCTGAGGCTCCTGAGGCGTGGGTGGCCCGTGCCCCGGTCGTGTGTTCCTGCAGTCTGTGGTGAGCAGAGCTGGGGTGACCGTGTCGCCAGGCGCCCAGTGCTGCCGGGGGAGCCGCTGGGCTCGGCAGGCCGGGCTGCTCTGGAGACCCCACCGCCCGTTACAGGCTTCCCCGGGCTCCGAGGGCCAGGCCGGGTTCGCTGGTCGGCCTGGGGGTTGAGGGCAGCGTGGCCATTCAGCTGCCTCAGCAGCAGCAGGGCTCCAGGGTCAGCCAGGACGGGCTGGGCGAGCGGAGGGCTCGTGATCAGGGGCGGCCGTCACGTCCAGTTCCTGTTCTAGAGCGGAAATGGAGCTTCCCTGGGTGCGACCCGGGGTCAGTGTGTGTGGGCTGGCTTCACCCAGGCGCTCCCTGGCCAGTGGACCTCAGGGGGCCTCAGGAGGCCTCAGTGGCCTCAGTCAGTGGCCTTAGTCAGTGGACCTTAGTGGGCCTCAGTCAGTGGGCCTCAGTGGGACCTTAGTGGGCCTCAGTCAGTGGGCCTCAGTGGACCTTAGTGGAACTCAGTGGGCCTCAGTGGACCTCAGTGGGCCTCATCAGTGGGCCTCAGTCAGTGGGCCTGGGGCTTCAGTGGACCTTAGTGGGCCTCAGTCAGTGGGCCTCAGTGGACCTTAGTGGAACTCAGTGGGCCTCAGTGGGCCTCATCAGTGGGCCTCAGTGGACCTTAGTGGAACTCAGTGGGCCTCAGTGGACCTCAGTGGGCCTCAGTGGGCCTCCTCAGTGGGCCTCAGTCAATGGGGCCTCAGTGGACCTCAGTGGGCCTCAGTCAGTGGGCCTCAGTGGGCCTCAGTCAGTGGCCTCAGTGGCCTCAGTCATTGGGTCTCAGCGTGGCCTCAGTGGACCTCAGTGGGCCTCATCAGTGGGCCTCGGTCAGTGGGCCTCAGTGGACCTTAGTGGAACTCAGTGGAACCTCAGTGGGCCTCAGTGGACCTCAGTGGGCCTCAGTGGACCTCAGTGGGCCTCATCAGTGGGCCTCGGTCAGTGGGCCTCAGTGGACCTCAGTGGGCCTCATCAGTGGGCCTCAGTCAATGGGCCTCAGTGGCCTCAGTGGGCCTCAGTCATGGGGTCTCAGTGGGCCTCAGTGGCCTCATTGGGGACAGGCCTCTGCCGTCCTCTGTCTCAGCCACACACCCACTGCAGGGACACTTGGGGAGGGGGAGTGGAGGTGAGGTGCCCGGGCCCTGCCCTCTATGTGACGGCGTCTGGGGACCTGGGGGAGGAGGGTGGCTGTGGTGTGGTTGTGTGCTGCCGGGCCAGGCGCCAGGGTCCTGCCCTTGGGAGTTCTGTCCCCTCTCCACGTGGGGTGGCTGGCAGAGGCCTGCCCCCACCCAGCCCTGCTCGGCCTCCTGCCCTCACAGGAGGCCTGAAGTCCCACCGCCTCCGAGGGCCTTCTTAGAGCTGGTAAGGTGAATGTGACGTAAGGCTGCCACTGTCACTATATTGAATGCAGTTCAGTGGCACTGGGCACAAAGGCCGTGCTGTGCAGCCATCACCACCTCCAGCTCCGGAACGTTCTCTTCTTCCTGCCCGAGACTGTCCCACTGGCTGCCGCTGCACCAGTGCCTGCACCCCTGCCCCTCTCTGGTCTGACATCTCTGGGGACGTCCCGGGTGGGGTCACACTGCATCTTCATGTTGGCTTGTCCCGCTCTGGGACGAACTCCGGGCTATCTGCCCTGCAGCGGGTCAGGTCCCCTCCTTCGTGAGGCTGAGGCTGTCACTGTCCCTCAGCATCAAGTGAGATGCTTCCCTGTGCCCTCCGTCAGCACAGGTCCTGCTGTGGGGAGGTGGCAGACAGCCCTGAGGACGCCGGGAACAGACAGCTCTGGCCACCTCCAGGGACTTTGCAGACCAAGCTGGTTCGTCAACCCCCAGGAATACTGGTGTCCACCTCCCCAGCACCTCGGACCCATGCTGCCGCAGCAGAGCCTGCACCGAGGTCCCGGACCACAGCTTGCAAAGCCCCCAGGGAGGGACGAGGACAGGAGGCAGGAGAGGCTGCCTCCCCCGCCCACTCTTGCTCCCATCCTCCTGGGCCATGAGGAAAGGCGCTGTCCCGAGCACGTGCAGTAGACAGAGGCAGGCGTGTCTTCTGCAATGCCAGGGTTTATTCACAACCCAATCCACACAGTCCTGACTGGCCTCCATTTCCCCGAGTCCCGGGGGCTCACCAAGGGCCGTCTTGGTAGCCGCCCGCCGGGTCAGGCGAGGTCTGGTCCGGGAGCTCAGCAAGCAGCGGCACCAGCAGCCGAGTCAGTCCCACGGGAAGCGGGACGGGGTCTGGGCGTCTTGCAGGCGCGTCACTTAGTGAGCGAGGGACTCGGCTTGTATATACTTCTAGCTAGGTCTTTACGTCACCCATGACGCCATGTCAGGGTCACACACTGTTATCAGGGTTGCACACACAGGGGGCCTTGCAAGCGTTGCCGTGGATACTCGCTGTACGTGCCCAGCTGTCTCAAGAGAAGTTGTTTTACAGGGGACACGTCTGTGACACTCACAGCACTCAACATGATCTCCAAACACCCAGCACTGAGATGTTTAGTATTGACTTAGTAATCAATACTAAGTCAGCAGACCAACGCCACTCTTAGGTGCTCAATACAGGTGGTGGCAGAGGATGGGACAGCCAGCGGCCCTGGCTGGGAGGAGAAAGCCTGGGGCAGCGAGAGGACTCAGCCAGGTCCAGGCCGCGGGGCGAGTTGACACGCAGGGTCCTGAGTCTTGACACCTGCCGGCGAGAGGTGTCCTCCGCGGCCCCTGCCTTGAGTCTGGACGGCTCTGTGACTGCTGGCCCCAGCATGTGGCAGAGGGACACTGCAGCAGAGGGACAGCAGCTCCACTGTCCCTGGGAAGGCTGGGCCTGCACCCTCGCCCAGGGAGTCGGCGCCACGCGAGAGCAGCCGGACGGCACCTCTGGAGGGGCCACACGCAGGCTCTCCAGTGGACGCCCCGGGGGGCTCGACGCCCTGCTGATGTGCCGGGCTTCAGGTGCGCAGCAGAGCCGTAGGGAGACCTCCAGGGGCCCACCCTCCTGCTGACTCTCACTGGGTGGCCTCATGGCCGAGTTGGGAACATCTCCAAGACCCTCACTCTGACACCAGCCACACCGTTCTGAGGTCCCCTGGGACACCCTTTGTTTTGGGAATTTTCTGGAAGGACTCACAGGTTTTGCGGGAAGCTCTTGTGCCCACAGATATGATTTGTTACGGCAGAAGGACGGAGACGGGGCAGGTCTGGGAGGCTCCTCGTGTGCCCCTCTCCTGGGGCCGAGGGCAGTGTCCGCCCTCCTGACCACCACGTGTGGCAGCACGCAGCTGCCCAGAGCCTCCATCTTCGTCTTTCCAGGGGCTCGAACGTGCAGACGTGGCTGGCCCGACTCCAGGCCTCTGGAAGCCAAGCTGAGGCCGCGTGGCCCAAGGCCCCTGGAAACCACGTCACACCATGGCACCCACTCGCCCAGGTCCTGGACAAGTGGGCAGGACGCTCTAAGGGTCCCGTGGAACCCATCGCTGGGAAGCTGCCTTGGGGAGCCCTGGTCTCTCAGCACGGCACCTGCAGGGAGGATTCTAGCTCATGCTGAAACGGGGAACTGGGGCTGGGGCCGGAGCCCCAAAGGCAGGGTGAGCGTGGAGCCGCAGCGCGGGCAAGAAGGAAGCCAGCTGTCTGTGGGACAGCCGGGGTGGTCCTGTGGGGTGGGGCGTGTGGGTTTGACCTGCAGGAGAGAATCAAGGACATTCACCAGCAAGTGACCACCTGAGGCCCTGCCAGGTCCCGTGGGTTTGCAACGCCCCAGGTCACACCCCAGGAACCCCTGGAGGATGAGTTGAGGTGCTGGCGGGTGGGACAGGGTGAGGCCGGAGGCCAGGGCCCTCCTCTGACCTGCTTGCTGCTCCCCGCCCTGCATGCCTGCAGGGTCTGGTGCACACCCTCGGGCCTGGCCCTTTGCAACGGGTGTGTGTGTCGGGGGAGTGGGAGGGGTGTGTGTGTGGAAACTCTGCCTGGCCTTCCATGCTGGGCTCGCAGCAGGGCGTGGAACACCCGTGTTTTTGGAAGTGGCGGGGTGCTATGACTTTCTTGGGGTGTGTCAGAGCCTGCATGATGGACAGCGGCCCTGGGCCCCAGGCCCCTTCACCAGTGCCCAAGTAAACATAGTTCTGAAGATCACGGAGTGTACTGACCAGAAAGGTCCTCCCTGCACACAGTCCCTCCCGGGACAGGGGACTGAGGCTGGGAGCAGGAGCAGGATGGCTCACCGCGGAGGCAGGCCTGGGCCTCGGGCTGGCCGTCTGCCCGAGGACTCCTGTGCCCACCCTCGGCCTGCCAGCGCACAGCCGTCTTCTGGTGGCGTGCGGGCCTCACCCAGGGAGGCAGGACAGCAGGTTCCTTTCATAAAACTCCCTCGAATATAAAGCAAAGTCCAGTGGCACACACAGCGAGCCTTTCTTTCTCGAGTTCTCAAAACACAAAACTTGATTTTTCTGGAAACCTGATTACCTTCTGCAGTTTTATTACTGCTCATCCAATTAACTGAGAAATAGCATTTGAAAATGTTTCATCGTGGAAAATTTCAGAAGTAGTGGACACAGATGGGCTTGGCAGACCCTTCACCCCTGTCCCCCGGTGTCAGCCTCCAGCCTTGTCCCGCCTGGGCCTCACCTGCTACCCCAGGCTGGGGTTACTGCCAAGCAGGTCCTGATATTGTGTCTCTTCATCCATCTCAGTGTGTGTCTCCAAAGATAGGGTCATGCTTTCTTTATGATCAGCCGTCTTATGGTGAGATAATTGTGTGCTTATGTGTGATTTTAAGAGGTGACAAGGAGGGACGCTTGGCATTTTTGGATTTTTCCATCACACATACCCACAGAATTATTATTCACACACAAAATGTTTGATAACATTTAAAAAATATTTTTATTAGTTATTGATGGACCTTTATTTATATATTTGCTTATATATGGGGCTGAGAATCCAACCCAGTGCCTCACACTCGCTAGGCAAGCGCTCCACCACTGAGCTGCCACCCCAGCCCTTAATAACAATTTTTTAATATCATCCAATATGCAGGTGATATTTACATTTCCCAAATGGCTTATAATTCTCCCCGCTCTAATTTGGTTGGTTTTTAGTTAGAAGTTGTCCAGGTTGAGTGCCTACAACTAGTTAAACATTTTAATGACTTGATTGAGATGTGATTTATGGACTGTCCAATCCACGCACTCGCAGGGTACAGCTCAACGGTTTATTGGCTTTTAAATGAAAATGAAACATACATCCATGGTGGAGAATTCAAACCATAGTGACTTGTAGGACCTTAGAGTAGTGCTCCCCACTTACCGCCCCCTGCCTGGGGCTGGCCTGCTTTTTATTATACAGGTTCAGTGATGATAAATGATATATGGATATCATATACGTGGCAGATTAGCAGAAAGGGAAATTGCCCTAAATTCTGTACCTAGAAATAACCATCAAATTCATTTCAAGTTTTCTCCTTTTTACAAGAGAGCTTTGTTTTGTTTTGTTTTTTTTTTTTAAACAAAATATTTAGGCTCTACTTCACGTTCGGGGCTGAAGATGGCTGTGGCCTAGCTGCTGAGCGTGTGTTCTCTCTGCGAACTCTCGGGCGGGCTCCAGATCGCACCAGGGGCCGAGGATTACCCTGGACTCTAGCCAAGGCCAGGTGGAGAGGGCTCAGGGGCTCGGAGGCCGGGCCGAAAGACACTGCATCTTTATTCTCTCGAAGCTCCAACTGAATCCCGCGTGTCCTTCCTTTATGGACACAGGCAGCAAGCCAGTGACATTAGCAAGATCTGTCACCTTGTCACCAGCAGAATCACAGATGTCCTCTTGCTGTGGCCCAGCCGGGTCTGTTTTTCAAGACATAACTAGTCTCAGTGCTCCTTTGAGCTGAGGAAGTTGTCACCTCAGAGCCGCCTCCTGAAGGGGCACCCCTGACCGTGGCTCAGTTGAAGGTGTCCGGTGACCAATCCAACATAGCGTTGCTTTCGCGATCCTGCACACGTGGAGAAGGGTCGGTAGGCATCCCGAGCCTTCCCAAGGTGCCCACGGCGCCAGGTTCGAGGTGCCCGATTGCAGTGAAGGGCTCTCCCCAGGTCACCGACGGGTTATTTCTGGTTTTCCAGAAGCCCGGAGCCTCTCTGCAGAGCTCGGCTGCCTCCTGCTTTGTATCGAGTCCTTTCTTGTTTTCAGGGCCAAACAGAGCCGGCGCCAGGTCCCGGGGAGAGGGGCAGCAGGAGGGAGGCCGGCGGGCGGCGCGTGCCGCGCGGGGAGCTGGGCAGGGCTGCTTTCCATGGCGGCCTGCCCTCTTCCCAGATGAGGACACAGCTGGTTTCCACGGCACCACGCCTGCCCTCCTGGGGTGACCATTTTGGGAGAAATCCATCTCCACGTCCACAAGTGCTGCTGCCCTCGGACGTGGGGACAGGGAGGAGAGCGCGGCTGCTCCACTCCCATGCCTCTGCCTAGGCGGGGGCGCAGGAGCCCCACCAGCTCTGCCATCCACAGGGCAGGACCAGAGCCTGCGGGGGGGACGAGCGGCTCCTCGCGCTGGGGGGACAGCCGCTTCTCAGGTGACCACACACCTGTGTCACCACTGGTGGGCGCAGGGCACAGGTGTCTGCCACTGGCTGTGGTCCCTGGCCTCTCTGTGACAGTGGGTCAGCAGGTGGGGACAGCGCTCGGACGGCAGGCTCGCCCACGCCCCCGACCGTGCTCACCTGCCTCATCTAGTCCTGTGGCTGCTCTGCGGGCAGCGGGCACCAGCGTGGACTCCCAAGCCTGCTCCCCTGGCCCCGGCCCTTGTTCTGCCACCTGCCAGCTGTGGGGACATGCAGCCGCTCTGCCTAACTTGTCCCCATCCAGAGAGTGGGGACAGTGATGGTGCCCCTGCACGGCGCTGTGGTCAGCGTCACTGGCTGCACAGGCTTAGGGACAGCATCGTCGGGTTGTGTTGTTTCCTGGGGATGCGGAAACAGAGCACTGCAGGTTTAGTGGCTCAGAACAACCCAGGGTCTGGAAGTCAGAACTCTGACACCCTCGGCTGGTGCCGAGGTGGGGCCCGGCCGCTCCGTCTGGGGCTCCAGGAGGGCCTGCTCCCCCTTTCCAGCTCCCAGAGGCCCACGCCCTGGCTCTGGCCCTCCCTTCAAGGCAGCAGCACGGCACCTCTCTGACCTCGCTCTGTCCCGCTCCTGTCTCTGACCTCCTCCTTCTGCCTCCCTCTCCCAGGTCGAGGACGCCGGTGCTCCCGTGTGCCCACCTGGTGCCCCAGCTCCACCCGAGGGCAGCAGCGTCAGCGCCACCTGCAGCTGGAGCCCACGCCTTGGCCGGGAAAGGTGTTCCCAGTTCCAGGTCTTGGAGAGGGTGTCCAGTGCCCACAGGGAGGTGGCTCTGGGGCGGCTGCCAGGCCCACACCGCCCCCTTTCTAATGGAGGCTGCAGGAGCTTCCCCTGGCATGCCGAGAGCTCCGGAAGCCACCGTGCTCCTTAAGCTGGATACTGGGCCTCGGGACCCACAGTCGCTGTGGGGGTGCGGGGTGGGCGGCGCAGACCCCGCCCTCGCTCACGGAGACGAGCGGGAGTCAGGCATGGAGACGGACCAGGCAGCCCCCAGCCCCCAGCTGGGACGCCTTGCTAGAAACTAACGGGAGGGGCCAGTGGAGTCCAGGACGAGCTCTGTGAGCAGGTGGCATCTGAGCTGTCCCCCTGGAAGGTGGCAAGCCACGGAGGGGGGAGGGGGGAACTGTGCAGGCGAGGAAAAGTTTCTAAGAACTTCCAGAAGGGCCCAGAGTCACGAGTGGGCCTGGTGTGGTGGGAGGCCAGTGTGGCCAGAGCTCTGGACTGAAGCATGGGGTGGGCAGGGGCAAGGGTCAGCGTTCAGGGCAGGGCCAGATCACCAAGCGTCTTGCCTGTAGGCTGAGGGGGGTCTTGGTCTCCATCCTAAGTGCTGGGGACGCTGTCCTCCCTGCGCCCAGAACCCTTAAGGGGAAGGAGCCCAAGCTCTTGGGGTTCTCTGCTGTCCGGGCACCAGCCCTCCCAGGACCGCTGGCCTCAGTGGGGCGCAGCACCTGTGCTGGTGTCCTGCCAGGTGAGGTCCTCCAGTGACCCGAGGCCAGCTCTGCACGAGAGGCCCGACTGCTCTTGAGCCTCCATTTCCTGTTTGGAACCTGAGACCTGTGGGGGCCTTTAGGAGGTGGATAAGGCACAAGGGCTCCAGTGGGATCAGTGTCCTTAGGAAGCCTCCAGAGAACGGCCAGCTCTTCCTGCCCTTCCCCCTCTGCACGCGAGGACGGAGGGCACCTCGGCTCTGGAGGACGCCGCGGCGTTCAAGATGCTGAATTGGAAGCGGCGAGCCGGCCCTCAGCTTGAGCAGACGTGTGTTCTTTCAACTTGCCCAGCCTCGGGCATCCTGTCATAGCGGCAAGAAGCAACTGAGACACAGCGCTTGTGGGTGCCCTGCAGGGACCAGGCGCTTCCCACCTGGCAGTGCCGCTCGGCCTCCCAGGGCAGTGCGGGGACGCCGCGGGATGGAGAGGCTGAGGCGCTCTTCGCGGTTTCCCGAGGCCCCAGGCAGGGTGGGGCTGGCCACGGACTCGGCTGAGGAGATTTCAGGAGGGCAGCAGAAGGGCGTCAAAGGTGAGGGCCGGGCGTGGTGTCCTGAGACCGTGCAGGGTGCGCTGAGGTCTCACCACCGTTCCTTGTGATGATTTTGCCTTTTCTGTTTACTGTTATTTTACTTTGTTTTTAAATCTTGGCTCAAGCCAGTTCAAGGGTTTTTTTTTTCCCCCCTGCTACATGTAAGTGGGAAGCTCTGACCAGGCAGGTGGGAGCAGACTCCCTTTCCTGGGTAGCCTTTCCCCCTCATTGGAGGGAACAGTGACCCTGGGGGTGGGGACTTCCTGAGGGTAGAGACTTTCCAGAGGCCCGTGATCGGCTGGTGATGTCTGCAAGGGTGCAGACGGTGGGGGGATGGGAGACCCGCGATCGGCTGGTGATGTCTGCAAGGGTGCAGACGGTGGGGGGATGGGAGACCAGGATCCTCCTTCTGGGGAGGGGCTCCCCAGGCCTCGCCTGTCCCTTGGGGAAGCTCCTGCGGTGCTGTTGGAGGCTGGCGAGGCAGACGGGCCTTTCTGCACCTGGCTCCTGCCCTGGTCTTTCCTCACCTCCTCACCTGGGGCTTCGCTCTCCCCTGACGGACACCCCCACGCCCCCATGTCAACCTCAGTCCCATGACCCGGCCACGGTGGCTTCTCTGCGCCTCACACGGAGTCCCGCCTGGCCCTGCTCACTCCCGCTGGCCGTCTGTCTGCGGCAGCCTCTGCCCAGCTGCTCCAAGGCCCCCGGCCGCACCCCAGCGCAGCTTCAGCACTGTGCTGGTCACCACCGGGGCCCGAGGGCGGCTCTCTGGGGACTCACTGCTGTCCACATCCCAGAGTGTTCCAGAATGACCCCACGTGCTCTCTTCCTGGGCGCTTTCTCCTGGGTGGCCAGCGGCCGGGCCTGTTAGAGACCCGGGAGTGCTGGGCCGGGGAGGAGGCCAGAGTCTCGGGGGCTTGGAGCAGTCCCTGGCTGGCCGTCGGCTGGAGCCTCAGAGCAGTCGCAGGTCACCTCAGGACCAGGCCTGGGGGCCGTGGCCCTGCTGGGCCAGTGCTCTCTGCCCAGTGGGGAAGCGGTGGCAGGAGGCTGGCTGGCCTCCCGGACTCGCCTTTCTTCTGATGCTAGAATTCCCAGTGCCGGGGTCCCAGGCCCCCACCCCGGGGCCCAGCTGGCGGTGTGGAAGAGGGGGGCAGGAGGCGTGGGGTCAGGGCCCGCTCCTGAGGCCAGCCCTCTGGGTCTACAGCGCAGACCTGCGACTTCCAGGCTGTGTGACAGGGACCATCGCCTGGCTTCTGCGGCACCATCTTCCTGCCCTGTAGACGGCGCTCCTGGGCGCTGCCGGGACCCACTCCTCCGCACACCTTGCGAGCAGGAAGTGCTCCCGGGCACCACGCACTCAGCCCCGGGCAGCGCCGGGCGAGCGGGGCGGGGGCTTCTCTCTCCCGCCACCGCTGCTCCTCACACCGTCCACAGGGTGGCTTCCCCACCCCAAAACCAAGTCCCCGTGTGGCCAGGCCCCACCTCTGCTCGGGGAAGGGGCCACCCACCGTCCTTCTCTGCTGGGAGCTTCACGGGTCACAGATGGCGGGGTTCAGGCGCAGGTCGCGGTGTCGGCTCTCGAGGAACCCCTCGCGGTGTCACGATCTGTCTGCCATTTTCAGGGTCAGCTTGCTCTGGATGGGACTCCTGGCCCGGGCGGTGATGGCAGAACCAGGGAACCAAGCCAAGGGCAGTGGCCTGAAAAGGAGGCGGCGGTCACACAGCGTGGAGCACACGTGGACCCTTCCTGACTTCTCTTGTGCCCCCAGGCCCGGGCGACTGGCCCCTGCAGACTGCTGGACACTGTGGGCACCTGGCTGGGGGAAGGAGGGTGGAGGGATGCTTCCAAGTCATGGCTGGTGTCCTGGTGGTGTGGAGGGCGACGAGGAGCCCTCCTACTGTCCCTCACAGGGTGTCCACCCTGCCCTTCACCCCCCCACCCACACATCACATCCCTCCCCAGGACTGTGACTGTCCTCTTCCCACACAGCTGGCCCTGCTGTCCCACCACGCGAGATCCCTTCCCATGCAACCCCTCACCATGGCCGTGGCCCCGCTCCTCAGCCGGGGCTCTGAGTCACTGACCCGTAGCCAGGGTGGCCCGAGGGCTGGCTGAGGGGGCAGAGGCGAGGGATGGTGTGCCAGGTGGGCAGCGTCCCCACGGTCCTGTCCACCAGGAACCTGCGACCAGGACCTCATCTGGAAATGGGGTTTTGGCAGACGTGGGCAGTTTAAGATGAGGTCCTAGCAGAGGGACGGTCCTGTGACCGTCTGTGTAAGAGGAGGGACGTTTAGGTGGGAGCAGGGAGGCTGGGGCAGAGGAGCCAGGCGCGGAGCCGAGGCGGAGGAGCATGGCAGCCTGGGCTGGGCGGCGGGGCGGGAGCTGCCCGGGGAGGAGGCCCTGCCACCTTGGGGTGGCACCTCTGGCCTCTGACTGAGGGGACGACTTCCCATTGTCCCAAGCCCAGCAGACTGCTCCAGGGTGCTAGCCCGCGTGGTCACAGTGTTGGTGACGCCACCATCGTCCCCGTGGCCAGACCATTCTCGCCGTGCCTCTCAGGCGTGTGGCTGACGCAGCCCTGGGCAGTCTGCTTCCCGTGGGCCTGGCGTGTGGACACAGGGGCAGGAGGAGGGGGCGCGGCGGGGCCAGGACCCAGGGCTCCGCAGCCAACAGTGGCCTCCTTAGAGCAGAGGCCCCGGGTGTGGCAGGGAGGTTGGGAGACGGCGGGGGGCCGGGCGGAGCTGGGCCCCCTTCTGCCCTGCGGCTGGCCAGCTAAGGGAGTGAGTGCCCGGCTGGCCTTCCTCCGGCCCCTCCAGTCTTCCTGTCAGCAGAATGGGCTCAGCCACCGTGCCCGCTCACGGCTGTGGCGAGGATCAGACGAGGCGGGCGTGGTCATCACCCTGGGCCCACGGGCTCCTTGCTGGGCTGTCCCTGGAGTCCAGCGCGTCACTGGGCCCATCTCAGACGCCCCGAGGCTGCTGCTGGCCCTCCACTAGCCAGGGATGACGGCCTGCCTGGGGCCGTCCTCTGGTCATCGCCGCCCTGGAGGTTGGCTTCCTGGGAGTGGGGACCGAGGCAGGAGAAGGGCACTTGGCTGGTGACAGCCCCTCCTGCAGCTCCGAGTGCGGGGCGTGGTGGCCAGGCCAGCGGCGTCTTCCTCGCCTCATCTCTCGGGACACTTTCTGGCCAGTCAGGCCGTTGGAGGGCGTCGGGAGGGCGGGAAACAGGGGAACAATGGGGCGCATTGTCCTCTGCCGGCTGGCCGGGGACAGAGTTCGCCAGCGTGTAATCCTGGAGGCGCTCGGCCGGCAGCGAGGGGTGGACAATCGCCCTGTGTCGGGGAATTAGAAACAGATTGCTGGGCGGATCGAGCACCCGAGGTGGCCACAGCCGCCCCCGGCTGCTGGCCCCGAGTCGGGGACTGGGATGACTCTCGTGATGAGGCCACCGGGGTTGAACTTGGGGTCACGGCACCCTCCGGGGTGGTTCCCTGCTCCCTCTGCCTACTTTTGTGTTTCCATGAGCCATCTGCGGAGGAGGCCGTGCCGGCCCGTGCTGGAGGGCAGAGCCCGGCTCGTCAGCCCACCCCAGAGTGCAGGGCTCAGGAGCCCGGGGGCTGTCCCCATGCCCTGCCAGTCCCTGTGCCCTGGCTGTGGCACCCTCTCGTAACACAGAGGCAGCATGAGAAGCCAGGTGGGCAATGCCTGGTGGGCACTGCCTGGTGGGCACAGGGCAGAAGCTGTCTCATTGAGAGGCGGAGGAAGGGCCAGGACGTGGACAGGGGAAAATTTAGGGACCATTTAATACGGAAGGTCCTAGCCCTGATGGTGGTCACAGATGACCCCGGGTCCCTCTGACTGCTCAAGCAGGATGCCCAGGGCCCCCGCAGGGACTCGTCCTTCCTGACCTCCTGGGTGATTCCAGGGCAAAGTGAGTGGGAGGGGCCGTCAGATTGTTCCTCAGGGTGGGAGTGGCCCTGCCCCATGCCACCACGTCCCCGTCATGCCACGGTCACCGTGCTCCCTGTGCAGGGACGGGCTCCAAGCTGGGCTTGGGTGGAGCTGGACCAGGCCTGTCCCCTGGGAGCCTCGCACCTCAGCTCCTTTGTCCCTCAGCTTCTGACTCGCGGGTCAGGGCATGGAGCCCTCCCTGCCTGGCACCGTGGACCTTCCCTGGTTTGCTGGGCTCAGAAGAGCCAGCGGCCACTTCAAACAGAGATGGAGGGAGAGGGAGAGGCCCCCTGGGCCACCTGTCCCTGAGGTGCCTGTAGGGCAGGTGTGAGGGTGGCGGGCGGAGGTGAAGAGGCTACTGCAGGGGTCCTGCCTCCCGGGCAGTGGGTCCTGGGACGCCCTGGGCTGCTCTGCCTGGCCACGGGGAGCTGGTTCTGCCTCTGTCACCTCTGTAGAGGTGCTGCGTCGAGGACCCACAGGGACCACTGTTACGGTGGCCATCGCAGGGCCGGGGGGCTGGGCTGGGGGCCCGGCAGCTGTTCTCACGGGGCTTCTGTTTCATGACCCGAGAGACTGGAGTCGCAGTGTCGGCACCTTGTGGGGGACAATCTCATGTGATCCCAAACATGCCCTGTTGCCTCTCTCAGCGGGGCCAGGCCTGGCCTGCCCCTGGACGGCCACTTGGCTCGAGGTGTGAGCTCACCAGGGCCCCTGGTCGATGTCCCCCCTGGCAGAGGACTGAGGGTAGGAGGAGTAAGAAATGAATGTATCCTCCTCGGGCGCAGGTGACCTACTGGGACAGCACCCAGCTGGCCCTGGCCACTAGGAGGGCCCCTGACAGCGTGGGTCCTGGGGCAGGGGACTGGCTCGCCCAGGGCTGGGGGCTGCCCATCACAGCTGGGCCTCGGTGCCCGAGGAGTGAGGCGGGGGGGGTGGTGGGGGGGGGGGGACGCGGTCTTCGTTGCTCGCTGGTTGGTGTGTTCGTTTGGACAGGACCCATCCCCGAGTCCCAGACCACAGACCACGGCTTCAGAAGACAGACGTTGGTCTCTGTGCATCGCGACGCCTTGGGCTGGCCGTCAGGGTGGCCTCTGTGCCATACAGACTTCGGGGATCCAGGCTCCTTCAGCCGCCCCCTGCCCGGGGCTGGGGCTCTGGTGCCAGGTGCAGGGTCACCTGCCTCAGGGCGGCAGGGGCAGGGGTGGGTGAAGTGGTGTCCCCACCCCGCACGCAAGCCGCCGGCCAGTGAGGCTGCTGGGAAGCAGGAAGCTGCGTCTGGGTTCAGGGCGGCTCCCGGCCCCGTGGAGACTCTCTGTGGAGGAGGAGTCTGGGGGCCGAGGTCTCTGTCTGTCTGCGTGGTGTCTTCGGAGGCATGGAGGAGGCTGGCCACGTCCCCAGGAGCCTGGCGGAGAGGCGGGTTCCCCGTCCCCACTGGCGAGACGCTGCTGCGGTGAAGCAGGCTTCCTCTCCTGCGGGGCGAGGCAGGCCGGTCCTCAGGGAAGGCTTCCGTGAGCAGAGGCTTGGAGGACGAGTCTGAGGTCAACGGGTGAAGGACAGGAGGGAAGGGCCAGCTCTCTTGGTGGGGGGAGGGTCAGGGTGGAGCGTGGGTGGGCCGCACTGCGGAGTTCCAGAGCCTTACCGGGGGCTGGACCGCCGGGGGGGAATCAGCCTTCCTCTGTGGGCAGTGGGCAGCCACCAAAGGCCCTGAGGCCGAGAGACGCAAGACCCTGGTGGGCTCCTAGGACAGCTGGCCGGGGGCAAGGCTCTGCCCACACTGGCCCAGACTGGCTTAACACGAGTGTTGGTCACGTGTGGTCATCAGTGGTCAGCTGCACGTGCGTGTGCCCGTGAGATGGGGCAGGTTCCAAGGTCACCATGGCCTGAACACATTGCTCTGCACAACGAGCAGCCCCCTCACCTCAGCCCAGCCCTGACCATGTGGGGCGCCTCTCCTCCCAGCCGTGATCCTGCTGTGCCAACACTGGCTTCGTGTCAAGGGCCTAGAGGTCAGTGATCTGCAGGAAAGGGTGGCCCGTGCCAGGCTGGAGACTTGGGGCGAGTGTTGCGCAGGAGCTGTTGCAGCTGTGGAGACCCCGTGAGGGAGCCGCGGACCTGGTCAGTTTCCCACCCGGCCTCGAAGGGGAGGGAGGGGAGAAGTTTCCAGGGGAGGGTGGCCGGAGGGGAGGCCCTGGCCAGGCTGTGGTCTTTAATGAGGGCCCCAGTGGGCCCATGGTGGTCCAGGGAGGCGAGGGGGGACCAAGCCCCCACCCCTCTGTGCCCTCTGGTTGTGCACAGGGGACTCCACTGGTGGCGTCTGACCAGAAGCCAAGTGACCAGAACCCACTACTTGCGGCCAGAGGGCAGGAGGAGGTGGCAGAGAGGACGTGGCAGGCAGTGGACCTGGGGTCACAGAGGGTGCAGTGCTAGGGCCAGCGTTCCAGGCCTCTTTGGGGCCTCACAGGCTCTTGGGACTCTGAGTCAAGGACACGTTCCACATGTCTGTGGCTGGCTCAGTGGGCCCTGGTTTCCAGATGGCTGTGCCCATGCGCTTGTCCCCAGGCTGGCCTGAGCCAGAGGAAAGCTGGGCAGGGTGGCCCTCGGCTGTGTTTCCAATGGAGGGCGATGGCCTCCATCACGCCTGGCTTCCCACAGACGCTGGCCTGCCCCAGGTGTCCCCGGCGAGGCCTGGGGTCCCGCGTGCAGCATGGCCTTTTCCTTACCAATGCCCTCGAGTCCTTCCCCGCTCTTCGTCCGGTCCTTCCTCCCCACGCTGTGGCCCCTGTGACTCGGGGCTCTCTGTCCCCTCTCTCTTGCCCTGCATGGGGTGCTCTCGGCAGTGCAGCAGGAGCAGAGTTGGGGTGCTGGGGGAGGTGTGGACAGGCGGCCACACACCAGACAGGAAGCAGGGCCCTGGCAGCCTGGAACTTGCCCTCCTCCCGCAGAGCTGTCCCGGCTGCCGTTCCCCTCAGGGCGTGGGGCGCCTCTCCAGCCGCCCCCCCAACCCCCACCGCCTGCCTCGAGGCCCGGCCGACTCCTGGCCCCTCCAAGGGCGCACCGCGTTTCACGGGCGAGCTGGCCAGAACAGAGCATGGGATCGGAGCCCCTGAGGAGGCGTCCCAGGCCTCTGGGAGCTCGAGCCGCCCTCTGCCCGTGGGGTGGCTGTCCCCCGCTGGGGCTGCTTTGCGGCTGTGGGGATGGAGGTGGCCACCCTCTGGGGGAGCCAGGGAGGAGTGGCCTGGCGGTGACACAGCTGGGGAGGGCTCTGGGGAGGTGGCGTGGGGGGCTGGGGACGTGGAGTAGTGGGCCCTTGTGCTCGGCCACCTGGAGCTGATGGGCAGAGCTCAGTGGGCAGGTCACTTGCCACCCTGACCCCGCCGGCCTCAGAACTGGGGATACAGCACTTACGCAGCAAGAGGGGCCATGCCGATGTCACAGGGTGAAGAGCCTCCACACGGGCGGGGACCACCAGAGGGTGCCCTGGGGAGGTAGGGGCTCCAGAGAGAATGTGGGGATGGCAGCAGAGGCCAGAGTGGTGGAGAAATGCAGTGTCCCCTGGAGGAGCCAGCTGACGGGGCACCCGCCTGCTCACGGCTCAGCGTGGGCCCACTGACACCCAGCTGGGGCTTCTGAGCTCAATGATAAATTTGGAGATGATAAATTTGTGGTTTTGAGGGCACTAAGTTGGCATCATGGTGGGCAAATGTTGGGCATCACAGCGGGGGGGGGGCAAATGGGCCCAGAGCTCCGCTCCTGTGCACACGTCCAGGCCTCTCTCCAGGTCCCCAGGGAAGACGAGGCACAGGCGTGGCATTCCCGGGCGAGGGGGCCTACGCAGAGGAGCAGGAAGCTGCCCTTGGGAACCAATAGACCCCCGATGTGCACAAGCCCGGGTGGGGGGCAGGCGGTGCCAGTGGGAAGCAGGCAGCCCAGGCGGTAGATGGAGGCAGTGCGCTGAGAGGTCGGCCCGGCTGGGCTGGCAGGGCCCCGGGTGGCTCAGAGGTGTCCGGCAGGCGCCCAGCCCTGGTGCTGGCTGTGTTCAGGTTGCCACTTGCTGAGCCACATGCTCCTCTGGGAATGTCATCCTTCAGGAAGGTGTTTGGTGTGATCCACGGTCACCCAGCCCCGGGGACATCTTGGAGTCTGGGGAGACGCTGGCGGGGGACTGCGGCTGAGGAGGGGGAGAGGAGGGGTGCTCTGGGCGTGTGGCTGAGGCAGTCCAGAGATGGCCGTGGGCAGGGCTGAGGGCGGGGCTTTGCCTGGAGCCCAGGGGAGACAGGGCCACGGGCGGAGCTGTGAAGCCCGCCAGCTGTGCCCTCCCGGGGGGACGCTGGACCTGGCTTGGGTGCTGACCTGGCCAGGGGAGCCCAGTGGCCTTCCGGTGGGGGTGCCAATGTGGTGGGAGGCTGACTGGGCCCACCCACGGTTCAGGGGGTCTGGAAAGCTCACCGGGGCCTTGGCACTGAGGACAGGGAGGTCTGGGCACCCTGTGTGAAGCGCGGTGCTGTAATCAGACCCTTGGAAGGCCGAAGCGCAGAGGAGGCCAAGGGCATCTGGCCGGCTGAGCAGTCGCCCAACCTGAGGGCCGGGCCAGGCCAGCTGCATCCTGAGAGCTTTACCCCTCCCTGGACACAAGTGAGCGGGGCTGGAGCTGCCCACGTAGCAGGGCCAGGGCCTCGGGCTCCTGCCTTCCCCTGCCAGGCCCCCTCTGGAGCGGGACGGAGAGCCCCTGCTTGGGAGGTGAGAGGCAAGTTCACTCAAAACGTCAGTCTCAGCAGAGCCTCTGCCTGCGGCCTGCTAGATAAACACAGCGGTGTTTAAAGAATCCGCGGGGAGGTGTTCTGGCCTGGAGGGAGGCAAGGCTCGGCCTCCCTTTGAGCGGAGCCGAGCCCTCCCGTTCCCAGGACAAGTTCAGCGCGGTCCTGTCTCTGCCCAGTGCCGTTTCTTGGCCCTCCCGAGGGTCTTGCGATGGGAGGTGGCGGCTCGGCCTGCCCTTGACCGTGAGCTGCATTGGGGAGGGTGCTCAGTCCCCTGCTGGAACGTGGGACTTCATGGAAAAACTGAGCCCGCGAGCACACACAGAGGAAATTCCAGGGTGCGTTCCTGACAGACTCGTCTTGGAAGGCAGCTCTGGTTACCTTGGCCACAGCCCAACTCGCTCTCCTCTCTCACCGCCCTCCCACCCGGCGTTAACCAGAGGGAAGCTGAAGGCACAGTGGACTCGCACGGAGAGGGCAGTGGAGGGTCCCACAGGGCGCGGAACAGCCTCGCCGGGGCTCGCCTTGTGCTGGGGAGGCCCCGGGCCAGGGCCGGCTGCCTCCCTGGGCACTAGGCCGCTCGCTCCCTTGAGGAGCAGAGTCCTGCTGAGCGCCTCCGAGTCCAGCACCTGCACCCAGCGTGGCCACCAGGGTGCAGCCAGAGTGCTCCTGGCCCCAGGGCTCCCTGGCCAGTGCCCTGCCCCTGGTGGCCGCCACGCTGACCTCTCCTGCGGCTGCTGCGCTGCTCCTGGTCTGTCTGCGCAGCCTCTTCCTCGTGTTACGACACGGTGGATTTGCTCACTGGCTTGATCTTTCTCTTTGCTGTGCAGAGCTCCGAGGTATGAACGCGTCTCAGCCTGTGCACCCCTGCACGTGGGCTGCTCCCCTTCCTGGGCTGGAGGAAAGCCACTGTGTGCCGTGTCCTGGTGGCCAGACTCCTGCACTCGTCACAGAATCAGAACGTGCCTATGACATGACACAGCCGCTCACACCCCCACCCCACAGAGGAGGGACTGAGCTCACAAGCGTTGGTGCCTGGTCCAGGCCTGAGCCATCCCGGGGATGGGGACCCACCCTCCACCCTCCACCCTCCACATGACTCGGCCCAGCTCTAAGCTCTGAAAATGGCACAGCATTTCAGGAGCGGGGGTGGGGGCCTGCTGGGCCAGGGGCTCCCCTCATCCTGTGCAGGGGGACACCCGCCTTGTCCCTACTGACCCCCGTGCTTGCTGCCCTCTCTGACCTTCCCGGCTGGAGGGAGCCTGCACCACTACATTAACCGTCCAGGGAACGGCAGGGTCTCCCGGGCATCGGGAAGTCCCTGCCAGTCCTGTGACAGCAGCTCTAACCTGGTGTTTGACAGAAGCCCCACCCTGGCTGCCGTGGTGAAGGGGTGAGGCCGGCCATGCTGGGACACTCGACCACGCGGAGCTGGGCTTGCACGAGGAGGCACATGGGTGCTGGGGGCCTCGGCCTGCTGGCCCGAGTCCCGCGTCTGCTCTCCCTGGCCACACAGGCCCAGCGGTGGCCCTCGGGGTGTGGGGTGGGGCTATGGATAAGCCACAGGAAGCCCAGCGCAGGCCCGGGGATTTGCTGCCTGGGCCTCCGCTGTCCCGGCTCTGGACGCTCTGGCCCCCAGGCCCGGATCCGAGGCCGCAGCCGAGGCCCTGGGGGCCGGATCTGTTTCAGAATTCAGGATCTGTCAGACCTCAGAACGTGAACCGTGCTTCCACTGTGTGTCATCAACTGCTCTGCGGGGCCCTGCGCAGGTCCGGGTAAGGAGACTCAGCAATTTCTCAAGCAAAAATGTCACGTGTAATTTGTGATATATGTGAAAATGCTTATAAACATACTTTATACGATTTTATTTGTTATTTATACCAACTTCCACATCAATGATCTATTACCTGTTTATATACTTTCATATTTATTTATTTACCTAAAACGTATTACATGAGTTGTATTTTTATCTATTATTTTTACATACTTTAGCATATTGGATACAACAAGTTTATAATATAATTCCATCTATTTATATAAAAAATAGGCACTCATATAAAGCACTTCATAATAATTTCAAAATTCATCCTTTGATTCATCGGGCACTGCCGCTAACTTCCAAGTCGTCGGCGCCCAGAGCTGGGGGACACCTGGCGTTGAGGTGGACCTGGGCGTTCCTGGGGCTCTTCGCCCCCAGTGGGATGGGATGGACAGAGGAAGGCGCAACCACGCTACCCCTAGATGCCCACTGGTCCAAACAGTCTCAGTTTTCAGACAAGCACGGGCACAGTTTGGAGCACAGAGAGATCTCCATGAACTCCCGGATGAACCAGGCCCAGGGCACCCTGTGCCGAGGGAGCAGTGCAGACTGGCGGGCGGGCCACCAACACCCTCCGAGGACCATCTTGCTGCCCAGGCAGGGATGGGGCTCGTGTGGGAGAGCCCGGGGCAGCCTGCACCCCGAAGTCCTCCTGGGAGCGCTGACCACACTCGTTCCTGAAGAAGAGCCAAGACGAGAAGACAGAGGAGGGAGAGGAGCGCGGCCGCCGGTCTCTCCACTGGACGCTTCGGGAGAGGCGCAGCAGGCCTCGCGGGCCTCTTCCCACTCTCAGGAGGTTCAGCTGTGAGGGCCTGGACAGCCTGTCTCCACCGCAGTCCAGCACCGGGGAGCAGGGCTCTTGGTCAGTGTCAGCGGAACCGTCCTCGAGGTCTCTGTCCAGCTGCAAAGGCAGGGTGAGCCGGGCACTGTGGTCCCTTGGGGTCCACAGGCGCTGCCTCCAGGACCCTGCAGGGCGATCCCGGGAAGGCCGTGGGAGACCCACACGCCTGTCCTCACCCGCTCACCGGAGCTGCGAGACTCGGGGAGCGGGGGGTGCTCAGCCTGTGTCTGCGCGCTCCGCCCCGTGCGGGCCGGGGGTCTTGCGACCACACTCCAGGTGCACCTGGCACGTGGTTCTGGGACCTCAGGAACTTCAGGTGAGCATGGGGGGGGGCAGATGAGTCCCCGAGCCCCAGGAAGGACCAGGGTCGGCACGAACAGCCGCCGCGTGGCCGAGGGCTCGCCCTGCATGCCCACAAGCAAAGGTCCAGTGCGGACATTGCTATGTCCCTGCCTAGAAGAGGAGGCTGGGGCCCAGGAGGGCTCCGTGCTGGGTTAAGGCATGAGTCATGGAGACAGAGCTGGGGCCCTTTGCCCAGTGTCACCTACGTGCCCCGGACCAGTGTCCACCTCTCTGCTCTGCCTGGGCCGGGGGTGACCCGTGTGGGCCTGGCCGCCATCTTCTTGCTCTGCAGTTTCTGTTTGGGTTTGGCGTGGCAGAGGAGAGAGGGAGGACCGAAGCTGGTCCTGTTCCCTCAGCTTCCGTCTCCCCAGGCCAGCGCCTGCCGGGCAGCACTCTCTGTGCGCCCTCTGCGGGTCCTGGCCCCCGCCCCTCCCGTCCCCTGCAGACCTGCAGAGCCTCGGCCTTCCCCTGGACCCTCAGGCCCGCTGACGGCCTTTCCCTCGCGCTGCCTTTGGGGAAACGCCCTCCCGTTCAGCAGACTGTCCACCAGCAGGTTGACAAGGTGACAAGGCGGGTGGCGGTGCGCTGAGTCACCTCCAAGTGAGCGGGCTGCCTTGCCTGGAGCCAGGCCCGCCCCGCGTGTCCTGCTGCAAGGAAAGACCTCCATAGACCAGGAGAGTGTGGCGCCGAGCCAGAGGGAGGGTCTCTCTGCGGGGGTGGGGGTGCTCCACACCCTCTTCTCGTGCACGGCGTGACAAGCACATCTGCCCAGGCTGGCAGCCACTGGGTCGCACGAGGACTCATGTTCCCAGGGTAGTCCCTCGGTGTCCTGATGACGTGCTGCACCGGGGGCAGCGTCTACCTGGACTTGGGTGGCGGAGGGGAAGCCAGGTCGGACCCGGCGGCCCCCCAACTGCCACAGCGTGACCAAGGGAGTGCTGGTCAGCCTCTTCCAGCCTCAGCCTCCTGTGTAAGGAGACTCAACGGTCCAAGGGGAGGCAGGGAGGAGGGCTTTCCGCAGTCCTGGGGTCTCCCGCTACACTCTGGCCACCGCGCCTCCCACTGACGGTCTCTGTGGGTCCCGCTGACAAGAGCAGCAGAAAGAGTGAAATTCTGAGGACTGAGGTCAATGGCACAGTGCGAGACGCACACCCTCACAACCACGAGGCGTTGCTGAAGGACACGAAGAGGAACGAGCCAATGCCAAGACGTCCCGTGGTGGGCAGCCAGTGCCGCCGAGTTCCCGGCCGTTGGCGGGAGTCGGTGCCGAGGTCCTGGAACTCGTGTGGGAGATGGAGGCACCCAGGACGGCCGCCACCTGAGGAGGAAGACGAAGGTGAGGTCCACCCGCCCCAGCTCTCACGGCACAGCTGCGGCACTGGACGCAGAGGGTGCCGGTGCCCAGGGGCGCGGCGGCCAGCCGGGCAGACTGAGGACGCTCCCTCTGTGCCGCGGCGGGGACGGACTCCTGGCGGGAACAAGAGAAGTGCTTTGAACAAGCAGCACTGGGACGGCTGGGTGCCACACGGCAGCGTGGAGCCGACCCCTCCCTCTGCTGCCCAGAGACGTCGCCAGGGATCAGGAAACACGGACGGACGTCTCGGCGGTCTTGACGCAGGGCAGTGCGTGAAGCACGGCACAGTAGCACACGCAGCCCTCAAACTGGTCAACTGTTCTTTTTACTTTTAAGAATTTAAGCTTTATTTTATTTGTTGCTATTTATTTGGTGCTGAGCCTCGAACCCAGGGCCTCCCCGGGGCTAGGCAAGGCTCCACCACTGAGCCCCAGGCCCAGCCCCTGGTGGAACATTCTTAATTAAAAAAAAAAAAATAGAAGGGCTGGGGTTGTGGCTCAGCGGCAGAGCGCTCGCCTCGCACGTGCGCAGCCCGGGTTCGATCCCCAGCACCACGTAAACATAAATACATTGCATTGTGTACAACTAAAGTAAATAAATAAATATTAAAAAAAAAAAATAGAAGTTGTATCCAGAGGACATGACCAAGAAAGTAAAAAGCGAACTTGAAAAATGGGGAGAAAGTGAGTTCTTTTTCTCGTATCTAAGCTCTCCAAATCACACTCACACGGTCTGATATGTGCAATGTGTGCAGGTACACGTGGCAAACACATTAAGATAAACGTGAAGGGACACAATTAAGACACGGGCCAAGGACCTGAGTGCACGTTTCTCTGGAGCCGGAGCCGATGCCGACGGCCACCGAGCTGGAAGATGTCCCCTGTGGCCAGTCACCGTGGGAGGCTGGTCTTCACCCTCAAAGGGCCACGGGGAGCGGCCAGACCCCAACCTGCTTCCACCAAAGGCAGTGCATTCCTGTCAGCGCCTGAGCCACCACCTGCGGTCACGGCCACTTCAGTCCCCGGGAAGACCCTTCGGCCGCCCCTCACACGGCAAGCGTAGGCTGACACGTGACCTGGTGATCCTGCCCCACGTGGATGCCCCAGAGCCCTGAACACACAGCACACGAACGCGCTCACAGGTGTCCCCGGGCAGCAGCATCGTGTCCATCGCTGAGAAACGGGGGCGGCGTGTGGCCCGCCGGGGACAGGCGGTGAGCCGAGGGAAGAGCCACACAGCCCCAGCATGGCCCGCGTGGCGCCATGAGGTTCCCACACGAGGGGGCAGAGCTCCAGAGACAAGGCGGTTTGGGGCCGCGCGTGCCCCAAGTGCCCTGGAATCAGCCATGGGGACGCCGCGCGGCTGTGTGGATGTCATAGACCACCGAACCACAGAGTTGAAAAGGGATGTGAGTCAGAGCTAAGAAAGGGAGAAGGCGAGTGATTAGGGACCTTCCAGAGTGGACGCAGGGACAGAGCAGTCCACAGAAATGGGCTCAGTCGCCGTCCCCGAGGGGAGTGCGGATTAAAGCCAAGCAGAGACGCTACCGCAGGCGCAGCAGAGAGGACATCACCAGTGAGAGCAACGGCAAGCCCTGGCGAGGGCAGAGCCCAGGGCCGCCCCACACTGCGGCCAGGGACGTGGACGGGGACTGCTATAGAGAACAAGGCCGAGTTGGCCCCACCGCATGGCCAGTAGTGCCACACCTAGAGCGCACTCAGCCAAGTGCCCGAGTGCTCCCGACAGCCCCGAGGGGACAGTGCTCCCGACAGCCCAGAGGGGACAGTGTTCCATAATGCTCCTGGCCAGCCCAGATGAGGCAGTGCTCCCTAGTGCTCCTGACAGCCCAGCTCCTGAGAGGATAGTGCTCCCTAGTGCTCATGACCAGCCCAGATGAGGCAGTGCTCCCTAGTGCTCCCAACAGCTCAGAGGGGGCAGTGCTCCCGACAGCCCAGAGGGGGCAGTGCTCCCTCGTGCTCCTGACAGCCCAGAGGGGGTAGTGCTCCCGACAGCCCAGAGGGGGCAGTGCTCCCTAGTGCTCCCAACAGCTCAGAGGGGGCAGTGCTCCCGACAGCCCAGAGGGGGCAGTGCTCCCTAGTGCTCCCAACAGCCCAGAGGGGCAGTGCTCCCTCGTGCTCCTGACAGTCCAGAGGGGGCAGTGCTCCCTAGTGCTCCCAACAGCCCAGAGGGGACAATGCTCCCTAGTGCTACTGACCAGCACAGAGGGGGCAGTTCTCATGACCAGCCCAGATGAGGCAGTGCTCCTGACAGCCCAGAGGGGCAGCACCCTTGAGTGCTGGTGACCAGCCCAGCGGGGACACGGGCCTTTGGTCTTCAGTATGCTCAGAACCAAAAGACAGTTGGGTGCATCTGTTCAGTGGGGTGTGGCCTGTGGCTCACAGAGTCGGGGACGGACACGGCACAGCGTGGGGGATGCCATCAAGGGGGCTGTCTGGAGGCCACAGCCTGCACAGACTCTGCCCTGTATGGTCCCTTCGCATGACATTCAGGAAAGCCCTCGGTGTGGAGTTGGAGAGTGCCTGGGTGGCTGCTGGGATTGGTGCTTGAGGGTCCTTGAACCCGAGACCCTGGCTCCGGTACATTCTGATGGAGACATCACTTGCACGAGCTCAGGCCTGGGTTGAGGCTGAACATCCAAACCTCACAAGCCCAAGGAGCACGCAGCTGCATGTCGTTCAAAACCAAACTCACACGTGCAGGGGGGGAAAGCAGGAAGCTTGGTTGCTCCTAGTCGGAAGGTGCCGGGCAGGTCAGGCAATGCTTGTCACCTTGTGTGGACTTTGGATTCCGGGCCGAAGCCCCACGGGAGCCCTGGGAAGGTGCTCTGCATTCCGAGCATGCACGGGGGAGGCAGAGCACAGGCCCCCTGGGCAGTGCTTTCCAAAGGTGGCTGCACTGGGCACCCACACCCTGCGCAGAACAGACCTAGCTAAGGAAGCAGGGGGAAAGCTTTAATGCCCCAGGGGTGTTGATCTCTGTTATGCTCAGAACCAAAAGAAAACAGAAAAAACGCCATTATTTGCTAGCATGCTTTCTTCATTATTTTCACTTGAGTTGAATTCTGAGGCCAGATGTGGTTCTTAAATGACCTAGGGTGGCCAGGTCTGTCCCCCTCCATTAGCCTAGATAATCAGAAGTTGGCTTGTCAGGGGCTGGGGCTGTGGCTCAGCAGTAGAGCGCTCGCCTAGCGCATGTGCAGCCCAGGTTCGATCCTCAGCACCATGTAAGAATAAAGGCATTGTGTACAACCAAAACAAATAAATAACTATTAAAAAAAAGAGAAGAAGTTGGCTTGTCAGCACCCTGCATTGTCAACAAAAGTCTTGTTTTAAAGTTTTTCCAATAATTGTACCTGAATTTTTAATGGCCTCAGTTGTAGGAGGAGGCGTGGGTTACAACCACCATGTTCACCAGCGTCCCCCAACCCCCTTCCCGGTGCCGTTCTCCAGCTCGCTGGTCCCAGTGGTGACATGGCCATGAAGCCTCCAGAGCACACACAGTTCCTTTCAAGGGCGTTTTTTCTCCTCACAATTTTTTACTGCGTTTATATGCAAAGGATCAATGCTCTGCCCCCAAGAAGGGATCGAGTTCATACACTCACCACAGGTGACAAGCCTCAAAAACGTGGCTCCCAGAAAGGAGGCAGACACCAGGGCTACCCTCCTGAAGGGGAGGCTCCCCTCCCCTCCTCCTAACAGGCCATCCTCCAAGGCCAAACACAGATCGGAGGCTGCCAGGGAAGGGGACAGGGAGACAGGGCTTGATGGGAGGCAGGCTTCCTTCTGAGGGGATGGGACATTCTGGGCCAAGTAGAGGTGCTGGTGGCCTGGCATTGGGAATGTGCGCAATGCCACTCTGTTGTTCACTTTAAAACGGTTTATTTATCATTCTGTTCACTTCACCTAAACCAGTGAATGCACACGCACGCGCACACACACACGTGCGCGCACACATACACAGAGTTGTACCTGCATGTGACATTGTGGTACGATTTTGTAAGATGCTACCATTGAGGGTACCTGGGTGGAGGGCAGGCGGGGGGCTCTCTGTGTATTTGTTACAACTTCATGTGAATCTGTAATGATCTCAAGTTAAAGTTGGATTTAAAAATTGTTATTGTAGATAGGTCACAGATACTCATATAAAGTTTGAGGTCCAAGATTCACTGAATGTCCCCCAAGCACAGATTGTGAGAGGAGGGCAGCAGGGCCCACCCATGGGAAATCAGCACCCCATGCCCCTGGTACAGTATGGCAATACCGTACTTCTGACCGCTGCCTGCTGTGAACTGGCTGTCCTCTGCTCAGGAGCCCATCATGGTCCAGGAAGTCCCCACCTCTGGGACTCCACGATGAAGTCATGCACACCTGTGGGTGTGCACATGCTGTGATTGTCTCATCCTGAAAGCCAACTGAATGTCACATTTAGGGACCCGGGGTAAGCCCCATTTCCCCACCAGAGCAGGGAAACAGAATCTGGTCATGATTATCTGGAGATGTGGATTCTGAGATGATCCCTTGGCTGGCTCTGGGCTGTTTGGCCCTGTAGCCAACGCCCAGGAGCTGGTGGTACAGTGTGGCAAAGGCTGGCAAGTGCCCACTCCTTCCTTCCCAGCCCAAGGAGCCAGAAAATATTCTGAAATGTCCTTTGGAATGTTATAGCAAAACCCAAAGAGATGTAACTTGACAGAACCCTCAGCCACCTGAATTCTCCAGTTTCACCCCAAGTGTACCCTGGCCAAGTTCCTCTTAGTTGTCACACAGAGAAAGTTGCCTTGGAGATTGGATGGGGAAGTTGTCTCCTGCTCCAACAGCTAATTGTGAAGACTGCTGAGTCTTCATGCTTTGAAAACCAAGCAGGGAAACTGAGAAAATCATATTCCCATTTCCTGCTCCACCCATCTGAGGGCAATTGAGGCTAGGGAAAAGGATGCACTTGAGACTGGAACCTCAACTGCCATGAAGAGAAATAAGAAGTGAGCACAACAGGGACAATGACAAACTGAACAGAGTGCCTCAGAGCTGAGGGGCAGTATTAAAGAACCTAACATACAGACAATTGGAATCCCAGAAGGAAGAGAGAGAGAGAGCCAGAGGAAGGCAGAAAAACATTTATTGAGATAATGGCCAAGACTTACCAAAAATAATGAAAAAAATTAAATATAAAATCTAAAAAGCCTAGAGCACACCAAGTAGAATAAACACAAGTGTTTTGTATCGTATACACAAAAACGTCGGACTGATAAAAACTGAAGATAAAGAATTCTAAAGGCAGCCAGAGATAAAGGACACATTACATGCAGAAGAACGAAGATGAGAATTACGACAGACTTCTCTTTGGAAACTATGCAAGCTATGAGACAGTGGAGTGGACTCTTTAAAGTGCAGAAAGGAAAAAATAAACTTGTCTATCTCTTGATTCTATTCTCAATGGAAACTATTTCAAAAATGAAGGAGAAATACACACAGATAGAAGTGATCAATGTATATTCTTGTCTTTCCTAATGTTGAATTGGAACTTGCATTATGATAAAAGTTTTGGAAAATCAAAGTGCTGCGACATGTTGAAATGAGAAATATTTTGTCAGATAATTTTGTGAGTGTCTGACCATCAACAAAAATAATGCATAGATGTGTTAAACTCACAAAATGATGGAGAAATAGATTGTTTTCAAGCAATCAAACACAAGATAATTTATTACTGGCAGGCTTGCTCTTTAAAAACTGTTAAGGAGAGTTTATCAGGCAAAGGACAAACCAAGCCTGGCAGAATCTGAACCTACATAAATAAGAGAAAAGTACTGAACAGGGAAAAAAGGAAGACAGACAGGATGCCTACTTTCCTTTATGTTTAATTTCTCTAAAAATACTTGACAGCTGAAAGCAGAAATAGAGTTACAGTGTGTTTATATCATATGTAAAAAGAAAATGTATACAACAGGAGCAATGACCATAAAAAGAAAATGTATACAACAGGAGCAATGACCACATGCGGGCGGAACTGGGGATACAGGGCTCTGAGATTCTTAGGCTACATGAAATCCCAACAATATTACTCAAAAGTAGAGTGTGGTAAAAAAAATGAAGATGTCTATTGCAAACCTCAGGGTAATGACTAAATTTCTTTAGAGCTGTGTAGACATGACTGATTCTCCCACATTAAGAAAAACACAGCCATTGCACGTCACCTCCGGGTACCACCCACGTCTGGCCTCACCTTTGTAGCTGTCAGTGTGTGCTGCTTTCATTTTCCAACCTCCAATCAGTTTTAATCCGGGGTCTCCTGTCGTCCTAATCAGAGAGCGTTTGCCAAAGTCACTGTATCCAAGCAGACTTCAGAGTGCCGGCCTCCACCCTCCCACCTGGCTCTGCCTGCCTTCTCTTTGCTTCCCTGGCACGAGGCCTTCCTCCACCCTGCAGACTAGCTCTGCCTGCTGCAGGCCCTGGTGTGCACTCACTCTGTGGCTGACAGGTGCCCGCTGTGATCCCGCTTTCACGGGGCTTACAAACGTGTGTGCCCACCCCTGGGCAGAGTTCCAGGAGGGCAGGAGGGTCTGTCCTGTGCTGTGACCAGCATGGCCATTAATTCAGAAGCCATTGAGGGGCGATGGGGAATTGAGAAAAGACAAACACGTAGAGAGAGAAAGCTGGGGCTAGGTGGGACACTGTCCCCTGATGGAAGCAGGGGGACCCCGAGCTAGCTCAGCATGTTTATTATACAGGTCTCATCATGAAAATGAAAAGCAAAGCAGGCACTCGGGAGGACACGCGCTGGCGAGACGTTAGGGTCCTCTTGTCATGCTCGAATTCTCCAACCCCAGGAGCTGGTGCCTGAGCTCAAGGCCCAAGTGGACGCGATTCCAAGCCCTTCACAGAGCCTCCACAGGTTGGCCTCCCCGCAGCAACTGGGCAACCTCGTCATGTACCTTCACAGGGCCGCAGGCTGGCCTCGCCGCAGCAATGGGGCAACCTCGTCATGCACCTTCACAGGGCCGCAGGCTGGCCTCGCCGCAGCAATGGGGCAACCTCGTCATGCACCTTCACAGAGCCTCCACAGGTTGGCCTCCCCGCAGCAACTGGGCAACCTCGTCATGTACCTTCACAGGGCCGCAGGCTGGCCTCGCCGCAGCAACGGGGCCGCAACCTCGTCATGCACCTTCACAGAGCCTCTGTAGGCTGGCCTCACCGCAGCAACGGGGCAACCTCGTCATGCACCTTCACAGAGCCTCTGTAGGCTGGCCTCGCCGCAGCAACGGGGCAACCTCGTCATGCACCTTCACAGAGCCTCTGTAGGCTGGCCTCGCTGCAGCAATGGGGCAACCTCGTCATGCACCTTCGCAGGGCCGCAGGCTGGCCTCGCCGCAGCAACTGGGCAACCTCGTCATGCACCTTCATAGGGCCGCAGGCTGGCCTCGCCGCAGCAACGGGGCAACCTCGTCATGCACCTTCACAGAGCCTCTGTAGGCTGGCCTCACCGCAGCAACGGGGCAACCTTGTCATGCACCTTCGCAGGGCCGCAGGCTGGCACTCGCCGCAGCAACTGGGCAACCTCGTCATGCACCTTCGCACAGGAAGTCCCCTGCACCAACGCAGCCACGAGGCAGTCAGGGATCAGGATCTAGGCCACCGCTCTCCACGGCCCTGCTCATGGCCTGCGGCACACCATCGTGCCGAGGAGTGGGCGTGGACGTGTAGGCGCCATGGGAAGCTTGGGTCACAGTGGCGTTTGGGAGACGCTGATTGGAACACGGCTGAACAGGCACGCACACGGTGGCTTCTCGGAGTCCTTGACCCGCTGGAGGAAACAGCATTGCTCAAGTCCAGGTGGCCATGGAACATTTTATTTAAGGCAAAATAAAGGTTTTTGGAAGGGGAAAATTGGGTCCTGGGAGTACTGACTTATAACCTCATTTGTCATTTTTCCTCCACAAAACACACAAACACCTTGATTCTCATTGACTCCTCTGTGTGTGTGTGTGTGTGTGTGGTGTGGGTGTGGGTGTGGGTGTGGGTGTGCACTCTCGCACCACATGCTGACGTTTCAGCCAGTGATGAACACACACGTGGAGCTGGGCCTGTAATGTCACAGGGACACACGGGCCATGGTCCTGTAGGGTCACAGGGACACACGGGCCATGGTCCTGTAGGGTCACAGGGACACATGGGCCATGGTCCTGTAGGGTCTCAGGGACACATGGGTCATGGTCCTGTAGGGTCACAGGGACACATGGGTCATGGTCCTGTAGGGTCGCAGGGACACACATGGTGGTGGTCCTGTAGGATCGCAGGGACACACGGGCCATGGTCCTATAGGGTCTCAGGGACACATGAGTCATGGTATTGTAGGGTCGCAGGGACACACGGGCCATGGTCCTGTAGGGTCTCAGGGACACACATGGTGGTGGTCCTATAGGATTGCAGGGACACACGGGCCATGGTCCTGTAGGGTCTCAGGGACACACATGGTGGTGGTCCTATAGGATTGCAGGGACACATGGGCCATGGTCCTGTAGGGTCTCAGGGACACACATGGTGGTGGTCCTATAGGATTGCAGGGACACATGGGCCATGGTCCTGTAGGGTCACAGGGACACATGGGCCATGGTCCTGTAGGGTCACAGGGACACATGGGCCATGGTCCTGTAGGGTTGCAGGGACACATGGGCCATGGTTCTGTAGGGTTGCAGGGACACATGGGCCATGGTCCTGTAGGGTCACAGGGACACACATGGTGGTGGTCCTGTAGGGTCACAGGGACACACATGGGTCATGGTCCTGTAGGGTCGCAGGGACACATGGGTCATGGTCCTGTAGGGTCTCAGGGACACACATGGTGGTGGTCCTGTAGGATCGCAGGGACACACGGGCCATGGTCCTGTAGGGTCTCAGGGACACACGGGCCATGGTCCTGTAGGGTCTCAGGGACACACGGGCCATGGTCCTGTAGGGTCGCAGGGACACACGGGCCATGGTCCTGTAGGGTCTCAGGGACACACGGGCCATGGTCCTGTAGGGTCGCAGGGACACACGGGCCATGGTCCTGTAGGGTCGCAGGGACACACGGGCCATGGTCCTGTAGGGTCACAGGGACACATGGGTCATGGTCCTGTAGGGTCGCAGGGACACACATGGTGGTGGTCCTGTAGGGCCGCAGGGACACACGGGCCATGGTCCTGTAGGGTCTCAGGGACACACATGGTGGTGGTCCTGTAGGGTCACAGGGACACACGGGCCATGGTCCTGTAGGGTCACAGGGACACACGGGCACTGGTCCTGTAGGGTCACAGGGACACACAGGCCCATGGTCCTGTAGGGTCGCAGGGACACACGGGCCATGGTCCTGTAGGGTCGCAGGGACACACATGGTGGTGGTCCTGTAGGGCCGCAGGGACACACGGGCCATGGTCCTGTAGGGCCGCAGGGACACACGGGCCATGGTCCTGTAGGGTCACAGGGACACACGGGCCATGGTCCTGTAGGGTCACAGGGACACATGGGTCATGGTCCTGTAGGGTCGCAGGGACACACATGGTGGTGGTCCTGTAGGGTCGCAGGGACACACGGGCCATGGTCCTGTAGGGTCGCAGGGACATACATGGTGGTGGTCCTGTAGGATCACAGGGACACACGGGCCATGGTCCTGTAGGGTCGCAGGGACACACGGGCCATGGTCCTGTAGGGTCGCAGGGACACACGGGCCATGGTCCTGTAGGGTCTCAGGGACACACATGGTGGTGGTCCTGTAGGGTCACAGGGACACACGGGCCATCTGTAGGGTCACAGGGACACACGGGCCATGGTCCTGTAGGGTCACAGGGACACACGGGCCATGGTCCTGTAGGGTCACAGGGACACACGGGCCATGGTCCTGTAGGGTCGCAGGGACACACGGGCCATGGTCCTGTAGGGTCGCAGGGACACACATGGTGGTGGTCCTGTAGGGCCGCAGGGACACACGGGCCATGGTCCTGTAGGGTCACAGGGACACACGGGCCATGGTCCTGTAGGGCCGCAGGGACACACGGGCCATGGTCCTGTAGGGTCACAGGGACACACGGGCCATGGTCCTGTAGGGTCACAGGGACACATGGATCATGGTCCTGTAGGGTCGCAGGGACACACATGGTGGTGGTCCTGTAGGGTCGCAGGGACACATGGGCCATGGTCCTGTAGGGTCGCAGGGACATACATGGTGGTGGTCCTGTAGGATCACAGGGACACACGGGCCATGGTCCTGTAGGGTCGCAGGGACACACGGGCCATGGTCCTGTAGGGTCGCAGGGACACACGGGCCATGGTCCTGTAGGATCGCAGGGACACACATGGTGGTGGTCCTGTAGGGTCGCAGGGACACACATGGTGGTGGTCCTGTAGGGTCGCAGGGACACACGGGCCATGGTCCTGTAGGATCGCAGGGACACACATGGTGGTGGTCCTGTAGGGTCGCAGGGACACACATGGTGGTGGTCCTGTAGGGTCGCAGGGACACATGGGCCATGGTCCTGTAGGGTCGCAGGGACACACATGGTGGTGGTCCTGTATGGTTGCAGGGACACATGGACACTGGTCCTGTAGGGTCGCAGGGACACATGGGCACTGCTCTGGTAGGGTCACAGTGGATCTGGGTGTTTTGGTGAGGCTGGTGTCAGCAGGTGGCTGTGCTGCCTGCCATTTACACGCAGAGTCCAGGCAGGACGCTGGCAGCACGCGGCTCTGGTGCCAGCTGTGCACTAATGGCACAGCACCAAGCCATCCATTGTTATTCATTTATTTATTTTGCAGTGCTGGGATGGTACCCAGGCCTCGTGCAGGCGAGACGGGCGGAGACGCAGCCACACCTGCAGGGGGTGTTTTATAATGTGCTTTTCTTATAAGTCAAACTTCACTGTGAAGCAGTTGTGTGAAGAGGCTGGTGGAGGGCCTGGTCCAGTCGCCAGCTGCCCCGGTTTGTGAGGGTGTCCCCCCAGGACGCACTGCTTAGAGCACATCCACTACCAGCCCCGTGACACTGTGCGTGTGCACTGTGACCTCAGTACGTGCCGTGACACTGTGAGTGTGCACTGTGACCTCAGCACGTGCCGTGACACTGTGCGTGTGCACTGTGACCTCAGCACGTGCGCACCCCGTTGCGCCTGGGGGGTCTTTCCCCTGGTGTCCCATCACCTGGAACTGCAGGTGGGAATACCAGGCCTGTGCTCAGGTGGAGAACAGGTGCGCCCGGGGCGGCCGGGGTCCTGCCAGTCCTCACCAGGCTCCAGAGGGGCTCCTGAGCCCTGGCATGTGGGGGCATGTGGCCTGGGTCCGAGTCCACTGGTTGGTTGTGGCCTTGGCCGCGGGGTCCACCTCTGTGCCTGGTTGGTCCTGTGTGTAACGTGGACCCTCAGCTCCCCCCCGCAGCTTCCGCAGGTTACCCGAGGCTGGACTGGTTGGCTGGGGCGGTAGCAGAGCCTGCGCGGGGTATGCGCGGGGTATGCGCCGGCACTGCGTCCCGCCGGGAGAATCCGGGCTTCCGCGGACTCTGCCTTTGCGACCGCAGGCCCTTCCTTCCTGGGTGGGAGCACGAGGTCCTGGACTGATGCTTGGATTTGGAGGCAGATGAAAGGGCCTCCTCAGGGGAGCCCCAGGAAGACCCAGGCCACCATTGTAAATGCCCTGTGGGGCAAGGTGGGGCACCAGCACGCCCCACCTGCAGGTGCGTCGCAGCAGGAACTCTTTCTAACCACCAGGCCCATCTGGGCGCAGCTGGCAAGGGTTGGAGCCAAAGCTAATCAAGACGCTTCCTTTTGGCTTAGACGTGATGAAGATCCAAGCCAGGGGTTCAGACGGGCAGAGCCCTGCAGGATCGGGAGCCCGCGGCTGGCGAGTGGGCACCTGCTTGCGGTTTCTTTTGTGACTACACGTCTGTGAGGAGTCAGCATCTGCAGCAGCTGTGGAAACGTGGGAGCCCCATGGACTTGGCCTAATGTACACCCGCCAGATGAGGGGGACCGCTCCGAGCAGGGACATTCATACGTCACAGCCAGGGCTGGGCCTGTGCGTCCCCCGTGTGTCCCTTCTGTGTCCCCTCTGCCTGGTGCTGGCTGGACTCTCACGAGGTCCTCCAGGAACCCCACAGAGGTGGGTTGGGTCTGTTTTGTGAATGGAGAAGCTCAGGTCCTAGAAGTTCAGGAGATTCGCTCAAAATCAGGCAGAAGAACTCAGAGCCAGGTGCTGTGACTCTGAGGCCTGCAGTTTCACCCTCCCTTACTTTGCACAACTTCCTGGGGGTGGCTTTGGAATGTCCCCCATCCTGCAGAAGAACCCACGGGGAGCGTCCACAGCCTCCAGGGGCAGCAGGTCCAGTCCCAGGGCAGGCCAGACGCGGGAGACCTCTGGAAAGGCAAGCGAGGTCCTCTGAAGGGCGTGCCCCATCACACCAAGTCCTGGTGCCCGGCGAGGCGGCACCAAGGTGGCTCTGGGGAAGCCCTTCCTCCGCGAGGCTCCTCTGCTCCAGCCCACCCCCGCCCCCGGGCTTCCCTTTCGTCTGTTTCCTAAGACAGCTCTGCTGAAGAGATGCGTGGAGTGAAGCCGCCTCCTTTAGCTCCCGGGTTCGCATCACCAGCTTAGCCAGAGGCAGCCCCTGGTGTTGCCCGCTGATGCCAGGCAGGTACCGCGCGGGGCCGGCTGTGTGTTCGAATCCCAGCTCGGCTGCTCCCAGCGGCACAGCTGTTGGCAGAGCCCCTGCCACCTTGCCTTGGTCTCCTGTGGAACCTGCTGGTGCCCTGTGGGCCTGGGGCTGCGAGTGTCAGCATGTGTCCCTTGGTGGCCCGCTGGAAGCTCCACGAAGCCAGCAACGGTGACGATCGTGACTCATGGATGGCAGCTGCTGGCCCAAGTGCCTCTTCTGGTGCCAAGTGACAGGGACACCTGTGGCCCCAGCAGGCAGGTGGCTGCCAGGACGGAGGTCGAGGGCAGGTTCTTGTGTGCCCGGCCCTTTCAGCACTGGTGGCTCCTCACCTGTGCCCAACCCCCTCCTGGGCATGGCCAGGGGTCATACAGTCTTTACAATGTCCCCTCCTGCCGGGCGTTGCCTGTGACCTCTGGTCCCCACAGCTCCTGGCAATTTCAGCCCTCGGGGCTCGGGGCTGAGCGGGAGCAGAGTGTGGACGAGGCCGGAGCTCTCTGGCTCAGAGGCAGGTGGTGCTTTGGTTTGTGCCTGTGGGTCTGAGTCTCCGAAACCCAGCGCCAGGTGCAGGTGGTCACCCCTTTGGAGTCGGCCTGCAAAACGGCGCTGGCCAGAGGCACCCTGTGTGAGGTGCTGGTGCCGGTGCACTCCTGCTCCCACTGCCTGGCTCTGGGGTCCTGCAGGGTCAGAGGCACGACTTTGTGCCACGCAGGGCGGGAGCCGGCACTGGGAGCTGGCCCGTGGCATTGCCCTTCGTGCACCGTACTGGAAACCACAGGCCGCCCCACACCGAGCTCCGCCACGGGAGCCAGGGGTGGACCTGGGGCCACCACCACCTCCTGGCGGCCCCAGCGCCAGGCAGAGACAGCAGTGGCCTTGGCCTGAGAGCCGGACTGCCCTGAGACGTGCCGCGTAGCCAGTGGCCCGCCCCGTGTCCAGGACAGGCGGCTGTGCCCACGGCCTGCGAGGACTCTGGGGTGGTGGCTGGCTGGTGGCAAGCACGTCCCTCCTCCATCTCTCCTCCTGTGCTCCTTGTCCCCTCTCTATCTGCCTCTCTCTGCTTTCTTGTCTCTGTCTCAGTCTGTCCCTGACTCTGTCACCAGCCTGGGGCCATCTTCTGGCACGGCCTGGCTGTGAGGACCATCAAGGCAGGGGCTCCTGTCACCAAGTGCCTTCCTCTTGCCTTAAACTCTGGCAGGCTTGCAGTGGGCAGGAGGCCCCGGGCAGGGGCGGGGTGACAGGCTGACTGTAGCTCGGGTACAGCCGCCGCAAGGGGAGAGTAGGGCTCCGTTTACCTGAAGGGACCGCCGGCGCTCAGCGCTGGGGCTTCAGTGCGGCAATGAAAGCGGAAAGTGAACCCAGCTCAAGCCCCAGCCGTCCAATGCCTGCCACTCACAGAGCAGTCCGCGAGGCCAGGAAGGGGAATGGCCACCCGTCGGGGGCTCTGTGTCCCTCTGCGCTCCAGGGCCTGCGAGTCCTCTCCCAGGAAGCACCGGCGGAAGACAGCGAGAGGGCAGCACCCCGGCAGCACCCCGGCAGCACCCCGGCAGCCAGAGCTTCCTTAGCAGACTCCGCTCCTGAGCGGCTCCAGGTTATAGGGAACAGTGGAAAGGTCCCTGCACCCCCACGTCCCCTGCGTGAACACCTCCCTGCTGGCAGTTCACTAGCAGTGACTGACACGTGGCTGTTGGCTGGAGCTGCAGCTTGTCTCTGGGTTTGGTGGACGCTGTGGAGCGCCTACCAGTGCCTCCCTGCAGCGCCGCCTCTCCGCTCCGAATTCCCCACGTAGCAATGAGGCTTTCGGGCAAATTCCACAGGGCTGTCCTGATTTCCAGGGCTGCCCAGATACCCTGGCAGCTGGACAGTTGGTGACTACGCACTCAGGAGAGGACGTAGGTCCATGCGGGGTGAGGGCGGGAGTGTAGCCACGCCAGAGGCGCTGGACCGGAGGAGGGGCAGGGCCCAGGAAGGACGCGCTATCACCGTCTCATCGGGCGCAAGCATGCGTGCAGATACAGGCGCCTCCTTGTACTGGGGAGGGAGTGGCCCGAGGCAGGGGAGGATCAGACTGCCCTCCGTGTCTGGGCTGCGGTCGGGGCTGCTGACTCTGCCCACACGTGGCCACATCAGTGACAGCAAGGCAGGCCAGCTCCGAGGCGGCACAGGCCCACGCAGAGCCAGACAGACACAGGGCAGCGCCCCCGGCACTCAGGCTGTCCTCCCCAGGGTCAGGGTGTGGCACCGACTGCAGCGCCCCAGCGTGCAGAGATGACCCGTGGCTCCCTCAATTCTGGGGTTCAGAGGACGCGAGCTGGTGGCCTGGCAGAGTCCCCTGGGCACAGTGTGCTCTCGGGACCTCTCCGCAGGGCCGTCAAACATGCCGCTGGCTGCGGTGTGCCCGGCCACTGAACTACAGCACGTCGCAGCGCCTGGTGGTTCCGAGGCTCCGGGGCTTGGGGCATCTGTCTGAGAGCCACTGGGCGAGGTCTGCCCGGGTCCCCCGGTCATTCCCTGGAGGGTGCTGGAGGCGGGAGCCCCGAGGTCCTGGGGGGGGCTCTTTCCTTCTCCCTCCGGGGCAGGACGGGCCCAACTCTTTCTCCCGAGCTCCCGAGTGCTCTAAAGGCTTCTCTGCCACCTTCCCTTCTTGCAGTCCCTGCTTTGGGGTTCTCGTGGTAACCCCCCAGATCTGTGGCACCCCTAGGAACAGGAGCTCCAGGGCGGCTCATGTGCTGGTCCCTCACTGCCTGAGCTACTGCCACTGCACACTGCTGGCCGGCCAGCCGAGCTGGACATCTAGATGCTCTGGGGTCTCGCTGGAACTGCTCTGGCTGCTGAGGGTCTAAAGAGTCTGAAGAAGGTCAACTCACCACACGCCCCGGCGTTTATTCTTGCAGCCGGAATTTTCCTGACTCTTTTTTCCCCTTTCATTTTATTAGGTTAATAAAACTTGGGTTTCGAGCATTTGGCTGCCCCAGGGGCACGATCAGCCCCACGTCCGATTCATCAAGCGCCTAATGAGAGGCCCCGGAGGCCTCGGCCGGCCATTCCAGGAGCCCTCCGGGCCTTGTAAAGGGAGGCCCACGGGCTGCGCTGTATATTTTGTCTGTTGGGTTCCCAAATTCTCCTGCCAGCCCCACGGTCACCTTTCAGGATTTATGTGAGGCTCCAGGCCCTGCTGGGGCTCCTCCGCCCGCTCGGCCCACGCCGCGCCCTGGGCCGGCCAGCAAGGGCTGCCGAGAAACGAGACGGGACGCGGGCCTTCAGAACGTTCCGGCAAAAGGGCTGTGGGAAGTGCCTTTGTTTACAGTCGAGAGGGACGCTCTGGGGAGCAGGCCGGAGCCCCAGGAGCGGCCTTCCCTCAGAAGAAACAGGCTGGTGTTTAAAGTAAATAAATCTGAAATAGAACGTGTTTGGGTGTGCGCACCCCTGAGCGCGCGTCTCCGAGTTCTTTTGCACACAGGCTTATGTCATCTCTGGTTTATTTTTTGATACTTCAAAGAGAGACCAGTGAAGGAGAAAAGTGGATGTCAGCTGCCTTCCGGCCCAGGGATGGGCCGTGTCTCCTTCTGCACTTCTCCTTGTCCCCTGCGGGTCCCCCAGCCTCCCCGAGCTGTCAGGCCCCTGTGCTCCAGGCTTGGGGCCAGGTCTGTCCCAACACGGTTGAAGACCAGAACACCAGCAACCAGGAACTGGAGGGACCTGCGTTGCTCAGTGCCAGGGGAGCTGGGAGGTGGCCACGGGAGGTGGCCAGGCCGGGGCAGTTGCTGGGTTATAGGGTCCCCCTGCCGAAGCCTCCAGATTCTCTCCACACACCGGCCCCGCCGGGCCAGGTTCGTGATCAGCGTCTGATTCCTTGTCTCGGGCTGGAGCCTTCAGAAAGGCACTCGCCTTTCATCAACTGCCCCGGGCAGGGCCCTTGCCACTGCTAATGAAGTGCTCCCCCCTGGCCGCCGTGGCTGGAGGAGCGTCCCTGTGTCTCCTCCCGGGGCCGCCTTGAGCCCGGAGGGTGTGCGCCCTGCCCAGGGAAGGGAAAGGGAGGAGGCTGTCGCTCAGGGTCCTCGCGTGACACTTTCTGCAGTGTCCTCTGCATGTTCTGCACCTGACCCCCAGGCCAGGTAGAAGACCGCCCCAGCAACTGGCTGGAGGTGGTGTCTCCCAGGCTGTAGGGATGGCAGGGACACGTCCTCTTCCATGTCCCTAGCACTTGTGTCAGGATGACGCTAGCAAGCTCTTTGAGGTTTGGGGACTGCCCGTGGCCTGGGTCAGCTCTGCACCCTCCTTCCAATGGAAAGGCCAGCTGGAGGTGGTGGCTGGGCTGCACCGGTGCGGGGGCCCGAGGTCTGTCGTCAGACCCCCTGGTCAGCCAGCCAGCACATCCGTCGGGCAGCGGGACCCAGGCGGCATCTCCTTTCCTGCCCTGGGGAGGACGCACCACGACTCCTTCTCAGTCGACCCCAAGTGCCCGCCTGCCCCAGAATTCGCACCCACCTGGCATCTGGGGTGCCCATGGCTCTCACCAGGGCTTGGAGGGAACAGGGCACAGGGGACGGAGAAGGCCCCCATCCCAGGCTGGCCCTCAGTGGACTTTGGGCGCTGCCCTCTCCCCGCGCTTGGCCTGCAGAGGCCATCTCCTGAACAGGCGCGGAGGCTTGTTCTGCTGCTCTCTCCACTTGACTCTCTGGCTTGAAGCCGCCCGTTCATCTTCAGGCAGAAGGAGAACCCTCCCAGCGCAGCGGCAGGGCCCGGCTCCACGGTGGAGTGGTTCTAGCTCTTCTTCACGGGTTTACCAGGGCCTCGGCCGCCCTCCCCACACCTCTGTAGCTTTTCTCCCCTCTCTCTAGGAAATCCCCCAACTGCCACCCCAGTGGGTCCAGCCCCCAGCCACTCAGACTAAAAGAAGCATTCACGCCTGGGCATCTGTTTGTTTAAACTCCCCTGTGTTACTGCACGTTAAACGCAGCAGAGGGGAGAAAGATGTGATTCTCTGCCGGCTTTTGATCAAAGAGAGGACTTAAAAAAATTCAAGACGGATTTCTGGAGAACAATGTTATACACACTCCACGTGTTTCTGAGCCTCAGTGTTTAGTTGATTTGGGGAGAAAAAAAAAATCCCTTTTCCCCTTTTGATCCTAGGGAGAGAACACACACACACAGGTCTCTGTCGCAGCTTCTGGAAGACGGGCATTTCCCGAGCCGCCCAGCTGCGGAGCAGAGGCCCTGCCTGGCACCCCGTGGACAGCGCAGGAGTCGAAACACGGCACCACGGCAACATGCAGGTGTTTGTTTTTGTTTTGCTTCTGTGAAAATTCAGAGCAAAGTGGCTTTTGTCACCAGGGGTGATTTTGGGGGCCCCTGTGCTCAGAAGCACCCTCACCCCGCGCTCCAGCCCCTTCACCTCAGGGCCCGTCAGTGGGTGCACATTTCTCCCCTGGCTACCTCGGCTTCGGAGCAAATGCAAATAAAAAGTGCTTAAAATGGTTAACATTTCCTGTCATTGAAGGCCCTCGATGGGGGTGGGGGTCGCTGAGTTTTAAAGTGTATTTTCATAGTAGAACTCACTTCAGATCCGCTGTAGGAACTCAGGCTGCTTCGTACAGTGAATTTCAGGGTTTGCAATCAGCCTAAATCCAAGCAGTCAGCCAAATGATCCTTTATATTATGTGGATATAGAGAGCAAATGTTCCAAATTCGAACTTAGATCAGCCTGGGGCCCAGCTCAGGTCACAGGAAAAAAACTAAAATATGTTCTCTTCCCTTTCCTACTCTTCACAGGCTTTCTTTTCCATGATGGAAAAAGCCCGAATTTGTTTTTCTATTTTCTTGTGTTTCCACCATCGATTGTTTGGTTAGTGACTTTGCCAGCTTCCTGGATCTTTCTGGTTCTGCACAGAGGAGCCACATTTCCTCCTGGAACCAGGACGAAGACCGGCGGACTCGGAACCGTGAGTGCCCGGCCTCTCCCGGCGTCTCCCCGGCCCCCGCGGTTGCCCCGGTCCTGCTGCCCTGCAGCCGGCCAGCCCCGAGCGCCTGGACCCGCTCGGGGGCTCTCGGCAACGCTGCACTTTTAGGAAAAGACTCTAGAATTTTCTACACAAACATGGGGTAGGAAGGGGAGGGGGGCGACTTCAATCTTCATTTTAAGACTCGGAAAGATGGAGAATGTAAGCAGAGCAGGCTGGCTTATTTCAGAGGCTAACAGTGAGTCCCTACTGAATTCACCTAATGAAATGAATTTTTAGAATTTTCATTTTCTCATTTCATTCCAGCAGAAAATGAGTTTGCCTTTATAATGTCCAGATCTTTCAAACTCTATTGAGTAAGAAATTAAGTTACAAAAATATGTAAACGCGTGGGTGCACACACGCACACACGCACCGCCCCATGACACGGAGCCCTCTGCGACTGTAATACAATAGCAAGCCTGGCGTCAGGCTCCTACGACACTCAAATTTTCTTTTATGGTGTGTAATAAAGAGAAACAAGCTTCAGTAAAAAAAAGTATTTTCTCTTTTGAAAGAGGTGAATTGTGATGCTCAATAAATTTAATTGTAATTTTAATTTGTGATTTCAAGCTATTTTTAAGATCATCTGAACCTCTTGTCAAAATATCGTCAAGACTATGAAGAAAAGATCTGTACTGTCCTAGGACCGTGGATTTCTTTCCGGTCCATGAAAATTCTGCCAACTAGTGTGGGAAATTGTTGAAAAAAAAAAAAATTCCACTTACGGCAAGAATATCCTGCCTTTAATTTTGAGAAGAAAGCGATGGATACTTGAATTTCAGACCGACTCAGTGATGTTGGAGGAGGCAGGGAGGCGGGAAGGGCATTTGTGTAAGAAAATTCAGAAATCGACATAGGGCGGGGGTAACTGGAATGTGGTTATATTTATAAAGAAAAGTTATATAAACTTAAAAAATGAAAGTTATTTTACTTAAGTGCTTGAAAAAAGAATTTAGAATAATATTTGGGTTATTCCAATTTTGTGACGTGTTCTCAAAAAACTTGTTGGGGTCTCGGAGGGACGGAGGAGTTCCCCGGAAGCCCTCGCAGGGGTGGTGTGGGTGCCCCTGGCACCCCCGCCCCCGGCCCCCGAGATCTGCAGAGAAAAGGTGTGGACATCACCAGGAGCTCAGGGCCGATTAAGAACTCTTTCAAATCGAGACTGACAACTTTCTTTCGGGCGCGGTTGTCGTGGGGTGGGGCCACGGACTAGAACTGGTTTTTGGTCACTGTGGACCAGGGGTGTGCAGGACAGAGGTGGTTCCTCCCTGCCCGCACCTTGGATTGCACTATTTTGTTCTTCTGTCCCCAGACTCAGCGTCCAGGGCTGGAGGCCTTAAATAGAAAGTGTGGCCTCCTCCTCGCAGGGCGGCCTGCACCCAGTAGGTGGCGCTGCTACTTCTAGAGTAGCCGGGGTGGGGGAGGGGAAGGAGGACACCCAGGATCCCGAGTCTCCCTGCCATCCTGTCCCTTCTCCCAGGGTGCAAGCAGTGACTTCCCGTGAGAGGCCACCTCTGGAGGCCTGTGCACTGTGCTGCGGCTCTCGAAGACTAAAGTCAGACGTTGAGGGTGTCCCAGCCCTCGGCCAGAGACTGCCCCCGCCAGAGGTCTCAGACATACTTTGGAAATGTCTGGGATGAAAGCTCCAGACCTGTAGGAGCCCTCACTTCAGGAGCGGCTGGCTGTGTGCTTAGGAGGGAAAAGCCACCCTCGCTTTCCTCCCGGAAAGAACGCGCAGCGCCTGGCATTTCATAGGCATGAAATGAAACAGTGAATTCAGGCAGACGCAGGTGGAGGCTCCGGTCTCCCCCTGGGCTGATGGGAGGCTGGGGCCACGAGGCCCCCACACGCTGCTCCCTTCCTTGCAGCAGTGCGATTCCCGCTCAGGCAACCACCCCCAGAGGAAGCCCGCAGCCTTCTGCAGGAGGCTTCCCTGTTAGTTCACCGCCAGCGTTTTTCTACCTTCATGTCTTCCTAGAGAGAGCCCCGATCTTGCAGAGAATGATGGTCACATTCAACAGGTTTAATATTTAAGTTAAAAAGATTTAAAGACCCTTTTGATGATTTAGGTGGGACGACATGATCCATTGATTTATTCTAGGTAGTGATTTTTATATTGCTTTCTAATTTAAAAAGAAGCAGTGTGCATTTTGACAAGTATTTTAAACAAACTGGAATGTAACAGCGGGAAACACAAATATACGTTTCTTCTCCTAAGGATGATGTTATCATTTCTTCTGGGGGTGGGGACAGGATGAGGGGAGTTTCATTCACTCCAAATTTGAAATGCTATTTGAAGACTTAGAAACATGTACATGTAGCAGTTGCAATGACCTCGTCAGATCTGGTAGTCATGAATCTCTGATATTATTTAAAAATTTAATTGTTGGTTTTTATACCTGTGTGTGTTTACAAATTCTGCAAGTTAGTTACCCCCAATCATAACTCAACTCTGTGTTTTAATAAAATGATCATGCTCAAACCCAGCTGTTTAAACAAATTCTGTTCTGCTTTAAAGATCTGCCTTTTGGGGAGAAAGTCACCTCTCTGACAAGTGGCAGCAGGCAGCAAACAATGGTTAGAGTGTGAATAAGTCTCCAAAGCCGTTCTAATTTCCCTGGGTAAGATACTGGCCCATAAAGCAGGAGCCTTGTCTATTAAACCACGCTCACGTCGGGTGCAGCTTGTAAAATGATATGAACTGCTGCGGCCCAAGTGCTCGGGTCTGACGCAGAGCAGAGGGAGCTATTGATACGTAGAAACTGCAGAAAATAAAATTAGCAGCTCTGGCAAGAGAGCGTTCAGCTGTGTGCGGACCCCAGAGGCGATCGTGTTAGAACAGACCCACAAGAACTGTCACTGGGCGCCGCGGCCTGAGGGAGGGTCGCGCAGGCCGCCCCTGGCGCGGGCTCCTTCTGCTCGGCCAGCCTCCTCGCCGTCTGGTTCCAGGACGCACACCAGTGCGGGCCCCCACAGGACACTGGCAGCCCGCGCTTTCTCCTGCGTTTGAAAATAATTCATGTTCCAGAGACTGAGCAGGAGGACGGTCCTGCTCCGTGCGGACTGCATGCTGCTGGTTTGGGGCAAAAATTTTGAAAACTGACCCAACCTGCCTGTTTGGCCAACCCCAGCCTGTTTTGGTGCTTTGGTGCTGATCATGGCCCCTCCTAGGGTCTTGTCCGGGAAGGGTGGGAGCGGGTGGGTCCGCAGAGGAGCTGGGGAGGCCCGTGGGCAACGCCGTTCCTGCTGGGAGGACGGGCACTCGCTCCTGTTCCGGGTCCCGTGCTTGTCAGCTTCCCACCTTGTGTGTTTTGAGAAAGTGGGACTGATCTCTGGGCAGGAGGGCACCTTCACCTCCCTCTTAAAGGGGCGCCTCTTTGCTGCTGTGTCTGGTTGGAAGAGGAAGGAGAGAGAGGTGCACTCCCTCCCCAGCAAGCCAGGCCTGTGGACCCTGGCCTGGGGGTGCCCACTGGCCAGCAGGGTGTGGTAGGTGGTCCCTCTTCCCCATACCCCACCCGCCCGTGAAGCTCTCTGGAAAGGAGACGGGGAATCGTGGGGGTCTCACTAAAGGGTCAGCTAAGGAGCGGGGGCCGCAGGGTGGGGGGGCTGAGGCCTCTGTGCAACAGCAGCAGCTCAGGGCACACCCGCTGTCCCTGGGCCTCCTGTGCACTGTTCCCCGGGGCGGGCAGAGCTGAGTGAATGAGAGGAGTGGCCCACATCCTCTGAATCTGTCCCGGGAGGGTGCCAGGGACGGCGTGCCCATCAGGGGACACCACCGAGGAGGCCTCTCACGGCCCCCAGAAGATGGCGCTTGCGGCTCTGGAAGAGAGCAGGTCAGACCGCGCAGCTGCACACACGCCCCGCCAGGTGCGCCAGGTGCGGGTGTGGACGGCCCATGCTGCTGCCCGAGCCGTGGCCCTGGTCCGCGGGCCTCTGGAGCCCTCGCCTTGGACCCGGAGTCATCAAACCAGAGGCTCAGTTCTGATCAGCTTGCCACTGCCTTGCCTGCCTGGACGGGGGTGGAAGGCCGTGGATCCGTGGGTAGGGGCCGCCTAGCACCCACCCCTGCCGTGACCGGGCGTCTCTGGGTACCTTTCCTGGCTTGCTGGGTCTTGTTTATTTCTTCTGCAAAATAGGGTTCACGTTAGTTCCTGCCTCGAAGGCTTGCGTGAGGAGGGAGGGCCAGGCCCACGGTGAATCCTGACCGCTTGTCCTCTCGGGTCGTGCCAGGAGGCCTGTGCTGGGTGCCCTCGGCCAGGGGCGAGTGCCTGCCCGCGCTCCCCGCTCACGGGGGCTGGCTAGCAACGCAGCGTCAGGCCCCAGCCCAGGTCCCGCAAATCAGACACTGCATTTTAGCCGGGTTTCAGGGACAGGAGACAGGCCACCACGCACCTCCTACTCCAAGCCAGTCCCGGAGGGGTTCCAAGAAGGCAGCTACCGTGTGACTGCTGCCCTGTGAGCCTCCAGAGGCTGGGTCTGCTTGGGTCCCTTAGGGTCCCCTCCCTGCTTCTCCCTGGCCCTGCTGGGGGCCGCGGGCGTGAGAGAGGCATTCCCAGGCCTCCACGTCAGCGGCTTTTCCTGCCTGGCCCCGGCCAGTGGGAGGCACTGGGGAGGCTGCAGGGCCAGCCAGAGAGAGGGGAGCTGGGGTCTCTCCTCTGCTCAGCCGTGTGGACAGTGTCTGCAGGGATCGGCCACTGGGGCCCTGTCACTGCTGGGTGGCCCCCCACCTGGGCTCCTCCCCTCTAGTCTTGCAGTCCCTGGTCCAGGATGCTGGGCCGGGTCAAGGGAGCAGGGCTGGGGTGCCTGTGGTCAGGTGGGAGGAGGGCACTGTGAGGCGGGAGTTGGGGCAGGGCACCGTGCTTTGTCCCTAGTGCCACTTGCCCAGGAGCCACACGGGCTGGCTCTGGTCATTCCCATTTTCCAGATGGAGATGCTGAGTCTGATTGGGCAGCGGGGGCCGTCCTGGAGTTTGCTGGGCCTGGCCACACGCGGGGCAGCAGCCCCCAGACCGCAGCTCCTCTCCTGAGAGGATGGTATCCGCCAACCTGGGCGGGAAGCGGCCCAGGGCTTCTGCAGCCGGACGTCCACTGTTGCGCCTTGAGAAAGCTTCAGGCTGGCTTCGCCACCGCGTAGAATAAGCTGTAAAAACAAAGCAAACAAACCAATAAACGGAGTATTTATTTTAGCACGCAGAGGCAGCCTGCCTGTCAGTGCCCAGAGGGGAAAGAGAACTTTCTAATTGGGTGGCGTCACTGTCAGTCACCTCGATGGACAAGAGGGAGGTGGAGCCTGTGGACCTGGGTGGGTTGTCGCCATGGAGAGGGCTGGCCATGCTGTCTTTGTGTCCCCCTCCAAACCCCAGGGTGCAGGGTGGCCTGCTTCCTTATGCTGTGACCCCATGAGCGAGGGGTTGAGCTGGCCTCAGGCAGGGGAGCCTGAAGTGGGCAGCCCAGGGCTGGAAGCCTGTGATCTCCATGCCCGTGGCCTGCACCCTGCCACACCTGCGACTCCCTGCCCACGCGGGGAGAGGTGAGGGAGAGGGCCCTTCTCACTGTGGAGGGGCCCTGCCGGGCGCGCGCCGCTCCAGCTCCACGGCAGCCCTGGGGCACGTGGCCACTGTCCACTGCAGAGCAGTCGGGTGCTTTTAGTAGGTGGCTCATTTCCAAGCCAAGGAGGTGACCCTGCCACCCTGGAGACATGGGCAGGGAGTAGGTGCTCAGGCAGCCGCGGGGCCCCGAGACTGCAGAGCCCGGCCCTTGACGAGGAGACGGAAAGAAACGTTCCTGGCTCAAAGCTCTTCTGAGAAGATGCCTGCGTCTTATGCTGTGACGGTCCCTGTCCTCTCACCGCCTCGTTAGGAACGAAGTGAGTCGATGTGTTCGCAGCTTAGAAGGGTGAGGAGGTCAGTATTTCTGTCACGATCTCCCTTGAAACAGGTGGCTCCTTTTGTGAGTCTCCGTCACAGAGAAGGAAATGGAGGCACCGAGGCTGGGGACTTTCCCAGGGCCACACAGGCGCTGCGCGTCAGAGGGGGAGTCTCACCGCAGAGCCCCACCCGGCCGGCAGCCCCAGCCCGAGGCCGGGACGATGCCGGTCCAGGCTGGGTGCAGATGGGGAGGGGTGTGGAGAAGGGCGTCCCCGGCCTCCACGCGTCCCCTGGAGAGGTCCACGTCCCCTCCCTCCTCTCCACCTCCGGCTGCAGTCAGACGGGGCTTCTGTCCAGGTGGGTCCCTGAGCTGGACCCTGGCTCTGCCTGAGACCAGAGGGGCCGTGACGTGGCCAGAGCTGGTCTCTGCGGAGAGCCCTGGGAAGGCCCCAGGACCCCCTCACAGGGCTGCTGGCGAAGCCTCAGAAGACCAGGGCACGGAACAGGGTGAGGTTTCCTGGACACGGGCCAAGTGCCAGGCCTTGCCAAGCTGTCACCGGGGATGAGTAACTGGCACACCGGACATCGTTGAGTAGAGAGACCCAGGGCTGCAGGGGCTCCCAGGCCGCTCCTGCCCGCAGGAGGGAGGCCCCGACATGTGCCCGGGCAGGCAGCGCAGGAGGCAGTGCCCAGCCCGCACCACTGCCCTGGGAGCCCTCCCCCGCGGCCCCGGACCAGGCCGGGAAGACAGCGGCACCGCAGGAAGGCTCCCGCAGGGGCAGCTCCGGCCCTCACCCTCCCGCCCCGCTCGGCACCGCTCTGTCCTGCGCTCCCTCCCCCCAGCGCTCCCAGTCCCTCCCAGGGTCAGCGAGACCCGCAGGCCGCCGGGGCGCCCGCCTGGTCCACTTGACACAAAGGGCCTTCCTCAGGTCCAACGTGCTGCGAGTGACGGGGGGCCTCATGACTTCTGGGCTGTGGAGCGTCCCCCTGGTCCGCACGAATCGCCACGTGTCCTCCACGTGTCTGCCTGCTGGTGGGCGCCGGCGCTGGGCCCCGCACGCCTGGCTCTGGGGAGTGGCTGGGCAGGCCCCGGAGGGCAGAGGAGCCTCCCGCACGGCGGGGGTCCCGCGGCAGGCCGCTTCGGGGTCTCCCAGGGACCTGCGTCGGGTCTCTCCGGGGGGGGGTGGAGGCTGTGCCACCCCGTCCCCAGGAGAGCAGGCCGCCCCTCCTCTGCGCCTTCCTGTCTTGACGACGGCCGTCCTCACTGCGGGAGGAGCGTGCGGCTCTGGCTCGCGTCTCCCTGATGACTGTGGCATCGAGGCCCACGTTCCCACAGCTCTTTTTGGCCATTTTTATGCCTTTTTTTTTTTTTAGGAATATCTCTGCGGGTCGCTCGCCCACTGTCTGCTGGGGGTCAGCGCCTCTGGCCTGGCGCTCAGGGCCCTGCCACACGCAGCCTGCAGACGGCCCTCCCGTTCCTCCGTCTCGCTCCCTCATTCGGCCGTCTCCTTTGCTTGGGCGGGAAGCTTTTCAACTTGATGTGACACCACGTGTCGATTGTGGCTTTTGTGGACTGTGGCTTTGGGGTCATTCCAGAAGATCTCTGCCCTGGCAGTGTCCTGAAGTGTCTCCCAGGTGTCTCTCCTAGAAGAGTCTGACACCGAGGTCTTGGATGCACTGTGAGTCCTTGTTCATTCACGGTGAGGGGCTGGGTCTGGCTTCTCCGCCTGGGGCTGGCTGCACACGGTCCCCTCAGTGCTGTGACTGAAGAGTGCCTTCTCTCTCTTATGTTCTCTCCGTCTTTGTCGAGACTCAGCTGCCTGTAAACACGGGGAGCTATGTCTGGGTCTGCTCTTCTGCTCCACTGGGCTGCCTGTGGCCCCAGCGCCATGCTGTTCTGGTGACTGTAGCTCTGCAGTGTGTTTTTGAAGTGAGGAGCTGTAGTGCCTTCAGCTTCAGGCTCTCCGCCCTCAGGACAGAGCTGCTGCTGGACACAAGGGTTCGGGGTGTTCCGTTCTATTTCTGGGAAGAATGTCTTTGGAATTTTAATAAGAAATGAGCCAATCTGTAGATCACTTTGGGGTAGGAGGGACGTTTAAGAACGTTCCTTCTTCTGATCCATGAACATAGGATGCCTCTCCTCCTCCTCCTCCTCCTCCTCCTCCTCTTCTTCTTCTGGTGTGTGTGACCTCTTCAGTTTCTTTCGTTAGTGTCTTGCAGCCTTCACTGTGGAGATGGCTCAATTCCTCGGTTAAACTGATCACTAGGTTTTGTGTTTGTAGCTGCTGTGAGTGGGATCGCTTTTGGGTTTCTTTCTCAGCAATTTGTTATTGGTGTATAAAAAAGCCACGGTTTTTGTAAGCTGATTTTGTATCCCACAGCTTAGTGCATTTGCTTATCAGCTCTAACAGTGTCTCAGGGGAGCCTGGAGGGTGGGTGTAAGTATCTGCTAGCATTCTGTTGAGAATTCCTACTGCTGTGCTCATCTGGGATACTGGTCTGTAGTTTGATTTTTTTTATCGTGTCCTCGTCCGGTTTTGGAGCCGGCGTCCTCCATGCTGGCCTGTGGAACGCGGCTGGAAGGGTTTCCCGCCCTCGAACACCTTGGGCCGTGTGAGAGAGCTGGCCTTCAGTCTTCTCTCCGTGCTTGGCCAAGTCCAGCAGGAAGCCTTCGGGTCCCATCGCTGCTGGGGTTTGTCCTCACTGACTCGGCCTCACTGCCGTGACGGTCTGCTCAGGTCTTCCACGTCCCCTTGGCTCCACCTTGCGGGATACGTGCGTGCCACAGTCTGCCCGTCTGTCCAGGCTTTCCCCTGGGTTGGCGTTCGGTTGTTCTCGACGGTCCCAGCGACCCTTTGTGTTTCTGTGGGGTTGGTTATGATGCCTCCTTTTTATCTTCGTTTTGCTTACTTATGTCTTTTTTTTTTCCTGGTTAGTGTAGCTAGAGATTTATCAACTTTGTTTTTTATCTTTTCAAAACAAACAAGCAAACAAACAAACACCAAAAAAAAAAAAACTGGCTCTTAATTTCATCAATCTTTTATTCTTTATTCCCTTTAGTCTCTATTTTATTTATGTTTGTTCTGAGTTTCTTTCTTTTTTTTTCATTCTACTAGTTTGGTTTTGGTTGTTCTTGCTTTTCTAGACCCTTAAGTTGCATTGTTGGGTGTTTATAGGTCTTCTATCCTTCCTCCCTGCCTCCCTCCCTTCCTTCCTCCCTCCCCCCACTCCCACCCTCCTTCCCTCCCCCCTCCCCCTTCTTCCCTTCCCCCCCTCCCTCCCCTCCCTCCCTTTCCCTTCCCTCCCCCTCCCTCCTCCCCTCCTCCCTCCCCACTCCCTCCCCCTCCCACTCCTTCCCTCCCCCCTCCCCCTCCCTCCCTTCCCTCCCTCCCTCCTTCCCTCCCCCCCTCCCTTCCTTCCTATGTAGGCTCGGCCTGCTGTAAATGTCCCTGTAGGGCTGCTCTTGCCGTGTCTGATAGGCTTGTTACATTGTTGTTCAGTTCCAGGACGTTTGCTTCATGCCACGGGTGCCCGGGCATCAGGTGCCAGCTTGCTGTCCTTACCCAGTGACCTGGGCTCCATCACGGTCCTCAACCTCACGTTGAGGTGGCAGCCTTTCCTGCCCACTCTGGCCCTCACTTTGCCTGCCCTTCCCTTTGGTCCACAGCTGTGCTGGACACGGCGGATGCCCACGGGCCGAGTTGTGGGCTCTGTGTGTTGTGCCCACGTGGCCAGTCGCACCCTCAAGTGGGAAGTGTGTGCCTGGCGTCGCGGCTGCTGTGGCGGGACCCTCGCCGTGGCTCCTGGGCCGCTCTGTGGGTCCTCTGCTCCTTGTTCCCGCCCCGGTCCTCTCTGGTGGGCTTCTGTGTCATAGACTAACAACAGCCCGTCCCCGCTCCAGGAGGTCACAGGCCTTAGGGCCTCAAGCGAGGGCCTCCTCTGCAGAGGCTGCCAGGGTGCCGCCGTGACCGTGGCTTCCTTCCTTGGGACAGGTCCCAGAGCTCTCCGCTGGCCCACGGCCCAGACTCCACACAGCTCGCCTCAGCTGGGTGTGCTTCTCTCCCTCGAGGGTCCCCTCGAGGGCCTGCCTAGCTGGCACAGGCACTGCCGGCGCCCCGCATCAGGCGTTGGACCTCGATTCGCACACCGCCCACCTGCAAGAGTTCGACAAGCCTGGGTCATTTTTCACTCATGATGAAGCCTGAGAAAGGAGCTCGTGGCCTGGTCAGTGGCTCACGAGAGCTGTCCCATGGTGTGGCTTTCCCATGCTCCTGTCACCCAAGACCACCGGCCTTTGGGCTGAGAGTGACGGCACTTGTTACCTCCCGTCTCTATAGCGTGCAGTCTGGCCAGGGCTCCTGGGGCCAGAGCCAGGTGTCCGCGGGGCCGGTTCCTTCTAGAGGCTCCAGGGGGTCTGTGTGGGGCCCTCCTGGCTCCCAGAGGTGCCTGTGTCCCGGCCCATTGCTCCTCCCTGTGTCTCCAAAGCCAGCAGAGTGCCCTCTGACCTCTGTGCATCTGCCTCCTGTCCCAGCCGCTGTCTCCCGCTGCACGACCCTGCGCTCCGGCGGGCCTGCTCAGATGGTCCAGGACGATCTTGCCGTTTCGGTCAGCCGACCCTGACCCCGAGGCCGCCCCATCTGCAGCCCCGACTTCCCTCTGCACAAAGCCTGGTGCTTCCCCAGGTAACGGGGATTTGGATACGAATGTCCCCTGGTGACCTGTCGGTCTGCCCGCCGCGTCACGGCCTCATCCTTCTGCACCCAGGGAGGAAGGGAGCTGCTTGCTGGGTGGGTCTGTGCCTTTTGATTAGGGGAGGGGGCTTCCCAGGCATGTCCCCACAGCCCGTTCACATCGCATGGTCAGCCTAGGCCACTCGGCCTCACGCAGTGATCTCCACGGTGGGCTCCTCGAGGCGCGGAGGGTGAGGGTCCCGGAGCTGCCGCTCTGCCGGGCCCTGCTCAGACTCCCTGCTCTCCTCACGGCCCGGGAGCCGGCACTGAGACAGCAGGCCGTGGGTCCCCAGGCATTTCCAGGATCCAGGGGTCCTCAAAGGGACGTCCACACCTCCTCCTGGCCGGGGGTGGCTGTGGGCTTCGGCAGCGGGGGTCTGAGCATCTTCCTGAGAACCAGAGAGAATGTGCAGCAGGCACAGTGTGCCTGCTCATGGGGCTCAGTGACACACGTGTCCCCAGACGGGGGAGGGCTGCGTGTGACCCTGTGCTGCTGGCAGGCCGCGTCTCCCCTGCAGGCCTCCATGTTCAGGGCCACGCGTGCTCTGACCAGGGCCTCCTGGGGCGCTGGGAGCACGTCCCCACACTGTGTGGGCCCCCAACCCGGCACACAGTCCCTGCCCCGGGGAGCTCTGGGAGCCTCGTTGTTGACCCCTGGCCCCCAAAGGGTAGAAAGGACACGGGGGACACAAGGCCGGCCGGGCAGAGCTTGTCCCGCTCACCCGGAGGGAGCACGCCGCGTGGCCTGTGGGGCCTCTCGCGGGGCAGGAGCTTCGAGGCCTCTCCTGGCAACTCCAGGCCCACTGCCCCGAAGAGCAGGTGCCCGTTAGGACGGCACGCGCCCTGATCGAATCCGGGAGGCAGGACGGACTCCGTCCTCGCCACACCTGGGCCTGCTCGGGCTCCCGTGTGGGCAGGCTGAGGAAAGGAGCCGCTGCCCTGCCCGAGGGCCACGTTGGGCAGAGGACGCAGCGCCCCCCGCTCTGTGGCCGCGCTCTCCTGCTGGCCCCAGATGGCCTTGCCCTGGTGGGGGGCGTGGCGTGGGGGAGGGGCCACGAGGGGGGTCTCCGCAGCAAACCCACACGGTCCTGGCCTCTGGGGACCAGGGTTGCTCTCCGAGTGTTGTTTTTGGGGTGCGGAAGAGCTCAGAGGTGCGGCCTTGGGACTGACCTGGGCCAGCGCAGGCTGGGGGTGCGCTCGGAGAGCAGGGAGGGAGCTGCGGTCACTGCTGGCTCCCATCAGCCCTGCCCGGCTCTCGGGAGGGGGATCTCGCGCCCCCTCGCCTGGGAGCCCTCAGGGCCTGGCGTGCGTGGACCTCCTGGCGAGGGCGGGCCTGGGCTGCCCATGGCCGGCCGAGCCCCAAGCGCACAGTGGGTCCGCGTGCTCCTTGGCCGCCAGGCCACACGCAGGAGCTCAGCCCTCCTGGCCGTGCCGAGAGGGAGTTCCCAGGGCACTGTCTTTCTGCAGGTGGGGAAACTGAGGCACGGCCGCTGGCCCAGGGCCCCCCGCAGCGCGAGGAGGGTGGGCCTGCAGTCAGCCTGGAGGTGGCTCAGGGCCGCGGACTCTGACCCCTCAGTAGGAGACCCCCAGGGCCACGCCCCTCCCAGAAGCTTCTGCCCAAGGCGAGGGGCCGGAGGGTGTGCCCCCCACCATCATCCCCCCCCACCCCCCCCACCCCCCCCGGCCCGGCCCCGCCAGTGTTTGTTTTGGGTATCTTTCTCACGTTCCTCCAGCCTGCCGCCAGCAGCTCTGTCCCCGGGGGACGCCGGCTGGTGAGAACCTGGGAATCCTCCCTTATCTCTGTGGGCAGGATGCGTCCTGTGCCGCGTCCCCAGCGAGGTTCCAAGTGCGGTGATGAGCTTGCAGATTTTGGCGGGTGATTGCTCAGGCCAGCTTTGGGGGGGCTGTTTTGTTTCTCAGGCCCATCGCCCCGTGGCGGGCTCCGGCCACCACCCCTCTCCCGTGTCCCTGGCCCTTTCAGCTGCTCCGGCTCCAGGAACCCCTGGCAGCCCTTCCCTGGCGGCCAGCGCGAGGTGGCACCGGGTGAATTCCTGTTTCCGCCCATTCTTTGTTCAGGGCAGTGGTGGCTGGGGGCCAGGAGGGACAGCGGCGCAGTGCGCCCTGTGGCCTGCGGGGGCGCTGTGCGGCTGGACTCCAGCCTGGCCCACCCTCCAGGCCCGCTGGAGCCTCTGCTCAGGGGGGACGCAATGGCAGGTCATCTGACTCTACCAGAGTGCAGGCAACGGGCCACGCTCTCGCCGCAGTGCTGGTCTCAGTGTCTCAGGTCCCACAGTCCTAGCTTCAGGAGCTGGCATCCACACCAGGCGGAGGTGACTCTGATCTGGCACCTTCTGAGGACGCTGGCTTGGCTGGGCCAGGCTCTGGTGCAGAATAGCAGGGTTCCACTTCAGTGCAACTTTCTGGTTGCTATGTCTCTTGGAGCCCCTCAGAACCCCCGTCTCCTCTTCTATAGCCCGGGTCTGCTGCTATTTCCTTGAAGTGGTAGTCAGGAGAAATCCCAGGGCTCTCTGCAACCACCCAGCATACTGGGGTGCAAGAAAGGATTAATTCTTATGTCCATTGTGATAATAAAGACACGATGCTCTTGTCAAAGTTTCTTAGAATTCTAAAAGCCAGACAGACGGCCCTGAGCTGTTGGGTTTGGGGTCAGCCGTGGTGACCGTGTGTGTGCTGAGGGCCTCGGGGCCTCTGCGCTGGTGCTGGCTCTATTTCTTATGGAAACATTTAAAAGTTGGCCAAATACAAGGGACTTGATTTCTTTGCTCTTCCCTGGTGTCAGGAACCTGGAATTTGGACCCTGTGGAAATCCCGAGGTTCTTGGTGCCGAGGGCGCGGGGGCCAGAGAGGGCGGACACCTTCTCAGGGTCAATGGGGGCAGGGGAGACACGGCTCCCGGGGGGACTTCACGGCGGCCAGGACGGAACACGTGAGACCATCAGAGACACGGAGTCAGATGGCACAGACGCCACCCCACCCAGCCCCGGAACTGCCCCCAGGTGTCCAGGGCTGCACTGTGGCGAGGTGGCCGAGAGCCGTCAGTGCTGCCACTCCCCCTCAGGGACACTGGCTCTGGCCCCAGCTCTGTGCCAAGCAGGCACCTCTGCCCACGGGTCCCCCACGTCCATCCTTGGGAGTGCTCTGTAAGCTACCTGGTACCGTAACCCGGGAGGAAAAACTCTCGGAGGCAGAGTTAAGCTTTTACTACTTTTACTTCTACTTTCTTAGAGCTTAGAGAGGGAAAGAAAGATTTTTAGAGAGAAAGATTAGAGCGAGCTTTTCTTCTTGACTTCTTAGCTTAGAGTTAGAGTTAGAAAGATAGAGCTTCTTAGAGTTAGAGTTAGAAAGATAGAGCTTAGCTTAGAGAAAGATTAGAGCTTCTTTCTTCTCTCTTCTTTCTTCCTTCTTCTGTCTTCTGTCTTCTGTCTTCCTCGGGAGCCTCGGCCTTACTCTGACCAGTCATTACTTCTTCTATCTGGTTTCTCTTCTGTCTTCTATCTGGTTTAACCGCTCTGCCTATGTTCTGGCCGGTCTGATTCTTCTGACCGACCGAGTGACTGCCCGACTGACTGAATTCTCCGTTCTCCTAACTCGGACCGCTTTCACCCGGTTATATACCTTCAGCTTTTCGGGTGCCTACAGGTGCGTCACATACATATCAGGTGGAACTTATGGCTTCCAGCTAGCTGCAACAGCCCTTCCTAATTAGGGCTCCTTCATATTCCTTCCTTTAGTTTAAAAAGGTGCTTTCTATTTTCTCTATTTTATTTTCTCTATTTTCTTTTATTTTCCCTACCTAGCTTTTCACCTTTTATTTTTGAAAGGGTGGATATTTGAGCCCTTTTTGAGGAGGTGCTGCGGCTTTTAAGGAAGCCTACTGCTGAGGAGCAGCTAACGCACTTAGTTAAGCACAATTGCATAAGCGGCTTTGACTTTTTTTTTTTTTTTTTTCTCTTCTTTATTTTTCTTTATGGCTTTCTTGCCAAAGCTCAATGGCTTTTTTTTTCTGCATGGTTTTTACCATGCTATTTAATTCTCTATTTTCTTTTAAGCTCATGGCTTTTTTCTTTATACTAAAGCTCAAGGCTTTTTCTCTATATTTTTTATGGCTTTTGGCCGGCTACTCTGCTTCGGCTTTTGGCCGGCTCGCTTCGGCTTTTCGCTGGCTACTCTGCTTCAGCTTAATTCTTAACTGGCCTCAACTGAGTCAGAGGCTATGCTCTCTTGTTTACTACTCTTTTTGCTGGTCTCAACTGAGTCTGAGGCTATGCTTTTTCGTTGCTCTCCTTATTTCTTAGCTTTTCTTCTCTGCCTGCCGAGCCCCGGACGGACCACCATTTGTAAGCTGCCTTGGTACCGTAAACCGGGATAAAAACTCTCGGGGGGCAGAGTTAAGCTTTTACTACTTTTACTTCTACTTTCTTAGAGCTTAGCTTAGAGAAAGATTAGAGCTTCTTTCTTCTCTCTTCTTTCTTCCTTCTTCTGTCTTCTGTCTTCTGTCTTCCTCGGGAGCCTCGGCCTTACTCTGACCAGTCATTACTTCTTCTATCTGGTTTCTCTTCTGTCTTCTATCTGGTTTAACCGCTCTGCCTATGTTCTGGCCGCTCTGATTCTTCTGACCGAGACCGAGTGACTGCCCGACTGACTGAATTCTCCGTTCTCCTAACTCGGACCGCTTTCACGGTTATATACCTTCAGCTTTTCGGGTGCCTACAGGTGCGTCACATACATATCAGGTGGAACTTATGGCTTCCAGCTAGCTGCAACAGCCTTCCTAATTAGGGGCTCCTTCAGTGCTCAGAGTGTGGGGGCCAAGCAGAGCGCCCCTTGCCCCAGGGCCTGGCACCTCAGGGCCTCGGCGCTCAGAGGCGTCTGGATTTGGGGACATTCACTGGACAGAGTCGGCAGCAGCACAGGCTGGGCAGCCTCGTCCTCCGGCAGACGGCAGCAAGTCCTTGGGCAGGGGCGGGTCCAGCCGGCCTAGGGGTCTGGCCCCCACGTGTTCTGAGGCCAGCAGCGCCCAGGGCGTCTGGGGGCTCCTCCGGGTTCAGGGTCCTCGTCTTTCATGGACGGTCTGTTGCCTCTCAGGCAGTCCCTAACGTCCCCTCACCAAGGGCTGCGCTGACCTGCAGCAGGAGCTGCTGGCTGGAGCTGGCCCAGGTCTGCTGGCTCACGTTTCCCAAAGCGGGGTGCCCTGAGGTGTCGGATGCGGTGGCCTGGCCCACAGGCTCCCGAGCTCTTTCTAGGAGAGGCATGCACGCACCACAGCCACACAACGGCCCTCAGCACACGCCCGAGCGTCATCCACACACACACACACACACACACGCACACCCGAGCGTCGTCCACACACACACACACACACACACACGCACACACACATGCACACACACGCAGCACACATCACACACACACACACACACACACACAGCGTCGTCCACACACACACACACACACACACGCACACACACGCACACACTCGAGCATCATCCACACACACACACACACGCACACACCGAACGTTGTCCACACACACACGCACACACACGCACACACACGCACGCACACGCACACCCGAGCGTCGTCCACACACACACACACGCACATGCACATGCCCGAGTGTCGTCCACACACACACACACACGCACACACGCACACAGCGTCGTCCACACACACGCACACACACACGCACACACACGCACACCCGAGCGTCGTCCACACACACACACACGCACACACACACGCACACACACACACACGCACACACACACGCACACCCGAGCGTCGTCCACACACACACACACACGCACACACACACACACACACACGCACACCCGAGCGTCGTCCACACACACACACGCACACACACATGCACACACACACGCGCACACACACACACGCACACACCGAGCGTCGTCCACACACACACGCACACCCGAACGTTGTCCACACACACACGCACACACACGCACACACACATGCACACCCGAGCGTCGTTCACACACACACACACGCACACACGCACACCCGAGCGTCGTCCACACACACGCACACACACGCACACCCCGAGCGTCGTCCACACACACACACACACGCACACACACACGCGCACACACACGCGCACACACATGCACACCCGAGCGTCGTCCACACACACACGCACACACACACACGCACACACACACACACCCGAGCGTCGTCCACACACACACACACACGCACACACGCACCCCGAACGTTGTCCACACACACGCACACACACATGCACACACACGCACACACACACACACACACACACACATGCACACACCCGAGCGTCGTTCACACACACACACACGCACACCCGAGCGTCGCACACACACACACGCACACACACACGCACACCCGAGCGTCGTCCACACACACACACGCACACACACGCACACACACACACGCACACCCGAGCGTCGCACACACACACACACGCACACACACACACGCACGCACACACACACGCACACACACACGCACACACACACACACACCCGAGCGTCGTCCACACACACACAACACGCACACACACACACGCACGCACACGCATACACACACACGCACACCCGAGTGTCGTCCACACACACACACACACACACACGCACACCCGAGCATCGTCCACACACACACACGCGCACACACACGCAGACATGGAGCCCGACTTTGGAACCAGAACCCCCCCCCCCCGTCCCTCCTCCAGCCGCCCTCCTTCCTCCGGGGTCCGGCTGCTCCTGGACGCCCGTGCTCCGCTCCCTGGGGAAGCCCAGCTCCACCACTAGGATCTCGGTCGTGTTGCGGAATGTCCCTGGCCCCCGGGTGCCCTGACTGTGAGGTGGACTCAGGCCAGCGCTCATGGGTGGCCCCTGGCCCAGCACGCCGGGCGCCCAGGCCTCCCAGCCGCGACACTGCCGCTGGCCTCCCCTGCCCGTCGTCCCCCCGGCACCCGCGGTCACAGCCCCCGGTGTTCCTCCGAGATGCTGCAGCGTCCCCAGCCTGACACGGTGCCTGGCTTTGCTGGAGCAGGAGGTCAGGTCAACTGTGCCGTCCGCTCCTTCCTGACGGTGGTGTCCTCCCTCTAACTTAGGCACCCAGGGGCCATCCCCCAGCAGGTGCAGAGACGCTGACCACGCCTGCCCCGCTGGGCACTGGGACTCCAGGGTGGATGGCTCAGGGCCGCCCTCCCGGAGCGCGTGTGCTGGGCAGGAGGAAGGGGTCAGCGAGCTGGCTGTGGGGGCAGGACCGGCCGCGCCTGCCCAGGCGGGACAGGGACGGCTGCAGCCCTCAGGGGCGGGGAGGCTGAGGCCGCAGCTGCTGGGCTCGGAGCTGTCCTCCTGCGGACAGGCCCAGGCCGCCCCAGCAGGGAAGGCCCGTGTCAGGGCGCGGTGGCCCAGGGGCCGGGAGTGGCTGCAGTGCTGAGGAGGACCCTGCGGCTCCCCGGAGCCACCACTGGTCACCAGCAGGGAGCACGAGGGAAGGCCCAGGATGAGCTCGGCTCCTCCCGTCCTGCAGCCGCCCCAGGCCCCCAGCTCGTGCGTGGTGCTGTCCCCTGGGCTGAACCTGGCAGGCGTGGGCCGTGGTCCTGAGGCTTCCTGCAGGGGTTCTTGGGGGCAGCCTCCTCCCAGCAGCGGGCCTGGCCGGTTGCCCGCACACAGCCTCTGGGAAGCCCAGGCCACTTTTGCTCTGGTCTGTGTCACGTGGAGACCTGCTGGTTAAAGCCATGCTCCCAGTGTCGTCTCAGTGACGCGGTGACGTCGGACGCGTCGTTTGTCTCCTGCTTGGAGAGCCAAGGTGTCCCAGGGAGGAGGAGGAGCAGTCCCGCTTCCCAACACAGTCACTCACACCCTAGTAAGAGCGGCACCACTTCAAGAGCAGGCGTCAGTGAGGCTGTGGAGCACAGGGTCTTGTGGGGGTCAGAAGGGGGAACGCCCACCCCCGGAAGGGCCAGAAATAGCGAGGGCAGACATTCTACGACCTCTGGGCCTTGGCCCCAGCCCTCGGGTCTGTGGCTGCTCCAACCAGTGTCCCCTCCTGGCAGAGGTCAGGACGGCGCTCCCTGGCCCAGAGCTCAAGTCCTCCCCCCTCGCCCGGGCTCCGTCCCGAGCAGAGGCTCCTTGGTGCTCACCCCTTTCCTGGCTGGTCGGGGTGCTGAGGACACCACTATGGGGGCTCTTGAAGAAATATTTGGCATTTCCAAACCCTTGCACAAAAACTAAGCTTTCATACACGTGATGTGTCATCCAACAGACATATCAGCACATCTTCTAATAAATGCTTACTTTTTACCCAAGGATCGGAGTCGTACGCCTTCCTAACGGATCATTGCACACATCGCTTCAAATCTCATTCTCATGACTTCTCAGCTGTGTGGCCTTGGGCACGTTACTTAACCTCTCTGTGCCACAGTTCTCTAATCTACACATGACGATGAAACCAACACTTGGGTCACTGTATTAAATAGGCCAGCACATGTGAGGTCCTGAAGCGGTGTCTGGTGGGCGTCTGTTCTGTAACTGACCCAAGGGTCTGCCCCATCACAGGAAAGAAAAAATTGGTTTTCAAAACCGGTGGTCTGGACCCTCCTCTGTGCTGCAGCTTCTGCGAGGGCTGTTTAGCGTGAGCCCCTGGGGAGAGTGCTCGGTGGTCGTGTGCAGCAGGGGTCCACTGCTGGTGCCCTTGGAGGTGAGGAGCTGGAGAAGTGTCCTCTCAGGTGGGCCCAGGCGGGTGGCCGGAACCAGCGCCTTGGGGACACCATCCGGTGGGAGTGGCTCCTTTGCCGGTCTCGCCTCCTGGACGGCCCGGGCCTGTGCAGCTCTCTGGCCCCGAAGGCGCTGCCGGGCCTCAGCTTCCGGCCCTGTGATCCCCTGTGGGCCTCCTCCGGCCTCCTGCGATTGTGGTGGGCGCAGGCCATTTGCCGGTGGCGCGGGGTGACTCTCTGGACACCCCTGGAAGCGGGCGGTGGAGTTCAAGGCTGGGCGGCCGGGCGCTCATTATCAGATCTAATTGTGGGCTCGGATTTCAGGCAGTGGCCTGTGCAGGTGGAGGCGGGCGGCAGAGGTCACGCCTAAAAGCTTATTAAACGGCTGGTGTGAAAGGTAAGGCCATCTGGAGGCCATTTGGCAACTTCAGTGGTAATTACACCATTTGGCGCAGGAATTAGCAAGAGCCGGGGCTTGAACTGTGGCAGGGACGGCCTTTCTCCTTGGCGGGCGAGTCGGCGGTCCCGGCCCCGTTCCCCTGAACCCTCGCCCGCTGCAGGGCCGGTCCGTGCCTGCTCAGAACGGGCGCAGGCTGGGCCGTGTGGTGTGACAGTGGCGCCCCCGTGTCCCGCAGCCGTACCCAGGAACACCTGCCTTCCTCCTCCCGCCCAGGCAGGGGGCGGGCGGCTCCCCACGGCATTCCACCAGAGCAATATGGAAGTGTTTAAGCGGCGTTTGCACCAGGCAGGGTAGCTGAGATCTGAACCTTTAAATTACAGCCATGCCCGGGCTGAGCAAAAGTAAATAAACACTTCACAGCTGCGCCAACCCGCACAGGAACGGCTATCTCTCCTGATTGCAGGACAAGTAATTAAGTGGGAAATGTGAGCCCTGCAGGCGGGGTGAGATGATAAAGTTTGGGGGCAGTAAATCCACCCAACCCCGGAGGCCTTCGCTTTAACCCTCGCGGAGCCGGCAGGGAGAGGGCGGCAGGCGCGGAGGCCGGGCCAGGACGCAGGTCCTGCTGCCCAGGGCCAGCCAAGGGCCTGCCGTGGCCCTGTGTGCCGTGCCTGGCCTCAGTGCATGGACGGGGCCTGGCTCCAGCCCGAGCCCCAGGAGCTCCCGGACAGGTGCCCTGTGCCTTGCGCCTGTGGCTCCGGGTCCCCGTGAGCTCACGTGTCGACTCCCGACCCCGGGGACCTCGGAACGCGACTGTGTGTGGAGACAGTCCTTGAGGGGGCGACGGAGTCAGACCCGGCCCTCAGGCTGTGCCCTCATCCAAGTGGCTGCTGTCCCGTTCGAGGGGCGGACAGACGCATGCAGGAGGCAGCACGTGGACCAGGGAGGGGACCCATCCACAGGCCACGGGTGACAGCCCCATGGACACCGACACCCTGCCCCCAGCTGTGCCCTTCGTCCCCACAGCCTGGCAGACCAGGCGTGGCAGTGAGAGCCCAGCAGCCCTGAGCTGGCGTCTCCAGCCCGAGGAGGAGGAGGCTGGGCACGGCACGTCACAGCAGGGCCACCTGGAGACCGTGGGAACCCGCCCTGGCCTCCCTGAGGGACAGCCGGAGCCTGGCCCTGCTGCACCGGGGTCCGAGTTTCTAAGAGTTGTCTTGGGGCCACCCAGGGGTTCTTGGGGGTCCTCAGGGGTCTCCCAGCACAACGCTGGCCCCAGGGCCACAGTCAGCACTGCTGGCCACGGAGCCAGGCTCTGGGCTTGAGTCCCCACCTGCCGAGGGGCTAAGAGGGCACCTGTGGGAAGGCCCCGGGGCCCAGGAGGGCCGGGCGGACGTGGTGCTGGCCCCTCAGGCCCTGCTGTTGCCCTGGGGGTGGTCGCAGCTCCTTCTCTGGGGACCAGGGACTCTGCAATCATGGGGCGCAGGCAGCTCCCCCTGCTGTGAGCCTGCGTGACCAGAGTGGCCGGGTCTGGGGACGTGGCCTCGGCCTCCTGCCCCTCAGCCTCCTCGTCAGGGCCTCCCTTGGAATTTCTTCTGGAAAGTGACCCAGGACCTGGCTGTCCCCACCCTGCCCTGCTGGGTCCTCCCGCACACTGGGAAGCAGGGTGTGGCGGGAGAGCTGGGCTCCCTGGACGCGATGGGCCGCCCGGGCCTGCGCTGCCCACCGCTGCAGCCTTGGAGAGCCGCCAGCTCTGCCCGCAGTGCCCGTACAAAGGGGCCTCGCCAGGCTGCGGGCCGGGCTCTTGGAGGGCCTCCTGAGCCCTTGACAGGCTGCGGGAGGCGGCGGGGTCTTTTGGAGCCAGCGTTGGGCGGTCCCTGGGGAGTCCGTGCGGGGAGTCACGGCAGCCCCAGCACAGGGTCAGGCCCAGGCAGGGTCGTTCTGGGACCCCGAGCAGCTCCCCCACCTCGAGGCCAGCCCGGGTGTGGGGAGGACCTCAGGTAGGCCTGCCTGGTCCCTGGAGTATCTATGTCCTGGCCCGGGAGTGACCGTGGAGTGACAGGGCTCCTCAGACACTGAGACCAGGGCCTGTGTAACTGACCACGAGTGCACTCCCAGGGACGCTCGCATTTTGGTCCAGTCCTCAAGTGTGGTGATGTGCAAAGGTGTCATTTTTTAATGGTGGGGGACCAGTTCAGTGGCTGCAGACTGCTCAGTGAAGGGAGGGGGGTCCTGGCTCTTGGACGGCCCCCTGGAGCCCCGCCCAAGTGCTGGCCCAGGGGTCACGCCCCTCGCGGATGGACACAGGGGTTCTGGGTTCCAAAGGGGCAGCCCTGCCCCATGGTGATGTCACAGGCCAGGGATGGTTAGTGATGTCATCGCCCTGGCAACTTCACAGTGACTGAGAGGCCACAGCACGGTCAGGGAGGACGCTGCTCCCTGGGCCTCACCCTGCCAAGGCCCAGGCTCGGTGCCCTTTGCTCTGCAGTGCCGGCTCTCACACCCCGGCGCATAGTGGGTCTGCGTCTTCCTGTGCACAGGGACAGTGCTTCCAGGTGATGTCTCCTAAGGGAACAGAGGCTGGGGACACAGCTTGCCGGCATCACCACAGGCGGAAGGCCGGCGGCTTTAGGCACGCCTGCCTGCCTGCCTGCCTGGGCTCCGTGACCTGGGGCAGCGGGGGCTGTGCGGACACACTGCAGGTGGCCCCCCACAGCACCCGGGGGCCTGGCTAGCCCCACCCTGTCCCCACTGGTCGTCTGCCTGTGGTACCCGTGGGAATGTGCCCACCAGGGCCCTGGACCACTTGTCCCGTCTGGGAGCCCACCCGGCCTCAAGGCCTTGGGGCCGAGCTTGGGGACAGGTGGCTGAGCTCAGGGACAGGCGGCCTCACCCCTCCTGCTGCACGCTGGCAGGGAAGACCCTCAGGTGGTGAGGGACCCCGGCCTCCCTGGACGAAGCCGTGGTCACCTCCCAGTAGAGCTGTACGCATAAGCGGGCAGCGGGCCAGGTCTGGTCCCGGAGGCGGGTCCGCCAGTCCCTGGTGTGGAGCAAGCAGCACTTTCCAGGCACGCGGGCCGGTCGCGGGTCCCTTAAGGGGTGTCTGTTTCAAGAGAAGTTCCTCTGACGTGGGCCGAAGCCCCATCACGGACACCTTCCCCACCAGCCTCCTCCTGCCTGCCCCCTGGGTGGAGGGACGTGGTGCCCAGAGGCTCGTCGGTGCCCTCGGAGGGGGCAGGGGGGGCAGGTGGGGCCCTGGAGCGCGGGCTCCCCCCGTCCCCAGCTGAGGCTCCGAGCCCACCCTGGACGGGAGCTTCGCGAGGCACGCTCCGTGCGTGCGTCCGGGGACGCGGACGTGGTCCCTCAAGGTGCTGGGTTTGTGCTGACTTGGTCTCAAGCACAGCCGCGTCTGGCTGTGTCTGCTGCCGACTGCTCCAATGCCCTGAATTCCAGACGACCTCTTGGGCTTAGGAATAAAAGTCATCAATCCTGCATTTGAATTTGACATTTGAAATTTCATACTAACCTTTTTTTACTTCCACATGAATTAACTTTTGAAACACTGGAAAGAAACGTGATTTTTAAGGCACATTCTTAACCAAGGGTGCAGAGCTCAACTAGGCCTGACCTTCCGCGTGAGCAGATTTTCCACCTGGCGGGAGCAGGAAGCGGCTCCTCCCACGCGTGGACGAGGCTGGGCACTCCTGCGGTGGCCTCTTGGCCCAGCCGGCCGGCTCGCAGTGGTCACCGGGTCGACGGTGAGCTCAGGCAACTGGCGGGGTCCGAGGCAGAGCGCCGTCCCAGAGCCCCAGTCCAGCCCCTCACAAGTCCTTAAGCCTCCCCCCACCAAAAAATGCACGCAGTTCTGCAGGAATCCCACGTGTGGGCGGACAGGGCGGCTTGGGTTTCCTGCGCTCAGGGGCCAAATTCTTTCTGGCACGCAGGGCCGAGCTGGGGCAGAGCCGGCTGCAGACATTTCAGCTGTCTGGTAGAAGGGCAGGAGACGGCTGCGCAGCCTGGGGGGTGAGAGGGAAGAGAAGAGGGAGGTCCTGGGAGGGGGACCACCCCGGCGAGAGGTGCTTGGGGTAGCTACTCCTGGGGGCGGGGGGCGGGCGCCTGCCTGGGACCCCCCTGCAGCTGAGCGCGGGCACCTCCGCGGGCCAGGGTGTGTGCCGCGCCTGGGCTGCGACCTGGCGCACGCTTCATTGAGGGCTTTAGGGGAGCGCTACCCTGCAGCCACAGTGCCCCGGGAAGGTGCCGAGGCTTCGCTCCCAGCCCCCGTGGGCTCCAGCCGGGCTCCGAGGCAGTGCCCTCACGGACTGGGGTTATTTTTATTCTGGAACTTACCGCGGTGGCCAAGGCGAGGAGGGCCGCCCGTCCTCCCCCCGCCTGCCCTCTGTGACTCGCGTTTCCTCCCCAGGGTGGTCTCTGTTCACTCCACCGTGACGTCACTGCCTGGAAATGCTGGGTGACGTGCAGGGCACAAGGGGACGGGTGGGTGTCTCCCCAGCTGGCCTCGCAGCCCGGGCAGCCCTGGCTTCGGCCCGGAGTTCCAGGGCTCCTTCCAGGGGAATGTGCGGTCCCTGGGCCGGGCTGGCTCCCGAGCTCCAGAAACGAGCTGCAGCCGGCCGCGGGGGACGCGGCCCCGGCTCACCTCCCGCCGCGGGGGACGCGGCCCGGCTCACCTCCCGCCTCGAGGTATCAAGCAGCGCACGGGGCCAGGGCCCGAAGCTGTCCCTGCCGACAGGGCCCCAGGCCAGGCTTGCCACCAAACAGCCGCGGGGCTGGGTGGCCCCTGCGTGGCACTGGGCCTCAGTCTCTCCACTGGACGGAGGCGGATTTGGACCAGCAGCTTTGCAAAGGCCCTCGGCACCACCGAATCTACTTTAGGCAGGGGACTGAGGGGTTCCCAGAAAGCAGGACAGAGGCGCTCTCGGTGACGCGCACTTACACTCCCATCTGGACAGCTCTGCAGGCTGGAGCTCGGGTGGTGGAGAGGCGCTTGCCTTGGGCGCAGAACTTCAGGGCACCACAAAACCCACCGTCATGGAGATGATAAGCAAAAGTTTAATACGATATCTAAAAAATGAAAATACAAAACGAAAACCCTTGACGGGCAGACTAGCGGATCTCCACGCGGGCGGGACGGCGCTCTCGGGGGCTTCTCTCTCCCCAGACTCCGCTGTGGCTCCCGGAACCTGGGGCGGGGCCCAGGCTCCTGCACGTGCGGACGTTGCTGCTGAGTCTCCTGGAGTGGGGACTCTGCCCCAGGACGGCCGGGCCTCACCTGGGGGGGGGCAGCTGGGGGTCGTCTTCCTGGGCATCTTCGGGGGCTGCGTTGAAGCCACCTCAGTGCTGTGTGGCCCCAGGGTGAGGAGGCTGGGGACACACCTGCAGGTATCGCCGTCCTGAAAGTGGCCCTGGGCAGAGCTCAGAGCTGTGTGAGGGGCGGGGCTGGGCCTGGGGTCGCAGCGGGCGCTGCTGCACTGGGAGGTGGGGGCAGCGGCGGGTGGGCGGGGAGGCGGACCCGAGGGCCGGGCGGGCGGGGAGGTGGGGGCCTGAGGGCCTTGGGGTCTTGGGGCTCTGGCTTTTCCTCCTGGCAGCTGAGGTGAGGCCCACGGGGGACGTGGAGTGCGTCTGCAGGTGCAGTCCAGGGGAGCCATGGGTGGTGGTCAGGGCAAGGAGGGCGTGGAAGGGGACACCCTTGGGGGCAGAGCCTGGGCCTCCTGCTGGCCGCAGAGGTGCTTCCAGGATCACTGCGGGGAAGGAGTCAGAGGGAGAGCGAGGACCTAGACTTGGGCAGTGTGTGTGGGGGCAGTAGCATCGGCCATCTTGACACCTGAGCCCGGGGCCTAGAGGCCGTGCCACCCACGTGCTGTCCTGGGTGCAGGGATCGCAGCTCTTCAGGGACCTGGTGCAGATGGGGGGTGGCAGCCCATGGCCCTGGGGGATGAGGCAGCTAAGCAGACACAAGTGCCAGTTGTCCGTCCCTGAACTGGTGGGCATCAGATGAGAGTGGCTGTCCCTGGCTGGATTGGGTGTCCTGGAGGCTTCTGCTGGACAGCTGGCCCCGGGCAGTCTGGGCCGGAGGACGCACCTGCGGGGTTTGAGCCAGTTTGGGTGAGTGTGGCTCTGCTCAGGGCCCCCTTGGACCTGGGTGTGTCCTCCACCTTGGGCTCCTCTCCGGACAAACGTGACCACAATGACGCCGAGTGAGAGAGTGCGGCAAGCGCAGTGCGGACTGTCCGGGCCTATTCATGGGAGGCACCGATTTTCACGGGCACAGCTGCGGCGGGGGCACACCTGCCCGTGTCCTCCAGTGGTCACGGTGGTGGACGAGGCGTGCTGGGAAGGACAAGCTGCCGGGGCGCGGGGGCGTCCTGCCAAGTAACTGAATTCCGTCACAGAAAGGGTCAGGTTTGAAGGCTGTGCACCCTCTGAAAAACCTGAAAACCCGTCGCTCCTTTGACGTTAGTTGAAATCCTGAGTGAGGCGCCCGGGGTCTGCACTCCAGCCGCATGTGACGCCCGTGGGGCCCTGGGCTGCCCCCAAGAGGCGCTCTCCTTGGAGGTCATGGTTTGGGACCAGTGGTCATCCTCTCCCAGCCGTCCAGCTTTGGAACAGCAGTGTGCTGAGTCCAGCTCATAGTTGGACCCCAACCCGTCAATGGCTTCTCGAGTGGCCACAGGTAAGTCCCTGTACCTTAGAGCCTCAGTTTCCCATCAGTGAAATGGGACCAGTAACGGTTTGTGCCATGCAGTTAAATGAGGGAGGAGTTGACAGCCTGTGCAAAGATCTGAGCGGCGACCACGACTCCTGGTCAGGGAGATGAGGACTTTAGCCCTTTAAATGTCTCAGTGTGTTTGCTCTCTCTGGAGAGAGCTACATCCTGGAAATAAAAAGATCCCCATGCTGAGGTCTGACCCCATTTATAGCAATTCCTGTTTCCAGAGTGGATTTCAGTTTTGCTGATACGGAGGGAAAATGCCGGCCCTCTGCCCTGTGGACCGTTGACACGCCGTGCCGGGCGCCGCCGTCACCTGGCTCTTGTTTCTCATTAAGTCGGTGAATGAGATTTACTAAGTAAAATCTAATTAGGGCAGGGGCTTTCCCTGCAGGCTCAGTTCTCCCGAGGACCCACAGATGTCAGGGACTCGGGCCGAGGACGCGGGTGTATCCTGGCCACCGGGAGCCGGCGGGCTCCCCCGTTGCCTGTGGCACACGAGCTGGTATGATTTTCATAGATTCGTTTCCTGAAAATGAATATTAGCTGCCCCGAGGATCACAACTAAAAATAGGCACAAAGGACAATGGACCTGCCCTGGCAACTGAGCACGTGCGTTAAATGCAACTTTGCAATTCATGCTGGACGGTGACTTTTGGGCAAACACGCAGAGATCTTTAGATTAACGGCAGGGTTTCCTTCCTTGGGTGACTGTGGCCAAGGCGCGGAGCCGTCCACCTCGGCCGTGCAGGGGCTGCCGTCGACACCTGCACAGGTGTGCTTCACTCACGCATGGTGCTGCGGGGCCGCAGCCCTTGAGTCTCTGCGATTGGGCTTCCCAGCCCATAGACAGAGTCCCCTCCCTCCCCGCCCCCGGTTCTAGCCTGTGTTTTATTGTTGCGATGTTGTCTCTCAGCTGGAGCGAGGCTATGCAGGGAAGTGTCCCTGCTCCGTCACCTGCCTGCACAGTGGTATGGCTCGTATAAGAGAGGGAGGGAAATGATCGATTCTTTCCTTTTATTTGTTCAACTATGTAGATGATAAGTTGATTCTCATTCTCAAAAGACAACCATTTAAGTTTTTTTTTTTTTTTGACATTTAAATGTGTAGATTTACACAAAGTTAGTGGGTTTCAACTAATTGCAATTTACATCCTTCTTGGAGCGGGAACAGACCCCAGGGACAGCGGGGTGATGGGATAGGCCGTGTCCCGCGGCCTCCCAGGGTGAATCTCCCTGTGCTTCGTCCTGCCCCACCTGGCTCCTCTGCGACATTTCCCCTCCAGACACGGAAGGTTGCGGGTCTCCAAGAAGCCCCGGGTTCTTCAATGGGACATGCTATTGTGAAACCACGATCTGGACGGGAGGGAGGGATCTAAGTTCCTCCGTGTTTCTAGGTATCTCCTGAGTGAAGGGCTCGCAGGGTCCGGCCACCAGCTGCAGGTCGGACCCAGGACTGCGGAGCTCGCAGCCCATATCTTCTCTACTGCGTCTACATATCGTCTCCTCCACACTGAGAACTCTGGTTATCACGGAAACAGGAGTCACTGTCATGATAATGTTCCATGATGACTAATTTGCCTTGGCCACCTTTACACGGGCAGTAATCTCCAAATGGCAACCCTGACATCACCACCACCAAAGCCAGAGAGGAGTGGGGTTCCTCCCTGAACACCTCCACTTCTCGGCGCAGTAGCCTCGCATACCGCACTCGCCGGTCAACTGCCTCTTCATCTCAGACCGAGGAGGCTATTTGTTTAATGTCCCCCAGACCTGTGACAATGGTACCCCAGAGGTTTTCCTCTTTGAAGCTCATTCTCTAGTGGACGGCACTTGGAGAACAGGGGACAGGTCCTCCCCAGTCCTTGCTTTTTGATTTATAGTGTGTCTGTGCTCTCTCTCTTTTATTAAAGGTCAGATTCACTGAATATAAAATCCTTGGCTCAGAGTTTCTTTCTGTGAATACTTTAAATATCTTGATCTGTTGCTCTGGCATGAAGTATTGCTATCAAAAAAATTATGACTGTAATTTTGTGTTCTTTTAAAAAATGCTTATATATATCTATATCTATATATTTTTTTTGTACCGGGGATTGAACTCAGGGGCACTCGCCCACTGGGCCACATCCCAGCCCTATTTTGTATTTTATTAGAGACAGGGTCTCACTGAGTTGCTAAGGGCCTTGCCATTGCCGAGGCTGGCTTTGAACTCGCGATCCTCCTGCCTCAGCCTCCCAAGTGCTGGGATTACAGGCGTGCGCCACCGCGCCCGGCTATGTATATTTTTAGTTGTCGATGGACCTTCATTTTATTTGTTTATTTTTATGTGGTGCTGAGACTCGAACCCAGTGCCTGCACGTGCCAGGCAAGCGCCCTGCCCCTGAGCCACACCCCCAGCCCTCTGGCGTTCTTTTCTTCTTAAGTCACATACTCCTTTATGCTTAGAGGCCAAAGCGTCCTTTGTTTGAAAGCCTAGCTGTTTTGTTGACGTGTCTCGCAGTGGCCAGCGGGGCCAGCAAGGTCGGGTCCAGGACACGCGCTCTGAGTACGTGCCTCCAGCGTCCGGCATCCCAGGGGAGTGCCCGTGCTCGTGTGTCGCTCCTGGATTCACTGCGGGACTTCCCATCCGTGTGTTGGATCTTCTTTGCCGCCTTGGAGAAGGAGGGCTCCTCCCCTCGCAGCCTTGTGGCACCACTCAAGGGACGTCTGCGGCCGCCGCCTCTCCCCGTGCGCATCTGGGTGCTGGCGCTCTCCTGCATTCCCTCCTTACACTTCCTTCCTGAAACGATGCGCTTCCTCCTTGACACTCATCTCGGCTCGGGACTTTCTGCTTCTGATGGACGCTATTCTTGCGCGACTTTGATCACTTCCTTCCCGCCTTCTAGCTCACTGTGAAGCAGCTCATGTGGTCTGCTCCTTCCACGAGGCGGGCCGTGCCTTTCTGGCTTGCCTTGGTGTCTGCGGCCTGACTGCGCACTCCTCACTACACGGAGGGCCAGGTGGCAAATACGCCAGGCCTTGTCGAGCATGGCAGGCACCGGCCATCGAGCCCCTTCTCTTTTAGATGACGCCTTCAGCGAGTGAGAAGCCTCTCAGCTCACGGCCCTGCACGCAGGCTGTGGTCACACGGGGCCTGAGCCGCAGCTGTCCCCCCTAGTCCGTCGGCCTGAGGCGGTGCTGCTGTCTCCATTTTCCTGTGATGGTGCTTGTCGGGGGAGCCTCTGTGATTTTTTGCTTCTCTTTTTTGACGAGTCAGTCTGGGGAGACTCTGCAGAGGGGGGACCAAGCCCAGGCCCGCCTCCCTGGCCTCCCTCGTGCTCTCCGCCGCCTTAGGCCCAGCGCCAAGCTGCTGCATGGGGCTCAGTCTCGACTCTGCAGGGGACGTGGAGAGGCCCTGGAGGTGGCGGCTGCGCCGCACTCTGCTGTGGAGTGCCTCGGTGCCCTGGGGGAGCCCAGGTGGCCAGGACTCTCTCCTGCTGATGCCGTCATCTTTCTCATCACCTCTTGGGACTGTGTCTTGGATCCCCAGAGTCACTGATGCCACCAGTGGACCCGCCCGTCTGCCCTCCCTTTCTGATCTGGTCATCCTCCGATGACGGCCAACAGCAGTCCTCTCAGTCGCTTGGGCACACGGCGGCATCAGAGGGCACAGGCGAAACCTGTGCTTTGCTTCACAGGTTGGTGTCACTCTGGGCACAAGGCCCTGTGTGTCCTTCACAGGCTGGTGTCACTCTGGGCACAAGGCCCTGTGCGTCCTTCCTTGTGCTCAAGAGGCTCTGGCTGTCGGGTTCTGGTCAGCGGCGCCCCGCGCGGTGTTGAATAGACGGGGTCTCCTTGGGCACGTGTGGGTGCGAGCCAGCCGTGGGGAGAGACGGCCTCTCCCAGCGAGTTGAGGCTCAGACAAGACTGAGGGCTCTCGACAGTTCCCTCCTGGGCGAGAGACCCGGGGCGGTGTGCTCAGAGCCGGCCCGTCCCTCTCCCTCTGCCCCGTGTGGCCAGGCGGGAAGGGGAGAGCTCCCCTGGTGGGGGTCCGTGGGGAAGTGCCACACGTCCTCCCTCAGCACCTCCCCGGGGCGGTAGGAGCCGTGTGCGGGCAGGAGACGGGGCTTCCCCACCCCGGGGCCTGGGACGCGGACAGACACCCTGTGCCATCTCTAGATGCCACGCTGCGCCAGGACGCGCAGAGGGACCACGTCCCATCTTCAGCACGGTGGGGTCGGCACCTGTGCCCCAGTCCTCACCTGCTGAGTGGGAGGACAGGACCCTCCTTCCCACGCCGGGCCGGAGCAGGGCGGCGTCTGTGAGCGCTGAGAGAGAGCCCCGCGCCGCGGCCAGGCCTCTCCTCACTGAGGAACAGGGTGACCGTGCGCGCGATGGCCCGATCACCTCCTCCTGTCCACGCTGCTGGTTCCACGGGCGGGAAGCGGAGTCCACGGGAGGAAGTGGGGGCTGCCCTCCTGCAGTGGCAGGCAGAGTGACCGCTCCCTGAGGGCCTAGTCCTTGTCCTTGGGCCTGACTCTGTGACCTCACATGGCCAGAGGGACAGGGCAGACACGGCTGAGTGGAGGGTCTGGGACGGGAGGGGTGCTGGACTGTGCAGGAGGGTCCCGGGCGCACCCAGGGCCACGGCAGGGGAAGACGGGTGGGGGCAGCCAGGCCCCCCCAAGCCCGGGAGGCAGGCAAGGCAGCCCTGGAGGCTGGCTTCCGAGATGGTGCTGCCTGGGGGAAGGCGGAGGGACCAGGACGCAAAGGCCACTTGTGTTCTCAGCAGCCCAAAGAGGTGACCTCGGCACCTCTGATACAGGGAGAGAAGACCGTGGCTCAGAGCCCAGGAGCCTGCGGAGGTCAAAGGCAGCAGGGGCGTCTGCCTGGGGTGGCCGTGGAGTAACTGCAGGGTGGCCGTGGAGTGACCCGTGTGAGGCTGAGGGGTGGCCATGGGGTGGCCGAGGGGTGGCCGTGGGGTGGCCGTGGGCTGCCCGTTCTCCAGATCTGCACATGTGGAATCATGTCCTCGCAGCCTCCAGACGCAGCAGTTGAGGGTGACCCCGGTGGGGGATGCCCAGCACCACGGGGTCCCTCTGCGTGGCCGTGTGAGGTCCAGTCAACGCACTGTCCACCCTTGGTCCCTCGGGTCACCTGCTGCGGCGCGGCCGCTTCTTCCTGGAGAGGGTGGACCGTGCGTGCTGACGCGTCTTCTGCCAGGCCCCCTCCTGTGCCCTGGGGACACTGGCTCCTGTGCAGCGACTCCTGAGGGACACCCAAGCTGTGGCGGCAGTCGGCAGAGTCCCCAGAAAGTGGCATCTACACTAGGACCAAGCGACCCACCTGGGTGGTGCAACAGGGGCGCAGCAGAAGGAGGGGTCAGGGCCATCGCTGGAGGCCAGCTGCTGACCTTCAGCTCCAGGTCGGCCGAAACCACCCCACGGGGACCCAGGCCTCCTCTGATGCTGTCGGGGGACACCTGTGGCCTCCCTGAGGAAGGGGCCGAGGCTCCGGGGCCCAGGGTGAGGGCTCAGGGCAGCCGGCTGTGTCCACCCGAGCAGGCCAGGGCTCCCCTCCTGCTGCTCCATGTCCCCACCCTCCCCCACTTCAGAGGGGACTCTGGAGCCCCCCGACAGGACACTCATCCTGACTCTGCCGTTTTCTCAGCTAGCTGTGTGACATGCCTCTGCCACTGTGACCCTCAGTGCCGTCGTCTAGAGATTCTGAGGGGGGAGGGCCGGCGAGCGCTGCCCGACGCCCCTTCAGTGCCCAGAACCTCCACCCTCCAGGCAGGGGCTGCTGGTCCTTGTCCTTCGGACGAGAGCCCCAGGGTCAGGGAGGCGGAGACCATCGTCACGGCCACCCTGTGGCGCGGCAGAGCCAGGCTGAGGCCAGCCTCGGGGCCCTCGGGCCCTCACCTGCACCCTGTGGCTGGGCGGCCCGGCGCCACGTCCACGTGCCAGGAAACAGACACACAGAGGTGGGCAGAAGCTCGTGCTCCGTGTGCCCGTCCCCCACGCAGAGGTGGGCAGAAGCTCGTGCTCCGTGTGCCCGTCCCCCACGCAGAGGTGGGCAGAAGCTCGTGCTCCGTGTGCCCGTCCCCCACGCAGAGGTGGGCAGAAGCTCGTGCTCCGTGTGCCCGTCCCACACAGAGGTGGGCAGAAGCTCGTGCTCCGTGTGCCCGTCCCCCACGCAGAGGTGGGCAGAAGCTCGTGCTCCGTGTGCCCGTCCCACGCAGAGGTGGGCAGAAGCTCGTGCTCCGTGTGCCCGTCCCCCGCCGGCAACCCGCCACGGTCGGTCGTCCCTCCTTGCACACCCCAGCCCTCGTCGCGTCCCTCACCCTCCGTGTCTCTAGAAGGTGACCGCGTCCCAGCCTTTGTCCTCTGTGCTGTGGCCTGGCTCACCCCCGGCTCCAGCACAGGCCCCGGCCTGCAGAAGGCCCTCGGCCAGGGTGAGCTGACTGAGAAAGTGACCGAAGGCTCCCCGAGCCGCGGCCTGGACCCCGCGTCCTCTGGGGGGCCCACCTGAGGACCGCCCCGCCACTCCCCAGGAGCTGCCTGAGCCCCACTGCTGAGCCCCGGAGAGCCCAGGCCCCCCTGGAAGGGAGGCCACTGCCCCTCCGAGGAAGGAGGTGACAATTTATGACGTGGATCAGCACTCGTATGCCTCAGAGAAAAAGAGCGTGTGTTTATGTGGGGCCTCCCGCCAGCCGCTCGGAGGCCCTGCAGACGCGGCCAAGTTGGACGAGGCCCGGAGACGGCCCACCACTCCCCCAGCCTTCCGTGGGCCGCGGGCGGGCCGGGCCGTCTATCTGGAGGACTGAGGCCACCTGCGAGGCTCGAGGTCGAGCGGCGGGCAGCAGGTGTGGGCACACTGAAGAGGCCCCGCCGGCCCTGTTGGGACGTCCTATGTCCATGAACTCATGGTGAGAGGGACCAGGGGACAGTGCGGCTCGTCCCACCCCGTGTCCGCCCGTCTGGGTTCTTGTAAACCCTCCTGAAGCCCACACAGACCCCAGGCCTCAGTGCGGGGCTGGCCACTGCCTCGGGCTCTCCTGGGCCCTCGCCAGCTCCGCCCTCTCAGTTGGCCGCGTGGGCTCCTGGCTTGGCCAGGCGTGCACGTTCCCATGGACAGTGATCTTTAGGATTCAGCAGGAATCGCTGACATGTGACTTCTCCTCAGCTTCCTGCAACACTGTGTGTGACACTTCAGGAGTGATGAGCCCTCACAGCAGCGGACAGCTTGTCACTTCCTGTTCTAGCCCCACGTGCAGGCTTCCAGAGCTCTCGTGGAGAGGGGCTCGCACATCCCGGGCCTTGTTCATGTCGACACATCGACAATGTCACGTCCTGTGGTGGCGTCCCACAACCCTCTGCGGCTGAGTCTCGTTTTTTTTTTTTTTTTTTTTTTTTTTTTTTTGTGGTACCAGGGATTGAACTCAGGGGCACTCGTCCACTGGGCCGCATCCCCAGCCCTTTTTTGTATTTTATTTAGAGACAGGGTCTCACTGAGTTGCTAAGTGCCTCGCCATTGCTGAAGCTGGCTTTGAACTCGCGATCCTCCTGCCTCAGCCTCCCAAGTGCTGGGATCACAGGCGTGCGCCACCATGCTGGCTCTGATTCACGCTTTTGATAACAGAAAATATAAAAACCTCACGACTCAGAGAAAATCTCAGGTAACATCACTGAAAATCAAAATAACATTAGTGACTACAAGTTGCAGCTGACGGTGACATTCTAGTGTGTGGCGTGCATTAGTGGCTGGACGTGGGGCTCTCGTCACACCTGCAGGGTCTCCCTGGCTTCTCCTTGATGGGATGCCCCGTTCCTCCCAGACGCCGCGACTTCACGCGGCTTCTTCTGCAGTCACGTGGGTGACTGTTGGCAGTCAGCTTTCCTCCGTGAGGTTCCTGGGTGAGGCTTCGTCCTCCAGGGCGAGCCTGCGTGGGGTCTTCTGGGAGCTCACAGCACCAGGCTGTCCTGCGTCCAGCCGGGCCCCGGGAGGGCCACTCCGCTCCGTGGGCACGGCTCAGGGTCTGCCAGGGCTGGCACGCAGGCCTGCTCGTGTTTACGTGCTTGCTGGCGCCCTCGCTGAGTGGCACCCCAGGTCAGCCACACCTGGTGGCCTCAGCGAAGAGGTGGTGAGGCTGGGCGGGCAGCCACTTCCCTCCTGCTCCTGCTGGTCCAGGAAACGGGACCTGAGCGTGGCCGAGAGCCCGCGTTTCCTGCACTCACTTCTGATGACACCAGCGGATTCCTAGGGGCCGGTGTCTCTCTGTTGACTGTCCAGCCGGCTCTCACAGAGGTGTGGCACTTCCTCTCAATTTCTTGATTCCCTAACTTTTTTGGGGGGTGTTGCAGAATAAGATAATTGTTGACAGTGTCAGGGAGGCATCTGCATCAGGACTGTGTGTTGCCGCCTGAAGCGATGGCCGCTTGGAGCAACGAAGCCGCGGGAAGAAGTTCAGAGGAGAACTGGAAACAAACAGCTTTTTATTCTGATAACTTTTCTCTCTGGCTCTAACAACGACTAACACGCACCACACACACCACCAAAAAATGGCGCAGACCCGATCAGCAATCTCGGCTCAAGTCACTCGAGATCCCGGGCCAAGTCCCGCGAGATTCCGGTGATAGGTAGGTTACCCTCCCCCGCCCTCAGAGTTTTCCACACCCTAAGAGAAGCAACCTTGTTTCATTCTCCAGACAAGATGTTCCAGACAGGATGTTCCTTCCCCGGGCAGAATGTTTCTTTTCCCCAGGCAAGAGCCAATAGGCTTAAAGGACACCCTGTTCTATGAGCAAAGAGCCAATGGTGTTGGGGTTGCTCTAGTGCACCCCCCACCAGAAATCCCTATATAAGGCCCTGTTCGAGAGACTCAGATCAGACAGAGAGAGACACATGGACACACAACATCGGCTTGTTGCTGCTGAGAGGAGGAAGACAAATACATCGGCTCGTCGCTGCAGAGGAGGAGGAAGCCACTGCAACAGCTCCAGACCCATCACCTCCAGCTCGACGGCCGCTCCCAGCTGACAGCTCCAGCCTCCAGCCAGACAGCAGCTGCTTTAACTGACAGCTCCAGAGATCCCAGCCGGTGCAACCAAGCACCCACCTTCTGTCCAGAGCTTGCACACTCCCCTCTCCCTGACTCCCTTCTCCCACCAGAGCTTGCACACTCCCCTCTCCCTGACTCCCCTCTCCCACCTCTTTGACCTTCGAACAGAGCACCTCTTCTCCGGTTTTTGCTACCAGCAACGAAGGCTGTTAAATAAATCTTTTGGCTGCACGGCTGTCCCCGGTGTGATGCTTTGCCCTTCACCCGGGCCAAGTCCCGTGAGACTACGGAAGGCGGCAATGCCCAAATCTCCATGGCCCATAGTCAACCGCAATTTAAGCCATCTCCCCAAACAGGGCTCCTACAACTGTGGGCCTCCACAGGAGAGGAGGCAGGGGAGAGGATGGGCACTTCCAGCTGGCCGGGGAGAGGGTGGGCACTTCCTGGAGCCCCCGTGGGGCCTGCGGCAGAGCCCAGCCTGAGCAGGTCAGTCTTGGAGCCCCGGCCGAGCGCTGCTCCGTGGCGGGAGGTGGCAGCAGTCCTTGACGGGGGCTGGGAGCCACACTGGTCACCCCTGAGTCCACTGTCCCAGATCCTGCCCAGCGGCCCTGTGAGGCGGGCCAAGGGGAGTGGGGGAGAGAGCGGAGATGCTGCTCAGAGAGCCCCTCCCCGCGGGGCCTCAGCGTGGGATGCAGGGGCTCAGGGCTGCATCCGGTGGCTCCGGGCATCTCCAGGGGGACGCAGCAGGACTCAGAGGAGCAGAGCAGGCCAGCCCCCTCCCTGCGGCCTGGCCCTGTACCCCCCACTCTCAGGAGAGGAACCCGGGGCCCAGGGAGGTCACCACGGCAGCAGAGTGGGGACGGGCGGGGGCCAGGCACACGGCCCCAGCACTCATGTCGGCGGTGATCTTCCTCCTGTCGGGTCCCTCTGCCCCCTCTGCTGGCTTCTGGGTCAGATGAGCCCAGCCGTCTCCCTGCTTTCCCAGGAGCAGGGGTGTGCTGGCCAGCCGCCACTCACCCGCGGGATCGTCTGCGATGGCAGCCCAAGGAGGACGGCGGTGGCGGGAGGCCGCTCCCACTCAGCCGGGGTCACTGTCCCAGGCAAGGGCTCCCCCGCCAGGCAGACCCACGACCAGAGGTCGACGCCTCGTTGAGAGACAGGACGACCAGGGCAGCCTCAGAACCCCCGACTCAGGGACAGCCAGGCTTCTTGGTGACGGCTGTGGAGACGGGGCTTTCTCCTCCCTGCAGCACGGCCTCACCGATCCTGACGTCTCCATAACAGGGAATTGGCTCACAATCATGGAGGCTGGAAAGTCCCAGATTCTGCAGGGTGAGTGGCAGCTGCGACCAGGAGTCGATGGTGTCGCTCCTCTTTGATCACTGGCAGGCTGGAGACCCAGGAGAGCTGTTTCAGGTGAGACCACAGGCTGACAAGAGCAGGAGGCAGTCTGAAGACAAGGGGAATCCTTCTCACGTAGGAGAGGGCAGCCTCTTTGTTCCATGAAGCCTTCAACTGCCTGGATGAAGCCCACCACACTGGCGAGGGCACGGGCTTCACACGCTACCCTCTTCCAGCCATGCTGCACAGACGTGCTCAGAACATCTGGCCACGTATCCGGGCACCCCACTGCCCAGTCAGGTTGACACATACCGTCCACCTTGACATAGCTAAGAACAGAGACTGAACAGCAGGAACCACGCAGTGAGGATGGCTGAGGGACTTCCTCCCTTCCCGTCCTCTCTTCTTATAACTTTTAAAACTGATAGGTGGGTTTCAGAGCAGGGTTCCCACGTGTCCCCCGCCCCAGGTCTCTCGGTCTCCCCTCTTACTGGCCGCTGGCCTGGCTTGCTGCACTGTGACAGTGTTCCGCCACGGCGAGACTGTGGCTACTGAGGTGCAGTTTACGTGGGCTCCACCCTGTGCCTGGGCCTGGGCGTGTCCAGTGCTGGGCATTCTGCGCCCACTCCGACTGCCTGAGAGCCCTGTGGTGCAGCTTTTCTGAGAACGCCTCTGTGTGTGTGAATGTGCCGGCGGTGCCTGGCCAGGGGTCGCCCGTGCCCGACGCTCAGAGACTTACTGCACCACCTCCTAACGGGACGCTGCCTCCCCAGGGTGGCCTCCAGGCTTGCTCCATCCTCTCAGAGACCTGGAGAAGGCTGGTCAGCAGGAGAGGCCCACGAGGCAGGACCCCCAGTCCTGCTGCTCTCAATAGCTCAAATGCCACCAAGGAGGGCTTCCTCCTCTGCCCCAGTCAAAGGGCCTCTTGTGTGGCTGCTGACTCTGGGTTGGTCACAAACTGACCTGTGGCCTTGACACCACGGCTCACGGCTGGGCAGCTCGGCCTCAGTCTGCACCTGGCGGTGGGGGGCGGACACAGCAGGGAGGGGGCTGCTGAGCCCCGGCAGCGTGCTCGGCTGGGACGGCTGCGTTGCCTCTGGTTGCTGTTGGACGGTGGTCACCGAGGGGACAGTTGCCTTTGGGCTCCTTTCCAAAGGCGTTGCAGGACCCTCGGCGTCTGCAGCTGGCTCGTGGCTTGTCGTGGTTTGAAGGCACACAGAGCTGAGCCTGGGCTGGATGAGCCCTGAGGGCCACCATGGGGGGTGGCTTGTCCCAGTGGCCTGCCGAGGCCTGACAGCCCACCCCAAGTTCAGTGGCCTTGAGCAGCAGTGGCCTTGTGTTGCTGCGACCCTGCGGGCTGACCAGTGGGCACTGCGCTCACTGTGACCCCAGGGCACCTGGCGGAGCATCCGGCTGGGAGCACCCAGCGTCCCCACGCAGGCTGGCTCCACCACCTCCAGGGGCCGACCTCGCGTCCACGGGCCCCTGCTCAGGTCCGTCCCTCCCACTCCTGCTGCTCCCAGTGTGCTGGGCCGGGCAAGGACAAATGGCAGATGGGCGCTGCTCAGGGTCCAGGCAGCGAGGCCCCAGCCCCAGCCCCACGCTGGCACGCGGGCCGTGGTGCTGCACTTCGGCCCGACCGCGCGGCCTGGGGCTACTGTCTCTGGTCTTGAGTCCCCTCTCTCTCCTGCACTAGGGACAGCCTGTGCTGAGATCCTCGAGGGCAGCAGACCCCATCCCGAGTGTCGCGAGGCACGGCAGCCACACAGCTCTCCGCCCCAGGGTCTCCGACGGACGCTGGGGTCTGAGGGAGGCCTGACCGAGGACCCCCGGGAGAGCAGCGGGGCCCAGGTGGAGGTCACCCGGGCCAGCCCTGGGCCTCAGGCCACTCGTGTGAAGACAAAGGTCTGGTCTGTGCCCACACGGAGGGCTCTGCCTACCCCAGACCATGGACGCCAGGCACAACCCAGGGCCCAGGCTTGAGGGCAGTGAGGAGGGCCAAGGCGGGCAGAGGCCAGTGCCGGCTGGTCAGCGTGCCCTCTCTGGACTGAGCTCCTCCTTTCCAGCCAACTGCCAGCCATCCCGTGGGGGGCACTTGGGTCAGGGTGACCAGCACAGCATCCCTGGGGAAGGCCAGGAGGGCGGGGGTCGAGCCAGAAATTCCCTCCGCAAACGTGAGGCCCACGCTGGGGCCCGGGCTGGGGGTTCCAGGGTGGGTGCCAGGGCCGTGCGGGGCTCGGGGGCCTCCCACAGAGCCGTGGTCAGAGCGGCCTGACCCCCACACAGGCACCCGAGCGGGGTCTGGGCCCCTCACTCCACCTGCGTGAGGCTCTGGCTCCCCAGGAGAAGAACTGGGAGGGAGGTCCCCCTGCAGGGAGCCCAGCCCACGGCACCCCACCTGCTCCCTCCTGGGCGGCCAGCCTGGGGGGCTCTGCCTGCCGCGGCCCCCATGGCGAGGCCTCTCCTCTCCTCCCGCGGGACTCAGCTCGTGGGCGCTGCCCAGCAACGGCCTCAGACCCGAGGGTCTTGCTGCTCCCACCTCAGGGTGGCCCCTCTCGGGCCACTTCAGGGTCAGCCGCCCAGGCCGCTGAGAGACGCGGGGTGCCAGGCGCTTCCCGGAGCGGCCTGCGGATGCCTCAGCTGGGCAGGTGCGGGCTCGCCTGGCCGCACCTCCACCTGGAGCCCCGGACCTGTCCTTCGCGTGGGCGCCAGGCTGCTCACACCCTGTTAGTCACAGGCACGTCACCTGCGGTGCCGCGGGACAGGCTCAGAGAGCCGGACGGGCCGCCCGTCATCCTGCCGTCCTCGGCTGGTCCTGGCAGGAGTGTCATCATCAGATCAAAGTGCCCCTCCCGGGGGGCTGGCAGAAGAATAGAGCCTTTGTGTGGGGAGACACTGGCCCATTGTTCTGGGGGTGGCTAGCGCCCCCCACCCGCATCCTCCTGCTTCCTGGGGGCCACCGTGGTGTAAGCTGGGGGCTGAGGGCTGTCATCACTGTCAGGCGACAGAGGAGGCAATGAGGATCCCTGGGCCAGGAACAGGTGCACCGTGTCCACCACTCGCCGTCTGTGCCACCTCCCAGCTTCCCTGACTCCCCTGGCTCTGGCTTGGTCAGTGCACCCTGCTGGCGTCTGTGCCAGCTGCCCAGGGCCACTGCAGCCTCTCACGTGGGGATGAGAACCTCGTGGCTGTCTGGGAACGCCCACCTGAGACAGGCGGGCAGGTGCACGGTCACCTGTCTGGTTCATCACTGTGTGCCCAGCTCATGTATGTGGCACAATGGTGACAGCCGGCATTCGACACGAGGTCATCACTGTGACTGCCGCTTCTCCCATGCCCTCTGGCTCTGGAAGGACGGGCTTGAAAGCACGATGCGGCGAGACACTCAAGTGACGATGGCCCAGCTAGGGTGATCCTGTAGGCCTGGACGACCCAGGCTGGGTGACCACAGAGCAGGGCCGATCGGGGTTGCCAGGGCCTTTGGAGAGGGCCCAGGGCCTGGGAACCGGGGTGACCACTAATGGCTGTCCTTTGGGGTGATGCGAGTGCTTTGGGCCGGACGCAGTGGCTCTGCACCACTGTTTAGACGCCGCTTTCAAACAGCGTCGCGTGCTGCGTGGCGCTCACCTCAGCGTCGCGTGCTGCGTGGCGCTCACCTCAGCGTCCCGAGCTGCGTGGCGCTCCTCAGCGACCCGTGCTGCGTGGCGCTCCTCAGCGACCCGTGCTGCGTGGCGCTCCTCAGCGACCCGTGCTGCGTGGCGCTCCTCAGCGTCCCCTGCTGCGTGGCGCTCACCTCAGCGTCCCCTGCTGCGTGGCGCTCCTCAGCGTCCCCTGCTGCGTGGCGCTCACCTCAGTGTCCCGTGCTGCGTGGCGCTCACCTCAGCGTCCCGTGCTGCGTGGCGCTCCTCAGCGTCCCGTGCTGCATGGCGCTCACCTCAGTGTCCCGTGCTTCGTGGCGCTCACCTCAGCGTCCCCTGCTGCGTGGCGCTCACCTCAGTGTCCCGTGCTTCGTGGCGCTCACCTCAGCGTCCCGTGCTGCGTGGCGCTCACCTCAGCGACCCGTGCTGCGTGGCGCTCACCTCAGCGTCCCCTGCTGCGTGGCGCTCCTCAGCGTCCCCTGCTGCGTGGCGCTCCTCAGCGTCCCCTGCTGCGTGGCGCTCACCTCAGCGTCCCCTGCTGCGTGGCGCTCCTCAGCGTCCCGTGCTGCGTGGCGCTCACCTCAGCGTCCCCTGCTGCGTGGCGCTCCTCAGCGTCCCCTGCTGCGTGGCGCTCCTCAGCGTCCCGTGCTGTGTGGCGCTCACCTCAGCGTCCCCTGCTGCGTGGCGCTCCTCAGCATCCCCTGCTGCGTGGCGCTCCTCAGCGTCCCGTGCTGCGTGGCGCTCACCTCAGCGTCCCCTGCTGCGTGGCGCTCCTCAGCGTCCCCTGCTGCATGGCGCTCCTCAGCGTCCCGTGCTGTGTGGCGCTCACCTCAGCGTCCCCTGCTGCGTGGCGCTCCTCAGCGTCCCCTGCTGCGTGGCGCTCACCTCAGCGTCGTCCCCTGCTGCGCGTGGCGCTCACCTCAGCGTCCCCTGCTGCGTGGCGCTCACCTCAGCGTCCCCTGCTGCGTGGCGCTCACCTCAGCGTCCCGTGCTGTGTGGCGCTCCTCAGCGTCCCCTGCTGCGTGGCGCTCCTCAGCGTCCCGTGCTGCGTGGCGCTCCTCAGCGTCCCCTGCTGCGTGGCGCTCACCTCAGCGTCCCCTGCTGCGTGGCGCTCCTCAGCGTCCCCTGCTGCGTGGCGCTCACCTCAGCGTCCCGTGCTGTGTGGCGCTCCTCAGCGTCCCGTGCTGTGTGGCGCTCACCTCAGCGTCGCGTGCTGTGTGGCGCTCACCTCAGCGTCCCCTGCTGCGTGGCGCTCACCTCAGCGTCCCCTGCTGCGTGGCGCTCACCTCAGCGTCCCCTGCTGCGTGGCGCTCACCTCAGCGTCCCCTGCTGCGTGGCGCTCACCTCAGCGTCCCCTGCTGCGTGGCGCTCACCTCAGCGTCCCCTGCTGCGTGGCGCTCACCTCAGCGTCCCGTGCTGCGTGGCGCTCACCTCAGCGTCCCCTGCTGCGTGGCGCTCACCTCAGCGTCCCCTGCTGCGTGGCGCTCACCTCAGCGTCCCCTGCTGCGTGGCGCTCACCTCAGCGTCCCCTGCTGCGTGGCGCTCACCTCAGCGTCCCGTGCTGCGTGGCGCTCCTCAGCGTCCCGTGCTGCGTGGCGCTCACCTCAGCGTCCCGTGCTGTGTGGCGCTCACCTCAGCGACCCCTGCTGCGTGGCGCTCACCTCAGCGTCCCGTGCTGTGTGGCGCTCACCTCAGCGTCCCGTGCTGCGTGGCGCTCACCTCAGCGTCCCGTGCTGTGTGGCGCTCACCTCAGCGTCCCGTGCTGCGTGGCGCTCCTCAGCGTCCCCTGCTGCGTGGCGCTCACCTCAGCGTCCCGTGCTGTGTGGCGCTCCTCAGCGTCCCGTGCTGTGTGGCGCTCACCTCAGCGTCCCCTGCTGCGTGGCGCTCACCTCAGCGTCCCCTGCTGCGTGGCGCTCACCTCAGCGTCCCCTGATGCATGGCGCTCCTCAGCGTCCCCTGCTGTGTGGCGCTCACCTCAGCGTTCCGAGCTCCGTGGTGCTCCTCAGCGTCCCGAGCTCCGTGGTGCTCCTCAGCGTCCCGAGCTCCGTGGTGCTCCTCAGCGTCCCGTGCTGCGTGGCGCTCCTCAGCGTCCCGAGCTCCGTGGTGCTCCTCAGCGTCCCGAGCTCCGTGGTGCTCCTCAGCGTCCCGTGCTCCGTGGCGCTCCTCAGCGTCCCGAGCTCCGTGGTGCTCCTCAGCGTCCCGAGCTCCGTGGCGCTCCTCAGCGTCCCGTGCTCCGTGGTGCTCCTCAGCGTCCCGTGCTGTGTGGCGCTCACCTCAGCGTCGCGTGCTGTGTGGCGCTCACCTCAGCGTCCCCTGCTGCGTGGCGCTCACCTCAGCGTCCCCTGCTGCGTGGCGCTCACCTCAGCGTCCCCTGCTGCGTGGCGCTCACCTCAGCGTCCCCTGCTGCGTGGCGCTCACCTCAGCGTCCCCTGCTGCGTGGCGCTCACCTCAGCGTCCCGTGCTGTGTGGCGCTCCTCAGCGTCCCCTGCTGCGTGGCGCTCCTCAGCGTCCCGTGCTGCGTGGCGCTCCTCAGCGTCCCCTGCTGCGTGGCGCTCACCTCAGCGTCCCCTGCTGCGTGGCGCTCCTCAGCGTCCCCTGCTGCGTGGCGCTCCTCAGCGTCCCCTGCTGCGTGGCGCTCACCTCAGCGTCCCGTGCTGTGTGGCGCTCCTCAGCGTCCCCGTGCTGTGTGGCGCTCACCTCAGCGTCGCGTGCTGTGTGGCGCTCACCTCAGCGTCCCCTGCTGCGTGGCGCTCACCTCAGCGTCCCCTGCTGCGTGGCGCTCACCACAGCGTCCCCGAGCTGCGTGGCGCTCACCTCAGTCCCCTGCTGCGTGGCGCTCACCTCAGCGTCCCGTGCTGCGTGGCGCTCCTCAGCGTCCCCTGCTGCGTGGCGCTCACCTCAGCGTCCCCTGCTGCGTGGCGCTCACCTCAGCGTCCCGTGCTGCGTGGCGCTCACCTCAGCGTCCCGTGCTGCGTGGCGCTCACCTCAGCGTCCCCCGTGCTGCGTGGCGCTCACCTCAGCGTCCCGTGCTGCGTGGCGCTCCTCAGCGTCCCCTGCTGCGTGGCGCTCACCTCAGCGTCCCCTGCTGCGTGGCGCTCCTCAGCGTCCCGTGCTGCGCGTGGCGTGGCGCTCCTCAGCGTCCCTGCTGCGTGGCGCTCCCTCAGCGTCCCCTGCTGCGTGGCGCTCAACCTCAGCGTCCCCTGCTGCGTGGCGCTCCTCAGCGTCCCCAAGCCGTGCTGCGTGGCGCCGTCCCGTGCTGCGTGGCGCTCACCTCAGCGTCCCGAAGCTGCGTGGCGCTCACCTCAGCGTCCCGTGCTGCGTGGCGCTCCTCAGCGTCCCCGTGCTGCGTGGCGCTCACCTCAGCGTCCCTGCGTGGCGCTCACCTCAGCGTCCCGTGCTGCGTGGCGCTCCCTCAGCGTCCCGTGCTGCGTGGCGCTCCCTCAGCGTCCCGTGCTGCGTGGGCGCTCACCTCAGCGTCCCCTGCTGCGTGGCGCTCACCTCAGCGTCCCCTGCTGCGTGGCGCTCACCTCAGCGTCCCCTGCTGCGTGGCGCTCACCTCAGCGTCCCGTGCTGCGTGGCGCTCCTCAGCGTCCCGTGCTGCGTGGCGCTCACCTCAGCGTCCCGTGCTGTGTGGCGCTCACCTCAGCGACCCCTGCTGCGTGGCGCTCACCTCAGCGTCCCGTGCTGCGTGGCGCTCACCTCAGCGTCCCGTGCTGTGTGGCGCTCACCTCAGCGTCCCGTGCTGCGTGGCGCTCCTCAGCGTCCCCTGCTGCGTGGCGCTCACCTCAGCGTCCCGTGCTGTGTGGCGCTCCTCAGCGTCCCGTGCTGTGTGGCGCTCACCTCAGCGTCCCCTGCTGCGTGGCGCTCACCTCAGCGTCCCCTGCTGCGTGGCGCTCACCTCAGCGTCCCCTGATGCGTGGCGCTCCTCAGCGTCCCCTGCTGTGTGGCGCTCACCTCAGCGTTCCGAGCTCCGTGGCGCTCCTCAGCGTCCCGAGCTCCGTGGTGCTCCTCAGCGTCCCGAGCTCCGTGGTGCTCCTCAGCGTCCCGAGCTCCGTGGTGCTCCTCAGCGTCCCGTGCTGCGTGGCGCTCCTCAGCGTCCCGAGCTCCGTGGTGCTCCTCAGCGTCCCGTGCTCCGTGGCGCTCCTCAGCGTCCCGAGCTCCGTGGTGCTCCTCAGCGTCCCGAGCTCCGTGGTGCTCCTCAGCGTCCCGTGCTCCGTGGTGCTCCTCAGCGTCCCGTGCTCCGTGGTGCTCCTCAGCGTCCCGAGCTCCGTGGTGCTCCTCAGCGTCCCGTGCTCCGTGGTGCTCCTCAGCGTCCCGAGCTCCGTGGTGCTCCTCAGCGTCCCGAGCTCCGTGGTGCTCCTCAGCGTCCCGTGCTCCGTGGTGCTCCTCAGCGTCCCGTGCTGTGTGGCGCTCACCTCAGCGTCCCCTGCTGCGTGGCGCTCACCTCAGCGTCCCCTGCTGCGTGGTGCTCCTCAGCGTCCCGAGCTCCGTGGTGCTCCTCAGCGTCCCGTGCTCCGTGGTGCTCCTCAGCGTCCCGAGCTCCGTGGTGCTCCTCAGCGTCCCGTGCTCCGTGGTGCTCCTCAGCGTCCCGTGCTGCGTGGCGCTCCTCAGCGTCCCGAGCTCCGTGGTGCTCCTCAGCGTCCCGTGCTCCGTGGTGCTCCTCAGCGTCCCGTGCTGCGTGGCGCTCCTCAGCGTCCCGAGCTCCGTGGTGCTCCTCAGCGTCCCGTGCTCCGTGGTGCTCCTCAGCGTCCCGAGCTCCGTGGTGCTCCTCAGCGTCCCGTGCTCCGTGGTGCTCCTCAGCGTCCCGAGCTCCGTGGTGCTCCTCAGCGTCCCGAGCTCCGTGGTGCTCCTCAGCGTCCCGTGCTCCGTGGTGCTCCTCAGCGTCCCGAGCTCCGTGGTGCTCCTCAGCGTCCCGTGCTCCGTGGTGCTCCTCAGCGTCCCGTGCTCCGTGGTGCTCCTCAGCGTCCCGAGCTCCGTGGTGCTCCTCAGCGTCCCGTGCTCCGTGGTGCTCCTCAGCGTCCCGAGCTCCGTGGTGCTCCTCAGCGTCCCGAGCTCCGTGGTGCTCCTCAGCGTCCCGTGCTGCGTGGCGCTCACCTCAGCGTCCCCTGCTGCGTGGCGCTCACCTCAGCGTCCCCTGCTGCGTGGCGCTCCTCAGCGTCCCCTGCTGCGTGGCGCTCACCTCAGCGTCCCCTGCTGCGTGGCGCTCACCTCAGCGTCCCCTGCTGCGTGGTGCTCCTCAGTCACACGTGGCTCCAGCCAGATTCTCGCTCTCTTGTTTTCAGGCCCCTCCAGCGCCACCCCCTGCCTGCCGAGCCCGCTTGGTGGCATGTCCTGCGGCCTGGCGCGGCAGGGCTCGCATGGCTCCCTGTGCACAGGGCGTCTCCTCCCAGGCAGAGTCCACACTCAGCGGTGGGGCTCCCAGCGTTGGCTCATGGCTGTGTGACAGTGCCTGTGTGACAGTGCCTGTGTGACAGTGCCCGTGTGAGACAGTGCCCGTGTGTGACAGTGCCCGGTGGGCTGGTGGAGCTCTGCAGTCATCAGGTGGGTGAGCGAGGGCTGTGTGCTGGTCCAGGCCTCTCTCTGGGTCGCTCCTGCCTCAGGGCCACCGTGGCTCTGGCTGCAAGCCACAGCATGTCCTCTCCCAGCCTCTGATGAGACGTGGGGGAGGGTCCCCGACTGGCCCCATCCCTTGAGCCTGCCCAGGTGGGGAAGGAGGCCGGGATCTGAGCCCCAGCTCTGGCTACGCCAGTGCACCCTGCAGGCGTCTGTGCAGCGGCCCAGGGCCACTGCAGCCGCAGCTCACAGCACAGTCCTGTCCTACCCAGCGTGCCCACGCCTGCCTCGGCCCTGCCTGCCCACTGCCCCTCCCCTGGAGCTCCCGTCCCCTCCTCACTCTCAGCTCCCGTCCCTCTCCCCCTCAGCTCCCGTCCCCCTCCTCCCCCTCAGCTCCTGTCCCCCCAAGGAGGCCCATCTCTCCTGAGCAGCATGCCTCCCAGCCTGCCCGACCAGCTCCTCGGGTGCCAGTGCAGACGCCCGCCCCCACGGCTCCCCCACAGCTGTGCAGGAGCACCGCCAGCCAGGGAAGCACACCCAGCATGGGGGCCTCCCCCAGAGGAGCAGGGGTCGCAGCCGTGCCCTCCTCCAGGGACTCCCCCCTCCTCCAGGTACACCTCCCTCCAGGCACTCCCTGCTCCAGGCACTCCCCCCTCCAGGCACACCCCCCTCCAGGCACTCCCCCCTCCTCCAGGCACACCCCCCTCCAGGCACTCCCCCCTCCTCCAGGCACACCCCCCCTCCAGGCACACCCCCCTCCAGGCACTCCCCCCTCCCAGGCACTCCCCCCTCCTCCAGGCACACCCCTCCTCCAGGCACACCCCCCTCCAGGCACACCCCCCTCCAGGCACACCCCCTCCAGGCACACCCCCCTCCAGGCACTCCCCCCTCCAGGCACACCCCCTCCAGGCACACCCCCCTCCAGGCACTCCCCCCTCCAGGCACACCCCCTCCAGGCACACCCCCCTCCAGGCACTCCCCCCTCCAGGCACACCCCCTCCAGGCACACCCCCCTCCAGGCACACCCGCCCCCCCAGGCACACCCCCCTCCTCCAGGCACACCCCCTCCAGGCACACCCCCTCCAGGCACACCCCCCTCCAGGCACACCCCTTCCAGGCACTCCCCCCTCTAGGCACACCCCCCCCAGGCACCCCGCCACCCCAGGCACACCCACCCCCTCCAGGCAGCCTACTTAGGTGAGGTGTTCTGGTCCCTGCACAAAACCCAGACATGACCAGAGATGGGGTTTCCATCTGTGGCCTCATGGACACCCTGCTCCGGGTGGTCAGCTGGGGAGGCCTGGGAGGAGTCATTGGGCTCCGGGTAGCTTCTGCAGAGGGAGGCACTGGATACCTGCAGGGATGGACATCATAGGCACCGTCCATGGAGGGTGGGGGCACACTGGGAGGTGGGGTGCCTGCTGGGCAAGCCGCGACTCCCGGACACGCAGGCTGGTGGGCATCGGGGCCTGCATCTCTCTGGTGGCACATAGCCCGTTGACCTGTGGCTAGCATGGGTCGTTACCTCTGTGGAAGCACACAGAGAGGACCAAGGCGTGCCGGCTGCAGGACATTAGTGGAAGGACCCCAGCAAGCCAGGGCCCTGGGCCACGCGGGAGCAGCCCGGTGCCCTCCCTCCTGTTGGGAGCTGAACTGCTTGAGGCCCCCGGAGCTCGGGCGTCTCACCAGGTGGCACAGCCTTTGGGTGGAGGTGATCCGAAGGAGGCAGACTTGGGGTCTGATGACACAGCTGCTGAGCACATCAAAGGGGCCCTCTCCTGGGTCGCCAGCTTGTCCGCCATGGCTCTGGGGCGCTGCCCTCCTGAGCGTCCCGTGTGCGTGGATCCGCAGATGGTGGGTGCTCTTCCGTCCGTGTCTGGCTCCTTCCCCCAGCGTCAGGTTCTGAGGTTGGCTGGCCCGGGTGTGGATGGGGACCTTGGTGCCTAGGCCCACCTCACTGCGGGACCCCACATCTCACTCACCCATTCACAGCTGACGGGCATTGGGGTTGTTTCCTTTTGGGATGTGGGAAAATGCTGCTGTCGAAGGGCCAGAATTGGTCTGTGTGTGGCATGGGTGTCCCTCCCGGGGGGGACGCCTGGGGAGGAGTGGCTGGTTGCAGGTGGTCCATGCAGGATTTTCCCTGAAGCCGCCCAGTGCGTCCCAGATGGAACCGTTTCCCACTCCCATCCCAGAGGCCACAGAGGAGGCTGCCCTCCCTCCTCGTCCTCTAACAGGTGAGGCCTCCTGACTCAGTGCCTCAGTGGCGAGAAATGCACCACTTGTCAGCCACTGATTTATCATCTTCGCTGAGACATCTGTTCACCTTGTGCCTTTTTGTAAATTGGAGTCTTTTGTCTTCTGGTTGAGTTCTAAGAATTCTTTGAGATAGTTATGGGCACAGTCCATTTTTGGATTTATTTTGCAATTAAATTTCCATTTTAACAACAGTGAGCCTTCTAATCCATGAACATGGTATGTCCCTTCATTTATTTAGATCCTTGATTTCTCTTGATTAAGTTTTATGACTTCAGTGGCTAAGACTTGCACTTTATTTATCTCTAAGTATTTTATTCTTCTTAATGCTATCACAAATTAAATTGTAATCTTAGTGTTTTGACTATTGATTGCTACTGTAGAGAATACAACTGATTTTTGTGTATCGATCTTGTGTGTTAGTTCTGAGAGCCGTGTGTGTGTGTGTGTGTGTGTGTGTGTGTGTGTGCCCACGTTCCTCGGGTTCTCTTGAGAGGATCATGTCATCTGTGGACAGTTCCACAGCTCTTCCTTTCCAGCAGGGATGCCTTTGACTCCTACGTTTGCAGTCACACCTCTGACAGGTGTGGCTACCTTCTCCGCTGGTCAGTGCTTCTCCTCCTCCACCCTGAGACCTGCCGGGCATCTTGGCCACTCCGGCCCCCACCCTTGAAGCCAGTGGCTGAGGATGAGGGGGCCTGCAGCCAGCTTGCCGACTTCCTCACGCCCCACCCCGTGACTTCAGGGAGCCGTTAACATCCCCCCCTGCTGTTTTGGCTTCCCCATCCTTCCAGAGGGGACGGCGGGGATGTGGCTGCCCCCTCACAGGGTGGACTTCACACGTCATCCCTGCGGCCTGAGAGCACCTCATGCGTAGTCGCCCCTGAAGACTCAGGGGCTGTCACTATCACCCTGCTACTTCAGGGCACGCAGCGATCCCCAGAATCACCACCCTGCCACACCCTGTTCTCAACATGAAGGACCTGTGCCCAAGAGCCTCCGTGGCCGGGTGTCCACAGTCAGGTGGAGCACTTTATCACAGGCCACTAAGCCTGCCGCAGGTGCCTGGAGGTGGCCCAGCTCTTCCCAGGTTCTTTCCAGTTTGGATCTCCCTCCTGGTCCTGAAGTCTCCCACTGCCTCCCTGCCCCACCCGTGCTTCAAATGGTCAACCTGAATCAACAGGCGTCGTTGAATCAGAGCCAGTGGGTACGTGTGAATCCACACCGGGGCTCTGTGTGCTGCTGGGGCTGCCACCTGCCTGCCAGGTGTCTTAATTCCCAGGTCGACCCCTGAAATGCTGCTCTGTGGTCACGACCCTGGGTTCTCCTCCCTGAAGGAAGGCTCTCAGCCTCCTGGCCCCCTCCCTGCCCTCCCCTGGCTTCCAGCTCTCTGTCCTGGCGGGCCCTGACTCTGCTCAGAATCTGCGTGGCCTTGGGCAAGTCGGGTCACAGTTCTGAGCCTCAGTGTCCCCACTTCTGAGCCTATTTCTGCACCTGTGTGGGCTGGATGGGGATGCACCTTACACGGTGGCTCAGGAACGGTGTGAGTGGAGGCCCCACGCCAGGGCTGACCCGGCACTGTGGTCTGGTGCAGAGTGAGGGGCACACAGGGCATGGGACAAGCCTGGTCCATGGAACAGAAGTGCATTATTCGTAGACCTTTGCTTCCTGTTTCAAACTAATTCCTGGCCCAAAAGAGGCCCGACGGGCTCCCCACAGTGACTCAGGTGACCAATGTTTCCAGGAACCATTAAAGGAAAGGAAGCCCCTCTAGGCACCCACCCTGGCTAAGCCTCTGCCCACCCTGTCCACTGAATGAGGCCTGTGCCTTACTGTACAGAGCTGAGTTGCAGGTGGGGTGGGATGAGGCCACCTGGTGACCTCCATCATGGCCCTCACAGAGGGCCTCTGCAGACTGTCCTGAGATAGCAGGGGCTGGTCAGTGCAGAGGAAGGGGCTGCAGGGCCACAGCTGGAGGAGGGCCAGAGCTGTGCATAGGGGAGATCCGCATGGGGTGCACAGACCAAGGGGGCAGGGAGGGCTGTGGGATGGGAGGCGACAAGAGGGGGGTCCTGGACTCGTCCACTCACCAGGTGAAAACTAACTTTTAGGTGGAGACTCTGTGGGAACATCTATCCCCAGGACACAGGTTCCTAGGGGCGGGCCACGTTTTGGGTGAGGGCCTCAAGTTGACTCCTGGAGCCCTGGGCCATCAGCCGCCACTGTGCTCCTCACCCTTGGGTCTGGTCAGCACCGGCTGGGAGAACGAAGCTGGCAACACCTGTGAGCATGTGTGCAGGAGTGTGAGTAGGAGTGTGAGAGTATGTGTAGCAGTGTGAGCATGTGTGCAAGAGTGTGAGCGTGTGTGCAAGAGTGTGTGAGCAGGAGTGTGAGCATGTGTTCAGGTGTGTGAGCACGTGTGCAGGAGTGTGGGTATGTGCAGGAGTATGTCCAGCATTGTGAGCATGTGTACAAGAGTGTGAGTGTGTGTGCAGGGGTGTGAGTATGTGCAGGTGTGTGAGAGTGTGTGCAGGAGTGTGAGCGTGTGTGCAGGAGTGTGAGCATGTGTGCAAGAGTGTGAGCGTGTGTGCAGGGGTGTGAGCGTGTGTGCAGGAGTGTGAGCGTGTGTGCAAGAGTGTGAGAGTGTGTGCAGGGGTGTGAGTGTGTGTGCAGGGGTGTGAGTATGTATGTGCAGGTGTGTGAGAGTGTGTGCAGGAGTGTGAGCATGTGTGCAGAAGTGTGAGCATGTGTGCAAGAGTATGAGTGTGAGCAGGGGTGTGAGCGTGTGAGCAGGAGTGTGAGCATGTGTGAAGGTGTGTGAGAGCATGTGTCTAGGGGTGTGAGTGTGTGTGCAAGAGTGTGAGCAGGAGTGTGAGCATGTGTGCAAGTGTGAGCATGTGTGCAGGAGTGGGGGGTGTGTGCAGGAGTATGAATAGGAGTGTGAGCACGTGTACAGGAGTATGAGCAGGAGTGTGAGCACATGTGCAGTGGTGTGAGCACATGTGCAGGAGTGTGAGCATGTGTGTAGGGGTGTGAGCATGTGGTGCAAGAGTGTGAGCGTGTGTTGTGAGAGCATGTGTGTTGGTGTGTGGCTTGGGTGTGAAAGCATGTTGTGCATGTGTGAGCGTGTGTCTAGGGGTGTGACATGTGCAGGAGTGTGAGCATGTGTGTGAGCAAGGTGTGTAGGGGTGTGAGCAAGAGTGTGAGCAGGAGTGTGAGCGTGTGTGCAGGAGTGTGAGCAGGTGTGTGAGCAGGTGTGCAAGAGTGTGAGCATGTGTGCAGGAGTGTGGGTGTGTGCAGGAGTATGTCTAGCAGTGTGAGCATGTGTACAAGAGTGTGAGCATGTGTGCAGGGGTGTGAGTGTGTGTAGGTGTGTGAACATGTGTATAGTAGTGTGAGCATGCGTGCAGGAGTGTGAGCATGTGTGCAGGGGTGTGAGTGTGTGTGCAGGAGTGTGAGCATGTGTGCAGGTGTGTGATTGTGTGTGTAAGAGTGTGAGCAGGAGTGTGAGCATGTGTGCAGGTGTGAGCATGTGTACAGGAGTGTGGGTGTGTGCAGGAGTATGAATAGGAGTGTGAGCACGTGTACAGGAGTGTGAGCTGGAGTGTGAGCACATGTGCAGTAGTGTGAGCATGTGTGTAGGGGTGTGAGGGAGTGTGTAGGGGTGTGAGCATGTGTGCAGGAGTGTGAGTGTGTGTGCAGGAGTGTGAGCGTGTGTGCAGGAGTGTGAGTGTGTGTGCAGGGGTGTGAGTGTGTGTGCAGGAGTGTGAGCATGTGTACAGGTGTGTTTAGCATGTGTCTAGGGGTGTGAGTGTGTGTGTGCAAGAGTGTGAGCAGGAGTGTGAGCATGTGTGCAGGTGTGAGCACATGTGCAGGAGTGTGAGCGTGTGTGCAGAAGTGTGAGCTTGTGTGCAGGAGTGTGAACATGTGTATAGTAGTGTGAGCATGCGTGCAGGAGTGTGAACATGTGTGCAGGGGTATGAAGGTGTGTGTGCAGAAGTGTGAGCTTGTGTGTAGGAGTGTGAACATGTGTGTAGGAGTGTGAGCATGTGTGTAGGGGTGTGTGCAGGAGTGTGAGCATGCAGGGATGTGTGTGTGCACATGGGCTGTGGGGTGTGCCCCGTGTTGGTGTGTGCCTGTGGCCTGCGTGTGGTGGGTGTCAAGAGGGGAGCACTCCTTCCCCATGAGCCCCTTCTGTCCCAGTTCCCTCCTGAGCTAGAACCCCCGTCCAGACCCAGCACAGGATGACGAATATTAAGAGGAAGGGACCTGGGGGACACAGGGAAGAGCAGGAAGGGGAGGGGGAGAGGTGACGTGAGCATGAGGGGGTGCAGGGGCAGAGGGAGCAGGGCCCTTCTGCAGGCAGGGATGGGGCACAGGGCGCAGGAGGGCCTCTCAGAGGAGCATTTCTGGCGGGGGCTCTGGGCCAGGCTTCAGGGGAGGAAGGGAGGGAGGAGGGAGTCGGCCCTGGCTGAGACTCAAGGCAGAGAGCCACAGGGAGAGTGCTTCCCTGCCCACGGCCCTCTTGGGCCTGGGTGCCAACCCTTCCGTGGGCTCCCCTCAGGGCTGGGTGTGCTGGCCCAGTGGCCACGTGCTGGGTGGATGAGCAGCACGAAGGGAAGGCGGGCTGGTGGCAAGAACTTAGGCACTTTGGGGTCTGAGGAATTAGGACCATGTTGGGTCCCTCGTGCGAGGGCCAGGGAGCCAACATGGCCCAGTTTCCACAGGGGGGACAGTCTCTTTGAACTGGGAGGACTTGGGTCTCAACTCTCCTCCTGTGGTGAGCCAGAGCTCAGGCCCCAGCCCTGGTAGATCTAACTGGGACCCAGGCCATCCGCCCTGGGCTCGAGCTGCACCTGAGTCAGCGTGGAGGGAGACAGGACGCAGGCTGGAGCTAGAGGATGGGGTGTCCTGAGACCTCCTTCCTTCTAAGAGACAAGATGGGGTGAGCAGAGAGCCTGTGTTTGAGTCCTGCACCTGCCCAGGGCCTCGACAGGGCCAGGGCACAGCACGCTCCTCCAGGGTGAGGTGGCCAGTGGCACTGCATCAGGGTCTCCGTCCAGTGTGGCTCTGGGTTGGGCTTGAGCTCCATGGAACACTCTGCCTGTGGCCTTTCTCCAGCAGCAGAAGTGGCTGTGCTGGGCTGGGCACTGGGGTGGCCAGAAGGAAGCATCATCAGTGTCCCGTGGCCCTTGGCCATGCCTGGAGCACACACATTTCTGCCCACTGTCCTCTGGACAGCACATTCTGAGCCATCAGCTCTTCTTGGTTTGGTGGGGACAATCACCACTCACAAATGTCCAGGTCCTAATCCTGAAACCTGTAAATCTGTTCCTTGATGCGGCAAATTAAGGTTGCGGATGGAATCAAAGGTGCTAATCAGCTGACCCTTGCACGGAGAGGCTGCCTTGGACTGTCTAGTGGAACTTGTGCAATCACAGGGGTCCTTGGGAGTGGAAGGAGGAGGCAGAGGAGAGTCAGAGAGGCCACAGTGCTAGTTCTGAAGAAGTGGAGCCCACCAGCCAGGACCACCGCCCCTCCAGGAGCTGGAGATGAAGAGACAGATCCTCCCCAGACCCCAGGAGCCAGCCACACCTTGCCATCAGCCCAGGAGACCTGGTGGGTTTCTGACCTCCGCTCTGTGAGGATCGGTTCATGTGCTCATGCCGTAAGCGTGGGCTGCGTTACAACAGCACAGGCAATGCACACACCCGCTCCCCAAGTACCAGTGGCCTCTGAACCCTTCTCGATGTGACAACTCCTCCTGGGCTCTTTCTCTTCTCCAGCTCACTTCCCACTCTGAGCATGGCCTCCTGGGGCCACTTCCTGGCCAGCGCCACCCTGTGATGTGTGCCTCAGGGCCTGCTGCTGGGGACTGCAGATGCCTCCCCTGTGTTTAGCTAAACGCCCCTCCAGGACATATTGTCTGTGCCAGCTCAGGCGAGCGAGATTGCCTCTCTAGATTGTTCTGCTGTTTTGGTGGAAGCATTGGGAAGCCGAGTGCGGGACCCCTCTCTGGCCCTGTAGATGCAGCAGCCCAGCCGCTGGGAACCTTCACCGCAGCCCAGGAGGGAGGGAGCTCAGAACGGGATGGGTGCAGCCAAGGAGTTGGGCAATGCGCAACACCCACAGCAGCATCAACCCATCCACAGCAGCAATCAGAAGCGATGCCACGGCAGCACAGCAGCAACTGCATGGTAGGACACCATTAGCCACACGGTGACAACAGAAGAGCAGCACGGCTCAGCCGCAGGGACTCCAACACAGCACTGAGGACCACAGGCTTAGCACCAGGGACACCAACACACCATTCAGAACAACAACACACAGCACAGCAGCAGCACGAGGCCAGCAACGCCAACAACCTGACAGCCCGCCAGAGTGCCCGCAGTAACCCACTCCACCACCCACTCCCTGGGCTGCCTGGAGGCTTCGGAGCCCACGGGGTCTCTGGAGGCTTCCCCTGGACTTGGGAAGGCGTGCTGCAGATTGATCGGGGAGGTGCAGGACTCTGGACTCTAAAGCCTCCAGGGTAGGAAGTGGCTTCTGGGTTCAGCCAGACCTGACCTCAGCTCCCAGCACCGTGGGGAGCGCAGCTGGGCTTCTCATACTTTAGCGCCTTTTCCCACTCCACTGAGAGCAAGCCAACAACATTCATCTGGGCCTTTGTATGTGCAGACCTTAAATATGCAACCTGGGGGTCTTATTTATAAATTAAATTCTAAAAGAAACTCTGAGATTGTAAGTCTGAAGCATAGGCTTTGCCAAGTAACAACCCCAGGGAAATTAGCTACCTTCCTCCGGGCTCTTTTATTTAAAAAGGAAAAAAAAAATATTTTGAGAGTTGTGTGAAACAGAATTGAGAACCACCTGGCGTGTCCCAGGCCGGCAATTTAGCATCAAAGATAAAGCCATCTGTCTGTCCACTGAACACGTGGTCAGGGACACTCAAGAGGCCACTGGGTGCTGGCCACCCTCTGGACGGGGCAGGAAGCCCATTGCCTGTGCCGTCTCACGTCACCCTGTTTACAGCTGGGCGGTGGCACCGCCAAGCGCCAGATCCCCACCTGGGGGCCACAGGCAGAGGGGGAGGGCTGGGCCCGGGGCTCTGCACCTCGGCCGCCCTGTCCTCTCCCCACCAGGCTCCCACAGTGGGGTCTGGGGACTCTCGCCACCCACCCTGGTCCCGTCCCCAGGCTGAGTCTGTGCTACCTGAGTCAGCGCGTGCCTCAGTTTCCCCAGCTCTGAGCCATCACTGGCACTGACCCGGGGACAGCCCTGCTGGCAGGGTCCTCACCTGGACGGCTCAGCTGGCCCTCGTGGGGTGCCTGCCCACTCCTTCCTTCCTACCCCCCTCCTCCGCCCGCTGCCCTCCCCGGCCAGTCCAGCCACCCTGGAGCCGTGGACCCTCACGAGACCCTCAAGGCTAAAAATAGTGCAGGGCATCTCTGGGGCCTCTCTGTGCCCTCGGGTCTGGTCAAGTGTGCGCGGCCTTCCTGAGTTAATTAGCGCCGGCCCCTGACCCCCGCACATCTGTGTTTGGGTTTGAGGGGTGAAGAAGGTCCCACTCCCCACATCGGCAGGCCTGTCCCTGCCCTGCTGGCCAGGGGACACTCTTCTCTCAGGACTCCTGCCGGGGTGCTGGACGGGGCAGCTGGGCTGCCATGGGGGTGCCGGGGGAGGAGCCTGGGGAACCCCACAGCCCAGACCCAGGCGGGACCCCCTGGGCGCTCCTGATCCTCTCATGACGTCGCAGTGACAGCTGTCTCTCACGGTGAGGGAGAGGGACCAGGGCAGGTGGCAGCCACCGTGACAAGGGCTCCCAGGAGTCGGCCTGATGGGGCGCCGCAGAGCAGGTGCCTCGCGGGGCCGTCCCAGCCTGCTGCGTGCGGCTGCTGTGACGAGCGCCACGGGGCGCCGTGGGGCGAGGGCGGGCGAGACTGTCCCGGTCTGGAGGCCGAGGCTGCAGGGCCGGTCACGGGGCCGCGCTCCCTGCAGGGGCTCCAGGAGGCTCCGGCTCAGTGTCCCCCAGTCTCCCGTGTCCGTCCAGGCCACGGCCCCACGCCGGCAGCCCTCCACAGGCCTGCGTCCTGCCCCAGGCCCTCGAGCCCGCACGGGCCTCGGCCTCCCTCGGTCTCCCGTCCTGGCGGCGGCAGGTCTAGGCTGTCGTCCCTGCAGTGACGCTTACACCCGCTCCCGGCCCTGCCCACGGGTCCCACTGACCCAGGTCCACGGGAGCTCTTCTCCTGCGAGGTGACAGGAGGGCTGGGGACAGAGAGAGACGGGCCAGCCTTCCTCGGAGCTTCCCTCCCAGCGGGGTGGGGACCCGGAAGGGGCAGGACGCGGCCCAGTCGGCAGGGGTCCCGGCGCGTGGGGAGGGCTGGGGCTGGGGTGTGACCTGCAGGGAGGCGCCCAGCGGTCATGGCCACCCGACCCCCACTCCCAGAGCTGTGGGTGGGAGAGCGGGGCCAGTGCCGGGAGCAGCAGAGGCAGCCCCACATGCAGGTGGGCAGGTGCAGGAGCCCTGTTTGCGGAGATAGCTAAGATTGCGGTTGACTATTGGGCCATAGACATTTTTGGGCATTTCCGCTTTCCGTAGTCTCACGGGATCTCGCGGGACTTGGTCGAGGCTCTCGAGAGATTTGAACGGTGACTCAGCAGATCGAGCGAGCGCCATTGCTGCTCGGGCGCATGGGAAGAGACCAGAGGGAGAAAAGACAGGGTTATTGCTATTGTGTAGATATATTGTAGTTTCTTGTAAGATTAAAGAATATTTTCGTCTCCATCCTGTCTCCGGACTCCTTCCCGCGGCGCTGCCGTTCCAGGCTGCAATCCTTTTCCGGCAACAACAGGCAGGAGCCCAGCCTCACAGGCCTGCTGCACGGAGGCTCATGTCCTCCACCCGGCGACCCTGGGCCAGCCATGCGCTCTCTCTGGGCCTCAGTGTCCTGTCTGTAAAGTGGACCACCTCCAGGGTGGCCGAGGCTCAGTGGGCCGTCCCTGCTGGGCCCTGGACCTCAGGACACCGTGAAGACACGGCCCTCGTCTGGCCTCCTTCCTGAGCGCCCGTCCAGCCGGGCATCGCCCCCCTAGCGTGCAGAGTGGAACGGCGTCTGCAGAGGGGTCCGCGCAGGTCCCTCCCCGGGCCACCTCAGTCCTCTGTCTGTGGGACGGAACGAGCACGCCTGCTCACAGACCCGTCGTGCGACCCTGAGGGTGCCCGCTGGGCAGAGGTGCTCCGTGAGCCGGTGTGTGCCGGCTACCGTGGCACAGAGGGCAGAGGGCAGGAGTGGCACAGAGCGCTGAGCTTGGCGGGAGGGGACAAGGGGCCTCCCCAGCCACCGGGGACCTGAGGGTTGGCCCAGAGCCAAGGCCACCAGCTTCGTTGGGGGTTGGGCGGTGAGGGTCGCACGGGGCTCTTGAGGGCCGGCCTGCGGAGAGGCCGGGGTCAGGCTGCAGCCGGCCTCCTCAGCAGAGCCCGGGTTCAAAAGTTCAAGAAGGCGAAGCCGAGGCCGCGGCCAGCAGCGTGCGAGCCGTGCGAGCTGACAGAGGCGGACGCCACCTTTCCCCAGACTCACCCAAACGGCCTACGGGGACAAGTCCGTTCCAGCCAGTCAGCCAGGCTGGTCAGCAGCGGAAAGGGAGTGGGGACGCTTTGCTTCTAAAACTCTGAGAATGACCTGTGCCCCCGAGCGCCCCCCTGGGAGTGCCCAGCCCAGAGCTGGACGCGGCCAGGCCCATGCTGGTGACGTCTCTCTCCAGTGTCCCCCGCTCGCTCCCCCAGCCCTCCTGCCCAGGCGCAGCGTTGGGGACGGTGGCCAGCAGCAGCAGTCCCCCGGGGCCCACGGTCCCGCGAGCTCCGCTGCTGTCCCCTGCGGGTGCAGCGTCCAGCCGAGTGTGGACGCTTCCTGTCTCCAGAGCTGCCCTGGGGTGGGCGCTCTGCCCCGGCTCCCGGAGGGACACTTGGGGACATCAGGCACAGCGGTGCTGTGGCCTCGTCCGTGCCCCGTGCCTCCTTGCTCTTGGGCTCTGAGTTCAGGTCCCCCCAGGCCCCAAAGCTCCCTCTGCCTCTGGGCCTCTGGGCCCCCATCCTGTGCCTGAGGAAGGCGCGAGCCCAGGATCAGGGATTGGTCTTTCCCGGGACACGCCCCAGAGCCCAGTGTGTGCCGGGCAGTACATCCCTGGTCAGCAGGGGGTGGCCTGTCCCCAGACGCCAGGACCCTGGGTGCCGGTGGGGTCAGTATTCCACGGCCTTCCGGTCAGGGCTCCCTGCCGGCCGTGTGCCCTGGAGACCTGACCCACCAGGAGCTGCTAAGTGGAGGCCGGAGCCCAGGCCAGGCCCAGGCTGCTGGGCAGCCAGCGTCCGGGCAGAGGCCTCTCACTTCCCGCCCACTCCCCTGGCTTCTGGGCCCCGTCCGAAAGTTGCAGGGTCTGGGCAGAAACGGTTAGAAGCGGGTGATTTCCCTCCTTTTCCTGCAGGGGCTGGCCTTGGCCCGGGACAGGGGCAGGAGCGGCCCGGAAGCCCCCAGACCCCGTCCCCCGCCCCCAGACCCGGGACCCATAAACACGTCAGGACGGTTGTAAAGGAGATGGATTCTGCTTCAACGACGCCCCCATCCGTCTGTCGCCGGGTGATTGACGACCAGCTGTCACGATCCAGTTCCCGGGTGGGTGTGCGTCCGTGCCGAGCGTCCGGCGAGGGGAGCCTGGAGCCAGCCTGTCCGGCTCAGACCTGGCTCTGCGCTCGCCAGCTCGAGACCTGGGGCAGGCCACTGAGCGTCCCTGTGCCTCGGCCTCCCCACCAGGACGGAGGTCGGCAACGGAGGGTGTGCACCTGACGTCAGGGCCAGCGAGCCTCCAGCTCCCCTGCTCGAAGGCAAGTGGACTGGTCAGGAGTCAGGGCCCCGTGTCCAGTAAGTAGTGAGTCTCCCCATCCCGTGCCCAGGAGGGAGGCTGCAGGGAGAACCATTCTGCTTAAACTGATACTCGTGTGTGTCGCCCCGTTCAGTTGGCACAGCCACCCTACAGGGGAGGACTGTGAAGAGAGGGAGAACCCACTGACAACAAAGGCAGGGGGCTGTCACACTGGGTGTCTCTGAGTCCTGAACCTCCACCTCAGCCTCCATTGCTAACCTCTACTCCCAGCCTCCTCCTCAGCCTCTACCCACAACCTCCACCCTCAGCCTCCATACCCAACCTCTACTTCAGCTTCTACCCTCAACCTCCACCTGAAGTCCCTTGCAGAGGGGACTGACGTGTCGGGACCACCATGGATTCTGGTCTGCAGTGCTGGCACGCCTTGTCCTGCACATAGACGCATCTGGTGGGATAGCCCGGGGTGGGCAGAGTGCTTGCACCGGGCCTCAACCACTTGTGCTGCTCCCAGATCTTACATCTGAGGAGCTGAGGCTCAGGGGGGCCGTGCGACATGCCACGCTCGCTCTGGTGATTGGCAGCGCTGGGCTCCAGGCGGGGAAGTCTGGTTCCAGATGTGACACCGACCTTTCAGCCACCTCGCCGCCTGGGACAGACGCGGGCCCAGGAAGGTGGGCCCGTCACCCTGTCCCGACAGCCCCGGACACGTCCCCCGCCCTGCTCTGTGTCCAGCTCGGCCGCGTCAGGCCTGCCGACACTTGGGCAGCTGCACCCCCTCCGCGGGGCCGCGACACCCTCGGGAGGACGTCTCCGCCATCGCCCACCGCCACGCCTAGCCCGGGAGCAGAGCGTGGGCCACGCTGCCGGCTGCCCAGGGAGGCCGGGAAGCCACGCTGAGCCATGGGGCTGGAGCTGTTTTGTCAAATCTCCAAAAAAAAAGAGAGATTTTACTCATGATCAAAGAGAGCCCGGAGCCACGGGGCCGCGGAGGCCGGCCACCTCTCTTGCGCTCAGGGGAGGCCGTCCCCTCGAGCTGTTCCTCAGCACCCGGCCTCTCGCAAACCCCACTCTGCCCGGGGCACGGGGCCTGCCTGCCCTTCCTTCCGGATGGACGCCGGGTGTGGCCCTGTGTGGAGCAGGCCAGCCTCTGCCCTGGGCGAGGGGTGGCCCTCAGCTCCTCGGCTCCGCTCAGCCGCGCCAGGTCTTCCCGTTGTTTTGGATTGGAAGTCCCCACCGTGTCCTGTGGGTAGCAAAGAGGCAGGAGGCCAGAAAGAGCCAGGGACATTTGGGGACCCCAGGCCTGCAGGGAGCTCAACTGCGCCCTGACTGCAGGACTTCTCGGAGCCATGGGGACCTAAGGCACGTCAGGAGTCGAGCTGGGACGTTCCCGGCAGCCCAGCCCTGGACCTGGGAGGCCTCTGCCCCCTGGGGAGTGGCTCATGCGGGACTGCCCGATGGAGGCCACGGGGGGGCCGGGCCTGGACACACCGGGAACTTCCTTCCCCAGGACCTGCCCCGCCGTCCCCCCACGCTGCCCCGCCGTCCCCCCTCCCCTGCCCCGCCGTCCCCCTCACCCCTGCCCCACCGTCCCCCCACCCCTGCCCCCCTGCCGTCCCCCCTCCCCTGCCCCGCCCCCACTCCCCCCACCCCTGCCCCGCCGTCCCCCTCACCCCTGCCCCACCGTCCCCCCACCCCCCCTGCCCCGCCGTCCCCCCTCCCCTGCCCCGCCGTCCCCCCGCCCCTGCCCCCGCGTCCCCCTCACCCCTGCCCCGCCATCCCCCCGCCCCTCCCCCCCCCCCACCCCTGCCCCGCCGTCCCCCCTCCCCCATGCCCCGCCGTCCCCCCCCACCCCCGCCTGCCCCGCCGTCCCCCCGCCCCTGCCCCGCCGTCCCCCCTCCCCTCCCCCGCCCCGCCCCCCCGCCCGCCCCGTCGTTCCCCCTTCCCCTGTCCCCCGCCGTCCCCCCACCCCTGCCCCGCCGTCCCCCATTCCCCCTGCCCCGTCCGTCCCCCCACCCCTGCCCCGCCGTCCCCCCACCCCTGCCCCCCGTCGTCCCCCTCCCCCCGCCCCCACCGTCCCCCCCCCGGCCCCTGCCGTCCCCCCGCCCCTGCCCCGCCGTCCCCCTTCCCCTGCCCCCCGCCGTCCCCCCACCCCTGCCCCGCCGTCCCCCTTCCCCTGCCCCGCCGTCCCCCCGCCCCTGCCCCCCCGTCCCCCCGCCCCTGCCCCGTCGTCCCCCTTCCCCTGCCCCACGTCCGTCCCCCCACCCCTGCCCCGCCGCCCCCCACCCCTGCCCGTCCCCCCTCCCGTGCCCCGTCCCCCCCACCCCTGCCCCGCCGTCCCCCCCTGCCCCTCCCCGCCGTCCCGCCCCGTCCCCCCCCCTTCCCCTGCCCCGCCGTCCCCCCACCCCCCCGCCCCTGCCCCTGCCCCGCCGTCGTCCCCCCGCCCCACCCTGCCCCGCCCCCGCTCCCCCCTGCGCCCCTGCCCCGTCCCCCCCTTCCCTGCCCCGCCATCTGCCCCCCCGTCGTCCCCACTCCCCCCACCCCCCCGTCGTCCCCCTCACCCCTGCCCCGCCATGCTTCTGCTGGGGGTGGGACTCTGGGGGGAGGTCCCTGCAGTGACTGTGGGACTGCTGACCCGAGTTCCTGTCCCCAGAGAAGGTCACGCAGGCGACGGGTGCATGGACGTGTTGGGACTGGTGCCCGTCAGGAAGCTGGCACTTTGGTGGCGCTTGGTGGGGTGGACATGGCTAGGATCCCGGGTCCTGTGGCCCACTCCCCTCGTTGCTGTGTCGTGCCACCCGTGGTGTCACCGGGTCCTTCACGGCTGCCACCTCCCTGGGCCTGCTTCAGAACCTGGTGAAGGCGAGAGCTGCCCCTCAGGTGCTGCCAGCCCTCCTGTCCTCGGCCACCGCAGGGTGAGTGTCACAGAGGTGGCGCTGCCCTCCTGTCCTCGGCCACCGCAGGGTGAGTGTCACAGAGGTGGCGCTGCCCTCTGTCCTCGGCCACCGCAGGGTGAGCGCTCACAGAGGTGGCGCTGCCCTTGTGTCCTCGGCCACCGCAGGGTGAGTGGTCACAGAGGTGGCACTGCCCTTGTGTCCTCGGCCACCGCAGGGTGAGTGTCACAGAGGTGGCGCTGCCCTCCTGTCCTCGGCCACCGCAGGGTGAGCGCTCACAGAGGTGGCGCTGCCCTCCTGTCCTCGGCCACCGCAGGGTGAGCGCTCACAGAGGTGGCGCTGCCCTCCTGTCCTCGGCCACCGCAGGGTGAGCGCTCACAGAGGTGGCGCTGCCCTCCTGTCCTCGGCCACCGCAGGGTGAGCGCTCACAGAGGTGGCGCTGCCCTCCTGTCCTCGGCCACCGCAGGGTGAGCGGTCACAGAGGTGGCGCTGCCCTCCTGTCCTCGGCCACCGCAGGGTGAGTGTCACAGAAGTGGCGCTGCCCTCCTGTCCTCGGCCACCGCAGGGTGAGTGTCACAGAGGTGGCACTGCCCTTGTGTCCTCGGCCACCACAGGGTGAGTGCTCACAGAGGTGGCGCTGCCTTGTCTTCACCACCCAGTGCCGAGGGGCGCGAGGCGGAGACGCCGGGGGCCGCGGGCAGGAGTGGCCACGGGCTTTCCCACCTGCTGACGGCTGCTGGGGCCAGTGGAACTGGAGGCCTCCGGGACTTGCCCCTCCTGCGTCAGGACTGTCCAGCTGTCCCCACAGAGTGGCTTGCCAAGCAACCACTTACTAACTACCTCTGAAGGTTTGTGGGGTGGACTGGGGAGCCCAGAGGGGTGACGAGCTGGGGCCGGGCTGGCTGGACAGTCAGAGACAGCGTCTCTCCCACGCCCGGAGTCCTGGCCTCAGCCAGCCTCCACCTACACAGTCTTGAGGCCTCTCCAGCAGGCCACCTGGACAGCTGCGGGTTCCTCCAGTGTCCCTGGAGGCCTGGGTGAGGCCTCTGGTCACCTCCTACTGGTCCCGCCCCGACGCCAGGGAGGAGGAACTGGGCCCATGTCTCTGGGTGCCAAGGGCAGGCAGCCACCCTAGTGCCCTCCAAAAGCTCTCCTGGGCTCCAGCTGGTGACCATGGCGGCTGGCGCCTGCTCTGAGGCCGCGATTTCCAAGGCAATGGATGTGTCCTTACAGCTGCTGACCACAGTGCTCGAGGAGCCCTCGGTTTGCTGAGTCGGGTCCCCGACTTGGCCTGGAGCCTAGCTGTGCTCCCAGTCAGGGGACGGGGGCTGTCACCAGCTGCTGATTGTCTCAGGGGGCTCCTGTGGCCTTGAGGTCCTTTGGAACCCCCCTCCCGCTTGATGTCAGGCGGGGGTCCCTTCCCCATGCCCAAGTCCACCTTGAGCAAAACGCACTCTCGCTCCTGAAGACAAAGCCGAGACACTCTTGTCATTGCTTCTCTTTTTAAATGTCATCAAAATCCACCTTTTTCCTTCACACCCATTGCTTCAGAAGTTTCTGCGTTCCATTCCGAAACACTTTTTCGTCACACTTTAAAATGTGTCTCTCGCACACTAGAAAACAGGAGAGCCAAGAGGGAGGGTGGGGAGAGGGGCCGTCCCCTCCAGGGTGGTCCTTCCAGCGCTGCGGAAGGCCTAGGGGCACGGCAGGCTGCGGCTCTTCATCCGTCTTCAGCGGCCTGACGCTGCGCCCCTGCCGCTGTCCCCTCCTCCCTCACAGGAAGTGACTCCTGGAACTCGTTTCAAAATAAGCAAGAGAACATGGAGTTCGGGGCAGAGCATGAGCCCTGCAGACCCCCGCGTCAGGAGGGAGCCTCGGCCCTGCTGGACCCCGACTGAGCTCTGGGGATGGAGATCCAGGAAGACGGGGAAGCCGCCCCCGCCCGCCACCCACACCTGTGCCACCGCGCCTGTCTTCCCTCCCCCACATCCCGCCTCCCTGCTCCTTGGATCAGCCGTCCGTCCCTCCACCCGTCCCTCTGTCCATCCTCCATCCTCCATCCTCCACCTGTCCGTCCCTCCATCCGTCCCTCCACCCGTCCCTCTGTCCATCCTCCATCCTCCATCCTCCACCTGTCCGTCCCTCCACCCGTCCCTCCATCCGTCCCTCCGCCCATCCGTCCGTCCATCCTCCACCCGTCCTTCCCTCCACCCGTCCGTCCCTCCATCCATCCCTCCATCCGTCCCTCCATCCGTCCCTCCATCCGTCCCTCCGCCCATCCGTCCGTCCTTCCCTCCACCCGTCCTTCCCTCCACCAGTCCGTCCCTCCACCCGTCCCTCCGCCCGTCCGTCCCCATCCTCCATCCTCCACCCGTCCATTTCCGTCTGCGGAACTCGGTCCCTCAGCGGCCCTGGTCTGTCTCCACCGTCCGACAGTCCTTGTCCACTCCGTGGAATCCCGACGAGGTCCTGCCGGCTTTCTGTTCTCCAGCTCCTGGCGAGCCCGGGACCCTCTCACCTGCTCTCCTCGCCCCCGGCCTCCTCCCCACGGGATGAAGGGGTCAGAGATTGCTGCCCCCGGGGCTCGGCCAGCGCAGCCGCAGCAAGGGCCCCGCACCTGTCTTGAGGCCGATCAGTCCCGTCACTCGCAGAGCGCCTACTGTGTGCGGGCCTGAGCTGAGCCGGGGCTGCAGGAGGAGAGGCGGGCTGAGGGCCCACGGGGAGGTGAGGAGGCCCTGGGGAGGGTCTGGCCAGTGCCTGGCCTCACTGGGACGGGGCAGCGGGGTCGAGGTGGGGTGCCTTGGTGGGGTGAGCCGCTGAGCGAGCGGGGAGAGCCGGGCTCGGGCTCAGCTGGCGGGCACAGACGGTGGACGGTCCCCTGAGGACAGGGATGGGCCGTGCAGCGAAGCTGAGCACCCCCAGCCCCGGGGACTTGGCACACGCTCCTGCCCTGCCCTGCACCCCAGGGACTCTGCACGCTCTCCTGCCCTGCCCTGTGACCCGGGGAATCTGCACACGCTCTCCTGCCCTGCCCTGCGCCCCGGGACTCTGCACGCTCTCCTGCCCTGCCCTGCACCCCGGGACTCGCACACTCTCCTGCCCTGCCCTGCACCCCGGGGACTCTGCACACGCTCCTGCCCTGCCCTGCACCCCGGGGACTCTGCACGCGCTCCTGCCCTGCCCTGCACCCCGGGGACTCTGCACGCTCTCCTGCCCTGCCCTGCACCCCGGGGACTCTGCACGCTCTCCTGCCCTGCCCTGCACCCGGGGACTCTGCACGCGCTCCTGCCCTGCCCTGCACCCCGGGGACTCTGCACGCGCTCCTGCCCTGCCCTGCACCCCGGGGACTCTGCACGCGCTCCTGCCCTGCCCTGCACCCCGGGGACTCTGCACACGCTCTCTGCCCTGCCCTGCACCCCGGGGACTCTGCACACGCTCCTGCCCTGCCCTGCTCTGCACGCTCTCCTGCCCTGCCCTGCACCCCGGGGACTCTGCACGCTCTCCTGCCCTGCCCTGCGCCCCGGGGACTCTGCACCTCGGCCCTGCGCCCCGGGGACTCTGCACGCCCTGCTGCCTGCCCGCTCTCCTGCCCTGCCCTTGCCCCCGGGGACTCTGCACACGCTCTCCTGCCCTGCCCTGCGCCCCGGGGGGACTCTGCACGCTCTCCTGCCTGCCCTGCGCCCCGGGGACTCTGCACGCTCTCCTGCCCTGCCCTGCGCCCCGGGGACTCTGCACACGCTCTCCTGCCCTGCCCTGCGCCCCGGGGACTCTGCACGCTCTCCTGCCCTGCCCTGCTCTCCGCCCTGGCGCCCCGGACTCTGCACACTCTCCTGCCCTGCCCTGCGCCCCGGGGACTCTGCACACTCTCCTGCCCTGCCCTGCGCCCCGGGGACTCTGCACACTCTCCTGCCCTGCCCTGCGCCCCGGGGACTCTGCACACGCTCCTGCCCTGCCCTGCACCCCGGGGACTCTGCACGCTCCTGCCCTCCCTGCACCCCGGGGGACTCTGCACGCGCTCACCTGCCTGCCCTGCACCCCGGGGACTCTGCACGCGCTCCTGCCCTGCCCTGCACCCGGGGACTCTGCACACGCTCCTGCCTGCCCTGCACCCGGGGACTCTGCACGCGCTCCTGCCCTGCCCTGCGCCCCGGGGACTCTGCACGCGCTCCTGCCCTGCCCTGCGCCCCGGGACTCTGCACGCTTCTCCTGCCCTGCCCTTCGCCCCGGGGACTCGGCACGCGCTCCTGCCCTGCCTGCCCCCTGCCCTGCGCCCCGGGGACTCTGCACACGCTCTCCTGCCCTGCCCTGCGCCCCGGGGACTCTGCACGCGCTCCTGCCCTGCCCTGCGCCCCGGGGACTCTGCACGCGCTCCTGCCCTGCCCTGCGCCCCGGGGACTCTGCACGCTCTCCTGCCCCTCCCTCGCTGTCGCCAGAGGCGATGCTGGCCCTGGTGTCCCTGCCCCCTGGCCCTGCCCGCTCAGTGGACAGGACGTCCCCCCAGAAGGGCCACAGCCACAGGCCCCACCTGTCCAACAGCCTGCTTCCTGCTTCCTCTGGACTTCCACAGGACTTTTAGCCCAAACTGCCCAGAAGCCGCCAAACAACTGGCCGCAGGAGACCAGGGCAGCAGGAAGTTCACGTGCTATCCCGTCACCGCCTCTCCCCGTGCACCAAGCTGCCGTCACTGCAGCCCAACCGCGGGGAGGGGTCATTGCCCCCTTCTGAAGAGGAGAGACTCAGCTCCACGGAGCGGAGCCTGGCCCGAGCCCACCCCTGTCTGTGGTGGGGTCCTGTCCCCGCGCCACTGGTGGGGCTGGCGCGAGCTCTCGGCCGTGGTGCCATGCTGCTTCTGCCCCTCGGTGGACACGGGCCGTGGACTTGGGCTGGAGTCCACGTCTGTCGAATGGGACACCGAGGGAGCAGGTCCTGGGGAGCCAAGCTTGGCCTCTGGGTGACGTGGCGAACTCGTCTGGCACCTGGGGTCCCCTGCAGGCGGTGTGGGCTGAGGACGGGTGTGTCCAGGGCTTGCCCTGAGCAAGCGCGTCCCGGCTCTGGGCAGCACCCATGCCTGGCAGACCTGCTTCCTGCAGGCATGGCGAGGTTGATGCTGGGTGGGCCGACTGGCCCTCGAGCAGAGTCTGCAGCTGCAGGGCCTCGGGGGAGAGCACGCCTCCCCCAGCCCAGCCTCGGGGCGAGCACGCCTCCCCCAGCCCAGCCTCGGGGCGAGCACGCCTCCCCCAGCCCAGCCTTGGCCTGTCCTGTCGGGCTGCAGGGCCTCGGGGGCGAGCACGCCTCCCCCAGCCCAGCCTTGGGGCGAGCACGCCTCCCCCAGCCCAGCCTTGGGGCGAGCACGCCTCCCCCAGCCCAGCCTCGGGGCGAGCACGCCTCCCCCAGCCCAGCCTCGGGGCGAGCACGTCTCCCCCAGCCCAGCCTCGGGGCGAGCACGCCTCCCCCAGCCCAGCCTTGGCCTGTCCTGTCGGGCTGCAGGGCCTCGGGGGGCGAGCACGCCTCCCCCAGCCCAGCCTTGGCCTGTCCTGTCGGGCTGCAGGGCCTCGGGGGCGAGCACGCCTCCCCCAGCCCAGCCTCGGGGCGAGCACGCCTCCCCCAGCCCAGCCTCGGGGCGAGCACGCCTCCCCCAGCCCAGCCTTGGCCTGTCCTGTCGGGCTGCAGGGCCTCGGGGGCGAGCACGCCTCCCCCAGCCCAGCCTTGGGGCGAGCACGCCTCCCCCAGCCCAGCCTCGGGGCGAGCACGCCTCCCCCAGCCCAGCCTTGGCCTGTCCTGTCGGGCTGCAGGGCCTCGGGGGCGAGCACGCCTCCCCCAGCCCAGCCTCGGGGGCGAGCACACCTCCCCAGCCCAGCCTCGGCCGTCGGGGCTCCGCACTCCTCATCTCTGCGTGGAGCAGGGCTGCTTCTGGTGTTCGGAGCGGTGCGTACAGACCTCTCCTGTAGAATCTCTCCTGTCCTTAAAACAAGGCGTGCCGGTGGGCCTGGGGGTGGCCTGTTAGTTGGGCCCATGTCCGAGGCTTCCACGGCACCAGAGCGCGGGTTCGCGACCTGGGGGCTGGGGCGGGCGTGGCAGGCCGGGCGCCCTCCAAAGGCTCGGAGGCTCTTCCCGGCCCTCCAGTGTCTGGAGGCTCCAGGTGTCCCTGGCTTGTGGCTGCTTCGCCCGTCTGTCTGCTCTCGGCCCTCCTGTGTCTCTGGGACTGCCTCCCTTCTCTTACGGGCACTTGCCCTTGGACCTGGGGACGGGGCCAGGTGAGCCCCTTGTCAGAGCGCCGAGGTGGCCTGCGCCTGCAGAGGCCGAAGCTAGGGCGGGCAGGTCTCTGTGAGGAACTGGTCGGCCCGCTGCGTCTGGGCCAGTCTCTGGGGGAGTTGCTAAGGACGCTGCTGCTGGCCCAGGCACGCCAAGGTCCTGTTCCTGCCCTGCGGCTAGGACTCCCTGAGCCCCTGGTGGCTGCTCCCAGTCCTGTTTGAGTCACCACCTGGACGTGATCCAAATCACGGAGAGAGTGTGTGGAAAATGCAGATTCCCAGCGTCGGAGATCCCTGGAGCTGGGGAGGGGCTGACTGCGCACCAAAGCACGGTCTCCTGAACCGCGCGGCTGCTGAGTGTGGTGGCACCAGATGCCAGGCGGGGCCCGGCTCCCTGCTGCGCTGACATCAACACCCTCCTGCGCTGACATCTGTGTCAGCTCTGCACAGACTGTCCCCGCTCAGGCCTCGCGGTGGATTGGGCCACATGTCCGCCTGTCCGTCACCAGGCGTCAATCGGAGACGCAGCTGGGCGTCCCAGGCTCCTGGTGAACTGCCACTCTGGCCACATCCTCTGGAGTCCCGAGGAAGCCGCTGCCAAGGGTGTCCGCAGCGTGGCGCCACCCAGGGGACGTCTGAGAGAGTCCTCCTGACGGAGAAGCCGCCTCCAGGTGTGCTGAGACGCCGGCCCGGGTGCCTGGTCACGGCTGCGGGTTTTCGTTTCTCCACCTGGCTGGCCGGATGTGGGGTCCAGCGCCTCGCACGCCGTGGCCCTCCTCCTTCCTCCTGCACGGTCACGGGTCTGCACCGATGCTGTGGTGCTGACCCACGCCCTGAGGGTGTTGGCCCCATGGACGCGTGTGCTGCTGGCCTGACATCCCGATGTGGGGGCATTGGAGGTGGTGCCTGAGGCCTGGGTGGGTCACAGGTCACTGCAATGGGATCAGAGCCCTACAAGAAGGTGGCCAAGGAAGCTGTGCACAGAGGGCTCCTGTGGGGACACGACTGGGCAGGGCCTCGCCAGGACCTGGCCATGCTGGCACCCTGGCCAGGGAAGACAGATGTCTGCTGTAGATGCCACCTGTCTGCCTATGAGGTAGAAGCCACCCACTGTGACGCTGAAGCCACCGTCTACACCACTGAAGCCGCCCGCTATGGCGCAGAAGCCACCGTCTACACCACTGAAGCCGCCCGCTGTGGCACAGAAGCCACCGTCTACACCACTGAAGCCACCCGCTGTGGCGCAGAAGCCACCGTCTACACCACTGAAGCCGCCCGCTGTGGCGCTGAAGCCAACGTCTACACCACTGAAGCCGCCCGCTGTGGCGCAGAAGCCAACGTCTACACCACTGAAGCCGCCCGCTGTGGCGCAGAAGCCACCGTCTACACCACTGAAGCCGCCCGCTGTGGCGCAGAAGCCACCGTCTACACCACTGAAGCCGCCCGCTGTGGCGCTGAAGCCACCGTGTACACCACTGAAGCCGCCCGCTGTGGCGCTGAAGCCACCGTGTACACCCACTGAAGCCGCCCGCTGTGGCGCTGAAGCCACCGTGTACACCACTGAAGCCGCCCGCTGTGGCGCTGAAGCCACCGTGTACACCACTGAAGCCGCCCGCTGTGGCGCTGAAGCCACCGTGTACACCACTGAAGCCGCCCGCTGTGGGCGCTGAAGCCACCGTGTACACCACTGAAGCCGCCCGCTGTGGCGCTGAAGCCACCGTGTACACCACTGAAGCCGCCCGCTGTGGCGCTGAAGCCACCGTGTACACCACTGAAGCCGCCCGCTGTGGCGCTGAAGCCACCGTCTACACCACTGAAGCCGCCCGCTGTGGCGCAGAAGCCACCGTCTACACCACTGAAGCCGCCCGCTGTGGCACAGAAGCCACCGTCTACACCACTGAAGCCGCCCGCTGTGGCACAGAAGCCACCGTCTACACCACTGAAGCCGCCCGCTGTGGCGCTGAAGCCAACGTCTACACCACTGAAGCCGCCCGCTGTGGCGCAGAAGCCAACGTCTACACCACTGAAGCCGCCCGCTGTGGCGCAGAAGCCACCGTCTACACCACTGAAGCCGCCCGCTGTGGCGCTGAAGCCACCGTGTACACCACTGAAGCCGCCCGCTGTGGCGCTGAAGCCACCGTGTACACCACTGAAGCCGCCCGCTGTGGCGCTGAAGCCACCGTGTACACCACTGAAGCCGCCCGCTGTGGCGCTGAAGCCACCGTGTACACCACTGAAGCCGCCCGCTGTGGCGCTGAAGCCACCGTGTACACCACTGAAGCCGCCCGCTGTGGCGCTGAAGCCACCGTCTACACCACTGAAGCCGCCCGCTGTGGCGCAGAAGCCACCGTCTACACCACTGAAGCCGCCCGCTGTGGCGCTGAAGCCACCGTCTACACCACTGAAGCCGCCCGCTGTGGCGCTGAAGCCACCGTCTACACCACTGAAGCCGCCCGCTGTGGCGCAGAAGCCACCGTCTACACCACTGAAGCCGCCCGCTGTGGCGCAGAAGCCACCGTCTACACCACTGAAGCCACCCACTATGGCGCAGAAGCCACCATCTACACCACTGAAGCCGCCCGCTGTGACGCTGAAGCCACTGTCTAGCAGGTCACTTGGGTCTCAGCAGGCACCTTCTGTTTCCAGATTCCGAGTCCCGGAGGGCAGGGAGATGTCTGTCCTTGCCACCCTGCCACAGCCGGCCTGCAGCATGCCTCAGACATTCGCGCCATCGCTGAAGGGGGAGGGGAGCCGGGAGCGCCAGGCCTCGAGAGCCCCGGGCTGACGCTGGTCTGGGACGCAGGGTGCACTGGGGCCTGGGTGCATGGCGTCCCCACATGCTGCCTTTAGGGACAACTGAGTCTCAGCTTCCTCATCGAGTACCGGGTTCACACACAAGTCCCCTGGGGATGCGGGTGGGAGCTTGAAGTGGCTGCTGGTGCGCGGTGGCCTCAGTGGGCCCCGCTCGCGTCGCTCCCTGCGGCCTGTCCTCGCAGGACAAAGGAAGCTGTCCTCGCAGGGAGCCCCATGGGGCCGGCGGGGGCTGGTTTCCCGCGGCAGTAGCTGCTGTGTAAAGGCCTGCGCCATTGTGCAGAGCCTGGCTGTTTCCCTGCACGTGCACGTGTGGCCGGCCCAGGGTGCCCGACCATCTACGCAGACCCTGCGTCCGTCACTGTGGCCGTGTTGGCACAGGGTCCTTGCAGGTGTGGTGGCTGAAGGGCCCGAGGTCATCTGGGTGATCCCGCGGGAGACCAGGCCGGGGCGGAGGCGGGACAGCGCCTGCGGCAGCAGGGCTGGAGGTGCAGGGAGGAGCCTTGGGGACACGGGACACCAGCCTGCACCACCTCATCTCAGACGCTGGCTCAGAGCTGGGGTGCTCTGCCCCTGGGTCTGTGGGTGGGTGTTCTCTCTCGCAGCGGGGGCAGGACGCTCAGGGCGCACATCCCGGTGGCCGCTCCTGCCCAGGCCGCAGCCTGCAGGGACGTGGCCTGCCGTGAGCCCAGAGCTCTCGTCCGCTGCCTGTGTCCTGGCACTCACTGCTTGCGCAGCCTAAGGCGCAGCTCCCGGCAGGCCGCGTGGCGGGAGGTCTGCCTCCTGTTCCCAGTGCCCAGCGCCCGAGCGTGCGTCGACTTCCTGTGGGGACACTCTGAGTCCAGCAGAGCTTGGGGCTGGAGCCCAGCAAAGGCCTTTCTCCTGGCCAGGTGAAGGTCCGAGCCAGACCAGTGCGGGCCACCTCGGGGTCCCGGCTGGGATGCTGGACAAGGACTTCACCCTTCCTGCCGCACTGAGAGGTGGCGTCACGTGGTGCCAGCAGCTGCGGCAGCACCTCTGACCACAGGAGGTCACAGGTGGAGCCCAGATGGGGTCCAGTGGCCCTGAGGGAGTCAGCTTCTGGAGTCACTATTTGAACTCTGGAGCAAGCCATACCTGAAGACCCAAATCCACCCTGCGCTGTTGTGTATGCGTGTCGATGATGCCGCTTCCCAGAGAGTGAGAGGAGGGGCGTCATCGCCCCACACATGTGACAAGACAGGTCCAGAGCAGGGCTGGTGGCTCGCCTTCCTGTCCCCTGAGTTTCTCCAGGCGGAGGGGCCTCCACCTGCGTCCTCTGTGGGCCCTTGCCGTCCTGGGGCGAACCCCGATTAGATCAAGGCAAGGCCGCTCCTTGCAGGACTCCCCAGAGCCCGGGGCGGGGAAGTGCAGGTATTGGTTTCCAATCAGATAAGGCGATGGCGGCCGCAGATGCCGCCACTTTCTGGGGCATGCCAGGGTTTGGTTTCACAGGCCGGACATGTTTGTAACAGCACGGTCTCTGCGGGGAGGAGGGGAAGGGGGCAAGGCCAGGGGAGATTTATCGCCTTTCTAGTGGCTCTGACAGGCCTGGGGAGTAAGATGTCATGGTCTGTGGCAGGGGAGGAGGGACGGGGACAGGGGCTCACCTTGGACATAAATTAGGGTAGAACAGCTCGGGGGCCGCTGAGCCAACCTCGGCCAGAGCCCAAGCCGCTCTCAAATGCCACAGTGACCGCTGAGCCTCTCCAGGCAGGGGAGCGTGGCGCTGCCCGCTTGATTCCCCAGGACAAGCCTGAGTGACCGGTGCTATTTTCATGCCCAGTTTTCAGATGAAGAAACAGAGGCACAGAGAGGTCGGGGGACTTGCCCCAGCCACACAGGGGCCTGTCTCTGGTGGAGCAGCCCGAGAGCTCCGGGGGTGTCCCTCGCCGTCTACGCCAAGGGGCACAGTCTGGCTTCTCCCGGGCAGCGCTGTGGGGCCTGAGGGGCCGATGCACTTTCTCTGGACGCCCGGCCACCCGGCCAGCGGGGCGTGCTGAGCAGCTGAATCTGTCCCCTGAGCCTCGGGTTCCTCCGGGAGGAACACAGCCCAGACACTGGGGTTGTGAGGCCAAAACCAAGCACGGGCACGTGGGCACCAGTGCAGACCCTGCAGGCCAAGGTCAGCCTGGGCTCGGCCCTGTGACCGCATTCTCTACCCCGCAGATGTGGGCACTGGCCCTGGTCCTAGCCTGTGGCTGGGGACATGCTGTGAGCCAGGAGGGAGGGTCTTCCCGACACAGGGACCGCAGGGTGCCTTGGGCCACCTCCTGTCTTCTGGGGCTTCAGCGTCCCTGAGTCCGTCGGGGGAGAGCCGCCGCGCGGGCTCTGCTGGGACCCGGCCTCCCGTGACAGGCTGCTCTGGCTGACCGGGTGGGGCGGGGCTTGGAACTGTGGGAGCCGCACCCCCGCCTGGGCGGTGGGTCCTGGTGGCTGTGACCACGGTACGTCAGGGTCGTCAGAGGCCCTTCTGTCTGACTGTGACTGTGTGGAAGGGGCCACCTGGACACGCCCCAGGAGCAGCCCCGGGGAGAAGGCACAGGTCTGGGTCACGGTCGTCAGGTCCAGGGACACAGCGCGGCAGCCACCGAAGCTGCAGGGGCCGAGCAGGCTGCCAGGACCCACCTGCGGGCCTGGGCCTCGGCTCCTGCACCGGAGCCCGGGAGTGGCGGCAGGCCTGCCCGTCTGCCCTCTGTGCGCTCTGCCGCTGAGCCGGACCCGGGGCGTCTGCATGCCGTCAGCGGAGGGCGTCCAGGACCTCCTGCTCGGACACCTGGGCCCTCCGCGGAGAGCGGCTCTGGCCCGTGGGGTGGCTCTGGAAGAGCAGGGTCTGCTGGGGAGGGCGGGGCTTGAGCGCAGACGGCGGCGTGGGAAAGGCCACCGCAGCCGCCTGCTGGTGACCTCCACAGGGAGCAGGGACGCGCGGGGGGACGTTGCTGCGGGACACCAGACAGGCCTGGCTGTCACCCTGGCAGGCCGTCAGAGCCCGCGCGGCACAGCAGCGGCATCCTGGCCTGTCCCAGCGTGCGGCCACCGTGAGCAAAGCCACCACCCTTGCCTCCCATCGTCCCTGCTTGCATCACTGAGAACTAGAGGACCTGTCGGTGCTCAGGGCGCAGCTGGGGGCACAGGGAGGCAGTCAGGGGCAGAGGGGCTGGGCCAGAGAGCCCGGGCACCGTGGAGGGGCCGAGGGTCGCCGTGGCTGCCACACACGGGCTCCGACTCAGTGCGGGGCTGAGACCCCAACCCGCCCCTCCACCACGCCACCAGTCTGCTTGAGGACGGGGAGCAGCTGGCCAGGGAGGTCAGAGGCAGCTGGCCAGGCCTCTTGGTGGCTCTAGGACAGACAGAACCAGGCATCCCGGGACAGATGGAGAATCTGAGGCTGGCCCAGGGCCAGAACACACGGACAGCCTCAGGGGGCGGCGTTTGCGGCTGTGCCGGGGACTCCTGCCGTTTAAGAGGAGGAGGCCCTGCCCTGAATTGTAGGTGCCACAGCACAGGGACCTTGCCCCTCCTGGCCTTCAAGTCACAAGCCGCTGTCACCCCTTGTCTCAGGGGCCTGGGGCCTTGGATGTTGTGGGTGGAGCCTGGACCCCTCAGGCCTCTGCCCCAAGGGCTGCAGCAGCCCCTCCTGTGTCCCATGTGCCCCCCTCCCAGGTGGCCCTCCAAGGGAGAGCAGGGGACAGAGGGGAATTTGGGGCCAGGGAATCCTGAACCTCTACCCACAGCTCTGCCGCCCGTGAGTCTCTGTTCACCCAGTGGAGGGGCAGGTGGACGGGCAGAGCGGCCAGAGGCAGGCTGGGGGACCACACAGTGTGGAGTCCCCTCCCAGGGGACATGCCCCACAGGGCTGGGCACAGGGACCGTGACACCAGCCTGCTCCTCCGATCCCAGCTCACTGCTCCGCTGTCACGTGACCTTGGATGATGCACCTGGCGGCCCATCTGTAAGATGGAGAGCCTCCCCACAGTCGCCTCACGTGCCGGGCAGGAACCTGGGGCCTGCCACCAGGGCCATCCCGTGAGTCCTCCTCGAGGGCCCTGAACACCCGCGTTCTCGGCACAGTTCTGTCTGCGTGCCCTGAAGGTGCCCTGAGGACTCTGGGCAAAGGCTCCAACAGTCACTAGGTTCTGAAGGGGGTTTCCTGCCCCTCTCCCCGCCCCTCAGTGATGCCCTCCGGCTAAGGAGTCTGCACGGTGGGCAGAGACTCAGGCGATAAAGAAGATCCATATATCTTTAAACCAGGACATGACCTGCAGGGGATGAAGCCGGGAGGCCCAGGAGGCCAGAACCGTCGTCCCCCTGCTCCAGGGAGAAGGCTGCTCGGCCGCCAGGGGTCACGCCCCCACGTGGCTGAGAGCCAGCGCCGCGTGGTGAACAGCTGAGCTCTGGTGGGTGACCTCTGGTGGGTGACCTGGCCAGCACGGATGCTCCTGGCTTCAGAGCTGGCCACACTGGAGCAAGCCCGGCTTGGCCTCCCGCCGGCCAGGTGACCCTGGGCGAGTCGCTGCTCTACCCTCCTGGGAACTGCAAGAAGCAGGTGCTTCTCCAGGGCCGTGGTGGCGATGGCCTGTCCGCTCCTGCAGGGCCTGTGGTGGGGGCACGCTGCGCACGTCCAGGGGGGGCTCACCCCTCGAGTCTCCCACCCAGCGTCTCACGTGGATGGTCCCCACACACGATCACACCAGGGACCTCGGGGATCGTCCTGGAGCACCTGGAAGGCTTTGAACCCAAAGATGGCGTCCTTAGAAGAGGCTCAGAGGGGAGAAGCCACGTAAAGAGGCAGGAGCACTGTGGACAAAGGACACCTGGAGCCACCAGGAGCTGGACGAGGCAGGCGGAGCCCCCGGAGCCTCTGCCGGGCCCGGGCTGCCGGCAGCTCGGCTGAGACTTCTGGGCTCCAGACTCCGAGGGAGTGCACCTCCCTTGCCTCGGCCGCCCCGGCTGTAAGGACCTGTGGCCCTGGAGGTCTTGTCTCTCTTCCTGCACTGGCCGGGTCGGTGCTGGTCAGCCTGAGTGCTGAGAATCGCAGGCGCACGCTCCTGCAGCCGAGGGCGAGAGCAGGGGTTGGGGCAGGGAACCGATTTCTTTGTAATCAAATCCAGAAGCTGCGGCATAAACTGTGTCCAAGAGACCCTCCAGGACCGGAGCGTGGCAGCGACAGGGTGGATCTGATCCCTTCAAGCAGACGGATTCCTGGGGTTTGGCTGCCCTGGTGGCTCCGGGAGCGGAACGCGGGGGATCGTCCAAGGGTGTCACGGATCAGCTTTGCTCGTCTCTGGGGCAGAGCGAGCCGCTGGCCGCCGTCATGCCCACTAATCTCCTCGGCGCTGGCCAGCCCGGGGCTGCGGAGGAGCCGGCTGGGGCTTTCTGGAAACAGGCGTCTTTCCCCCTCCCCGCCGCGTCCGGGAAGGGCCAGGAGCTGTGCTGCGGCAAGAGCTGGGCAAAGGCGGTGGGCACCTGCTGTGACCAGCCAGGAGGCTGGGCGGGGCCCTGGGCCAGCGAAGCCCACCTCTGGAGCTGCTGTGCTGGGCCCTGGGGTGGGGCAGAGGCTGCACTGGAGCGACCTCCGCTGACCTGGAGCTGCCCGTGGCTGGGGGCTCGGGCACGTCTGTGGCCTCCCGGGGACTCAACTTCTGCATCTCACAGGGAGCGGGGCCCGCAGGACCACCGACTCTCCAAGGAGCCCGTGAGGTGAGGAAGGTCGTAGCGAGCGGGCCGGAGCCTGGGCTGGGTGTTGGTCTGCACGGGGCCCTGCCATCTCCTATGGGGGCCGAGGGTGTCACCTCCCCTCTCAGCCTCTTCCCCTCACTGGCAAGGAGCGAGGTGGGGGATTTGCTGGAGGGCTGCTGGGAGGGGTCCCTGGGAGCTGCACCAGAGCCGTGGCTCCGGGGGTCGAGCCTGGAAGGAAGTGGGTCTCGGGATGCCCACCGCGGGGCAGGCGCAGCAGCAGAGGCACCACGCACGCTGCCGTGCCCACGGGGACCCTCCCTGGCATTCCCGCGGTGGGCCCCGCCCTCGCCAAGGAGCTTCGCTTGTTCCTTGAACACCAGAGAACGCGTCAGCGGCCTCGAGCTTTGTGCAGTGGACACCCCCAGGGGACCATGGTGGACGTGCCGTGGGGCCCATGGAAGGCTCCCTTTCTTTTCCTCTTTCAGGCGGGCCTGAGAGGCCCCGTGTGTGGCCTTATCAGCTCGCTGGTGCAGGCCGGGGAGCAGAGGGCAGGCCGCTTGCCCAGGTCACCAGCGGGAAGCAGCCCAGGGAGGCGGAAGCCCCCGTCTCCAGAGCCTCGCTCTAGCTGCTCAGCGAGGCCTGTGCCCGTGGACGCGGCGTGACTCACAGGCACACACACGCGCTCACGGGCACATCTTGTGACGGTGCTGCTCATGAGGCCTGTGACACTGACCCCCTGGGAGGGCCGTGGCCGAAGCTAGGCGTCCCGCCACAGGGCCGTGCCACTCCCCTGGCCACCCGGCCAGAGGTCCTGTTCCAGTTTTCTGCACCAGCTTCGACTGAACCACCTGTGAGCATGGGGTGGGGGTGTGGGAGAGGGCAGGGCCGTCTGAGCCCCCCAGGCCCGGGCGGGCTAGGTGGTGGCACAGGTGGCGGGGTGACGTCTGCAGAGCTCCGAGAGGCGCCCCAAGGAGAGATCTCCCTGCACCTCTGGCCTCCATCCAGTCCAGCCTCAGTGCTGGAGGACGGAGGACGAGGTTGGGGCGACACTGTGCAGGCCCCGAGCATGGGCAGCGACCTGGAGCTCGCGGTGGAGGGGCGGCCGTGGGCAGTGGGGCGGCCCTGCCAGTCCTGCATGTGCTCACACCGCACCCCGTAGCTCGAGCCCCTGCGAAAGCCCGCGTGCGTGTCAGGCAGGGAGGGCGCCGTGAGACAGCACGGTCCTTCCCTGTCCTCTGCCTCCTGTCCTGCAGGGGAGCTTCCTGGCCGTCGTCTCAGGAACGAGCAGGACGCTGGGCCACGCGGGCTGGCTGCGCCCTCTGAATGGAGGGGGGACGGCGGCCAGGGTTCTGCGGAGCAGCTGAGGCTCGGTCCAGGAAGCATCAGGGACTCAGAGGCACAGGGAGCCGGGACCAGGCCCGGTGACAGCTCGGAGTGTTGCCGCCTGCAGCGATGGCCGCTTGGAGCAATGGAGCCGCGGGAAGAAGTGCAGAGGCGAACTGGAGACAAACAGCTTTTTTATTCTGATAACTTTTCTCTCTGGCTCTAACAGCGACTAACACGCGCCACACACCACCAAAATGGCGCTGACCCGATCAGCAATCTCGGCCAAGTCACTCGAGATCCCGGGCCAAGTCCCGTGAGACTACGGAAGGCAGCCATGCCCAAAACTCCATGGCCCATAGTCAACCGCAATTCAAGCCATCTCCCCAAACAGGGCTCCTGCACTGGAGGGCCGAGCTGGGTTTGCAGCTTTGGGTCCAAGGAGAGTGTGGCCCCCCAAGAAGTGTGCGCTGGGAGCTGCTCCCCTCCTAGGGTGGGGCAGAAAGGCAGAGCTGGGCGTTGCAGGCTGAGAGGAAGACAGCTGGGCAGCATGGGGGACGGCAGCTGGTGGCCTGGAGGCTGACCCTGGCAGGAGCCCCCTAAGGCCACTGGGGGTCCTGACCAGAAGGTGGCTGGCTCAGCCGTGAGAGCCGGGCCCACTGCAGGTCAGCAGACAGCCCAGAGCAGCAGCAGGGGGACGCCCGGCCCTGGCCTCGCCTCCAGCTGCTGCTGGCCCCACCCAGGCTCCAGGGGCACGCGAGGGGGCCGTGGCTGAGGGTGAGGAGGAAGCCACTTCACTGCGACGTCAGTGCCCAAGGCCTGGGGCCCAGCACAGAGAGCCCCAACCAGATAGGCTTTGCCACCTCAGGACCTGGTCTGCCGTGTCCATCCCGGCACAGGTGTCCACCATGCCCTAGCAACGCCACCATCGAGTGCGTGTCCCCGGGCAGTGGCACTCCACGGGAGGAGTTCCAAATGGGAACTTCTGCATTTAGGCTAAAATAAAAATAACAGAGCCCGTGGCCGAGGTCAGAGAGCCAGGCCACGTTGGTGTCCAGGCCACGTCGGTGTCCAGGCCACGCCAGTGTCCAGGCTCATCCCCACGCTGGCCGTCCCTGCTTGGAGCTGAGGTCTTGCCTCACTGATCTGCCCTCCCCGGGCATCCGTCTCCCTCTGATGGTGGGTGGTGACCCCAGTGCCTGCTCACGGGCCAGCTGTGAGGGTGGAATCGGATCTCAGTGTGGCACCGTGCGTGGCACACGGCGGTGGCTTGGTGCCGGTGACTGTCCTCACAGCTGTGGTCTGTGTGTGCAGGAGGGCCTCATGGCTCCCAGAGTCTTCTAACTCCTGGCTGTTTGTATTGTGTATGCGTGAGCCTTTGCAAGGGTACACATGTGTGTGCGTGTGAGCATGTGCAAGTGAGTGTACGTGCACAGGTGTGCACACGAGTGTGTGTATGTGCATGCCCATGGGGGTGGCGGCGGGGGCCACGTACTTTAGAGCGTGTGATCAGGAGCTTGCGAGAGGAGATGACCTCTGGGCTAAGATGAAAGGAGCGGCCGGCCGAGGGAGGACCTGGAGAAAGAGATGCCAGCTGAGGGGCTGGCAGGTGCAAAGGCCCCGAGGCACCGGGGAAGGCCCCGCCCGCTCCAGCCTGCACGGCACGTTCCAAGGCCCTTTCCCTATGCCGCGTGGCGATGCCCGCTGCGTGGGTCTGGACAGGACCAGCAAGGCAGGACCAGAAGCTCACCCTACCTGGATCGGGGCACTCGGGCTGGGGCTCCAGGCCGGGCCCCCGCACTCCCATGGTGGCCTGGGACTTTGCTCCCCGACAGAGTCCCTATCCCATGGCCGGCAGTGAGGCTGGGCAGGGCCGGCCTGGATTCCAAGGGCCACGTCCAGGCGCCCTTCCCACGCTGCTCCCTTCAGGCCCCCTTGACGACCCTAGGCCAGCCGCCGTCCCTCTCCCTCCTGCTCATCTCCTGGCCCTTCCAGTCCTGGGCAGGAGCCGGCCTCTGAGAGGCCAGCTGGACCCCAAAGCAGCCCTGACCCCAGGCAGGCCCGGCTGCCCTCCTGGAGCGGCAGGAAGGACTGGCCCCCCTTTGCCCTCTGTGGGAGGGAGCGTCCGGGAGCCGGTCTCAGCTTGTTGTCCACCTCCTTGACAGGCGCTTCCCACAGAGCCCAGGGGCCGGTCCGTCTTCCCGGGTCCCGCACGGCTCAGCCTCCGCAAAGCCTCCCTGTGCAGCAGGCGGGGTAGCGCCCCTGCCTCCTGGAGGTGGTGGGTGAGCCGGGGGTGTGGGGGGGTCCCTAGCCAGGGCCTCAGGACGCCCCAGGCTGGGCGGGCTGGAGGCGAGGCTGGGCGGGGCTGGAGGCCAGGCTGGGCGGGGCTGGAGGTGAGGCTGGGCGGGGCTGGAGGCCAGGCTGGGCGGGCTGGAGGCGAGGCTGGGCGGGGCTGGAGGTGAGGCTGGGCGGGCTGGAGGCCAGGCTGGGCGGGGCTGGAGACCAGGCTGGGCGGGGCTGGAGGTGAGGCTGGGCGGGGCTGGAGGCCAGGCTGGGCGGGGCTGGAGGTGAGGCTGGGCGGGGCTGGAGGTGAGGCTGGGCGGGCTGGAGGCCAGGCTGGGCGGGGCTGGAGACCAGGCTGGGCGGGGCTGGAGGTGAGGCTGGGCGGGGCTGGAGGCCAGGCTGGGCGGGGCTGGAGGTGAGGCTGGGCGGGGCTGGAGGCGAGGCTGGGTGGGCTGGAGGTGAGGCTGGGTGGGCTGGAGGTGAGGCTGGGCGGGGCTGGAGGCCAGGCTGGGCGGGGCTGGAGGCCAGGCTGGGTGGGGGCTGGAGGTGAGGCTGGGCGGGGCTGGAGGCGAGGCTGGGCGGGCTGGAGGCCAGGCTGGGCGGGGCTCCTGCCCTGGGGGTCCTGGTGCAGCTGGGGAGACAGACCCTCCTCCCATGAGTCAGTGGAGAACTGTGGCCGCCTGGGGCAGAGGCCGGAGAGGCCGTGGAGCCGTGTGGGGTGGACCAGCACCGAGGTGGCCGTGGCCCTGCTCTCAGCCTGGGCAAGCCGGAGGTGGAGGGAGGACGGCCCCCGGGTCCCGCGATCCTGCCTACGTGTGCACGTCACACGGATGTTCAGGTGGCAAAAGGCCATGCAAGGGCACGCCTAGGGAGAGTGTGCTTCCCTGCGCATGTTAACATCAACAAAAATCTTACAAAGCCCTCGCCACCCCAGTTCCACCAACAGGTCAAAATGCCCCTCATTTCCGGGACTCCTGGGCCTCACCACTCCTGGCCCTGTCGTCCGGTCCCTGGTCAGGTGCTCCCACCCTGCTGGCCTGCAGCGTCTGCTGGGCAGGGCTTGCTGCCTGTCACCAGAGGGAAAGCCCCCCCTCCCGGGGCCTTCTGAGCAGGGCAGGGGGCCTCCACCAGAGCCTCAGCCGCAGTCTGGTGGAGTCAGCCCCAGAGGACAAGGACGGGGCTGAGGCCTTGGCCCAGGGTGGGGAGGGAGGTGACCCAGCCAGGTCAGGCGGGGCCAGACACCTGGCAGTTTTCAGTGTCCCCAGGTGCACGTCCCAGCTGGTCACCATCCCCCCAAGGGGGCCTGTGTGCAGCCTCAGGCTTCTCATGGTCAGGGTGGAGGTGACATCGCTCCTGCCTGGACTGTCCAGGAAGGCCCACCCCAAGGCCACACCCACCCTCCCAGAGGAGAGAGGGTCACCAAGTCAGCTTGTCCCAGGGCCCAGGGCGAGGGAGGGTCCTGGTCACGGTGCCCGGCTGACCCCCGAGCCTGAGAACCGCGCCTGTATACCTGTGGGCCACGCCGGCCGGTGCCAGGGGGGCCGGGAGGGGCCAGCTTCCTGGACGCGGCGGGGCCTGGATGGCGCATAGGCCCGCCTCGCGGCCCCTTCCCAGCCCTTCCCCCCACCCCAGTGGGCAGCACCACCGCTGGCCGAGGCCCTGCGAGGAGCGGGGCTGCCCAGGACACCTGGGCCCGGCACCCCTCGCCCGTGGTCCCCAGCCCCGCCTCCTTCCCGCCCTCCCTTCCTCTCTGCAGAAGGCCTGTGGACCAGCAGGACAGGGGCTACTGCTTCCCGCCCCACATCGTCACCAGCCCACCCTCGGTCCCACTCTCCCACAGCTCTGTCACTTGTGTGTCCTGACCTGGGGCGGTGGCTGCCCACCGGCGGTGGCTGCCCACCAGGCGCCCTGGAGGGCCTCCCTGGAGAGCCTCCCTGGAGGGCCTCCCTGGAGGGCCTCCCTGGACGCACATCTCCTCACAGAGGCCTGCGGCGTCTGTGGCCTCCTCGGCAGAGCTTCCTGCTGGGGAAGGGAGCTGTCCCCTGGTGCAGGCTGCCTGCTCCGGGCAGTGCTGCCCCCGGGCCTGACCAGCTGGGTGAGATGGGCCAGGGTCCTGTCGAGGCTACCCCCCCCCCCCCCCCCCGGCATCTGGGTGGGAGGGTCTCGAGGCTGGGCCATGGAGCAGCCGTGCGTGGACCTCTCCCCAGGGCCTCCACTCGGGGCAGCTCCGGGACAGCCAGGCTCCTTCACTGACGCCCAGGGCTGCTAAGCCCTCTGCATGCCTGACGCCGGCCCGCTGTGCGATGACCACACGGAAGAGCAGTCCAGGCAGAAGGGACAGCAGCCTCAAGGCCTTGAGCAGGATCAAGTGCGGCCTCAGCCTCCCTCTCGTAGGATGGGGACGAGGCCAGTCCCTGTGCGTGAAGCCAGAGGAAGCAGTGGTGTCGAGTTGTCCCTGCTCGGGGGACCGGGCGGTCACCACTGAACACACACCCTGGGGATTTGCGGTGGCTCCTACCTCAGCGTGACCCAGCTCGCATGTGGCACTTTGCCACGGTGCCAGGTGCCCGTCCGCTCCTGGTTGGAAGGCGTCGGGAGGTGGGGACGTGTCACCAGGGGCGCCTCCTCTCCCCTGCGCGCCAGAGTGATGAAGGGGTCACTGGGCTGTGCCGGCACCGCAGGGCCCCCACGTGTGGCCCGTCAGCCAAGCAGCAGTAGCGTCGGGGACACCAGAGGCTGCACTTGAAAGCGCAGCCTGGCCGCGCAGCTGCCTGGACAGGTTTGGAGGGCCTGGAGCCGGTGGTCAGAGGAGCGCGGCCAGCGGGGTCAGGACCCATCAGTTCCTGGGCGAGGGTGCTGGGCCCGTGTCTGAGGAGCAGGCGCGGGGGCCTCTCCTCTGGGTGTGCGAGGCTGAGTGAGGGCCCTGGTGGCTCTGTCCCTGTCCCTCTAGTGCCCACCATGGGCTGAGCTGTGGCCGTGGGCCTGTGGTGTGAGCACAAGGCCGTGGCTGTGGTCTGTCCCCGAGGCTGGCATCGGTCGTGGGATCTCCTGGCCTCTCGCCCAGGTGATGTGCGCTGGGCTGGCCCGGGGGCTCCTGCCACTCCCAGCTGGGCCGTTGCCTCCCAGGGCCACCCAACCCAGCGCCTCCGCGAGTGCTGTGACTTCCATGGGGACACCCCAGGGCAGGTCTCCGCCAGGACCAGTCCTCCCTCCCAGGACGGCTCCTACGACTGGCTACAGCCCTGCGAGGGCGCAGGGTCCTGCGCGCGTCCTGCGCTGGCTCCAGTGGCCCGCTGCCCTGCCCAGTGAAGGCGGAGCCGGGCCTCGTTTCTTATTAGAAAGGCGCAGGCGCTCGCTGCTCACCCACGCCGGGGGCTCCAGAGAGAGGCGGAGTGCCCGCAGCAGCCTGCCCGAGCAGTCCGGCGCGCCATGCCCACTCTTGGGCACCTTTGTGGCTGCTGATGTTGTCAGTTACAGGCTGTGCTTTTCCAGCTAGGCTCAGCCCGCTGTCCCCTGCCATGTCCCCCTGGCTCCCGCTGTCCCCTGCCATGTCCCCCTGGCTCCCGCTGTCCCCCCGCCATGTCCCCCTGGCTCCCGCTGTCCCCTGCCACGTCCCCCTGGCTCCCGCTGTCCCCTGCCACGTCCCCCTGGCTCCCGCTGTCCCCTGCCATGTCCCCCTGGCTCCCGCTGTCCCCTGCCATGTCCCCCTGGCTCCCGCTGTCCCCTGCCATCTCTCCCTGGCTCCCGCTGGCCCGCGCTCCTCCCTCCTGCCCCGGGCCCCTCAGAACCCGGCCTCATCTTGCAGGCAGAACCACGGCCCAGAGGATTCTGGGAGCCGGTGGGCGGCAGGGGCGGGGCGGGGCAGACAATGGGGCCTTGTTTCTGGGCGGGCAGGGCCGCTGGACCCCGCTGGCGAGCGGGCGGCTCCTTGCTGAGTCAGCAGTCTGTCTGCGCGGGCGGGGCTGGTTACGAGGGCTCCGAGCGATTCGCGGGGCTCTGGCTGCACATCAGAGGCCACGGGACGCCTGTTTGCTCAGGAAGCTGGGGACATGTGTCATGGTGAACAAACGCAGCGAGGTGCGCCGCCTCCCCCAGCCCTGCCTTTATCAGCTTCCTCCTCCCCCGCCGCAAACAAAAGGCCGTACCTGGGGCCCGGGAGCCACCCGACACAGGACGTTCCCAGGTCCTGGTCATTTCCTCCCGTCTGACTGATATGTCCAGAGCAAGCCCTGGCTCTCCAGGGAGCGCAGCCTGTGAACGCGCACAGCACACAACAACAAGGCCATAAATCTGGCCGCAGCGGCTCCGGCCAGGGCGTCCCGCTCAGCCACGCTGTGCAGCCCGGAGGCCGGGGCGCAGAGCCGGTCAAATCCTAGGGGACAGGAGGTGACATGGAGCCCTGTCCTCCAGGGGTCTAGGTGGGCGCTGGCTTTCCTCGGACATGTGGGCATGCAAGCGGGAGCCGGGTGGGTGCTGTCCCGGGAGGCCGCAGGGGGCCGAGGCTGCAGGGGGCAGAGGCCGGAGCCCGCCCTGGGTGCCCAGCTGGGCAGTGGTGGACTCCTGTCTCTGCTTCCACGCAGGTGAGCACGTTGGCAACCACGGGCGCCTGAAGTCTCCCTCTGCAAAATGGGGCAGTGCTGTCGCTGATGAGGCTGGTGAGCGGGTGGCGTGGCCAGGCTGCGGCCTGGTGCAGGGGCCGCGCTCACACCGCACCCCCCTCGCCTCCCTCCCACCACAGCTGCAAACCCGCAGCCCAGGTCCATTCTGCACAGAGAGGCCTCTCTGGGGGTCCACATGGAAGACTTCAGAGGGGAGGGGACTCCAGCTGGTGAGCGGGGTGGGGGACACCAGCAGGGGTCAGCGTGAGCAGAGGGCACCAGCACCCCTTGAGCTTGAGGGACACTCTGGGAGATGGTGTCCTGGAAGCAGGTGCCAGGGCCACCTAGTGAAGGGTGGGGCCCCGGCGGCCTGCCCAGCAGGAACCGGAACCAGGGAGGGAGACGTGGAGGAAGGAAGGACGTGAGCAGGGCCACACGCACCCAGGGAGGCCTTCCCGCAGTCCCTCACCTGTCCCCATGGGCTGGCCATGCCCAGAAGTCACAGCACAGGGCAGCCTGGAGGCGCAGCTCCTGGGACACACGCAGGGTGGGGGAGAGGGCCGTCCAGCACCCAGCAGGGACCAGAGGCCACAGAGGCTGACCATGGGGCTCGGGGTGGGGGGCCTCCTGACCTCGAATGCTGCCTCGCTACTTAGTGGAAAGAATGCATGGACCTGGTGACACCTCTTGGCCATGTGCTCCTCGCCCACATACCATCTTGGACTGTTATGGGGAGCAAACATAGCCAAGCACTTGGTGCCAACCACAGACGGCAACCACATCTATTTTCAGAAAATCAGATGCCGCCAGAGGTCAAACCAAGGCCTGAAGGCAGTGAGTGTCTCCAGGCTCTCTGCACACCTGGCCTTGGCCCGTCCTCAAGGAAACAGGTGTAACAGCCACTATCTTGGGAGGGGCCACTCATAAACTCTTCCCACATCTGCCACAGCTGACCTGGGCTCCATGCCGCAGGTGGCTTCTGGGCAGGGGAGCTAGGTGAGAGCATCTCCATCTCACACGTTCCTCGGGGTTAGAAAACCTCAGCTCTCGCCACCCTGGGGGCCTCCAGTAATGGCCATGGGCCATCAGAGACGTGGCACGTCCCTGCTTCTCATTTTTCCAGCCAGGGACCTGAATGTTCCCGACGCCCTGGCACAGCCTGCTGGCTTTGCCCCTGTTGAGCACACACTGATCTCTCGAGGGGAAGAGTGCTCTATTTCTGGACCAGAGGCTCTGAAGTGACTTCTTCAGTTCCTGGGGGGGGCCCTTGAAGGAGGCCATATGAGTGACTCTTGCCACACCCTGGCCCGAATGCCAAGGTGGGGGCTCCTTTGCAGAGACAGGGAGGAGTGGTGTTGCCGAGATCCACCCACCTGTTCCAGACTCTCCGCAGCACCTCCAAAGACCAGGGCACTCTGGTGCCAGAACTTCTCTGGGCCTTGCTTTGACATGCTAGTGTGTAAGAGTGGGTCTGCTAAATCCAGCATCTGGTGAACCTGGCCTGATCTTAAATGTGCTGTGATTTCTCCTCGACCACCTGTAAACAAAAATACAAGAGTGAGTCTTCATTTCAGCAAAGTGTCTATAGAGAAACTGGTGATGGTGATGGTGGTGGTGATGGTGATGATGGTGATGGTGAGGATGATGTGGGTGATGGTGGTGATGATGGTGTTGGTGTGGTGATGGTGGTGATGATGATGGTGATGATGTGATGATGATGTGATGGTGATGATGATGATGGTGATGGTGATGGGGTGATGGTGATGGATGATGATGATGATGATGATGATGATGATGATGGTGTGATGGTGATGGTGATGGTGGTGATGGTGATGATGGTGATGGTGATGATGATGGTGATGGTGATGATGATGATGGTGATGATGATGGTGGTGATGGTGGTGATGGTGATGATGGTGATGATGATGATGGTGATGGTGGGTGATGATGGATGTTGGTGTTGGTGGTGATGATGATGGTGATGGTGATGATGATGGTGATGGTGGTGATGATGATGTGTTGGTGTTTGGTGGTGATGATGATGATGGTGGTGATGGTGATGGTGATGATGATGGTGATGATGGTGGTGGTGGTGATGATGATGGTGGGTGGTGGTGGTGATGATGATGATGACGATGGTGATGATTGGTGTCATTCCTTGAGTGTTTGCCATGAGCCAGGTGCTGAGATCAGCACCCTATACATTGCATTTAACCTTCCCAGTCCCCAGTGAGCCAGGAGCTATTCTGTAAGATTATCCCCATTTAACAGAAACAGAGACTAGGGGAGTAAAGTAACCTGCCGAGGTCACACCACTGGGAGGTGGTCAGGCGGAGTGCCTGCAGGTCTGTGATGCCAGAGCCCACCTGTGAGCTTGTGACCTGTGGCCCAGGCCAGGCACAGTGCTCGACCCTGGCAATGCCGTGATGGCCGAGCTGCAGGGGAGTGCGTCTGGGACCCCCAGAACTCCGGGCACAGCGAGGAGAGGTTGGGAAGAGCAGACTTCTGCACTGTCCCGTGGGGGCACCAGAGCTGCCAGATGCCAAGGCCCAGCCCAACGGGGGAGCAGAGCGCACCCCCCATCTTGGGAGAGCGGGAGTGCGGTCAGGCCGCCCCTGGGGGAGGAGGCGCTCGTCCTCACCCCTTTCACCCGCCGCCCAGGGTGGACGGGAAGGCAGTGCAGGTCAGCCCAAGCAGGGGAGAGGGAGGAGACGCACCTCGGAGGACGAGTGTCGATTCTTGCAGGACAGAGGGCAGAGGGCAGGCTTCGAGCCCCTGACTCTGTGGCCGGGATGTGGGGCCGTGTGTGCAGGTGCGGGCGGCACGGCTCTGGGATTCAGGGTCCCAGCACCTCTCTCCTTAGCCTGTGGCTTGGACCAGAGACCCCACCCCTCAGTCTTGGTTCCTCGTCCGTGCACAGGTCTGATAGATGCTTCCTCCTTCCTAGGTTCGTTGGAGGCTCTGATGAGCTGGGCACAGGCCCCTGGGCTGACCCGGCGTGCCCGTGTGCTTGCGGGATCTGCAGTGTGTCGTGACGAGGGCTGACCTGCAACTGAGGCTTGAGGTGCCAGTCCAGGGGCAAGGGCCTGACACCTCAGGACCTCTGAGGCCTGGCCTGAGGCACAAGGGCAGGGCACGAAGCTGAGGGCTCCCCTTGCCCTGAAGTCCCTCCTGAGCCGCTTGTTCCCAGTCCTGGAGTCCTGCCCCTCGTGCTACAGCACGTGTTGCACACGCTGCACGCCACACAGCATGTTGTGCAATGATCAGGCAAATGTGTTTTAGGATGCGTAAGTGCGATGCAGTGTTTGCGTTAGGTCACAACTATCCCGACACCGCGCGTGTGGGTCAGAGGGAGCTGGCCTCTCGTGGGCCTCCCTGTGCTAGCCGAGAGCGACGGGACGCCCCGCCCAGATGCCCAGGGTCTCCAAGAAGCACCTGGCTTCAGGAAAGAGAAGGCAGCTGCTCTTGATCCCAGGAGCCCCTGAGAAGAGGAGCCCCGCTTTCTACCAGAGAAGAAAACAGGGGCGAAGCTGCCTCCTGCCTGCCCGTCAGAACCCGGTGAGAGCGGCAGCGTTTGGGGTGATGCCTGGAGGACTTCCCGCTGCACCTCCTCTGTCTCCCTGTCCTTCCAGGGGCACGCGGAGGCAAGTATCGTTCCGTCCCCACTGGGGCTGTGCCCAGGGCCACCTGCAGGGGAGCGGGACTCTCCAGCGCTGACTCCACGGCTCCCGGGCAGCTCCGGGCTGAGCTAGGAAAGTCCTGAGTTGCATGTTCCGCTCGTCCTGGGGGGCGGCAGGAAAGGCTGCAGACATAATTAGAAGTGCTTCGGAGCGAGTGGAAAGTTCTCAGGAAACGTATTATCATTGGCGCTGGCCTCTCGCCTCCCTGGAGAGAGGGGGGCGCACGTGTGCGTTTTCTCTCTGGCTTCCTAGATGAAACCCTCCTCACACAAATAGAGCAGAAAACCGGGTCCTTCCTCGCGTGACCTTGCCTTCCTGCAGCCTCTCGAGGAGCAGCAGCCCGACGGCCCAGAGGGCGTGGCCCGGGCTGCTCAGGGCTCTGGTACCTGTGGAGGTGCAGGAACCTCACCTACGCCCCGCGCCTCCGGCTCCCCTCCCAGGCTCAGAGAGCGAGGAGGGGGCTTGCTCGGAGAACCTCCCCGGGTCCTGGGATTCTTTCTTTTGGCCAAGACAGTGCAGAGGCAGGATGCCTGCGGCCACGGCAGGCTCAACCAGCTGCTGGGCGGACTGCAGCTTCCCTCCCGCCAGTGCTGACCTTCAGAAAGTGACCTCTGCGGCTGGCCCTCAGTTCGTGCATCTGCAGAGTGGGGATGAGAAGGGCAGTCCCCACCAGCGCGACCCCTCCAGAAGGCAGGGCGGCTCCAAGCGCGGGCGCACCTGCGCACTGACCCTTGCCCGTTGTCCACGCAGGGCACGGACTCGAGCCTCCTGCAGGGCTCGAGGGGAAGGACCTCTCCGGGAAGGGACCAGAACTTCCCAGTGGGCCCCGTCTCCCACCCGACGAGACCCCTGCCTCAACGCGGTGCTGGTTCCTTTGGGAAGTGAGCCACAAGCCGAGGTGACAGCCGAGGTGACGAGTCGCCTGGGCTGATGCGTGCTGCCGACGGTGAGTTTGGCGATGTCCAGGGGCTGGTGTCCTGAGCGGAGACGGGCTGCCCGGGGGCGCAGTGCTCCCACAGGCCTTCCCCGAGGGGCCCGCAGGAGCGGGTGGAGCGAGCGCGGTGGGTGGCCGGCTCCTCTGGGGCGGTGCAGGGGCTGCAGAGCCCCGGGACCCCTCCCTGCCCTCCAACGGAGCCAGGGGCCCTGGTGGCCTGGACCTAGGGCTCTCCTCGGGTCAGGCAGGCACGACAGCGGCAGGAACTGAGTGTTCTCAAGCACTTTGAGTTTAAAACATGTATTTCACGTTTGCACAAATAATTCGTTTAATTGATAATGCAGACGGCAGGTCGGCGCCAGCCGGCATCTCTAGTGTCCCAGGGAGAAGCCGAGGCACAGCCGCGAGCCGCCGTGCCGCCGTCACCGGGCAGGTCCTGGCAGCGCAGCCCCTCTGCCACCTGCTCCCTGCGCACGTGCCTGTGTGTAGCGGGTCCCAGGACGCGTCCCCGGGCACCACGGGGGTCTGCAAGGCTGAAAGGGGCCCAGGAAGCTCAGCACGAGCTGCAGTGGACAGAGCCCGGGTCAGCGCCAGCCGGTGGGCCTGAGCCTGCCTCCACCACTCGGGGGCTGATCCAGGATCCTGAGATTCACCCGCCACGCCTCAGTTTCCCCACGTCGGGGGAGAGATGCCGTCTCACAGAGCAGGAGCTGAGAGAATGCGGGGTCACACAGTGGCCTCACAAATGGCGGGCACGTGGTGCTGGGCTGGGCCCATGGTCCTCACGGCTGGGGACCTCTCCTCAGTGTTGAAGGAGGAGTGTCCCCGGCACCACCGTCCCGAGGATGAAGACGATGGCCCGGGCCCAGCCGTTGGAGCACCCCGGGCCACGTTGGCACAGGGAGCCAAACCCGGAGCCCCGAGGGGGCCAGATGGCGAGGGCCCCTGGGTGACCCCAGAGACAACCCTCCCGGGATCCTGAGCTGCTGAGGACGCTCACAGGGGCACGTGGGTGGCCTGCCTGACCCGTGGGGGACAGAGAGGGCGCAGGTGGGCACGAGCTGGAGCGTGAGGGGTGAGCTGCCCGGAGCAGGCAGGGCTGCGCGGGCGCTGGGCAGCTGCAGAGGGGCCCCAGGCCTTGGGCCAGCTCGGCGTCCCCGCAAGCAGGACAGGGAGACCACGGCGGGGGCAGGCGGGCCCAGGCGGGAGGACACCCGAGGACACCTGCTCGGGCTGTTGCCTGGACCCGGTCCCCGACCTCCTCCTCTCCTCTTTAGAGAACCCAACGGCTGCCTCCGGTCGTCCCTGGCAGCGGGACTCGTAGATGGCCGCATGTGCCTGGGCATCAGGACAGGTGGACTTGGGAGGCCTCTGTGCGGGGCTGGTGGTGATCCGACCCCCTTCATGTGGCACGATCACAAGGAACTGAACTGTGGCTTCTCGAGGCAGACGTCACACTTGGATGGAATTAGCTGCCTAAACGGGCCCCATCCAGAACTCTAGCTTACTTCTGCGAATGTCATTTCCTTGTCATGACGTTTACGGAGCGAGAACTGATCTACACAATGCCCCCATTTAAAGCACAGTGACAGAGTACCATGCTGAGCGAGATACGCCAATCCCCCCAGCCAAAAACGGGCACGTGGGTGCCAGTTCACGGTGGGGGACGCTGGGGAGAACAGAGGTACTTCAGATTAGGCAGAGGGGAGTGGAGGAGAGGGGCAGGGGAGGAAGGACAGCAGAAGGAGCCGGCCATCCTGCCCCCGCGTGCACCCGTAGCTCCACGGCTGACCGGTGAGATTCTACATCAGGTGGGACCCCAGAGAGGGAACGTGGACTCCAGTGGTGGGAAGCATCAAAGTGCACCCTACCGCTGGGGTGACTGATTGAACAAACAAACAAACAAAATAAGATAATGAATAAATAGATAGATAGATAAATAAAACAAGTGTAGGAACGGACGGTTTTTAGCGCACTTGCAGATTTACGCGGGCATCCCGAGGCGGAGCTCAGCCGGCTGCCGTCGCCCCCAAGCCCACGCTCCCAGCCCGGCCTTGCTCGGAGGGGTCAGGGTCTGTGCTAGAAAGAGCCGCGAGGACCTCCCGAGCCGCTCACGGTCACGTCCTCCTCCCCCACCTGCAGGCCGTCGTCCACGTGAAGATTCAGTGGCACAAGTGCATGATAAGAAGAAACCTAGGAGACGTTTCAGAGAGCACGCAAGATCCGGAGGCCTGTGGCCAGCGGTGGGAGCATCCAGGGCTCTTTCCTTTCCCTGGTGGACTTGGCGCTGCCACGCCCTGAGACCTCTTGGGTGCTGCCTCACTGGTGGGCTTGTTCCACGGGGGCCTCGGGGCCTGGGGAGGCTGTGGGCACTCAGGCCACCCCAGTGCCCTGCCCACTCTGCAGATGAGGACACCGGGGTCCAGAGTGGCGGGAGGCCAGCACGGCCGCCGTGGAGCCTGCGTGGCAGTTGCCCGGAGCTTGACCGCTGGCTGCGGCACCGCGGTGGCTAGAGCTGGCCGGGGCGCCCGGGGTGTCCCCTCCCCCGCCGCCTCCCGCTCTACCTCTTGCTCTGTGCTTCCGGCTCAGGGATGTGGACTCCTCATCTGCTGCCCGGGACCGGCTCAGGGCTGCTTCCTCTGTGACAGCCTTGCTATCTGGGCCACTTGCTCATGGTGACAGCAGGGGTGGGGGGGGACTCACGGTGTCCATGTCAGACCCTGCTTGCTGAGCTGCTCCCTGCTGCCTGGGGGGACCACCGCAGGCCCGGGCAGCAGCTGCCCTGTGCCCAGCCCCTCTCTGCAGATGGGGAAACCGAGGTCTCCTGTGGACACCGCCTGCCTCCAGGGCTCCCTGGCAGGTGGGTGTCCGGTCCATGGCGCAGACTGGGCCCAGGGCCACCCTCGCCCAGCCCTACGGCAGCCGTGGGGGTCAAGGCACAGTGGCAAAGCTGCGCCTCTCTGATGCCCAGGCAACCCGGGCAGGAGGAAGCCTTGGACAACCCTCGGGAAGAGCGACGCTGTGCTCCCGTTTTCCCAGAAGGCCAGCGCTACCACACCGTGGGGCCGTGTTGTGTTTGAGCCTGAGCCCGGGCCGTCCATCAAAGAGGGTGCGCTGTTGCTCTTAGAAGTGTCTGGCCAGGTCTGATAAGCTGAATTTCAGGTGCTGTGACTCAGCCCTTCCTTCGCTCCCGCCACCTTCCCAGCAGGCCTGGACACTGGGCCCCAGCCCCCTTTCCCAGCCGCGCCTCCTGGGGGCCTCTGACCTCCCGCGGCCGGCAGCACCTGGGCTGGGAATCAGATGCACCCTCGCGACTCGGAATGGTCCTGGGAGCCCCTCGGCTCCCCTCAACCTCAGCTTCCCACATTGAGGAGGGTTGAGGAGGTGGGACAGTCGCCTCCCCAAGGAAGTGTCGGGATGACAGGAACAGTGACCCCCCACGGTGCAGGAAGGCCGGTGTGGAAGGGCAGGGACAGCCTGGGAGGCTCCCGAGAACTGAAGAGGCCGGCGGACTTCACCGGGAGCTGCCCCGCGAGGTTCTGCCCAACTCGAGTGGACGCAGGGCGACTGGCAGGCAGGAGTGGGCCCAGGGGAAGGACCTTCTGATCAGAAGAATCTAGTAATTTGGACCAGAGACTTTGAGGACTCGCTAAAAGCATGCATGGCTGCCTTGACCTTGACGAGGGGACGCCACTTCCCCGCAGGAGAGCGCAGGTCAGGAGGGGTTCATTGGGAAGGTATTTCCTGGGCACTGTAGAGGCCAGGTGAGGAGGCTCCCAGCCTCCCCGTACATACAGGCGAGCCCTTCATTGCAAGGGACAGAATGCGCCCCACCCTGACCCCCAAACTACAGATGCCGATCGAGAACCTTAGCGGCTGCGGTGCTGCACCGCCGTGGTCACCAGCTGCAGCCGGTGGCCTCTCCTCCCAGCCCCGCCTGGCTGCTGCCGCCACCCGCCCGCCACCTCCCTCCAGTGCAAGGCTGCCGACGCCTCGCTTCAATGACATGGATTGTCTTGAGTGGGGGTCCCCAGGATCCCCAAATCTGCGATTGATTTTCAAACTGCAAACAAGAACGCCTTCATTCTGCGGCCTCGCCGACCCTCCCATTGTCCAGAGTCACGTCACAGACACGCGCCACAGCCTGCCGAGACGGTGGACACACCCGCTCCCCGGCCACGCGGCTCTGCCTGGCCGCTCCAGGCTCGGCACACTCTCACGCCCACCTGTGCACACCCGTCCCTCTGGCACACGTGGGCATCTGGGCATTCACTTTTGCCTTCTGAAGATGGTGGGGGTTGGGAGGATAAAGAGAATTCCGAGAAAGGAACACACGGAGCCCTGCCACGGCCTGCAGCCCGTCCTCCCAGGCCTTGAGTTCCTTTGGTAGAGGGAAGAGTCCATTTTCTAGCCTCCCGGGGGCTGCCCGTTGGGAACGGCCTGGCCCTGGCCTTCTCCTCTCACGCCCTGCTGCCCCCGGGCACCCTCCAGGCGCTCCTACACGTCTGTGTCTGAGCTCCACTGAGGCCCTCTGTGTCGTCATTGCCCCATCTCTGCAGCTCCCCAGAGACCGGGGGCAGGGCTGGGTGGCACCACAGTGATCGCCGCCCTCAGGAGGGAGCGGGAGGCTGTGCCGCTGCAGGGTCCCTTCTGGGGACAACCACAGAGTCCCTTCCCTGCTGAGACCTCCCCAGACCCCGTGGCCACCCCGTCTTCCACTGGCCTTGCTGCTTGCTCTCCCCCGCCCCACACAGTGCTCCCGCCACCGCGGAGCTTCATCCCAGGGACCTGCTCCGTGGCCTGGAGACCAGAGGCAGGGGCCCGTCGGGCTGCTCTCGGCACACGGAGGCCCTCGGCCAGGCGAAGCCTGCCCTGCGCTCCCTGCCGAGGACCGCGGGGAAGCTCTTGGATCTCGCTGCGCTTGAGCCTCCTCACCTGGAACACGGGAGGGCTGTGGGTGGGACGGTCACTCTGGTGTGCGTCGGGCCAGGTCAGGAACCCTTGGGGCCCATCACGGCGCCTCCCAGCGCTTCCTCAGGCCTCACTCTCTGTGCGTCTCTGCAACAAAGTCCCCCAGCCCAAGCTCTGCACCTTCCTCATTCGCTAAGCACGTGCTAGGTTTTCAGTTAAAGCTGGTGAATGGGTGGAGTCTGCGGTCGCGAGGCCTGGGGTCACTCACCCTCCGCCCTGACTGTGGGTGCGGTCCCGTGGTTCACGCCCATGTCACCATCAGGTAAGGACAAGCCGCGCCCTTCTCCCGCGGCTCCAAGACACGTCGAGTCTGGCTCTGCGCTGCGTGACCTGGCTGGAGTCCTGCCTCGTCTGGAGAGGTCTGTGCTCGGAGCCCCGCTTCTCCCCTCCTGGGCACACACCCCAGCCTCTCCCACTTTTATTATCCTATTCATGTGAAATCTAGAGCAGCTAAAACTAGCCACTCTGATCCCTGCTTTCCTGATCCCGCCGAGTTGTTCCTGTTCCCTTGGGTTTGCTGACGTTAGAACACTACGGCGGCTCTGAACTCTGCTGGGGCGTTTGCATATCTCCACGTCTCGGGGGTGGCTACCGGAGCGGCCGTGTCCTGCGGTGGCAGTGGCGCCCTCTCCCTGGCAGCCGTGTTTCTGGCTGCTGTGCACGAGGCCTGCCCGTGTGGAGAGCTGGAGACTCGTCTAGTCTTTGAAGCTGGGCATCATCTGGGGAAAACAACCAACTAAAATAGAAGCTTTCAGTGTCGTTCAGTTCATTTACGACATCACGCACTGCGGCCTCCGCACAGTTCCCAAATACTCTCCTCACACCAGAAGGAAAGCTGCTCTTAAGAGAATTAACATCTTTCTTACTCCCCTCCCTCCAGCCCCTGGAAGCCCCCAGCTACTTCCTGCCTCTGCAGATCTGCCTATTCAAGACTTTTCCCATGAATGGAACCACGCGACCTCTAATCTTTGGTGTCTGTCTTCGTTGACTTTGTGTGATGTCTTCGAGGTTCAGCCTCGTTGCAGCACGTCAGACTTCATCCCTTTTGCTGACTGAGTAGCATTCCACGGCATGCATAGACGCCATTCTGTGTTTATTCATTCATCCGCTGATGGGCATTTGAATCGTGTCCACCTTTGGGCTCTTCCAAGTGAGCGCGAGGACCAGGCGTGCGTGTGTCTTCGCTGAACGCCTGCCGGGGACTCTCCTGGGTGCCTGCCCCCAGGGAACTTCGAGTCGACTTTGCTCTGAGTTCAGTGCTTCTGCACGGCCGGGCGTCTCCCTCGTGGCTGTGCCGCGCCACACCCCACTCCTTCACTTTATGTTCATCTTCAGTGTCACCCAAACATGGCCAGGTGCCACCCAGCCCTGACTGCTGGAACTGCTCTTGGCTGTGCTCTGATAGAGGGACCTTGAGTGGTCACATACTGGCCTGGCCCTCACCATTTCAAGGGCACTAGAAAAGCCAACCAGCCGTTCGAGCCTCAACCGCAACCTGTGAGACGAGGTAGCCACGTGCCCATTGTCACGAGGATCACCCAGCTGTCGCGTTAGAAGCGCCCAGAGCAGGCCCGAGGTGCTGGGCCTGCAGACCGTGGGCTGTCCTCCTGCATCACAAGCCGGGATGAGCGCAGGGTGCCGGGTGTGGCCCTCGCCCAGGAGCCTGCGTCCTGTCCTGCTGGCAGGAAGACCCACCCTCGGTGCGGAACGAGGGGAGTCCCCGCGGGGCAGAGGAGGACCTGGCACGGCGTGGGCTGGGTGCTGCCGGGAGGAGCACCCGGGCCGTGGGGGAGGGCTCCGTCGCTGATCCTGCCTGGAACCTCAGCAGCTGGAGAGCTGGCCGTGTGGGCAGCCCCTCTCCCTCGCCGCACCACCACGACCTAGCCACTGTCCTCCCACCTGCGGAGAAGAGACCCGAGGCTCTGAACGGGAGGCCGTCCCGGCCCCGGGGGTTCCAGGGTCTGGACTCTGTGGCTCCAGAGCCCCTCCACACGCCGAGCTCCTCCTTAGAAACTTCCAGCTCCACACAACCTCCCGCGTCCCACGCCCGGGGCCTTTCTCCCTGCCCAGGGCCACCGCGGAGCTGGGAGCATCCGATGACCCCGGACGGCTGGGGCCGTCTGAACCTCGGCTCCCTGTTTGGTTTTGCCTGATTGCAAGTATTTTCATTTGCTTTGGATGGAAAAACAAACCTTTCTGCTGTTGTGAACATTTCAAAGGGACCAGCTGGGCCACTAGATATCCGCTAGAGCGCTGCACCCGGAACGGCAGGCTGCGGCAGATACCTTGATTTTTATCAGCGCTTGACCTCATTTATTTTTGAAAAATATCTGGCTCCAAACACAGGTGCTTTGAAGGTGTAAGAGATAAACGACCCCGCGTGTCCCACGAGTGCCAGGACCTGGCCAGCCTGACCCCTGGGCGCTGTGAAGTGGCCTTCTCCTGGCACCTGGACCTGTGTCTGGGAACCAGCCTGCAGACCTGCCCCGGACAGCCCCAGACACAGTGGTCAGGGGAGAGCGGGCGCCTCGGTGCCTTCAGGTGAGAGAGGAAGGAGAGGCCAGGTCAGGGTCAGGAAGGCCACGGGTGGGCACGAGGTGAGCTCAGGCCCAGCCCTGCAGAGCCACAGGCCTGTCTTCCGCCCCAGCGTGGCTGGATGAGGACGTGGTCAGACGGTCACCTCGCGACGCGGGGAGGAGGAGCCAGCCGCTCCGCAGAGGGGCAGGTGCCCGGCACTCATCTGGCAAGAGCTCCGGGGACTTCGTCCCTACCCATGGTGGGCAGCTGTCCCCTCCCTGATCCCGGGCAACTGCGGTCCTCGGTGTGGACAGCACCACTCCTGCCACCCGCATGCTGGACTCCCGGACAAACCAGTCTCTGCAGAGCGTGGACGCCACCATCCCGCGCCCACGGCAAGGCTCTGCTTCCTGAGGGTGCCCTGCAGCAGCTCGAGCTTCCCAGAGGAGGCGGCTCCGAGGCCCGTCCAGGCAGGGGTCCTGGCCCCAGCCCTGACTCGGAGATCCCCCACGCCTGTCTGGCCCGAGACCCCTTCTGAAGCCTGGATAATCAGCAGAACGTCCTAAAACAAGGAGAAGCAGCCTCCTTCTGCAGCACTGTGTGGCCCGAGGGGCGGGTCCTCGCAGCGAGACCTCGCCCCGGCAGCGGAGCGCGAGGCCGACGCGGGCTGCACAGACACGCTCGGTGAAAGGGGGGACGCGGGGACGGCCTGTCGTCATATGGATCCGTTTATGCGGTGTCGGGGACGGCAGGTCCGTGACGACGGAGTGAGATTAGTGGCAGCTGGCTGAGGAGTGAGGGTGCCGGTTTCTCTTCAGAGTGATGAGAATGTTCTGAGATCGACTGAAATCGTGCTGAAATCGGTGGTGGCTGCATGGCTCTGAAAATGCCCCAACCCATCCAATCACGCCCTTCAAAAGCGCGAGCTGTGCGCGTGAGTGACATTCCAATAAAGCTGTAAAGTGGGGGGGGGTCCCTGAAAGGCAGTCCTTTTGTCCAGTGTGACTTCCAGAGATTTCCGCCCCAGGCTTTGGAGTCCTGCGTCCTGTGTGGTGGAGGGTCAGGAGTCCTGCAGCTGGCCTCGGAGGCCACCGCGGGGCAGCCCTGCAGGGAAGACCCTCAGACCTCGCCGAGGTCGAGGCCTGGAGAAGGCCTCCGCTGCCGCGGCTCTTCAGGCGACCGTGGACACACCTCTCCCTGGGCGGGCAAAGGGGCAGAGGGCAGGCTCCCTGCGGTCACCCGCGCACACCCCACGCCCCCTGGCTGGGCAGACGCGCGGCATCCTGCGGTGCTCAGGTGTGCACCAGGTGGACCGGCCCAGGCCTCGCGGGCAGCAGAGCTCTCTGGACCTCAGTGCCCTGGCACGCCCGCCTGGTGGGCCTCAGCGCAGAGCACCGCGTCCTCGGAGGCAGGTACCCGTCTTGCTTCCTGACGTGCACCCGAGGGCCACCCCTGCCAGCCTGGGCGCAGGGCTCAGGAGGGCCCGCCGGACCCTGTGAGCCCCCCGCCTGGCCAGGGAGGAGGCCCTGCCCCGGGCTCAGCTTCGGGGTCTGTCCCGGGATGGCCCAGCCTGTGACTCGTCCGTAAAAACGTTCAATGTGTGGCTGGACGCTGGCATCTCGGAGGGACAGACCCCTTTGTGTCTAGTTTCTCACCGTGTCCCGTGTCTCCTACTCGGGCATTCAGAGGAGTGGAGTGGACTCTGTCTTTGGCCTGCTGAGACGAGGGAAGAGAGGTGGGGGTCGGAAGCCTCCAAGCTCAGGTGGAGAAAAATGAATGCAGACTGCCTAGTACTCAGTGGTGTGCGGTGTGGGGGAGCGGGAGGAGGGGGGAGAGGGAGGAGGGGGGAGGAGGAGGGGGAGGGGGAGAAGGGGGAGGAGGGGGAGGAGCAGGAGGAGAAGGAGGAGAGGAGAGGGAGGAGGAGAGGGAGGAGGAGGGGGAGGAGGGGGGGGAGAAGGAGGAGGAGGGGGAGAAGGAGGAGGAGGGGGAGAAGGGGGAGGAGGGGGGAGGGGGAGGAGGGAGGGGGAGGAAGGAGGAGGAGAAGGGAGGGGGGAGGAGGGGGGGAGGGAGGAGAAGGAGGAGGAGGGGGGGAGAAGGGGGAGGAGAGGGGGAGGAGCAGGAGGAGAAGGAGGAGGAGGAGGAGGAGGAAGGGGGAGGGGGAGGGGGGGTAGGAGGAGGGGGAGGAGGGGAGGAGGGAGAAGGGAGGAGGAGAGGGAGGAGGAGAGGGCAGGAGAGAGGGAGGAGGAGGGAGGAGGAGGAGGGAGGAGGAGGGGGTAGGGGGGGTAGGGAGGAGGGGGGAGGGAGGAGGGGGAGAGGAGGGGGAGGAGGGGGGCGGATGTAGGAGGGAGCAGGAGGAGGAGGGGGGAGGGAGTCTTCTATCGTCTGTGGCGGGGAGAAGTAGGAGGGGGAGGAGGAGGAGGGAGGAGGAGCAGAGTGGAGGGAGGGGAGGGGAGGGAGAGGGAGGGGAGCAGGGCAGGAGGGGGGAGGAGGGAGGAGGGAGAGGAGGAGAGGGAGGAGGAGAGGGGAGGAGAAACAGGAAGAGGAGGGAGGAGGGGGGAAGAGGAGGGGGAAGAGGAGGGGGGGGAGGGGGAGGAGGGGGGAGGGAGGAGGGAGGAGAAACGGGAGGAGGAGGGAGGGGAGGAGGGGGAGGAAGAGGAAAAGGGAAGGAGGGAGGAGGGGAAAGGAGGGGGAGAGGAGGAGGAGGAAGAGCAAGGAGCAGAGGGGCCATCTTTGGTCCCACGAGGTCAGCATTCCAGACAGCATGTCCGAGGCGAGGAGATAAGACATGTGACATGTGACTTCCCTTTGAGGGACAGTCTGGGACCTGGGCGTCTCCTCCCCTCTGTCCCACAGGCAGGATCCAGACGTGCAGCCACACCCCAGGGGTCGGGTGCTGGGTCGGGACGGGGCTCAGGGGCCAGGTCTTCAGGAGGACAGCTGCACCGAGTCGCGGCCACTGCTCCTGCTCCGGGAGAGCCGACATGGAGAGGACTGACTGTCCCCAGGCTGGCCCGGTGAGGACTCTCACCATCAGGAAGCCCAGATTCTGCAGCCCAGGTGGCCCGGCCCTGCTGCCCAGGGCTCTGTCCCGAGCGTCCTCGTCTGGGCCCCAGGCACGCGGTCAGGCGGAGTGCCGCTGCTTGGCTGGCGGGTGGTCTCAGGAAGTGTCAGAGTGGGGACGGGACACCAGAAATAAGGCAGGGTGCACCCTGGGTGGACAGCCACTGTGGCCAGCAGAGGCCTGGGCCCTGGGGCCTCCAGGGGGCTGTGTGTTGGCCCTCGGGGTTTCCCACCAGAGCCGCAAAGGATGGGGTGTTGGTCCCGTCCCCCCCCACTGCCCAGCTCCTCCCTAGTTGGGAGAGGCAGGGCATCCTGCCCCCCGCTGGCCGCTGTGCGTGGGCCTCTCCCAAGGGCACTGTCCGTGGCGGTGGAGGCCACCCTGCTCCAGATGACCTCATCTCTGCTAATTTAATTTTCAAAGGACCCTGTTTCCTAATAAGGGCACAGTCTGAGGTGCCGGCAGCGAGGAGGGACGTGAATCTGGGACACAGCTCACCTCACGGGGGTGGGAGGGGCAGGGGGCGGCCATGTCACGCTGGCGTGCGGGGACTCAGGACAGAGCCCCCAGGAGGCAGGTGCAGGCGTGCCCCTCCCATGCACAGGCAGGACGCCAGGGTCTCTCTGGAGCCCCGGTGCTGGCCCCCAAGTCGTGGCCGTGTGGTGGCAGGGAGGGGAGGGTCTGTCTGAGCTGGCTTCCGTCCACCCCCTGCGCGGCTCACCAGAGCTGGGGTCCTGACGGCTGCGGCTGGGGGCCCTGCCCCGTCTCCGCCAGGGCCTGAGCCAGCCCTGCCAGGACTTGCTCCCGAGGGACAGAGGGGCCCTGGCCAGGCCCGCGAGGCTGCGACGTGCCAGTCAACCCAGCGTGGGACTGGCCAGGGAAGCCCGGCCGGCCGCCGACCCCCCCCTACACCCAGCCAGCACCGAGTCTGGGCCTGAGCGCGGTCCAGGCCTCGGCACCGCGCTGGCCATCCTCCGCTCCCGGGAGAACGCTCCATTTAAAACCGGCTGTCTAGACTTGTTATCTGGCCGCTGATTCCCGAGAGCCCGAGCGGGCAGCGGCGGGGCCCAGATAGCAAGGGGGTGAGGTCATCGGCAGATCCTGAGGCAGGAAGCCCATAACGGGACGATGGATGAGCGTGGGCCGGTGCCCGCGCGGGCACGATAACGCGTCTAGACTCCGCTGGCCATTTCCTCCCCTGCCCCGGGGGTCCCGTCGGCTGGCCCGGCCTTCCTGCTCGGCCGCCCCCGCCCCGCCGCCGGAGAAGCCCCCTGGGAAGCTCTGCTCTGGGGGGAAGGGCTGCAGCGGCCTCTCCTGGCCCTGCCGGGCGTGGGTCCCCGGCCGAGCCCTAGCAACGCGGGCCCAGAGGCCTCTCTGGGAAGGTCAGGCTGGCCTGTCACTCCGTCATTTCAGAGAGTTCACTGGGTGAGGGAAAAATGACGTCTCCGCTCTCCCATACCCAAAGGTCACTGGGAGGCCAGCTGTGGGATTGGAAGGACACAGAGGTGGCGGGCAGGCCAGAATGCCCGGGCCGGGGGTCAGCGGGCTGCACCGGGGCCCTCGGGCTTCCGGGGGCAGCAGCTGATCCCATCAGCCCTGCGCACAGTGGCCGATCCCGGGTCCTGGCTGGGGTCGGGTGAGAGGTCAGCAGGTCACTTGGTTCAGTCCCCTGCCTCCAGGCACGCTTCCCCGCAGCCCACAGGAATCATGCACCTCCATCGGGGACACGGGAGGGGTGGCCCCATGGCCCCACAGCTGTGTCTTGGGTCTCTGAGCCTCGTGTGCTGTGGGCTTCAAGCAGCCAGGCCGCGGGGCACACCCCACGTCCCCAGAGCCACCGCCCGGGCCACCCCGCCAGCGACTCCTCAAGCCCACAGAGCCCACCTCACCCCCGCCGTGTCAGGGCTGCCCACGCCTCTCCTCTCACGTGCCCCAGGGCAGCCCTGACCCCCGGGCAGGCCGAGCGTGGCTCCCCTCTCCTGTCGGACTCTCGGAGACCTGTTCTTGGAGGTCTGAATCCAGCTCCCCCACTCCTGGACAGTGGGTGGTGAGGGGTGGCCCAAGTCACGTGGCCAGCAGGGGTCAGGACGGCAGCTCCCGCCGCCCCGAGGCCCCGGGTGCCCACCGGGTCCTCCCTGCCCCCGCGCGCTGTTCCCCACACCACCTAACCCTTTCCGACCCGTGCTGGCGAGGGGACATCCTGCCCCGGCACCCCACCCTCCCTGGCCCCGGGGACCCGCCAGCAGCTGCCCTGTGCCTGCCGTGTACACGGAAGGTGCCGGAGGACCCCAGGTGCTCCTGCTGTGAGCAGGGAGTGGCCCCAGAGAAGGGGCAAAGCCCAGGGTGAGGGAAGCCCACGGCACCAGCCCAGGGGTGCTGCCTGCCCCAGGGGTCCCTGGGTGAGTCACTGTGTAATGACGGACATGCTGGCTGGGCTCAGGTCGGCAGAAGATGAGCCAGCCACACAGGGAATAGCATGCAGCCATGAAAAGAACAAAGCACTCTTTTCATAGTGACATGAAATGGCTACAGAAATTCACCAATGAGGACAGGATGCCCGACAGGGTGTACCTTGGTGTGTTGCTGCCTGAAGCTATGGCCGCTTGGAGCAACGAAGCCGCGGGAAGAAGTTCAGAGGTGAACTGGAAACAAACAGCTTTTTATTCTGATAACTTTTCTCTCTGGCTCTAACAACGACTAACACGCGCACCACACACCACTACAAAATGGCGCTGACCCGACCAGCAAATCTTGGCTCAAGTCACTCCAGATCCCAGGCCAAGTCCCGTGAGACTACGGAAGGCAGCAATGCCCAAAACTCCATGGCCCATAGTCAACCGCAATTAAGCCATCTCCCCAAACAGGGCTCCTACAATGGTGTATGTGCATGTGTGCACAGGCGTGCGCACGCGCGTGTGTGTGTGCAAGTAGATTCACGTGCATATAGAAGCATGCCCTTAACCACCACTGTGCAGAGAGTTACACGCGTACACGCTAAAGTCCCCAGACTCCGGCAGCCTGGGCAGGCGCTGGGAGCAGGTGTGAGGGAGGGACCTTTGCGTCTTGGATTTTTACTCACGTGAATGTAAGGCCTGAAGGGGAAAACCGGAGGGCCACCCTGCCTGTCACCGTTGTTCTCTCGGGTGACAAGCGGACCCTGTTCCCCACCTCCCCTGACCCAGTGTCCCGGAGGAAGCCCAGGCCCACGTGGAGCGGCGAGTGCCCAGCTCAGAGTGGAGCTGGGACCAGTGCCCTTTGCCCCCGCCTCGTGCCGAGGTGCACGTGGTGGGGCTCTGCCCCTCGTCCTGGAGGGCCACGCAGAGGCCACGCCGCCCTGAGCCACAGCACCCTGCGCTCGTGTCCTGCTAGCTCAGCAGAAGGTATCTTGAGGAGCTTGAAGGCTTCCCTGCGTGGGAGAGGGGCGGCACCGAGTGTTCCTGCCCAGGGTCTGCGCCCTGGCTTGCCCTTCCCAGGGCGGGGGTCAGGGGTTATCTGTGGGTGGGCGGCTGGGCGGCATCTGCTAGAGTCATCAGGGCTGCCCCTGCCCGCCACAGTGACTGTCTCCTGAGCGCCCAGCTCGGGTTTCCGACCTCGGAGGCGCCCGAGGCTGTGCAGACCCCAGGGCGGAAAGGGCTTTCCCGACTCCAAGGAGAGGGCAGCGGTGAGAGGGGACAAGGGGCGTCCCCCAGCAGAGCCGAGGCCGCTGGACGTGGGGCTGCCCACCTGGTGTGCAAAGTTCATTCTTTCTTTCCCCCATTTTCCACTGGTGCATCACAGTGGTGCACACTGGTGGGACTCGTTGCTACGTGACCGGACGTGCGCACAGCGTGACGGCGTAACCGGCCAATATCCCTCCCCGCGCCCCCTCCCTCAGTCCCCCAGGCCCTGTCCTCTGCTACCTCCTGTGACTTCAGGAGACCCACCCCCAGTGTTGTTTTCCTCTTTCCTCTCCAGCTTCCGAATACGAGAGAAGACGTGTCCCTTGACCTTCTGAGTCGGACTCACGTCACTTAACCTGGGAGTCTCTCGTTCCATCCATTTTTCCGGAAATGCCACAATTCATCCTCCTGATGGCCGATGACACTCCACTGAGCGTGTGCCACCTTGTCTCCACCCATCCGCCCAGTGGCGGACGCCTGGGCTGGCGCCGCGGCGTGGCTGCTGTGGGCACAGGCGTGCTGTCTCACTCAGCACCAGGCCCGACCCTTCAGGAGAACCCGGGTGCAGCGGGTCGCGTGTGGCCTGGTCCTTGAGGACCTCCACGCTGCCTTCCATGGTGGGTCTGCTAGTCCACAGCCCACAGTGTGAAGTGTCCCTTTCTCCCCGCATCCTCCCCAGCAGTCACCACCGCCGTGTCTTGGTGGCTGCCCTGACTGGGGCTAGAGCCTCTGTGGTCCTGATTGGCATGTCCCCTACGGCTAAAGGTGGCGGCCCCTTCTCCACGCATTGTTGCCCTCTCTTCTCTGGAGGTCTGTCGGCCTCCCTTGCTGTTGGCATCTGCTCTTGCGGGAGGCTCGGGGCTCACGCAGGCCAGCGGGAGGCAGGGGCCGCGTGAGGGGCCGGGGCGGGGCTTGAGCAGCCAGGGACCCAGGGTCCGAATCCTGCGTGGCCCTGGGCAGCAGGCTGAGGCCGGCGGCCTCGCGTGGCCCCGGGAGGAGCTGCCGCGAGCTGGGCCTCTGCGTTCACGCCTGTGCAACGGGACTGCGGGCTGCTCTTCCTGGGGGGCCCGGTGCTGCCGGCTCCACCGCGGAACAGAGGTGGCCGGTGGGACAGTGGCTCTGTGAGGCCCGTCACCAGCCAGGCACCTTCCCAGAGCCCAGTCCTGCCCAGGTCTCCTCGCAGGTGTGTGGGGGGGGTCCCTCTGCGCGTCCCGCTCTGCTTTGCAAATAAGGGAAGGGCTTGGCCCCTGCACCCTGTCCCACGCGCAGCCACGCCTGTCCCCAGACTGTCACCAAGCAGGCCTCTGGTCCCCGTGGGCCAGCGGAAGGGATGGTGATGGTCCTCACCTGCGGCTCCCATCTGCAGGAGAGCATTACTGCGGCCCATGGGGTCCCCCAGACGCCCTTGAACCTGGAGGAGGCCCGTTCTGGAGGCCCAGCCGGGGCGGGGCCGCCGTCCATCCTCGCGGCAACCTCCAGAGCTTTACTGGCTCGGCAGCCGCTCTGAACGACGGCACGTCCGGGGCTCCGTTAGTCGGCTCGGCTCTCTGCTGCGGACAGCGCGGCCTCCGCCCGCTCCCCGGATCTCACGCTGGTGAGGACGCGGCTTGTCTGTGGGGAGACCTCAGTGCTGCCGAGACCCCTGTGCAGGAAGGGCCCACACCTCCCAGAGGCCAGGCACCGAGGCACTGGACAGAGGGACCTGCTGCCCTGGAGGGACATGTGCCTGTGGCTGCAGGAGCCGTGGCTGGTCTTCGCCGTGCAGCTTGGTCACAGAATGCCACCGGCCCTGGGGATTTCCTGGGCCCTGGGCCCCCAGTCGCCTCTGCCTCTGTGGCTGGTCAGGATGGCCCCTCACTGGGCACCCTGGGCAGTGGGGGTCTCTCAGCAGAGCAGCCGCACTGTGGGGGTTCAGGCGGGAGCAGGGCCATGTGGTGGGGTGGGGAGCTCCAGGACCGCGGGCAAATGGCGAAGAGGTCGCAGGGTGACAGCAGGGAGGCCAGGGCCACCAGGGTTGCAGGGTGCGTCACGCTGACAGGAGGCAGGAGGAGCGAGGGGTCCAGGAGGAAGGGGAGTGGGCCGCAGAGGTGGAGGCGAGGGGCAGGAGTCCGGCCAGAAGCCGGGAGGACCTGCGTGGGCCGCGGGAGGCCAGCCACTGGATGAGAGCTCAGGGCTTGGGCAAAGGGACGTGCCCGGTGTCCCCAGCACTCTGGCCGCTCCTCTTGGAGGCAGGCGTCTGTGTCCCGGGCTCCTGGGTGGGGCAATGGACGGTGGGAGCCGGGCCTGCAGGAGCTGCCGGCTGCAGGGCCAGAGGTCACGGCCACCCGCATGTGGCTTCCGCAGTCCTCTCCCGAGCAGAGCCTGGGAGCAGGTCCCTGGGCACCAGATGGCTGCACTTCCAGTAGGGCACCGTGCGGGGCGTCTTCGAGGCTCCACATGGTGCAGCTGGTCTCTGGCGCATCACAGGAGGGTGAGAGATGAGCCCGGATCACAGACCACAGGGCGCTGCAGCAAGACATCCCCCGCCCCCGCCCGGCAGCCGTTTCACCCTGATCCTGACACTTGCTTGCCAATCCACTGGCTCATGTGACCTGGGTCCACCCAGGTCCACCCCAGCAGAGGCCAGTCGTGGCTCCTTGGGGGTCTCCTCCTCCTCTTCTGCAAGTGCAGTGGGCTGCTCGGCTTCCCAGCCCTGGGAATGAGGTGGTCATGTGACTGAGGCTGGCCTGTGGCTCAGGAGAGCCTGCCTTGCAGGGCTCTCTGCTTTCCCCTTTCCAGCTGAAGGCAGAAGACTCTGGGATCCTAGAAGGCCACAGGACAGAATCACCTCAAGGAGGAGAGTTTCCTGTTCAGCCAGGAATGCTTGTTTGGACTTTATAGGATGGAGACTTGAACTTCACGGGGAGAAGCCACTGTGGGTGGGGTCACTTGTTACAGCAGCTGGCATCACCCTGACACACCTCTATATCTGGAAGATCTCGTCTACTGGGAAACAAAACTCATTCTTTCAAAAGGAACTCACTGTTGTGCTAACGCCCTAAAAATGTTGATCTGAGCTTTCGGTCAGGTGCCATTCCCACGGCGGTGCCCACTAGGCTGCGTGGCAGGCTGGCATGGCCAACGCCTGCTCTGCTCACCCCAGTCGTCCCCAGTGGAGACGCAGCCGGACCTCGGGGACACCGCGGAGTCCTTCACTCTGATTTTTTTTAAATCATATTGGGGCTCTTCAGAAACTGCTTCTTATCCAATAAATCTTGAATTCATCCATGATTTTGTCAGTCTCTGGAGTCGGATGCGGTGTTAGCCAACACAAGAGAGGCAGGACGGCGAGGCTGGGCCTGGAGGTCCAGGGGTCTCAGCCAGGCACAGGGAGAGAGGCCCCCGAGACGGGCGGGGCACTGGCTGGGGGCCTTGGGGGTGCGGCCAGCCACAGTGGCCCGGGGGTCCTGGGACAGCGACCACCCCGGTCTCCTTCAGGGATGGGGCCTTTGGCACCTGCCCCCGTTTCTCACCAGGCCAGGCCTTGAGCGTTGGCAGAAATTTGAACTTATTTCCTTGGCTTAAAAAGCCGACAGCAGACGCCACACGGTTCTTCGCCTTCCTCCTCAGACACGAGCCTTCTCCGGGCGCGGCCCCGCCCCTGCCTGGGAGCACAGGCTGCTGGAGTCCTAGGAGACAGGTGGGGTCGTCCCGCGGGTCGGTCCCTCGGCTCGGCTCGCAAGGCCCCGGCGGCCAGGCCGGGTGTTGGAAGCTCCTCTTGCTGCGATGATGGGACGGGCCTGCCTCCTTCCTCGAGACGCCGTGGTCTCTGTCTCTGAGCAGTTCCGAGGCCTGTGGCCACGCGCACGTCCCAGGAGTGGACTCTGCAGCCGGGGTCGCCCGCCCGGCTTTCCAGAGCTGCCTGTCTGGGCCACGCTGTCTGCCAGCACTGGGACCCGGGGGCAGAGGCTCAGGGTCCAATGAGGTCCCCGGGAAAGGCCATGGGCTACAGAGACCCAACTCGCTCAAAACGACTGAGTCCCGGACAGCCCGAGACCTCGAGGACTGACCCTGTGTGCCCAGGCACCGCCGCATTCCAGGACATCATCCCGGCCTTGGAGCAGGGAATGCAGGGCTCCTACCCCACAGGCAAGGGGACAGACCCCAGGAGGGCAGAGGGAGTGGGCCAGGGTCACACAGTGGGTCCTTCTGCCGTCAACCCTAGGGCAGCTGGAGCTGGGGTTGCTGGCCTTCGCTTTTTGTCTTTAAATGGTAGAGAGCACAGAGGACCAGGACGCAGAGGGCCAGCACACAGAAGGACAGGACACAGAGGGCCAGGACTAGGACACAGAGGGCCAGGCTGTGGAGGTCCAGGATGCAGAGGGCCAGCACACAGAAGGACAGGACACAGAGGGCCAGGACTAGGACACAGAAGGCCAGGCCGCGGAGGTCCAGGCCGCGGAGGTACAGGATTAGGACACGGAGGGCCAGGAGGCAGAGGGCCAGGAGGCAGAGGGCCAGGAGGCGGAGGTAGGATGTGGAGGTGGACGGTGGCCTGGGGCCCTCCCGGGCTGGGATGGTCTCCAGCAGGGCTGGGGCACGCCCCCCCCCCCCCCAATGGCCCAGCTTGTCAGGTACGGCAGAGGTGCGGCCACGCTGCCTGGCCTACAGAAGGCCCGGGATGGAGAGTGTCAGAGTGTCACAGCTGAGAACACCGGGAGTTCAGGGGCCATCGACTGCGGTGTTTCTGAGTCAGGGACCTTCAGGGTTGTCCCCACGAGAATGTCACTTTCACTCCCTTGTGTCCCCAAAGTCCACTTAAGTAGGCGCCGGAGCCAGACCTACAGCTTGCCTCGTGGCAACCACACGTCCCCCAGCCGAGGCCTCCGGCTGGACACGCTGACCACAGGTCACAAGCTCTGGTTCCGGGGTCCTGCTCATCGCTGTCCTGCGGCCGGAGTCAAGCTGGGAGGCCCTGAGCTGCTCCCCTGCTATGTGGAGCTGGCCCACACCCTGTCACCTGTCACCTGTCACCTAGTGCTCGCTGAGCCAGAGAACCTGCCGAGATCCAGGCCCTCGGAAGGTCTGGCCACACCAGGTCCCGAGCCCTGCCCCGGCCATGCTGGGCTTGTGCTCTCTAGAGTGGACGCACCCCAACACTCCGCTTCCCCCCCCCCCCACCACGAGCCAAGGGTCACACGCAGCCCAGCTCTCCGCCTGGCTCTCCCTCACCGCGTCACCTGCTGGCCCAGGAGACCTTGGGTTCGCGTCTCCTCATTTATTTGAAGAGCTCATGGTGGACACCTCCCTGCGGAGTCCCTGCTAACAAGACAGCCCGTGGGGGACACGCAGCTGGTGCCTGTCTGGTGGACCAAGGGCCCCTCTGGACAGCCGGTCACCAAGCCGTGTGCAGGCTGGGTACAGGGCCTGGTGACAGGAAGTGCACTTGGCCCCTCGCCAGCCCCTTGGTGACAAGCCCCGGATCCAGGAGCCCAACTGAGAAAGGGTGGCCCCAGCGCTTAGCAAGTGCTGCAGCCTGACGCCCCCGGGGGCTGGCCACGGGGCCTGGCTGTCTGGCTGGGTGGACACGGGCTCGGGAACACCGCCGGGGTCTTCTGCAGGCTGGGTTTCCTGCCCGCACTGGGCAGCCTGGGGGCTGGGTGGCGGGTAGGGTTTCCCTGTCCCCGTCCCCACCCCAGCTCCCAAGCCATCCATCAGCCCGCGGATCACCTGTGGAACCCAAGGCTGGGAACCTCTGTGCTATTCCCTTACAAAAATCAAGATTTGTCGGGCCGTGACAGGCGGGGGCTTTTATGACAGCGCGGCGCCGGTGCCTTCTGTCAAACTGTCTGTCCCTGGGGCGGGGACGTTTTATGACTGTGACACCACTCCATCTCTGCTGGCGTGCGGCCTCTGACAGGGAGGACAAAGTGTCCGGCCATCCAGGGCCCGGGCTGGAGTGTCACCTCGGGACTGCGGCTGGGTCCCACCCCCTGGAGAAGGAGCCCGCTCACCACCCCGCGCCTGGGCGGGAGTGGGGGTCCAGTCGGCTCCGACAGTGCTGAGCTGTCCCCAGCCTGCCTGCCACCGGCCCTTCATCTTCATAGCAGAAGTTAGGGTGTGAAAAGGGCGCTTGCGCCTCGTGAAATCGTCCTTTGACATCTCTACAAAGGTCCCTGACACCCAAACTGCCTGCGTCTCAAGAAAGGAAGACAGGATCTGGGGGCCACTCGGAACCTCCTGGAGGCTGCTGGGAGTCGAGGCCCTGTGAGGTGGGGCGGGCGGAGGCTGTGCCCAGGACCCTGGGCCAGCTCTGCCAACCTTCCAGCTGAAGGGGGGCGTCCAGTCTGCGCAAATAGCCTCGCCAGGAACGCGGAGGCTCTTGGGCTCGCTGCGAGCTCCGCCTGGAGCTGGGCCGCACGTCCCGGGCAGCACCCACAGTGCTGTCCACCCACAGAGACAGGTGTCAGCTTCCAGGTCCTCACGAGACCCGCTCGCTCTCGCCTGGGACCTGGCTCTGGGGAGGGGAGGCCAGGGAGTGTCCGGTGTTCAGGAAAGGTGGTGGGAAGGCCCCCTGGGGTGGACAGAGCCAGCTCACCAGGCTGTGGCATGTGGCCAGCAGGGCCCATCTGAACAGCGGGGAGGGGCAGTGCCACAGCGGCTGCCCATTGGCCTCAGATGTGCAAATGAGGAGTAAGAAGCCCAGCCCCGCAGCCCAGCGAGCCTGGCTCCCTAGTGCCCTGCAGCCTGTGGAGGCCGCAGACAGACCCCTGCCACACTGGCTGGCCGAGCCTGCTGGCCTTGCTGGCTGGCCCTGCCTCCACGGGCTCCTCGTCAGGCGTCGCCACCCCAAGGGGAGACAGAGCCCGGTGGAGCCGCCATCGCCCCCAGGAACCCCGGTGGGAAAGGCACACGGAGGTGCCCAGTGCTTGATTGTAGCTCACCACTTGAGCACCGCCTGTATACCTGCCGGACTCGACCCACTGCGTGCGTTGCTTTATGTCACTTGACTCCCCAACTGGGTGGGGGCCGTCCTTGGAGGATGGGGGCATCCTGGGGTGCTCACGCTAGCGGCTTTGGAAGACGCCGACAATTCCTCACAAAACTAGGCGTGTTCCCAGCACGGGGTCCGCAGCTGCACTTGCTGGTTTTCACCCAGATGGGACGCACGCCCTCAGCAAGCGGGCACTGGAGGCTCGCGGGGCCTTCCCTGCGTCCCTCCGTAGGTGGGCGTGTGCGTGGCTGCAGCCCGTCCCAACAGCGGAGTGTCGTCAGCACTGAGCATGGACAGCGAGCCCCGAGGAGCAGCAGGGGCGGCTCCGGCACGCCTGGAGGAGGAGTCCGGACGCCCTGCCGCAGACTCCAGGACACTCTGGAGAGCGCGGAGCTGAGGGAGCAGGAGAAGGTCCACCTCCCCTGGGTGGGCTAGGCACGCAGGTGGAGCCCGGGGTCCCCAGCGCAGGGAGCCCAGGCTGCACGACACCCTGGTGGTGGTGCGACTTAGCACACCTTTGTCCAGACCAAGGAATGCGCCCACCAGAGTGTCCAGACGCAGGCCAGGCTCTCGCTGGCAACGTGGTGTCACCCTGGCTCAGCCGTCATCGCCCCGGCCTGGAGATGTTCTTACAGGGACTGTGCACAGCACAGGGAGAGCACTGTGCACAGCACCGAGAGAGGACTGTGCACAGCACAGGGAGAGGGCGTGGACGGAGACTTTCTGTACTTTCTGCTTAATTTTCCTGCAAGCCTAAACTTGCTCTAAGAAGTCTATTAACTCAATAATAATAACGACACAAACAGTAACAGATGGTGAACCCAGAGTCAGGCTGCCCAAGTCGAGGGTGAGGCTGGGACGGGTCTTACAGGCGTGATGAGAGTCCACGGTCTGCCGGGGTTGGTAAGGGAGGCTGCATCGCCTGGGGCTGGTCATTTGGGGGCTGTCAGAGCAGGCTTCCCCGAGGCAGAAGAGACCAGCGTGGGACCCCAGGACTCCGGCGCGGCCTCCCTGAGGGCCCCCCTGCTCCAGGCATTTGAGTTCCCGGCCGGCGGCCGCGAGTCGGGCCTCCTGACACCTGCCTCCCACGGGTTCCGCGGCTCTGCTGGGCCCAGCTGGCGCAGCTGCCTGCCCGGGGTGAGTGTGGGGCCGACGACAGCCCCATCAGACGGGATGGTGTGGGTCGCACTCTCAGGGCCCGGAAAGGTCGGTGAGGGGAGGCTCGTGACCCTGCCTGCCCAGGGAAGAAGCTGGAGTCCCAGCAGCTTCCACAGCTGTCCTGTGGCGTTGGGGCACGGCAGGGGCAGAGCAGCATGGCATCTGGGTTCCCGACGAGGCACGCAGAGCCAGTGCCCCTCCGGTGGCCTCGGCTGCAGGCAGAGCTGGGAGGTCTTCAGGACGCGCCATGCCGCTCAAGTCCTGCAGAAGACGGCACTGAGCCCGGAAGGCCGCTAGCCGCCACCCACCCTGCAGACGAGAGGCCCGCCGGTGCCTCCAGGGCGGCCAGGAGACGGGTCCCAGAGACCAGAGGGGGCCGCCCGGGCTGCCCCTGCATCTCGTCCCCCCCTGGGGCCCAGGCGGGGGCGTCCCCTGTGTTCTGACAGGACCTCCGGGGGACCCAGCTGCTCTCGCGATGGTTTAAGGGGCACATTCCCGCATTCCTCCCCGACCTGGCAGAGCTGGGACTCCGTCATTAAAAAAATAATCATGAATCTGGTATTTGAAATTAAAAAAGAAATCACAGGCTTCCTTTCCTGGACTCATTTCCTGTGGTGTCTCCCTGGCCTGACGGAAACGTGACCAGCCGCGTGGCGGAGGCAGCCCCACTCCCTGCGCCAAGTTCAAGGTGGAGGACGGTGTTTCTGTTCAGGGGTGGAGAGAGGGCTCCCCCACCGACACCAAGAAGCAGGGAGAAGGCGGGGGGACGCTTCCCAACATGGAGTGCAGGACGCGTCCCTCTGCGCCAGGCAGCGGTGTTCAGGTGTCGCCGAGAGATGGGACAATTTCCCTCTTCCCCCAGGCCTTCTGCTCTGCAAGGACCGTCAGGGCAGAATGTCCCCATGAGCCCTGGCCACCATCATGGGGCTGGGAGAGGCCAAGTGAGCTGTTGACCAAGACGCTTGGCTGGCTGAAGCCACCCCAGGCGTCCCAAGGGAGAGGACTTCACAGAGCGCCGGCTCCTCTCCCGGAGCCCAGTGCCCGTCGCCAGCGTCTCTACTGAGATCCGCAGCAAGGACACAGCACTTGGAACTTGCGTGGAGCGCACGGCAGGCGAGGGGCTAAGTGCGCGTGTGTGACCTCATCCGATCCCCAAAGACCGGGAGGTAGAGCTGCTGCCTTCAGCGGAGGAAGAGCCCGAGCAGGCAGGCCCCTAGTGACGGAGCGTCACGTGGCCACGAGGAGCGCAGCGTGGCCAGGCGGGTGCTGGGAGCCGCCCCTCGCTGCTCGGGTCTGGGGTGGTGACGGCAGACAGAGGAAGGTGCACAGAGAGCTGTCCTGGTGCTGGCCAGTGAGAAGGGCAGGCGTCAGGGGAGGAGAGAAGGCGCTGGGCACGGCCGCTGGGCTGCGGGACTCAAACGGCAGCCCCGGGGCGGGAACAGCCCGGGCGTAGGCGAGGCTCCCGCACGGCTGGCTCCCAGCTGCCCCAGTCAGGGAACAACCAGCGGCTGTCTCCACCTCTGCACGGTGGTGTCCGGCGCAGGGTAGACATGGGTCGATAGATCGCTGGACAGAGGGAGAGATTCGTGCAGGGCTCTGGCTTAGCACCTGCGGTCAGGAAGCCCAGAGTCCTCAGGCTGACCCGCAGGAACCGCTGGGAGCTCTCGGGCACGGGCCGCGGCTGCTGTTCCGAGGTGGGCTCCCTCCTCCCTGGAGGGCCTCAGCTCTGCTCTCCAGGCCTTTGGCCCCTGTGAGTCAGGCCCAGCCTGGGACAGTCGCCCTGGCTGACGGTCAGCCGCTCGTGGGCTCTCACCGTGTGCACGCAGCGGACAAGGCTGGGGTTGAGCAGCTGGGTTGACACCTGCCAAGAGGAACCGGGTGTCATGAGTCACCCGCAGCCTTCACTTAGAAGACAGAGCTGTTCTTGAACAGCGTGTGAAACGTGCACTGAGCGAAGACTGCTACGTAGTGCCGGTGAAACCAAGGACCCACCCCAGGGCAGGGCCACCCGGCCACGGAGCCTCACGGCACCAACACCCCAGAAAGAGCGTCTGCAAATCAGCCAAGAAAGCAAGTGACCGGTTTTCCAAGGCTCGGGATTTTACAGAAGCTCCTCACGGAGTCCCACGTGGACAGTGAGTGCGTGGTCCTCAGAGAAACGACATGAAAACGCAAGAAGATGACCACACAAGCCCGTCAGATGACTCGGACTTGGAAGAGACGGTGTCGGGCCGCGAGGGTGGACTGAGCGTCGATGGACACGCTCTGGAGAGCCGGGTGGCTGTTCCGTCCGCGAAGGCAGGACACCAGCTCCCCAATGGCCCAGCCACGTGTCACATCCCTCAAGGGCACACGAGGCAGAAGCTTCACAGCAGTTTTTTATCCATGTGACAAGCGTTGGTCGGCGTTGCTTGGCGAGCGGAGTGTGGAGGGTGCCCACACGGCAGAAGAGGGCCGGCTCAGGCCAGGGCGGCGGAGGCCGCGGGGCTGGGCACATGCACCGCCCGCAGCTGTTCACTCGGAGCCCGAGAGTCTCGCCGGTCACCAGCATGAGGTCGTGGGCCAGGCTGACCGATGGTCACGGAGGCAGGGTGGTCACCTGGGGGCTACTGATGGGGAGGGGGGACAGGAGCACCCTCTAGGTCCTGGACAAGTCTGTATTCTACCTGGTGGCAGTCACAACAGTGACCACACACGTGAGAACTGTGGCCGCGTCTGCCTGAACCCGGGCGGTCTACTGCACATCGCAAGACCCAGTCAAGATCAGGGAGACAGGTGGGCCGTTCCCTCCTGCTGGGCCGGAGCTGAGCTGGGGTCATGGACGTTCTCTGGGGCACTGAGACGATGGCCAGGTCAGCAGGGCCGGGATAGGGCACGGAGGTGTCACGGAAGCCCCGCTGGAGGACTCTGGTGTCACCTTCTGCCTCCACCGGAAGCCCGTGCGCCTTCCCGTGCCCTTCCTGAGACGCTCCTCGGCCGGCGTCCTCTCGCCCAGTCCCCGTGAGTGACGCGAGGTCTGTGCGTGCGCACCAGGTACAGACTCGCCACCGCGATGGCGCTGGTGCCTCCCATGGTCTCCGTGCACAGGTGACGTTCCACGGTCCTTGTTTCCCTAAACACGTGGGCCTCGCGAGTCTCAGATTGTGCCAGAGCGAGGAAGGTGAGTCCCCCCAGGCTGGCACCATAGTGCCCACGCGGCGAGAGGCTTTGGAGGTCCCGGCCTCACTGTCTCCGGGCCTCACTGTCTCCGGGTCCTTGTGAAGCAGCAGAACAAGACCCTGCCCTGGAGGGAGGCGGGCGTGGATGGCACCTGCCACCCATGGGTTGGTCCACCCTCCTGACCTTCCAGAGCCCGTCAGAGCTCCGAGCGGGCGCTGTGACGTGTGCCGTGGAGAGAATCACAGCGGAGGCCCCTCTGCCCACGCCCTCCACCAGGAGCGGTGCCTGGGGTCTGCTCCAGGCTCAGGCTGTCTGGGCTGGAAGCCACAGAGCCCGCGTGAGGCTGGTTTTCGGAGAACTCAAGCCTGAGCTGACGTGGGCACATACCGACCGCGGCCTCTGCTCCAGGCCCTGAGCTTCGCGCCCTGCGCCGACCGGGGCCACAGCGAATGGGGCCAGGGCCCTTGGTGCCCTCGAGCTTCACACGCAGCCTTCCTTCCCTGAAGGCGGGGCCTCTCGGAGCCTCGGGAACTGGAGGCGCACCAGCAGAAGGAGCCGCGGTGTCCAGCACTGCCCCTGGGAGCCCACAAGTCCCCCAGAAAGGGCGGCTTGCGGCACCTCGGTGGAAAGGGTTCCACACGGAGGCCACGCGCACGATCCGAGGGTGTTTCAGGGCAAAGCTGACCTCTCGTTCCTTCGTGCGGGGTGGGCTCCCGCCTGAGTCACGGTGACCCAGGTCTCATTTATTAATGTGCACGACTCGGGTCAACCCAGTGCAGAGCCCCTGGGAGCCAGGACTGGCCTGGCCGGCTCTGTGCCCCGGGCCTGGCACCCAGGGCTCTTGAGAGCGACTGCTGGGAGATGGGACAAAGGTGCCCTTGAGCGGAGCGAGCGTGGGAAGCGCATCGTGGACTGCTGGGAGATGGGACAAAGGTGCCGTGAGCGGAGCGAGCATGGGAAGCGCATCGTGGACTGCTGGGAGATGGGACAAAGGTGCCGTGAGCGGAGCGAGCGTGGGAAGCGCATCGTGGGCTGCTGGGAGATGGGACAAAGGTGCCGTGAGCGGAGCGAGCGTGGGAAGCGCATCGTGGGCTGCTGGGAGATGGGACAAAGGTGCCGTGAGCGGAGCGAGGGTGGGAAGCGCATCGTGGGCTGCTGGGAGATGGGAAGCGCATCGTGGGCTGCTGGGAGATGGGACAAAGGTGCCCGTGAGCGGAGCGAGCGTGGGAAGCGCATCGTGGGCTGCTGGGAGATGGGACAAAGGTGCCGTGAGCGGAGCGAGCGTGGGAAGCGCATCGTGGGCTGCTGGGAGATGGGAAAAAGTTGCTGTGAGCGGAGCGAGCGTGGGAAGCGCATCGTGGGCTGCTGGGAGATGGGACAAAGGTGCCGTGAGCGGAGCGTGGGAAGCGCATCGTGGGCTGCTGGGAGATGGGACAAAGGTGCCGTGAGCGGAGCGTGGGAAGCGCATCGTGGGCTGCTGGGAGATGGGACAAAGGTGCCGTGAGCGGAGCGTGGGAAGCGCCCTCGTGGGCTGCTGGGGAGATGGGACAAAGGTGCCGTGAGCGGAGCGTGGGAAGCGCATCGTGGGCTGCTGGGAGATGGGACAAAGGTGCCGTGAGCGGAGCGAGCGTGGGAAGAGCATCGTGGGCTGCTGGGAGATGGGACAAAGGTGCCGTGAGCCGAGCGTGGGAAGCGCATCGTGGGCTGCTGGGAGATGGGACAAAGGTGCCGTGAGCGGAGCGAGCGTGGGAAAGCGCATCGTGGGCTGCTGGGAGATGGGACAAAGGTGCCATGAGCGGAGCGTGGGAAGCGCATCGTGGGCTGCTGGGAGATGGGACAAAGGTGCCGTGAGCGGAGCGAGGGTGGGAAGCGCATCGTGGGCTGCTGGGAGATGAGACAAAGGTGCCTGAGCGGAGCGAGCGTGGGAAGTGCATCGTGGGCTGCTGGGAGATGGGACAAAGGTGCCCGTGAGCGGAGCGAGCGTGGGAAGCGCATCGTGGGCTGCTGGGAGATGGGACAAAGGTGCCGTGAGCGGAGCGTGGGAAGCGCCTCGTGGGCTGCTGGGAGATGGGACAAAGGTGCCGTGAGCGGAGCGTGGGAAGCGCATCGTGGGCTGCTGGGAGATGGGACAAAGGTGCCGTGAGCGGAGCGAGCGTGGGAAGAGCATCGTGGGCTGCTGGGAGATGGGACAAAGGTGCCGTGTGAGCCGAGCGTGGAAGCGCATCGTGGGCTGCTGGGAGATGGGACAAAGGTGCCGTGAGCGGAGCGTGGGAAGCGCATCGTGGGCTGCTGGGAGATGGGACAAAGGTGCCATGAGCGGAGCGTGGGAAGCGCATCGTGGGGCTGCTGGGAGATGGGACAAAGGTGCTGTGAACCCAGTGAGCGTGGGAAGCGCATCGTGGACTGCTGGGAGATGGGACAAAGGTGCGTGAGCGGAGCGAGCTGGGAAGCGCATCGTGGACTGCTGGGAGATGGGACAAAGGTGCTGTGAGCCGAAGCGTGGGAAGCGCATCGTGGGCTGCTGGGAGTGGGACAAAGGTGCCGTGAGCGGAGCGAGCGTGGGAAGCGCATCGTGGGCTGCTGGGAGATGGGACAAAGGTGCCGTGAGCGGAGCGAGCGTGGGAAGCGCATCGTGGGCTGCTGGGAGATGGGACAAAGGTGCCGTGAGCGGAGCGAGCGTGGGAAGCGCATCGTGGGCTGCTGGGAGATGGGACAAAGGTGCCGTGAGCGGAGCGAGCGTGGGAAGCGCATCGTGGGCTGCTGGGAGATGGGACAAAGGTGCCGTGAGTGGAGCGAGCGTGGGAAGCGCATCGTGGGATTCACTGGCTCACCTGGCACTGAGGGTGGCGGGCTCTCGCCACCTCCCGGGTTACCGCAGGCTGTGAGGTCAGGCTCGGAAGCGCAGGGCTCGCCCCTGGTGGCAGGCGGGGAGAGCTCAGTGTGGGGCAGAGGGGCTGGGGGAGGAGAATGCGGAGAAACTGAGGCAGAAGGGCTTAGTGACCGTCACCAGCAAATGAAGGCTAAGGCTGGGATCTGATTCCCAGCACTAGCTCTGGAGAGTTTCTCTCCAAAGACAAATGAGGGGCCACAGGCCTCCTGGAACTGCATGTGAACTCACCCCAGTGGGCTGGGGTCAAACTCTGGGCAGAGGATTGGCTCATTAAACAAATGACCTAATTTAGCACTTAAGACACCCGAAATTTACTATACTAATTTGTCAAGTCATCCAGAACAACCACCCCACAAATGGTTAGCCTAGTAGGATCTAATGGAACGCTAGACAAAATTCAGACCGACTAACCCAGGAAGAGGTTAAGTCAGGGTAGAAGTGACGACCCAGTCTGCAGAGCACGGGAGAGGTTTTATGGGCTGGCATAAATCTTGTGACCAGCCTTTCATCTTGTCCTTTCCATTTTTAGCACCTCTCAAGGAGGATGGTTTATGGAGAGAGGGAGCAGGAAGCAGGAAGTGAGAAGCAGGAAGCAGGAAGCAGGAAGTCTCTATTTGGGACATGCTCACGATAAGAAAGTCGAGGCTCCTGTGCTTGGCGTGTGAGCGTCAGGAGGGAGTGTTGTGTGCGGGCTCTCGCGGGGACTACATGAATCAAGAGTGTGTCAGCGTGAACCACGGCCGGTCAGCACCAGAGCCTTGCCACTGAGACATGGAGAAGATGGTGTTAAGCAGTTGCCAGAGAAATACATCCTTCTGATCAGTTCTTAGCAACCTGACCCTCTGCGATCGTGTCTTTCTCCAAGGCCTTGTTTGACATTTTGCTGCAAAGACAGACCCTGTCCGCCTCAGGTCCATCTCCCTGTCCCAGGGAAGACAGTGGAGCTACTGCCAAAGGCCACATTCTTAGGGCTCTTTCCCCGAATCATCTGGACAGCTGTCTGTTCACGTGGTGAGGACAGCAGAGCTCCCAGTTCAAAGCCCATCTGGTTCTTACATCAAGCTGAACCGTAACCTTGAGGAGCAAGCCCAAACACACCAGGGAGAGTCGAAAATCTAGGAACGAGTGTGTTTATATTGTATTTGCATTAATGCTTCCTAGAGTTTATTTTCAAAGTGGAGGGAGAACAATGCATAGTAGGCTGTTAAGCCCAAACACGAGCGGTTTAAAGTCGGGCCGTGCTCCTCGGAAGATTTTTCTCCTGTTCTGAAGGGTCCACTTGAGGGAGTGGGGGGTTGGGAGCACAGGGCAGGGCAGGGACGTGGGGGAGCTGCTCCGAGCTCTCCGCAGGCTCTGCCTGGCCCTGCGGCCACTGCTGTTTGTCATATGGAATGGATTAGGCCTTCTCTCACACTGTCAACTTGGGTGTTCTGCGCACAGCCTGTTTTGCTGGGGTCTCGGTTTTGCTTTTTATAACGGCAGGAAGTGCCCCTCTCGGACCACATGTGAAATCGTGTGGGAACGGTGTGGGGGGGTGGGGTGCAGGGCAAATGGGCTGAGGGAGGGGAAGCCTCCCTCCGACTCAGGGCCGTGGGGGTGGAAGTGGGGAGGAGAGATGTGCACCGGCCAGTTGGACTTTATGGGCCTGGTTGGCAGGAGGTTGAGGGGGGACACTTCCTTGATGAAACCGGCCTGTCCCTAATAGATCTGCCCCTCGTATTTTACAATGCCGCGGAGAGCCGGGCAGGGACCACTAAAGCATGAGGGATCGCAGCTGCTGTTTAATTTGTTCTGAATTTCCTGCCGGCCTCACCAGACGTGTACAGGAAATGGGCGGTAAATGTTTAATAGGTCATACCTAACCAGACAATTAGCAGGTGCTGTCATTTAGAAAATCCCAAGCTGTGCGTGCGCATACAGAACCAAAGCAGGCCCCTTCTCCTTTCCGTGTAAAGCCTTGGGGTGAGGCTGTGGGGTGGGGGCCGGGAAGCCCAAGAGTGAAGCTCACGGGAGGCTTCTCACGGGCTCAGGGATTCCGCTCGCCGCCGCCCAGACCTGCCACTGCCACAGCCACCTCCTGCTTCCCCAGGAAGGCCACCCTGGTTCTGACCTAGCACGTAACCAACAGCAGGTGCTGGCGGCTTGCAGCTGTGTGCACCTGAGAGACGGAAGCTCCGGGCCCACCTGTCCTCGACAGGCTCCACGGAAAACCAAGATGGCGGCAGAGGCCTCCTGCAGCACGGGGCCTCCCTGGAGTGGGCCAGGAGTCCCACAGGGCTGAAGGAGAGTGAGGGGGCTGTGTGCGTGTTGGGGTATCCAAACCCCCAGGCAGCCGTCCCTCCGTGGACCCTGATGACATTCAAACACTTCAGCAGACCTGACCTCTGACCCAGGAAGCTAAATGCTACACCATTTCTATTTGTCAGGGGGAAACAGAGGCACCAGGAGACTCGATCTGCTCAGAGCCATGGCAGTAGCGGTAGAAGAGCTGGGATCGAACCCAGAAATCTGAAGAGGGCGCAGCCCTGCAGCCCTGCCCGCAGCAGGCTGCTGAGGCCGCGGCGGCTTCCCCAGCGTCTCCGGATGGCCGGTCTGTCTCCCCACACCGGCAGTGTGGCGCGCTCTGGGCAGCTTTGCAGAGCGTGCTTTTCCGTTACCTGGGGATTCCTTCCTAAGCGGTTCCCACCGCCCTCAGGCCCGAGTGGCCCTGACGGAGAGGCTTCCACACGGGGAAACCTGTGGGGTTCTGGGATGGTCTGGCCCTGCCGGACCGTCCACGCCTCCTGTGTTTGCTGCCCACCTTTGACGTGGAGAAGCTGCCCGTGGCTCCCACAAGATGCCTGGCTACCTGCCTGTGGACAGTGCAGGACAGCAGTTTGAAGCCTCCAAACTCTGAGTGCTGCAGGAGCCAGAAACCCAAGTGACCTGCCACCACCATCGCACGCCAGCGTCAGAGCGTCACGATGCCGCACAGTGCGCCCACTGTCACCTGCCACCACCATCGCACGCCAGCGTCAGAGCGTCACACTACCGCACAGTGTGCCCACTGTCACCTGCCACCACCATCGCACGCCAGCGTCAGAGCGTCACACACTACCGCACAGTGTGCCCACTGTCACCTGCCACCACCATCGCACGCCAGCGTCAGAGCGTCACACTACCGCACAGTGTGCCCACTGTCACCTGCCACCACCATCGCACGCCAGCGTCAGAGCGTCACACTGCCGCACAGTGTGCCCACTGTCACCTGCCACCACCATCGCACGCCAGCGTCAGAGCGTCACAATGCCGCACAGTGTGCCCACTGTCACCTGCCACCACCATCGCACGCCAGCGTCAGAGCGTCACGATGCCGCACAGTGCGCCCACTGTCACCTGCCACCACCATCGCACGCCAGCGTCAGAGCGTCACACTGCCGCACAGTGTGCCCACTGTCACCTGCCACCACCATCGCAACGCCAGCGTCAGAGCGTCACGATGCCGCACAGTGCGCCCACTGTCACCTGCCACCACCATCGCACGCCAGCGTCAGAGCGTCACACTGCCGCACAGTGTGCCCACTGTCACCTGCCACCACCATCGCACGCCAGCGTCAGAGCGCCACAATGCCGCACAGTGTGCCCACTGTCACCTGCCACCACCATCACACGCCAGCGTCAGAGCGTCACAATGCCGCACAGTGCGCCCACTGTCACCTGCCACCACCATCGCACGCCAGCGTCAGAGCGTCACAATGCCGCACAGTGTGCCCACTGTCACCTGCCACCACCATCGCACGCCAGCGTCAGAGCGTCACAATGCCGCACAGTGTGCCCACTGTCACCTGCCACCACCATCGCACGCCAGCGTCAGAGCGTCACAATGCCGCACAGTGTGCCCACTGTCACCTGCCACCACCATCGCACGCCAGCGTCAGAGCGTCACAATGCCGCACAGTGTGCCCACTGTCACCTGCCACCACCATCGCACGCCAGCGTCAGAGCGTCACGATGCCGCACAGTGCGCCCACTGTCACCTGCCACCACCATCGCACGCCAGCGTCAGAGCGTCACAATGCCGCACAGTGTGCCCACTGTCACCTGCCACCACCATCGCACGCCAGCGTCAGAGCGTCACACTACCGCACAGTGCGCCCACTGTCACCTGCCACCACCATCGCACGCCAGCGTCAGAGCGTCACGATGCCGCACAGTGCGCCCACTGTCACCTGCCACCACCATCGCACGCCAGCGTCAGAGCGTCACAATGCCGCACAGTGTGCCCACTGTCACCTGCCACCACCATCGCACGCCAGCGTCAGAGCGTCACACTACCGCACAGTGCGCCCACTGTCACCTGCCACCACCATCGCACGCCAGCGTCAGAGCGTCACGATGCCGCACAGTGCGCCCACTGTCACCTGCCACCACCATCGCACGCCAGCGTCAGAGCGTCACGATGCCGCACAGTGCGCCCACTGTCACCTGCCACCACCATCGCACGCCAGCGTCAGAGCGTCACACTACCGCACAGTGCGCCCACTGTCACCTGCCACCACCATCGCACGCCAGCGTCAGAGCGTCACACCTGCCGCACAGTGTGCCCACTGTCACCTGCCACCACCATCGCACGCCAGCGTCAGAGCGTCACGATGCCGCACAGTGTGCCCACTGTCACCTGCCACCACCATCGCACGCCAGCGTCAGAGCGCCACAATGCCGCACAGTGTGCCCACTGTCACCTGCCACCACCATCGCACGCCAGCGTCAGAGCGTCACGATGCCGCACAGTGCGCCCACTGTCACCTGCCACCACCATCGCACGCCAGCGTCAGAGCGTCACGATGCCGCACAGTGCGCCCACTGTCACCTGCCACCACCATCGCACGCCAGCGTCAGAGCGTCACGATGCCGCACAGTGCGCCCACTGTCACCTGCCACCACCATCGCACGCCAGCGTCAGAGCGTCACAATGCCGCACAGTGCGCCCACTGTCACCTGCCACCACCATCGCACGCCAGCGTCAGAGCGTCACGATGCCGCACAGTGCGCCCACTGTCACCTGCCACCACCATCGCACGCCAGCGTCAGAGCGTCACGATGCCGCACAGTGTGCCCACTGTCACCTGCCACCACCATCGCACGCCAGCGTCAGAGCGTCACAATGCCGCACAGTGCGCCCACTGTCACCTGCCACCACCATCGCACGCCAGCGTCAGAGCGTCACGATGCCGCACAGTGCGCCCACTGTCACCTGCCACCACCATCGCACGCCAGCGTCAGAGCGTCACGATGCCGCACAGTGCGCCCACTGTCACCTGCCACCACCATCGCACGCCAGCGTCAGAGCGTCACGATGCCGCACAGTGTGCCCACTGTCACCTGCCACCACCATCGCACGCCAGCGTCAGAGCGTCACACTGCCGCACAGTGCGCCCACTGTCACCTGCCACCACCATCGCACGCCAGCGTCAGAGCGTCACACTGCCGCACAGTGCGCCCACTGTCACCTGCCACCACCATCGCACGCCAGCGTCAGAGCGTCACACTGCCGCACAGTGTGCCCACTGTCACCTGCCACCACCATCGCACGCCAGCGTCAGAGCGTCACGATGCCGCACAGTGCGCCCACTGTCACCTGCCACCACCATCGCACGCCAGCGTCAGAGCGTCACGATGCCGCACAGTGTGCCCACTGTCACCTGCCACCACCATCGCACGCCAGCGTCAGAGCGTCACACTGCCGCACAGTGCGCCCACTGTCACCTGCCACCACCATCGCACGCCAGCGTCAGAGCGTCACGATGCCGCACAGTGTGCCCACTGTCACCTGCCACCACCATCGCACGCCAGCGTCAGAGCGTCACACTACCGCACAGTGCGCCCACTGTCACCTGCCACCACCATCGCACGCCAGCGTCAGAGCGTCACGATGCCGCACAGTGTGCCCACTGTCACCTGCCACCACCATCGCACGCCAGCGTCAGAGCGTCACACTACCGCACAGTGCGCCCACTGTCACCTGCCACCACCATCGCACGCCAGCGTCAGAGCGTCACGATGCCGCACAGTGCGCCCACTATCACCTGCCACCACCATCGCACGCCAGCGTCAGAGCGTCACGATGCCGCACAGTGTGCCCACTGTCACCTGCCACCACCATCGCACGCCAGCGTCAGAGCGTCACGATGCCGCACAGTGTGCCCACTGTCACCTGCCACCACCATCGCACGCCAGCGTCAGAGCGTCACACTACCGCACAGTGCGCCCACTGTCACCTGCCACCACCATCGCACGCCAGCGTCAGAGCGTCACGATGCCGCACAGTGCGCCCACTGTCACCTGCCACCACCATCGCACGCCAGCGTCAGAGCGTCACACTACCGCACAGTGTGCCCACTGTCACCTGCCACCACCATCGCACGCCAGCGTCAGAGCGTCACGATGCCGCACAGTGTGCCCACTGTCACCTGCCACCACCATCGCACGCCAGCGTCAGAGCGTCACAATGCCGCACAGTGCGCCCACTGTCACCTGCCACCACCATCGCACGCCAGCGTCAGAGCGCCACAATGCCGCACAGTGTGCCCACTGTCACCTGCCACCACCATCACACGCCAGCGTCAGAGCGTCACAATGCCGCACAGTGCGCCCACTGTCACCTGCCACCACCATCGCACGCCAGCGTCAGAGCGTCACGATGCCGCACAGTGCGCCCACTGTCACCTGCCACCACCATCGCACGCCACGTCAGAGCGTCACACTGCCGCACAGTGCGCCCACTGTCACCTGCCACCACCATCGCACGCCAGCGTCAGAGCGTCACACTGCCGCACAGTGCGCCCACTGTCACCTGCCACCACCATCGCACGCCAGCGTCAGAGCGCCACGATGCCGCACAGTGCGCCCACTGTCACCTGCCACCACCATCGCACGCCAGCGTCAGAGCGTCACGATGCCGCACAGTGCGCCCACTGTCACCTGCCACCACCATCGCACGCCAGCGTCAGAGCGTCACGATGCCGCACAGTGTGCCCACTGTCACCTGCCACCACCATCGCACGCCAGCGTCAGAGCGCCACGATGCCGCACAGTGCGCCCACTGTCACCTGCCACCACCATCGCACGCCAGCGTCAGAGCGTCACGATGCCGCACAGTGCGCCCACTGTCACCTGCCACCACCATCGCACGCCAGCGTCAGAGCGCCACGATGCCGCACAGTGCGCCCACTGTCACCTGCCACCACCATCGCACGCCAGCGTCAGAGCGTCACGATGCCGCACAGTGCGCCCACTGTCACCTGCCACCACCCATCGCACGCCAGCGTCAGAGCGTCACGATGCCGCACAGTGTGCCCACTGTCACCTGCCACCACCATCGCACGCCAGCGTCAGAGCGTCACACTACCGCACAGTGTGCCCACTGTCACCTGCCACCACCATCGCACGCCAGCGTCAGAGCGTCACACTGCCGCACAGTGCGCCCACTGTCACCTGCCACCACCATCGCACGCCAGCGTCAGAGCGTCACACTGCCGCACAGTGTGCCCACTGTCACCTGCCACCACCATCGCACGCCAGCGTCAGAGCGTCACACTGCCGCACAGTGTGCCCACTGTCACCTGCCACCACCATCGCACGCCAGCGTGTCAGAGCGTCACACTGCCGCACAGTGCGCCCACTGTCACCTGCCACCACCATCGCACGCCAGCGTCAGAGCGTCACACTGCCGCACAGTGCGCCCACTGTCACCTGCCACCACCATCGCACGCCAGCGTCAGAGCGTCACACTGCCGCACAGTGTGCCCACTGTCACCTGCCACCACCATCGCACGCCAGCGTCAGAGCGTCACACTGCCGCACAGTGCGCCCACTGTCACCTGCCACCACCATCGCACGCCAGCGTCAGAGCGTCACGATGCCGCACAGTGTGCCCACTGTCACCTGCCACCACCATCGCACGCCAGCGTCAGAGCGCCACAATGCCGCACAGTGCGCCCACTGTCACCTGCCACCACCATCGCACGCCAGCGTCAGAGCGTCACACTGCCGCACAGTGTGCCCACTGTCACCTGCCACCACCATCGCACGCCAGCGTCAGAGCGTCACGATGCCGCACAGTGCGCCCACTGTCACCTGCCACCACCATCACACGCCAGCGTCAGAGCGTCACGATGCCGCACAGTGTGCCCACTGTCACCTGCCACCACCATCGCACGCCAGCGTCAGAGCGTCACACTGCCGCACAGTGCGCCCACTGTCACCTGCCACCACCATCGCACGCCAGCGTCAGAGCGTCACGATGCCGCACAGTGTGCCCACTGTCACCTGCCACCACCATCGCACGCCAGCGTCAGAGCGTCACACTACCGCACAGTGCGCCCACTGTCACCTGCCACCACCATCGCACGCCAGCGTCAGAGCGTCACGATGCCGCACAGTGTGCCCACTGTCACCTGCCACCACCATCGCACGCCAGCGTCAGAGCGTCACAATGCCGCACAGTGCGCCCACTGTCACCTGCCACCACCATCGCACGCCAGCGTCAGAGCGTCACGATGCCGCACAGTGCGCCCACTGTCACCTGCCACCACCATCGCACGCCAGCCACCAGCGTCAGAGCGTCACACTACCGCACAGTGCGCCCACTGTCACCTGCCACCACCATCGCACGCCAGCGTCAGAGCGTCACGATGCCGCACAGTGCGCCCACTGTCACCTGCCACCACCATCGCACGCCAGCGTCAGAGCGTCACGATGCCGCACAGTGTGCCCACTGTCACCTGCCACCACCATCGCACGCCAGCGTCAGAGCGTCACGATGCCGCACAGTGTGCCCACTGTCACCTGCCACCACCATCGCACGCCAGCGTCAGAGCGTCACACTACCGCACAGTGCGCCCACTGTCACCTGCCACCACCATCGCACGCCAGCGTCAGAGCGTCACGATGCCGCACAGTGCGCCCACTGTCACCTGCCACCACCATCGCACGCCAGCGTCAGAGCGTCACACTACCGCACAGTGTGCCCACTGTCACCTGCCACCACCATCGCACGCCAGCGTCAGAGCGTCACGATGCCGCACAGTGTGCCCACTGTCACCTGCCACCACCATCGCACGCCAGCGTCAGAGCGTCACGATGCCGCACACAGTGCGCCCACTGTCACCTGCCACCACCATCGCACGCCAGCGTCAGAGCGTCACGATGCCGCACAGTGCGCCCACTGTCACCTGCCACCACCATCGCACGCCAGCGTCAGAGCGTCACACTGCCGCACAGTGCGCCCACTGTCACCTGCCACCACCATCGCACGCCAGCGTCAGAGCGTCACGATGCCGCACAGTCCCACGATTGCACGCACAGTGCGCCCGCACTGTCACCTGCCACCACCATCGCACGCCAGCGTCAGAGCGTCACGATGCCGCACAGTGTGCCCCACTGTCACCTGCCACCACCATCGCACGCCAGCGTCAGAGCGTCACGATGCCGCACAGTGTGCCCACTGTCACCTGCCACCACCATCGCACGCCAGCGTCAGAGCGTCACAATGCCGCACAGTGTGCCCACTGTCACCTGCCACCACCATCGCACGCCAGCGTCAGAGCGTCACGATGCCGCACAGTGTGCCCACTGTCACCTGCCACCCACCATCGCACGCCAGCGTCAGAGCGTCACGATGCCGCACAGTGCGCCCACTGTCACCTGCCACCACCATCGCACGCCAGCGTCAGAGCGTCACGATGCCGCACAGTGCGCCCACTGTCACCTGCCACCACCATCGCACGCCAGCGTCAGAGCGTCACGATGCCGCACAGTGCGCCCACTGTCACCTGCCACCACCATCGCACGCCAGCGTCAGAGCGTCACACCGTGCCGCACAGTGCGCCCACTGTCACCTGCCACCACCATCGCACGCCAGCGTCAGAGCGTCACGATGCCGCACAGTGCGCCCACTGTCACCTGCCACCACCATCGCACGCCAGCGTCAGAGCGTCACGATGCCGCACAGTGCGCCCACTGTCACCTGCCACCACCATCGCACGCCAGCGTCAGAGCGTCACGATGCCGCCCAGTCGCCGCCCACAGTGCGCCCACTGTCACCTGCCACCACCATCGCACGCCAGCGTCAGAGCGTCACGACTGCCGCACAGTGCGCCCACTGTCCACCTGCCACCACCATCGCACGCCAGCGTCAGAGCGTCACGATGCCGCACAGTGCGCCCACTGTCCACCTGCCACCACCATCGCACGCCAGCGTCAGAGCGTCACGAATGCCGCACAGTGCGCCCACTGTCACCTGCCACCACCATCGCACGCCAGCGTCAGAGCGTCCACACCCACTGTCACCTGCCACCACCATCCACGCACAGAGCGTGCGCCCACTGTCCCACTGTCACCTGCCACCACCATCGCACGCCAGCGTCAGAGCGTCACACTGCCGCACAGTGCGCCCACTGTCACCTGCCACCACCATCGCACGCCAGCGTCAGAGCGTCACGATGCCGCACAGTGCGCCCACTGTCACCTGCCACCACCATCGCACGCCAGCGTCAGAGCGTCACGATGCCGCACAGTGCGCCCACTGTCACCTGCCACCACCATCGCACGCCAGCGTCAGAGCGTCACGATGCCCGCACAGTGCGCCCACTGTCACCTGCCACCACCATCGCACGCCAGCGTCAGAGCGTCACACTGCCGCACAGTGTGCCCACTGTCACCTGCCACCACCATCGCACGCCAGCGTCAGAGCGTCACGATGCCGCACAGTGCGCCCACTGTCACCTGCCACCACCATCGCACGCCAGCGTCAGAGCGTCACGATGCCGCACAGTGCGCCCACTGTCACCTGCCACCACCATCGCACGCCAGCGTCAGAGCGTCACGATGCCGCACAGTGCGCCCACTGTCACCTGCCACCACCATCGCACGCCAGCGTCAGAGCGTCACACTGCCGCAACAGTGCGCCCACTGTCACCTGCCACCACCATCGCACGCCAGCGTCAGAGCGTCACGATGCCGCACAGTGCGCCCACTGTCACCTGCCACCACCATCGCACGCCAGCGTCAGAGCGTCACGATGCCGCACAGTGTGCCCACTGTCACCTGCCACCACCATCGCACGCCAGCGTCAGAGCGTCACACTGCCGCACAGTGCGCCCACTGTCACCTGCCACCACCATCGCACGCCAGCGTCAGAGCGTCACGATGCCGCACAGTGCGCCCACTGTCACCTGCCACCACCATCGCACGCCAGCGTCAGAGCGTCACACACTGCCGCACAGTGCGCCCACTGTCACCTGCCACCACCATCGCACGCCAGCGTCAGAGCGTCACACTGCCGCACAGTGTGCCCACTGTCACCTGCCACCACCATCGCACGCCAGCGTCAGAGCGTCACGATGCCGCACAGTGTGCCCACTGTCACCTGCCACCACCATCGCACGCCAGCGTCAGAGCGTCACACTGCCGCACAGTGCGCCCACTGTCACCTGCCACCACCATCGCACGCCAGCGTCAGAGCGTCACACTGCCGCACAGTGCGCCCACTGTCACCTGCCACCACCATCGCACGCCAGCGTCAGAGCGTCACGACTGCCGCACAGTGTGCCCACTGTCACCTGCCACCACCATCGCACGCCAGCGTCAGAGCGTCACACTGCCGCACAGTGCGCCCACTGTCACCTGCCACCACCATCGCACGCCAGCGTCAGAGCGTCACGATGCCGCACAGTGCGCCCCACTGTCACCTGCCACCACCATCGCACGCCAGCGTCAGAGCGTCACACTGCCGCACAGTGCGCCCACTGTCACCTGCCACCACCATCGTCACGCCAGCGTCAGAGCGTCACGAACTGCCGCACAGTGTGCCCACTGTCACCTGCCACCACCATCGCACGCCAGCGTCAGAGCGTCACACTGCCGCACAGTGCGCCCACTGTCACCTGCCCACCACCATCGCACGCCAGCGTCAGAGCGTCACATGCCGCACAGTGTGCCCACTGTCACCTGCCACCACCATCGCACGCCAGCGTCAGAGCGTCACGATGCCGCACAGTGCGCCCACTGTCACCTGCCACCACCATCGCACGCCAGCGTCAGAGCGTCACGACTGCCGCACAGTGCGCCCACTGTCACCTGCCACCACCATCGCACGCCAGCGTCAGAGCGTCCACACTGCCGCACAGTGCGCCCACTGTCACCTGCCACCACCATCGCACGCCAGCGTCAGAGCGTCACGATGCCGCACAGTGTGCCCACTGTCACCTGCCACCACCATCGCACGCCAGCGTCAGAGCGTCACACGATGCCGCACAGTGCGCCCACTGTCACCTGCCACCACCATCGCACGCCAGCGTCAGAGCGTCACACTGCCGCACAGTGTGTCCCACACTGTCAGAGCCACCACTGCCACCCCCCACCATCCACAACCATCGCACGCCAGCGTCAGAGCGTCACACTGCCGCACAGTGCGCCCACTGTCACCTGCCACCACCATCGCACGCCAGCGTCAGAGCGTCACGATGCCGCACAGTGTGCCCACTGTCACCTGCCACCACCATCGCACGCCAGCGTCCAGAGCGTCACGACTGCCGCACAGTGCCGCCCACTGTCACCTGCCACCACCATCGCACGCCAGCGTCAGAGCGTCACACTGCCGCACAGTGTGCCCACTGTCACCTGCCACCACCATCGCACGCCAGCGTCAGAGCGTCACACTGCCGCACAGTGCGCCCACTGTCACCTGCCACCACCATCGCACGCCAGCGTCAGAGCGTCACGATGCCGCACAGTGCGCCCACTGTCACCTGCCACCACCATCGCACGCCAGCGTCAGAGCGTCACGATGCCGCACAGTGTGCCCACTGTCACCTGCCACCACCATCGCACGCCAGCGTCAGAGCGTCACACTGCCGCACAGTGTGCGCCACTGTCACCTGCCACCACCATCGCACGCCAGCGTCAGAGCGTCACACATGCGCACAGTGCGCCCACTGTCACCTGCCACCACCCATCGCACGCCAGCGTCAGAGCGTCACGATGCCGCACAGTGCGCCCACTGTCACCTGCCACCACCATCGCACGCCAGCGTCAGAGCGTCAGAGCGATGACCTGCCACAGTGTGCCCACTGTCACCCTGCCACCACCACCATCGCACGCCAGCGTCAGAGCGTCACGACTGGCCGCACAGTGTGCCCACTGTCACCTGCCACCACCATCGCACGCCAGCGTCAGAGCGTCACACTGCCGCACAGTGCGCCCACTGTCACCTGCCACCACCATCGCACGCCAGCGTCAGAGCGTCACGATGCCGCACAGTGCGCCCACTGTCACCTGCCACCACCATCGCACGCCAGCGTCAGAGCGTCACGACTGCCGCACAGTGCGCCCACTGTCACCTGCCACCACCATCGCACGCCAGCGTCAGAGCGTCACGATGCCGCACAGTGCGGCCCTCTGTCACCTGCCACCACCATCGCACGCCAGCGTCAGAGCGTCACGATGCCGCACAGTGCGCCCACTGTCACCTGCCACCCACCATCGCACGCCAGCGTCAGAGCGTCACGATGCCGCACAGTGCGCCCACTGTCACCTGCCACCACCATCGCACGCCAGCGTCAGAGCGTCACGACTGCCGCACAGTGTGCCCACTGTCACCTGCCACCACCATCGCACGCCAGCGTCAGAGCGTCACGATGCCGCACAGTGTGCCCACTGTCACCTGCCACCACCATCGCACGCCAGCGTCAGAGCGTCACGAATGCCGCACAGTGCGCCCACTGTCACCTGCCACCACCATCGCACGCCAGCGTCAGAGCGTCACGATGCCGCACAGTGCCCACTGTCACCTGCCACCACCATCGCACGCCAGCGTCAGAGCGTCACGACTAACCGCACAGTGCGCCCACTGTCACCTGCCACCACCATCGCACGCCAGCGTCAGAGCGTCACGACTGCCGCACAGTGCGCCCACTGTCACCTGCCACCACCATCGCACGCCAGCGTCAGAGCGTCACGATGCCGCACAGTGTGCCCACTGTCACCTGCCACCACCATCGCACGCCAGCGTCAGAGCGTCACTGACTGCCGCACAGTGTGCCCACTGTCACCTGCCACCACCATCGCACGCCAGCGTCAGAGCGTCACGATGCCGCACAGTGTGCCCACTGTCACCTGCCACCACCATCGCACGCCAGCGTCAGAGCGTCACGATGACGCACAGTGTGCCCACTGTCACCTGCCACCACCATCGCACGCCAGCGTCAGAGCGTCACACTGCCGCACAGTGCGCCCACTGTCACCTGCCACCACCATCGCACGCCAGCGTCAGAGCGTCACACTGCCGCACAGTGTGCCCACTGTCAACCTGCCACCACCATCGCACGCCAGCGTCAGAGCGTCACGATGCCGCACAGTGTGCGCCCACTGTCACCTGCCACCACCATCGCACGCCAGCGTCAGAGCGTCACACGAAGCCGCACAGTGCGCCCCACTGTCACCTGCCACCACCATCGCACGCCAGCGTCAGAGCGTCACGATGCCGCACAGTGCGCCCACTGTCACCTGCCACCACCATCGCACGCCAGCGTCAGAGCGTCACAATGCCGCACAGTGTGCCCACTGTCACCTGCCACCACCATCGCACACTACGCCAGCGTCAGAGCGTCACACTGCCGCACAGTGCCCACTGTCACCTGCCACCACCATCGCACGCCAGCGTCAGAGCGTCACATGCCGCACAGTGCGCCCACTGTCACCTGCCACCACCATCGCACGCCAGCGTCAGAGCGTCACACACTGCCGCACAGTGCGCCCACTGTCACCTGCCACCACCATCGCACGCCAGCGTCAGAGCGTCACGACACTGTCCGCACACAGTCACTGAGCCGCCCCACTGTCACCTTGCCACCACCATCGCACGCCAGCGTCAGAGCGTCACGATGCCGCACAGTGCGCCCACTGTCACCTGCCACCACCATCGCACGCCAGCGTCAGAGCGTCACGATGCCCGTCAGCACAGTGCGCCCACTGTCACCTGCCACCACCATCGCACGCCAGCGTCAGAGCGTCACGATGCCGCACAGTGCGCCCACTGTCACCTGCCACCACCATCGCACGCCAGCGTCAGAGCGTCACACTGCCGCACAGTGTGCCCCACTGTCACCTGCCACCACCATCGCACGCCAGCGTCAGAGCGTCACGATGCCGCACAGTGTGCCCACTGTCACCTGCCACCACCATCGCACGCCAGCGTCAGAGCGTCACGATGCCGCACAGTGCGCCCACTGTCACCTGCCACCACCATCGCACGCCAGCGTCAGAGCGTCACGATGCCGCACAGTGCGCCCACTGTCACCTGCCACCACCATCGCACGCCAGCGTCAGAGCGTCACGATGCCGCACAGTGTGCCCACTGTCACCCTGCCACCACCATCGCACGCCAGCGTCAGAGCGCCACGATGCCGCACAGTGCGCCCACTGTCACCTGCCACCACCATCGCACGCCAGCGTCAGAGCGTCACACTGATGCCGCACAGTGTGCCCACTGTCACCTGCCACCACCATCGCACGCCAGCGTCAGAGCGTTCACGATGCCGCACAGTGCGCCCACTGTCACCTGCCACCACCATCGCACGCCAGCGTCCCCAGAGCGTCACGATGCCGCACAGTGCGCCCACTGTCACCTGCCACCACCATCGCACGCCAGCGTCAGAGCGTCACGATGCCGCACAGTGTGCGCCCACTGTCACCTGCCACCACCATCGCACGCCAGCGTCAGAGCGTCACGATGCCGCACAGTGCGCCCACTGTCACCTGCCACCACCATCGCACGCCAGCGTCAGAGCGTCACGATGCCGCACAGTGTGCCCCACTGTCACCTGCCACCACCATCGCACGCCAGCGTCAGAGCGTCACACTACCGCACAGTGTGCCCACTGTCACCTGCCACCACCATCGCACGCCAGCGTCAGAGCGTCACGATGCCGCACAGTGTGCCCACTGTCACCTGCCACCACCATCGCACGCCAGCGTCAGAGCGTCACGATGCCGCACAGTGTGCCCCACTGTCACCTGCCACCACCATCGCACGCCAGCGTCAGAGCGTCACACTACTGCACAGTGTGCCCACTGTCACCTGCCACCACCATCGCACGCCAGCGTCAGAGCGTCACACTACCGCACAGTGTGCCCACTGTCACCTGCCACCACCATCGCACGCCAGCGTCAGAGCGTCACACTGCCGCACAGTGCGCCCACTGTCACCTGCCACCACCATCGCACGCCAGCGTCAGAGCGTCACACTGCCGCACAGTGCGCCCACTGTCACCTGCCACCACCATCGCACGCCAGCGTCAGAGCGTCACACTGCCGCACAGTGCGCCCACTGTCACCTGCCACCACCATCGCACGCCAGCGTCAGAGCGTCACACTGCCGCACAGTGCGCCCACTGTCACCTGCCACCACCATCGCACGCCAGCGTCAGAGCGTCACACTGCCGCACAGTGTGCCCACTGTCACCTGCCACCACCATCGCACGCCAGCGTCAGAGCGTCACACTGCCGCACAGTGCGCCCCACTGTCACCTGCCACCACCATCGCACGCCAGCGTCAGAGCGCCACAATGCCGCACAGTGCGCCCACTGTCACCTGCCACCACCATCGCACGCCAGCGTCAGAGCGTCACACTGCCGCACAGTGCGCCCACTGTCACCTGCCACCACCATCGCACGCCAGCGTCAGAGCGTCACACTGCCGCACAGTGCGCCCACTGTCACCTGCCACCACCATCGCACGCCAGCGTCAGAGCGTCACGATGCCGCACAGTGCGCCCACTGTCACCTGCCACCACCATCGCACGCCAGCGTCAGAGCGTCACACTGCCGCACAGTGCGCCCACTGTCACCTGCCACCACCATCGCACGCCAGCGTCAGAGCGTCACGATGCCGCACAGTGTGCCCACTGTCACCTGCCACCACCATCGCACGCCAGCGTCAGAGCGTCACGATGCCGCACAGTGTGCCCACTGTCACCTGCCACCACCATCGCACGCCAGCGTCAGAGCGCCACAATGCCGCACAGTGCGCCCACTGTCACCTGCCACCACCATCGCACGCCAGCGTCAGAGCGTCACGATGCCCGCACAGTGCGCCCACTGTCACCTGCCACCACCATCGCACGCCAGCGTCAGAGCGTCACACTGCCGCACAGTGCGCCCACTGTCACCTGCCACCACCATCACACGCCAGCGTCAGAGCGCCACAATGCCGCACAGTGCGCCCACTGTCACCTGCCACCACCATCGCACGCCAGCGTCAGAGCGTCACACTACCGCACAGTGCGCCCACTGTCACCTGCCACCACCATCGCACGCCAGCGTCAGAGCGTCACACTGCCGCACAGTGCGCCCACTGTCACCTGCCACCACCATCGCACGCCAGCGTCAGAGCGTCACACTACCGCACAGTGTGCCCACTGTCACCTGCCACCACCATCGCACGCCAGCGTCAGAGCGTCACGATGCCGCACAGTGCGCCCACTGTCACCTGCCACCACCATCGCACGCCAGCGTCAGAGCGTCACACTGCCGCACAGTGCGCCCACTGTCACCTGCCACCACCATCGCACGCCAGCGTCAGAGCGCCACAATGCCGCACAGTGCGCCCACTGTCACCTGCCACCACCATCGCACGCCAGCGTCAGAGCGTCACACTACCGCACAGTGTGCCCACTGTCACCTGCCACCACCATCGCACGCCAGCGTCAGAGCGTCACAATGCCGCACAGTGTGCCCACTTAAAACACTGATTTACAGAGAGCATAAAATCAGGGCTGGAAGCAGAGGCCTGACCACACTGGCTTGCCTGAGATGGAGGTCTCCTGGGCTGCTGGACTCCCCGTGGAAACACCTAGAAAGCAGCTGGGCTGTGGGCCGCCCTTGAAGACACCTCAGCAGCCACACTCTGATCTTACAGCCGAGGTTCCGCGGCTGGGGGGAGGCTGGGTCGAAACTGCCCCCGGCTCCCCCACCTCCATGGCACCTGGCCTTGACAGCCCCTTGCCGGCCCTCGGCGCCCATCCTCCCTGATCCGTCCTGCGTGAAGGTCAGCGGCAGTAAGAGGGCTTAAGAACAAGGCCTGAAGAGTCTCCTCATAGTCCGTGAGTGATGGGCTGGGCCGGGCTGTCTGACACGTGGCCTGCTCCGCGGCGCATTAGAGGGAAGACCCTCAGACGCCCTTACCAGCACTCGAGGCTCCTGTAAACCAGCGCTGGTTAATAGCAGGAGGGACGTGGTGACACTGAGCAGGCTCCCGCGGGCTTCCGCATGGCACTTTGAAGCCCCGCCACGAAGGGGACTTTGCGGACTCCTAGCTAAAGACAGGTGTGGGTGACAAGGACGGGTCAGTGTAAATGAGGGTCAGCGCTGCTGCTGCCTGAGGTGGCGTCTCCTTTCCTTGGTGGTGGCAGAGCCACCTCCTGGGGGCGGTGGCTCAGAGAGTACAGGTTCCAAAGCAGGGACAGTGGGAGGTGCCGAGTCAGCCCACGGGGGTCCAAATCCTGATGTTGTTTCACAACCTTAAAAACAGGATATTTTATTTAAAAAACAACAACACAAAAACCAGCTCTTCCTGATGCATCAGAGTCCTGGCTAAAGTGGGACGTTCTGCAGGTGACCTCGGTGGAGGCGCGGGGGCCACTGTCCCGGTGGCCTGAGGCTGTGCACACGCCCACCTTGCTGATGACACCCGCGCCTGGCTTCTGCAGGCCACTGGACCCCGGAGTCCACTTGGAAGCTTCTCACTTCATTCTTCCTGAAATGGAAGAAAAGAAACTGAGGAGTCTCACACATTTCTGGATTTGTCACCAAGGCCCCTGAGTTGAGTCTGGGTGCTTCGTGTGTCCGGCTGGGAGCTGGCTGTCCATCCGGAGGTCACTGGCCCCAGCAGCGAGGCCATCGTGCTGGGTGAGCCGCAGGGAGGAGCTGGGGGCCGCCCTGCGTGCTCAGCTGTCTGCTCGGCTTCGTCCTGTGTCTCTGCCCTGCCCCAGATGGGGGAGACGGGGACGGGAAGCTCCTGGGAGGGTTCCTGGGCCTCGAGGTCCTAGGACCCCAGCAGGCCACCAGCTTCCTGGCCTTGTTGCTGGTTCGCTAAGCGAGAAGCAGGAGCCAGCCTCGGAAGAGGGTCTCCTTCTGCCTCGTGAGAGCCCAGTCCCCAGGGAGCCCCCCTCACCACCAGTGGCACGGCCGGTCTTCAGATGGGGACAGGCCACCACCCCTGGTGAGACGCGGAGGCCAGCAGGTCGGGGAGCTGCAGCTACCCGCTGGTCGTCAGTCCTGCTCCTGAGCTCCCCTCTGGTGACCTCCAGCGAGTTTGCACTCCCGGGTTTCCGGTTCCCCTGTCTGCCGCTGAGGATGCGATGCTGACCCTGTAAGAGCCGTCGTGGACACGAGGACTTACAGGGCGTGGCCCAGATGAAAGCTTGTGCTGACCAGAGCCCAGGAGGTCCAGCCTGAAGAAGACTCAGCCTCCACCGGAGACCCAGCGTGCAGGGCGCGAGCAGAGGCCAGACCAGACGGTCCAGCACTGCGTCGGCAAGCCAGGCTGACGGGAGGAGCCACGGCCCTCGGCCCAGCGTCAGCCTCAGGTCAGATCAATGTGCTCACTAGAGCACTGTCACTGCCACCGAGCGCTGGGCACCCGTCACCGCCACTCAACACGGAGCTACGGGTCATTTCCACACAGCATGGAGTGACAGGTCACCTCCACTCAACACGTGACCCGTCACCTCCACTCAACAGAGGACAATCTGGTCACCTGCCCTCAGCAATGATGCCCTCAAGACCCCCTCTGGGCCCAGGACTGAGTGGCCAGGAGGACCTTCCTGTCCCACCATTAGAGGAGGCGCCCTCACTCTGGGGTCCTCTGGCTTCCTGTGCTGATGGGGCAGGTCCTTGAGGGAGGAAGAAGGCAGCGAGGAGGGAGGGCGGGCGGGGAGCCTTAACAGAAGAGAGACAGGGAAGGAAAGCAAGGACGGGGCGGGGGGTCCCGGCAGGGCAGTGTGGGAGGCCGCCCGCGGGAGGCGCCCCGTGGACCGTCTCCGTGAAGGAGCAGAGGAGACGGGCTCCCAGGAGAGATGAGCCGTGACTGTGTTTGGGGAGCTGAAGGGACGCTGTCTGGGGCTGAGCAAGTCCTCGGAGCCGTGCTGGTCTGGGAACAAGTGGGCGAGACTGAGGGAAGAGCCGCAACGGGCTGGTGGACTCCAGCGGGGAGGAGCCAGGCTGCGTGGACACTAACCAAGATGGCGGGCGGAGAGCCGGGGCAGGCACAGGGCCTGAGGGGGATGCCTCGGCTGGGATCCCGTCGGGTTTCCTCTGTGATCTCACTTGATGCAGGAGCCCTGTTTGGGGAGATGGCTTAAATTGCAGTTGACTATGGGCCATGGAGATTTGGGCATTGCCGCCTTCCGTAGTCTCACGGGACATGGCCCAAGATCTCGCGGGACTTGCCCCGGGATCTCGAGTGACTTGAGCCGAGTTTGCTGATTGGGTCTGCGCCATTTTTTGGTGGTATGTGTGGTGCGTGTTAGTTGTTGTTAGAGCCAGAGAGAAAAGTTATCAGAATAAAAAGCTGTTTGTTTCCAGTTCGCCTCTGAACTTCTTCCCGCGGCTTCGTTGCTCCAAGCGGCCATCGCTGCAGGCGGCAACAACTTGGACCGATGTTGAGGACCTCGGTCTCTCTGGGGGCACACGGCCATCATTTAGTCCGCAGGGACACCCATAGCATTTGTTGGTGGGGCAGCCGAGCTCGCGAGGCTGTGGCAGGGCCCGAGGCCCGCGGCGCAGCCCGCCCGGCATTGCTGCCCACGCTCAGCTTCTCTTGCCGCACGCTGGGCAGCTGCTGGGGACCGCGTGCTCTTTAAGTAGCGCTGGCCCCAGGATTCGGGTTCCCCGGCTCCTCTCCAGAAGCACATGGGACCAAGACGCGGAGGGCTGGCTGGAGAGCAGGGTCAGCGTGAGGCTGCGATCTCTGCGCGGGAGCGGCTCTCGCTCTGAGCCGGAGGGAAAGGAGTCTGCTGGGGCCCGAGTCCAGAAGTCACGTGGTGGAATGGGACGCCCAAGGCCAGGTGGGCTTCACCTGGCTTCACACTACAACCAGCTGCTGAGCTTCGAGGACGGCGCAGCCCTGCCTGGGGCCTGTGGCGTGGTGAGTCGGGACGTAGCCTGCTGCCCGACAGTTCCAAGTCAGCAGCACAGAGACGTCCCCCGAGCGAGTGGAGGCGCACCCCGACCAGACACTGGTGACAGTTGGGGCCACCTCACCTCTGTCTGTTGCAGACTCAGAATCCAGAGACCAAGGGCTTGGACAGAGCCCTCCCCAGGCTTGCTTTTCAGTGCTGTGATTCCCCATCTGAAAACCTCCTCCCCTAGCAGCGCCACCCCTGCAGCTCCTCATTCCTGCCATCTGCTGCTCTCCAGTGATGGTCAACTCTGGCCAAAATCCCCACAAGAAAGGTATTATTCCCATTTTATAGGCAAGAAAATTGGAGAACAGAGAGGCCAAATAATATGCTCAAGGCCACACAGCAGGTGAAAGGTAGGGCTGAGATGAGAAGGTGGGCGTCAGGTCTCCAAAGAAGGAGCAGACGTTGCCTGAGGACCCGCCCTCCCCCCTCGCGGGTGCAGAGGAAGACAGCCCCGCCGCGGGGACCCCGACAGAGCAGGAGGCGCCTTGCTGTCCCCTGCTGCAGGGTTGACAGCGAGGAGAGGGGTCGTTGGAGGTGGGCGCTGACATCTGGGATCCAGAGGGAAGAGGATCCCTGAACGTGACGCCCAGGGAGACAGAGTCGGGCAGGCGCCGTGGTTTTGGAGGCAGGTCAGTCCTTGCTCGTATGAATGGTGCAGAGCCGGCTCGGGACGTGGGCACGAGTGCAGTGTGGGCAGTGCCAGTCACCCATAGGGGCAGGAGGTGGAGGCTGAGGGCCGAGGCTGTCCCCGCCGCTCTCTGCAGCACTGGTGCTTTCCCTGGCCCGTGTGGAACTGCCCTGGTGCTGCCCTGGCCCAAGGAGGGCAGGGAGGGCCCAGCTATGCACCAGGAGGCCACGCCAGTCCCGACTGTCAGCTTTCCTACCTGGTCTGGGGCGTGTCTGCCCCTTGTTACCATGGCAACACCCAGACCTCAGCCCTGTGACGCGGTGTCTGCTTCTGACTCGGCCCTGGACGTGCCCGCCAGCTGCTGTCCTGGGCGGCTCCCCAGCTCTTCCCACCCTGGGGCAGCACCTCTGCCTCCACCCAGGTGAGAAGCAAAAGGAGGGCGTGCGTGGCATAGGAGATCACTGCCACCCACACCCCCTAGTTGGCACCCCAAGTAAATGAGCCTGACTCCCCACAAAGAAGCCTGGGAAATGTAGTCCCCCTGTGTGCCCGGGCAGAGGGCTGAGCTGCTGTGTGCCAGGAACCGTCTCGGACACAGAGACGTCGTATGATGGAAATGGGAATTTCAAGCGTGCAGGAGCCCTGTTTGGGCAGATGGCTTAAATTGCGGTTGACTATGGGCCATGGGGATTTGGGCATTGCTGCCTTCCGTAGTCTCACGGGACTTGGCCCGGGATCTCGCGGGACTTGAGCTGAGATTGCTGATCAGGTCTGCGCCATTTTTGGTGGTGTGTGTGGTGCATGTGATAGTCGTTGTTAGAGCCAGAGAGAAAAGTTATCAGAATAAAAAGCTGTTTGTCTCCAGTTCGCCTCTGAACTTCTTCCCGCAGCTTCGTTGCTCCAAGCGGCCATCGCTTCAGGCGGCAACACAAGCGATTTTTTAATGTAAAAAACGAAAGGTTTGAAAGACAGTGACAGGCAGAAACGAGCCTCTTGGACCAGCTTCTGCAGAGCTGGGGAGGGCGTCACTGCCTGTGGCTGATTCACCTCCCAACCTTCCTGGGTGAGCAGACTCTGCCAAGGCAGAGCTGGGCTGGCATCAGCCCCCAAGCCCACCTCGGGCTGCCCTCAGCTGCCCCAGTCCCAGCCCCCGCTGCCCTGCTGTCCTGGGTGCTGCGGGCATCGAGCCCAGGGCAGCCGGGCTTGTCCTGAGCTCCTGGCTCCCCGGGCTGCAGCTGGACCCTGCTGACCGTGCCTGCTGCCCGCGGGGCCCTCCCTGTGCAGCCTCTGTACTGTGCTCTCTGCCTGGAGCATGCTCCGTCCAGCCTCTGCCTGCTGGGTGGCGGCAGGCCGGGCCCCACAGAGGCCTGTGGTCAGGGTTCCTGGACGGATGGCTCAAGGGTCCCGTGAATGCTCGGCCCGCCCCAGGTGGCTCCGACTCCGGAAAGCAGGCTCTGTGAGAGGCAGGCAGGGCCGGCGGCTCCCCTTTTGCTCCTGGCCTTCCACTTGCCGGCTCTGAGGCTTGGGGACAGCTGCCACGTGGCTCTGGGCCTCCTGTCCCCTGGCGTCTGCCCCAGGTCCTCTGAGGTCTGTGGTGCTGCCCGCTGGGCAGTCCTGGCCGCACCTGTTCTCCACAGAGTCCGGCGGCTGCCCTGAGAACTCCCGCGGTGGCTGGGCCGCGCTCCTGCAGTGTCCCTGGCTCTGATGGCGCAGCACCCCAGGCCTGGTGGCCTGCACTGCAGGGTGGACCTCAGGGAGGGTGGCGCTTGCCCTGCTCAGGCCTAGCCACTCGGGCCTCCAGGCACTTTGGGGACAGTGCCTCTGTGCCAGTGTGGCCGGCCTGACCCGTTCAGGGGTTCCTCCCACCCACCTCGTCCTGCCTGGCCCGACGGGGCTGGACACTGGAGCTGGGCCTGGCCAGGGCTGCGAGTGGGGCTGCCGGGACACTGCCCTGCACGCGCCGCCTCCCTCTCTGCTCTTCCCCTGCAATACAGCAGGCGTGTCCTGGGCAGCTTGAGGTTGCGGGGCGTGGACGCAGGAAGCTGGCTCCTCGCTTCCTGGCCAGGCCGGAGGGCAGCGATGCTAGAAGTCTCACGGAAAGAGGGGTGGCTGGCAATTTCTCCAACACGAAAGGCTTGGCAGGTCACATGTCTCTGATGCCCTGGGACTCAGAGACCAGCTCCGCCTAGAGCCATCGCCCACTGCCCACTCTTCCCGCCACTTTCGATGGGGTCTGTCCTCAGCAGCCCGTGCCGGGGCAGAGCCTTGGACGCAGGGAGAGGCTGGAGCTCTGAGGCGTGTGGCCCCCACGCCTCTGCACTCAGGAGGCCTGCGAGGTGTCGCGCATGGCACTGAAGCCTGGCTCCCTTCTGCGGCCAAGCAGGACTGCAGGCAGAGGCCACCCGGCCTGGGGTGGCGCGAGCCCTAGCTTTCCTCCAGGCCAAGGGTCTGGCATGAACAAGGCTGCGGGCCTCGCTCCTGAGGCTGGGGTGCGAGGAGCGAGGAGAAGGAAGCCGCGGCTCACATTCCTCCTGATCCTGTCTCCAGGCCCCTCTCGCCAGGTGGGGTGCAGGAAGCGGCTGGGGGAGCACAGCTTGTCCCGGCTGGGAGAGGAGCCGGGTGCAGCCTGCAGGCAGCAGCGCTGAGGGTCCCGGCCCCCACCCTGTGTGTGGAAAGGAGGGGGAGGGAGCATCTCTGTCATTGCCAACTGTGGCCGACAACCACAGTGTCACAGGCGGTGTGGAGACACGGGGCGCCGAGCTGCTCAGAGTCTGTGCACCTCCTGGAAGTGCCACCTGGCTCCTGGGGGACAGTGGGCATTGCTCTCCATCTCGCTCTGACTTGGAGACCGGTGGACGCGGCCCTGAGCAGCCGCCTCTGCAGAAGCGCAGGGCATGAGCTTCCCTCGCTCCTGTGCGGTGAGCCCAGCTCTGTCCCTGTCCCCCAGGGGCCATGGGCCTGCTACCCGGGGGGCGTGGTGTCTCCTCCCATTTATAGAGCACCTACTGTGTGCTCCGCACCTGAGCGCCCCATCGCCCGTCCTTTGGGGCTCCCTGCAGGTGCCCTGGGCTCTACTGCCTCACCTGGCCTCCGTAGTGCCGTCACGACAGCGGTTCATGGCAAGTTCTGGCCAGGACGTGGAAGCCCAACCTCGGCTCCTGCGCTAAACAGCCACCGCTGTTGTCCAGGACGCAGGCGCTGGCCAGCGTGGGTGTCAGACAGCACGTCCACACGCCCAGTGCCCCTGGGGCCATCTAGGGGCCTGCCACTCCTCAGTGAGACAGCTCTGGGCTGGTGTCAGTGAGAGGGTAGCTGCCGGAGAGCACTGGACAGCCGTGTCCACTCGCTGCTTGGAATCAGACGCCCTGGAACGTGGGGGCGTGGAGTGGGGGTCCCCAGCTGAGAGGGGACGGGCGCTGCCATAGGAGAGGGTCCACGAGGCCATTGCAGGTCCATCCCCACTTCCTGGCCCCCTCTTGCCCTGCTCCTTCCGAGGAAGGCGCTCTGCAGGCGGCCCGGAGAGAAGGTGGCTTTGTTCCCAGCCGTGTCTTCACCGCGAGGGTCTCTGTGTGTGCTGTCCTGGCCTTGCAGAACTGGTCATCAGGTTTCAGGACCACGGTTTAGACAGCTGCACTTGCTAATTTGATCAGGTGTCTGATTTGGGCACAGAGGGAGGCCACGCCACAGTGGCAGGTCTGTCCTGTCCTGCACGCACGGGCCCTGGAGGCGTCCACCCCTCTGCAGACAGCTGTCCATCAAAACAGGCCTGGGCCGGGCGTGGGAGAGTCGGGGTGGTGCAAGCCTATGATCTCTTTAGCAAGGCCCCAGGGGAAGCCGAGGCAACAGGGCGCAGACTTGCTTCCCTCTTCCTGTGGGTGGCAGGACTTCCACCCTGACCTGTCCTGGGGCTGGGCGGAGGATGAGCCCAGCAGGTAACACACGTTGTTCCCGGCACGACACTGGGTCAAAGCAGACCTCAGCACTGCTGGCTTCGGTGGTGCGATCCGCCAGCTGTCTGCGAGATGGGGTGACACGCGGGGGCTGGGGTGACACGCACGGGCTGGGGTCACACGTGGGGGCTGGGGTGACACATGGGGGCTGGGTCACACGCACGGGCTGGGGTCACACGCAGGGACTGGGGTCACATGCAGGAGCTGGGGTCACACATAGGAGCTGGGGTGACACGCGGGGGCTGGGGTGACATGCAGGGGCTGGGGTGACACGTGGGGGCTGGGGTGACACGTGGGGGCTGGGGTCACACGCAGGGACTGGGGTCACATGCAGGAGCTGGGGTCACACATAGGAGCTGGGGTGACACGCGGGGGCTGGGGTGACACGCAGGGGCTGGGGTGACACGCGGGGGCTGGGGTGACACGTGGGGGCTGGGGTCACACGCAGGGGCTAGGTCACACGTAGGAGCTGGGTGACACGTGGGGGCTGGGGTCACACACAGGGGCTGGAGTCACACGTAGGAGCTGGGTGACACGCAGGGGCTGGGGTACACGCGGGGGCTGGGTGACAGTCTCTCCCCAGGCTCTGGAGGCCAGCACCCGGCCTGAGGCGTTGGTGGGCGTGCCCCCTGAAGGCTCTGGGGGTCTTCCTGCCTCACTCACCGGGACCGGCTACCCTCAGCGCCTGCTGCGGCAGCTGCTCTGCCCTGGTCTGCGGGCCCCTCTGCGCTGGCTGTGCCCAAGCACCCTCTGATGAGGCACCGCCTACACACCCAGGCCGTCCAGGCCCGTCCTAACCTGATACAGGCCCACCCGCCTGGTCACGTCCGCAAAGACCTATTTCCCGACAATCCCCAATGTCCCCTGTGGCATGTTGTCCAGTGTCCACCCCAGGTCGTGGTGAGAGGGTCCTGGGCTGGGTGGAGCCCCTGACTCGCTGGGACGTGGCTCTCACCACAGTCACTCCAGAGCACAGTAACAGAACGGTCAACGAGGGGACGTGGCTCCACCAGCAGAGCCCGGAAGATGGGACCCTTCCCTCCGAGTGCGCAGAAGGACCCCTTCCGGGGAAAGGGCCAGGAAAGACAGGCACCCAGAGCAAGAGCCCAGCGGGCTCGGCCTCTGCGGCAGCTGAAGGGGTAGGTGGCAAGGGAGTGCCAGGCGCGGCCCCGCAGCCACCCAGAGTTCATCAGCCGCATCGTCTTCTCAGACTCTGACCCTGCTTGCAATGAGGACATCTGTCCAAGGGGAAGGGACGCTGCCCACCTGGCCGCTGTGCGTCTTGGCTAGGATGAGCCACCCTTCCTTGCTGGCCAGAACCTGCCTGGGTCTCAGCTGTGACTTCCCGAGTAGAGGGTGGCCGGGCTCAGGGGGACAGTTCATACAGGCTGGAGGAATGTGTGAGTGACTGGGGCCACGGAGTGGCTCTTCTGCTCTTCCCAACCAACCTGGGTCCCAAGGTCCCCTCTCCGCCTCACCATCCCTTCTGAGAAACCGCGTTCCATACGCCACGCACTCAGCAGGCCTGTGGAGGGTGAGTTCTTGTTGTGCTTCTGCTGTTCAGGGTCTCCCTCGCCAAAGACAGTTGACGGCTCCTGCTGTCAAGCGTAGACACACGGGCACTGTGAGTTCATATGCACAGACGCCACAGAGCTACTTCCCCCATATTTTATGTAATATTGTAAAATGGAATGTTCTTTGTGTTCCCCATCTTTGCCCTAAATGTTCTCACTTCCCGTCCCAAAAGTGGGGAGCACATGACCCCTCCCTAGGGAACATCCTGGCCTAAGCCTCTTGGGGACCTGCCCACAGCCTCCTAGACCACTCCGCCCGGTGACCACTGCTCTGGAACCTTCACAGGAGGCTGGTCTCTAGGGACAGAGGAACTGGTCTGTTCCCAGCAACCGGCCCCAGGGGTCAGCTCACAGCCCTGACGCTGGTCATTCAGCCCCCCAATGCCTGTCCTGTGTGGAAGAAATGAAGACGGCCAGCCCTGAACTGCCTGCTTCAAATGAGGTCACACATCCTCAAAATCAAGCCACCAAAGGTCGCAGGGCAGACGGGGCTGTCTCATGCCTTGTGTGTGGGATCAAGATCTGATGTGGAAACGCCCTTTCACAGAGGCGAGGGCAGGTTTTCCAGCTAATAACTGCAGATACTAGAAAACTGTCAGCTGGTCTGGCTCCAAGACAGCACGAGAGGGCCTCCCGCACACTCTTAGCCGTAGTGATAGTGGCGGCCGGTTTTTTTTGTTCCAGCACAGATCAAACGGAGTAGCTGGCTTGGCTTACCCAACGTAACGGTCCACTGGGCTAGAATAGCCGTGAAATCTTCTAATTTTACTCAGACACACAAATAACGTCTTGTGCCTAAGTGCATCCAACAGCATGTTTTCAACCAGTTTTAAATGGATGTTCAGCATACCTTGAGAGACCTTTGTTATCAAGGCTGGATCTCTGGCTCTGGAGCCAGGTGCTTGGGCTCAAATCCCACCCCTGCCTCTTCCTGCCCAAGTCAGCCTGGGCCAACTACTGACTCTCCATGCCTCAGTCTGCTCCTCTGAACAAGGGAAAGAAGTGCACACTCTGTGAGTGGCGAGGCTTCACAGGTTGATCTATAGAACTGCTTCTGTTTCCAGCACATGGAAAGTATGTACCAGAACATCAGATGATGGTGATGATGGTGAAGATGGTGGTGATGGTGATGGTGATGGTGGTGATTATGGTGATGGTGATGGTGGTGATGGTGGTGATGATGGTGATGGTGGTGATGATGTGGTGGTGTGATGATGGTGATGGTGGTGATGGTGATGGTGGTGATTATGGTAATGATGATGGTGGTGGTGATAGTGATGATGGTGATGGTGGTGATGGTGGTGGTGATGGTGATGATGAAGGTGGTGGTGATGGTGGTGGGGATGATGGTGATGGTGGTGGTGATGATGGTGATGGTGATGATAATGGTGATGATGGTGGTGATGGTGGTGGTGGTGGTGATGGTGATGGTAATGTAATGATTGTGGTGGTGATGGTGATGATGGTGATAATGGTGATGGAGGTGGTGATGGTGGTGGTGATGATGGTGATGGTGGTGGTGATGATGGTGATGGTGGTGGTGATGATGGTGATAGTGATGGTGGTGATGATGGTGGTGATGATGATGGTGGTGGTGATGATGGTGATAGTAATGGTGATGATGGTGATGGTGGTGGTGATGGTGATGGTAATAGTGATGATGGTGATGGTGGTGGTGATGGTGGTGGTGATGATGGTGATGATGGTGGTGGTGGTGGTGGTGATGGTGATGGTGATGGTGATGGTGATGATGGTGATGATGGTAATGGTGGTGGTGATGGTGGTGATGATGATGGTGATGTTGGTGATGTTGTTGGTGGTGATGGTGATGGTGATGATGGTGGTGATGGTGGTTGTGATGATGGTGGTGGTGGTGGTGATGGTGGTGGTGATGATGGTGGTGGTGGTGGTGATGGTGGTAGTGGTGATGGTGATGGTGGTGATGGTGGTGGTGATGGTGATGATGATGGTACTGGTGTTTCTATAACGTACACTGAGCACTTTGTACTGTAGGTGACATGTAAATGTAGGATGTGTACAGATTTTATAAACCCTTCCAGAATCACTATTGTTCCTATCCACTTAAACCACGAGCCCCAAATAAACTCTCCCTCCCTGAGTTGTTTTGGTTGGGTTTTGGGGACAGTGAGGCGAAGCTGCCTGATGCAGGTAGTTTTCTGTTTTGTCTCTAGCACTGGTCTGTCGACCCCCACCCTCCTCCAAGGACTGGCGGACACTGTTAAATACACAGGCCAACAGGTGGCAATCCCTGTGCATGAGAGCAGTAGCAGCGTTTGATTGATCTTCAACACTGGAGACCTTCCGATGCACCCAGAGCTTGCAGAATCCCGTGTGGCATTTCTCGTGTCCTCGCTGGGAGCAGGACCCACACTAGTTTGTCAGCGAGTCTCCAGGACCGGCTGTGTGGAAATCCTAAAATCCAAACCGACTTCTGAAGACAAAGCTGTGCCGTCCCTAAAGATGGTTGAAATGGAAGCCACGTGTGAAACTCTTTGTAGAGGCAAAAAGTGGGCAGTTTTTGAAGACCCACCTGAGCACCGGCGGCGCCATCCAAGTGGGCAGGCAGACCCTTCCGGGGGCCCAGGCTTCAGCACCAACCATGCTTCAGAAAAAGGCAGCTGCTCCTCAGGATGTCTTGCACCTGCTCCTCCACCACGACTCACCCCGGGTCGCCTGCGGTGTCCGCAGCCCCAGCAAAGAGCACAGAGCTCACCCTGCGCCAGGCGGCGGGGCAGCAGGGCAGCACCAGGGGCAGGCGGGAGCCCAGGTGTGTTGGCAGCTGAAATCTGGGCCGCATTCATTCTACCCTTGCAACCCAGTCCCTGCCTGGGCCCACCCTGCTGGGTGAGGAAGAGTGGCCAGGTGGCAGGGTTGGACAGGGCCCATGTGCCAAGGAAGGACATGCCCTGGTGGCATCTCAGGCACGCTGCAACCGGAGGAGTGGGGGCACGGGCGAGATGGGCGGGGGTCCGGGAAGCAGCGGAGGGGAGCAGGCTGGGTTCTCAGGCTGAACTCAGAGTCCCTGTGCAGTTCTTCCCAGAGTGACGGACCACGATGCCTGGAGGAGTGTCCCAGGAAAAGGCAGGGCTTTGCAGAGGCTCGCAGGGAGTGCTGGGGCACAGTGGGGGGTCACGGGGTGGTGCGGGCAGGGCTTTGCAGAGGCTCGCAGGGAGTGCTGGGGCACAGTGGGGGGGTCACGGGGTGGGTGCGGCGGGCAGGGCTTTGCAGAGGCTCGCAGGGAGTGCTGGGGCACAGTGGGGGGGTCACGGGGTGGTGCGGGCAGGGCTTTGCAGAGGCTCGCAGGGAGTGCTGGGGCACAGTGGTGGGGTCACGGGGTGGTGCGGGCAGGGCTTTGCAGAGGCTCGCAGGGAGTGCTGGGGCACAGTGGGGGGGTCACGGGGTGGTGCGGGCAGGGCTTTGCAGAAGCTCGCAGGGAGTGCTGGGGCACAGTGGGGGGTCACGGGGTGGTGCGGGCAGGGCTTTGCAGAAGCTCGCAGGGAGTGCTGGGGCACAGTGGGGGGTCACGGGGTGGTGCGGGCAGGGCTTTGCAGAAGCTCGCAGGGAGTGCTGGGGCACAGTGGGGGGGTCACGGGGTGGTGCGGGCAGGGCTTTGCAGAGCTCGCAGGGAGTGCTGGGGCACAGTGGGGGGTCACGGGGTGGTGCGGGCAGGGCTTTGCAGAGGCTCGCAGGGAGTGCTGGGGCACAGTGGTGGGGTCACGGGGTGGTGCGGGCAGGGCTTTGCAGAAGCTCGCAGGGAGTGCTGGGGCACAGTGGGGGGGTCACGGGGTGGTGCGGGCAGGGCTTTGCAGAAGCTCGCAGGGAGTGCTGGGGCACAGTGGGGGGGTCACGGGGTGGTGCGGGCAGGGCTTTGCAGAAGCTCGCAGGGAGTGCTGGGGCACAGTGGGGGGTCACGGGGTGGTGCGGGGCAGGGCTTTGCAGAGGCTCGCAGGGAGTGCTGGGGCACAGTGGGGGGGTCACGGGGTGGTGCGGGCAGGGCTTTGCAGAGGCTCGCAGGGAGTGCTGGGGCACAGTGGGGGGTCACGGGGTGGTGGCGGGGCAGGGCTTTGCAGAGGCTCGCAGGGAGTGCTGGGGCACAGTGGGGGGGTCACGGGGTGGTGCGGGCAGGGCTTTGCAGAGGCTCGCAGGGAGTGCTGGGGCACAGTGGGGGGGTCACGGGGGGTGGTGGTGCGGGCAGGGCTTTGCAGAGGCTCGCAGGGAGTGCTGGGGCACAGTGGTGGGGTCACGGGGTGGTGCGGGCAGGGCTTTGCAGAAGCTCGCAGGGAGTGCTGGGGCACAGTGGGGGGGTCACGGGGTGGTGCGGGCAGGGCTTTCTCCCGAGGTTCCCACTCTCCCCACCTTGACTCCCAGGGCTTCCCTTGGTTGTGCACCGGAGCAGGGGGGAGCAGGCTGGCGGCCCGGTTGAGTGACATCTGATAATGTCTTTCTGGTCAACTTCAGAAACAACCATCAAACATGCAGTCTTGCATCTCCTCTGCCTGGGGCTCTTGGGTGGCTGCCGTTGAGTCGTCAGCCTCTTGGAAAGTGTCTGTCTGCTCTGGAGAGCCCTGGGGCACACAGCGCATGGGGCGCCAGGGCCGTTTCCCCCAGCATTGAGAGCAAGAGGAGATCGACCCCGACCTCGCTGCCCCCTGGGCTGCTGAAGCTGCAGCCAAGTCCTCCCTGTGCCCACAGGGTGGTGGCCGTCAGCAGGCTGGGGGCAATCCCACACCTGCAGAGCAGCTGGCTCCCGGACACTGACCTGGTGAGTCCCCAACAGCCTTAGCAGTGGAGTTGCCCGGTGCTGTCATTTCTGCCCCACGGGGGACCAGCGCCCCTGATGGCGTGGCTTCCAGAAGCTGCTCCTTACAGCACAGTGTTTGTGAAGGGCAAAGCATCACACCGGGGACAGCCCGTGCAGCCAAAAGATTTATTCAACAGCCTTCGGGCTGGTAGCGAAAACCGGAGAACAGGTGCTCGGTCAAGGTCGACGAGGTGGGAGAGGGGAGTCAGGGAGAAGGGAGTGTGCAAGCTCTGGGGGGAGAAGGGAGTCAAGTGTGCAAGCTCTGGACAGAAGATGGGTGCCTGGTCGCACCGGCTCTCTGAGCTGTCGGCTAAAGCAGCTGCTGTCTGGCTGGAGGCTGGAGCTATCAGCTGGGACGGCCGTCGGGCTGAAGGTAGTCGGTCTGGGAGCTGTCAGCTGGAGCAGCTGCCGTCGGCTGGAGCGATGGGTCTGGAGCTGTCAGCTGGAGCAGCTGCCTTCGGCTGGAGGCGATGGGTCTGGAGCTGCTGGCTGGGGCAGCTGCCGTCGAGCTGGAGGTGATGGGTCTGGAGCTGTTGCAGTGGCTTCCTCCTCTCTGCAGCGACGACGATGTCTTCCTCCTCTCAGCAGCGACGATCTGATTGTGTCCGTGTGTCTCTCTCTGTCTGTCTTGAGTCTCTCAGACAGGGCCTTATATAGGGATTTCTGGTGGGGGTGCACTAGAGCAACCCCAACACCATTGGCTAGAACAGGATGCCCTTTAAGCCTATTGGCTCTTGCCTGGGGAAAAGAAACATTCTGCCTGGGGAAGAAACATCCTGCCTGGGGGAAAAAACATCCTGTCCGGGGAAGAAACATCCTGCCGAGAATGAAACAAGGTTGCTTCTCTCAGGATGTGGAGAACTCTGAGGGCGGGGGAGGGTAAGCTATCTATCAGTTTGGCGATCCCGTGTCCAAAGGCTCACCATGGTGTCATTATGGGACTTTTAGGAGAGTAAAACACAACCAAATGTAAACCTGGTGACTAAATATTCAGATTAGCGAGGCCCTCGAGCCCCGCTGCTCAGATCACCCCGACATCCTGAGCACGGCACGCGGGGCTCGTTCCGCGGGAGAGGCGTGCGCGCCCCGGGATCGTGGCAGCTCCGCGAGGTTTCCACTGCGCGCGTGGAAAGACACAGTGCCACCCGGCGTGCTGATTCTCATTGGCCGGCTGAGCCCACCCCTAACCCTGTACACCCAGGAAGTGTCCTTGGAAGTTAAAAGTCAGGCGTGTGAAGGCATTCGCTGCCCGATGGCCAATACCTGGAAGATACCTAAAGGTCCTAGAATGGGGGTTGGCCAACATTTTCTTAAAGAGCCAGATAGCAGGTATTTTGGCTCTGTGGGCCACGTACTATAACCTATGCCACAATCTCCGAGCTCTACCCATGTTGTACAATGACCTTTACAGAGCACTCTGTGACTTGAGTTGTCAGACCGGGACACCATGGCCACCCTGCCTGCAAAGCATGGTAGGAGAGTGTTCCTTGCCTGTTCCAAAATGTGGGTTTTGTCAACTGCAAAGAAACCTGACAGCCATGCATGGCAGCAGAGCACCTGCCTAGTCTGCAAGGAGGTATCTCCTTAGAGAGCGCAGGAGGCTTCTGGGTTCTGCTTTTTGTTACAAGATTTAATTCCAAGCAGTATTTATAACAAATAAGGCGAGGCTGGAGCTGGTCTTTCACAACCACATACAATGTATCCAGTGCCGCAAGACTCGCCCAAGCGGTGTCCTTGGCGGAGAGACTCTAGACTCCCGGAGTGCTAACAGGCACCGAGTGCTGTGGCCCTGGACCAAGACCTCTGGCCTGACCCCAAAGATCCTGGTTCTCCTGCTAAACATTTGCATTTTGACCTTTGCCCCAGGTGAGTCTGATCCAGGTGGGTCCCAGAAGCCATGTGTAGTGGTGGTCCCATCTTCCCATGCCCATGTGGCTGGGAAGAGGGCTTGATCACTCCAGCAGGGCTGGGGTGCAGCTGGGTGGAGCTGGGGTGCAGCTGGGGTGCAGCTTGGGTGCAGCTGGGGTGGGGCTGGGGTGCAGCTGTGGTGCAGCTGGGGTGAGGCTGGGTGCAGCTGGGGTGGGGCTGGGTGCAGCTGGGGTGGGGCTGGGGTGCAGCTGGGGTAAGGCTGTGGTGCAGCTGGGGTGGGGCTGGGTGCAGCTGGAGTGGGGCTGGGGTGCAGCTGGGTGGAGCTGGGTGGAGCTGGGATGCAGCTGGGGTAGGGCTGGGGTGGAGCTGGGGTGCAGCTGTGGTGCAGCTTGGGTGCGGCTGGGGTGGGGCTGGGGTGCAGCTGTGGTGCAGGTGGGGTGGGGCTGGGTGCAGCTGGGGTGGGGCTGGGTGCAGCTGGCAGCTGGAGTGGGGCTGGGGTGCAGCTGGGTGGAGCTGGGTGGAGCTGGGGTGCAGCTGGGGTAGGGCTGGGGTGGGGCTGGGGTGGGGGGGGGGTGGGGCTGGGATGTGGCTGGGGGTGGGGCTGGGGGGGCTGGGGCTGGGGTGGGGCTGGGGTGGGCTGGGGTGGGGCTGGGGTGCGGCTGGGGTGGGGCTGGGGTGCGGGCTGGGGTGCGGCTGGGGTGGGGTGGGGCGGGGCTGGGGTGCTGGGGTGCGGCTGGGGTGGGGCGGGGCTGGGGTGCGGCTGGGGTGCGGCTGGGGTGGGGCTGGGGTGCTGGGGCGGGGCTGGGGTGGGGCTGGGATGCGGCTGGGGCGCGGCTGGGGCGGGGCTGGGGCGGGGCTGGGGTGCAGCTGGGGTGCGGCTGGGGTGGGGCTGGGGTGCGGCTGGGGTGCGGCTGGGGTTGCAGCTGGGGCGCAGCTGGGGTGGAGTGCTCACCCAGCACTGCGAGGCCCGGGCCTCGATCCTCAGCACCACAGAAACAAACTCTAGCAGAACAAATTGCCGAGGACTGGGCAAAGATGAAGTGTGCACTTGTGGCCTGCGGAGGGGCCGGCTGCTGGGGGTGTGTGCTGAGGGAGGCCATCCCTGCCACCTCCAGTGTGTTCCTGTCCTTGCTCCAGGCAAGCCATGAGAACCCGAGGGCTGGGGCGAGGCTCGGCCTTCCTGCCGGGCCAATGCAGCGCTGGTGGCAGGGCAGAGTTTGAGCAAGTCAGTGGTGGCCTCGGGTGGCCAGGTTGATACTGCAGACCTGGCGTCTCCTGCCTCAGCACAGCCATCGTGCCCATCTGACTGGACTCCAGGCAGCCAGGAAGAGAGGGGAACAGCCTGGAGCCAGACCTGGTGAGGTGCCAGGGACCCCAGTGAGAAAGATTCCCCGGGTGTCCCCATCAGATGGTGCAAATGAAGAAGAGACACGGTGTGGGGGGGCCAGCCGCCCGGAGACGCACCTGGTGCTCAGGTGCCCCGTCCTGCGGAGGGTGACAGGTGACTGGAGCTGGAGAAAGAGGCACAACTGAGGGGGGGGGGACGTCCTGCGGAGGTGACAGGTGACGATGGCCGCTGGAGCAAAGAAGCCGCGGGAAGAAGTTTTGAGACGAACTGGAGCTCTTTAAAGAGACACGCCGTCCACAACTGAGGGGGGGGGTCTCGCAAGATCCCGGGCCAAGTACGGACGAGCGTGAGCAGAGCTTTCCCAGCTGAGGACATCACGTGCCAATATCCTGAGGAGATGTTGCAGGAGGAGGAAATTGTATAGGCATATCTGAAGGAGGCACACTGGGTTCTGGCATTGGCCCTGGGAGCTGGGCACCAGCACTGGTGCCCTGGCGAGGCACCTCCTGCAGAGCCCCTTTAGCAGGGGCCAGCTATCGTCTTCACCCCCTTTCAGAGCCAGGGCAGCCCCTGAAAATCTACGGCAGGAGCTGAAGCGATGGCCGCTTGGACGGCTGTGCTGGGTCAGGCAGCTCCAGGAGCGAGGCCACGGCGGGAGGCCCACCTGAGCCGAGGTGGGGAACTGCGGCCCTGAGCTGTGTGTGGCCACCAGCCCTCCAAGAGGGAGGGGCTTCCGAGAGCTCAAGAAGCCCACCCTCCACCTCCCGACTGCCCCCCTCCTTGGCTTCTCAGTGCCCCCCAGATCCGCCCTCGTTATCGGCTGGGTTGTGGACGGTGCCTGCGGGCACCGTTTACCCCTCCAGGACTGTTTTTTGGGGGTCTGCACCAGCCCGGGTCTTGGGACAGCTTCAGATTTATGTCCAAGAGCTGGAGCTTACAGCTGCACATGTTTGCCCTGCAGACGCTTCACGTGCAGTGTGGGAACCGGGGACTGCTCAAAATAGCATTTGCCCATAAAATTGCCTGAAATGCAGCCCAAATGTGTCTGTAAAAAGGAACCAAATAACTATTTATTGTCATTAGCTCTTGTACTTTGAGCTTCCACGCAGGGCTGGGCGTTGACTTAATCGGGTACCGGATGTGTCTGGGGTGACCTCAGAGACTTACGGGGACACCTCGGGTTCTGTGTGGCAGAGCGGGGCCGGTCACCAGCCAATCCGCCCATCGGTTCTGGCATCTGGCCATGACCCGTGGAGAAAGCCCGTGGCCTTTCCGGGACTGGCCTTAAGGTACATTCCTGAGCCCTTGACAAGCAGCCGAGCCCGTTCATAAACATGCCAGATCCGAACAGGGCGCAGGTTAGAGGACGACGAGACGGTGACCAGCCACCTCCCCCAGGAGCCCGCGGCAGTCCCCGGGCTCCGTCCATGTTGTGGTGACAGGCAGAGGGCACCAAGCCCAGCTGCTCAAGTGATCGGTTCAGGGGCGTCAGCGCGTGCACAGGGGTGTGCGACCTGTGCCCTCGCCCAGACAGCACCCCACCGGGAAGCCCATCCCCACGAGCAGCGCGCCCCACGCCCGCCCCCTGCACCACCCACCTGGGCCCCTGCTCAGTGGATTGCATGCCGGGGACATTGGGCACAGAGGGTCACACAATGTGGCCTTCCAGGCAGCAAACAGGTGAACTAGGTGCTAGGTGCCACACTGAGGAAATGCCAGTCAGGAGCTCAGTGAGTTCTAGTCACCGGGACGTGGGGCTCAGCAGGGGAAACCTCAGGTGTCGGAGGGCCTGGAGGAGCAGGGGCGCTGGCGCGGGGCGTCACTGTGCAGCCTGTCACCATGCAGGGAGGCCACCGCTTCTCAGCAGTGACTTATGGCTCAGGCTGCTGGCTTTGCTCAGGCAGAAGGCGCTGTGGGGGGCCTGGTGGAGCTGTGGGGGGTCCCGTGGCCCATGGTCAAGCCCCGGACCTCCCATGCAGTGGCTCCGTGACCTTAGTAATTGATGTGACCTCCGCACATCTTTGTCCCTCATCCTTTGCCTCCCAAGATTCTGTGAGGCCTGAATAGATTGCACACATGGCCAGCGCGGGCCTCTGAGGCTTGTCCCCTGTGCCCCTCCAGCCTCCTTTTCTTTCTAGAATTTTCCCCTGCTTACTGCCCTCCAGCCACCTGGGCTGCCTCGCAGACAGTCACAGCCTGCCCGGGGCCTGGCACTGTGTCCCCTCTCCTGGCTGTCCCGCTCCTCGCCTCTTCTGCGTTTCTATTCAAGCATCTCCTTTTCTGTGACACCACCCAGATCACCCCGGTGGAAACGTCACCGCTGCCTGCCCTCGGTGCTCTGCTTCACACCGAGGAGTGGCGACTGGTGTTTTTTTTTCCATGAAGTCACTCTCCCTGCAAAGAGCGTGGTCACCACAAGGGCCGAGCGCTGTGTCTGCTCAGCGCCAGGTCCAAGCATGACCCAGTGTCTGGCAGGAGGGCCTCTCGGGGACACTGCCCAGCCAGGGGACACTGCAGCTGCATGCAGACTCCACAGTGACACACGCGGGCAAGCGGGGCTCTGAGCAGCGGTGGTCAGAGTGTGGCGCTCCCAGGTGGTCCTGGCCTCCTTCCCCGCGTGGGCCCAGGGCCCAGGCTTGGGGGTGCGTGGGAGATGGCTGTGGGGGTGGCTCTCAGGGACTGTGGCACAGGCCTCTGGCCTTGGCTGAGGCCAAAGAGAGCATCTGTCGGAATCCTGGACGGAGCTGGGCTCGGGAGGGGCTGGGAAGCTCAGGACCCGGCTCTCTCCCTCCGCCCCTCTTTCCGTCTCCTTCTCTCCGAGCTGTAGCCCGCAGCTACCAGGAGGACTCGGGTCTCCCGTGACCTGGCAAGGGCAGCGGGTCTGGGGGAGCAGGGCCGCGAGGGGCAGCCCTGTCAGTGGAAGGTGGCTGAAGCCGTGGCACGTGGCAGCCACAGGACACGCTTCCTGCCTGTCACACACTGTCCATCAGCTCCTCGCTGAGCTTGGCCTTGGGGCTGGCTCGGTGGAGAAGGATCAGGAGATTCCCACCTTGGTAGAGGAGCCCCTGGCCCTGGAGGAGACACCAGAGCTCTCCTGAGAGCTCAGCAAGGTGAGGAGACTCCACCCAGCAGCAGCAGCTGTGTGCAGCTCAGTGGGTCGGGAGGCCTCGCTGAGGGCCTGCTTGAAAGGAATGAGCTGGCAGCAGACCCAGCAGTGAGTGCAAAGGCCCTGTGGCCAGTAGGTGGGTGTGTCTAAAGACAGGAAGGTGGCCAGTGGGCCAGAGAGGCAGGATGGAAGGAGAGAGCACAGACCTCTAGAGAGCAAAGAGGCCGAGAGCCCCAGGGACTTTGTTGCCCCTCCAGCCTCAGTCCCCCCGTGGGGTGGCATGAAGAGCTGTCCCCTCAGGACTGTGCCCCCTGCGAGGCCTCACATGGACACGTGGGTGCTCAGGGTCACTTCCCACTTCAGAGCTGTGGAGCACCTCGTGGAGGGCTCCCGGCCAGGCAGCGGATGGCTGTGGGGAGGCACAGGCCACAGCTGTGCGTCCGCCAACTGCGCAGATCACAGGGCTCATCTCTCACCGTGATCTGCGACGACAGCTGTGGCCCCAGCGGCAGGACGTGGCACAGCCCAGCTCCTGCCCAGGCTCGAGCCGCGACTCAGGCGGTGTGGAGCCGGGTGAAGAGGGGGTGGCCCAGCAGCGCGCTCGGTGGGGACTCAGAGGCCTCACGCAGGCCACGGGCACAGGCTGTGGTGCCCCGGCCCCAAGCTGCTGTCCCACGAAGGAGGCAGGAACTCTTGACAGGGAGAGCTGAAAGATGGGTCCCCACTGGGCCATACGGAGGATCTGCTGGGGCCACTAAGCCCCAGCAAAGGCCAGAGCCCTGGCGGAGGCCTCGCCCCGCGGGTCCCAGGGGTCCTGTCAATCAGGCCCAGGCAGGGCGGCTGGACGGGCAGGCCGCTTGAAAGAGAGCGGGCATTGTTTGGAAAGGTTGACCCGCCTGCGTCTTGGGTTTCACGGGGGAGTCTGTGTGGTCACACCGGCCAATTTGGCGTTTGTTGGGAGCTGGGCGAGGCTGGCCCGTGAGGAACGGCCCTCTGGGGGCCCTAGGTGGCTCTGTGGCTGTGACTTATGGCAGTGCAGGGGGAAGGGCACATTTTTATCCCATATTTGGTGGTGTGGTGGCTTTGGGTCCTCTCTCTCTCACTTGTCAGGATCTTAATGAGAAACCCCTGAAGGATTTAGAAATTTCCTTTTCCCAAGGACAGGAAGTAAACGGGAAAGTCCTAGGGAATCAGGGAGACCCACGGCGAGTCGGAGACAGTGGCCTTTGTTGTCTGGGTGTGAGCGAGTGTGAGGGAATGGGTGTGTGAACACGTGTGAATTCTTGAGAGGCAGGACCAGGGAGAGAGGAGAGAGACTGAGAGTGGAGACAGGGAGAGAGACGGAGGGACAGGGACAGACAGACAGACAGACACAGACAGGGAGGAGGGTCGGAGACAGAGACAGCGAGAGTCCAGGGGAGGGCCGGGGCTCCCCGTCAGGAGCTGTTTCTGGCATTCAGTGGGAGCCTTCCGAGGGACACTGGAGGCGTCTCGGACACTCAGGACATCGGCTCGTTCTCTGGAGCCCTGGGCTTGGCAAACAGCAGGTTTCCCCCTCGCCAGGGGGAGCAAACCCCAGCGAAGGGAGGGCCAGGGGAGGGCCAGGGCCGGGGGAGGGGAGGGCCAGGGGAGGGGGAGGGGAGGGTCAGGGGAGGGGGAGGGCCAGGGGAGGGGGAGGGGAGGGCCAGGGGAGGGGGAGGGGAGGGCCAGGGCGAGGGGAGGGGAGGGCCAGTGGAGGGGAGGGCCAGGGGAGGGGGAGGGGAGGGCCAGCGGAGGGGAGGGTAGGGGAGGGCCAGGGTAGGGTAGGGTGAGGGGAGGGCCAGGGTAGGGTAGGGTGAGGGGAGGGCCAGGGGAGGGGGAGGGGAGGGCCAGGGGAGGGGAGGGCCAGGGGAGGGCCAGGGGAGGGGAGGGGAGGGGAGGGGAGGGCCAGGGGAGGGGGAGGGGAGGGCCAGGGGAGGGCCAGGGGAGGGCCAGGGGAGGGCCAGGGGAGGGCCAGGGCGGGCAGGGGAGGGGAGGGGGGGGGGGGGGAGGGGAGGGGAGGGGGGGGGGAGGGGAGGGGAGGGGAGGGGAGGGGAGGGCCAGGGGAGGGGAGGGCCAGGGGAGGGCCAGGGGAGGGCCAGGGGAGGGCCAGGGGAGGGCCAGGGGAGGGCCAGGGGAGGGGAGGGCCAGGGGAGGGCCAGGGGAGGGGAGGGGAGGGGGGGGAGGGCCAGGGAGGGGAGGGCCAGGGGGGAGGGGAGGGCCAGGGGGAGGGAGTAGGGGAGGGGGGGGGGTTGGTGGAGGGCCAGGGGGTGCTGGGGTGGGGGGGGCGAGGGAGGGGAGGGGAGGGGCTGTTAGGGGGGGAGGGGGAGGGGGAGGGGGAGGGGGAGGGCCAGGGGAGGGGAGGGGAGGGGGGGAGGGGGGGGGCCATGGGAGGGCCAGGGCCCACCAACGGGGGAGGGGAGGGCCAGGGGAGGGCCAGGGGGAGGAGGGCCAGGGGAGGGGAGTGAGGGGAGGGCCAGAGGGGAGCGCCAGGGGAGGGCCAGGGCCAGGGGAGGGCCAGGGGAGGGCCAGGGGAGGGGAGGGCCAGGGGCGGGCCAGGGGAGGGCCAGGGCCAGAGCCAGGGCCAGGGCGAGGCCGCTGCGCCAAGACGCAGTTGCGAGGGCATTCTTTGCCCCGCGCATGCCCATGCCGAGAGCTATCTCTCCACGTGAGCCCTGGGGGCACAAAAGGCAGGAGGAGACCTGCTCCTTGCTGAAGGTGCAGTGGGCAGCAGCCTGGCCTGCGGGCTTGTCCCCCGCCCTCCCAGGCCTGACCTCACAGAAGGGCTCATCCGCAGAAGGACTCTGATTGCCGAGTCCCCTGGCCGTTGGTCACTGTGGAGGGAAGCTGGCGTGGACCTGGCTGGACAGGAGGCCATTCTGCAGTGGGCCTTCAGCAGGACCAACTGCGAGTACCGCCCCGTGCTGGGGTTTGGGCACTGTCCCTGTTAGAGTGTTGCTGCCTGAAGCGGAAACCGCCTTGGAGCAACGAACGCCACAGGAAAATTCGGAGGCAGGATGAAAATGAAAAAAGGTCTTTTATTCTTCTTCTCTCTCCAGCTCCAGCAATCACTCCAAATGCTCTAACTCCAACCACCACCTTCTTCTTCTTCCCCACACACACTAACAAACTCACCCAGTTATATACATATCGCTTTAACAAGGACACGTGCTTACAGCTCGAGCTTACAGGTGCGTCACGCAGTGTTCACGGGCACACAAAGATTCTTTGGATAATGTATTACTATCAGGTGGAAACTAGAACATCTTTTATGGCTCTCAGCTAACCGCAATCTTTAGCTATCTCCTTGATCATAGGCTCCTTCATTAGAGGTCCGCGTGTTAGGGGCGTGGTCCCGGCTTGTAGCAGGTGGGAGGTGTGGGCCTTTAAGAAGAGGGCCTGTTGGGTCTTCCGGTCACGGGGTCGCGCCCTCCAGGGGTCCGGGAAGACCCCTGTCTCGTCCTGCTTCCCAGAGGTGAGGCAAGGTGTTTACTCCACCCTGTCCTCGGGCCTAGCTGGGCCACCTCGCCCTGCCCAAAGCCACTGCCAGTCAGTTACGGACCAGGGACAGCCAGGAGGGACTTCCTGCGGGGCTTCAGGACCTGCCTGTGCCGGGAACCAAGGCCACGTGCCTCGGGGCAGCAGGTGACCGCGCATGGCTTGGGGCCACCTTCACTCCAGGGTCCCCACTGGCCAGCCGAGACTCTTGGGGTGGGGGCTCCTTCCTGCCTCTCCTGCTGGAGGCTCTCGCCCCCCCAGCTCATCCCCACATTCCTAACCCCCCCCCCCCCCGTGCTTCCCTCCCCAGGCCCAAAGTGACACACCCACTGGTAGTGAGAAGACAGGCGCTGGTGGCATTGCTGACCAGGGCTCTGGGCTAAGAGGTTTGGGAACCCTGAGATTGTCTCTCGTTCTGTGTCTAGAAGATGGAGGCCCAGAGAGGGCACGGGATTGCCACGGGCTGCACAGTCGCTGGTGGCATCGTGCCAAAGCAACTTAGTCCCAGGACACCAGCCGACAAGGGATGTCACAGCAGGATGGGGGACAGGCAGCCTGTGCACCTTTCCTACTTACAGACCTTCACTGGGGCCATAGTCCCCAGAGGAGTAGGCCCAGGCCTCCCTGGGATGCCCCTCTGCCCACGTCTCCACCTCTGTCTCGATACCCGGAAGGGAACCCGGAACGTTCCAGGCCGCCAGGGCACAGGGCCTGGCCACTGTTGGCCTTTCCTGGCTGTGGTCACCACCTGGGCCAGCAGAGCCCACCAGGTGTGAGCAGCCCCGAGCCTGGCAGGAGGCGGCTCGCCAGAGGGCCTGGGAGGGGCAGGTCTGCGTCGCGGGCTCCCCTCCTGCTCTTTCAGGGCCTCGACCAGCGGGGGAGGAACGTGCCGCGGTCAGCACAAGTCGGGAGAGGTGAACTTCTGAGAAAGAGCCATTGCTAAGGCGGAGGGTGCCCAGGTCCTGGGGGCGTCCTGCCTGGCAGCCGGGAGACCTGTGCCCAGGGTGGTCACTGCGTTCCAGGGGCTGCTACTGCACTCTCGCTAGTGGCTAGGGCTCGGGGGTTGCCTCCCCTACTTGCCAGGTGCCGGCTCAGGCGGGTGGGCAGGCCTGTGCCTGGGCAGACCCAGGGCTGCGTGGGCCTGGCCCCCGGAGCGGAGGTCGGGCCTGGAGGAGGCGGGGGGGACAGAGCCCTGCCTGTGTCCCCGTAAGTTCCCCGAGGCCAGGGCCTGGCGCGTCTGTTCCTCATCTCGAGGCCCTCGGCGGGCACGCGGGATGCCTGCTCCGTGGGTGTTTGCTGACTGCGTAGATAAAGGACAGAGGACGGGGGAGGGCGGGCACAGCTTGGCAGAGAGCCTTCCACGTGGCGCCGGCCTCCCTCTTCCCAGCCTCCCTCCCGAGGCTGGCACCCGCCTCCCTGGCCCCGTAAGCCGTAGGCGGCGCCCAGGCGGCACAGCACGGCCAGCGGCTGGCAGCTCGACCCACCTGTGCAGAGGGTGAGAGGCCCTTGTCCAGCAGGAGAGTGGAGACGGCGGGCGTCCAGGTGGTCCTCAGCTGCCCCAGCGCCATCCCTGGGTCTGACGGCTGCCCCTAAGCCAGTCCCAGCCCTCCCGCGTCTGCCAGCCTCTGCTTCCCTCCACACCCTGGGTTCCAGGGGCTGGAGGCGTGTGACCCGGGTCACTGCTGCACCTCGGCCCCGGTGCGCTCACCTGCGGGGAGCAGGACGGCACAGCTGTGCGTGGGCAGCAGGGTGGACACAGGGCTCCTGCGACGGCGTCGCGGCTCCATCGTGCCCCTCCCTGCCACAACCTGACGGCTGATGCGTGGCCCTGGCGGCCCTCTCTGTGCGTGGCCCTGGGCGGCCCTCTCTGAGCTGTGGCCCTGGCCCCCCTCTCTGAGCTGTGGCCCTGGCGGCCCTCTCTGAGCTGTGGCCCTGGGCGGCCCTCTCTGTGCGTGGCCCTGGGAGGCCCTCTCTGAGCTGTGGCCCTGGGAGGCCCTCTCTGTGCGTGGCCCTGGGAGGCCCTCTCTGAGCTGTGGCCCTGGGAGGCCCTCTCTGTGCGTGGCCCTGGGAGGCCCTCTCTGTGCGTGGCCCTGGGAGGCCCTCTCTGAGCTGTGGCCCTGGGAGGCCCTCTCTGTGCGTGGCCCTGGGAGGCCCTCTCTGAGCTGTGGCCCTGGGAGGCCCTCTCTGAGCTGTGGCCCTGGGAGGCCCTCTCTGTGCGTGGCCCTGGGTGGCCCTCTCTGAGCTGTGGCCCTGGGAGGCCCTCTCTGTGCGTGGCCCTGGGAGGCCCTCTCTGAGCTGTGGCCCTGGGCGGCCCTCTCTGTGCGTGGCCCTGGGAGGCCCTCTCTGTGCGTGGCCCTGGGCGGTTGGCCCTGGGAGGCCCTCTCTGTGCGTGGCCCTGGGAGGCCCTCTCTGAGCTGTGGCCCTGGGAGGCCCTCTCTGAGCTGTGGCCCTGGGAGGCCCTCTCTGTGCGTGGCCTGGGAGGCCCTCTCTGAGCTGTGGCCCTGGGAGGCCCTGTGCGTGGCCCTGGGAGGCCCTCTCTGAGCTGTGGCCCTGGGAGGCCCTCTCTGTGCGTGGCCCTGGGCGGCCCTCTGAGCTGTGGCCCTGGGAGGCCCTCTCTGAGCTGTGGCCCTGGGCGGCCCCTCTGAGCTGTGGCCCTGGGAGGCCCTCTCTGTGCGTGGCCCTGGGCGGCCCTCTCTGAGCTGTGGCCCTGGGCGGCCCTCTCTGAGCTGTGGCCCTGGGAGGCCCTCTCTGAGCTGTGGCCCTGGGCCCCTCTCTGTGCGTGGCCCTGGGTGGCCCTCTCTGTGCGTGGCCCTGGGAGGCCCTCTCTGAGCTGTGGCCCTGGGCGGCCCTCTCCGAGCCCCCGGCCCTGGCTGAGCACATCTGCCTGGCTGTGCTCACACTGGGCTGCTGCAGGGGCATCCTCTAGTGCCGTCCGCCAACTGGGCAGCTGACCAGGGTGCCCAAATCAAGGTGGCAGCTGCTCAGTGAGCCCTGAACAGGGGACTGCAGGGTGGGGTGGGAGGAGGAGGACCACGGACCTCATGGTGAGGACAGAGACAGCAAGACGCGGCTCCCCGATCGGTCCTGCTGGCTGGGCTCGCAGTCCCCTTGCTGACCTCGGCCCCCACAGGCAGCACGAAGGCGCAGATGACAATGCCTGCCCACCTGGGCAGTCAGCCTGCCCCCCGGCCCCGGGTCCTCAGGCCGCCTCCTCAGCGCACGGTCCCTGTCCGTGGTGACGCGTGTGCCCGCTGGGGCCAGGGCCTCTTGGAGTCGCCGTCCAGCAGTGGAAGGGCTCGTGTAGCCAGAAATCACCTTTAAGGCTCTCGGGCTGGCACAGCGTCCCGTCCAGCTCTGCAGCGTGCCCCAGCCTGTGTGCTGTGTGCAGGGAGGCGAGCAGGACGTGGGGAGCCTGCGTGTGGGCACTGCGCGTGCCAGCACGGGTCAGGCCCACGGCTCCCAGGTACAGGGTCGCCCTCCTCCACCCCGCCCTCCCGGGCTGTTTATTTATTTAGGCGACAGTGAGTGACATTTTGTCTGCTGGAACCATTTGGTCGTGACAGTGTGGGCCTCCCCGTCCCCTCCAGGGGAGCTTGGCACCCCGTGAGCAAGGGAGGCTGGTGCCCTGGCTTTGCCCCTCCTGGAGGCCAGCTGGCCTGGTCTCCTGGGACAGGGCAGGGTGGGGACAGGGTCAGCTTGGTGGTTGTTGCCACTCCCATCTGGGGGCTCTCGTCTCGGCAGCTCAACCGGATCCTGGCCCCTGTGAGGAAGGAGCTTCCCAACCCTGGCTGGCGGGACGCCCGGGGAGGGCTGGGCACGGTCTGGATCTCAGCCGGTGCTACCTGGGGGACACCTGCCAGGGCGGCAGGGCTGGCCCGCGAGCCTGGCTCCCGTACGTTCAGTAGCCGCCGCCCCTTGGGAAGCGAGCCCAGCCGCCGGCCTGGACGGCTCCGTGCAAGAGCAGTCAGATGGCCCCTGCCTCCCGCCACCTCCACCCTCCATCCCGGGAACATCGCCAGTGACTTGGGATTGTCACGATGTGTAAGGAGGACGCGTGTAAACAGCAGGAGCGCACAAGGCCTGGAGCTCAGGCCCCTCCTGGTGGCCGGGCAGGAAGGGTTGGGCCGCTGGTCTCACCTCCAGGTCCGAGTCCTGAGTGAGGCGGTGGACCCACAGCCCTAGGAAGGAGTCCCACCCCGTCCCTTCCTCCTGCCTGCCTCTCTCCTCCCGTCACCTCTGTCCCCTTCATCAACACCTAGAATAGAACTCACAGGAGGTTTCTGCACACGCGTCTCGATGTCACCATAAGATAACCCCTGTTGGGGAACCTGCTGCCTCAGCCAAGGCCAGTGGGAGCCACGAGTGCCCGCTGGGGCCACCTCCCTGCCCGTCAAGGAGAGCCAGGAGTTCAAGATGGTTGGTGAAATCAGGCATTTATACAGCTGTGGCCCCCACAGCTTGGAACCCAGGGAATGAGCACAGCAGGGGCTGGTCTGTGTCCAGGCCGAGGCCTCCTGGGAGGCCTCCTGGGAGGGTGGCCAGTGGGAGGAGCCGGGCTCCAAGTGCCTCGCCCACCCGACCCCTCCCTGCCTCATGAACAGGGTGGTGTCACCTGCCGGGCCCAGGTGCAATTCTACTGCCGGCCACTGGCGGGGTGGCCAGCCCACCACTGGACTTGGAGGATGTCACCCTCGGCCAGCTAGACGGGACCGCTATGGAGTGACCTGAGAAGCCTCAAGCTGAGGAGTCGCTACCAGCTTCAACACCGCCCTCCTGCTGGCTGCGTGGCCATTTTGGCAATAGGTGTCACTCAGAAGCGTGGGCGCTTCTTCACCTAGCACCACGCGGGCATCAGTCATGGCCTGGGATGCCGGTCACGCAGGTCACGTGGGCTGACTGGATAGCAGGTGATTCTCTTGCCGACAGAAATGCAAATGCGTCACCCGCCTGCTGGCTCCCGGCCTCCTGAGGGAGCTGCCTTCTCGGCAGGGCCAGGGACTCTTGGTCGCTCTGTTTGCGGGGACGGAAGCGTGGTCTGGGACAGCAGCAGCACCTGGGAACTTGCAGAACATGTGGGATCTCGGGCCCTGCCCATCTTCCGAGTCAGAAGCTGCGTGGACACAGGCCACCGCCCCTCTGCCAAGGACACCTGCTGACCCAGGGAGGCGGGTGGGCGAGGCACTTGGAGCCCGGCTCCTCCCACTGGCCACCCTCCTAGGGAGCGGGGTGCTGTGTGTTCCAGGGGGCCGCGGCTCGCACAGGTGCAGATGCCAGGGTGAGTGCTGGGGGCTGGCGGCGGCCCCAGCCGCACGTGGAGTTAGAAGAGGCCCCAGGGGCAGGCCCAGGGACACTGCTGCTCGAGGGTCTGGTGTGGAGCTAGTGCCCTGCAGGGCACTAGGAGAGAACCAGGCTGTGGTGAAGAGCAAGGCCACCCTCCCTCTGAGACCTTCTGTGGCTCATGGACCATGAGCTCTGGGTGGGCGAGGGTGGGCCCTTCACGTTCTGTTATGTCCCCAGAAACGGGCACATTATGGGCACAGGTCCTGGCACCGAAGAGCTGGTAGCTGACAGGGACGAGGGGTAAATACAGTGTGGCTGACGCAGCAAGCCAAGCAGAACTGCCCGCCATGACGGGCTGCCAACGGGGCCAGCCTGAGCCTTCACCTCGCCCGGGAGACTGGGCCGTCCCGCATCTCAGCGGAAGCAGACAGGGAGGGCCTCGCCGGGCGCTGCCAGCTGTGACAGCATGCCCCCCCCGCGGCCAGGCCTGCCTCCCGCAGCCTCTGTCTTGGGGACCCACTGTTCTGCCTGGCCTTTTCCCCTTGTTTGAAACATTTTCATCTTGGATCAAAGCGTCGCGGCTGGCACTGCTGTGTGTGTCCGCGCAGATACGAGCCTCCCCGAGGTCCCACTCATCACTGGAGCCAGGAACCAGGTGAAGTCAAAAAAAGCAAAATGTGTCCGGCCTGATAGCTGGCTCGGCGGGCCATGGAAAAGGCCAAAAATAAACACTGCGGGCTGATGACTTCCGTACCACCTGTGGCTCCGTGCCCAGAGCGGGGCCGGAGCAGGGGACGGCCACAGGCACACAGCGCGGTGCGCTCCTGGAGTGGCTGGGGACAGGGGTGGGGTGGAGGGTGGGGCTTGCCCTCTGTGGACATCACAGACCTCCCGCCCAGGTCGGGACCTCCATGCTGGTCCCCCAGGCCTCAGCGTGGAGAACACCCACCGGCCACCTGTGTCTGCTCATCGGGGCCGGGCTCTGCGGGGCGGGGCACCTGCGCCTGCAGGTTTCATTTCTGGTCTGTTTTTCTTGCATCCGAGGTGGAGGGCATTCCTCAGAGGCCCGGCACGAGGCGTTCTGAGGAGGCTTCTGTCTGGACAGCAGGGCGCCATGGGGACATGCCAGCATACGGCCACCTGGCTCCTTAGAGACTTTGGTTGACAGCTTCAGGGATGAGGAAGGTGGGCGTGGCTGGGGAGGTGGCTGACCTGGGAGGGTGCACCTGCCCCGCGGCCCCTTCCCCTTCCTTCTGCTTGCTGGCAGCTGTCCTCTGCTGGGCCTTCCCCACGACGTGCTGCCTCACCTCGGGCCCAGAGCACTGGAGTCGCCCTTCCATGGACTGAGACCCTGAGCCCCTGTAAACTTTCCCTCCTCTGAGTTGCTCTTGTCGGATCTTCTGGTCACAATGGGGCAAGATGCTACGGCTCCAGAGCGGCCTGGAGACCGGGTGGCAGGGACCCCATTTCATTTCTCCACACCCACACACTTGTTCACTAATGTGGACTGAGGACCTGACGCAGGCCAGGCTCTGCTGCAGGCAGGGAGGCGGCCAGGAGCCAGCCGCAGAGAACCAAGTTGGGGTCGGGTTACGAGCATGGGTGTCGGCTGTGCTCTCCTGCACACGTGATGCAGGTCACCGCAACGTCGGGAACGTTTTGGGCAAGCTGTGTTCTATAGGAAAGTCTGGTGATGTGTCCAGGGCTGTGTCACCTGGGAGGTGTGACGTGACAACTGCACCTCAAACCCTGAGCAGCACCAGACTTGCACCCACACAAGAGGAGGAAGGGCCCCACAGGCTGCGGCAGGGGTCTGCGGCAGCCCCGATGTCACACACACTTGCCAGGGGCAGGGGCCATTCCAGCTGTGCACATATGAACCATGCAAAAGTTTTAGTTGTTTTGTATTTTAAGAAACATTTATAGAACCGACACAAATAACTAGTGCTTAGGATAAAGATGAGTAAAAGAGGGAGAAAGATGTCAGCTCAAAGCTGACTACAAGAAAACATCCCTGGAAAAGGGTGATCAGAGATGGCACAGGGTGCCTGGTGACACACATGCGGTAAGAGGGGGCCAACAAGAGTCACCCGGCCAGCCCAGCAGAGAAGACAGCTTCTGGGCTCACACAAGAAGGTGTGAAGTTTGTAGGGGTTCAGGGTTTCAGAGGCCTCCGTCCATCAAAGGTGGCCTCCAGTGCTCTGGGCCCGAGGTGAGGCAGCACGTCCTGGGGAAGGGCCCAGCAGAGGACAGCTGCCAAGAAGCAGAGAGAAGGGGAAGGGGCTGGGCCGCAGGGCAGGTGCACCCTCCCAGGTCAGCCAACTCCTCAGCCATGCCCTCTTCCTCAGCCACGCCCACTTCCTCAGCCACGCCCACTTCCTCAGCCAGTCCCCACCTCCTCAGCCATGCCTACCTCCTCAGCCACAGCCTGCCTCCTTAGCCACGCCCCACCCCAGCCACTCCCCACCTCCTCATCTATGCCCCACCTCCCCAGCAACGCCTCACTTCTTTCAGCCACGCCCCAACTCTTCAGCCACGCCCACTCCCTCAGCCACTCCCCACCTCCTCAGCCACGCCCACCTCCCTAGCCATGCCCAATCCTCAGCCACGCCCCCATCCTCTTCAGCCACGCCCCACTAGCCTACAGTGACCGCCCAGCCAGTCCCACTGCACTGGGATGGGCTGATCAGGTCCCAGCTCCCATAATCCAACATTTCCCCTCTGAACATTCCTGCACTGACACGGGACTGGCACCGCTTGGCGGATGCCTCAAATCCAAACCTTAACAACGTAATTCTCTAACAAGCAAAGTGACCGCACGGCCCCTGCTTAGCTCAGTGACCCTCCTGGCTGCTTGACAAAGTCCAGTTCTCTCGGCGTGATGCTCTGGGCCCAGCTACCTGCCCAGGTGGCACGATGCTGCCATCCCTCCTGCTGGGCACCTTTCTGTGGCCTGTCTTTCCCTCAGCCCTCACATGGGCTGTCCCCCTCTACTTGCCACCTGGCCTACTCCACAGGACTCAGGTGACCTCCCACATCCAAGGGAAACCTGCTGACAGTCGTCTCCTGCCCTTCCTGGGTCAGTGCCCCTGGGACTGACCAGCTCCAGACCAGCTGGGACCAGAGGCCATGCTGCAGTTCACGGTCTGACGCCTCAGGGCCTCCACGCCGGTGTCCACTTCTGAGCCACACTGCATGTGCAGAGAGTCCACAGGTCTCAGTTGCACACAATCACCAGGGCCAGGAGCTCCACGCTGCACCAGGAAGGGTACAGCAGAGAGAGCCTGCTCCCACTCCCAACCACCTGAGGTCCCAGGTGGGGGCTGCACTGCTGCTGGCCTGGTGTCCAGAACCCCTGGTCTGGCCACAGCTGAGCTGCAAGGGAGGCTTGACCCCTCTTGTATGTTCAGGGAAGTGGACACAAAACCAAATAGTCTCTCTGGACCTGTCATGGAGTGTCCTGTGTGACTCTGCAGCTACCCCCCAAGCTCCCCTGTGACCCTTGGCATCTAGCACAGTGCCTTCCTTGAGGGCCTGGGGGCCTGGGGAGACCCTGGCCCTGCGTTGGCCCAGCTGGGGCCCAGGAAGACACCTGCCTGCTCCACCCAGCCGCACGGTGTGGATTCCATGCTGGGAGGCTCCTTCATCCATCAGAAAATGTTCCATCCATCGGCACCTGCAGCAAGCCCAGAGCACGCCCCGCCTGGCTCGCCTGCGTTTCATTTTATGTTTGTGGCTCTTTTAGTGCAATAAACAAGGTAAAAGCAACAACGTAAACAGTGCGGGGCTTGAGGGTTTCCAGCGGGCACCCCCTCATGGCCAGCTGCTCTGAGAGCAAGGACCCTGGTCCACATGACAGCCCAGCAGCTCCGGCTCTGGAAGGCTGCCAGGTCTCCGGGGTGAGCAAGCACCTCAAAGGAGACAAATAGCTTTCACAGACCATGAGTGAGACGGAGGCTTGAATGTCTAAAGATAAATACACAAAGAAGGAAAAAGGAAAGAACAGAAAAGGCAAGGAGACCCTGCTGACCTTTAGTTTCAAATGAGTGAAAAACAAGTTTTTATAGTTACACTACTGCCTGCAACGAAACCAGACCTTTTATGTTCAATGCTTCTGAGCTGCGGCTCCCAGAATGAGCACTTCCAAGTGGTTACTCTTGAGACTGAACAAAGGAGTCTCACTCTTTGGCCTCAGTTTCCTCATCTGTAAAATGGAGATAATGATGATTCTCACCAGGTAATTATGAGAATTAAATTAGTTGATATATGCAAAGGACATGAACCAGGGTTCACATGGCATATGGTGAATTCCATTCATTAGCCATCATCACCATGATCGTCACCATTGTCACCATCACCATTATAACCACCACCACCATCATCATCACCACTATTATTAGCATGATCATTATCACTGTCACCATTATCACATATCACCACCACCACCATCACTATCATCACCCCTATCTCCATCATCACCACCAAAACCATAACTATCACCACCATTGCCACCATAACCATTACCATCACCCCCACCATGACCATGACCATTATAACCATCCTCACCATCACCACCATGACTGTTAACACCATCATCACCATCACTACCATTACCACTAGCACCATTATCACACCATAACCATTACCATCACCCCCATTATGACCATTATAACCATCACCACCATCACCACCATGACCATTAACACCATCATCACCTCCACCATCACTAGGATGACCATCACTGTCATCACCACCATGACCTCGTGCAGGGTCCTGGGAACCTGATGCTATTAGTAGCCAGACTAGCCACCAGCAAATGGAAACTAGACACCAAAGCTGGTGGCAGGCGGGGGACAAATTCTCCTGTAGGCTTTGGCTTCCCCACTGCTGACGGTGGCAGTTCACAGCGCCAGTTTAAGAGGATTTGAGACGTGATAAAGGGGCTGCCAGTCCCCTGCTGCAGACAGGAAGGGGTTTGTTGGAGCCATCGCAGTTATTTTTTAATTTATAATAATAAATGTCTGCTTGCTTTTCCAGGGATTTTTTTCAACCACCTTTGAACAACCTTAAAACAATAACATGCCCTGTGTGGCGGGTTGGCTTATGGGAAGGCGGAGCTCGTCTGCATTCACCTGCAGACAGCTGGCTCCGTGCGATCAGACGAGATCTGGGGTTCCTGTTGCTGAGATGACCCCTGGAAAAGGAAGCAACGGGACATTTCCTGCGCTCATTGTCTCCTTGATTAGTGACAAGGAGGGGATATCTATATTCACCGTTCCTCCTCCCTCTACACTAGCAAAAGTTTGCGAAGTTTATGAGGTGGAAAAAAGGCCCTAGTTGTTAAATCTTCAAGGCAATCTGCCCAGCAAAGCTCAGTGCCCGCGACCTCCCGGCCCCTCCACCCAGCGGCCACCACCACACACCTACAGGCCTGAGCGTGGGGGGACATGAATTCCAGACCAAGGCGACTGGTGCTTTGGTCCTTGGTGCTCCTTGTTCCCGCCGGCTGTGCCTGGGGACCCCAGCTTCCTTGCCCTCAGTGCACCCCTCAGCTGTGTTCTCCAAGTCCCCAGAAGTCCCCTGCAGGAGTCTCCCTGGGCGCCCAGCAGAAGCCCCTCTGTGAGCAAATGGCTTCCTCCCCTTCCTGGCCGCGTCCCTACTCCTATCCAGCTTCCAGGGAGAAACTAAATAAGCTCCTTGGCCTCGCGCTTGCCTAGGCTCTGGGGACCTTCCTGCCCGGGAAACCCAGCTGTTCCCGATGCGCCACGCAGCACGGGTCTGGCTCACTGTGGCTCTCCTCCAGCCTCTCCCGCTGCCCCTCACTGTCCTGAGCACCCAGGGACCTCTTCCTAGGGTTACCCCTCCCCCCCCGCAGGCCCCCAGAAATGCCCTTCCCAGCTTCCCCAGGGGCCCCGCCCCGTCTCTTTGACCTCAACACCAAGCATCTTCCCAGGCCTCCACTGCACGATTGTCTCCGTGGACGCCGTCCAGGTCCAGTCCCCCGTGGCTCACCGGGGCTCAGCCACATGGTGCGGCTCGGCCCGGGTGCTGCACTGCAGCTCTGGGTGCTCTGTGAGAAGCACTGGCCGCCACCGTCCACCCACCACTCCTGCTCAAGCTCGGGGAGAAGCCTGGGCTGCGGGGAGAAGCTCGGGGAGAAGCGTGGGCCGCGGGAGTCTCGGGGCGCAGCTCCAGCTCCAGCCCTGCAGCTCCTCCTGCCTCAGAGACCCGGCCCTGCGCCTGCGGCTGCTCCTCCCGGGACCCTCCCCTCCCTGGGCCCGGGGCAGCGGGCCGGGTCTGCCCCCTTCTCCTCCAGCTGTGGCCCAGCTGTGGCCTCCGCCTGGTCGCCTCGTGCAGGGCTCCGTTCCATCAAGTGCCAGGACACCCGAGGGTCTGCTCTGCTCAGCGGCTGGCGGGCCTTCTGCCTCCCGCCAGGAGGTGAGCTCCGTGACAGGCGCAGCCTGCGGCCTCGCAGGGCCACAGTTTCTGAATGAACCAACGACACCTGGGGGCTCCCGGCGCTCCCCTGGACCCCCGCTCCTTTGCCCCCGTGATTCAGGTGCAGAGCTGCAAGTCCATGCCTGGGCCACTGGGCTTGTCTTCTGAACAGAGTCCACAATGCCAAGCTCAGCCCACCTCCCCAGAAGACCCCAGGACTCTCCTCTGGGCCCCCTGACCCTGCGGTCTGGTGCCAAGCTACTAAGTACCAGCTGAACACAAGCCACAGAGCCCAGCCGGGCTGGGGAGCAGGGCTGCAGGCCACCCCTCACCGTCTCTGCTTGGGTTGAGAGAGGGTCTGTCGTGGGTTCCCAGAGCCTCCTATCCTAGTGGACTTGCCCCAGGCCACTTCATGCCATCTGGAACCCTGCTGGACTTCTCCCAGGCCACGCAGGACTTCACTTTAAAATCTCCTGCGTTGACGGTCAACAAGTCCAGCCTGGGAGTGCTGAGTCACAGCCACCTTTGGGGGGGACCTGAGAGCAGGAGAACAGCTGCTTAGGAGGGCACCATTCCTTCATGCCCAGGCCACCGCGCCCACAGGAGGCCACAGGAGGCCACAGGAGGCCACAGGAGGCCACAGGAGCCCACAGGAGGCCACAGGAGCCCACAGGAGGCCACAGGAGGCCACGGGAGCCCACAGGAGGCCACAGGAGCCAACAGGAGGCCACAGGAGGCCACAGGAGCCCACAGGAGGCCACAGGAGCCAATAGGAGGCCACAGGAGGCCACAGGAGCCCACAGGAGGCCACAGGAGGCCACAGGAGCCTCCACAGGAGGCCACAGGAGCCAACAGGAGGCCACAGGAGCCCACAGGAGCCCCCAGGAGGCCACAGGAGCCAACAGGAGGCCACAGGAGCCCCCACAGGAGGCCACAGGAGCCAACAGGAGGCCACAGGAGCCCCCACAGGAGGCCACAGGAGGCCACAGGAGGCCATAGGAGCCAACAGGAGGCCACAGGAGCCCACAGGAGGCCACAGGAGCCCACAGGAGCCCACAGGAGGCCACAGGAGCCCACAGGAGCCCACAGGAGGCCTCAGGAGCCCCCCCAGGAGCCCACAGGAGGCCACAGGAGGCCTCAGGAGGCCACAGGAGCCAACAGGAGGCCACAGGAGGCCACAGGAGCCCCCACAGGAGCCCACAGGAGGCCTCAGGAGGCCACAGGAGCCCACAGGAGGCCACAGGAGCCCCCACAGGAGGCCACAGGAGCCCACAGGAGGCCACAGGAGCCAACAGGAGGCCACAGGAGCCAACAGGAGGCCTCAGGAGGCCACAGGAGCCCACAGGAGGCCACAGGAGCCCCCAGGAGGCCACAGGAGGCCACAGGAGCCCCCACAGGAGCCCACAGGAGGCCACAGGAGGCCACAGGAGCCCCCACAGGAGCCCACAGGAGCCCACAGGAGGCCACAGGAGGCCATCGTACCCACAGGAGCCCACAGAAGGCCACAGGAGCACTGCATGGATACACAAGCAGCTTGTGCAGCAGAGCCAGCCCTTGCCAAGGGCATTGCACACCTGCACACATCTTCACTGTGCTCACACCCACACCCACACCCCACACACCCACTCACTGGTCTACACACATTCTCACATGCCGCAAGTTCACATGTGTTCACACGTGTTCACACCCACGTCCTCACACCTGCAATCTCACACCCCACGAGTTCATGTGTGTTCAAGCACACATGTCCTCACAAGCACACACCAAGGCAAACTCTCACACACCTTTATCAAGCCCATGTTGGCCCTTTTTGGATCTCTGAAAGGTTACATTTACCAAAATAAACAGAGGATGCGAGGTATGGAATCCACCTTGTCAAAGGGCTGGGTGTTATTGGTCGACCAATAAATCAAAACACATGGAAAAGTGCTACAGTTGGGAACACGCTGCGACTGTATTACCCCACGTTTTATTGGCTCATCTCTAATCGGAACCAGCTGGTCATAAAGAGCAGAGTTCATGGGAATCCACCCTTTGTTGAAAGCGGGCCTGGGGTGGAGGCTGGAAGCAGCTCACACAGTGAAAACAGCTGTAATTGCCTGGTGAGGTCAGGCTCGGGCACAGCTGGGGACAGAGGTGATGCTGCAGCTGGTGCATAAAATTCTGGGTTCCTGGTCACCTCTAACTGTGCACAGAGGAGCCAAGAGGAGCGCGATTCCTATGACGCTCCTCCCGGAAGCGTATGACTGCTGACCCATCCCAGGCAGCTATGGAACCAAGTAACATTTACCCAGTGATGATGGTGGTTATGGTGATGATGGTGATGGTGGTGATGGTGGAAATAATGGTGGTGATGGTGGTGATGGTGGTGATGATGGTGATGGTGGTGATGGTGGAGATGATGGTGGTGATGGTGGTGATGGTGGTGATGGTGGTGATGATGGTGATGGTGGCGATGGTGGTGATGATAGTGGTGATGGTGGTGATGATAGTGGTGATGGTGGTGATGGTGGAGATGATGGTGGTGATGGTGGTGATGATGGTGATGGTGGTGATGATGGTGATGGTGGTGATGGTGGTGATGATGGTGGTGATGGTGAAGATGATGGTGGTGATGGTGGTGATGGTGGTGATGGTGGTGATGATGGTGATGATGGTGATGATGGTGATGGTGGTGATGATGGTGATGGTGGTGATGGTGGTGATGGTGGTGATGATGGTGGTGATGGTGAAGATGATGGTGGTGATGGTGGTGATGGTGGTGATGGTGGTGATGGTGGTGATCGTGGAGATGATGGTGGTGATGGTGGTGATGGTGGTGATGATGGTGGTGATGGTGGTGATGATAGTGGTGATGATGATGGTGATGGTAATGATGGTGGTGATGGTAATGATGGTGGTGATGGTGATGATGATGTTTGTAGTGATGATGGTTTTATTTTTTTATCACCATGATCATTACCAATATAAGAAAACAAATCATAGCTACAAAGTTTTCCAAATGTTTCTAGCAGTTAGGCCTTTTCTTTTCTATAGTGGAACTGCACCTCAGTTGTGGAAAATACTAAAGAAAACCCTGTGGCCCCATGCTGACCCATTTGGATACAGGAAGGAAATGACCTTGAAGCATATGAAAAGAGAATCAGATTGTTCTGGAACTCTCCACTGAGGGGACCGCGACCACTGCCAGCATGCAAGGCCTGGCACACATGGCAGCCGTGTCGGTGAGCTGCACGTGGCATCGCCATCGCCACCTCCGACCTTGCTGTGGCTGTTCTCTCTGGGAATGCCTTTGCCCTCTGACGTCACCCTGGAGGTGGAGCTGGGTCTGGGAGCGTTGGCCGCAGCCCCTGCCGGGAAGAGCGCCTCAGGTCGTGCCTGCAGCACCTCCCCAGCCCCGGCCAAGAGTCAGTGTTGCCTCCGCTTCGCAGGTGGGGAAAGTGAGGGTCAGAAAGTGGACTTCATTTGCTCAAGGTCATCCAACCGAAATTCAGTGGCCACCTGGTCCCCTCTTCCCGCTGGCCCCCTGGTGCCCCCGAGGTTCCTTGGTTTGGAGACCCCTGGCTGTCGGATCTTCCGTGGGCCTTTGCAGTCTGTGATGTGGTCATTTATGTGACTTTGGTCATCTTTGGGGTCCCCAGGTGGTAGGAAGTGGACTGGACTTGAGGTGCACGGCATCTGGTGGTGCTTACAGGCGCTCTGGTGGCACAACTGGCTGGTCCTCCCCACATGGACATCTGGCCAGCACTGCGGCAGAGCTCTGAGACCCCCTCAGCCAGGGACTGCAGGCAGCTGCAGGAGCTCCCCGAGGAGTTTCCGCTGGGGCGTCCAGTGCAGCGCTTGGCCCCCTGGCCGTGGACAGCAACAGCAGGAACCCTGGAGTCAAGGCCTTGCTGTCCTCGGCAGGGTGGTCCCGTTTCCCTCAGGCCCCGGTGCTACATGGGTGGAGACAAGAGGCAGGCGGTGAGGAACTGCACCCGCCCGGGGTCAGCGCTTGCTGACCGCGTCCAGAGGGAGCGGCGGCGCTCTGCTGACCCCGCCCACCCAGGGGCCGTCTAGTCACCAGGTGTGCATTTGGCAGAAGATTGGGCTGCCTGGCCCCACCCGTGGAGCAGTCCTTGGCTCAGAGTCCCAGGTGGCAACTCTTTGGAGCTGTCGGGTGGCAAGGATGGGCCCAGGGTCAGGGGTCCAGGGGCTGTTCTGAATCCAGAGGTGCAGGCGAGAGATTGGCAAGAACAGGGTGGCGCGTTACAGGGATCCCTTGCTCCTGGGTTGACCAGTGGCCACACCAAAGGGCCTTCAGGTGGGGTCCCAGCAAGCACCATGCCTTCAAGGACACCCCAAGTTGGAGTCCCAGGAGCAGTGACAAATGCTTGACCCAGACTCTCCAAGGACCGTGCCTGGAGAGGAGAGGCTGGGTGGGTGGCGTGCCAGAGCTGGGCCACAGGTCCCTGTGGTCAGCCCCAAGCTCAAAGCTCTCCTGGGGAGCTGTTAACTTATTTTTTATTTTGTAACACTAAGAACAGAACTCAGGGCCCTGTGCCACTGAGCTACATCCCAGCCTTTTTTTTGTTTTGAGGCAGGGTCTCATAGTTGCTCAGGCTGGCCCTGAACTTGGACTGAGACTGTAGGAGTGCACCCCCACACTGTCTGGGGAGCTGTTCATCAATTGAGTCCTGCCTCCCGGCTCCAAGGTTCTGATCAGGTGGTCTAGAAAGGGTTTAGATACCTAAACTGCACAATACCTCCTGTGTCGCTGGGCGTGGGGCACACTTTGAGACAAGACTTAGACATTGATTCTCACTTGGGTCCCCTGGAGGGCGTCTCGGACACCGAGAGGTCTCACCCTGAAGTTTCTGACCCAGCCGGCATCAGATGGGGCTCCGGAATCTGTGCCTCTAGCGAGTTCTCCGGGAGGCTTTGCTACCATTCCTGGAACCCTGCTTTGAGAACCACTCTTGTCGTTTCTTGGGGAACAGATCAACCCGGTAATATTATGTCTTGAAGGAGGGGAATCAGGGCTCACGTGTCTTTCAGCCCCCGCACAGAAGCCACCCTCCCCAGGGGACCAAGCTGCAGCCAGAGCCGAGGACCCCTGTGCCACTGCGCCTGGCACGGAGCAGGAGCCACTGTCAGCTGTCAGCGCTGGCACTTGCTGGGGCCCACTGTCTGCTTTCACTGGCGTTCATTGAGTGCCTGGTCTTGCCAGACACTGTGCCCGAGGCAGTTGGGGACAGAGGAGAAAAGGCACAGACCTGGTCCTCGTGCAGCTCACGGCCCCCAGGGCCACAGGTGTGCCGAGCGCCCAGGTGGGGCCTGGGCTTCCACCGCCTCCTGCCTTCCTCCATGAACAGGTCAGCCCAGGAAGGAGGACCGGAGCAGCTTTCTGGAGTCTGGTGTCCCCGGGACCCCGTCCTGCTACTCAGGGCCAGCCCGACGGTCCCCAGGGCACCAGCTCTGCTTCTGTCCTCCTGTCGTCAGCACTCAGATGCCCCCCCCCCCGGAGAACCCTGTCCCCATTGGTCACTCTCAGGGAGCCCTTGGAGCCTGGGGGACGTTTGAGCGGCAGTTGATCAGCCCTGTTGTTCCAGGGTGGCCTGGGGCAGGGGTGGGCAACGCGGAACCCGGGCCCCCCGACCTGCTGGATCCCACTGCATTTCAGCCAGACCCCCACGTGCTTGGGACCACCCTGAGTCTGAGAAGCGGAGTCGGGGTGCCGCTTCACTAGCCTGGCTGCGCAGTGGGGACCTCTGCACAACGCTGCTCCGGCTCCCGTCCGGAGACTTGGGGCTCATTGCTGGGGCACGCAGCCTGGGCATGGCACCCCAGAGCCAGGAGGGCCACCTGGGTGACGCTCCAGTGCAGCCGGGCGGAGAGCTTGACGGTGACTGCGTCCACCGCCTGCCGGCCTCAGAGGCCGACTCTGTCTCCACTGTTAGACCCCGGCCCAGGGTGCGGCCCAGGGTGTCCTCTGTGCGGCCTGCACGCTTGGTGCCATCTCAGCCAGCAGTCCCTGCCACGTTGGCCCCGACCACCCGGGGCTCACAGCCACCATGCAAGTGCCAAACTTCAAACAGACAAAGACAGGACACCCGAGAATCCGTGGAGAAGCCTCCCTGGGCTCCTCGCTCCTGCTGGCCTAGGCTGGGAGCTGGCCGCTGGCGCCCGCTGCAGCTGGCACGGCCCGGCCTCCAGGACGACAGTGTTATCGGGGAGGAAGCGCTAGGCTGGGCGGTGACCCTGGCCCAGCCCAGTGGGTGCTGAGGCGGCTGGTCACTGCTTCCCGGGGCGGGGCCTGCGGGAGGGACTTTCACTTCTCCTGCCTCGGTGGCTCCCTGTCTGGCGTCTAGACTGCTCACAATGGCCAGGGCCTTCCGGATTCCATCCCCTGCTTGCTGCCAGCTCCAAAGCCACATGTCTAAATTGGGACTTCCTGGATTCCCAGAGCCTGTTGGGAGGGGCCCGGAGGGCAGCAGAGCCAGCCCTGCTTTTACGGCTGGGAGAGAGGTCAAAGGTCACACGAGTGGTCAGCAAGCACCAGACAACAATTGTCCAGGACCGAGCTGCTGGTCTGCACCACAGGATACGAGCGGGAAGCTGCCATCCTGCGTCACACGTCCCGGAGCTGGTAGTCCGCCCCCACGTCTGGGCAGGCTGGAGGTGTCACGGGCACCGCCGACCGTCCAACCCGGACCTTGCGCTGCAGCCCAGATCTGCCCAGGGCAGGGCCCGTCCCTGCAAAGCCAAAGCCGGTCCTCCAGAGGACGCTCAGCCTCGGCGAGTCTCTCCCTCCACACCCAGGGTGGCCGCGGGGGGAGCCCCCTGACCTTGGAACCGTGTCCCAGGCTGGCCACGTCTTCCACGTCCCAGACGGCCCCCCTCGAGCTCAGACACCTGCTGTGGCCCCGAGGCTGACCCTGCCACTCCGCCTCCTCCCCTGCTCTCCACAGGGTACGCCTGGTTTTCTCTGGGGGCTCTGCACCCCGCAGGGAAGCCCCGTTCCTCCTGCTTGTCTCCCTGGCCCCCAGGACCGCCCCCCGCCATCCTTCCTCAGCCCCTCCAGCCACCAGCCCCTCGTCCCCACAACCACTGAGCCCCCTCTGCCCCAGGCCTCGGCGCCGGCTCGTCTCACCCCGTTCATGTCTGCAGGACTGTGGCTTCACCGTATCCAGGCCCCTCCTCAAATCCTCCTCATCACCCCCAGCCCTAAGCCCAGCTCCTATCTCCCTGGGGGAGACGGTGCCAGGAGGCCGACGTCACGAAGCAACGTGGGGAGCAGGGTGCTGCGGGGCCCGGCCGACTGGCGAGGCAGCCAGGGGTGGGGAGCAGCCGAGGAGCTCACCAGCGGCCCGCGGCAGCGACAGTACCCGTGATTCCTGTTTTCTACACTTTTTCTGCATTTTCCAAGCTACAGCAGCACAGTGTCTGGTGATTGACACTTGATAGTAAGTGTGAAAACCTGGCTTCCACACCCTCCAGCTGATTTGTCACAGGGTTAACACGTCACCTCCTCCATCAGTCCTCCTAGCTGAAGTCTCCAGAGAGCCTTGGAACACACAGTGATGTCACCTTTCAAAAGGACAAGCGCTGTGAAGGCGCTGGATGAGGCCACCTTGGCTATGGCCGACTGGGAGGCCCCGCGAGGAAGGAGGTGATGAACGGGGGCAGCGGGGACACCAGCGAAGGGCTCCTGAGCCTGGACTGCTCCCTCTCCTCCTTCTGCCCTGACCCCAGCTGGGCAAGGCGTGAGGTGCGTGCTGCTGTCCGCGGTGCAGGCAGCGACCTTTGCAGGGCTGGTGCTCAGAGTGACCGGCGGCTGCGCGGAGCTGCTGGCCGTGCCTCAGGACTCCCAGACCTGCTGTCTCCTGTCACCCTCACGGACAGGCAAGCCGCATTGGCGGGAGGGGGAGGCGTGGTGAGGCCCCCGCACAGCCGCAGAGGGGAGCCTCCTGGGACCCAGGGAGCCGAAATTCAGACAAGATCAAGGTGCGAGCCCTGCCGCCAGGGGGCGCTGCGTCCCTCACACCCTCCTGCCCCAGCTCGGTCGGCGAGAAACAGCCCCCAGAGCTCTCGGGGAGCCGGGCTCACTCCCTCAGCGCCAGGCACGGCCCGCGCTGCTCCCCAGGCCCTGCGCGGCCTGCAGGACAGTGGTCCATGTCGCCTCGCCACGTCCCCCTGGGTTCACAGACCCGTTGCTCATTCTGACGCCAGATTCGCACCTCTCGGGGTCTCCATACTCCAACTGGTTTTTAAATCAAGGGTCAGTCCCTCGCTATGAACTGAATCGGGCCCCTAATCCGTCACTGAAGCCCTAACCCCCTGTGACTGCACTGGGAGATGGGCCTTTAAGGAGGTAGCTGAGACTCAGTGTGCTCAAGGGCGGGACCCTCATCCTGTAGGACTGTGACATATGAAATGACATCAGGGCCAGGAGCGAGGGCGTGAGGTCAGAGAGGAGTCCCAGCACCACGGAGAAGCCAACCCTGCCCTCACCAGCCTCCAGAGCTTCCTGGGGGCAGTGCTTTGTCACCCTGTGCAAACAGACTGAGCCTCCCCTCAGCCGAGGAGGGGTGGTCCCCAGTGGAGCCTTGAGGGAGCCCTCCCACCCTGGAAGGGGGTCCTGGTGCCCACCAACCCGACAGGCAGAGGAGTTGGCTCGCAGCAGTTCCAACAGTGGCCTCTCGAGGCAGAGACCCCTGGGTTCCCAGAGCTGTCCCAGCTCCCTTCCTGTCGGGGACACATTCCAGAATTCTCTGGAACCAAGGACTATCCCAAGATAATCCATGAACTCCTTTTTATCTTTATTATTATTGAAAGGCAAAAATCACACCAGGGACCACCGCGCAGCCAAGAGATTTATTCACCAGCCTTTATGGCTGGTTGGAGGTCGAAGAGGTGCTGGGAGAGAGGAGTCAGGGAGAAGGGAGTGTGCAAGCTCTGAACAGAAGGTGGGTGCCTGGTCGTGCCGGCTGTGGTCTCTGGAGCTGTCAGTTAAGGCAGCTGCCATCGGGCTGCAGGCTGCAGCTGTTGGCTGGGGCAGCTGCCGTCAGGCTGGAGACGGTGGGTCTAAGGCTGGTGCAGTGGCTGCCTCCTCTCAGCAGGGACAAGCTGTTGTGTGTGTTAGGTGTGAATGGACGGGAGCTTAAGTAGGGATTTCTGGTGGGGGGTGTACCAGAGTGACCTTTAACGCTCTTGGCTCTTTGCCGGTGGAACAGGGTGAGTTTTAAGCCCATTGGCTCCTTCCCAGGGAAGAAACAAGGTTGCTTTGCTCAGGATACGGAAACTTCCCAGGGTGGGGGGTAGCCCATCTATCAATTATTTTTTAAATATTAGAGATGTTTTCAGTGAAACCAAAATCCCCAAATAAAACCTTGTCTCTTCCCTCCTGGTGACAGAATGCTGACCAGCAGTGTGCATGGCCCTCGGAGTGGCTGCTGCACTCTTGACGTCCTCTTTGGTTCAGCCCAGCGGAGGGCTCAGCCGGCCTCTGCCTCCAGAGCTCACGTGCGCCTCGTGTCCAGGCGAGGGGAACACAGAGCCTCACCCAAGGTGGGGCCACAGCCTGTGGCCCGCACGGCCTCATGGCCGCATCTCCTTCTTGCCAAGGGACAGCCCAGAGCCATGAGGGCACCGGGAACCCAGGAGAGCTCGGGCTCTTTGCTGCTCTTTGCTCTTTCGCTTTGACTGTGAGTTGGCGATGGAGCGGCCTGGCCAGGAGCCCCAGGGCCAGCAAAGACTGCAGGCGCGGCCCAGGCTGCAGCCTGTGTGGCCCCAGAGCCTGGCGCTGAGCATTCCCTGGGCACCCAGTCCCTCTTGCCGTTTCAGACAGACTCTTTGCCCAGGAGCAAGACCTGAGGCCCTTGCCCTGGGCGTGCTCCTCGCCCTCTAATCACGTGCAGCTGGACGCCTGCTCCGCAACTTGGGCAGACCAGCTCCACCTTGAACTTGAGGAAGACGAGCTCAGCTTGACAGCCTGTCAGGACCAGGGGCTCGTCCCCGAGCTGGGCACACAGAAGCAAAGACAGCCAGAGGGCCGAGGGCATGCCGGGAATCGCCACCGTCACTGCTGACCCCTGTCACCGCTGACTGGTGTCACAGCATCACGGTCGTCTCATCGCCGTCCTCTCCTCCCCAGCAGGAACTCCCTTGTCCCCTCACCCGCCTGTCAGGGTACAGCTCCTGGGCGCGTGCTCGCTCCTGGGGTCCTGCTGCCCCCTCGCTCCCCGGCTGCCAGCTTCCTCCACGGCTCGAGGTGCTCCCGGCTCCTCCCTCCCTCCCTCTCGTGCACAGGGACCTTGGCTGCTTGGTGACAGTGGACTTCTAGACCGAGCCTGGGGCCCGTCACCCAGAGACCCTTGGCACCCCCTAGGCAGAGCCTGTCACCATCCACCACCCAGAAACCGCAGAGCAGCCGAGGGACCGTCTGAGGTCCCCAGCCAGAGCCGCTCAGCTGGGTGACGCAGGCCTCGGCTTCGGTCTCATCTTTGCCCCGGAATCAGCGCAGCGGGAAGATTCAGGACTCTCAACCCCCACGCCCTGGCTGTTTCTGCCGGAGCAAATGGAGGGCAGCTCCTCTCCTGAGCAGGGCAAGCCCCCACATCTGCTGCTCTGCTCGGCAGAGAGCCGGGCAGGGATCCTCCCAGACACAGAGACCACAGCAAGAACCATCTGCCCAAACCCAGGCAAGAACAAGGTGATTGACAAGACCCTAATTAAACCCTAATTTATAATCTGAGAGCCCAGATCTTTGGGGTCATAAAGGACTTTGATCCTAGAAGATGTGCTGTCACGGCAAACCCGCCCCCGCCTCTGCCTGCTGACTTCAGAAGGGCGCGGTGGAGGCAGCGGGCTCCGTGGTGCTGCAAAGAAATCAGGGAGCGGCCACCGCGGGGCCCGGGAAGCATCTCCTGGGGCTCCCTGGTGCGCAGGCCAGATGGCTCAGGACAAATCCTACTGTCCTGAGGTGGAGGGGCTGCCCTGCTGGGGAGGGGGCCGCTCTTCAGAGACTCGGTGGGTGCTACTGTAGCTAAAAGCCAATAACAGCCAACAATGTTTAACAAACCAGAATCTAGGGGGACTGGAAGAGTGGGGGGCTCTTCCAGCAGAAAGGCTGTGGGAGCAGAGCAGCTTGGGGGTCCCAGGAGGGGCCAGTGATCCTCTTCCCAGTCCACTGGTGAGGTCCAGATAAGTAGCTCCAGATTTGAGGCTCTCAGGGACCAGGACAGTTAAAAAAGAGGGGGGGTGGTGGTGGGTGGGTTTGACAGAGGCTCGACAACTTTAATCGAGTCCACTAAGTACTTAAAAAAAATAACAAGCAAATAAACAGATTAACAAAGCGACAAGACCCTATTCCCTATCCCCATGACCAGTTGCTTTCTTTTCAAAACAACATATTTAACACACACACACACACACACACACACACACACACACACACACACAGAAGAACACAATCAGATGAAGGAGTGACTGTCCCAGGAAGAGCCACCGGCAAGCTGACAACACATTCACATATAGCAGAGGTCAGCTGCGACCACGATCGGGTGTCTGCAGGAGGACCCCCACGTCCCGGGTGGGCTGGACGGTGAGGCCGAGGCCAGTTGTTCATGAACAAGCATCTAGTGATTATTTTCAGTGTCTCCTTTCATTCTCTACGGGTCCCCATTTGGACAAGGAGTGACAGGCACAAATGAGACCTGGGGACCTCTAGCGCAGACAGCACCCGGGCCTGGACCCTCCTGGGACCCTCCTGCGGCGAGTGTTGTAAGTGCTCTTTCCAGACGCTCTCATTCGGACCTCAGTAGCAGGAGGTGGGCGCCTGGGGTCCCGAGAAGCTGTGGCCCCCCACGGCCACCATCCTCCTCCCTTCTCTTTTCATCCTTTCTCCAACTCCCCACGATAGTCTAAGATGCCTGGGCATAGAGAGCAAGAGGTGGGAGAGGTGAAATGGTGTGTGGGTGATTCTGGTGGACTGTGGGATACAAATTCTTAAAAATGGAGAATTCCAACCCACCCTCTTGCCTGTTGGTGGGCAAAGAATGAGCGGGCAGTTGACATCCCATCTTGCACACAGGGACGGCACAACCAGCAACAGCCCGTGGGTCAGAGAACAGATTTATGTCTATTTCCTTGACCATATCTTACCACTCGAGAGTTTCATTTTCAAGATACAAAATCCACATCAAAAATCATTATCTTTCCTATATGCCAATAATAGTTTGCTGAAAAGTAAATCAGAAAAGCAATTCTACTCATAATAGCCTAAAAAAAAAATGAATGAAAGAACAAAGAAAAAAAATGAGGGAAGAGATCAAAAGAAAAAATAAATACGTGGGAATAAATCTGATCAAGGAGGTGAAAGACCTCTACAGTGAAAACTGCAGAGCATGGAAGAAAGATATTGAAGAAGACACTAGAGGGTGGAAAGACCTCCCATGTTCATGGATAGGCAGAGTTGATATTGTTAAATGGCCATACCACCAAATACAGTCTACAGAGTTGGTGCCACCCCATCAAAGTACCCAGGACATTCTTCACAAAACTGGAAAAAACAGTCCTAAAATTCACTTGGAAGAATAAAAGATCCAGAAGAGCCAAAGTAATTCTAAGCCAAAAGAGCAATGCTGGAAGCATCTTTTATCTGACTTTAAATCATACTACAGAGCTATAGTAACAAAAACTACATTACACTGACATACAAACAGACTCAGAGACCAATGGAACAAAACAGAAGACAAAGACAAACCCGCACAGAGACAATTGTCTGATCTTTGGCAAAGGTGCCAAAAACATATATTGGAGAAAGGACTGCCTTTTTAACAAATGGTACTGGGGAAACTGGATATCCATGTGTAGAGGAATCTCTCACCCTGCAAACAAATCAGCACAAAAATGCATCAGAGAGCTAGGAATTAGACCAGAAATGATGCAACTCCTAGAAGAAAATGTAGAATCAACACTCCAGCTTTTAGGTGCAGGCAATGACTTTCTCAATAGGACACTAAAGCTCAGTAAATAATGCCAAGAGTTAATAAACCAGATAGCATGGAAATAAAAACTTCTGAACAGCAAAGGAATCGATTAAGAACGTGCAGAGAGAACCTACATAATTGGAGAGAATCTTTGCTAGCTGTTCTTCTGATAAAAGATGAATACCTAGAACATAAAAAGAACTCAAAAACTTAACCCCCCACCCTCCAAAATGACACAATCAATAAATGGGCAAAGGAACTAAGCAGACAATTCTCTAAAGAAGAAATACAAATGGCCAAAAATGTGTGAAAAATGTCCAACATTTTTAACAACTAAGGAAATGCAAATCAAAACTACACTGAGATTTCATCTCACTCCAGTCAAAGTGGCAGTCACCAAGAATACAAACAATAATAAATGCTGAAGAGGATGTGGAGAAAAAGAACACTTTTACACTGTTGGTGGGATTGTAAGTTACAATGTGTGAAGGAGCCCCAATTAGGAAGGGCTATTGCGGCTAGCTGGAAGCCATAAGTTCCACCTGATATGTATGTGACGCACCTGTAAATGCACGTGAGGCACCCGCAAAGCTAAAGGTATATAACCGGATGAAAGTGGTCGGAGTTAGGAGAACGAAGAATGAATTCATTCAGTCAGTCATGCAGTCGCTCGGTCAGTCAGAAGAAGAGTTCGGGTCGGAGAAGAAGAAAAGAATCAGAGCGGCCAGAACGTAGGCAGAGCGGTTACAGAAGAGAAACCAGATAGAAGAAGTAATGGCTGGTCAGAGTCAGGCTGAGGCTCCCGAGGAAGAAAGAAGAAAGAAGAAAGAATCTCTAAAAAATAATCTTTCTCTAAGCTAAACTCTATCTTTCTTTCTCTCTAAGCTAAGAAGAAAAGAAGAAAGAAAGCTCTCTCTAATCTCTAATCTTTCTCTCTAAGCTCTTTCTAAGAAGAAGAAAAATCTTTCTTTCTCTCTTTAAGCTCTCTCTAAGAAAGTAGAAGTAAAAGTAGTAATAGCTTTACTCTGCCTCCGAGTTTTCCTCCCGCGGCGCTGTGGCTGGCCATGACAGGCAGCTTACAAATGTGGTTACTGTGGAAATCAGTATGGAGGTTCTTCAAAAGCTCAGGAATGGGAACACCCAGCTACACCTCTCCTCAGTATTTATCCTCAAGAATTAAAATCATCACACTATAGTGACACATGTATACCCGTGTAGCAGCACAATTCACAACAGCCAATTTGTGGCAACAGCGTAGGTATCTATCAAAGGTTGAATGGATAAGGAAAACGTGGTGTATATACATAGTGGAGTTTTACTCAGCCATAAAGAAAAATGAATGTTTGCTGGTAAATGGATGGAACTGGAGAACATCAAGCTAAGTGAAATAAGCCAGACTGAGAAAGTCAAGTGTTGTAGGTTTTCTCTCATATGTGAAAGCTAAAAAGAAAAAAGAGGGGGAAAAAGGAGGGTTGGTCTCATGAAAATAAAAGAAAGCTGAGTAGAGGAGAAGAGAGGGACCAAGGGAAGGCAGGAGGGGGGGAGGGGAAGAAGAAATATTGGGTGATGAAAGTGGCCAAGTTATACTCTTATATTAAGGGCACATATAAATATGTAACAATGAACGCTACAATAAAGAGAAGAAAAAGAATGCAACAATAAAAAAGGAGAAAAATAAAAAATTCCATCTTCCTTATAGAATCACCCCACTAAGTTATAAAAGAGGCTACCACTATCACCTTTTCCCAATGTCTTCAAAGGCTACTAATAGAGTAGGAATGGGGACTTTGAAGCAAGAGGATGTTGTCAAAAGAAAAAATAAATAGGTAGCGTAAAACACAATTTCTATGTTCATTGAGTGAGGGTGTGCCACCTCTAGAATGACTACTAGTCATTTAGTCTGCCTGAACTTTAGTCCCATCTAAACATCCTAAAACACTAGATAATGATGATGGTGATAGTGATGATGGTGGTGGTGATGGTAATGATAATGATGGTGGCGATGATGGTGAAGGTGGTGATTGTGGTGATGGTGATGATGATGATGGTGGTGGTGATGATGGTGATGGTGATGGTGATGGTGATGATGGTGATGATGATGGTGATGGTGATGATGGTGATGGTGATGGGTGATGGTGATGGTGATGGTGATGATAGTGATGGTGGTGATGATGATGGTGATGGTGGTGGGATGATGGTGATGATGATGATGGTGGTGGTGGTGATGGTGATGGTGATAGTAATTATAGTGATGATAGCAATGGTGACATTGGGTCAGTACCTTATGATACTTTTTTTTTCTTCCATCTTCTCTCTCTCTCTCTCCCCCCCCCCCACCTGCCCTCCTTCCCTTCCTTCCTTCTGGAGGGGTTATCAGGGAGTGAACGCAGTGGTGCTCTACCGCTGAGCTACATCCCCAGCCCTGTTTATTTTGATTTTGATAGAGGGCCTCACCAAGTTGCTGAGGCTGGCCTGGAGTTTGCCATCCTCCTGCCCAGCCTCCCAGTCACTGGGATCACAGGCGTGGCCACTGCTTGGCTAGCTCCTGAGGTTCTGCTGGCATCCGTCGTGGTCAGTGCTGCCTTGTGGCACATGCTCCGTGGCTGTCTTGGCAGGTGGCGTGGACCCAGTTGTGTGCGCACCACCTGAGTCTGGGGGCAGGTCTGAGGAGCGCTCTCACCATCTTCAGGCCCTGCCCACCCGCTGCCACTGGAAGTCGGGAGCCGGGAAGCTAGGGCTACCTGGCGCTACCCGGGGGTGGCAACCCTCCTGCCATCTTATGAACAGTGTTTCTTGACCCCAAGGGAGGGTGGCCTTTGGGCAGTGGGCTCCTGCTTTGACCTGCTCTGCCAGGCAGGCACAGAGCTCGTGTGCCAAGAGGAGCTGAGCTAAGCCTGCCCTGGGCCCGTTTGCCATCTGGGTCACCCAGAACACACGCTGATGGTTCCCTGTGGCAGCTGGGGAGTTCTGGAGGGCCTGGTGGGTCAGCACGTGCTCCGGGTCACATCCGGGCTTATGGGCCAGAGTTCACATTTCTGAGTGACCAAATCATTGAACAGAACCAAATACCCACCTCACGTGTGCTTCTTGTCCCTCGGAGGCTAAGGAAGAGCTGGTGTAGGAGGTGTGTCCTAGGTGCATGCCGTCAACGCAACAGACACCCCAGGAGGGGACGGGAGGCAGGGGAGACCTGGAGTCCCCGCCAGCCTTGGTGTGGGACCCTCCAGGGCTGATCTCTAATCCGTGACCTGCCTGCACAGCTGGGTTTCTGCAGAGTGGGGGAGGCTGGCAGGGCCTGGGTGGTGCCCGCCCCCCACTGCACCTTGGTGCTGTTTGGATCTGGCCGCCATTGCTAAGCCCAAGCAGCTCAGCTTGCGCAGCCGCACGGCCTGCCCTCGCCCTCGGCTGGGCGGGGAAAGCCCGTGCTGGCCCCAGGGAGGAAGGGGCTGGTTTTGGTCATGGTGGGGGTCAAGGGAGGTCCATGCTGACTGGAGAACGATCGTCCTGAATGTGAAAAGGACACAGCAGAGGGGCCAAGGAGAAGGCTGTGGCGGCCATTCTGGGGGATCATGTTCCCTGTCTCCTCAGCACGTCAGGGGCTGTTTCAAAGGACAGTCCTGACCGGAGAACTGGTCTCTCCACCCTTGGACTTGTCCAGAGTTCAGATGACCCCTCTGTGGGAGGCACTGTTGGAAGATTTCCAACTGGGGCAGCGAGAGAGTGAGTTAATTAAACCTAGCGTCAGAGAGTCCCTCCGCCCCAGGGAGGAGCACGGGGTCACCAGCTTCCGCTGAGTGTTAGTAGTTAACGCCTCGCTGAGCCGGGCTTTGAAATACCAGGTACTCTCAACTAGCTGGAAAATCCGAAGAATTAACAAAAACCACAAGTGACTGTGATTGCTGAGAAGGCACAGCTCTATTTTGCTAGAAAGTGACCCTGGCCTAGGGACTTGGTGGAGGTCAAATCGCCTCTCGGTGGCTATGGCCCCTTCCCCACCCCAAGGAACGCCCCTGGGGTCTGAGCCAGTGGTAGGAGTGCTCGGAGCGGCGCTGGGCCTGATGGCGCTGTCTGGGGCCTGCGGTGTCTCCTTTCCAGAACCAGGTGGCTACCGCTGGGGCCGACTGGGATCAGCATCTGGCCCCGGGGGCTGGTCCTGGCCGTGGGAGCCACCCTGCAGCACGGGGCCTCCTCGCCAAGGACACCTGGAGCCCCCGCACCTTCTCCAGCCCTGCGGAGGGTAGAGGGGTCCCGGGCTGCGGGTTCACTGCTGAGGCTTCAGGCTCTGAGCTTTCTAGGAGGAGACTCTCGGGTTATGAAAACAGGCTACTGTTTTCTCCTGAGGATAGCGGCATGTGATCACCCTGGTCATCTTAGGACCTGCGACCATCACAAACCCTGTACAACAAAATGCCGAGATGGGGTTGTGACCGCGGGGACCATCTCTAATTCACTTTCTATCTTTCCAGGCCTAAGCATGAAGCGAGCAGTAGCCAGGCTGGGCTGTTTAGAGGGAGAGATGCCTGTCGGGTCAGAAGGCTTCACGGGAGTGCTCGGACCAGGACCTCTGGAGCTGAGCATGATGACTAGCAGGTGCTAGGCTCTAGCCCCTGCCCCAGGCAGCCCTGCCAGGTGAGCCTGAACCTGCCCTGCCCCAGGTGACCCTGCCCCAGGTGAGCCCCTCCCCACGTGAGCCTGCAGCAGCCCTCCAGGTGAGCCTGCACCTGCCCCGCCCCAGGTGAGCCTGCAGCAGTCCCCGCAGGTGAGCCTGCACCAGCCCCCCCCAAGTGAGCCTGCACCAGCCCCCACCCCCAGGTGAGCCTGCACCAGCCTCCCCAGGTGAGTCAGCAGCAGCACCCCCCAGGTGAGCCTGCACCAGCCCCCACCCCCAGGTGAGCCTTCACCAGCACCCCATCCCCAGGTGAGCCAGCAGTAGCACCCCCCCAGGTGAGCCTGCACCAGCCCCCACCCACAGGTGAGCCAGCAGCAGCATCCCCCCAGGTGAGCCTGCACCAGCCCCCATCCCCAGGTAAGCCTGCACCAGCCTCCCCAGGTGAGCCTGCACCAGCCCCCACCCACAGGTGAGCTTGCACCAGCACCCCCCCCCAGGTGAGCCTGCACCAGCCTCCCAGGTGAGTCTGCACCAGCACCCCCCCAGGTGAGCCTGTGTTGCCGCCTGAAGCGCTTGGAGCAACGGAGCCGCGGGGAAGAAGTTCAGAGGCAAACTGGAGACGAACAGCTTTTTAATCTGATAACTTTTCTCTCTGGTTCTAACAACGACTAACACACGCCACACACACACACCACCAAAATGGCGCTGACCCGATCAGCAATTTCGGCCAAGTCACTCGAGATCCTGGGACAAGTCCCGTGAGACTACGGAAGGCGACAATGCCCAAATCTCCACGGCTCATAGTCAACCGCATTTCAAGCCATCTCCCCAAACAGGGCTCCTGCAAGCCTGCACCAGCCCCCCAGGTGAGTCTACACCAGCACCCCCCCCAGGTGAGCCTGCACCAGCCCCCACCCACAGGTGAGCCTGCACCAGCCTCCCCAGGTGAGCCTGCACCAGCCCCCCAGGTGAGTCTGCACCAGCCTCCCAGGTGAGTCTGCACCAGCACCCCCCCAGGTGAGCCTGCACCAGCCCCCCAGGTAAGTCTACACCAGCACCCCCCCAGGTGAGCCTGCACCAGCCCCCCAGGTGAGCCTGCATCAGCCCCCACCCACAGGTGAGCCTGCACCAGCATCCCCCCAGGTGAGCCTGCACCAGCATCCCCCCAGGTGAGCCAGCACCACCCCCCCAGGTGAGCCTGCACCAGCCCCCCAGGTGAGCCTGCACCAGCCCCCACCCCCAGGTGAGCCAGCAGTAGCATCCCCCCAGGTGAGCCAGCAGTAGCATCCCCCCAGGTGAGCCTGCACCAGCATCCCCCCAGGTGAGCCTGTACCAGCATCCCCCCAGGTGAGCCTGCACCCCCCCAGGTGAGCCTGCATCACCCCCCAGGTGAGCCTGCAGCACCCCCAGGTGAGAGCTGGGCTCGGGTCCGTCACCACCCCTCAGGGGTGGGTGAGCCATGCACCTGGGGCTCCAAGGGGTGGTACCTCGGGCAAGTCCACTCAAGGCTCCCCTGTGGAGAGGGACCAGCTGAGGAACTCCAGCTCTGCAGGAAACGGCCAACTAAGGGTCTCGCTGGGGTCTCACAGGGCGACTCCTCTTGAGCATACGCTCACACATCACCAGGAAACCCGTCTCCTGATTGATACGGGCAGGAGCACAGACCGAGCCCGCCCGCGTGGCTGGAGGCCCGCGGGCTCAGCTCACAGGCAACGCCAGACCACAGGCCTGCGTTTGCCCAGCACCAAGGCTGTCCTTCACAGGAGGAGAGTGGGTTTGGTCAGTGAGTGGAGAGAAGCCACAGTCACCTTTTGTACTTTGGTCTGGGTGTCCTCAACTGCCACCAGCTTGCGTTGGCCCACGGTGTTTTAAAACAAGCACATCGCCCCTACAGATCCAGATATCCCCCTGCTCAGATGCGCCCAGAAGATCTGGCCACAGGGAGCCAGGACCCCTCTGGAAGCGGGAGCCTGAGCTCGGCAGGGCTGTGGCCTTGGTGAAGCCACTGCTTACTGCTGGCCACCGTCTGCTCCCCTGGTCTGGGACCCTCCCTGGTCCCTGCAGGCCAGACAGTTGGAGAGAGCGTGTCCCGGCAATGTGTTTGCAGCCGAGGGTGAGTGGAGTCGACGGACCAGGTCACCGATGGGGCGGCTGATAGCCAGCCACAGGTCAACAGGCCTGTGCCCCAGAGAGGACAAGTAAATACGCCCAGAGGGGACCTGAACTTTCCCCCACCTATCTGATCCGCCTCTAATTGCTACCAATTGGTGTCCCTGCCCCAGGCTTCTCGGGAACAGACGCTGTTCTCATTTTCCCCTGGAGTGACCCAGTCCACAGGGGTCACTGGTTTCCTGGGACAAGACCTTTGGGGGTTTTGGTGGCTAAGCAGCCTCTTTTCCTTCCCCCCGAGCCAGCTCCTTTTATTGAAAATGGTCCATGCACATTCAAACCCTCAGAAGCCACTGTCACCACGTCACCTCAGGGACAAAGGCAGTCGGGAGGGACGCCTCTGATGTGGTCTGTGCACTTCCAGAACCAACGGTCCTCAGCAGAGGCGTTTGCGTGACTGGCCCCCGCCCGCTGGCCTTTTAACTCACAGCGCAGATGCTGCAGACTTGAGCGGAGGACGGCTCGAATCCCGTGCTGTGCCCTCTGACTTCTGACCCCACAGCGAGGGTCTCCCAGGGTGAGTCAGCCACTGGGGGCTGCCCTGATGTCCGAGCTGGGTCAGCCCCTGAAGAGTGACCCTTCCAGAAAGGGAGGCCCAGGCCAGAGGCAGGTGCCAGGCAGCCGATGCCAAGCGGCCGATGCCAGGCGGGGGAACGTGTCCCTCACTCACTGTCCTCGTCTGCTCCCAGGAAGCGGGGCCACCAGACGAAGAGCAGCAGTGGGACGTGGCGAGGAGAGCCCCGCCCCGGCGTCCCTGTCCCCAGGGACCTGGCTTGCAAAGTCAGACGCGGCCCCTCAGAGCGCCTCGCGTGGCACGCAGCACCCCGAACGTCCCGTCCCTTCCTGTGGCTGGGGACGCAGCGCCAGCTGACGAGTTCTCCACAGCAGTGAGGCAGCAGAGGCGGCAGAGGGAACAGGCACAAACGAGCCAGGCCCTGGCCCTCTGTCCTGTGGTCCACAACGTGTCCCCAACCAGCCCCGGTGCCTGACGGGAGCCAGGCCAAGGTGGGAGGAAGCAGTCCTCCCTCTGGGACGAATGACCACTCAGCATGAAGGACCGGAGGAAGCTGAGGGTCATTGAGGACGGGGCAAGCTGTGGGCTCGCGGGGACGGCTCCTGCCGGGGCCGCAGAGGGCTCGTCCTGGGGCATCACCGCGTGCCTTGGAGGGGACTTTGCGTGAGATACTGACCAGGGCGTCCAGTGGGAGAGCGGATGGACGTTGGAAGCTCCTAGCGCCAGGCCAGCGTCCGCCAGCCTGGGGGCTGGGCGGGGCTCTGCTGCAGCTCGGGAGGGGCGCCTGAGCGGGGAGCCTAAAGGCTTGGGGCGGCTGCACAGGTGCCTCTACACCAGGCCTCCGCCCTGCTCCCCTCCAGGTGGCTAGCGAGGCAGTGGAGGCTCGGTCAGGCCTGAGGCCTGCGTGGAGTCGAGCGTCTGGAGCCGTGGCAGGCGGGTCTGCGCTGGGGCAGGGCTTGGGTGCGAGCCCCCCGCTCTGCTCCCCCAGCCGCCTCTGGAGCGCCCTGTCCAGGCGGGGAGAAGAGCCTCCCGTGGGGCCCAAGTGCGATCTGGGGTCTCCAGAGACAGCCCGGCAGCACCCAGGGCCCCGGCCTTCCTGTCCCCCCTCGCTCCTCGAGAACGCCCCTGGCCTTCAGCGTCCTGCGCTGAAATGGAAGACGGCGACCAGCATCACCCTCACGCAGGCCCGGAGGCCTCGTCCTGTGTGGTTCCATTTCTGTGGAGCGTCCAGCCCAGGTGGGCCACGGAGACGCTGGGCGAGTGGTCGTCAGGCTGGAGGGGCAGCGGGGAGTGACAGCTGACAGGGTGGGGCTTCCTCTGGGCAGTGCCGTGGGGCGAGAGCGGTGCGGGCGCAGAACAGAAAGCTCCTGGCGAGGGTGAGCGTGCCTGGGAGGCTGGGGAGTGCCCAGGAGCCCCGCGGAGGGGGCCGCCTGGGAGCTGCTGGGGGACGCGGGCGGGCCAGGCGGGCAGCCCGCAGAGCCCAGCGGCCAGCAGAGGCAGCGACCCCTCGCACTCCGGGGGTCAGGAAGGGGCGCTCAGGCGCAGCGAGCTGGGCTGGTGGGCACACCACGTTCTGGGCCCGGGCCCTGGGCTGTCACTGCCTGCACGGCCTCACAGACTGCGTGACCAGAGGCCGCCGGGGCACGCGGGAACCAGGGGGCCAAGGCTCAGCCACCTCCGCACTCGGCAGAGCGCCGCGCCTGGGCGGAGGGAGGTGTGAGCCGACCTTGAACCTCACAGGAACCAGAGCTGTCCACGGCCGTCACAATTCAACGGGAGATCAAAAGGCAACAGCTGCCACCTCACACCCAAACACGGGCATGATTTTGGGCTTCGGTTGGAAGCCAGGGCAAAGACGCTCGGGAGAGGTCCTTCCTGACAGCCTCTCGTGACAGCAGGAGCCCGGAAATTGGAGGCTGAATCTGGGATTGCAGCCTGGGGAGGAGGTGAAGCTTCAAGGAGGGGCTCATGCACACGCAGGGGGACTAGGGACGGGGGCAAGGAAGGCTCTCGCTCGTGACCCTTTCTGTCTTGATATCTGAACCATAAAATGATCAATACTGTGATAAATAAATAAATGCAGTTTAGATTAAAATGGACATAACGTAAGTGAGCGTTGCAGGTTTTCCTTAGTGACTGTGACAATGTGTTGCCTGAGGGTTATTTAAAACACACTATCACGTGCTCACGGGACGATCCGCCAGCTCTCTAAAACCCCAGAGCAGCGGCCCAGTGGATGATCAGCTCTGGCCGCCGTCCCCGTCCCCGAGGCTGACCCAGCCTCCCCGCCCGAGCGGAGGTGCGTTTCCCTCCTGTCTCTGCTTTTGGGTTTTGCCGTTGATCACAAGTGAATCGAGGCCAAGTCTGACCAGTAAGATTGAAAGACGGGCCCCAGCGAGGACTGCTAAGGGCAGCAATGACCAGCATGCTCCTGTCCCACTTCCAGTAACAGAGAGCTTCAGAGCTGCATGCGTGTAGCACAAGCCAAGAGGCTAGGAGCACTTGGGACATCGGGGACCCTGGTTGGTCAGATCATGGAGATTGAAATTTTATCTAGCACACGTGGCTTTGTTCTGGATTTTCTCAGTGTTATGATACTTAATTTTAACTGGGGGGAGACGACAGTGCCTGTGACAGGTGCCTCCGGTGCTGCAGAGGCTGGTCTCTCTGGAGGGAGGTGGCACAGGCTCGCGCGGACACGCTCAGGTGTCTGCTTGTAGAGCCACTCGGGTCCTCGCTGCAGGGCCTGCTCTGAGCACCTGGGCGATGTCCACTCACAGGTTAGGAGAGCAGCCTTCCCCACTGCATGGCCCCGAGGGCCACCTCGACTGCTGTCCTGAACCCAAGGCCAGCTACCTGGAGAAGCCTGGGAGAGGCCCAGCCTCCCTGGACGCTCCGCAGTGGCCACTGCTCATCCGACCCCTGGTGCTGCGCTTTCCCAGCAAGGCCAGCCCAGTGCAGCCCCACAGAGCAAGGCGAAAGCAAAACATGCCTTTGATGTCCAGTTGGCAGCAGCTGCAGGGAGGACAGGACGGGGCTCAGAGGGGGGACACAGAAGCCGCCCGCATGTGGCTGGCTCTGGGCCGAGGTTCCCCAGGAGGAGGTGCAGCCCGACCCTGGGTGGGAGCTTCGTGGCTGGCACGGCACAGCCACAGACAGGTGTCGGCAACAACCCACGCGTATGTCCTGGAGGCCCAGAGCTGGAGACCAGGTGTCACCAGGGCCGGCTCCGGCACTGCAGGCAGCCTGTGCCCGGCCTCCGTCCCCCCTGGGGCTGGTTGCCAGCGGTCCTGGGTGCTCTGCGGCTGTGGGGAGGAGGCTGAGCTCTGCTTGGCCCTCGCGCGGCGTCCCTTGTGCCCCTGGGTGTCTCTCCATGACCGGCCCCTCTAAGGGCCCCAGTCACGCTCAGTCAGGCCCTCCACTCCACGTGACTCGGCCTAGCCAGGCACATTAGCGGGGAGCCCCGCACAGGGTCACATCCAGGGGAGCCGAGGGGTGGGACTTCCAGGTGTCACTACCCTTCACGCCTAGACCTGCTCCACAGCCCGGGCCCGTGGAGAGATCCACGGTGACTGCCCAGGAACCAGGGGTGGGGGGATGGGGGTGCGGGGGCGGGTGTCCCCGTTCGTCCTGGATCAGCCCCTCGGGCGGACCCCCCAGAGCCCTGGCTTAACGCTGCGGCCATGGTTCTGATTAAGTGCGACGGGCTGTCACGACGTCACCAGTGCAGGGAGCCCAATGGGGGGAGGCTTAACGCGGTGCGGGGGAGCCCAGAGGGGGAGCCCGGCGCTGCCAGGAAACCGCACTGTGCGGGCAGCAGGACACCGTGCAGAGGACACCTGCAGGTCCAGGCTGCCGAGAGCTGTTCTTTGTGCCCAGGAAGCTCTGCCCAGGACCCACGGCCTTCCATGGTGGGCCCAGCCGGCCGCTGCCCCAAGTGGGTCTCATCTGTTTCCCGGGCGGTCAGCGCCACCGCTGAGGAAACTGAGGCTCAGGTGACAGGGGACCTGCTCACAGCTGCATGGCCAGAGCGGAGCCCGGGCCTGGCTTCAGGCCTGGGCTTTGGACCACTGGGCTGGGGCTCTGACCCGCCTTCTTCACAGGCTAGTCACGGCCCCACTGTCCAGTACTGTGGCCGCTGGCCTCATGGGATATTTAAATGTAAATAGCTTAAAACTCAACCAACTAAATTCAGCTCCTCGGCTGCACTAGCTACATTCCAGGGTGTCCCTGTGCCCAGTTGCGCAGCAGGGCTGCCAGAGGTGTCAGATAGAGTCTGCCAGGTGGGGGCTCCCGTGCTGGGGACAGGAGGCTGTGAGCCCCGCAGGGAAGATGGGGCGGGGTCTCGCAGGCCACCCCCGCGGGAATCGTCCTCTCTTTGAGAGTCACAGGTCTGCCTCATATCTGCCCTCTCCGGCTAGTTTCCAGGCAGCGACTCACAAAAGGCCATCGTGTGACATCAGGAAGGGGCTCGGCTTGCTCCGACCCTCAGGTCTTCGGGAACAGGGGCGAGCACACCTTGAACTCTTGTTCACTGAACCATTCAGTAAACGCCCGAGTGCCTGCACTGGCTTTCTGTGCCCTGGGGCAGAGGGGAGCAGGAACAATGGTGAGAGAGGGAGAATGGGGAGGGACGTGTCCTGGTGCAGCCGGAGGACACACAGAGATGACCTGCAAGTTCAGACCCTGTGTTGCTAGGAGGAAGCACCCACCAGCCCGGTAGGAAATTGCTGGAGGCAGGGATGGCTTCCCCAAGGTGGTGGCACTTGGGTGGGGACCCCCAGTGGCAAGGAGGAGCCTGGAGTCACCGGGGGAAGAGTGAGCGAGTGACCAGAAAGGAGCTGGGCCGGAGGAGCAGAAGGAAAGGGGGTGAGTCCAGGGCAGGGGACTGGGGCCAGGCAGCACCACAGGCAGACCGGCCGGGACCCAGGGCCTCTGCGTGTGCTGGGGCCACCAGCTGGCTCTGCCCTCAGTTGGAGACTTGGGACGTGGGTTCTTCTAGAACCTTCCATTATCATTGTCTGTAATCCTGCAAAATTAAGCAAAAAGGCCCGTGTGATGGTGTCCACATCTTAAATAGAGACCCAAATCTGACCAGCCTCCGCACATGAGTTCTTCACACAGGAAACCGCGGCTCTGAGGTTCGGGGGATGAGCAGAGGGGTTCTGAGTTGATGGCTCATGGAGACGTGGGAGTCGAGGGACTTCCTGGCAAACCCTGACCATCATCCAACGTGGAGGATTTATGCTGAACAAATGCCTAGGACTGCGTGTGTAGTAAGGACTGGGCTGTTGGTTCCAGGCAGAGGCCGCGCCTCCCAGGCAGGAGGCCACACCTCCCCAGGTGCCTTGTGAAAAACTACAGCTCCCGGGATCCTCAGCGTGACCAAAAAACCTGACCAGCAAGTCCCCTGTCCACTACCACTACCTACCTCCCCCCATGACCTCTGCTGGCCTATAGGACAAGGACTCACTCCAAGGGGGTTTATGGCCCCTACTCTATTTAAGCCAGCCCCGGACTGAAATCGTCCCTTGTTCCTTCCGCCCTCTGTTCCTGCTCTCCGCTCCCGCGTGCTCCAGCTCCCGTCCGTTCCCTGCGGTTTGTCCCCATCTCCTCCACATGTTTCTTTGGTAATTCAATAAACCCCTTTCCTTTTCCTATACGACAGTTCGAGCCTCCGTCCCTTCCTGCAAATTTCGCTAACAGGGATGATGTGGTTTTCTAGGTCATTGTCACACAACTTGTTTATACAGCAGTCGCCAATGACAGGAACCACTGTGAGCACTTCTCAAAACCTTAACTTGCTTGGGGCCGGGTTGAGCTCAGCGGTGAGCGCCTGCCTGGCCCGCGTGAGGCACTGGGCTTGGTCTTCAGCACCACATATAAATGAATAAAATAAAGGCATAAATCCACAGCAACATTATTTTTTAAAAATGAATTTGCTTAACATAAGCACCACATCACAGCAACTCGGTGCACACACTTTGAAGCCAGCAAGGCTTGGATCGGAATCCTGTTCTTTGCATGGCCGAGGCCAGTTCCTCAGTATCTTCAAGCTTTGGCTAATCTCTCTGTAAAATGAGGATATGGCCAACGATCTCCCAGACTTGCGGGAAATGAAGTGGTGTCTTGGTTTGAATCTATGAGACCACTTAGACCTACCGTGTTTGCTTTACGGTACTGGCATTTAATATGATTCAGACTAGCTTATTATGATGTCCAGTACTTGGAAAGTACTCAGTAAATAACAGCTTTTTTAAAATCTTCGAATTCTCTCATTGAAGAGGAGCTGAGGACACAGGAGCTCCTCCTGCTGTGAGCCCTGCGTTCTCTCCGTATCTGTGGGTCCTCTGGTCCCTCCGTCCAGGACCATCTTTAGCAGGATTTGTCAAAGTAACTGAAAGGCTTTCGCCGCGTCCCAGCCTTTGAACAGAAGGAAGCTTTCAGTGACAATTCTTTCAAGTCACCTTTCCCAGGATTTCGGCGGTGGGACTGCGGGAGTGATGCATCTGGGAACAGGGAGCTCGCCGGGACCCCTGGGGTGCGGATTCCTCGGCCATATGTCGCCCGGCGAGGGGGCCTCACAGCCCTTTGACACACGCTTAGCTCTTGAGTCTCGAGCCGCAGGGGGCAGATTCACAGGGGCCAACCATGTCAAGACACCGCCACCGCTTTCTGGTCCCCGCTGCTGACGGGGAGCCCAGCCACATGGAAGGCCCTGCGCCTCGGGGACCCACCTCGGGGACCCCACCTGGGGGCGGTGCCTGTCTGTGGAGGGGGCACGTGTGTGCACGCTGCTGACTCCTGCCCCCGTGGACAGCTGGCCCGAGTGTCCACGGCGTCCTGCTCCCCTCGTGGAGAAATCTCGAGGGGTGAATGCTTGGGGGGCCCCATAACCACTGGGCAGGAACAAGGCATGTTCCCGCAGAGCTCGGGGTGGCTCTGCCGTGCAGCCACACCCCAGGAGCGTCCCCACCCCAGGAGCCAGGACTGGGCCCCACAGCCCTGAACTGTGCGAGTCCCTGTCCCCATGGGCGCTCTGCTGATAGGACAGGAGGAAGGGCCTGGCGCGTTCCTGGCGCCTGCTCCAGGTCCAGTCTGCAGGCACGGTCACCACAGGCCATCTCTCTGCTTCCTGACGTGGCAGTGGCCAAGCGCTGGGCAACGACCGGTCAGCACAGGTGGATCGTTCTGAAGGCAGTGGTGTCTGCACACCAGGCCCCTCCGCCCCCGCCCTCTGCTGCTCCCTGTGTCCCTCCCCCTCGGCCCACAGGGCCCCTCACCACGTAGCAACCTTGGGCTGCTTTATAAATGCCGACATCATGCAGAAAGGAATTTGCCGGAAGAAGGGTGTGTGCTGACATGGTGAGACCAGCGTGAGACGCACGCTGTGCAGGTCGGGGCTCACACCCTCCCCGACGGCCAGGAGGGCACTGCGCGTGCCAGTGCGCCTGCCCGGCAGGCCTTGCGCGGCAGAGGCCACGCTGACCGTCGGCTCTGGAGAATTTCACTCCCCAGAGTGACTTGAGTTCTCAGGGTCAGTGCCGCCTGGGGCCCCCTGCTCCTATGGGAAGGGACCGGCCTCTCCACTTGCACCAGGACGGTCACTCAGGTGGCCTGTGGCCTGTGGCCTCCTTGCCGCCTCCCCCTGGAGGCGAGGGTGGTTGGAGCAGACGTGGGTGGAGACTGACCGGGAGGGCTGGGCTCTCGGCCTGGGCCCCTGGATGGCCGGGGAGGGCCGAGGAGGGACTGGGGTTCCCAGGAGGGTGTGGGGGTGAGCGCTCCTGTGGTGCAGGGGAAGGATCGCCCTCACCAGTGCGGTGCCGGTGCCGTCTTGCCGGCCAAGGGCGGCATGGAGCAGACGGGCTGGGGAAGGGCAGGGCCCTCCTCTGGAGTGGGGACGCCTGTCTCCTGCATGGGGCTCCCGGCTTTGGCCTCGGGGCTCCTGCACTTGCCCAGCGCCTCACCCACTGCCCAGCTCTCAGGCCCCGGCCTCAGCCTGGGGTCCCTCCCTGGACAGGGCTCAGTGCTGAACTCAGGCTGAGCCACACCCAGCCTCCGGCCCCAGCTCCCTGACTGCAGGGCGTGGCCCTCTTGGCCGCCCTAGCTACGGGAGGCGTTTCTGGACAAGGCCCTCCTGTGGGTCTCTCTGGGTCCCTGGGGATTTCCCTGGAGAGCCCGGATCCAGGTGCCACACCAAACACTCAGGTGACGCTGGAGAGGACTGGAGAGGAACCTGGCGGGAGGCTCCCGAGACCTGCCCAGATGTTGTTGCCGGAAAAGGATTGCAGCCTGGAACGGTAGCGCCGTGCAGGGATCTCGAGAGCCGGAGCCGGAGGAGCCGGAGGAGCCGGAGGAGCCGCAGCCGCAGGGGACGAGGAAGTGGCTTTATAAAGAAGGACGGGCCCGTCCAAAGGGCACGAGTCCACCCCAAGTCCACCCAAGAGCTCTCCTGGCAGACCCCACCACCGCAGGCTGCGCACAGCAAGGTCACGCTCAGCAGGGGTCTCAGAGGAGGCCAGACCCCGCCGCCCGAGGGGTCTCAGGAGCTGCCACTGACATGCTCCACAGCGGAGCTGGCGGAGGCTGCAGGCCACGCAGAGCCACGGAGAGCCACGGAGAGCCACGCACGCAGAGCCACAGAGAGCCACGGAGAGCCATGCAGAGCCACGGAGAGCCGAGGGGAAGCCGAGACGCCTCCTCCTGGTAAGGGAGGCGTGCTGAGGTCGGCCCAGGGCTGCTTTCTGAAAACAGTTCCTTTTACTGAGACCGTGACTTGTATCAGCGTGTGATGAGTGCTATTCCAAATGAAATAATAAATTGATGTTTTCCAAAGAATTCCTCAATTTTGTTTACGTTCAGGCAAATATTCAGTCCCAGATCTAGCAGAACAGGATGTTTAGCGCCGGGCGCAGTGTCACACGCCTCTAGTCCCAGACCCTCCAGAGGCTGAGGCAGGAGGATCAGAAATTCAAAGCAGCCTCAGCAACTTTGGCCTCAAAATAAAAAACAAAAAGGGCTGGGATGTGGCTGACAGAGCTTCCTGGGGTCAATCCTTCCTACCACAAATAAAGAGATGAACGAATGGCCAAGATGTATAAGTCAACGCTCCTTGGAGTCCCCAGGAATACCTGAGAAACAGCAAGTGTGCTGAGAGCCAGCGGCTCCTGCACCCTGCGACTCACAAGAGCAGACAGGCGTGGGTAGGAGCTGACCCACTGCTCAGGCAGACCTCAGAGTGGGGACGTGAGGCTGGGTCACGGACAGGGGGGGTGTCTGCTGGCCCAGGCTGTGCACGGCTCGTGAGTGGCCAGAAGCCTCTCCCTGAGAGTGCCCACGGTGAGGGTCTCCTGTGGGGGGTGATGGCCAGGTGGCCCTGGACGGCTGCTGAGGTGGTGGGGGGGCGCAGCGCAAGCTGGGTGACGGTGACACAGGCATGTGCACTGGCAGGATCCTTCACACTTCGCCTCGGTGCCCACACGCTCCGTCAGATCTCCTTCAACTGCGCCCCTGTCAATCAGGGGATCGGAGCCTCTGGTCTCGGTGTGTGGAAGACCCGCCCTGAACCAGCTGGCCCGAGTTCCAACCCGGCCTGGCTCCTCGCTCACCGGGGCAGGCTGAGCTCCGTCAGCCGTGAAAAGGACACTCCACTGCGTGCGTGTCGTGCAGAGTTGGGAGATTAAGTGCAACCCCCGAGCTTAGCCCAGAGCCTGGCACAGCCGAGCACCCCCTAAATATCAGGAGATCGGGACAGCTCCTGGGGTGCCATCCTCACCCCCTGGCCAACAGAGCATGATGGCCTCACTGCAGGTCCCCTGAGGACCAGGAGCCCTGCATGTTTCTTGGAGAATCGTGTGCTCGGGCCCCCGGGAGGCCGTGGAGGGAGGTCTCCTGAGCTCTGTAGCCGCCTGGTCCTGGCACCGGGTGGCGAGGGCCTTCAGGGGCCCCTGCCTGCTCTACCTCCATAGCAGAATGTCCCCACCTCGTGGCGTGTCCTGTCCCCTCACGTCCGCAGTGGCCTTGGTGGACCCAGTCCTAGAGTGACTGGGGTACTCGTGGACTCTCAGCCAGGTGCCACCCGGCTCTCCGTCCACCCCTCACTCTGGCGGGGCAGAGAGCAAGCGCCGGGCTTGCTCCCGTGGGCCTGGACACTTGGGCCCCCGAGAGGTCTGCGCAGGACCCTGAGACGGGCGGGTGGAAGGCGCCGTCACACTGAGACCAACGCGACCTGCGGGGCTGGCCAGGGGGCAGGCAGCGCGCTCGCTCCCCACCCGGGCCCCAGGAGGAGCCCTCAGAGCCTTGTCACCAAGGGAGCGCCACGGCCCCCACGGCTTCAAGATGCTGCCGCTGAAAGCGCCCGGTGTCTGCAGGCTGGGGTGGGGGCCACAGCCCCGCGAGTCCTCCTGGGCTGGATCCGAGGCCCAGCCACGCCCCAGGGAGAGGGCAGGGACAGGAGAGGCCCTCGGTGTCCCCGTCCCGGCTCACGCACCCCGAGCTCCGCAGGCAGAGTTCAGGGTGTGGACTCCAGCCCCCAGAGACAGGAGCCTGGGTCCCCAGTCACCGTGGGGAGGGCGTTGCCTGTCCACCAAGAAGGGCCCTGTCTGTGCCCCCGGGGCCCCTGCAGCAGCTCCCGGCAGCCCAGCTCTGCACCAAGAATGGTGATCTAGGAAACGGGCCTCACTTACAGAGCTTTCCTTTTCTTTAAGAGACGCGCCCAGGGTGTGCTCACGGTTCAGGGACTTGCCCACCCCCGCCCGTCCCTGCCGCCCACTCATTCAGGTCCCACGAGGGACGAGTTCCCTGGCCCTCTGACGAGGAGGTGGCCTCGGGGCCGCCGCGGCCGGTCAGGGACCCGAGGGGAAGCAACGCGTGTCCAAGCTCCTGCTGGACCTCGGGCAGGTTTCTCGCACGGTGCCAGGTGACCTCGCGGGGGCTGGGAGCAGCCGCTCCTCCTCCGTGCTCGTCCTGCCCCGGCGTCCCCTGCCCGGCCACCCCGGCGTGGCCCCGTCGGGACTCCTGCTTCTCCAGGAGCTCGTGCTCGGGGACGGCCTAGAACAGAGGGCCTCAGAGGGCCAGGGACACCTCCCGGGACAGCCCACAGCTCTGGCCTCATGTGAGCACAGCACGCGCCTGCTAGCCGCACCCCGGCAGGGACGCCAGGTGTCCGTGCCCGGAGGAGGGACCACAGCCTCCACCCCTGGAGTAGGTGCCCGTGGCTCGGGCACAGCTGAGGAGCCTCCTGAGAAACGCTGCCCGAGGACGGAGGGCTCTGCCTGTCCCTTGTGCCCATGAGCACCCTCCTACGACCCCAGGAGGACAGCGTGGCCACCACATGCCCGGTGCCCAGCGCCCATTGAGCGCGCAGTGTGGCGAGTGTCATCTCAACAGTGACAGACGTTTGGCGTGGGACCAGGACACTGGAAGAGGGCACCGAGTGACCAGACTGTGGGCTGTCCCCTTCCTACGCAGACAAAAAAAGGGCGCGACTCTGTCCCCGAGCCGGCAGCTGCGGATCATCTGGACTTCGTCTTTCCCGCTATCGTCTTTATTAGTGGCGTTTTTTCTTTATGATGATTACGCTTGAGCCGCCAGGTGTTTTGAATTTCTCTCTTGTTCCCTTGCTTACTTGAGGAAATTCAGCAGAGGCCGGTGCATCAATGAGGACCTGGTGGAGGACAGCAGCCTCCCGGGGGCCTTGTGCCCCCAGAGCTGGCTGCGGCTGCCCCTCGGCCACCAGAGCAGGCCATGGCAGGTCCTAGTGCAGGGCAGAGCGGGCACCCGCCAGGCCTCCTGGGGCCTCCGTGAGCTCCAGCAGCCATGGACTCCTCCTCCTCCTGGCCTGCGATCCCCGCCCAGGGCAGGTCCAGTGTTGCCACCCAAGCCAACTCCCACGGCCAGGGGACGCGGACCCGGCCCTTCCTACATGTCCCTGCAGAGTCCCCCGCCCTCCCGGTCTGGGAAGAGAAGACAGACGGCCAGGAGCTGCCGGAGCGCAGCCGTCCAGGGCCAGCCAGAGCCGGGCTCTTCTCCACACCCAAGGGCTCCTCCCTGGCGCCGGTCAGTGGGCACCCATGCGCTGTTCAGAGCAGCCTCCGAGTAGGCTGAGGCCCTGAACCGGCCTACTGACCGCTCCCAGAGCGCAAGGAGCCGGGGGCTGCAGAGCCAAGGCAGCCGAGGCCCCGGCCCTGCACGGCACGGCCCCTGCATCCAGGACAGAATGTGGTTGGCGGTGCCCCCCGGGCACGGGTGGAAGTGACCACATAGGGAGGGGTGGCATCCCATGGAGCCTGAATAAGAGGTGGCTGAACACCCGTTTCCCGGGAGACCACGGCCCCGTGTCCACACAGGAGACCACGGCCCCGTGTCCACACAGGAGACCACGGCCCCGTGTCCACACGCTGGAGACCATGGCCCCGTGTCCACACGCTGGAGACCACGGCCCCGTGTCCACACAGGAGACCACGGCCCCGTGTCCACACGCTGGAGACCACGGCCCCGTGCCCACACGCTGGAGACCACGGCCCCGTGCCCACACGCTGGAGACCACGGCCCCGTGCCCACACGGGAGACCACGGCCCCGTGCCCACACGCTGGAGACCACGGCCCCGTGCCCACACGCTGGAGACCACGGCCCCGTGCCCACACGCTGGAGACCACGGCCCCGTGCCCACACGCTGGAGACCACGGCCCCCCACACGGCTGCCCACACGGGAGACCACGGCCCCGTGCCCACACGCTGGAGACCACGGCCCCCGTGTCCACACGCTGGAGACCACGGCCCCGTGTCCACACGCTGGAGACCACGGCCCGTGTCCACACGCTGGAGACCACGGCCCTGTGTCCACACGCTGGAGAAACACTCCTCTGCAGGACTGCGGGCAAGGGGAGAAGCGAGCCCAGCTGCCCAGCTCCTGCTGGCAGCCTGGGGAAGCAGGTGAGCGGGAGGTCGGATGAACTGAAGGGGCCGGTGGTGGAGGTCTCAGGGCTGAGCAGCAGCTGGGCGCAGCCCGCCTCCTCCTGGGTGGAGTTAGTCTTAAGGAGCCACTTACTGCAAAGGGACAGTCACAGCTAGGGGACAGTGTCAGGACTGAGAAGCAGCCCCTGACTCAGTTTCTCTGTCTGTGCAGCACTCCTCTGGTGACCAGAAGCCCCGGCTGCCACCACTGTCCCCCAGCCTGTCCCACGGCTCAGCAGTGTGTCCTTGGAGCTGGCCCAGCCCTGGCCGGTGTCCGCTGTGCTCTAGCAGGGTGTGGGGTGGGATCCCGGGGAAGCCCCCTCCCGCGCTTCTGGCCCCAAAACAATTCTGAGTCACAAAAAGAAATTAAAACTTTCAAAAATGCCCTGCAAATCAGCAGAAAGCGCTGCTAGTGGACTTTCTAAGTCTCCCACACAAGAATGGACTAAAGACAGTGGCTTTTCCCCTATTTTTATTTTTTTATTGGCCATTACCTCTCCTTACTCCCCAAACAGACCCTACGTCGATCATCTCATTCGAAGATTCTAAAATGGGGAGGCCAGAGAGAATTCCAGAAGCAAACGTCCCGAGTGCTCTCCACGGTTAAGCAGAGATGAAAGCGAGGAGGAGGCCGCCCTGCTCGGGGTGAGGCGGTCCCGCGCTTGGCGTCCGTGGCTTTGCGAGGCCGTTCCGCAGTCTGGGAAGAGAGGACTGGGCAGGAGGGGACAGACTGGAAAGTGAAACTTGAGCTGGTAGGAAAATAAAGAGGATGGGTGCCTTTTAGATTATTTTAAGCCTCTCTTTCAAATGAATGGATTCTTTTGCAGTGCCTGGTTCCAGATTATCTTCTATAATTGCATTATTCTGAGATTTACTGGGATAAAATGGCCCAGCTTAGTCGCAATAATCAATAGCACTTGTAACAACAGGCTCCTGCCCTGCGCTTCCCTCGCGGACGGCCCTCCCTCGTGCCCGGCCCCCGGGACACGACCACGGCCCCTTCCTCCCCGCCCTGCCACAGGGACCTGTGCCTCGCGCTCCTGGCTGTCGCCGCCAGGGCTCCGGACACCCGCTTTCCCTTCCCTTGCCCGTCCAGTCCCTTCCCCTGGTACAGAGGGTGCAGAGCAAGTACCCAGAAAGCCTGTCACGTGGCGGCCCTGAGTGGGACAAGCCAGTGAACAGGGCGGTTGGGTGGCCCTGGGCACGGAGTCGGGCCGGAGAGGTGTCTAGTGCGGCCGGCCAGCGGCAGGCGGACTCCCGAGTGGGGGCGTGGGCGTGGACACTGCCCTCCCGCACCGGCCCTCGGGGACCCTGTGCTCCTCCCCACACGGCGGGCGTGGAACAGGTCAGACGGGCCAGGTACCGCCACTTGTGGCAGACAAGCAGTAGGCGGCCGCTCCAGCCCCTGCCCCGGTCAACACACAGCCCCGTCTGCGGGAGGTCTGGTGGGACAGCAGACGCAGCTGTCACGAGGGTCCCGGTGACAGCACGCTGCTTCCAAGCCCGGCCCAGCTGAGGCACCTGCCCTGGACTGTAGCCAGGGCCCTGCGCTGGCTCGCCTCCGGGGGTCCTTTGAGGCTGGGACACGCGCAGGACCCTCGGGGCCCAGCCCTCGCTTGCTCTCCACTCCCGCCAGAAGCACCGTCCAGGCACAGCAGGGGCAGCCGCGGCCACAGGGCAGAGGGCCGAAACCCCGCCAGGCAGGCTCCTCGCGGCCCTCGCTGGAGAGGAGAGAGGCGGAGCAGCGTCCTGCACGGCGGCCTTGTCTGCCTCGATGACGTCTAAAGATGAAAGCGTAGCTCTCCAGCTGATGTAAGTGAGCTCACTGTCTAAAATGGACCAACAGATGAGATATTTTTAAATGGCCCAATGTGACAAATACTGAGGCACAGGGCCACACAAGGCCAAGCGCCAAGGTCCTCAGTTCTTTAAGAGTGAGCTGCGGGGCGTCTCCAGGCCGCGAGGGCGGGAAGGCCTGGAGCGCAGGGCGCCACGTCCCTCACAAGGGAAAACCCCGGCGCCGGCACAGGTGGGTCTCTGCCTGCTGCAGCCCCGAAGGCGGCCTGAGGCGCTCTTCTTGCAGCGCAGACACGGGAAGTGCAGAGGCCCAGGTCAGACCTGGAGACAGAGGGGCGGTTCCGCAGTCACGGCTGTGCACGTCGCCCCACGGCAAGCGTCTCTCTGTGGACTCACTTATGACTTAAACACACTCAGAACACGTTTGCTCGAAAGCTGAGCACGAGAGGGGAGGACAAAGGCCGGCACTTTGCTCCCAGGGTGAGGAGAGGGACCCCACCTTTCCCCTGGAAGCTTGCCTTCCTCCCGGCAAGGTCCCAGGAACTTTCAGTCGTCCTAGAAGAGAAACACAGAGGTCACGTTCCAGCTCAGCCCCTTCTGAGCTCTGTGACTCCAGGCAAACCGTGTCACCTCCCTGTGCCTGGGTCCATGTCTGTAAAATGCCATTAAAAGTCCCTGAGAGGTACTTGGAATTAGTTTTAAGGTACACTGCTCCTGGACATGGCATGGTCACTCGGAGAGCAGGCTTCCTAAGCCACCCTCGGAGCCTGCGGGGACGGGTGGGGGCTCACCTCTGCAGGAAAGCCCCCACCCCGCCACGGAAGGCCAGGATTCCAGGCCCCGGAGGGAGCGAGCCAGGGTTGAGGCTCCCGAGCAGAGCTGAGGTGCGCTGCTTTCGACCAGGGCCTTGGAGGGACAGACAGCTCAAGGGAACGAAGTGGCCGGCGCCCAGCCAGGGCCGCTGCCGTGAGTGGGGTCGTGGGTCCTGAAGCCACCAGGAGCTCCATGCCACTTCCAGGGACACTGTGCCACGGCTTCCTGTGTGGGCCTTGGTGGACGCGGCACACGTGGGCTGTGCTTCCTGCCCCCGAGTGACCTCACCCTCACTGCACAGGGTCTGAGAACCATTTTAGGTGTTCATTTTGAAACTAAAACATTTTAAGTGGCAACAAATGAAAAAAGGCAGAGCGAGCCCCGTGATCCCCTCGCTGCTGCCTCTGAGCACGCCCGCAGCAATGCGGGGCTGTGGCCCGGGGGCTCCCCAGGCTTCGGGTGGGGCTGGGCACTGACCCGCCAGAGCCGCCCCCTGCGTCCAGCCTTCTTCCCAGGACCGAGTCCTGGTGTGGGGCCCAGCGGGCGGGACGAGGGGCTCCAGGTACGCGGCCTCCCACCCCCACCGCGGGACGCTCTCCTGCTGGGGGACAGCGGCCACTGGCCTGAGCTCTCAGAGGGCCCCAGGCTCCAGGCTGAGCCCCGAGCGCGTCCCCACCACTCCCCACGGGGCCTCACAGGTGACGTGTCAACACGTCCAGTGAAACACACAGGCCCAAGCTTGCAGCTGGCCAAGGGGAAGAGCTGAGCTGGGCGGCAGGTCTGCCGGAGCCCTCGGGGCCACCCTGCGCGGCAGGGACGCCCGCTCTCCCCCTGGACGCCGAGCGCCGACAGGTCCCTCTGAGGCTGGGGGCTCCTCTCCTGCTTGGCCCTCCACCCTGGCTGGAGAGACCCCGCAGGAGGCACCTCCTCTCTCTGCCCGTCCCGGCTGCGTGTCTGGTCCCACCCCCCTGGGGGACTCCCCGGTGGGCAGCGGCACGGGCCGTTTCTTCTCTCTGTAGACGCTCCTTGGCTCCACGGAGGCCACAGGATTAGGAACAGGACAGAACCTGGGGCTCCCTGCACGAGAAGCACAGGGGAAGAAGTCTGAGGAATCATTTTCCAAACTGGAAAGCGTCACTCTAAGAGGAGCAGCAGGACTGTGGCCGCTGGCCCCTGCTGGCCTCCAGCATGGCTCCTCCCAGCACGTGTGCCCAGGAGCCAGGCCAGCGCCTCCTAGGTGGGCTTGGTCCTAAAGGACGGTCAGCCCTGATAGATGGGCTACCCTTCCCCCCCCCAGAGTTTTCCACATCCTGAGAAGCAACCTTGATTCATTCTCAGCAGGATGTTCCTTCCCCCGGCAAGAGCCAATAGGCTTAAAGGTCACCCTGTTCTAGGGGCAAAGAGCCAATGGCGTTGGGGTTGCTCTGGTGCACCTCCCACCAGAAATCCCTATATAGGGCCCTGTTCAAGAGACAGACACACAGAGACACATGGGCACACGCATCAGCTCGTCGCTGCTGAGAGGAGGAAGCCACCCAGACACATCAGCTCGACCCTGCGGAGAGGAGGAAGCCACTGCAACAGCTCCAGACCCGCCTCCAGCCTTCAGCCCGACGGCCGCTCCCAGCCGGCCGACAGCTCCAGCCTCCAGCCAGACAGCAGCTGCTTTAGCTGATAGCTCCAGAGATCCTAGCTGGTGCGACCAAGCACCCACCTTCTGTCCAGAGCTTGCACACTCCCCTCTCCCTGACTCCCCTCTCCCACCAGAGCTTGCACACTCCCCTCTCCCTGACTCCCCTCTCCCACCAGAGCTTGCACACTCCCCTCTCCCTGACTCCCCTCTCCCACCAGAGCTTGCACACTCCCCTCTCCCTGACTCCCCTCTCCCACCAGAGCTTGCACACTCCCTTCTCCCTGACTCCCCTCTCCCACCAGAGCTTGCACACTCCTTTCTCCCTGACTCCCCTCTCCCACCAGAGCTTGCACACTCCCCTCTCCCTGACTCCCCTCTCCCACCAGAGCTTGCACACTCCCCTCTCCCTGACTCCCCTCTCCCACCAGAGCTTGCACACTCCCTTCTCCCTGACTCCCCTCTCCCACCAGAGCTTGCACACTCCTTTCTCCCTGACTCCCCTCTCCCAGCACCTCTTCGACCTTCGACCAGAGCACCTCTTCTCTGATTCTGCTACCAGCCACGAAGGCTGATGAATAAATCTCTTGGCTGCACGGCTGTCCCCGGTGTGATGTTTTGCCCTTCAAGCCCCTCTGCGGGGTGAAGCCACAAAGTCCCTTCAGGGGGCCCTGGGTAGGCGTCCGCGCAGCAGGTCCCGGGACACCCCGAGTCAAGCGGCCTGGCCGTGCTCTCAGGCCCAGCTTTGCACAGCCGCGGGCTGGAGGGCCGCTGCAGAGCTGGCAGGCCACCCGCGGTCTCCAGGCCCACCTCTTGTGGGTGAGTTGTGCCCACTGAGGGTCAGCCTCGAGCCCTTGAAGGCCAGCTCAGGGAGTGGTGCCACCTGGCTCTCCCAGTCACTGCCCACCCACCCAGAGGGGTTCAGAAGGGACTCTGCCACCCCGCAGTGTCCCCGCGCCAGGGCAGCCCACTGCTCACCCTTTGTGGACCTGGACGGGTCCCAGGAGGGCGTCAGTGCCACTGTGCGCTGGCCCAGGGGGCCGCGGTGGAAACCGCTGGCCAACAGCAGGCCTGACACCCGCGAGGGAGCAGTTCCCCTGACCACTCCTGCTCAAGGAGAGCCAGGTGAGACCCAAGGCCAACAGGGGCACGTCCGATGCGTGATGCCCGAGTGGCGCTGGCTTGGGGACGCCCTGGAGCCGCTGCCCAGCCAACATCAACACTCGTTCTGCTGGTGCCAAAACCAGGGACCCTGGGGAGAGAGGAGAGCAGGTGACAGAGCACGTAGTGACCGGAGCCTGGGGCCCGGGTTCTCTCCCGAGCACTGAGCCCCTGTGACTTCCAGGCCTCGGCTGGGACACCAGGTGGGTTGCACATCCCTCCCGCCACACAGCAAGGCTGCCCCGCTAAAATCCAGAGGCGCAGAGCTGTGGCCGCCCTCCTGTCACAGCAGAGCCGCTGACACGCGGGGTCACAGGGAGGGTCCCCCAGAGCACAGGGGATCTGGCTGCGTCCCTGCTGGGGTTCCCCCGAGAGCCAGAACGACCCGCCTGCATTGTCCAGCGGAGGGTCCTGGGGTCAGCTGGCATTGGGGCCTGTACTTCCCACCAGATGAGTCAGCAGAGACGGGGACACGGAGTTCCTGTAGCAGACAGTTTTGAGCCGGTGCCCAAGAAAACAGACTCCTGTTTACACCAGGACCGTAGTGACCGCGGGCCACCCCAGGCTCCGCGGCACCCTGCAGCCTGCCCGCGGGGCTCCAAGCTGTGGACAGCTGCCCAAGTGCTTCCTTCCCAGGGGGGACACTCAGCTCTGTCCCCAGTGCAGGGATACTCAGGAGACCTCTGGGAGTTGTGACTTACATTCTGCCCCACAGGCCCCAAAGCGTGTTTGCACATGTGCACACACATCATCAACACGCGTCAACACGCGTCAACACGCGTGCGCCTCTGCTGCGTGCGCAGGTGGGCGGTGCCTCCTGCCTGACAGGAGCCCGTGGCCACAGACGGCTCGGCAGCCGCTGGGGCTCAGAGACGGCGGCGGACGCGGCGGCTGCCACGCTGCCAGGGCCCTTCCTCCGGGTGTGTGCTGAGGGGCAGTGCCTGGTCCTGGTTGGGTTTTGGTGTTGACCGTTTTGTTAGGACAGAGGAGCTGGGAGTGCACAAGGCCATGTGAGGGGGTCGGAGGGAGGGTCAGGACGTAGGACGGGGTCACGATGAAGTCAGGAAGAACACTGCGAGCAGAGGGAGAGGAGGAGCCACGCAGCGACTCCTGGGCGCCCCCCTGGGCTGTGGTGGGAACTGACCCCACGGGTGCGGGCAGGGGGTTCCTCCCCAGCTGCTGCTTCCTGGCGGCCAGTCCAGCGTGGGGCTTGCTGGCCCCGGTCCCTGCATCTTCCCTCGGTTTCGTGTTCCCTCAGAAGCCGCCCCAGACACCCTCTGCCCAGGCCAACCTGCCCAGCCTGGACGCCAGAACCAAGCACTGTTCTCTGACGCGACATGTTTAGATGAAAAGCAGCCTGAAAGGCAGCCTGCGGAGGGTCGCTGGGGAACGCAGCTCCCTGAGGAGGAGCGAGAGAGATGCCAAGGAGGAGCGCCGGCCGAGTCTCCTCTCCACGCAGAGCCCGGAGAGCTGGCGGCACGGGGCGGGCTCAGCCACACGAGCCTGGCAAAGGCTCCTCTGCCTTTCCCCCAAGCTCGGCCCTCCACAAGACTGAAATTGCTTTATTAGTTTCAGGCAAGGAAAAATAAATCGGGGGTTGGTGTTGGCTGACAACTCCCCCGCGGCCTCCCCCGCGGCCTCCCCCGCGGCCTCCCCCGCGGCCTCCCCCGCGGCCTCCCCGCGCCTCTCCATCTGATCTGGGGAAGGCGCGGGTCTCCAGGGCCTCCGGCGCGCATCCCTGCTCACGTGAGCTGAGCGCACCCGGGCATGAGCCGTGGCAGATCTGTGCCTGCAAGGGACGCTGGCCGACAGCCCCAGGAGGCCGCTGACCTGCTAGACTCTGCCCAGGTAGGGCACAGCTGACCTGAGCTCACCTGCAGCCTCCTGCTGGCCTAAGACACCTCTGAAGCCAGTTCCTGTCACTCTGTGCGCTGAACAGAGGCCTCCCGGGCCACTGTCCACCTGTGGGATAAAGTCCAAGCAAGCCTCTCACCTTGGCCTTCAGCGTCCAGGGCCTGGCAGGAAAGGCGGGGCAGAACCCACTGCAGCCTCCTGCCCTCGCTGCTGCCCCTCTCTAGCCCCTCTCCCGTCCACTGCCCTGCACTCGGGCCTGCCCTTGGACGGGTCGCACGGCGGCCGCTCTGGGCCGAGTCTCCTCGTCTGCAGGGAGGGTTGGCAGCAAGCCCTCCCCCTCCCGCTGCCCGGGGCGCAGAGCGGGTAGCAGAGCACGCACCAGGCCAGAGCCCGGCTTGGGAGGAGGTGGCTCCAGGCGGCCCCTGGGCTGCCCTGCCCCGAGGGCAGGACCACGGCCAGCTTCCCCCCTGACTCCCTGTGTCTCCCCAACCTGGACCCACCCAACCACGGAGCCCTGCGCTGTCCCCAGAGCCCAGGCCTCCTGTCACCGCCTCTGCCGCCACCAGGAGCATCTGCTGTGGGTTCCGCGGGAAGCTCCTCCTCTGGGCGGGGCAGGAGCAGCTCCCAGGAGAGGGAGCTTGGGCTCTGGGCTGCACGGAGCATTCTCGCAGGAGACCCCCATGCTCTAGCCTCTGTGCTGCGCCCGTCACCCCAGCCAGCAGAACCCCAGCTCCCCTCCTTGGCTGGTCACTTAGTCACCAGAGCTTCTCTAAGTCCTGCTGGTCCCGTCCTGAGGGCCAGGCTGAGTGGGGGAGGAGCGGTCACACCAGCGAACTACAGTGACGGCTCCTGGACCAGCCTCCCTCCCGGGGATCAGGCGGGGACCTGCCTCCCTGGCGGTGAATCTGCAGGCCAGGCACAGACTATGGACCCGAGCACGGGAGCTCCGGCCAGAGACCTGCCTCGTGGCTTGGGATCCCAGCGTTGCCTCACCCGGACCACGGAGCAGGCCACGCCTCCGGCTTGGAGAGGAGAGCGACAAGGTGACGCGTCCTGCTCGGCTGGTGCGAGCGGCCCAGGGCCCGCCTGCACGGCTGGCTTTGCAAAGCGGGGTGATGTGAAGGAAGCCACTGCCTAGAGTAGGTGCTCAGTAGATGCTCTCCAGGGTAAGCAGGACCACGCCACGTATGCCACGTCAGACGCTCTTGAACGTTCTCTGCTCCCGGGCAAACCCACATCCACCCTTCAGAACCCAGCACGATCTCCCTGCTCTGTGACGTCCCCCACCACCCCTTCCAGGTCTTTCCCTGTCCACTTCCCACTGCGCTTGTCTGGAGCCGTTTGGACGGGCACCAGGATGGTTGGTCTTCTCGCCGCTTTGCCTGTGTGCAGCAGCCATTCCCGTCACACTGGGGACACGGATGGCACTTAGTTGGGCCAGGTGCAAATGGTTCAGTCTTTCCATAACCATGAGGCAGAGGTGGTGAGTGACACGGACGGCCAAGGCGCACCAGCTCTGGGACTGGACGGGGTGGGCAGGACCAGCCTTCTCTGCCCAGGAATCCTCCGCCTCCGGGCCAGCACCGCCCTCTGAGCCCGGAGCTCAGTGTCACCATGCCTTGCCACCTGCCCCCTGAGCAGGCCAGGCCCAGCCACACCAGTGCAGCTGGGTGGCTGAGGGGAGCTGGGGACGGGCCCCCGCCCTCTGCTGGGGTCACCAGCCTGACAGGGGGTGGCCTGACACACCCACTGCGGTGGCTTCCCTGCCCTGCCTGTCCCCCACCCCTGTGGGCCTTGCCAGGGGCCACCTCCAATAAGTCATGTTAAGAGTCTCTGCAGAGACTGCTCCTGGGGACACGCACCCAGCCTGAGCCCAAGGCCGGACGTGGCGCCCTGCTCAGAGGGGCACCGCGTTGGGGTGGACGTCACAGAGGGGCATGGCATTGGGGTGGATGTCACAGAGGGTGCGGCATTGGGGTGGACTCACAGAGGGGCACCACGTTGGGGTGGACATCACAGAGGGGCACGGCGTTCCTGTGGACATCACAGAGGGGCACGGCGTTCCTGTGGACATCCTGTGTGATAGCCGTGTGGCCTCCCGTGGAGCAGCCATTTGTTTCCAACACAAGGACACTTTCATGACCACCGCTGGGCATCAGCTGGACTGGACAAACTCTCTCACCCTGCAGAGGGACACGGTGGCCTTCTCCACCATCTGCTCACTGATCGGACACCCCAACCCCAGCCTGGTGTGGAGCTGGCCGCAGCTGCCGTAGCTCCCACAAGTCCCTGTCACGTCCACTAGCCGACTAGACGGTCATGGCAGTGGCCACTTCTAAAAATAGATTCCCCCACCCCAGGAAGAGGGGAACCACAGGAAGCCGCCCAGACCACTTCCGTGGCCGTTCCTCTGCCTCCAGCAAGCTGGGAACAGCAGCACCGCCGTGGCCTGCACTGGCTGCCCGAGTCAGGACCACAGCAGAAAAGGCGGCGAGGGCAGGGCGGGCATCTGCGCCATCTGCACGTGAGCATCGGCCTCCAGTGGGAGGGGCCCCCAGGGCTGGGGCTGGGGCTCAGCGCAGAGCGCTTGCCAGCATGCACGAAGCTCTGGGTTCGATCCCCAGCACCGCATAGAAACAGACAAATAAAATACAGGCATGCTGTTCACCAGAACTGAGGGTTAGAAGATGAATGCGTGCACCAGGCCGTGCTCCGGAGCAGCCCCACCTGCTGCTCCACCAGGCCCCTTCCAGGGTCTTCCCGCACAGTGCCCGGCCAGTGTGCCCTCCAGAGGACGCCTGGCAGCCCAGGCACGGCACGGTTGTTTCTTCTTTTCCAGGGGTGGGGCTGGTCCTGGGGGTGAACTCAGGGCCACACCCATCCCTATTTCATATCTCATTTAGAGACGGGGCCTCACCGAGTTGCTCAGTGCCTCGCTGTTGCTGAGGCTGGCTTGGAAACCCGCGATCCTCTTGCACTCAGCCGCCCGCCGAGCCGCTGGGATCACAGGCGTGGCCAGCGTGCCCGGCTCCAGGCGCCTTGCCGTGGGCCTGCTCTGGCCTTGCTGACACTGGGATCACAGGCGTGGCCAGCGTGCCCGGCTCCAGGCGCCTTGCCGTGGGCCTGCTCTGGCCTTGCTGACACTGGGATCACAGGCGTGGCCAGCGTGCCCGGCTCCAGGCGCCTTGCCGTGGGCCTGCTCTGGCCTTGCTGACACTGGGATCACAGGCGTGGCCAGCGTGCCCGGCTCCAGGCGCCTTGCCGTGGGCCTGCTCTGGTCTTGCTGACACTGGGATCACAGGCGTGGCCAGCGTGCCCGGCTCCAGGCGCCTTGCCGTGGGCCTGCTCTGGCCTTGCTGACGCTGGGAAGTCCGCGGCACTCGAGGATGAAGCGCTGGGTCCCTCAGCGTGCCAGCTTCTGGATCGGTCACTTCTGCCGACCGGCTGGGGTGTCACTGCTGCCCCACGTCACCCCGTGCTGGACTTCAGGGCTGGCTGAGAGATGCCGGGGCTCGGGGCACACGCCCGGCTTGCGGACAGACGGAGCCGCGGGCACGCACGTCTTCCACCGGCTTCCCAGGGCGAAGGCCAGGGGAGGGGCTGCTCAATCCCCAGTCCCTCCACAGCCTGCACCCGCACCCTTGCTGATGCCCCTCCGTTGCCCTCCGTCCCCCACGGCGGCCACTCTGGCTTTCCGTGCCAGCAGGAGGTCACCCTGCCACTGATGACCTCCACTCACTGTCACCGCCAGCTGCTCCCCCAGTTCTCCCAGTTGGCCTCGCCTTTCTCTGGCCTCCGCCCAGATGCATCCTTGAGGTCAGGCCTCCCAGGGGTTCGCAGTTTCCACAGTGACCACCAGCTGCTCGAGGCCACGCCCTGAGGCCCTGGCGCTCATCGCAACCTGTTTGCTGGCTCTGTTTGCGGGCTCCTCCCTGGTGGCCAGCAGTGGCAGGCTGCTGGGCTGCAGCCTGTGCGTCGTGGACAGAGGGTGGCGTTCTGCTTGGTGTTTGCGATGACCACTGAGGACACGGGCACACTCCACGGCCTGACCCCAGGAGGACCAGAGAGAGATGGCCTCTGCAGGCCAAGGAGCGAGGCCTCAGGAGGAGTGAGCCTCGCACCTGGACCTCGCACTCCGGCCTCCAGAAACGTGAGGAGCTGCCCAGGTGGGCAGTCGCCCCGGCAGCTGGAGCTGATGGACGCGCTGAGCGGCGAGTCCTGGCTTGGACGGCTGTGAGTGAAGGCGGGCCTCCCAACACCTGTGCAGGGACACAGCTCCTGGACCTGACGTGCCTCTCCTCCTGGCCCTCGTGCCGTTTTGCCCGCTCTCTGAGGACAAGGGACCCCAGAGGCAGGACAGCGACCAGCCAGTGGATGCCGGGGGCGATGTGTGGTGCGGACACGCTGTCCTTCCCCTGCGGCTGTGACGGTTGATCCCCTGCCCCAGGCTGTGGTCCATCCCCGTTGTCCGGCTGAAGCGGAGAGCACAACGGGCCCGGGGCTCCAGGAGACCCCACTCTTACAGACCTCTGGGATCCTGCAACACGGGGGTGGTTCACAATGAAGCCGACGGAGAGCTGGCTCCCGGTGGGCCCTGGAAGGCCCTGGTGAGCTGCCAGGCCAGCTGAAACCACCACCGTGAGCACAAGGTCAGCAGCGTGACAGGGACACTCTCAGTGGGCGTTCCAAGGTGGGCGGGGCCGGGAGGGCCGAGATCCTGAGACCAAGGCTGGGCTTCTGGGTGGCAGCCAGAGCAAGGAAAGAGTCCCTGCTGTTTGCAGCCCCAGTGTGGTGACTCATTACGGCAGACACGGGAGACTGACACCTCGTCTGCCCGAGATTCGAGTTGATTGGGCGTCCTGGGTCGGGCTCATTGGGTCAGCAGCCTGCTCAGGAGTCTCTCTGGCCGGTGGTCAGGGCTGGTTAGACTCTCAGGTCCCCACACTGCCCCATCACCTGGGGACCTGGCAGGACACCTCCAAGTACCCAGAAGGGCAGTGACACATGCCCATGGTGTCCCTGCACCCCCCAGTAGGCCGCCCCCGCCCACCCTGGAGACCAGGCCCCACCCGCCTCTCCACGGTGGCAGGCTGGAGGGGACCCGGTGCTCAGTACTTCGGGTCACTCAAGACCCCCGAGACACACAAGAAGCTCCAGAGCAGCCCCCCCCCCCACAACCCGAGGTAAAGAGACCAGCATAAAAATCCCCAGCGGCCCCGACCCAGGAGGGCAGGGACGGGTGCCGGGGGACTCACATGCTCTGTCTTCAGGGAAACCGCCACTGCTCCGTCACCTCCGCGTGGCCAAGGTCGCTCCTCGACCACAAGAAGCCGCCCGGCCCCCCGCCCTGCCCGGGGGCCCCACAGCTGTCAGGATGGATGAGGAGCTGGGCCTGAGCTCGGGCAGCAGCTGAGTAAATGCGGGTCTGGGGAAGGCGGTGATTGCCTGGTGACCGGAGACCACCCACCGCCTAAATTGCCCTGGATTTGCTGCGGCCTGGCGCAGCAGCCCCCCTGTGAGACCGGTGTTGGGAGGGGGATGTGTGGGTGTGGCACTGAGTTCTCGGGTCCTCATTCTTCCCAGACCCGCGAGGGCCAGGAGGCTGAGCGTGACTGCAGGCTCCAGCCCCAGACTCCTGGCCCCCCGCGGCCAGCGCCTGTGCCCCCCCACAGCAAGGCAGCCACCTACATGAAGTGCTGTGGCACTTTGTGGCCTTGCCGGGGTCAGCCTGGAGCTGGCAGATGCTGGGCCGCACTTGGAAGTGGCACCTGCAAACAGGCCATTCCACGGAAGCTGCCACACAGCGCGGCGAGCGTGACCCGCTCACAGGGAAAGCCGGAAACCGGCGACGCGGGCCACAGGCCACGCAGAGTGCCTCCCACGTGTGCAAACAGAAATCGGAACTCTGCGTGTGTGTCTAGCACACAGGATGCTCGTGCACACACGTGTGCACAGAGACGCTCCAAGGCGACACCCAGGAGGACCAGCGGCTCTGGAGTGGACCGCAGTGTCACTGGACCCCTGGGGAGCGAGGGAGGGAGCGAGGGAGGGAGGGAGGGAGGGCTCTCGTTCTAGATCAGCTGCAAGGTGGAGCTGAGCTCCGCCTGCACCTTGTCCATGGCAGGACCCCACGCTGCGCCTCTGGGCTCCACCCGTGGCTGTCAGAGAACCACCTGGTCTCACAGAGCCCCCGCCGGTTCTGGGACTGGAGGAGCAGGGGCCCACCACGTGCCACTGGGCCCTCCCGGCCCCTGGAGACGAGGCCCCCACAGCTCCCACCCGCGCCTCTGTGCAGCCAGCGCCGCCCCCAGTGCCCAGGCCAGGGAGGTGCCTCCTGCGGTCCAGCTTTCCTTGGTGGCCTCGCTTCCAACTCTGGGCCCATGGCTTTGGTGCTCTGGGTCGTGGCCACAGACTGCTCCTGGGACCGAATGCCTTGCAGTACCTCACGTGTGCCTCTCTTCAGAGTGGAACGAGGTGCAGGAGCCCTGTTTGGGGAGATAGCTAAGATTGCGGTTGACTACGGGCCATAGACATTTTTGGGCATTTCCGCCTTCCGTAGTCTCACGGGACTTGGCCTGGGATCTCGCGGGACTTGGCCCAGGATCTCGAGAGATTTGAGCCGTGACTCAGCAGATCGAGCTAGTGCCATTCCTGCTCGGGCGCATGGGAAGAGACCTGAGAGAGAACGGACAGGATTATCGCTATTGTATAGATATATTGTAGTTTCTTGTAAGAGTAGGTGCCTTGGTTTCTTGTGAGAGTGTGTATGTGGTGTTAGAAATTACAAGAGACAGAGACAGAAAGATTAAAGAATTTTTTCGTCTCCATCCTGTCTCCGGACTCCTTCCCGCGGCGCCGCCGTTCCGGGCTGCAATCCCTTTCCGGCGACAACAACGAGGGTCAGCACGTGGCCAAGGGTCCTGGATAGCAAGAGCACAGCCCAGCAGGCTCCAGGCCCCTGCGCGGCCTCAGGGCTCAGTGCTCCAACTCCTCGCTCTGCTGTCACTTCCAGCGTCCCCCTAGAGTACTCAGGGTCCCTTCCTGTTGCCTCTCGGCCTTCCCACATCTCTACGAAGGAAGATGTCCTCAAAGATGGACAGGACAGCCAGACGGGGAGGGTCTGTCCAGGGTCACGCAGCGCCCAAATGGCAGAGCTGAGCTTTGAAGCCAGACTCCCAAGGCTGGGTTCTTCCCCGCACCAGAAACCACAAGTGACCTAAAAAGTCCGTGCTGGGGAACCTGCCCTGCCGGCCCGAGCTGGGGAGAGGCTAGCAAGGCTGCGTGCGGAGATGGGTCCAGACCTACTCGGAACCAAGTCCAGGCGCACGAGGTCTTGAGACAGTGGGACCCTTCTCCTCCCTCTCCGCAGCCGCCTCTGTCCTGTTTGGACCAGGCAGAGGGCACAGGCTCCGCAGAAGCCCAGCCTGCAGCCTCGCCTCCGGCCTCACTCTTGGAGCTGCAGTGAGCACCAGCGCAGGAGCCTCAAGGCCAGTGCTGTGCGCAGGTGCAGGGCCGTCCTGTTCAAGAGGGGGGGGGGGGGGGGGGGGGGGGGGGGGGGGGGGGGGGGGGGAGGGGGGGGGGGAGTGGGGGTGCGTCGGCAGGAAGTAACTGCCTAGGGGCAGGAGTTCGCCAGAGAAGGAGCGGCTGGGCTGGGCTCGTGGGGAGGCAGCCTCTCCCACCCTCCCCAGGGGCTCTGCCTGCAGGTATTTAAGGTCGTCTCCAAGCTTCATCCTTTCCCGTTGATGCAAGGCAGACTCCGAGATGCCCAGGGCCGCAGGCGGAGTGGAGGGTTCACTGCAGCTCCTGGAGTGGGGGCGCGACTCCACGTGGCCCTAAGACGGCCCTAACACGCCATGCCCGTGGGTTCTTGGGCTCTTTCTCTCTTCTGATCATCTGCCGGGTTCACTGGGCTGGAGTTCTTCAACCTTCCCAAGAAGCCTCCATCCCAGGACCAGCAGGTGCCTCCAGCCCAGAACAGCTGTGCACGCCCCCGAGCCTGGGCACACTCCTGGGCCCGATCTGCCCCGTCACCTTGGCTGGCCTCATCTCCCCCCAGGGCCATGGAGACCTGCAGGAGGTGGGGCCTTTGCCGTAGCAGGGGAGGGCTGGACGCACTCCACATTCTTTACCCTACTGTTAACAAGTATTTCGGCCCCTTGAAGATGGCTCTCCACAGTAGTCAAACAGCCCTCGGGTCGCAGCTGGCGGGACACACAGGCAGGCCCGGCGGCCCCTCTCAGCTCCGGGCGGCCCACGGTAGCCAGGCAGCACAGGCATGCAGAGGGTCACCACAGCCAGGCGGCCCTCACCGGGGATGTGGTAGGGTTCTGTCACACACGAGCAGGACAAGAACAACAGGCAGAGGTGTAGGAGCCCTGTTTGGGGAGATGGCTTAAATTGCGGTTGACTACGGGCTTTGGCATTTGGACATGTTTTGGGCATTTCCGCCTTCCGTAGTCTCACGGGACTTGGCCTGGATCTTGCGGGACTTGGCCGGAGATCTCGAGGGAGATTTGAGCCGTGACTCAGCAGATCGAGCTAGTGCCATTCCTGCTCGGGCGCATGGGAAAGAGACCTGAGAGAGAACGGACAGGATTATCGCTATTGTATAGATATATTGTAGTTTCTTGTAAGAGTAGGTGCCTTGGTTTCTTGTGAGAGTGTGTATGTGGTGTTAGAAATTACAAGAGACAGAGACAGAAAGATTAAAGAATTTTTTCGTCTCCATCCTGTCTCCGGACTCCTTCCCGCGGCGCCGCCGTTCCGGGCTGCAATCCCTTTCCGGCGACAACAACGAGGGTCAGCACGTGGCCAAGGGTCCTGGATAGCAAGAGCACAGCCCAGCAGGCTCCAGGCCCCTGCGCGGCCTCAGGGCTCAGTGCTCCAACTCCTCGCTCTGCTGTCACTTCCAGCGTCCCCCCAATAGAGTACTCAGGGTCCCTTCCTGTTGCCTCTCGGCCTTCCCACATCTCTACGAAGGAAGATGTCCTCAAAGATGGACAGGACAGCCAGACGGGGAGGGTCTGTCCAGGGTCACGCAGCGCCCAAATGGCAGAGCTGAGCTTTGAAGCCAGACTCCCAAGGCTGGGTTCTTCCCCGCACCAGAAACCACAAGTGACCTAAAAAGTCCGTGCTGGGGAACCTGCCCTGCCGGCCCGAGCTGGGGAGAGGCTAGCAAGGCTGCGTGCGGAGATGGGTCCAGACCTACTCGGAACCAAGTCCAGGCGCACGAGGTCTTGAGACAGTGGACCCTTCTCCTCCCTCTCCGCAGCCGCCTCTGTCCTGTTTGGACCAGGCAGAGGGCACAGGCTCCGCAGAAGCCCAGCCTGCAGCCTCGCCTCCGGCCTCACTCTGGAGCTGCAGTGAGCACCAGCGCAGGAGCCTCAAGGCCAGTGCTGTGCGCAGGTGCAGGGCCGTCCTGTTCAAGAGGGTGGGGGCGTCGGCAGGAAGTAACTGCCTAGGGGCAGGAGTTCGCCAGAGAAGGAGCGGCTGGGCTGGGCTCGTGGGGAGGCAGCCTCTCCCACCCTCCCCAGGGGCTCTGCCTGCAGGTATTTAAGGTCGTCTCCAAGCTTCATCCTTTCCCGTTGATGCAAGGCAGACTCCGAGATGCCCAGGGCCGCAGGCGGAGTGGAGGGTTCACTGCAGCTCCTGGAGTGGGGGCGCGACTCCACGTGGCCCTAAGACGGCCCTAACACGCCTGCCCGTGGGTTCTTGGGCTCTTTCTCTCTTCTGATCATCTGCCGGGTTCACTGGGCTGGAGTTCTTCAACCTTCCCAAGAAGCCTCCATCCCAGGACCAGCAGGTGCCTCCAGCCCAGAACAGCTGTGCAAGCCCCCGAGCCTGGGCACACTCCTGGCCCGATCTGCCCCGTCACCTTGGCTGGCCTCATCTCCCCCAGGGCCATGGAGACCTGCAGGAGGTGGGGCCTTTGCCGTAGCAGGGGAGGGCTGGACGCACTCCACATTCTTTACCCTACTGTTAACAAGTATTTCGGCCCCTTGAAGATGGCTCCTCCACAGTAGTCAACAGCCCTCGGGTCGCAGCTGGCGGGACACACAGGCAGGCCCGGCGGCCCCTCTCAGCTCCGGGCGGCCCACGGTAGCCAGGCAGCACAGGCATGCAGAGGGTCACCACAGCCAGGCGGCCCTCACCTCGGGGATGTGGTGGGGTTCTGTCACACACGAGCAGGACAAGAACAACAGGCAGAGGTGTAGGAGCCCTGTTTGGGGAGATGGCTTAAATTGCGGTGGACTACGGGCTTTGGCTTTGGACATGTTTGGGCATTGGCGCCTTCCGTAGTCTCACGGGACTTGGCCCGGATCTTGCGAGACTTGGCCGGAGATCTCGAGGGACTTGAGCGAGATTGCGGAGGAGGTCTGCGCCATTTTGGAGGTTAGAGGAGCGTGGATGGCGTGTCGGGGTGTAGTTAGAGCCAGAGAGAAAAGTTATCAGAATAAAGAGCTGTTTGTTTCCAGTTCGTCTCTAAACTTCTTCCCGCGGCTTCTTTGTTCCAAGCGGCCATCGCTTCAGGCGACTACACAGAGGGACGGAGGACAGGCGGCTCTGCCCCTGCTGCGGGCTCCCTTCCTCCTTGTGCCAGCACCGGGGCCTCTACTGGCAGGCCTCCCTGCTCCGAGCTCCAAACTTTGTAGGCGGATGAGATTTAGGAAAAGACGTTGCGATCTTGGTCCTGAGGCTCGAGGAGAAGCCACGCTCCGTCCCTCCGTCCACTCGGGGAGCCGTGTCCAGCAGGCTCCGCAGCAGGAGCTCAGCCCAGGGAACCGCCCCAGGAGCTTCACCCTCGCAAGTGCTGACTGTGGCCAGCACCATGGGCACCTTGCTAGAAAGGCCGTCACGGGCTGCCCCAGACCGCTGGCAGAGGGGCCTGGGCTTTCTCGACAGTGTTCGAGGCCCTCACCTGGACCCTTCCAGGCCAGGCTGCACAAGAGTACCAGGCGCTGCCGTGGGGACCGAAGGACCCCTCCGTCCTCCCCAGGAAGGACGATCCAGCCGCCCTGCTACACGTTGACAGCCAGAGCCAGCCCAGCCAGGGCCGGGCAGCTCCCGGGGAGCACGGCTGAACAGGCCAGCGTCCCCCGTGTGGGGTTCCTGGAGACGCAACATCCCTCTCTGAAGGAGACGGCAGAAAAATGGCCCCCCAAAAAGTCCACATCCTGAGTCCCAGAACCCTTGCATGTGTCACCTCACATGGCCACAGGGACGTCACAGGTTTGACCACGTGACCTTGTGATGTGGAGATCATCCTGGGTCCTCTTGTTGCCAGGAGGGTCTTTAAATAGGAAGGTCACACAGGAAAGAAGGTGGCACAGTGGCAGAGGTAGCATGGCCCAAAGCCAGAGGATGCAGCCTCTGAAAGCTAGAAGGGGCAGGATGACGTCCCTGGAGCCTGCCGAAGGAGCCAGCGTCACCGGCACCACGACTTCATCCCATAAGACTGCAAGGAAGTGAAGGTGTGTTATTTGAAGCCACAGGTTTGTAGCAGTTTGTTACAGCAGCAACAGGAAACTGATACACTCTGTTAGCAGAAGGTTCCCGGATGCTCATGCAGAAACCCCCACCCCCGCTTAGGTAAGGGTCAGCTGTGCCCATAGTGTCATTGAGATCCTCTTCCTGAACTGGTCCTGCGATCAGTTCTACTCAGGGACCACAGGCCCTGCTGCTCACACCCCCACTTTTGAGGGGCACACAAGGTTCTAGAATCTCAGGTGGCACACACACAAGAACAGAAGTCGCAGCTTGTCCGACATTAGGTGACAGAGCTTCCTGGGAAAGCAGGTCTGTTTTATGCCACCCTGGGGCCCCACAGGGTTCTGGGGAGTGGGTTTTGCAACAGTGGGTACTTCACAGAGCACTGACTGAGGTCGCGTGGGTGTCCGGCTGGGCCCTGCAGCCCAGGGCTCCGGCTGAGGAGGCTTTGGTGCAAGGATCGCGCTCTGGCCCTCACGGGCTGCCCGGGACTCACGCTCCCTCCTCCCTGGGATCTGCGCCCACCTCCTCCGTCACCTCCTCTGCCAGCCTGCTGCTCTCCCCTGAGTCCTGGACAGCGTGGGGTCTCTGCTGGGTCCCCACAACACGGCGAAATCTCCTCCTGGCAGATTCCGGAGCCGTCGCTGACTCAGCCCTCCCTCCACCTGGCGTCCAGCCCGCCCCGGCGCTGTCCGTCACACTCCTCCACGTCACTGTGACCGGGGCCTCACGCCATCCTCACCGCCCCGCCCCTCCTGGCTCGACTCCCTGCCTGGACACCGGGGCAGTTCCCCACCGCCCCCGCAGGCTGTGCTGTCCTCTGACCCCAAATCCAGTCGCCCCGGGGAAGGCGCGGAGGCCCTGGGGCTCCCGGCCTCCGCCTCCCTGTCCTGCCGCCCGGTAGCCCAGCACTGGAGGTCGCGCTCGCCTCCCCACGCTGGGTCGTGCTGTTCTTTTCCCTATTTTGCTTCAAAATATTGTTTCCAGATACCAAGTGTTTCCGCCCAGTGCTGAAGACGTGTGTCTGTCACGAGCCTGAGTCACCTGGTGTCTCACTTCCTGCTGGACACGCCCAGCGCCCCCAGCCCCGGCTCTGCCCACCCTGCTCTACCCCCTCCACTGGCCCCCATGCCTGTCCTCCGGGCTGGGACCCGCGTCTCTCCCTTGGGACAATGAGGCCCTACGTCCACTCTCCCCTCCTACCGGGCCCCTGCTGGCCACACTCATTCCGCTCCCCAGGGGAACGGTCTGCCCGTCCGTCTCTCCTCTCTCCACCGACTCTCTTCCCAGTGGAAAGAGCCACAACCTCTGTGATTGGTGACACTCGACCTGCCGTGGGAGCAGCCAGAGTGCCCAGGCCCCCAGCTGCAGGGACCGAGGCCGCCATCCACCTGCTGAGTCCCAGCCAGCAGCTGTGGCAGAGGGGCCGAGGGCTGTGCTGGGCCACCTGCTCCCTGGCCCCATGAGCTGGTGTCCCACCGCGCGCGGCTTGAGGTCCTCAGACACATCTTGAATATTCTCATTTCTTCACTCGTTTTCAACCGTGACAAACCAGGAGGGGGTGGGACTTTGGCACCTGCATGTCTGTCGCGCTCACGTGACTGTCCCTGCGGGCCCAGGAGGACATGTGTGGCCTTGCTCTGAGTCTGCACGGGGGGGGGGGGGGGGGGGGGGGGGGGGGGACAGCGCCTGGAGCTGGGGTGCGTCCCGCAGGCTTGGTGGCTCGATGCCTCGATCCGGGTCCCCAGTGGGCACAGAGACCGCTTTCAGACCACCGGTGACCTTGGAATTCGCCAGCGCAGGTCCGACCCTGTGACCCAGCAGAATGCCCACTGCCAACATCTGCCCACTCCCCTGCCAGGAAAAGCCACGGTGGGAAGTGGCCCAGCAGCCCCGGCACAGGGTGCTGGCGGCTCCGAGGGCAGACGTGGCCCTGGGGAGGAGTCTCCGCGCGCAGGACACCCCCCTCCTCCCCGCTCACCCCGTCCCCCACCCCACCCTCGCCTCCAGTTTCCAGGCAGCCTTGGCGGAGGCCGGGGGGTGAAGGATCATAGATAGCCTCAACGTGTGTGGAAGAGGCCTGGGGTCTGTGGGCAGCAGGCTCCTTCTCACTGACCCTCAAAGAGGCCCGGCCACTTCTGTATGACACAAGAGGGGACGGCCACACCCCAGTCGCGTGGCTGACAGTCACCTGCCCTGCTCCCACCGACCACGGGCACCCGCGGCACGCACGCCACACCTGGAGGGCAGAACCACAGACCCTGTCTCAGAAGGGAGTGCAGGGCTCAGCGGAGGGACCAAGTGTCCAGGTCAGCAGGACATTTAAAATCTTTTCTTTTAAATTAACACATAATAATCGCACACATTTTATAGGAAAGTTGACGCTTCTCTGTTTGCGTACTGAGAGCGCTGATCAGACCAGGGCCATCAGCCTTTCTGTCTCCCTGTCACCTCTTGGTGTCGGAGCCTGGGAGTCCTGTTGTCGCCGGAAAAGGATTGCAGCCTGGAACGGCAGCGCCGCGGGAAGGAGTCCGGAGACAGGATGGAGACGAAAATATTCTTTAATCTTACAAGAAACTACAATATATCTACACAATAGCGATAACCCTGTCTTTTCTCCCTCTGGTCTCTTCCCATGCGCCCGAGCAGCAATGGCGCTCGCTCGATCTGCTGAGTCACCGTTCAAATCTCTCGAGAGCCTCGACCAAGTCCCGCGAGATCCCGTGAGACTACGGAAAGCGGAAATGCCCAAAAATGTCTATGGCCCAATAGTCAATCGCAATCTTAGCTATCTCCGCAAACAGGGCTCCTGCAGAGTCCCTTTCCTGTTCCTCAGAAAAAACATATGTTGTCACAACGAGTGGAGCCCGGACGTGGCCCTGGGCAGCCCAGGCCTAGGTGCCCAGGCCCTCAGCCTCTGGGTAGTGGGGTGGCAGCCTGGTGAGGACCATGCGGGAGCAGGCACTGAGCCACGTGGGCTCCCCTCAGGTGTCAGCAGATGGTGGCACTCGGGAGATCATCCCCTAGTGAAGGAGCCAATGATCAAGGAGATAGCTAAAGATTGCGGTTAGCTGAGAGCCACAAAAGATGTTCTCGTTTCCACCTGATAGTAATACATTATTCAAAGAATCTTTGTATGCCCGTGAACACTGCGTGACGCACCTGTAAGCTTGAGCTGTAAGCACGTGTCCTTGTTAAAGCTATATGTATATAACCGGGTGAGGTTGATTAGTGTGTGTGAGAAGAAGGTGGTCGTTGGAGTTAGAGCATTTAGAGTGATTGCTGGAGCCGGAGAGAGAAGAAGAATAAAAGACCTTTTTTCATTTTCATCCTGCTCCGAATTTTCCTGTGGCGTTCGCTGCTCCAAGCGGTTCCGCTTCAGACAGCAACAGGTGGTGGCCTGTACGGGGAATTCAGCGGCCAGGTAAGAAAAAAGAAAATTTAAAAATATGGGAGCGAATATAACAAAAAGTCGGTTTATAAAAAGCCGTGAATAAAATTTTTGATATCGAGAACTCAGAGGATAGTGAGAAAAGTGAACAAGAAAGCATATCCTCTGACTCAGTTGAGACCAGCAAGGAGAGTAGGAATGTAAATTCAAAAGTAAGAACTGCAAAAGCCATCCGAAGCTTAATAAAATTAGCTGAGGGGTATGTACTCTCCTTAGAAGCTGAAACTCAGGATACTAGTGAAAGTGATAATAGTAACAAGGAGCCAAACCATGAGAGTACGGTCTCCTCCACTGAGCCAGTTAAGAATTATGAAACTAGTAGTGAGGAGGAATCAAAAAGCGATTCGGGGAGCACAGTCTCCAATAAAAAGAACAAAAAGAAATTAAAAAAGAGAAAAGACCGTCAAATAGAGGAACCACTAGTGCCCTCTGCTCCTTCATGGAGAGAATCCCTAACAGAAACAATAAGGAGTATTGATCAGAGTGTACGTGCCCTTGAGGTAGAAATTGGAGGCCTTTCTGAGTGCTTATACGCTCTCGAACAACATAGACCGCAGGAGCACCTAGAACTGCCAGTATTTCAAAATGAAGAGGGACAGAGGTATCACGAGTCCCTAGACTTTAAAACAATAAAGAATTTTAAAGAGGCGGTAATGACCTATGGGCCTCAAGCTCCGTTCACATTAAGTATGATAGAGTCACTTAACACCCTCATCTTAGCCCCCTCAGATTGGAAAAGTCTATGCAGAGCGGGTACTAAGTGGGGGACAATACCTAATCTGGAAAACTCAATTCCAGGAACTTTGTTCAGAAATAGCAAAGAGAAATGCTGCAGCAGGTTTCCCTCAATGCAATATAGATATGCTCACAGGGGAGGGTCAGTTCGCTGAACTACAAAATCAGCTACAATACGATCCCGGTGTGTATGCCCAGATACACACAGCAGCTGTGAAAGCCTGGAAGACAATCTCAGGCACAGGGGATCTACAAGGCAGCCTATCAAAAGTTATACAAGGGCCTAACGAACCTTACGCTGATTTTGTAGATAGACTCTTAAAAACAACATCTAGAGTTTTTGGCAAAGTCAAGCAAGCTATGCCCCTAGTTATCCAATTAGCGTATGAGAATGCTAATAAATATTGCCAGGATGCAATAAGGCTGTGGAGAAGTAAAAAAGACTTATCAATTTATATCAGACTGTGCAAAGACATTAACGAGGCTGTAATCACAGGCAATGTAATTGCTGCAGTGATGAAAAATTCCTCCCCTCAAAATTCCCAAAGGATTCAACCTAGAACAGGATATTTCAGACAAAATTATTATAATCAACCAAGATATGCTAAGCAATATCCCCCAAGGGTAATAAGATCAAATTTATACCGCGCTCCAGGCCGATGCCCCAGGTGCAAAAAGGGTATACATTGGGCCAATCAATGCCATTCCAGATATGATATATATGGAAATGATTTGTCCAGGATTTCAAAAAACGGGGCACGGGGCCCAATGCCCCAGGGCCCACAAATGTACGAGGCACTAGAGGAGGAATGCCCTCAGATCCAAATGATTCCTCGTCACAATCCCTCCTACCCATTAACTCCCTTATCAGAGTGACAAGAGGAAGTGCAGGATTAGATCTATGTTCTACCACCCGGATGGTCCTGACACCTGAAATGGGGTTTCAGCTGATTCCTATGGGAATCAGGGGACCTCTCCCCTCAGGAACTGTGGGACTAATCCTTGGACGTAGTTCCAAGAGTTTATTAGGCTTTAATGTTATACCAGGGGTTATTGATTCAGATTATAATGGAGAGATTAAAATAATGCTAAGTACACACAGGGGCATCATCTCCGAAATCAAGGAGACAGAGTCGCACAGGTGCTCCTCCTTCCCAGTCTCCATAATTCTTTTAAAAGCATGCCACAAAATAGAAATAGCAGAGCATTCGGTTCCACTGGTTCAGGACCTATGGCTTTCTGGGTTCAGGATTGTTCACGGAGGTCTATGTGCAAATTAAAAATTCAAGGTATAGAGATGGAGGGGCTGATTGATAAAGAGCTGACTCTTCCATCATAAATCTACAACAATGGCCTAAGCACTGGCCTCTACAGAAAGCCTCAATCAGTTTAAGAGGCTTGGGATATAGTAATACCCCAGCACAAAGTGCTGTAATCTTGAATTGGGAGGATGGTAAAGGACACAAAGGATCATTCCAACCTTATGTATTAAACGGCTTGCCAGTTACCCTATGGGGAAGAGATATTCTACATCAAATGGGGCTACACCTAGTGACCAAGCCTGCAGGTGTTAAGAATAAAAATCCTAATCATAATAAAAAAGGCAAATGACATTTTTCCTAGGGGCCACTGAGAAAACAATTTTAAAAATACCATGGCTCTCTAATAAGCCAGTTTGGGTCCCTCAGTGGCCCCTATCCAAAGAAAAAATTGCAAGCAGCCCATCAATTAATTAAAGAACAATTAGAAGCAGGACACATAGAGCCTTCCACCTCTCCCTGGAATTCTCCCATATTTGTAATTAAGAAAAAATCAGGAAAAATGGAGACTATTACAAGATCTAAGACAAATTAACAAAACAATGCAAATTATGGGCCCTACTCAACCTGGACTTCCTAATCCTATAGCTATTCCAAAAAACTATTACCTTATAACTCTTGATATAAATGACTGTTTCTTTTCCATTCCCCTACATCCTCTGGATGCCCCCAGGTTTGCTTTTTCAATTCCTTCTATCAATAATAATGGCCCTGATAAAAGATATCAATGGAAAGTATTGCCGCAGGGAATGGCAAATAGCCCTACAATGTGCCAACTATGTGTGGACAGAGCTATACAGCCCATTAAAAACAAATATCAAGACCTCATGTGTCTACACTACATGGATGATGTTTTAATAGCTCACCCTAATCAACAAATCTTATTTAACATATTTAGTGAAATAACAAAAAAAATTTAAAAAATATGGATTATATATAGCAGAAGAAAAAGTTCAAAGCAGATCACCTATACTATATTTAGGCTTTAAAATCATGGATACTTTTGTTAAACCCCCAAAAAATTCTAATAAGTAAAGAACATTTGACCACCCTCAATGATTTCCAAAAACTACTGGGAGACATTAGTTGGCTTCGCCCTACACTAAGCCTCACTACTGGACAATTAAAACCTTTATTTGACATCCTTTGCAGGAACCCTGATCCATCCTCACCGCGAACATTAACTCCTGATGCCAGGAGAGCTCTAAAATTAGTAGAACAGGCCATTGAAAGATCCCATTGTGATAGATTGGATTTTGCTCAACCACTAATATTGATTATTATTCCTTCACAATATACACCCACAGGAGTATTTTGGCAACAGGGACCTATATTATGGATACATTTGCCTGTCTCTCCTAAAAGTACAATTGAGTCTTATACCTCCATGGTGGCTAAACTTATTCTTCAAGGACTTAAAACCTCTACTAAAATATTTGGAATTCATCCCGCTACTATTATTACTCCTTATTCATCGTCACAGGTTGAATATTTGTGCTTCAATGATAATGATTGGGCTATAGCTAGATGCTCTACTTCTGCAAATTTTGACAATTATATTCCTAAATCTCCTATACTGTCCTTTTGTATCAATCATCCTATCATATCCCACAGGTAATAAAAAATCAACCCATTCCTAAAGCATTTAATGTATTTACAGATGGATCCTCTAACAGTACTCCTGCAGTAGTCACTCAATATGAAAATATTATTCATACCACTAATCAAAAATCAGCTCAATTAGTGGAACTCAAAGCTATAATAATAGCTCTGGAAAATTTTAAGGAATAGCCTATAAATATTTTTTCAGACAGCCACTATATTGTACATGCTGTCCCTAAATTGGAGCTAGCAGGTCCAATAGCACCACATACTCCAGCTTTTAAATTGTTTTCTCAAATCCAAAATCTCTTATGGCAATGAAAAGAAGCTTTATTTATAGGTCACATAAGAGCTCACACTAATCTGCCTGGTCCTCTCCATGAAGGTAATCAAAAAGCTGATGTCCTCACTAAAACAATATTTATATTTACTACAGTACAACAAGCTACTTTATTTCATTCCCAGTTCCACGTTAATAGCACTACCTTAAGACAAAAATTTAAAATCACAAAAGAACAAGCTCGTGGAATTGTAAAAGAATGTCCATCTTGTGTAACACATTTGCCCAATCCACATTACGGGGTTAACCCACGAGGTTTGATGCCCAATCATTTGTGGCAGATGGATGTCACTCATGAGCCAAGTTTTGGAAAATTACAATTTATTCATGTCACCATAGATACATGCTCAGGCATGATTTTTGCTTCCTTACATTCTGGAGAAAAAGTTAAAGATACTACATCTCATTGTCTGCAAGCTTTTGCTGCATTGGGCATACCCAAAATGCTTAAAACAGATAATGGCCCTGCATATACATCCACATCCTTCAAACAATTTTGTTCAAAATTCAAAATAATCCACAAAACAGGTATCGCTTATAATCCTCAGGGACAAGGAATAATTGAAAGAGCAAATCGGACACTTAAAAATATGTTACTAAAGCAAAAAGATGGAAACTGGAAAAATCCTAAGGACAGATTGGCAGTTGCCCTGTTTACCCTAAATTTCTTAACTTTAGATTCTAATTCGCTGGAGATAGACACTGGAACCCACACCAACAACATAAACCTTTGGTTTACTGGAAGGATGTTCTCTCAGGTACATGGAAGGGTCCAGACCCAGTATTAATTTGGGGGAGAGGATCTGTTTGTGTTTTTCCAAAGCACGAATCCTCTCCAATATGGATACCATCTAGATTGATAAAGCAGGTACAAAGTCAAAAGGATCAAGACGAAGTTATTGAGGAGTCTAGATTGAATAAACAAGTACAAAATCAAGAGGACCAAAACGAAGATATGGAGTGATTCCCTTAAAAGAGTCCTCCATTAAATTTATAACTTAAATTTCATTCTTCCTGGCCTGGACAAGAAGATCTCTCTTTAGTGTATACACAATTGTATTTTTTTTTCTTTTATATATGTCTTTATGTCTATGCATTTGTCTAAATTTCATGTTAATGTGATGTCACAAATATATGTTTATATGTGCATCTGTCTAGTGTGACGTCACAAATAATTAAGCGCTTATGAAAAAAATAGATAGATATAGATCCAAATAAAGTTAATTCATTTAAACTTAGAATATTCTAATTAGATAATCAATATATATATAGATAGATAGATATTCATATAAGTTCAGAATATTCTAATTAGATAATCAATTATAATGATAATCAATTTTGATTTATAGTTGTCTCCGGGACTTCTCTTCAGCTGTGAATATGTTTAATGTTGTATAACCTGATATTTTGGTGTTTTGACATAGGATCGTTTATTTGTTATTAACTTCATTTGTTTAATAGCTGATTAATTTGAATTATTTCAACAGGTATAGGATTGCTGTATATATAGAGACTAGAGGATTCCAGCTAACAAATTATTTTTCCAAAGTGCCTTTAGCTTTTCTTTATCTTTAATGCAGTAAACACCCTCAGTTTCTCTTTGATTATTTCTGAATGTGATATTTTGCCAGCTTATGTTTGTGGGAGCTTAAGCAGCAATGTGTGTGAGCAGAGATCAACTTTTATTTTCTACTCTAATAATTCTTTTTTTAGTTTGACAGCTCACCTTTTGATCTCAGTGCTGGAATAGCACTGCCTTTCCCTTAATAATGGATGTTGAGTTTTTAGGTAGCGGGCCCTGAAGATTTGCCGGTGGCAGTGTCTAGACATAAAAAAGACGGCTGCTGCTACAACTGCAGGGACCGCGGTCGCTGCAAGCATCCCTGCTGCTCAAGCATCGAGCAACCTCACCAGCAGTGTGGCCTCTGCTTTGCATGCATGGGGCCTCCTGAATCTATGTGTTATAACTTATGGACATTTTGATTTTCCATTATTTTGGGACATTATGGGACAATGTCTTGCGGGTATTTGTCTAAGAGAACTCAGTGCGTTACTTGATGAAACTAAGGGCAGCTGATTCGCTTAAAGAACTTGATACGCTATGGAAACTTGGCTCGTCAGCAGTAGGCTTGCCACCTTAAAGCCGCAGCATCTCCTAAAAATTGGACGGCTGTTAGTCAACACACAGTCGATCCTGAAGGGCTCGATTGGATGGCTGGTTAGCCTATGACGAGTAAGATCCCCAGAAAGGGACAACCTAAGACATGGCACAGTCACACGGGACAGTCTAATGTGGCCGACATGTCAACCTAAGCCAGGATTCAAGGACAGCCTTGATTCCCATGACGGGTAAGAATGTCGGTTGCGCATGGACATCCTAGAACATCCCCTCTTTTAAAACTAAAAGGGGGAGATAAAGGAGCCTATAATCAAGGAGATAGCTAAAGATTGTGGTTAGCTGAGAGCCATAAAAGATGTTCTAGTTTCCACCTGATATTAATACATTATTCAAAGAATCTTTGTATGCCCGTGAACACTGCGTGACGCACCTGTAAGCTCGAGCTGTAAGCACGTGTCCTTGTTAAAGCTATATGTATATAACCGGGTGAGGTTGGTTAGAGTGTGTGGGAAGAAGAAGAAGAAGGTGGTGGTTGGAGTTAGAGTGTTTGGAGTGATTGCTGGAGCCGGACAGAGAAGAAGAATAAAAGACCTTTTTTCATTTTCATCCTGCCTCCGAATTTTCCTGCGGCATTCATTGCTCCAAGCGGCTTCTGCTTCAGGCAGCAACACCCTAGAACCAAGGTCCTCCAGCCCTCCGTCTCAGAACTGCTTCTCACTCTTAGAACTTGTTCAAGATCACAAAGATCTTTTGCTTACGCAGCTTCTATCTACTGATATTTATGGAATTTGATATCAAAATTTATTAAATTTTTTCCATAAAGTCATGAAGGCGTGGACTCGGGATCACGTGGTAACATAGATACCATCCCTTTGGAAGAGTGACCAAAGTTTGCAATTTTTTTTTGAAAAGTGGTGAGAAGATAGGTGGGTTTCTCTGTTTTGCAAGTCCCCTAGCGTCCAGCTGAAGAGGGACATGCGCCGTCCCTTGCGTGCTTCTCCTTTCTGTCTGGTGCAACGGGTCGTGCAGCCTAAGTTGATCCTGCCCACACAGAGAGGTGCGTGGTCCGGGGAAGGGGCAACACTAGTCTCTCTTGATTCTACAAAAGAGTCGGGGTCACCTTTAAAGCTACACCAGAGCCCCACGGGAGGTGGTCTTCTGGAGATTCGCCAGGCGGCCCTGGAGCCAAGCGTGAGGGTCTTGCAGTCTCCCCTCTCCGAGTCCACCATCTGCGCAGCAGTCAGGGGGATCACCTGGGACTGTCCCTGTGTCGTTTGGGAGATGTTCGTCCCCCTGGCCTCTGCAGCGGTGCCAAGTGTCAACGCACGCCGTTCCACCGTCCAAGGAGCCGCCAGTGTTCATGCTGCCTCATCAGAAGACCCCTGAGCAGAAGCAACCAGCCGCCAGTGGTAGGCGCAAGCTTTCAAAGTTCTGATTTTGCTTAAAAGCTTGAATTCTTCCTGGAAGTCACAGGTCACTCTGTTCATTCTTGGGAAGGGTCTGCCGGTGTGGCAGGTGGATAACCAGCGTTTGTCGCCCTTCCCAGTAAATATCCCGTGAACAAAGTGGTGGCTCACGCCCGGGTCCCTGGAGATGCTCAGGTGGCAGAGGCAGGTGTCCAGGGGCCCGACACAGCGGAGCAGCCGTGTCGGGACCTTACACTGCTTTCTGGCTGCTTGCCACATGACCACGCCCTGTTACAGGACCTAGGCTAAGCAGGGGGCGTGGCTGTGAGAACTGAAACCACCCCAAGGATAGGCCAATGGCTCCGCCAATGGCATCCGCCCATGCTCCTTATGTGTCCCTATGATCTTTCTGCTGATTGGCCCATGGCCTACATAAGACCGTCCAACTTCCTCAATAACCGAGTTCCAGCGTTCTACTGACTGGGCTCCCCACGCGGCTCTGAGTCTTTTAACGGCCGGGGAGGAGGCGTCGGCGGCCTTTACTTTCCCAGTCCAGTCTCATCGTGGAGGTAGGCCCCTCTGGCCTCTTTTACAAGGGAGGTCCATCCCGGTTACGGGGGGCTAAAGACCTCAACCCCTTGTAACTTCGCGACACAGCCGTGTGCACGCCTGTCCCATCCCACGTCAGAAAGGCGTGGACTCGGGTTAGTAGCAGCGACGATTCCGCCGCTTCTCTGAGGACGCTTCTGGGAGACGTTCCTTTGCCCAAGCGTGCAGTGCTGACCGACGGCTCCGACACGTGGGTCCCGGGGCCTGGTCCGTGCTGTCCATCAGCGTCTGCCCTCCGTCCACTCCACACCATCAGTGCCAGGGTCAGCCTTGTGGCGACGGCAGATCACTGCCCAGCATGGTGAAGCCTTGGGTGAGCTTGGGGACCCCGAGGGTCCTGGTGTCCCCCAAGGTCGAATAACCACAGCTACGACTGCTGGGCTGGCTGTGAGCTCCAGAGGGTGCCGCCTGCTCCTTCGCCTGCCGAGAAGGACGGGAGGGAGGAGGGGAGGCAACGAGCGATGCCATGAGACTCCCTCACGTTCCGGCCCGCCCAGGCCAGCGCCAGCTGCCCGGGGACCCCGCAGCCGGTGCGGAGTGGAAGGGGCGCCTCAGCGGCGCTGAGTCCTGGTCTCTGGAGACCTCAGTGCATTCAAAACTGTGCCAGCACGGCTCTTGGCCCTAGCAGCCGGCTCTCCACTCTGCACGGTCACGGTCTCAGCAGGCAGGTGACACCTCCCCAGAGGAGCAGAAGAGGGCGTCCTGGAGGGGCGTCATGCAGAGCCGGGGCGGAGCTGTGCGAGCCCACGGAGGACGGAGCGTCCAGGGACGAGCAGGGCGGGAGGGGCTACCGCCTGCACTGGACCCGGCTGGCGGAGGCCTGGGCGGAGCCACAGTCGGGTTGGCAGGGCACGGAGGACACACCAGCCCCTCGCTCCTGCTGCCCGCCAACCTGCCTCCAGTGTCCACCCTGGCTAATCCAAACAGGAAGCGCGAGGCCTCCCACCAGCCATGCCCACAGAGGGCAGCCCCTGAGGAGGGTGGGTCTGGGGGCAGGGGGAGAACAACCAGCCCAGCTGCCAAGTGGCACTGGCAAAGCACACACGTCACCATGCCAGCCTCTAGAAGGGACTGGCTGTGACAGGCCTCTCATCTCTTAGCCCACGCCACCCAGCTCAGCATGGCCCGAGGGTCTGCAGGCCTCTCGCCCAGCAAGCCCCAGGCCCTCCCGCCCCAGCCAGTCCCCTGCCCCGATCCAGGGGACACCCAGGCCACAGGCCGCTGGCCTCTCCTTGCTGCCCCAAGGCTCGGATTGTTGGCATACAGGCCCACGAGGAGGCCACGACTGCCGCACCTCTTTTGTGGACAAGGAAATCAGAAATCAGGGTGGTAAAGCAACCAGGCTTAGTGACACAGGGGTGGGCACAGGCAGAGGAGGCTCCGCCAGGGCTGGGTGCCCATGCGCTGCTGCACGGCGAGACTGAGGTTGTGCCCTGTGTGTGTGCGGCCTGGGCAGCGGGCGACGGGCCTCACCCAGCCTCCCGCGCCGCGGGTTCCTGGTCTGTAAGTCGAGAGCCCTCCCAGGTCTCCGGTGCCCAAGCTCCAGGGGGGCTGTGACATCATGGCCCACGTCCTCCAGGCCAGTGTCCCCAGAACCATCATGCCGCAAGGTTTTCCTGCAAACCAGCTCACCTGGCCCAGGCTCTGGCGGGGGCGGCAGTGGGAGGCTCCACAGCGCCTGGCCGACCCCTCTGGATCTCTGCGACCCGCCTGCCCCTCCCCCCCCCGGCCTCCCTGGCCCCCTTCCCCACACAGAAGGCTCCCGGCTGGGAGGGGCCAAAGCCTCTCTGGGTGGAGGGGCTGCCAGTTCTGCCACCTGCGGGCTGTCACGCCTGGGGGGACAGCAGGGGCTGTGCAGGGCCGCACTTTACTAGAAATGCGGCATGGGACACAGGGGAGCAGCGCGAGGCTCAGCGTGGGACGGAGGTGCCCGTTCCCAGCAGCAGGATCGCTGCTGCCGTCCGAGGAGCCTGGGGAGCGTGGTCCCAGCCGCCGCGAGCTCTTCAGACAGCGATCCCAGATAGGCGGCCGGCACCACGTGGCCAGCACCTGCCGGCAGCCTCGGACGCTCCAGAGCCGTGACGGAGTCAATGTGGCACCAAGCCCTCCGAAACATGGGGCTGAGACGCCCGCTTCCTCTGCAAGGCGACTTTAAAAGAGCCATTTATTAAAATCTCAGGAAAACGCACACAGCACGGTGCTCCCGTGGCCGCTCCAGGGGGCAGCCTGTGCCCGTGCCGCACCCACGCGTGGGCAGCCGTACCGTCCGCCTCCAGACCCCGTCCAACTTCCCAGACTGCAGCTCTGTGCCTCCTGCCCCCTCGCTGCCCGCTGTCTCTGTGCATCCGGGGGCTCAGGGACCTCTGCAGGTGGAGCGGGCAGGACTTGTCCTGTGCTGGTGCTCTCGCAGCACGCACACGCGGCTTGTGGGTGTCGTGGCGTGTGTCGGGATTTCATTCCTTTTAAAAGCTGAATAACACTCAGTTGTGCGGAAGCAGCCGCGGTGCGAGCCGTCCATCCGTGGCCCCGGGCTTTCGCCTCTGCACTCCTGTGAATGCCGCGGCCATGGACGGCATTCACAGCCACGTGGAGCAACTGGCGGTCCACAGGCTGCCCGGCACAGCCCCTCGCCAGTCTAGGAGGAACACGTCACGGAAAACTCACGGGTTTTGACACCCAAAATGCCCAGTTCCAGGTGCTCGACCCGACGGCAGCATCCCCAGGCAGGCCAGCCCCAGCCTCTTGTCACCATCTGCAGGAAGAGTGCCAATGACAGCCCGGCGCCGTCCCACAGCCGTTGACGGCCTGCTTCCAGATCCTGCCCTGGATTCTGCCGTGTTCACACACGCGGATGTACACGCTCCACCCAGCACACTCACACACGCACACACTCACGCACACTCTTTCGCACACTCACACGCAACGCTCTCACACTCACATGCACACACATTCACACACGCTCTCACGCGCACACACACACTCACACACTCTCACACTCACACTCACACGCACACACTCTTACACACTCACACCCCATGCACACTCACGCACACTCTTTTGCACACTCACACACTCACGCAACACTCTCACACTCACACGCACACACACTCACACACGCTCTCTCACACACTCTCACACACACACACTCACACGCACACACTCTTACACACACACCCACGCACACACACCCACACACTCACACACGCACACTCACACACACTCATGCACGCACACTCACACGCACACACTCTTACACACACACCCACGCACACACACACACACTCACACACGCACACTCACACACACTCATGCACACACTCTCACATGCACACTCACACACACTCACACTCACACACACTCTCTCACGCACACACACTCTCACGCACGCACATGCGCACACACACACTCACACACACTCACACACACTCTCTCACGCACACTCTCACGCACGCACACTCACACACATGCACACTCACACATGCACGCACACAGGCCTTCAGTTATCATTCACAGCCCTGAAGCAGGTGGCCCGTTGGCCAGTCACTTGGTACTTCTTGAAACTGAGATGTGTTACCAACAAGGGTCTCATGCCAAGTCTCTGTGGCTGATGTCACTACTGATTCCATTAGCAGTGGACCAAGGAGGGCTAGTGCGGGGTGGGCAGAGACACTGAGTGGGAGGAGGGAGGCCACAGAAGGGCCCCGCCCGTCCAGCCCTCGCTTCAGCCCCGTCCAACATCGCACACTCTATTTTAGAGCTGACGGGACGCGAGAATCTCAGGTCTCCCTGCCCCATTTCTGGGTGTGACCAGCCACCAGGATGGGCCTAGAGAAGCTGGGGAAGAACAGAGGCCATGCTGGTCAGGGCACAGCCAGGAGCAGAAACCTCCCGGCCATGCAGGAGTTCGGGGAGCCCAGCTTGGGAGGCACCAGCTGCCCAAGAGCCGGCAGCCCCGCATCAGGCCACCGCGGGGCTCTTTGTTCAGGTCTGTGACAAGGAAAGTCGCCGCCTTAGTCCTTTCAGGTCGCTGTGACAAAAACACCACCAACCGGGGGGCCTTATAACCAGCAGAGGTGGACTCCCCCGTTGTGGAGACAGGGAGGCCCCGGCCGAGGCTCAGCAGACTCCGTGTCTGGGAGCAGCTGCCTCCTGGAGCACAGGGTGAGACCTCCTCTCGGCCCTCCCGTGGCTGAGGGGCAGCTCGCTCTCCGGGCCTCTGGCTGCTCACCAGGGCTCCACCTCATGGCCTGCTCACCGCCTCAGGCTCCGTCTCCGTGGGGTCAGGAGTCGACGTGGGTGTGAACCGCAGGGCAGGATGGACAGGCGATGAAGCCAGGTTTCCAGGCAAGTCTGAAGTCTCCGCAAGGGACCTCACCACATAGCACTCACTGCGGGGCCACGGCTCCTGAAGGGACAAGGCGGCGCTGGAGGGACAGAGATGGCCTCTAGCGAGGGGACCCTCCTCGGGGCTGGCGGAGTTTCTGAAAGCTTCGTGCTTCCTGTCTGTCCTGCCAACGGGCCCTTCTGTGCGTCTGCGGTGATATTTTATGACTGCTACAAGGTGGTTGTTGCCGCCTGAAGCGATGGCCGCTTGGAGCAACGAAGCTGTGGGAAGAAGTTCAGAGGCGAACTGGAAACAAACAGCTTTTTTATTCTGATAACTTTTCTCTCTGGCTCTAACAACGACTAACACGCGCCACACACCACCAAAAAATGGCGCAGATCCGATCAGCAATCTCGCTCAAGTCCCACAAGATCCCGGGCCAAGTCCCGTGAGATTACGGAAGGCGGCAATGACCAAACATCTCCATGGCCCGTAGTCAACCGCGATCTTAGCCATCTCCCCAAACAGGGCTCCTGCAGGTGGTGGAGTTGCACTTTGCTCATTTCTCTTCACCTTATTTCCATTTAGCAATTAACTTTGAAAGACAAGAAAATTCACAGAGATAGGTAGGTGGTGGGTACAGGTTTGGATATCTGTGTCTACCCACACAGCTATCATGTCAGGATAGAGCAGGCGTGATCATGAAGAAGCTGTAGGTGTGATTATGAGGAAGGCGTGCAGAGAGGAAGACAGCAAGTCAGAGTTTCTTCCTTAACCATAACGAGGCTGCAGAGGGGGCCACGAGGCAGAGACCCGAGCCCCTGAGGAGTGCCCAGGGCCTCGATTTCAAAACCCACTCCCTGGGCAGAGTGCGTGTCCTCTCTCACTGGCCTGGGAGGGTCCCACGTCAGCCCAGGGACCAGCAGGTGGAGTCAGGGTCCATCTGGCCCTGGCCACCTGCTGCCCTAGGCAGGTCCCACCCCTAGAAGCCACTTTGTCCTGTCAGAGTGGGAAGGACCAGCAAAGATCCAAAGCCCCTGCCGGCCTGAAATCCCCAGGGTCCTTGCTTGTGCCCGCCCAGCCACGCCCTGGTCTGCACATGCCAAGGCCGGCCAGGGTGGGCTCTCAGAGTGCCCAGGTCAGTCCTAGAGGAGATGCCCCCTGGGCTCCATCTCTGGAACATCTAGGAGAGCACTGTGGAGTAGTCACAGTCTCAAAGTACCTCCTGGTGGATGCCCTACCTTCTGTGAAAGGCTGCATAGTGACTGCACAAAACCGTAGGCGAGGTCTCGGCTCCCAGGTGAAGTCTGCAGACCGCCTTCCAGGTAGTGAGGCTCTAGATCAATGGATCAAGGGGGCCTCCGAGGAGTCTGGGGCATTCTGATGACAGGAGGAACGCTGTCCACGCCATCTGCCACTCTGTCACTTGGGGGTCGAGGCACTTTGTGTCTTTATGGTGCGACATGCAGAGCCTTTCTTTCAGCTGTCTGCAAACATTCAGAGCATCATTACTGGCTATGTCACCCTACTGTGCTACAGAGCACCAGTCGCATTGCCCTGGCTGCAGCCCTGTGTCCCCTGTGACGGAGCCTCTGCCCCGGGCCTCCCGGCCTCCACTTGCAGAGGTCTGAGAGGGCTGAGCTGGTCTTGCTCAGTGTGCCCTGGCATCGACACAGCACACGGTTCCTCACAGATGTGGTGACAATCAAAAATAAAATCAAAATCAAAATGGAAAACAAGAACAAAGAGAGCTCAGAGCAGCTGCAGCTCCGCCCAGGGCTGTCCTGCCGGCCCTCCTCGGCGCCCCCCAGGCTGTCGGCTCATGTCCCCTCCCCCAGCCGAACCTCGCTCCTGCTAGTTCCCGACCTGCGTGACGTCCCTCGAGGTGCGGGATGCCTCGGGCGGGCCCCAGCACAGCTCATCTCCCTTCCTCGTCCCTCCAGAGCTGACCGCCTGGGCTCTCAGAGGCCCCCTCTGGCCCTTGCCAGGTGGGACAGGTGAGGGAGGCAGGCACGTCCTTCTTCCTGGGGGCGCTCTGGGCATCTGGGGGCTCCGACCCCAGGAAGCAGAGGCCAGCCGCAGGGGAGCACAGCGAGGGGTGGTCGCTGCCCGGGGGAGCCCTGCTGCTGGCGGTCCCCGGAGCCTCCTGACGCCTGACCCGGGACCCCGTCACGCCCGGCTCTGTCCTCAGCTCTCTTGGGGCACTTCCCAGGCGGGGAAACGGCAAGGCTCCTGAGATCCCGTTGTCCACAGGGGGCTGGAGGGCGGACTCTGTCTACCGCGTCTTCCATTTTGGATAATAAACGGCTGCCCTGAGGGTCGCTCAGCCACGCGCGGCTCCGCGGCCTTCAGCGTGTCCTGAGAGGCGGCCGCCAGCGCGTCTGTCTGAGAACGCTCTGAGCTGCCCAGGAGGAGCCGCCCGCACCTGCTCACAGCCACGTCCCTCCCGTTCTCTGGAGTGGCCACACACACCTTCATAGCAGCCGAAGGGTGGGCAGGGCAGGCCCCCAGCACACATTGCCCTTGACGCTGACCACTTTCTCCCCTGGCTGTGTTCAGGACAGTCGATGGACAGCGTGGGAACTCACCTGCAGTCCACCTGCCTCCTTGCACCCCTGAGTTCAGGAGCCGGCTCCCTCCACTAGGGGGCGCTGCACCCAGCCAGCCCACCTGGCCCTGGAGCGCTGACTCTGGCCAGGCCTCTGGTCGCAGTGGGGGGGACACTCTCATCTGTGAGCCAGCCACGGGCTCGCCTGACTCAGGAGCCGAGGTGTGAGGAGGAAAGTTCTGTGCCCACGTGGCGACGATCGCGAGAGCCCTGGTGCCGCGTGCGGAGCTGCGCCAGGCCTGCGGGAGAGCCCCACACGGCGTCTGGACCGCCCGAGGACCTTGCGAGACGCGCCTCCTTGTTCCGGCCAACTCATGACCCGCCAGCTTGGAGGGAGAGCTCTCCGGACTGGCCCAGAGGCTCTGCCACCTCGTGGTCCCTGCGATGGCCTGGTAGGGAGGGGCCCGGCTGGCCCCCAGACCTCTGGCCCCCTCGCCACGCCAGGGTGTGAGGAGTGTGACCACAGCCTGAGTCGCAGGATGTCACGCAGCAGGAGGGTCAGAACCACAGGGAGACAGGAGAGCGCGGAGGGAGAGGAGGAGCCTGCTAAGTGCCGGTCAGGAACACTGAGGTGTGGAGGGGACGCAAGCCCCGGGCCCCCGCAGGTCAGCCCTGACCAGGCAACCGGGACCCGAGGGCACTGGGCAAGCGCTGGACCCCCCACTCACAGTTCCCAGTGGCGGGGGGGCGGTCTCAGGGGTGGGAGGGGCAGGAAGGAGAGGCCCTCCCTCCACTTGTAGATGTCACGAGCCTGGGTCTGCAACAGTGCCTGGGCGGGACTGTGGGCGTCTCTGGGGGCCAGAGCCTGTGGTCTGCACCACGGTGCCCATCAGCAAGGCCGTCCAGGTGCACCCGCTGCCCCGTCCTTCAGTGTCCTCCCTGAGAGGCCATCCCTGGACCCCAGCCCATCCGGACAGCATGCCTGGACACGCCTCGTCCTCTGCTCCACCTGCTCCGCCGGCAGGTGACAGTATCTCTAGGGGACAGTCACAGGTGTGCGTGAGCAGACGGAGAATGAGTGACAGAAGGGGCCCACCACGAGGGCTGAGAGTCGGTGCGGCCACTTCAGGGGGTCTCCCGGGGGGGGGCAGCAATCCCTCACCAGGCGTCCCCCCAGAGGTGAACCCACATGTTCATGCAGGAAGCCGTGCGTGAATGTCACAGCAGCACGGGACACAGTGGCCAAAAGTGACCCTGCCATCCACGAGCTGGACGTGGTCCATCCACACAATGGAGCGTTGGTCAGCCACAGTGACCCGCGATTCCCGCCATGAGGCTGGGCCTGGGAGACATGGGCTGGGGGAGCCTGCTGGACAGACGGCCACATGTTGGCCCTAAGAAGTGGCAGTGGCCCTAAGAAGTGGCACAGTGAATTCAGTAAGTCGAAAATGCTTTGGAAGTTGAGGCCTTCCTACGAGGCCACACGGGTCACCAGCGTCCCGCCTCCTGTGGTGTTTGGCCACCGAGTTGTCGGCACAGCAGCCCCCACACTGCTCTCCCTATCGAGGCCCAGAGACGCTGAGGGACATGCTCAAGGTCCCACAGCCAGCGCTGTGCCAGGGACCCCCTGGTCCTCCCTGCACGGGGCCGGCCTCCTGGCCTCTGACTCACTCGCCCGCGTGGCCCCGGGGCGGGCACGCCAACCCCTGCCCCGTGCTGCCGTCTCGGGCTCCGCTCAACCAGCACCGGCTTGTCCCCAGGACACAGGGCACCAGGGCCTCTCACAGTTCCAGGACCTTCGCGCCCCTGGGAATTCACTGCCTTCCCACAGCGGGCGTGGTGGGGTGCTCAGGCTGGCTCAGCCCTGGGGGCAGCGGCCTGGGCATCGTGGTCGCTGACGGCGACAGACCGCGAGCCTGGGACACTGGTGACTGTCCCCCATGGCTTCCACAGCCAGTGACACAAAGATAAAGATGGTCCTTTGTGAGTCCCGGGGCCACCGCCTCAGAAATGGAAGACAGAGGGCCCAAGCCACTGGAAGCCCAGGTCCTGCCAGGCTGGTTCCTTAAACCGTGCAGGGCACGTCCCAGCCACCAGCCACTCGAGGCCTGGAGCCGGCTGTGCCTGGGGCCACTCCTTCCCAGCAGCCCAGTCCCCGGGCCCAGGGAGCCTCAGCCGTGGCCCTGCGCACAGGGAAGAGGCCCCCTGACGCAGTCTCCTGCAGCCCCCAGCCAGGGACAGGCCTCCCGGCCCAGGGTGGGGCAGTCGGCCGCCCCACCCTCCACCCTTCAAGGGGGCTTTGCAAGCAGAGCAGGGCCCGGGCCCTTCCATCCCAGGTCCTGTGACAACCGGGCAACGGGGCCTCCCACCGTGAGCTCTGCCCTCAGGCAGGACAGGGGACACCCGAGCTCCCTCCAGGGCTTGGGTCAGCTGCAGCGTGGCCCCTGCCGAGGGCCACCGTGTCCTCTGACAGTGAGAACAGCTTGTGCCCTGGCCACCCTGCGGGCGTCCTCCCGGCCGCCTCTCCCGCAGCTCCTGGCAGGAGAGCCCTGGGCCGTCCTGGACCTCCGCGGCCCTCGACCCAGGGCCAGAGAGGAGCTCCCTCCCCAGGACCAGCCGGCCCAGCGCCTCGGGCTGACCGCTCCGCCCCCGAGCCGATGGTCAGTGGCCTGCGGGCGGCTGGGCAGCTGGACCCGGCTGAGTCCTCTGCTCGCAGGGGACGCCCGGCCCTCCGTCGTGGGCCGGAGGGTGTGTGCCTGTGCTGCGTGTCCACACGTGTGGTGCGGACGCGGTGCGTCTGTGCGTGCGGTGCTCGCGTTGCGTGTGCCTGCGTGCAGCTGCGCACGCGTGTAACGGGCCCCCGCACGCCCACGCGTCTCCTGCGGCAGGCCTTGCCCAGCGTTCTCCTCGCTGGCGGGCAGGCAGCGGGCCCTCCCAGGACGGGTCACTGTGGCACTGAGGGGCCACAGGGCTGCGCTGGACACCAGGCGCACCCTCGAATCACCTGACCAGGGCAGCTGTTGCCAGGACAGGGCAGGTGAGCCTCCACCGCGCAGCACGGGGCTGGGTGGCGGCACCGGGATCCCTGGGCCTCAAGCGGGCCCCCCTAGCTGTGCGGCCCCGACAAGTCCCATGACCTCTCTGTGCCACGGTTCTCGCATCTGTGAAGGGTTTAGGGTCCTTTCCTCAAGGAGCTGTCTGAGGGGTGAGCGGGCGGACAGGAGGACGCAGCCCCACGGACACCCCGCGTGCCGCGGCTCCGGGACCCTCCTCACACAGCCAGGCTGCGGCGGCCCCGCGGGGTGAAGCGCTCACTCCCACGCGGTGGACGGTGGACGCTGCCGGAGCTCCTGCGGGTGCTGGCTGGAGCCGGGGCCTCATGGAGGCTTGGACACCGGGAGACCCCGCCTCGCCGCTCGGGCCTGAGAGGAGGCCTGGAGACGCAGGGCGGGCGGGCGAGAGGTGACCGCACGCAGGGCGGGTGGGAGGCCACCCACCTGGGGAGACCACATCTGGGTGTGGGGCCAGGGAGGCCCTGGAAGGAGGCTGCGCCTGAGCCCAGGTCTGCGCGCGCAGAGGAGCCGCTCGGGCCGGGAGGGAGCAGCTCCCTCGGGCGGTACCCCGGGGCCACCCGGCAGGCCCAGGCCGGGGCCCACAGCGGCCCCTCTCCAGCACAGATGTCAGGCAGTCGGGCTAGTGAGTCCCCTGGCACCTTGTGCCCCTGAAGCCACCATCCCAAGACCCTGCTCCCCTGGGGACCGAGACTCTGACTGGCTGCACCTGGGTCTCATTCCCCTGGTGTTAATTGGCAGGGGTGAGGGAGAGGGGAAAGCAAAACACAGCTTCAAAGCCGCTGTCCCGGCTGTCCCGGCTGCTCCTCGCATTAACGCCCGCCCGGCTCCTGGCAGCCTGTGGGGCCCTGGCTGGGCGGGGCGGCCTCATTAAACCAGATTAGCGGGCACCGCGGGAGGGCGGCACCCCAATAGCGGCTTCCCGCTGCTCCTGAGCAGTCTGCTGCCCTTCTTAATGCCTTGACAAAACACCCTCTCTTGGGGGAATTCCCAAATTTAGCAAAAATTGAGCCCATTGAGCTGCGAGCAGCGAGCAGTGGAGGCTCCTGTCCCCTCTTGCTGGCTTCCGTCCTCCAGGGAAAGGGAGCCGCCAGCGTCTGGGGGGCTTCACCAGGGCCCAGGCCCCTCTGTTCCCGGCCTCCATCCCTTGGGGGCCTGCACCTGCAGTCTCTCTGCCACCTCAGCAGGGACACCTCTGGCCGCTGCCCTGTTCCCTGCTTTTAGTTGCCAGTGGTACATCCAGGGACTTTCCTCCTGTGAGTCTCGCCACCAGCAGGCCCAGGGAGCCAGCACTGCGGGGACAGCACAGGGCAGCCAGGTCCCAGCCGCCTCTGCGCAGGAGTCTGCGGGCTCGGGGAGGCTGAGTGCTGCCATTGTCCTCCCCTCGCCGACTTTGATGGCCTGGCCTTATCAAGGGGAGGCCACGAGGGGAGGCGGGCGGCCGGGAGCCGCTCTCCGTCCTCCTCTGCTCAGCCGGACCCTGGAGAGCAGGAAGCGGGGCTCCCAGGCAGGCACCAGACCCGGAGGCTCTCCGCTCACGGACAGAGAGGAACAGCTCTGGGCGCCTGCGCGGAGGGGGCCACCTCGTCCAGCGCCAGGGCTGGGGGCGGCATGGCAGAAAGGCCACGTCCGACCTCCTGTGAACACCGATGGCCCCTCGGGAGCCCAGGAACGTCCAGGCCGCAGCAAGCCAGGGCCGGAGAGGTGGCCCCCTGCGCCCCCTGACCTGTAGCGCACTGGGGAGAAGACCTCGGGGTCTTCCCGGGAACCCCCTGTGCCCTTAGCTCCGTGGCCTCCAGAAGGGACCTGAGTGACGGCTTCAGTTCAGACTCGGCCACGTGGTGGCTCTTGGGGGTCCGCACGTCACGGCTGAGGGGCACTTCCTGGGCACGGCTGGGCACCGATCAGAGGGACCTGCTCCCAAGAGCGGGGGAGGGTGCAGCCGGCTCTTGTCACCTGCCCCAGCTTCGAGTCCCAGCCTGTCCCCAGGCACCTTTCCTGCCATCCTGCAGGCCTGGCCACTGAAGCTCCTCAGTGGACACTGCTTCTGCCCAGCTGTGCCCTCTGCCCAGAGCGCCGTGCCCGGCTGCCCTCCCTTCCTCCTGGAGCCTGTGCACGGACTTCACCACCCTCCACGCTCTGTCTCTGACTCCCCTCCCAGGAGTCCCCTGTGGCAGTTCCCACTGTGTTGTCGTTGCTGCTTTTCTTTTTCTCGCCCTGGACTGTGAGCCCAGAACAGGAACAGACTGTGTTCATTGCTCCCAGATCAAAACTCAGAGCATCTCATCCTCATGTATCTTGCCTCATTGTTGCAATACAGCTGCTGCAGCTCCAGACATCACATTCTAAAAAGAACTTTTCTCTTCAAACAAAGAGGAGAAAATATTTGCCCCAAACAGAATTCTTGTCTCAGTGACAGAACTGATTCAAATTTCTACCCTAAACGTTGAAAGGATTTGGTAGAGAGGGAGGAAGGTAAGAAGACTGTTCGTGCCTGCTTGGGGTGCCATCCCAAGAGGATGTGACCCTGAGGTTGGATGAAGGGCCAGCAGGTTGCAGACGGACACCTGTGGACCTGACCACCCCATCGGGCACTGAGCGGCCTCGGGCTCGCTGTGCTGGGTGTGTCTCATGGACACTCATTCCAAGTCGTGCTCCCACCGTGTGGTCAGACTCCTCGGACCCGGGCCTCGTGGGGGAACCTCTCCCTAGGGTGGTGCTCGCCGTCAGCAGTGGTGGCCTTCAGCAGGCTGGGGTCAGGATCGGCTGGCAGGGAGCACGGGCACTGGTGACCACAGGTCTCCGAGAAGTGCGCGGGCACACGGCTCTGTCCCTGGCCTCCCCCGTCAGGCCCTGAGCAGACGCCCACAGACAGACGCCCCCTCGCAGCCGGGGTCAGAGCCAGAGCAGTGTCGGCTAAAGACGCGGGGACTCAGGAGGGGTCCTGACCCCTCGGCCAGGACCCTTCTCGCCGTCCCCAGGAGGATGGCCGCTATGCTGGACACCAGCCTGAGGCCCTGCGGAGGCCGGGCCCGGCACCGCCTCCTCCGCTGCGCTGTCCAGGTCCAGGGTCTCGCGAGTGGACAGCGCGGGGGAGCCGCGGGCCTGTTTCTGCAGGGGGAGCTGGTTCTCCTCGGGCCGCCTCCTGGGGACGGGGCGCTGAGCCCCGACTTGAATGAACAGCAGAAACCCAGCACCCGTAGGACACAGGGTCCCCGTGGGGCGAGAGCGGACCCAGGCCCCCGAGGAGCCCGTGGAGCTGGGGGCGGGAGGGCGTGGGGCAGGGCGGCGTCCACACGGGTGGTTGGAGAGGGGCTGGAGAGGGGTGTCTTTGAAGGACGGAGGACGGCAGCCGCGCAGCGCCGCAGAGCTGTGCCGAGGACTTTGCGGCAGACTGTCCCCGGTCCCTGGGGCGGGCCAGGCCTCCGGTCTCCACACTCTGATGTCGGTGGCTTGGCTCCTCCCCAGGACCGTCCCTGCCCCCACTGAGCTCTGACCCAGGGACGCCACCCCCGGCCCTCCCACGGCCCCGGCCTCCTGCCTCTGGACTCTGACTTTGGCCACTCTAGGGACCACACGTGAAGTGGAGTCACACAGCGTGTCCTCCTGAGCCTGCCGTGTCACAGCCAGCGCCTTCTCAGGCCTGGCCCTGCGGGAGCCTGTGCGTGACGTCACTCGAGATGGCAGCGCCACGGCCCAGAGGACCTGAGGCGACCACTGCCACGTGGGTTCCTGGATGGGTCCCGGGACGGAAGAAGGGCATTAGGTAAAAACCAAGAAAAGCTGAGCAGGGACGACGGGTCGGTCTTCACTGGACAAGGGCTCTCTGCTAGTGAGGCGTGGTGACCGGAGGACAGGTGCGGGTCGTGGGGACTTCCGGGAGCATTCTCACAGTCTATCTGAAAATCTGAAACTCTGGCACAACAAAAAGTTCATCTTTCAAAAAGGCACAATTGCATCGGGAGACTGTCTGGCTCTCCCAGCAAGGCGAGGCCCAGGGCCACGCTGCCCACTCGGGCTGCAGCTCGGGGTCAGCTGGGGTCAGCTGGGGTCAGGGTGGTCTCCTCCTCTTCTCATCGTGTTCCCAAACGACTCTCCTCCACTCCCTTCCCACGGACTTCTGAGTGGGCTGCAGGGCGGGGAGGGAAGGGGCTGTGGGGAGTCGACCAGAGAGTCCCGCTAGGCTCGGCCCGAGGGCCGGGAGTGAGGGCAAGGACGCGCAGGTGCGCACAGATGGCCCGCGCGCACTGGCCGACACCGTCCCGGGCGCCCTCTTCATGGCTGTCCTGAGCCAGACACTGCCCTAGCACATGGCCAGTCTCAGGAGAGTCCAGGCAAGAGCAATGACACTGGTCAGCAGCCTTGGTGCACGGCTCATCTGGCCTTGACGCCACCCTTGCTTGGCCCAAGAGTTGAAGGAGCCCCAATTAGGAAGGGCTATTGCAGCTAGCTGGAAGCCATAAGTTCCACCTGATATGTATGTGACGCACCTGTAGGCACCCGCAAAGCTGAAGGTATATAACCGGGTGAAAGCGGTCGGAGTCAGGAGAACGAAGAATGAATTCATTCAGTCAGTCGTGCAGTCGCTCGGTCGGTCAGAAGAAGAGTTCGGGTCGGAGAAGAAAAGAATCAGAGCGGCCAGAACGTAGGCAGAGCGGTTACAGAAGAGAAACCAGATAGAAGAAGTAATTGCTGGTCAGAGTCAGGCCGAGGCTCCCGAGGAAGAAAGAAGAAAGAAGAAAGAATCTCTAAAAAATAATCTTTCTCTAAGCTAAGCTCTCTCTATCTTTCTTTCTCTCTCTCTAAGCTAAGAAGAAAAGAAGAAAGAAGAAAGCTCTCTAATCTTTATCTCTAATCTTTCTCTCTAAGCTCTCTCTTTAAGAAGAAAAATCTTTCTTTCTCTCTCTAAGCTCTCTCTAAGAAAGTAGAAGTAAAAGTAGTAATAGCTTTACTCTGCCTCCGAGTTTTTCTCCCGCGGCGCTGTGGCTGGCCATGACAGGCAGCTTACAAAGAGTAAGTCTGGATAGGTGGGTGGGAGGGTGGACAGATGGATCAGTGGATGATGGGTGGATGAGCGGATAGACGGATGGACAGGTGGAAAGGGGTTTAATGAATTGATAATGGTAACAGCAACCCTTGCAAAATGGATACTATTGCTGTTGTTTTGGAAGAGAGTGTCAGAAAAAGTGACCCTTTGCCTGAGATCGTAAGCAAGGAAATCAAAGTTACCTCACCTCGTCTTGAGTGAAAGTGACATTTTAGTACTTCTACTGTCCAACAGCTGACACACAAAATATTTTAAGTCACACACCCACTTTCAAAAGATCCTCATAGGCAGTCCACGTTTTTAAAACCTTAAGCACTTCACCAAACCCATGTTCACAGTCAAACCCATGTTCACAGTAGTGTTTCTTGCTTGAAACTGGTGACATTCTTGTAAAGCGCAAGATGCTCTCGAGTCTGTTGGAAGAGAACTAAGCAACAGCAGGTCGTCGCACACTTGCAGGCCGCCCAGGAGACGCCTGCTACAGCTCCGCCTCGGCACCGCCAGGTCCAGGGGCGGCTCGCTGCGGGCACTCGGGGGCCTCCCAGCTCCGCACACCCACAAACCCGGGACCCCTGCAGCGAGGCTCTCCCTCCACCGGGCTGAGCTCCCCCGGCCCTGCTCCCACACACACGACAGCTGCGACAGCGCCCGTGAGAAGCAGGAGCTCTCCCCGCTCTTTCATCTACAACACCAGGGTGGACCCCGGACAGGGGTGGAAGGGACGCTGGCCCCAGTGTGGTGGTCGAGGCCAGTAGGAGGCTCTCACACCACGAAGGCCGAGCCAGACGTGGCGTGGGGCGGATTCCACAGAGGGGCAGGAGGGACACTGAACAGGCGCGGCTCCTCCAGCCAGCAGCCGACTCCTCGTCCACGTCTCCGGAAGCAGGGGAGGCGGCCCCGGTGACCGCCAAGGCTGTAATGCGCTGGTGAAAATAAAGGGCTGCTTACAAAAGTTTGGCCAGGACTAAAAGAAACGGCAGGAGAGAAGCCCTGGGCTGTGTGGCGGGAGCCACTGCCCGGGCAGGGGGAGCTGCCCTGAGGGAGCCGGCTGAGCAGCACTGCCCTCGGGCAGCAGGCCGAGGCAGGGCCAGTGCCCGGGAGCCGGTGGGGTAAGGGTGCCCTCCTCCCGCCTCTGACCTTGGCAGTGCCCTTGCCCACTTGGTGGAGCCCATCTGCAAGCAGAGGCCAAGGGCCCCTGGCTGCCCTAGGGGCAGACAGAGGCGTCCGGCACAGCCTGAGGAAGAAGCAGGGCAGAGGGCAGAGGGCAGAGGGCAGAGGGCAGAGGGCAGAGTCCCCTCTCATGCGCCGTCTCCAGGTGGGTGCTCCGACACCCGGGGCCCCGAGGATGAAGCCCAGGCCCGGGCGAAGGCCGCAGCCACCCATCCTGCTCCCCGCTGCTCCCTCACCTGCAGGCCCCTCCCTGCTGCCGCTGTCCCCAGCCCGGGGCTGCAGCTGGGCATCACCTGCCCGCGGTGCTGCAGGTGACACTGCTGCCGAGCCCCACGCACAGCGCGGGGACGCAGGCCCGCAGCGGCATGTGCTGGACAGGTGTGGCCTTAGAAACCACCTCCCCCGCGGGAGAGCACCGGGCAGTGCTGGGCAGGCCCGTGGGGCAGCTCGTGCCCGAACTTGTCCCAAGTGACCCTTCAGACTGGATTGAAAGGGCGCGTGCAAAGATGTCTGTCAAATTCCGTCGATAAGGTGCATGAAAGGAACTGGACACCCGAACGTCCCTTCACCTACCAGCAGACTCTTGGTGTTCAAGCCGATGGTCACCCACGTGGTGACATGCTGTGCATAGCTCTAGGGTGGACAGTACAGCAAGGTGACAGAACACAGTGCCCCAAACACACTAAAAACAACGTGATCCCACATTACATATATGATGCCCACGTGTCTGTGTGCATTGATGTGTTTGTACCGTGTGTCTCCACGTGTGTGGGTGTAGAGAGCTTGTGCCCATGTGCAGGTGTGAGAGGTGCGCTATGGCCGGGCACAGTGGCCACGCCTGTAATCCCAGCACTTGGGAGGCTGAGGCAGGAGGATCGCGAGTTCAAAGCCAGCCTCAGCAGTGGCGGGGCACTTAGCAACTCAGTGAGACCCTGTCTCTAATAAAATACATAAAGGGCCGGGGATGTGGCCCAGGTCAAGTGCCCCTGAGTTCAATCCCCGGTACCAAAAAAAAAAAAAAGAGGTGTGCTGTGTAGGTGGATGTGTGTGCACTGTGGATGTGTGTACGCGTACATAGATACTTGTTCATGCGTGTGTATAGATGTGCGTGTACACGTACACATCTGCACACATGTGGGTGTGCACATGTGTGTGCCTAAATATGTGTGCACGTGTGTGGATGCGTGTGCACGCGTGCCTCCGTCAGGCCGGCACCGCTGTGTTCCCAGCTGGTGCGACGCTCCCTCCCCTCCGCCCGGGAAGCGTCTGCCAAGCAGGAGGAGCCTCACCTAGGGGCTGTGGCGGCTCAACGGCGCATTCATCCTGCGCCTCGGCTCAGCAGGAAGCGGGCGGGCAGGCGAGAAGAAGCGGGTGTTGTGTGGGCGCGGGGAGGAGCGCGGCGGGCAGGTGTGGTGTGGGCGCCGGGAGGCCACAGGCGCGAGAGACGCAGTTGGAGCTGAATTAAAAGGTGCCAAATAGTTGGCGCTCCCAAAGACCCAGCTGCAGGAAGCCAGAGGTCAAAGCGCTTAAGGATGCATAAAATGTGGGTCTCTCCATAATTATTTAAACATGTGTTAATGAGAGTTCGGACATGGTCAGGGTGTGCCCATTAAAGCACCGGACACGGGAGAGCGGGCGGCGTGGCTTGGGCCAGGCAACGCGTGCATATGGGTGGGAATTCCCGGACCTGCTGTGGCCCTGACGCTGCCCCTCTGCGCAGGCGCCGGACCTGGCTGGAGCTCCGTCCTCTGGTCCGAAAACAAACGGGGTGCAGGGGGGAATGACTGTGCAGCTGCCTGACCCCGGGTCATCGAAACTGCTGGTCTAAATCATAAACTGAGGACCGTCCAGGGAGGCCTCTCCTGGAGGACGGGGCGAGTCTCCAGGCTGTGAAGCGACCTGCAGAGAAAAGATGCTGTGTTTCAACCAAAGGAGGCAGGAAGACAGTGTCCACAGAGAGCAGACCGCTCCTCCTGTCCCACCCCAACTGGAAGCCATCAGTGTCCGCTCCGACCAAAGTCGCGCCCAGGGGCCACTTGTACACTCTGGAGGGAACACAGGAAGGCCGTTTCCATCGTTTCCTCCCCCAAGCAAGGAAAGGGGGAGCAAGAGAAGGAGGAACGCAGCCCAAGCCCGCGCCGCGCCGGGCTCGACACCTGGGGACTTTATTGCAACTTTGACTTCCAAAGTAAAGAAAGCAGTGATTTCAGGGTGCATTTTTGCCTACATTTTTGAGGATGTTTGGGGCTTTTCATGTCCTTTGAAGCCGTGTCACCTAATTATGCCCCTTTCATCCTGCCTGCCCCAGTAGAGCATGCCAGCCCTCTCCACAGCCATCGATGGTGACGGAGGGTTTCCACACCCAGCTGGTGTGGAGAGGCTGGGTATTTGTGAATACCTGAATAAACTCCTTTAATCCAAAAACAAACTCCCCCTGAAAGGCACGGCCTCAAAAGGCCTTTCACGGGCGTTCTGCTGCTCCCGGCTCCTGGTTTCCTTGGCCACCGCCCGGCTTCCTGTACTAATGGTCCCTGAATGCGTTCCCAGTTGTGGCTTGCTGGTCTACCCAGGCCCCGGTGTTACAGGGGAGGAAGGAAGAGAGCGACGGCTGCTCGTGGGCACTGCCAGGACCGCGGGGCGAGGCCGAGGGAACCGGCGGCTGCCAGTGCTGTGTCCTGTCCACGAGCCTTCGACGAGACGCTCCTCTGGGCACTGTTTCCAGAACAAGGTCCAGTCACGCGGCGCCCACCTGTGGGTGCGGCTCCTGCCACCTTGGAAGCCGATGGCGTGGACGAGCGCGGAGAGCACGTGATTTGCTTTTGGAAGTTCCGCGACTTGAATGGAAAAAGAAGTCTCCACTGTTGAGGTCACAGCGGGTCCACCACCAGCCCGGCCTCGGGGTGCCGACACACGGGCCAGAGGTCAGCCGACGCCCTGGCCTTGGAGCCCCGGAAGCAGGATGAGAGAGCCCACTCGGCGTCCACCCTGCGTGCCAAGCTCACCACGCCCCGTGCAGAGGCCCCAACCCCAGAAACACCAGTCCCAGGGACGCGTGCTGGGGAGACAGAAGCCTCCGCCAGCCCCGAGGGGGGCACGGCTGGCCGTCAGCGTCCCCTCTCCAGGGCTGGAGGCCACAGACGCAGGAGAGGAATGACGAGGGACAGGGATGGGCTGCCCGGGGAGGAGGGGCCGTGTCTTTGCTGGGAATGGTGCAGGCCTGCAGGAACGCTGTGCCATGTTTTTTTTTTTTTTTTGGTACCAGGGATTGAACTCAGGGGCACTCGACCACTGGGCCACATCCCCAGCCCTTTTTTTGTATTTTATTAGAGACAGGGTCTCACTGAGTTGCTAAGTGCCTCACCATTGCTGAGGCTGGCTTTGAACTCGCGATCCTCCTGCCTCAGCCTCCCAAGTGCTGGGATTTTACAGGCATGCGCCACCACGCCCGACGCTGTGCCACTTTTGTCTTTCCTTTCCTGCTCTGTGTGTCTGCCGTGGAGCCTGGTAGGGGTCCTCAGCCTCAGGTGGGTGGGTGTGGGAGACTGGGCACAGCCAGGTCAAGCCAGCCCTGGATGACACCTAGTGACCAACACGTCCACACACAGAGCCGAGTAGGATCTGACCCAAGGGTTAAGGTGACAAAGGGGACAGGCACAGTGTGAAGATGCCACGGCTCTTCCTCCCAGGCCAGCCTGGGGCCACCTGCAGCCCGAGAGAAGAGTCCGTGTTTTCAGCAGGAGCAGCCTTTAGGTCCCCAAGGAGTGACCCAGGCCACCGTCACCGTCAGAGCCCCGTGTCAGAGGTGGTGCACAGCGAGGCCAGCAGGAGACCCGCAGCGCCTTCCCAGGCACGTGGCCTCCAAGAGCAGCAGTTCCGAGTCCCTCAGGAGCAGGGCCGGAGGGCTTGTCCTGGTCTGAGGCAGTAGGGCGCGGGGGCCCAGAGTCCACTGGAGAGACAGCCAGTGGTCCCCGCAGGGTCTGCCTGCCTGCTCGTGCCGCAGAGCGAGTTTCCCAGGACCCAGTGGTGTGAGCCCAGGGCACTCAGGTCTCCTTCATGGTCTTGGGGTCAAGAGCGTGGGAGGGCTCGCTGGGAGGGCGTGAGCTGGTGTCTCTGGGCAGTCAGGGTCAGCCTGGCCTGCGGGCAGCTGCAGGCCTCACAGGCTGGACTTGCAGGTGTCTCATCGCCGGGGTGGCGCAGGGCCTCTGCAGGGCTGTCGGCCCCTCCAGCCTGGTGGCCTCAGGTGGCAGCCTCCTCCTGTGGCCGCTGTCCCCCTGAGCGAGCGTTTCCAGAGAGTCGCATGGGGATGCGGGCTGGAGGGCGTACCGGGCCGCAGGGCAGGGGAGGGGACTCAACACCCCTGGGCTGGAGGAGAGGGAGGCGCCCAGGTACAGCGCAGTGTTGTCGCCTGAAGCGCTTGGAGCAACGGAGCCGCGGGAAGAACTTCAGAGGCGAACTGGAGACAAACAGCTTTTTATTCTGATAACTTTTCTCTCTGGTTCTAACAACGACAAACACAAGCCAAACACACCACCAAAAAATGGCGCTGACCCGATCAGCAATTTCAGCCAAGTCACTTGAGATCCCGCAACAAGTCGCACAGGGCTCTGGGCGGGGGGGGGCAGGGCTCTCGGCCTCCAGGTCCCAGAGACAGCTGGCAGAGCTCCCTTCCGGGCGGCCTGAGTCAGGCTCGGTCTGGGACGGCTGAGTCCTGTGCTGACAGGAGTGACGTGTCCGCTTGAGGAGGATTGACATGTGACAGCCGTGAAGCCCTTCCAGATCGAGGTAAGGACACAGCCGCTGTCCTGTGAGGACTCCTGGCCCTTCACGGCCCTCCCTGCCCCTCCCTGCCCACCGGGACCCTCCCCATGGTGCCCGGGACCTGCTTTCTGTCGGCACAGATTGCCGACCCCCCGCACGGAGTGGTGCGGTGTGGTCCCCTGGGTCTCCGCGGGGCTCCCTCCGGGGCCCCACAGCCACGTGTTGAACCTTGGAGCTGTTTGCAGTTTGAGGCGATCACAAACAAAGCCGCTGCAGACATCTGCCTCCGCTTCTCTTGGGCAAAAGCCTGGAGTGGCAGGGCTGCGTCGTGGGCAGGGGGTGTTTAATGTCGCAAGAAACTGCCCAGCTGTTTCCAGAGGCCGCGCTGGCCGCTCCCTTCAGCTCCGCCGCGTAAGCGCCGTGGCGCTGTGGCGCTGCTCCCGTCCCGACAGCAAGAACTGACGGCTGGAATCAGCGGACTTTTTCGGACACGGCCGAGAACTGAAGCTTCACAGCAAACTCCCAGAGTCACAGACGGCACCCACCACCTGGAGCGGAAGCCGCAGAGCCTGAGCCGGCAGGGCGGCCACAGGGCGGCTGAGCGAGGCCAGGTGGGAGAGGGAGCCCACGCCTCGTGGCCCTCCAAGCCCTGCTCCAGAGTCCCGCGGGGAAAAGCTGGGAACCGTCCCTCGTGGTCCTCCGGGGTCAGGGGCAGGGAGAGGAGAAGTCAACTGAAATGTGCCCTGCGCAGGCTCCGCACGAGGACAGACCTCCAGGACAGAAGGGGACACCCGAGCGTCACCGTCCAGGGCGAGGGCGGTGACTCCAACCCCGTCGCCCTCCTGTCTCACCTAAGGAGGGAAAATAAGAAACGCTGTGGGTGGCAGGCAGGACGTGCACTCGTGGGAAGAATGAGACTCGGACTGCTGCGCCACGGCCCCGAACCTTCCCACGGCACCAACAGCTCCAGCGCTCAGCGGACGGCACCCGGAGAGGAGCAGGACCCAGCCACCAACCCGGGAAGAGCTGGGGGAGTCCACAGACAAGAGTAGGGACAAAATCGAGGCCACGCAGGGAATGGGAGTCTCTGTGCCTGGGGATCTGTGGCTTCTCAGCTCCGGGCACGTGGCGCGGGGTGGACCGAAGCTCTGCTGCCGCTGCTCCAACGCCTTCTCCAGAAAAGCCCGGGCCACGCCTGCAGCTTGGGCGCGTTGGTCCTCCGTGTGCGGCGGCTTCTGGACTCCGGACTCCGCTCTGCTTCCCGGGCTGTCGCGGGTCTCGGCGCCACTTCCACGGGGGCGGGTCCTACAGCCCACGGATTCTTTAGTCCCTGGTGCTGGGTCTCCAGCTTTGTCTCTGTTCTGTTTCCCGGGCTGCTCTGGGTCCTTTTCATCCCTGTGTAGATGTTAGAACCAGTTCTATGCCATGTAGCAGGTGCATGGGTCCAGTGACCACACCTCCAGCAAGACGGGCTGCTGCATGACCCTGAAGAGCCCGTGCCTGCCCACACCACCCCTTCCACACGCGGGCACCCACTTATTTGTTCTTTTTTTTTTTTTTTTTTTTGGTTCCCGGGATTGAACTCAGGGGCACTCGACCCCTGGGCCACATCCCCAGCCCTTTTTTTGTATTTTATTAGAGACAGGGTCTCACTGAGTTGCTAACTGCCTCACCATTGCTGAGGCTGGCTTTGAACTCGCGATCCTCCTGCCTCAGCCTCCCAAGTGCTGGGAATACAGGCCTGGCCACTGAACCTGGCTTCATTTATTCTTCATCTCCACAATTTTCTCACTTTGAAAATATCATACAATTAAAATTGTGGAGGCAGCCTGGCTCCCGTGTGGTGGTCCCCTCCTTCTCTCTAAGACCCACTCCACGCAGGAAGGCACCGCGGAGTGTTGAGCCATTTTGAAAGACATCCTCCTGTTCCTGACATACGGCTGTTGAAATAAAACTTGCATAAACATGTGTGTACAGATATTTTTTAACCTAAGTATCCATTTCTCTAGGATAAATGCCAAGGAATTAAATCGAACTACATTAATGGGCGCTCACACATTTTGATTTTCATGAAGCTGCAGGGGCTTCCGGGGCGGCTCTATCTGCTGGCGACACGGGTGCCCCAGCTCCTCTGCATCCGTGATGGCACTGGTGTTGTCCCCACTTTGTGCTTTTGCTGTTTTCCTGTCTGTGACGCGTGTCTCGTGGTGGTCTTAACTTGCATTTCCTTCACGGCTACGGCATCGACCGCCTCTCCTGTGTTCGCTCACCACCTGCACAGTCTCCGCAGAGGACTCGCACTCCATGTGCTTGCCTGTTTTTGAGTTGGATGGTCACACTTAGCTGCTGTTAGTCAGCTTTTCGTCACTGAGACCAGAGTGCAGGAGCCCTGTTTGGGGAGATGGCTAGATTGCGGTTGACTACGGGCCATGGAGATGTTTGGGCATTGCCGCCTTCCGTAGTCTCACGGGACTTGGCCTGGGATCTCGCGGGACTTGGCCCAGGATCTCGAGAGACTTGAGCCGAGATTGTAGATCTGGCCGGCACCATTCCTGCTCGGGCGCATGAGATGAGACCTGAGAGAGAACAGACGGGGTTAACGCTATTGTGTACATATATTGTAGTTTCTTGTAAGAGTACGTGCCTTGGTTTCTTGTGAGAGTGTGTATGTGGTGTTAGAAATTACAAGAGACAGAGAGAGAAAGATAAAAGAATTTTTTCGTTTCCATCCTATCTCCGGGCTCCTTCCCGCGGTGCCGCCGTTCCGGGCTGCAAATCCCTTTCCGGCGGCAACACCAGAGCACCCTACGAGAGCAGCTTAGAGGAAGGAAGTGCGATTTGGCTCCTGGTTCCGGAGGTTTGGTCCATGATGGGCCACAGGCTCTGCTCAGGGGTAAGGTGAGGCAGACAAGGTGGAAGGGTGTGGTGGAGGAAGCAGCGAGCCAGAGGAGGGAGCCAGGGCTGCCCCCTCCAGGCCCGCCCCCGGTGACCCCTACTCCAGCCTCACCGGCCATCAGCTACCGGTCTGTCAGTGCAGTCAAACTGGGTGGGCTGACTGTCAGAGTGCAGGCACTTTACCTCTGGAGGGGCACCTAGGTCCAGACCACAACCCCTGCTGAGCTTCGAGAGATCCTTATAAAGGCCTGCATGCCCGTGCTCTGTCAGGTATGTGATCTGCAGATACTTCCTCCAACTCCGTGGGTCTTGTTGCCATTCTTATGAAAGTGTCTTTTCAGATCAGAAGTTTTTGATTTTGATGACATTGCATATATCAACTTTACCTTTGATGGACTGTGCTTTCGATATCAAGTCTGAGACCTCTTTTCCTGACTCTGAGAACCTATGTTTTTATGGTGTTTTCCCTAAAAGTTTGGTATTTTATACTTAAGTCCATCAGCCACGTGAAGCTCATTTTTTGCATGAAGCGTGGTACTTGTGGGGGGGGGGGTTCGTATTTTTTGGTCTGCAGAGACTTCGTTTCTCCAGCACCATTTGTTGAAAAGCCGATCTTTTTCTCCTGTGAATTGCTTCTGTGCATTTGGGCACGGTGGTGTGGGCCTGTTTCTGGGCTCTCTACTCCGTTCCCTTGACATCTGTGTCTGTTCCATCACAGTCTTGACTCCTGTGGCTACATAACTCTTCAAATTGTGTAGACCGATTCCTTTCACTTTCTCTTTTTTAAAAATAATATTTTAGTTATTCTAGTTCCTTTCCCTTTCCAAAGAACTTTTAGAACAATCAGCCATATCTCCAAAGTGTGTTGCTATGATCTTGACAGGAATTGCATCGAATCTATGTATCAATTTAAAGAGAATTTCTCTCTTTGCTGTGTGGAGGTTCTACTTACTCCATGAATTGTGAGATATTCTTTGATTTCCTTTGTCATCATTACTGTGTAGATCTCAGTACACCGTCCTGTGCATGTTTTGGTCTACTTACACCTAAGTATTTCATTTTTTGAGCTACCATAAATGGCACTGTACTTTTAATTTTGGTGTCCACATGTTCATTGCTAGTATATAGAAATATGGCTGACTTTTTTTATCTTATATCTTATGACCTGCTGGGTCTATTACTACTCCTGGGAGATTTCTGCAGCTTCCTGGTAGACCATTGGATATTAGCGTGCTCAATGATGTCATCTGAAAATAAGGGCAACTGTATCTCTTCCTCTGTGATCCCAATGCTGTTTATTTCCTTTTCTTGTTTTTTACACTGGCTGGAACTTACAGCACTCTGTTGAGTGGAGGGAGGTGATAGCAGGTGCTGGTGTTGATCCCAGCCCTGGGGAGGCACCCCGTCTGCTATCACCAGACGTGACATCGCCTTCAGGTTTTGGTAGTAGATGCACTTTCTCAAGCTGAGGAAGCTTATCCTCTATGTCTATTTTTCTGAGTTGTTTTTAAATCATGAAGAGGTGCTGAATGAATGCTTTGTCTGCATTCATTGACAGGGTCCCATCAATATGCTGTTTTATATCAACTGATTTTTGAATGTGGAACCACACTTGCGTAGTTGGAATCAACCCCACCTGGTTGTGGTCATTACAATTCTTTTCATTTATTTCAGAATTCTATTTGCTGATATGTTGTTGAGGTATTTTGCTTTTGTAGTCAGAGAGAATATTAGACTACAGTTTTCTCTCTTTCTTTTCTTCTCCCCCCTTCCTCAGCCCTACCTTTTCCTGTTTGGGGCATTTGAGTAAGACTAACGTCATAAAATGAATTGAGAAGTGTCCCCAACTCAAGTATTTCTCAGAAGAGATTCTGTAGAGTTGGTGCTGATTCTTGTTTAAACATCTAGTAGAATTCCCCAGTGAAGCCATCTGGATTTGGAGATTTCTTTGGGGAGAATTTAAAAATTATTAATTTTCCTGTTCTAGGGGCAGTTGAAATTATCTCTTTCATATTGAATGACTTGTGATAGTTTTGTGTTTTTACAAGTTAAAGGAATTTCCTTCTATTCCTTGTTCCCTGAGAGGCATTTTTTTTTTTTAGAAGTCAAGAATGAATGTTGGGCTTTGTGAGATGTTTATATTGCCTCTATTGATGACTATGATTTTCTTGTTTGGTTTTTAAATATGATTCACTACATTGATTTTCTAATCGACTACTCTTCCATTCCTGAGACAAACCTCATTTGGTCATGATATATTTTCCTTTTCATGTATTGTCAGAGTTGATTTCCTAGAGTTTTGTCTGGAATTTTTGCTCCTATGTTTGTGAGGAATATTCATCTGTAATTTTCTTTTCTTGCCGTTTCTTTGTGTGGCTTTGGGGTCTGGATAGTGCTGACCTCGTGTAGTGAATTGGGAAATGCTCCCTCCTTTTCAATTTCCTGGAAAACTTGTGTAAAGTTTGTGGACTTCACCAGTGAAACCGTACGGGCCTGGATTTTTCTCCATGAGAAGTTTGCCAGCACATATGCAGTGTCCTTGACCGATAGGACCACGCAGGGTGTTCATCTCTTCACGGTGGACTTCAGTGTTTCCGGCCCTCTGTGGGGTCCATGGTGATGTCAGCACTGTCTCCTGATGTAACTCGTGCCTGTCCCCTTTTTCCTGACCGATCCTGTTAGAAGTTCGTCAATGTCATCGTCCTCTCAGTCAGCTTTCAGTCTCACTGGGCATCTCTGTCGTTCTCTGTTCAGGATCTCCCTGTGAAAGCGGGGCTTCCTCTCCTGCCTCCCGAGCCTGAGGCATTCCCTAAGAGAGCTGCTCCATGGCTCTGTGGTCTACGGCTGAACTCTGGGATACATTTTCTCAGTCTCCCAATTTCCTAACAACCCTCAGCTTAGTGTCACTGAGCTTCACGTCACAAATGATTTTTCCAAAGGTCTGCATTGCCATCAGATACTGCAGAGGCACTGGTGTGTGGGCTTCAAATGTTCTGCCTCCTTATCCATAGCTTCAGTGACAGGGACATGGTCGGAAGGGCACTCAGTGACAGGACATTCATGACCTGGCTCTGCCTTGTGCTGGTGTGGAACCTTGCACAAGTGAGTAAGCACCTCGAAGCCTCAATTTCCTTCTCTCCAAGATGGGATCCTACTACTGGAGTGGCTCGGGGACCCCGTGAGGGGACAATGCCGATGGCTCAGGCCAGAGTCCCCAGGTGCCCTGAGAAGACGACAGCAGGGCTGTGGCCGGGACTCCGCTGCCGCACCTGAGGGGAAGGATTGATGGTCTTCCCTTCCTCGTGTTGACGTTGGAGTCAGCATTTATTGGTTGTAACTGTTGACTACAAACCTGGGGTAGAAACCTGTGGCTTCACCCTGTTGCCGCCTGAAGCGATGGCCGCTTGGAGCAACGAAGCCGCGGGAAGAAGTTCAGAGGCGAACTGGAGACAAACAGCTTTTTATTCTGATAACTTTTCTCTCTGGCTCTAACAACGACTTTAACACGCACCACACACACCACCAAACAACCAACACACCAAAAAATGGCGCAGACCCGATCAGCAATCTTGGCTCAAGTCTCTCGAGATCCTGGGCCAAGTCCCGTGAGACTACGGAAGGCGGCAATGCCCAAACATCTCCATGGCCCGTAGTCAACCGCAATCTTAGCCATCTCCCCAAACAGGGCTCCTGCATCACCCCACGTGGGCGAGTCCCGGGCCACACCTGGGCAGGCGGAGGCCGTACCCAACCCCCGAGGTGCTCCAGGCGAGCCAAGTGTCGCTGCAGGAAGCCCCACCTGGGGCAGCCACGCCTCAGGACGGGCGCCGGCACGAGCCCAGCAGCCCTTCCTGGGTAGGCAGCTGAGCAATTGTGGCAGGAGGACTGGCACCCGCAGGTGGTGCAGGCACGGCAGTGTGGCATGGCAAGGGCATGGAGAACCCCGTGCACCCCAGGGCAGCCACTGAGGAGACCCTGCGGGGCCTGGGGCGGGGAGAGGGGGCCAGAGCAGGAGGGCGGGGGGTGGGAGCAGCCCCCAGCTGAACCTGAGGAGGACCCCAGACCCGCGGCACCTTCTGCCCCGCCCCCCGCGGGCAGCCCCACCCACTCACCATGAGCAGGCCTGTGGCTGGGTCCCCAAGACCTGGCCCTGCCATTCCCACGCAGCCACCACAAAGACAGAGCCAGAGCCAGAGGGGACACGCAGACAGAGAGACGGAGAGAGCTAGGGATGGGGAGAGGCCTGCGGGGAGGGGGAACCCGAAAGGGGGGGGGGGAAGCAAGTGCAGAGAGACAGACAGACAGAGACAGACAGACAGCCTGTCCCGGCAGCCCCCGCCCAGCTCCGACCTGAGCTGAGCCCTGGGGACCAGCCAGCCCAGCCCCAGCCACATGGCGGAGAGGCGGAGACCAACTGAGTCCCCTGACCCCAGACGTGGGAACAGGACGAAGCTGATGGCGGGTGGCTTGCACTTTCTTGGGGGCGGGAGGAGGACTTTGTCACACAGCAGGAGAGAATGGCACTCAGCCCTGGCCTGGATGAGCCTCTGAATTTCTCTGGGACTGTTTCCACCAGCAAGAGGGACGCAGACCCCGAGGACTGTCGGGATGCAGGAGGCAGCGAGTGTCCGCCCCTGCCAGGCCTGCAGCGTGGCCGGCCCCACCGGCCTCCTCCTCTCAGCTGGCCCAGACGCGGGCGTCCTCCCCTCCCTCCTCTCCCCCTCTCCGTCCTGGCTGGGCCTGCTCACGGCCCCTCCCACCGAGCTTCCCCAAGGGAAGGGCCTGGTCCAGGCCCAGCCGCGCTCCCTGGACCAGGGCTGGGCATTCGGTGGACACTCGGCGCATACTTGCTGTGTGAGTGAGCGGCAGCTCTCTGCATGTCTGAGCCCCGTTCTCGGGGTGCACAGGCAGAAGGGAGGGGCGACACACGCACACCCAGACTCTGCCTGGGCCAGGGGAGGCAAACCGCCGGGAAGCCCTCTGCTGCCTGCGATGGCTCAGGGGTGCGGGCGAGGGGTGCCGCCCGGCCCCTGAGCCCGGCCAACCTGGAACCAGGGTCTCTGATGCCAACCCCGCCAGCCAGGAGGGTGGGACGGTCCCTCCACAGGCTTCCCTCCCACGGGCCGTGCTCTGGGTGGTGAGTGCCGCCCCAGCGCCACCCTCCTTGCGTTCCCAGAGTGTCAGCCAAGGGTGAGCCCGCCCCCGCGCACTCGCAAGACAGGCTTTTGGAAAGCATGGGACAGTGGCCTTCCACCAGCCACATGCCCTCTGTGGCCACCCTGACCTCCACGCCTCGGGCCTCCCCGCCCTTGCCCAGCCCCTGGGCCCCAGCGCCCAGGCAGCTCCAAGGAGTCCTCCTCGCGCTCCACAGTGGGGTGAACCGGGCGACCCCGCCTCTCCCAGTCTGCGCCCAGCACCGGCGCCACCGCCGTGGGGAAGGGGCCCTGGCCACTCCTGGATCCGCGGTCTGGGGTTTGGAACATCCGCCGTCGGACCACATCGGGACTTTTTTTCCTTATAAAAAAAGAAGACAATTTCGGAGACAGCCCGGAGAAGAGACAGCCCCTCAGCTTTTCTCTGAAATGACTTCAGCGGCCACCACAGATCCCGGCCAGCCCCTCGGCTCTCGGCCCAGCAGGATGTATCACTTCCCCTCTGAAGTGCCCACAGCATTGTCCCCAGCCCCAGCCAGCGCGGAGGGCCCTCCTGGGAAGTGTGGGCTCCCACCCAGCCGCAGGGGCCTCGCGAGGAGAGGCGGAGTCGGTCCTGCTGAGCGGGAGCCCAGGCTGCTGGGGCGGTGACACCGGGTCTGTCGGCTGCCCCCACCCCACCCCGCGTGGGCCTTCAGGTCCCAGGTTCCAGGAGCGGCCTGTCCGTCACCAGCTCCCCTGGCTGTCCCCGCCTGCAGCCTGCCCGCGGCTCAGGTGCCATTTCTCCTCCCGCACACCCAGCCTAGCTCCCCCCGCCCCCGGGCACTCCCACCCACCCACACGGCCCTCTCAGGCTGTCGCTGCAGGGACCCCCGGGAACATTGCATATGACTGTGTTCAAGCGAGGCCACAAACCTAATTGCATTTAAATTTGTTTATCATCACATAAAAATAGACGTATAAAACATAAGCCGAGAGAAATACAATGGCGTATTCCTAACCATCCGGCTGTCTGTGGCTGATGGATGATTTTTCTTCTTAATTCCTCCTACTTATGTAGATTTTCTAAATTTTACTTTTATAACACAAAAACATTATTTATGAAAAACCACCAACTGAATCTTGTCCCCGGGCCAGGACCGCTACTTAAGAGCGGAGAGTCAGCTTTTATGGAGAACCAGTGGTCCCCGGGGACTTATTTCTTTGAAGAGTCACTTTTTAAAAACTCAGAAATCATCTGCATAGCTGAACCCTCTGCTCCTCTGGGATTGTTATTTCTTCATTAGTTGGAGTGATTTACTGAGTCACAGGAAATTTCACTGCTGGACACAGTGATCCCATTTCCCAGGCATTCACCAAGAGTTCTCCCTGGAGCCAGGCCACCTTGTCCCTGCTGTGGGGGACGTGGGGACCCAGGCCACTCATTTACTCAACAGCGTGGACTGAGGCCCTACTGTGTGCCAGGTGCCATCTGGGCTGTGGGTACACAGTGGTGTACGAACAGCGGTGTCTCCGGCAAATGAGGAGGAGGAGGGACACGAAGGACACCAGAAAGCTCAGGGGACATGGCCCCAGTGGCAGCTGTGAAGGACATGGGTGGTGACTGTCGGGGAGGGTGCCAACAGCTGGACTGTGCCCCCAAGTTCATGAGCTCAAATCCTGACCACCCCTCTTGCCTCAGAATGTGACTATTGGGAAACAGGGTCATTGCTGGTGTGATTGGTGACATTCTAGGTGGCCCTAAGCCTGTAGGACTGGTGTCTTGTGTACAGAGGGTATTGGACACCTGCTGGCACAGGGGAAGTGACATGAAGACAGAGGAGAGGTGGGTGGCTCTGGGAGCAGGCACCAAAGATGGCGTTGGCCAGCAGCTGAGCAAGTGCCCAGGGCGGGCCCTGCCCCGCGACCTCAGGCCCAGCGCAGACCCCAAGACAGGGATCCTGTTGTCCAGCCACCCGTCGCCCTGCCCACTGCGGGGGGGAGGGCATCCAGCAGCGTCAGGGGGAGGTGGCCTGAGCTGGCCGCTCAGCCCAACCTGGGGCCTGGGGCAGTGCAGCCCAGGTCACCAGGAGGGCAGGGGTACCCCTCCTGCAGGAGCTGCTGGCCCGCGAGCCCTCAATTTGCAAATCCCCCCAGTCCACAGGACGCAGCTGACCAGGCCTGACCAGCAGCAGGGAAGGCGTGGGGAGCGCCCACCCAGGGGGCAGGAGGCGCCTTCCAGTTTCCCTGCGTGGCGCTCGGCCGAGTCACGCAGACGAGAAGGGGCCTCGGTGGCCAGAGCAGGCGCTCCAGCCCCTCCTGGCCCCTGAGGCCTCAGAGAGTGAGCGGAGGGGAAATAGGTCCCCACCAGACACGCACGGAGTGTCCACTGAGCTGCCACACCCAGAGCTGCTCCGGGGCCGGGCTCACAGCTGAGGACGGGCTGAGCAGAGGCCCGTCCTCAGAGACCAGGGCAGCCTGGACACAGCCTGCGGGCCACACTGGGCTCAGGGACAGAGCCAGTGGGGTGAGGCCCCGCCGACACCATTCATTCGCCCCCTTATGGTCCCTGGTCATCTCCTATGTGCCGCAGAGTCACTAGACAGTGCAGGAAACTAAAACCTGAGAGAGGCCTGAACAGCCGGGCAGGGAAGGACAAGGCGGAAAAACAGCCATGAGCAGGCGCACACCTGTGACCCAGGGACGTGGGGGGCTGAGGCAGGAGGGTCTCAAGTTCAAGGCCAGCCTGGGCAAGGTAGCAAGACCCTCAGCAATATAGTGTGACCCCATCTTAAAATAAAAATTAGAAAGGGCTGGGATGTGGCTCAGTGGTAAAGCACCCCTGGGTTCAAGCCCCCACACCAAAACATTTTTTTAAAAATTTAAACCTCTATGAACAACCCACTATGTTCCACATGGAGGAAGCACGGGGTATTCTAGAAATGTGGGAGACAGACAGACAGACAGACAGCTGGGATGAGAGAGTCCGAGAACACCGTGGAGACGGGTTTGGAGGATGAAGGGACAGTCACGGGCAGGAAGACGTCCCTGCGCAGACCCTCGGAGGCCGCAGAGGGCGAGGGTTTGGAATAGCAGACGCCGGTGTGGGGGCGCGACCTGCCTGAGAACAGAGGTGGCGGGGCCACTCCAGAGCCAGCTCTGGGACTGCGCGGCCTGGTGACGCGGTCACTGCTGAGCACCTGCTACGCCAGGCACCGGACGTGGCAGGAAAGAAAAGGTGCAGGCCCGGCCCAGGGAGCGCGTGCTCCGGCAGAGGGGGCAGGCCAGGGCCAGGGCCAGAGCAAAGACGCAGGGGCCAGACAGCGCAGGGAGGGACAGAGGAGAGGGGACGTGGTCACAGAGGGCCGCGCTGAGGAGGAGAGGAGGGGCGGGGGCTGCGGCTGCCAGGAAGACGCCAGCAAGGCCCAGCCGAGCTGCAGAGCCCTGAGCAGGGCAGAGCCACGCCAGGGCAGCCACGCCAGCGCCGGCAGAGGGGGCGAGCCCTGGGGCAGGGCCACATGGGCACGGCCACGCCAGCACCGGCAGAGGGGGCGAGCCCTGGGGCAGAGGACGGGGTGAGAGGCCGCAAGGGGAGGCAGCCTGGGCCGTCTGGAGGACGAGTCTCGCTGCTGGGCTGGGAGCAGATGGGGGTCACCTGGGCCACCAGTCCCTAGAGGAGCACCTCCAGCAGACTCGGGGTCCTCGGGGGGCAGGAGGGGAGAGTGTGGGCAGGACGGGAAGACGGACGAGTGGACGGTGACGGAGGGAGGGGAGGGAGGGATGGGCAGGAGCAGGGCACCGGAGGCCAGTGTGGGCTCAGCAGCCTGGAGGAGGCGCAGTGAGGATTTCTCCTCCAGCGGCCACAGTTAGTGACAGTAATGACAGCATGGTGTCCCCGTCCTGCAGCTGCAGTGACAGATCCCACACCTGGGTGGCCCAGGGCACTTTCAGCTTGGACGTCAGAAGGCCAATGTGGGTCTCGCTGGGCTGAGTCCAGGTGTGGGTGGGGCCGGGCCCTCCTGGAGGCTCCAGGCGATGGCCTCCTGTCTCCAGTGGCCACCCACAGGCCTTGGAGGGGACCCTGTCGCCCACCCTCAAGGTAAATCACCCTGACCTCGGCACCCGCCACCCACCTCCTCTGCCTCCGGCCCTCCGCCTCCTAACCAACCCTCAAGGTGACAGAGGGCCCGTGGGCAGTCCTGGTGAGGCCCCCAGTCGCCTCTGAAGGTCCCCTCGTGCTGTGAGGTGGCATGTTCCCACATCTGGGGACGGCATGTGGACGTCCTGGGGTTGTCACTCTGTCCACGCGGGCACCATGGCCAAGTCGGTTACCATGGCGGCCATCCCCACTGTCCATGCCGGCACTGGGCTCAGAGGGGCGAGCAGCGTGCAGGGTCGCACAGCTGCGACCTGGAGAGCAGGGACGCCAGCCTGGGGAGCGGTGCTCTCGCCCTCGCGGGCACAGCCCGCGTCTCCAGCGGCCCCGCGGAAGGCGCAGGCGCTGTCCGCTCCCGCGTCAGACCCAGGCCACCCGCCCCCCCAGAGGCCACCACGTTAGGGAAGCACGACGCAAGCGGAAGGTGCACCCCATGTGGTAGCCCCGCCACCCCCAGAAATCAGGATGGAGGGCTCTTCAGCTCTCGAGGGTCCCCGGGAGCCCCCGGGCAGGGCGCCTCTGGCCCTTGACCAGCACAGCCTCACGCCAGGTGGAGGCCGCGCCGCTGCCAGGAGCCCGGAGCCCGTGGTGCTGGCAGAACAGAGACGGAGCCCGGGGCGGCGTCCGGTGCACAGGTGGCCTCTGCCAGCCTGGTCAGCTGCGCCGTGGTGACGGCCACCCCTTCCTGGGTCCGGCCTGCAGTGCGGCTGTGCCTTTAAAAAGAAAGGGGCAGCGGGGTCCCGGCAGGGTCGGCTGCAGCAATCAAAAGCAAAACTGTAAGTGCTGTGGGGACAGAAAGCAGAACAGAGGGGACTTCAGCACAGCGTAGGGACATGTCCGCACGGCGCCCTCGCCCGGGGCTCCCGTGTCCTGGGGACCGCGGCCTCATCCTTCCTGGGGGGCTCCCCAGTTCCTGAGGAAGACGGTGGAGGGGACAGCAGCAGGGCAGGGCCAGCCCCGCCTCTCCACGTGCTCGTGACCTGGTGGCACCCTGCGAGCCTGGGCACGTGCCCCGGGCCTCGAGGACAGCAAGTCCCCTGGCGTCTCACAGAGCATGCCCGGCCTGGGGCCCGCAGCGCGCTCCTGGGCAGGCCCCAGCTCCAGGGCTGGCCTTGGCGTCCCGGCCGTGGTGGCGTCCTCCTTCTTTGCCACAGAAAAACCTAAGGAACTGCAAAGCCCCGCGGCCGCAGCCCAAGGGCGTCCAGAGGCCACCTGGGACAGAGGCGGGGCCCGGGGCCGAGGCCTGGGGGCGCTCGCGGCTCTCCAGCACCAGCCCACAGCCCTGTGGTGCTGGGACAGTCCCCTCGGGGACAGCCTCCTGGCTGTTGGTGGTGGCCTCTCCCACAAGAAGGCTCTGGTTGGGAGGCTGAGTGACGGGGCCTGAGGGAGCCCATTTCCCGGGAAAGAAAGGTGAGGCTCAGAGAGGCAGGGAGTGACCGGGTTGGCACCCACGGCCACCACGCTCGCCCCGCTCGACGGGCCCAGCCCTGCCGCCCAACCCGCAGGCAGGTTCCGAGCGAGCGCCGCGTCCTGGTTGGCGTTCTGGCCCGCAGCTCCCGGGCGCGCCCTGCCGGGCTCCCTGCGGGAAGCCCGAGGCCTTTCCCGTCTCCTTCCACCTGGACCTCGGGGACCTTGCTGCCTCCCTCGGGGCTCCTCCCAGGACGCCCGCCTCTCTGTGCCGCGGCCGAGCTGGCCCTCCCAGCCTGGAGCTCGAGGCCCATCAGCTGCCGGACTGGCCCGCGGCCGGCCAGGGATCAGCAGGCCTGGGGACTCCAGAGAACCGCAGGGTGACACGGAGGAGCCGCAGCTGCCCGGGGTGGATGGACGTGAGGGGACCGTGGGCACCCCCGGGCTGGCTGTGCGGCCACCCGCAGCTGGCTCCCCTCAGCCCCCTGAGCCACCGGGCTCTGCAGGTCACTCCTGCCCACAAAGATGCGACCCGCTACCTGCTGAGCTGGTCTCCTGCTGGCGGAAGGCAGTGGGTGAAGCCCCGGCTCTGCCCTGGTCACGCCAGCTTTCTAGTTGCAGAGAAAGACCACGGAGAAGGCGCGAGACAGCCATGGTGCCAGGGAAAGGTCAAGTGACACCTGCAGCAGCTGTGTCACCAGGAGAGACTCCTCCAGACCTCGCTAACATGCGAGCAGACCCTGAGACAGAGGAGGGAAACGCGTAGAGCTCAGGGGTGCAAAGTGTCAGGTGCAGCGAGTGCTGGATGTGCAAAGGCCCTGGGGCAGAGAGAGCCAGGTCCTAGGATAGCGAATGAGAAGACCGTCCGTGCCGAGCGCTGGCCTAGGCTCTGCAGACTCTCCCAGAGAGGACCCGAGGGCGGGAGCTGTGCCTGGCACACGTGGAGAGGGGGTGCCGTGAGCAGGGTAAGGGCAGAGGGCTGCCAGGAGGCCACGGGCTCTGCCCTCGGCTCGGAGGCATGCTGGTCCCGGGGCGTCCCCAGAGGACACAGGAGAGCACCCACACGCTCTCCCTCCATCCAGAGCCAGCTCCCCAGCCCGCAGGTCCTGGCCGAGCAGTGTGGCCATCCCTCCCGGAAAACGCGAGCCACAGCACTGCCAGGGTGGGGAATCTGGGACGGAGGCCTGTTCTCTGTCCTTGACGGACAGGCCAACAGAGCAGTGGGCGGGGCCTGGAGGAGACGCTCCGAAACACAGGCGGAGGGCGGTCCCGAGGAGAAGCCGAGGTCTGTCCACTCGGCTGGGGTGTCCGGTGTCTTGGGCCACGGATCATCCAAGGACAGTGACGGCGGGGACGACCACCCTGAGCACCTTGGGGTGCTGCCCTAGGCTGCCCCTCATCCTCAGCGGTGGGCAGCCCTTGGCTCCAGGCTGGGACAGTGTGGCCACAGGAGGTGCAGGAGCCAGCGCCCCAGAGCCACCTCTCAGCTCAGACAGGTCTGAAGAGCGTCCCCAGGCGGTCACCTGACAGAGCTGGGACAGCGCTTGGCTCCGCCCTCCCAGCCGGCGTCTCTCCCCACCCCAAGTCCAGACTCAGTTCCTTCCCCATCGGCTGCAAAGAGGAGCAGGTCACGAGGAGCCTGTCGCCGGGGCTGCCCAAGCTGGACGTCACGCCGGCCATCACGTGCACCTTCCCTGGAGAAGGCTCCTCCAGACACAGGGAGAGGAGCGCCGTCCTGGACGACCCCTGTGCTCCTGGCAAGACCGTCCTCCTCCTCAGCTGACACCAGGAAGGGTGACCCCGTACTCACACGCAACTGTGGCCTCACGTGGCCTCTGCCAGAAAAGCAGCTCATCCTGCGGCAGCGCCCGCAAGGTGGCACAGCTGTGCCTCTGTCACCCACTGCCCCCAACGGGCAGCGCTGCCCCCAGGTTCCAGACGGGGAGAGTGAGGCTGGAGGCGTCTGACACCGCCGTGCTGCGGGCTGGGCGGGGGCTGCCGGTCTCCCCCGCGCGGAGCCCCCCGGGACCAGCGCTCGCCGCACGTTCTGGGGGTTGACACGCGGTCCTTCCCGAGCCCCGAGAGGGGGTCTGTTTCCACAGACTGAGGGCTGAGCAGCAGAGAGAGGGAGTCAGTGCCCGGCAAAGGCGGAGAGCAGGAGGCGCCCCGAGCCTCTGGCCTGCTGGACTTCCGGGGAGTCAGAAGAAAGGCCGCTGGTTTGGAGTGGACAGGCCTGGGTCCGTTCCCAGAGCTGCTGTTCGTCAGAGGTAAGTGGTTGAGGCCTCGCAGAAGACCACCAGTCCAGCCCTGGATGCAGGTGGATGTCAGCATTTCCATTCCATCATCTGGGGTTCAGAGACGGACAGCGACCTGCCCAAGGTCACACAGCTTGGAGGAGAAGAAACGAGGGCCGGGGTGCAGGGCTCCCTCTGCATCCCCGGGAAGGGGAATCTTACCTTGCATGACCAGGGCCAAGAAGTCAGAACCAGCCCCCAAAGGAGCCAGAAACCGAGGCAGCACCGCCGGTCTCCTTAAGCACAGCGCCCCAGCGCAGCTGCTGTGGGTCCCCAAAGTGCGCCTCCGTGTGTCTGCGGACGCCGTCTCCCGGTTCCTGCCAGGAAGGACGCAGCCAGCCGGGCCCAGCCCAGCACAGCAGTCAGGTGTGCCCAGCCCAGCTGGAGGCAGGGTCAGCAAGGCCTCCAGAGACAGCCTCTTCTCAGGCCTCCGCAGCTGCCCGGCGGCCCGGGGGTTGAGCTCCGTCGGCCTCCACGCGCTCTCCTCTGCCCACCGGCTGTGGCTGCGTCCTGCCGTCTCAGCCCACGGCCAGGGCCTGGCACACGGAGCCCACAGACCCCGCAGAGCAGAGGGCGACACCAGGACCCCAGGGTCCCTGCCTGGCCCGTGGCCCGCCTCGCGACCCTGGTCCAGGGGTCTCACAGGCTCCCTGCCCAGGAGCTCAGCTGCCGGCTCCCCGAGCGACGTCTCCCGTGACCTGGAGGCCATCAGTGACGTCCTGCTGTTTCCAAGCACCCCAGAATCTGGGTGCAGGGGCTCTTACTTGCCCGTCACCCCTGCGCCACACTCACCCTCAGCTGCCACGTGCCGTGCCACACGCTCTGTGACGGGGCTTCTCCTGGCGCGTCAGCCGTGTGCTAACGTGCAAGGCTCCGCCATGCCACAGGCCTCAGTACTCAGGACAGCGTGACCCCGAGACCAAGCGCCCAGCCAGCCCCACGAACATTTCCCCGTGTGGATTCAGAATCGTAAATTTGGTGAGATTTGGTGAGATATTAGCATTCACACAGTTTGACAACCACAGGTGTTGAAAAAGTACGCTCAGAGGGTCCACTCCCTCCACCAGCCCTCTGCCACGGCCATGCCCTGCGGAGGCCACTCACTCACTCCTGGCTTGTCCTTCTCGTGCTTCTTTTTGCAGGAAGAACGGATGGATGGATGGATGGACAGATGTGGGGATGGACAGATTAGATGAATGGAAAGATGGACAGATGGGGGATGAGATACTGCTGGGTGGACAGCGATTGGGTGGACGAGGCATGCATGGATGGGAGCCTGGCGAGAGACGCTCGGTGATGGACAGACGACTGGGGGCAGGCGCCTCGGACGCCGCACGATGTGCGCTGTTTCCCACTCGTGCCTCTTTCCTGGGCCCGCCCACGTCGCCAGGGCCTCTCTGCGCACCGGAGCGTGCCAGTCATCCTCATTCCTGTGCAGCAGACCAGAGCTGCAGTGCAGGCTCCCCCAGGAGTGGGCATCTTGGTACTGTCCAAACTTGACCACAGCACAGCTGCCCTGGGCGACCTGTGCACGCTGCTTCTGCACGGGGAAGGCCGGGCGCTCGCTGCTGGCGGCTGCGGCTCTGCTCCCGGAGACGGAGACCGAAGCTCGGCACAGCAGGTCGCCTGGGCTGGCCAGGCCTCCCTCTCCTCGCGCAGTGGCGTGGTGACGGGCGCTCCCTGCGGCAGCTCGTGAGCACCCAGGAGCCAACGTGCGTGGACTGCGCATGCCGCGGGCCGAGTGCGCCCGCGCCCGACACTGACCGTGTCCACAGCAGCAGTGCCACCTGTGACGGCTGCAGCGCACCACACGGCACAGCTGGGAAGAGAAGTGGGCTCGTGGGATGCGGGGCCAGCCAGCCTGGCCACACACAGATGCCTCTGGGCCCCAGGCCCACCTTCCTGAGAGCGTGGAGGGCAGGGTGCTGGGCTTGGTCCCCGGGGACGTCTGAGTGTGTGAGTGTGCGTGTGCGCACACGCGTGCCCCAGCTCTTGGCCCTCACGGGGCAGCTGGTTATGACCCCTGGGGACCCAGCAAAGCCTCGAGTTCTCTTTCTCTGTCAAATGGGCCAGCGCCTGGGGGCTTCCTACTCGGCGACCCTTGGCCAGCCCCGGTATCCCGGGCCCACGCTCCCCTCCCGGGGTCCCTCCAGTCTGTGCAGGGAGCTGCCCCGCGTGTGCTGCGCCGAGCGAGGCCCACCCTGCTGACTCAGCCGGCCATTTCCTGCCTGCAGCCCCCAGAACCCCCACGCTGCAGCCCAGCGAGAGCAGTCCACCCCGTCCACCAGCTCCGTCTCGGTCACGTCCTGTGCTTTCCCTGAGGGTCTTTCTGCTCTCCCGACCAGGGCCGGTGCCAACTGGCCACAAGCACCGGAGCTCGGGCACGTGGCCAGAGACGCCACTGCGGTTCCACAAGATGAAGAGGCGAACACGGAGGGTCGGGAGGCCCACGGCCTGCGCTGGCTGGAGCAGATCTGGGCTGCAGTGGGCACAGTGTCTGAGCCCTCCCGGCTGTCCCCAAGGGGCCTCGTGGGGGACAGCGGTGCCACATGCGGTGGGAAGGCCACGCTTGCCAGAGAGCACCGCTGCGGGAAGCGCTCGGCCCCGCGCCCTGGCCTTTCTCCCCAAGGGCATGCGGTGATGCCTGGGGAGCGGGGCGCTGCAGGACTCAGACCACGGGAGGCCGTCACGGGGGGCGCGGCTGCTTCTGGGAGCGCGGTCCCCAGGAACCCGACGTGCGTGCGTCAGGAGAAGACGTGGGCCCAGGGAGGGAGCGTGCCTGCGGGTGAGGGTGAGCTGCTGCCCAAGGCCCAGCCCTGCCTCAGTCCAGCGGAAACAGAACAAAGCAGCGAGGGAGAGGCGGGGCCCGGACGGCGGGGCAGGACAGGCTGAGATGCTGCCGCCCGGCGATGACCCCTCTGTGCCTCTGAGAGCCTGCAGCTCCAGACCGCGCCCAGCTTCCGTGGAGATTCGTAGGTACAGAAACACGCTTTGGGCAAAATCCGTTTGTTGGTCTTGTTCTTTTTACAGAGCTCAGGACGACACGCTGGAGTGGCTGGGGGGAGGCCAGCCTCACCCGAGTCTCGGACCCCTGGAGGCCTCTACCAGGGCCAGCAGGGGTGTGTGCAGACTCGGTGGCCCCTGCAGAGCTGTGCCACAGATGCAGGACCAGAGCGTGTCGGGCAGAAGTCTGAACTGAAACTGACCATCTCCTCTCGGGATGATTTCCAAATATTTTTTGATTTAACAAGAGGAAGGAAGGAAGGGAGGGAGGGAGGGAGGAAAACAACAAGAATTCTTAAAATCTTCATGTACCAAAAGCCCAAGTGGAGGCTTGGCCACTTTTGGAGGCTGCGGGCACCGTCAGCCTCTACCCTGGATCTGTGCCCATCCACACACCCTCCAGCCATCGACATGGTCACCCTCGAGTTGGGTGGCAATGGGGTGCATTGCACATTTGGCTCCCCCAGAAGAATCTTCCAGATCCATGAGCCCTGGGCCGCGCCAGGTGCCCGCCTGGGTTCACAGCAGAGCTGAAGCCTCGGCTGCTGCCACTCGCAGACACGCCCGGCAGACCCCCACCTGCGGCCTCGCGGGTGTGCTGTAAGGCAGCTCAGCCACTTGTGGGACCCGGGCACAGAGGCGCTTGGGGACTGTGGCCTGCAGGGACCAGCCCAGCTCAAGACAGCTGATTAGTTTTGGTTTCTTGATTTGTCCTCTTTGAGACACATTGGTTACTTGAGGTACAGCTCCTGTCTCTGTGACTCTGTAATGATGCAAACCAACTCTACGCACATGCGCGCTGCACACACACACACACACACACACACACACACACACACACACGTCTTTAGAAGGATCAGCCTCTCCAGACCGCACTCGAGGGCGCTGGTGGTGGGGCAGGAGTGTCTGCTGCTGCTTTTCCAGGAACCGGAGTGTGTGCCCCACTCACCTGGTTGGGGTGCGCAGCTCGCGGGCCTCCCTGTGGAGCTGGCAGCCCTAGGGGCTGGTCTGCCCGGTTTTGCAGAGTGGCTTGTGTTTAGCGAGGCGTGTGCACGGATCGCAGGCTCTGCTCAGGGCCCCACTTACTCTAGAAATTCCTGAATTGGCTACTTCTTCTGCCCAGTTCTCCTTATCCCCCCTTGGGGGGAAAAACTCTGAAAAAGAAAAGTATTAGCATACAGATTTTTGAGATTAGGAAACACAGATGATTTGATAGAAAGCAGGTTCGGTGTGAAATATTCATGAGAGTGAATCAGCCCTGACATTTTTTCCACCGTGGAAGCCTGAAGCAAAGAAACCTTGATGAGACAAACGCACAGTAGGCCCGGCGGGCTCGAGCACTGGGCCTCGGACGGCCCCAGAGCAGCTCACGGTGCCGCCCACGTGGCAATTCTCCATGAATACGAGCGGGAGAATTAATAAAACTGCATTTCCCGCCAGCTCGAGGACGTTGAGTACGGAAGTGACCCTCCTCCTGGGCCGGGGCCCCCAAGCCTGTCTGCCTGGGTGCTCCAGAGCTGCCCATGGTCTCGCCTCGCTCCCAGGCCGGGGCCGCAGGGCTCTGGGCCCTCTTCTGCACAGGCTGCCACCAGGAGAGCACGAGGCGTGCGCCCGGGCGGGCACTCTGCCAAGCAGCCCTCCTCGGAGGACAGGAGAGCGGCCCCCAGGCCAGGCCGCCCTGCCCCATCGCACAGAGGCTCAGGGGACGGCCCGCTGGGCTGGAAAACAGACGCAGCGTCGACTGGGTCACCCGCTCAGAGGGCCACGTTGAGTGCCCACCATGGATGGGCACAGCAGTTACACGGTAGGCAAGCCCTGGCTGCCCTCCTGGCTTACGGTCTAGAGGACAGAGGGCGCGGGAGGTCGGAAGTCAGACGCGACGCGGGCTGCGAGGGCAGAGCCGGGTGAGGAGGAGCGAGACAAGCAGAAAACCAGCGGGGAGGGTCTCCGGCCACCGCGCAGTGCGGCACGGGAAGAGGCCCGGGCTCGAGCCGCTGGGTCCCGACGCCACATAGCCGAGGCCCGGGGAGTCCCTCGGCCCCCAAACTCCCGTTTCCTGGCACACCCAGGTACGAAGGCCTTCCCTGCAGCCCTGCTGTGAGGAGGAGGAGCCGGCCACCGGGGCCAGGTCGCCAGAGCGGGGCTGTCTGCCCCTGCGAGGGTCTCTGGGTGTCCCCAAGCCAGGAGAGCCCCCAGAGCTGGGTCCGAGCAGCTAGGCCAGGGTCCCTGTGGGCATGGGGAGGGTCTGCGCTGGCGGAGGCCGAGCTGCTGGCGAGGCTGTGCCCCACGCGGGCCGGGGAGGCCGCGCTCTCTCCGCCTTCGCCGCCTGCAGGGCGGGAGGCGCCGCCTCGGCTCTCTCGGACCCCAGGGTCTGCCCCCAGAAGCGGCCACGCCCCGGCTCGCCACCGACACGAACCCTGGTGGCCATGGCCAGAGCTGCTGCCCAGCCACGTCTCCCCCGCCACGCTCCCCTGGAGGCAGGGACTGCTCCTGGCCACGCCCCACTGTCCTAGGGTCCCGGTGTCACACGGCATTTGGTCATTTCAGGGGCCTGATGGAGGGACGCTGAGAAGAGCTGAGTGCTGCCGTGGCGGGGAGAGCGGAGCCGGCCAGCCACGACGCCTGCCCGGACAAGGCGGCGCCTGCTGGGGTCCCTGCCGGTCAGGGGAGGGGAGAGGCCACGGGGGCAGTGGCCCTGCTGGCCAGGGCAGTGAGTGTGAGTGGCCGCAGCACTGGCCTGGGCCAGGCTGCCGAAGGCTCGGGGACGCGCTGCCTCTCCCTGACCTCTGAGCTCTGCACAGCTGTGTCCCTGGGCCACACGCACCTGGAGCCGGGCAGGACAGGGGACTGTGGGGTCCTGGGCAGAAGTGGCAGCTCTGCCCAGTGCATGCACACCAGCCCCACGGACACTCCAGAAGTCCCCCCCAGGGGCAGGGGCAGGACAGCACCCCCAGGGGCAGGGGCAGCACAGCATGTCCCCCCAGGAGCAGGAGCAGGACAGCATGTCCCCCCAGGGGCAGGGGCAGGACAGCATGTCCCCCCAGGGGCAGGGGCAGGACAGCATGTCCCCCCAAGGGCAGGGGCAGGACAGCATGTCCCCCCAGGAGCAGGGGCAGGACAGCATGTCCCCCCAGGGGCAGGGGCAGGACAGCACACCTCCCCAGCCCGCACACACCTGCGGAGTCAGGCAGGGCCTGTCCAGGGGCACAGACCCTCTCCCCAGCTGCACCCCTCGGCCCCGCCTGCCCTCTCTCTGAAGGGACGGGCTGGCCTGCTGTGGCTCTGGGAGGGGGCAGGGTCCCAGGTCCCACCCAGACGGAAACCAGAGACCAAGCCAGGAGGGGGACCCTGTCCCTCAGAACCCCTCCCACCACGATGGCGCTCGCTCCTCAGCGGCAGGTCACCCTGGCTCAAATCATCCAGGACACGGCTCCCAGCCACTGCCCAGCCTCTCAGAGCGCGAGGAGAGCGCAGGTGGACAGGGCTTCTCTGTGGCCTCCCAGGGGCAGGAAGCAAGGCGGGCACGACTGCCACCAAGCCCCGTGGACTCTCCCTGTGGCCTGTCCAGCCCTGACCCCACTCACCCGCACCAGGCCTGTCCCTGCCCCGGCCCAGGGCACGCTCTTCGGGGCTCCCCGGGAAGCTCGTGGCTCCCCTTCCTCCCGGCGCTGACCGGGCAGGTCCTGGCCACATGTGAGGGGGCCTTCCCAGCACACGCCTGCCCTGGGCAAGGCTGGAGGCCCCGAGGCAGAGGCTGTGTCCGGCTGGAGCAGCAGGTGTGTGCTGGGTGCAGGTGGAGAAGGACACGGGGTTCAGACCAGGCCAGCGCAGCTGTCCGAGGAGGCCTCCTGTGCCCCAGCTGCGGGGAGGAAGAAGCAGACGGCGGCTCTGGCCCCGGCACACAGCAGTGCCCAGCGAGTCTCGTGGGGTAGGAGGGCCCCAGGCACCGGCCACAGCCCGCTGGACATGTCCGTGCACGGCTGCTTGTCCGGAGGTGGGAGGGGAGGCATCGCCACGAGCATCCAAGAGAAGTGACCTCCGGGTGTGTCTCAAATGCCGTCCCTGATGTGTGAGCGTCCCGACACCCTTTCAAGGGGTCTGGGAGGTCACGACTATCCACAGTAACCCCGAGGTGCCATTTCCCTTCATATGGTGCCCACCTCTGCCCCACTGGTCCCTCGAGGGGAAACAGGCAATGACACCCGTCACACGAACTCACCCGACCACGAACTCACATTAAAAAGTGCCAAAGGTTCACCCAACAACATCTTTGATAAAGAGTACAAATATCAATTTTATTAAATATCAACCCGTGGATAGAGATCTCTTTACTGTTCTGTATGGTGAAACAGGAAGTTCATGTAAGGCACCTGCTCACTGAAGTGCAGTGGTCGTATCAAGGAAAAGCACATGCACAGTTGTCTGAGCTGTGCATTGAGTTAGACTTTAGGGCCGGGGATGTGGAACTCCAGTTTTAGTAGAAAGAAGAAGTGACAGACAAGGGGACCTGGCAGACATTCTTAAAAATGAGCAAGGTGAGCGTGTCCTTTCAGGGGAATCAACAGACAGCTATTTTGTTGCCAATGATAAAATTTGAACTTCCAAGTGAAAATGAGAATTCTAGACAACTTGCATCCACCGCTGCAGGCTTGGTGGCTCCCCAGTTAGGACTTCTCTGACCAGGTTTGTGGTGATGTTCATGAATGTGATTTTTTTAAACATGGATGAACAGCTAGCCAGTATTTAAAGGATGTGATAACTCATTGAAACAATGTCTGCCAAGTGACCAGGGCAGGTGTCACACATCGCCTGCTGGTGAAGGTGCACTTGGAGCGCCAGGCAGACCGTGCCCGTGGAGGGACGCCCAGGAGCTCCCTGCCGTGCTCAGACGCCAGGCTCCCGTCGCCCGCAAGAAAAGGTGCTCCTTGTGCTCTGGTGTGGCGTCAGAGAGGCCTGGGGCCTGGGAGGCCCCGTCGGCCCCGTCGCCTCCGCTGACCGCTTGCCTGCACGGGGTCAGTTTTCCTCATGTGTGTCACTCAAGTTCTGCTGTGGCAGACCAAACTCAGAAGCAAACATGAACCTGAAACGGAAAATACAAAACCGGTGGTCTTCTATCAGCAGAGGGGCAGCGGGGTTGCAGCGCAGCTCGCCTCGCTGGCTTGGGGCACCTACTGCGTTTCATCTGTAAAAAGAAAACAAGTGTCAACAACTTAGAATAAAAGAAAGAAAACAAGTGTGATTTGGGATACGAGTTTGTGGTTGTTTTGAATTAAAGTTCTAGAAGTTTCTCAGTTTTGACGGGTGAGTGTTTTACCTGGGTGGGTGGAAGCTTGTAGGGCACTGTGTCACCTTTATAAAGGGGCTCTGTCACCAAAAGCCTTAGAAGCACTGCCCTGAGCACGTCCTGCCACTGCCCTCCCAACCCTGGGGACGGCTGGCGGGGCTGCGAGGTCAGACGCCTGGTCACTCGCCTGGTCACTCGGCCTTTGTGCTCCAAGGAGGGCGACCTCGGGTCCCAGCACGTTTCACAGCCACATAGAAACTTTTGCAGAAAACTCTGGAATTATAAAAAAGGACAAGACAGAATGGGCCCATTACTGAGATGGGACCACACAGAGGAAGAGGTCGGAGGGCCAAAGGGCAGATCTCCGCCCCGGGGCGAGGAGGAGCCCGGCATGGAGGGCTTCCCAGGAGCCGCCCTCGCCAAGGGGAAACTTTGCGAGCTCTCTTTTCTCATGACACGTCTGCAGCGCGGCCTGTGGTCCAGACTGCTCTCGCCGTCGTGGGAATAGCTTCAGTTTTCTGGCCTGTGTTCATTCCCATCGCCACCGAAAACAGGAATTATCCAAGTGGGTGGAAAAAGAAACTTAGAGCGATTTAGAAATGCAAACTGAGCGGCGCCATGAGCCGCCCCCTCCTGTTCACTCCCCTCCGAATGTTCTCCAAGCCCTGTGTGGCTCATCGCAGGGCGAGGGACACCAGGGCTCGAGGGGCAGGGGCTGCTCAGAGTGACCGCCGGGGGCCCTCGCTGCAGCCGCAGGCCTCCACTCTCCCTGAACTCCCCGGTTACGATCCATGCTCAATTTCCCACACACAGCACTGAAAAATGACTCCCCACACCAGGCCGCAAGGGGCTTTTTATCTTAGCTGTCAGCCTGAAATACATTCAGAACTCACAGCAATTATGGAAACATTTGGGTCTCCTGAACTTTTCTCTGCTGGGTTTCTCTCTCAAATAAAATGAAATGAAGCTTAGTTCTTTGGGGATTAATATAAACAAAGATCCTGAAGGCATCTCGTGAGCGGATGGGGTCGGGGCTCACTGGGCTGGGGACTGTGTCCCCGGGATCTGCACAAGAGCATCACAGAGAGGCGGGAGGGGCCTGCCATGAATAAGGTCAATTCTTCTAATTAGAGCCCAGGAAAATGTTGTTTCAGTGCCCCCCCCACCCTCCCTGTCAATCTCCACCCTGCAGGTCCTGAACGGGCTCAAATGCAAATGCCTTTTTTTCCAATGAGGTGGTCAGGGGGTCTGGAGGGAAGAAGGGATTTTTGAAGTATGCACTAAGTCAACAGACCCGCGAGCTGTGGGACAGTAAAGTTTCACAGTGCGGCTTTGATCTGGATTTCAGAAAAATGAAGCCATAAATGTAGAATGTTTTATGAACCCAAAAATAAGAAACTCTTTGTCTTTTATCTAACATGTCTACTGAGAAAAATCAGAGGAATATCTAAACGTCGAGCTCATTATATTTTATTTGTGGCAGGGTAAAAAGAGAGCACAAAAATATTTACCAAGGTTTATTTTAACTCTAAATAAACTTAATGTCGCTTTAAAATATATGTATATGTTTTGAGTCGGTTTCAGCAGACGGATCCGTCAGCCCCGCGACACGGCAGCGAAAGCCTTTTCTTGGTGAGGCTGAACTCCTCTCAGAGGCCGCCGGGCCTTGATGACAACTCCATTCTGCTGTCAGATGCTCAGGCCACGCGTCACCCGAGTGGAGAGAGCGAGGAGCAGGAGACGCCGGGAGCCCGCCAGGCCGTCTGCAGCAGGCCCAGGTCTCTGCTGGGCAGGGCCTCGCCCTCCACGCCTCGGTCTCCCACTGTCCAGGAAGACGACGTGTTGCCGGGCACCAAGGGAGCAACACAGGTGGCGGCGGTGGCACAGCCACGGGAAGAGCTCCGCTGACTCCCTCTCCCCCAGGGCGAGGGCGCACCCCGGCTTCCCTGAGCCTCTGCAGCCTGGGAGGTGGGCTCTGAGCGGCCAGCGCCCAGCTGCCCTCCTCAAAGAGCACAGCCACGTCCCGGCAAGAGGAGTCAGGATCCGCCGTGGCCTCCCGCCTGGACGGCCCTCAGCAAAGAAGGTGCCCACCCTGCTGTCCACTGCACCCCTGGAAAATGACATGGCCGAGAGGCTTTACGAGGAACGGTCATTGCAGACAGCCTGTGACGGAGGCGGGTGATCAGAAAAGCCCGGCTCTGCAAACGAGGAGCCAGGCCAGAAGCCAGGCGGCGTGTCCAGCCCCCGAGTCTGGGGCACCCGGCACCAGAGAACCCCGCGCTCTCCTCATTGCTGCCCCCCACCATGCCACGGCCCTCCCGCGGGTCAGGGGAAGCACCCACTCCCTTAAAGGTCTTCTGCGTTTTACGTTGGATTATTTTCCTATTTAGGCAGATAATGAGAAAATTTTTAGCATTTCTGTGTCTTAGGCTGATTTGCTTTTGACATCTTGGGGTGACGTCGGAAGTGGCGAGCGGGAGCTGGCTGTCTTCCTTTGGTTTTCTGTGGGTATCAATCACAGACGGTCACCGGCTACTCACAGCGCAGCGGTCACTCCCGTGCGGAGGTGCTCGTGGTTCTCACAGTGAACGCTGCCTGGCCAAAGAGCCAGTGGCATGATGACAACGATGACACACTCAGGGGACAGATGAGGCCCCAGTCAAAGCACCTCCCGTGTCCCGCGGCAGCCCGAGCCACTCCTCCTCCTCTTCCTCCTCCTCCTCCTCCTCCTCTGTGACGCCACCGCCTGCCTCACGCAGTAGGTCCCCGGAAGTCGCCGGCACAGCCTCCGTCCACTGCAGCCCATCCCGCCTGGAGAGGCGCGGCCCCCCCGTGTCGTGCAGACGGGCAGACCAAGGCCTGAAAGCCCACCTCGCTGCCCAGGAGCCCTTGGCCAGCACTTAACCCCAAGGGCACGTTCTTCCTACGTGCTGTTGCTGGGAAAATTAGCAAAGACGCAGGGAGCGGGGGCAGGCCCAGAGGAAGATGAAAACAAGAGTTAAAAATGGGAAACGGAGAGCGGCGCACGCACGAGCCGCGGGCAGCAGAGGGTCCTGTCCCCGCACCTCCTCCCGGGCTGGCCCTCGAGCAGGAGCCGCACCGTGAGCCGGCCTGGCCCAGGTGGGAAGGAGCCCATCTCCACCTGCACTGGCCGGCGCGGCAGCCAGCGGCCAGCCACGTGCGACCACAGAGCACGCGGAAGGCGCCGAGCTGCCCGGAACTCAAGGGTCCACACGGTCACCTCTGCAAATCCGCTTCCACGTCTGTGGATCGAGCCAACCGTGTGCAGAGAAACTACTGGAAGAAGAACAACGCGTCTGTTTGAGTGTGCACAGACTGTTCTCGGTCTCACTGTTCCCAGACAACACAGCACGCCACCACTAACGAGCGTTCACGTACTCCAGGGACCGCCGGAGTCTGGGAGGATGCGCGCCACCAGGCCACACCGCAGAAGATGCCGGAACAGCCACCGATGCTGACATGGGGACGCCCCATGAACACAGAGGGAGGACTGGGATCCAAAAGCATAGATTGAAACAGAGTTTTTGTACTTCTTTGACTCGTTTAAAGGTGTCCCCGCGTGGCTGCCATATCGGACACCCTGCAGAGGAGCCGCAGGGAGGTGGAGGGTCCGCTCGCCCCGGGCCTCCAGGACCTTTGGGTATTCAGTGTCACCAGCTAGACTGTCGCCATCCCTAAGGACACATTCCTGGGTGCCTGAAAACAGGCAAGTCCCAAAGCCAAGCCAGGAGGCAGCGGGGGTTGAAGGTCAGGTCACAAAGCTCCATCCAAAGGCTGAGCGTCCACTCCGGGCACAGGCCGGCCCGCAGGTCCACAGCCTCTGCCCCACGTCCAGCCCTGTGCCGGGTCCAGCTGGGTCAGCCAGCTGCCCCACAAGGACCTGAGGGCCCGTGAGACCTGGGCCCTCTGCAGCACAGGATCAAGGGGACACTGGCGAGGGCTGGCCAAGGGGCAGGGACGGGACACTCACCGAGGCCGGAAATTCAATCCCCATGCCCTCCTGGAGGTGGTGGCGTGCCGACTGGTAGCAGAGGTGCCGCACAGGTGCCCAAGGTGGGAGTCGGGGGAGAGCCAGCAGGGGCTGCAGCCCAGAGGAGCAGGCAGCACCGCGAGGAACCCGGGGGACTGAGAAGCAGGGCCGGGGCGAGCACCCCCTCCCGCAGCCCCCACCCCACCGCCTCCCGTCAAGGGCCCACCAGGAGCAGAAGGCAGAGGAAGCTGGGGGTGAAGCTGGGGGTGTGCCAGGGGTTCCTGCCACCCTGCAGGGTGCTGTCCCTCTCCCTCCACGAGCAGATGTCAACCTGCGTGCTGGCCCTGGGGTCTCAGAGGCCACAAGGGCAAGTGAGGTCCTCCTCCTCCCTCGGCACCTGGGAAGCCGCCGTCCCACCGAAAAGTAGGATCCCGGAGCCCAATCAGCCGCGGTGCCTGCTCTCCATGGGGACAGAGGGACAAGGCTCCTGGGAACAGGACTCGGAGCCCTTGGGGAGGGCCCCGAGTCTGAGGTGTCCCCTGTTCTCCTGGCCTGCACTGTCTCCGGAACGCCTTGGGACTCAGTGGAGTCTCGGGTCAGGATGTCCCCAGAGCACTCCGGGGACACGAAGCCATCCTCACCTTGCCCCTGTGCCTGCACAGGACTCTGGGGGCAGCCTGGCTGTCACCTGCCGCTGACGTGGTCCAAGTCTCGGTCCACCCACCTCAGGCAAGGTCCCAGGGACGCACCGTCTCTCGGGAGGAGGCCGCTATTTCCAGTCGGGGAGACTGTCGAGGCCAGCCTGTGGGCAGGAGGGACAGCAGCTCCACAGGAATGGGCCTGCTCAGAGCCCTGTCCACTTGGCCCGCACGTGGCGGGACCGTGCTGGCAGGGTGAGGAGACCGACTCACGGGAGCTGGGAAAAACTGCCTCAGATTTTATATCAGTGACTCCTGAGATCCCAGCCCACATCCGGCCTCAAACGTGGTGCTCCTGCTACAAAGCGGGGTTCTAGAAGCTTCCATGTGCACTGTTGCCCATTGGAGAGGCCCTGGACAAAGGGTTGCTCATGCTTCATCTCACGGGATCTTCCCCGCTGCCCCAGGAAGTAGGGTAACCACAAAGTCCAGTTTACCCACAAGGGAACTGAAGCACAGAGAAACCTAACAACTTTCCTGAGACCACACAGCAGAGTGAGGATGGAGACCTGTGCTTTCCTACCCCCTCACATGCCAAGCCAGGGCCAGCCGGGAGGACGCGGCCATCTCTGAAGGCGTGACGGAGCCGAGCTCGCACTTTTGACTCCAGGTGACTCACTCTGGTGCCTCGGGGCTCAAAGCCAGCTCAGCTCCCCTTCTGGCCTGGAGCCCCCAGCTCCCCACACCTTCCGGTGGCCCCCCAGAAGCTCTGTGAGTCCCGGGCCTGCCCCGGTCCTGGCTGCTCTCGGCATCTCTGCGCGTCTGTCCCAACTGCCGGGGCCGGTGCTTTCCTCCCCCTCTTCTCTCAGGATACATGGCCTGGGGTGGCCCCCAGAGCTGCGGACCTGGTCCCCCTGTGCTGGGCTCTCCCTACTGCAGACAACTGCCACCAAGCAGCCACTTGGTAAGAGGCTGCGGCGGGGCTTGCTGATTTGGAACCCCTGAAGGAAAACCTGCAGGTACCCAACAACTTGCTCAGGAGGCGGTGTTGGGACGCTCACTCCTGATTTCCAAACCCAGAGGCTGCTTTCAAACAGCCTGGAGTGAGGTTGTGCTCTCGGCAGAGCATCCTTCCCAGCCCCTTCTACCATCTCCAAGGTCACCCAGCAAGGCCAAGAGCCATCAAAACCAACATTTTCGACAAAAGGCAACAGCTTGAATTTCCATGCCATGTCATCATACCTTGAAACCGAGCTCTTGACATGCCGTGCTTGAAATGTACGACTTTTAGCTAATTAGAAGGCCTAAAAAAATGCAAGTTAATGAATTCAAGACTTGTTTATGCTAACCTGCCAAGGCATTTGGCAGAGAAGAAGTGTGATTTGGTGAACATCTGATTGCAGGCCGCGTGGAATTGCATGTGTGGAGAGGCTGGGCTGGATCGCATTTTTATTGAACTATTGTCTAGAATGTGAACTAATTTCCGACTACCTCACAAGGACTTCTAAGCAGGGTTGACAAAGGATTTATCATAATTATTGCTCTGGCCAGGGCTGTGATTATAAGTGATACATGTGTAAATTGTGTTTATAAAGTTTCCGAGTCACAATTAAAACATGCTGTAATTCCCCCCCCCCCCCCCCCCCGTTTCCCTTTTTCCCTCCTTGTGGTGGCTTGCCTCAAAACTTCCCTTTCTTCTCCTTCAAATTAATATCTGCCAGCGATTTCCTTTGGATAGAAAAGACTCGCGGCACAAACCCGCAGATTCTCAGGAAGCTTCTGATCCACTGTGTTTTAGATCCGCCCTTGTAAACATAGTCTGGCTGATCAGTGCTTCACAGAGCCCTGCCCTCAAAGCCTGGAGCCGGAAGTCATTCGCAAGGGCCCTCAGGCTCTGTTCTTTCCTTGTCTGCAGCCAAGCAATTTTAAGATCAGAGCACACTGAGGACACGTCTCTGAAAAGAGTAAATGGCCTTTCGGAGTCAGCAGAGGGAAGATGGGAAGAAAAGAGGAGGTGGTGGTAAGAGCTGGGTATAAAAATCACCAAAAACGTGTGCCTTGTTTGTTGGGCATAAAGTCCTGCCCACACCTACCAGAGCAAACGTGCTTGGTTCTAAACCTCTGTGCGTGTGCTGTTTCCATCTGTTCTACCATCGGTGTCTACAAGGGTGTGTTAAAATCTCTAGTAAAGACTTGATCGATCTTTTTCTTCCCATAATGCTATCCATTGTGCATTCACTTGTAGAACCATTGTAGAAACAAAAATTTTTAAGGCAACACTTAGAAAAAAAAAGCTTTAAAATGTCTAAGGAAAGCCAACGGCAGGAAGTGAAAGCGACAGCCTTGGCGTCACCATGGGCAGAACCCCAGTACACCTGAGTACCCCCAGGGCCAGCCTTGGGCACCCCTGCTCTGGGACCTGCTTCCCTGGCCGCATCTGATTGGTCTGTGGACCAAAAGCAGTCATTCCATTGGTTTCCCAGTGGCCAATGACGTGCCTTGCCACAAGCAGATGGGGTAAACCAATCAGAAGCCCTGTCACAGGAGTCGGGACTAGGAGATGCCCCAGGATGAGGAGCAGAGGGTATAGTGGTTGGCAAAGCCAGGTGTCGCGCGGTCGGCGTCCGGCTGCGTGTTGTGATTGCCTAGTGTCGGGCACCGAGTCGTTTAAATTTTCATGTTAAAAATCCCAACCGTTTTGAAAAGCCAAAGCTGTGAGGAACCAGAAACCCTGAAGCAAAAAAACAAAACAAAACAAACAAAACCATGCAATATGAGGGATCAGGGCCCCAGAAATACAGGAGGCTCTGAGGTCCTGAATCCCAGACAGGGTCCAGAGTGGAGAGGCCCCAGATGGCTTCCCCTGCAGCCCTCCTGTCCCTGGGTCCCAAGCCACCAGACAAAGAACCGAAGGGCAAAAATCACACCGGAGACCACCGTGCAGCCAAGAGATTTATTCTCCAGCCTTTATGGCTGGTCAGAGGTAGAAGAGGTGCAGGGAGAGAGGAGTCGGGGTTGAGCTCTGGACGGGAAATGGGTGCCCGGACGCGCCGCCTGTGGTCTCTGCAGCTGTTGGCTGGGGTCAGTGGGTCACCTGAGGTTGGATTTGCAGTGGCTGCCTCCTCTCAGCAGGGAAGAGTTGTTGTGTCTGAGCTCCGGACAGGCGGGAGCTTGAGTAGGGATTTCTGGTGGGGGGTGTACCAGAGCTACCTCTAAATCTATTGGCTCCTGCCCAGGGAAAATGAAACAAGTCTGCTCAGGAAATAGAAACTTCCTGGGGGGCGGCCTGTGGCCCCAGCCCATCCATCAGGACCCGTTTGTGGGAAGCGCTCCCAAGGCCCCTGCTCCCTGTATCAGCAGACCAACCTACACGGAGATCGAGTGCAGAGACCCCAGCTTGTGTGTGGTCACACTCCAGCTCACTGCTTCCTGGCTGAGTGGCCCCAGGGCCAGTCACTTAGCCACTCTGAGCGCCTCATGCCTCGTCTGTGGAATGGGGGACCAGTGGCTCCAGTCCTGTGGGTCGCTCTGGATTGCGTGGGCAGTCGGGGAGTCTGGGGCTCCGTGGTGCTCCGCGAAGCAGTGAGTGTCGCTGCCTTTTTCCTTACTGCATTTGCTGGGGAGAAGCATGAAGAGGAGCCAGAGTGACCTCTGATTTCACGTTAGTGTTCCCCGAGCCACGCCGCGGGTCCGCGTCTTGGCCTTGCAGCCAGTGACTGTGCCCTTCAGCAGGTTGTCTGACCTCTGGTGCCTCCGTCTCTTTACCCACCACGTGGGGAGATAGTCCTTGGCTCTGTTGTTCAACGGGGGTAGTAATCGCAGCGTGATTAACAGCGGCCGGCACAGGTCGCAGTGAGCACCGTGGGAGTGACCCCTGGCTCTCTCCAGAGCCCCCAGAGGCCTTCAGGGTGCCTCTGAAAGCTCAGAGCCTCCATGCAGGTCGCTCTCTAGGAAGCTCCCAAGGCCAGGAGCTGGACACCAGCACCCAGTCCATGCTGACCCCAGGCGGTGCTCAGGAGACACACTGCTGAGGACAGTCCTGTCCCCAAGGCCTCATGGTCATTCCCGTGAGCTGTGGTCGTGATGTTGGAGAATGGACTTGCCACCCATGGTGCCTGTCATCAGAGACTGGGGCCCGAGAGGAGCAGGTGCTCATGCCTCCGTCTGCTGATGCCCCGAGTGGCCATGCCAAAGACTCTGAGCTTGGCATGTGGCGTCCCTGTGGCTGGGGACTCCAGGCAGCACGAGAGTCTGAGCTTTCCTCCGCACATCTTTCTGTCTGGGCTACGCCTGAGAATGGAGAGGACAGAGTGTGACCCTTGGGACCTTAGCCGAGAGTGGCCACTGGCCCCACTTCTTCTGCAAGGACAGGAGAGCCAGCAGCACAACACAGGGCTTCCGTGGTGGCAGATGGCATCTTGGGATGATGAATGGCCAGCTGGGCTCGCGCCCACTGTCGCTGTCCTGTCAGGCTGCTTTCTGAGGGAGTCTGGGGAGTCAGGTAACCAGGACACACGGAGGAGTTCACGGGGCAGAGATGTTACCTGGAGGCTGACCAGGGGCCTTCAACCCGCCTGGAGGGCATCAGCCGCAGTGCCCACACATGCCCCGTGGCTCACTGCGCTTCTTGGGCTGAAGGTGCTCTCTGGCTGCAGGACCATGCTCGACCCAGGCGAGGAAGGCTGAAGGGCAAAGCACCACACCGGGGACAGCCGTGCAGCCAAAAGATTTATTCAACAGCCTTCGTGGCTGGTAGCAAAAACTGGAGAAGAGGTGCTCTGGTCGAAGGTCGAAGAGGTGGGAGAGGGGAGTCAGGGAGAAGGGAGTGTGCAAGCTCTGGACAAAAGATGGGTGCTTGGTCGCACCAGCTAGGATCTCTGGAGCTGTCGGCTAAAGCAGCTGCTGTCTGGCTGGAGGCTGGAGCTGTCAGCTGGGAGCGGCCGTCGGGCTGAAGGTGGTCGGTCTGGAGCTGTCGGCTGGAGCAGCTGCCGTCGGCTGGAGCAGCTGCCGTCGGCTGGAGGCGATGCTGGCCCAGGCTTTACAGGGCACCGACTCTCGGGCCTCACAAACAAGGGGCCATTACCCCGCGCAGAGGGGACCTCCAGGGCCGTGTTTCAAGTGCAGGAACGAAGGACACTGGGCTAGAGCTTGCCCCAACCCCAGGCCCCCTACGTGCCCATGTCCTAAATGCTCCAAGATGGGCCACTGGGGTGTTGACTACCCCAGTTCCCGCAGGGGGACTGGATCATTCATGAAACCCGACCTGCTTGGAGTAGCCGCAGAAGATTGACGGGGCCCTGGGTTTCCTCTCCTGACAGTTGACATCGCCTTACAGGAGCCTAGGGTCACCCTTCTTGTTGATGGCCACCCCATAAATTTCCTACTAGACACAGGAGCCACTTTCTTGGTCTTGAGGGAGTTTTGGGGGCCCACCACCTTATCGTCCCCTGTTGTCGGGATAGAGGGACACACCATTCACCCCCACAAGACTCCCATGCTGTCTTGCCGCCTCCACCTCCATTCATTTCCCCACCAGTTTCTAGTAATCTCTCAATGTCCTGTGCCTTTATTGGGCCGAGATATACTGGTCAAATTTCAGGCCTCAGTTGTGCTCTCTGACCCGCCTCGCTCAGTTCTGCTCCCCGACTCGTCTCACTCCATCTCCTCCTGTCTTCCTTCTTAGCATTTTAGAGCCTGATGCGGAAACCTCCTGTTACCCTGCCCCCTCCCATCTGGTAGACCCCAAAGTTTGGGACACCCAGACTCCATCCCTTGCTCACTGTGACCCTATACGAATACACCTTAAAGATCCCCAGTATTTCCCTAATAGAGCTCAGTACCCACTCCCAGCCACTAGCCTCAGAGGTCTCCAACCTATTATCTCAGACCTTCTGCGGAAACGCTTTCTCCGACCCACCCATTCCCCATATAATACTCCCATATTGGCAGTCAAGAAGTCCAATGGGTCATACCGGCTAGTCCAAGATCTTCGTCTCATCAATGAGGCTGTAGGCCCATACACCCTCTGGTCCCAAATCCTTATACCATTCTCTCCCTAATTCCTTCCTTATCTACTCATTTCTCAGTCATTGACCTTAAGGATGCCTTCTTCACTGTCCCTTTAGCTCAGGAATCACAAGACATCTTTGCCTTTACCTGGACTGATCCTGATACTCAACAGTCCCAACAATTGACCTGGACAGTCCTCCCTCAGGGTTTTCGAGACAGCCCCCATATCTTTGGACAGACACTGGCTGCCGATCTCAAAGACCTTGAATTCTCTGACTCCACTCTTTTGCAATATGTAGATGACCTCCTCCTCTGCAGCCCTTCCTTCTCCACAGCTCATATAGACTCTTACACCCTTTTAAATTTTCTTGCTTCTCGTGGGTATCGTGTTTCCCCATCTAAGGTACAACTTGCCCAGACCCAGGTAGTTTATTTAGGAGTTCAGAGTTCCCATCAATCGAAGGCCATTACTGTAGACTGAAAGGCCCTCATCAAGGCCCTCCCATGTCCCAAGACAAAGGAACAGATTCTTTCCTTCTTGGGGCTAGCAGGATACTTCCGTGCATGGATTCCCAACTTTTCTCTTTACGCAAAACCTCTATATGAGGCAGCTAAGGGGGTTAAGGAAAAGCCCCTTCCCGAAGGCATTCGGGCTGAGTTTGAGCATCTGCAGCAGGCACTATTACAGGCCCCAGCTCTTCACCTCCCAGACCTTCTTCAGCCATTCACCCTTTATGTCCATGAGATGATGGGTCTGGCTCTAGGTGTTTTAGGCCAATATAAGGCCTCCATTTTTGCTCCCATTGCCTACCTTTCTAAACAACTTGACCCCACCGTTCGCGGATGGGCCCCTTGTCTTAGGGCTCTGGCTGCTGCTTACCTACTTCTACAGGAATCAAAAAAGTTGACCTTTGGTGCCCATGTCACTGTTGCCTCTCCTCATCATTTAAAAGACCTACTAACCTATAAGAGCCTTCAAACTCTCCCACCCTGTCACGTTCTCTCTCTCCTCATTTCTTTTCTGCATGACCCCTCAATCTCCTTCCAACCCTGCTCCTCTTTACACCCAGCTACCCTCCTCCCAGTCTCCTCTGAGCACCCGGAGCATGATTGTGTAGAGATGCTCGAGGCTTTAATCCCCCACCCGTCCCACATTCAAGAGGGACCACTTCCTGACTCTTCCCTAATCTGGTTCACGGATGGCAGCTCTTTCCTTAAGGATGGGCAACGCTTTGCCGGCTATGCTGTCGTCGCCCTATCAGAGGTTATCGAGGCAGCACCCCTCCCCCCAGTACCACAAACCAACAGGCCGAACTAACAGCTGTTATTCGTGCCTTCGAGTTAGCAGCTGACCGAAACCTCACCCTCTACACAGACTCAAAATACGTCTATCATATTTTACTTTCCCATTCGGCAATATGGAAAGAGCGGGGGCTCCTGACCACAAAGGGCTCTGCAGTTACTAATTCCAAATTAATATCAAAGCTCCTGCAGGCCTCTCTTCTACCCAAATAGGGATTTCTCATTGCCCTTCACACCAAAATGGTGAGTCTCCCATGGTTCAGGGGAACACAAGGGCTGATAGGGCGGCAAGGGAGGCAGCACTATCTTCTCCTTCTCTTCTGGCTTCAGTCCAATCCACTACCCAGACCCCCACATCCCCTTCTGTACAATCAATCCTCTCCTATCTCCATTCTCTTTTCCATCCTAACCCTCAAGCCCTCAGAACGTTCGCAACCTCCTTCCTCACCCTGACTCCAGAGGACACACGGTTTCTCCATCAACTCACCTCCACGTGCACTGCATGTCAGCGCACCAATCCATACACTCCCCTTAAACCAGGAACATTTCCCTCTCACCAAGCTCGAGGTCAGTTTCCAGGAGCTGATTGGCAAATAGATTTCACCAACATGCCAACTGTCCGGAAACATAGATATCTCCTGGTCTTAGTAGATACCTTCTCTGGATGGGTGGAGGCCTTTCCCACTTCCAACAAAAGGGCTTCCACAGTAGCTTCTATTTTAGTCTCAGAAATCCTTCCCTGCTTTGGGTTGCCCACATCCATCCAGTCTGACAATGGGCCTGAATTTGTCTCTCATGTCACCCAAAATATATCTACTTCCCTTAACATTCCTTGGCATTTCCATATCCCATATCACCCCAAGTCTTCAGGAAAGGTAGAGAGGACTAATAGAACCCTTAAGGACATTCTGACTAAACTCTCCTTGGAGCTTCACTTGGACTGGGTCAAGCTACTTCCCCTTGCCCTCTTTAGGCTCTAAGTCCTCCCAAAGAAACCTTCCTCACTATCCCCTTTTGAGGTTATATTTGGGCGACCAGCTCTTCCACCTGGAATTTCCCCAATTCAAGGACCCTTGCCCAAGGATCTCTCTCTTTCCCTCTTGTCCTTCATCAGACATCAGCTATGGATGTGCCAAGATCACATCCTGCCGGACCCAGGTAGACTCTCCACTTCATTCCCATTAACACCTGGTTCTTGGGTATATTTCTCCCCTCCCCACCAGAAATCCCTATATAAGGCCCTGTCTGAGAGACTCAGATCAGACAGAGAGAGACACACGGACACAACATCGGCTCGTCACTGCAGAGAGGAGGAAGCCACTGCAACAGCTCCAGACCCATCGCCTCCAGCCGACGGCAGCTGCCCCAGCCGGCAGCTCCAGACCCATCGCCTCCAGCCGACGGCAGCTGCCCCAGCCAACAGCTCCAGACCCATCGCCTCCAGCTCGACGGCCGCTCCCAGCTGACAGCTCCAGCCTCCAGCCAGACAGCAGCTGCTTTAGCCGACAGCTCCAGAGATCCCAGCCGGTGCAACCAAGCACCCACCTTCTGTCCAGAGCTTGCACACTCCCCTCTCCCTGACTCCCTTCTCCCACCAGAGCTTGCACACTCCCTTCTCCCTGACTCCCCTTTCCCACCTCTTCGACCTTCGACCAGAGCACCTCTTCTCCGGTTTTCGCTACTGGTTTTCGCTACTGGCTACGAAGGCTGTTAAATAAATCTTTTGGCTGCAGGGCTGTGGGATTTCTGGTGGGGGTGCACTAGAGCAACCCCAACACCATTGGCTAGAACAGGGTGTCCTTTAAGCCTATTGGCTCCTGCCTGGGGAAAAGAAACATTCTGCCCAGGGAAGGAACATCCGGTCTGGAACATCTTGAAACAAGGTTGCTTCTCTTAGGGTGTGGAAAACTCTGAGGGCGGGGGAGGGTAACCTATCCATCAGAGGCCATCGGAGCCAAGGGGTGACCTCCTCCCGGAACAGCACCAACCAGTGGGGGCAGCAGTTGGTGGCCATGCCTCCTGCTTCTGGTCACTGGGCAGGTGGCCCATCTTGCAGAGCTTCCCCGGGGTGGCCTCCTACCCCAGGGCAGAGCCCTCGCCCGCACGCCCTTCGCCGCCCTTCCCCGTCCTCTTCTCACCCCAGACCTCGCCTGCCAGCACCCACGTCTCAGCCTCTGCTTGGGGACTCCTCAACTGAGGCCGAGGCTGAGCTCTGAGAGCAGGTGCTCTCTCCTCTCGACTCTGGGGTCACGCGTGGCCTTGGGCAGTGGAGTCACCTGATTCCTCCGTTTCCGCCTCTGAACCTGGTTGTGGTGTTGGCACGGCTCTCCTGCGCTGGTCTCGGGATTGGCTGGGTCTCCAGACGGGGCTCGAGCACTCGCCCTCGGGGACTGGGCGCGCACAGGCAGCAACTGTGGTTATTTCTTGGGCCAGGTTTTTAGCCAGTTGGAGCCTCGGTTTCCACATCTTTAAAACAAGGAGGATAATGAAGAAGAGTGTGGAGCCCTCTCTGAGGAGCTGCTCGGTACGCGCCCGCTGTCACCATGACCCTCGTCACAGCCCGCGTCCCCCACAGCTGAGTTAGGGCAGGCCTACGATGTGGCCTCGCGGAGCTGAGAGGAGGACGCCGGCGAGCCAGAGACGCAGTCGTGTCTTCTGGAGCTCACCCCGGCCACCTCTTCCCCTGTCCCGCTGGGTGGCCCCCGGTGGCAGAGGCGCTCGAGGGCAGCAGGAGGCTGTTAACCAGGACCCCGGGGGGGCAGTTAAGCCGAGCGCTTTCACGGCCTCGTCCCACGGTGCTCGCAGGACATGGCACAGCTGTGGACACGAGGCTCCAAGATGCAGTGGCCAGCAGGAGGCCAAGTGGGACAGAGCTGGGACGCGGATCCCGCCTGCCCGTGGCCGCGCCGTCCATCTCCACACTCATTTTCTAAAGGAACCTCGTGGGACATGGGACGTGGGTCCTGCCACCTGACACGTGTGCTCACGGAGGCGAGAGGGTTCCAGCAAGGGAAGCCGCCACCCCTCAGTCACCGGCGCTCCCAGGTACTCCAGCAGGACCGAGGGGTGGACGTCGGTCCTGGTCCAGGGGCCACGTTGCTGAGCTGAGCGGGGGAGTCACAGCTAGGCCCGGGGCAGCACAAGCCTCCGCGCCCCCCACGCCCTTCCCAGCGAGCACCCCTGCTCCTGCAGCGAGCCCTCGCAGTGAGCTGCCACTCTTGTGTCCCGTCTGCACAGGGACAACCGCCACCTTGCTCAGCACCCCCACGTCGGAGCCTGGGGCATTGGTCAGGAGCTACAGGCTGCCGTGGCCAGGGCCTGGGTCCTGCTGCTGCTCAGTGGGCCCAAGGCAGCCCGGGAAGCCGAATGACACCCCCTAGTAGAGGCCACGCCGAGAACAGGGACAGGAGAGCTCCCGCCTGGAGCCACAGGCCGGGGAAGTCCTGTCCTCTCCACAGGAGGCCACCCTCAGCAGGCCAGGAAGCTGCCTGAGCGCAGGTCCACGCTCCAGGTCCTGCAGCGCCACGCAGCAGAGAAGACCCGTTCCTCGGGGACCGGTGGCCGGGGGAGTTGGGGACAGGCTCCTAGAAGGTCCCTGCATCTGCCACTTCGCCCACACAGAGCCACACCTCTTCCCCACCTTAAGTGCTTCTCCAGACCTTGTCTCGGAGGGAGGTGGCCACGTTGGCAGTGGTAGAGCCAAGAGCCAGGGAGGGGTTCAGCAGGCTATGGGGAAGGGGCGCAGCAGGCCATGGGGGGTGCAGCAGGCCATGGGGAGGGGTGCAGCAGCAGGCCATGGGGGGTGCAGCAGGCCATGGGGAGGGGTGCAGCAGACCATGGAGGGTGCGGCAGGCCATGGGGGAGGGGTGCAGCAGGCCATGGGGGAGGGGCACAGCAGGCCATGGGGGGGTGCAGCAGGCCATGAGGAGGGGCGCAGCAGGCCATGGGGGCGTGCAGCAGGCCATGGGGAGGGGTGCAGCACACCATGGGGGTGTGCAGCAGGCCATGGGGGAGGGGCACAGCAGGCCATGGGGGGTGCAGCAGGCCATGGGGAGGGGTGCAGAAGGCCATGGGGGGGTGCAGCAGGCCATGGGGAGGGGTGCAGCAGACCATGGGGGGGTACAGCAGGCCATGGGGGAGGGGTGCAGCAGGCCATGGGGGAGGGGCACAGCAGGCCATGGGGGGGTGCAGCAGGCCATGAGGAGGGGCGCAGCAGGCCATGGGGGGGTGCAGCAGGCCATGGGGGAGGGGTGCAGCAGGCCGTGGGGGAGGGGCACAGCAGGCCATGGGGGGGTGCAGCAGGCCATGGGGGAGGAGTGCAGCAGGCCATGGGGGAGGGGCACAGCAGGCCATGGGGGAGGGGCACAGCAGGCCATGTGCAGCAGGCCATGGGGAGGGGTGCAGCAGGCTATGGAGGGGTACAGCAGGCCACGGGGGAGGAGTGCAGCAGGCCACGGGGGAGGGGTGCAGCAGGCTATGGAGGGGTACAGCAGGCCACGGGGGGGAGTGCAGCAGGCCACGGGGGAGGGGGTGCAGCAGGCCATGGGGGAGGGGTGCAGCAGGCCACGGGGGGAGGGGGTGCAGCAGGCCATGGGGGAGGGGTGCAGCAGGCCATGGGGGGTGCAGCAGGCCATGGGGGAGGGGTGCAGCAGGCCATGGGGGGTGCAGCAGGCCATGGGGGAGGGGTGCAGCAGGCCATGGGGGGTGCAGCAGGCCATGGGGGGTGCAGCAGGCCATGGGGGGGTGCAGCAGGCCATGGGGAGGGGTGCAGCAGGCTATGGGGGGGTACAGCAGGCCACGGGGGAGGAGTACAGCAGGCCATGGGGGAGGGTGCAGCAGGCCATGGGGGAGGGGTGCAGCAGGCCATGGGGGGGTGCAGCAGGCCATGGGGAGGGGTGCAGCAGGCCATGGGGGGGTGCAGCAGGCCATGGGGGGCTGCAGCAGGCCATGGGGGGTGCAGCAGGCCATGGGGGGTGCAGCAGGCCATGGGGAGGGGTGCAGCAGGCCATGGGGGGGTGCAGCAGGCCATGGGGGGTGCAGCAGGCCATGGGGGGGGTGCAGCAGGCCATGGGGGAGGGGCAGCAGGCCATGGGGGAGGGGCACAGCAGGCCATGGGGGAGGGGCACAGCAGGCCATGTGCAGCAGGCCATGGGGAGGGGTGCAGCAGGCTATGGGGGGGTACAGCAGGCCACGGGGGGGAGTGCAGCAGGCCACGGGGGAGGGGTGCAGCAGGCTATGGAGGGGGTACAGCAGGCCACGGGGGAGGAGTGCAGCAGGCCACGGGGGAGGAGTGCAGCAGGCCACGGGGGAGGGGGTGCAGCAGGCCATGGGGGGGGAGTGCAGCAGGCCACGGGGGGGGGTGCAGCAGGCCATGGGGGAGGGGTGCAGCAGGCCATGGGGGGGTGCAGCAGGCCATGGGGGAGGTGCAGCAGGCCATGGGGGGTGCAGCAGGCCATGGGGGGGGTGCAGCAGGCCATGGGGGGGGTGCAGCAGGCTATGGGGGGGTACAGCAGGCCACGGGGGAGGAGTACAGCAGGCCATGGGGGAGGAGTGCAGCAGGCCATGGGGGAGGGGTGCAGCAGGCCATGGGGGGGGTGCAGCAGGCCATGGGGAGGGGTGCAGCAGGCCATGGGGGGGTGCAGCAGGCCATGGGGGGCTGCAGCAGGCCATGGGGGGGTGCAGCAGGCCATGGGGGGTGCAGCAGGCCATGGGGAGGGGTGCAGCAGGCCATGGGGGGGTGCAGCAGGCCATGGGGGGGCAGCAGGCCATGGGGAGGGGTGCAGCAGGCCATGGGGGGGTGCAGCAGGCCATGGGGAGGGGTGCAGCAGGCTATGGGGGGGTACAGCAGGCCACGGGGGAGGAGTACAGCAGGCCATGGGGGAGGAGTGCAGCAGGCCATGGGGGAGGGGTGCAGCAGGCCATGGGGGGGTGCAGCAGGCCATGGGGGGGGGTGCAGCAGGCTATGGGGGGGGTACAGCAGGCCATGGGGGGGGTGCAGCTGGCTATGGGGGGGGTGCAGCAGGCCACGGGGGAGGAGTGCAGCAGGCCATGGGGGGGTGCAGCAGGCCATGGGGAGGGGTGCAGCAGGCCATGGGGGGGTGCAGCAGGCCATGGGGGAGGGGTGCAGCAGGCCATGGGGGGGGTGCAGCAGGCCATGGGGAGGGGTGCAGCAGGCCATGGGGGGGTACAGCAGGCCACGGGGGAGGAGTACAGCAGGCCATGGGGGAGGAGTGCAGCAGGCCATGGGGGGGGGTGCAGCAGGCCATGGGGGGGTGCAGCAGGCCATGGGGAGGGGTGCAGCAGGCCATGGGGGGGTGCAGCAGGCCATGGGGGAGGGGTGCAGCAGGCCATGGGGGGGGTGCAGCAGGCCATGGGGAGGGGTGCAGCAGGCCATGGGGGGGGTGCAGCAGGCCACGGGGGGGATGGGGGAGGAGTGCAGCAGGCCATGGGGGAGGGGTGCAGCAGGCCATGGGGGGGTGCAGCAGGCCATGGGGGGGTGTGCAGCAGGCCATGGGGGGGTGCAGCAGGCCATGGGGGAGCAGGAGTACAGCAGGCCATGGGGGGGAGTGCAGCAGGCCATGGGGGGGGTGCAGCAGGCCATGGGGGAGGGGTGCAGCAGGCCATGGGGGGGGGCAGCAGCAGGCCATGGGGAGGGGTGCAGCAGGCCATGGGGGGGTGCAGCAGGCCATGGGGAGGGGTGCAGCAGGCCATGGGGGGGGGTGCAGCAGGCCATGGGGGGGAGTGCAGCAGGCCATGGGGGGGGTGCAGCAGGCCATGGGGGGGGGTGCAGCAGGCCATGGGGAGGGGTGCAGCAGGCCATGGGGGGGGTGCAGCAGGCCATGGGGAGGGGTGCAGCAGGCTATGGGGGGGGTGCAGCAGGCCATGGGGAGGGGTGCAGCAGGCTATGGGGGGGTGCAGCAGGCCATGGGGAGGGGTGCAGCAGGCTATGGGGGGGGGTGCAGCAGGCCATGGGGAGGGGTGCAGCAGGCCATGGGGGGGAGTGCAGCAGGCCATGGGGAGGGGTGTACAGCAGGCTATGGGGGGGTGCAGCAGGCCATGGGGGGGTGCAGCAGGCCATGGGGGGGAGTGCAGCAGGCCATGGGGGGGGTGCAGCAGGCCATGGGGGGGGTGCAGCAGGCCATGGGGGGGTGCAGCAGGCCATGGGGGAGGAGTGCAGCAGGCCATGGGGGGGTGCAGCAGGCCATGGGGGAGGAGTACAGCAGGCCATGGGGGAGGAGTGCAGCAGGCCATGGGGGGGGTGCAGCAGGCCATGGGGGGGGGTGCAGCAGGCCATGGGGAGGGGTGCAGCAGGCCATGGGGGGGTGCAGCAGGCCATGGGGGGGGGTAGCAGGCCATGGGGGGGGTGCAGCAGGCCATGGGGGGGGGTACAGCAGGCCACGGGGGAGGGGTGCAGCAGGCCGTGGGGGGGGTGCAGCAGGCCATGGGGGGGAGTGCAGCAGGCCATGGGGGAGGGGTGCAGCAGGCCATGGGGGGGGTGCAGCAGGCCATGGGGGAGGGGTGCAGCAGGCCATGGGGGGGGTACAGCAGGCCATGGGGGGGTGCAGCAGGCCATGGGGGAGGGGCAGCAGGCCATGGGGGAGGGGTGCAGCAGGCCGTGGGGGAGGGGTGCAGCAGGCCATGGGGGGGTGCAGCAGGCCATGGGGGGGTGCAGCAGGCCATGGGGAGGGGTGCAGCAGGCCATGGGGGGGTGCAGCAGGCCATGGGGAGGGGCGCAGCAGGCCATGGGGGGGTACAGCAGGCCACGGGGGAGAGGTGCAACCTAGAACTGGCAGGAGCAGCTGGCTGTGACCACCACAGAGGCAGGGGCTCCTCTGGCCCAGAACAGGGCCGTCCAGGCAGAGCTGTGACCAAGGTGCAGCGCCCAGCAGAGGCAGAACCATGGAGAGTACCCCAAGGGACTGGACACACAGGGGAGCCCAGGCCAAAGGCGGGCCGGGCCAGCTCTCCACACTGGTCACACCACCCCAGCCGGCCAGCGGAGGGGAGGGACCCCCACGGCAGCCACCCCTCCCCAAGCAAGGCTGCTTCCTCCTCTGCCCTTCCAGGGACGGCCGCGCCAGGGAGCCCAGAGCTCGTCCTAAAAGGTGTCTGAAAAGCGGGGTGGTGGGCACACACCCAGCCTCTTCAAGGGCGAAGACGTCATCTTGCTTTCATGGGACCCCGGCCACCTCCTTCTGAGTCGCTCTGTCTTCTGTGGAGTCCCACCTCTTACCAGAAAGAAGGGGAGGACCGCGGGCCATGCAGAAGCCCCTGGGTGGCCCACGCCCCCGACGGTGCCGCAGTGGCCAAGCACGACCCCAACAGGCACCACCGAGCCCCAGGATGCCCTGGCGTCGGCGTGGGGCGTGGCCTCGAGGCCACAGCCTCACTTCAGCGCAGACCCCGTCTCCTCCTCTGCCCCTGCAGCCTCCTCCCCCTGTTTTCTGTGGGGCTTGAATGCTGGCGTCCCTGGATGGGGTTCAAACGTCCACACTTTTATCAGCATTTAAAAGATGGAAGTTAGAAGTCTAATGGGACTGCCGAGCAGCGATTGCGCGGCTCCAGGGGAGGAAGCCGCGGATGAAAGGGCGTGTTGGGTTTCAAAGGCTTCCAGTGGAGGCTGGAGAGGCTGCGGCCAGCGCCTGTCCTGGAGGCCCGGCTGCTCTGTGGGCATCTGGTCAGGAAAAGCAGTGGAAGCTCGAGTAGAGGGAGACCGGGAGGAAGTGCCCAGCAAGTGCGTGACTCCCCGCACCGAGCGGGGCTGGCGGCCAGGCTGGCTCTCTCCGCAGTGATCTCCGCCCAGAGCTGTGGTCTTTCGGGGTCTTTGGGCTGAGAGCAAGCGCTCAGTCTTCTCCGGGGAAATCCACATGTGCTTCACAGAAAAATGGAGGTGGTGACCTGAGAGAACTGGGCATCTCTGGTTACCCGACTCGGCAGCCTTTAATCTCCACTGAATTGCCCAGTCCCCTGGGATTGGGTGGGAGGTCTCTGAGTCAGGCAGAGTTCAGGAGGCCGGAGGGGCCTGCTGTTTCTGGCCCCTCCTCCCGTGGAGCTCTGTGAGGAGCCATTCTTGCAATCAGACAGAAACGTCTGACTGCTTTCTGACAGTGACATTCAACAGTGGTTGCTCCTTCCTATTTGACGTGTTTCAAGATGTAGTAGTTCCTGCAAGCGATTTCCCTAATGGATCCGGAATGCGGACTAATTCCGTGCCCTGAATCGCTTCATATGTCCCAAATTTGGAAATTATTCCACACATTGAAGACTAGCCTTGCTAGGACTACAGTTTAAATTCTGTTTAACAAACAGCCTTCTTACACACAGAAAAAGGAAAAGAATAAAGAAGAGGGAGAAACACTGTGAACTCTGACCTCACTCTAAATGTTTCTTTAAAGTTCTGCACTTGGGTGATAATTATGACAATGGTAGCAAAAATAGAAGCAAGAATTTATGGAGACATAAGCCGATCATTGCCCTCAGATTCTTACACCCAGAACACATTGAGTGTCCCCCAGGTCTGCATGAGTTGGGCATTGGTGCTCATGAGTATGTCCCAGAGGGCCACAGAGGAGCTGGGGAGACTCAGGATTGCACAGATGATCAGGGGTGGGTGTCCGATGATGTCCTCCTGGGACGAGGTTGACTAGATTCGGAGTTGTCCGTGGACATAGAATTTGTGGACATCTGCGACCCCCTACCAAAAGCTTCTAGCTCTTAGAAAGCAAGAACCCGGCTGCAGGAGCCTTGTTTGGGGAGATGGCTTAAATTGCGGTTGACTATGGGCCATGGAGTTTTGGGCATTGCTGCCTTCCGTAGTCTCACGGGACTTGGCCTGGGATCTCGCGGGACTTGGCCCGGAATCTCGAGTGACTTGAGCCGAGATTGCTGATCGGGTCAGCGCCATTTTGTGGTGGTGTGTGGTGTGTGTTAGTCGTTGTTAGAGCCAGAGAGAAAAGTTATCAGAATAAAAAGCTGTTTGTTTCCAGTTCGCCTCTGAACTTCTTCCCGCGGCTTCGTTGCTCCAAGCGACCATCGCTTCAGGCGGCAACACCCGGCACCCAATTTCTTCTTCCCACTTATCTGCCCCAGAACCCTGTCCACGGGCTTAACTTAGGTGTGGACGGCGTCACTTCTGTTCTTAGCCCATTGGCTAAAAGCGGTCACATGACCACATTGCTGCCTGGGAGCCTGGGAAGTGCAGTCCCTGGCCGGCAGTGGGGTTCCGTCTGGGTCACTGGGATGCTGATTCTAAGGGACAAGAGGACATGGGTTCTGATGACAAGCATCTGAGTCTGCCAGTGTCCCCGGGCATCCCAGCATCTGCTCCAGCGTCTAACTCCTGAGCCTCGCATGGGTGGGCTCCTGGCAAGGGTCACCACCCCTGACGAGGCCCCAGCCTTTATCTCAGACTTCGGGGTATCCCAGCACTGAGCGGGAAACCCTCTGATCAGCGCAAGGCAGGCAGATTCTGCACCCTGTTTTCAGTGGAGGGTTGTGGCGTCAGGATGTCCCTGACTCTGCTGCTTGCCAGCAGGACCCCGTGTTGTCCGGACTCCTAGAATCCCAAACTACCTGTAAACACTCTCCCTGCAGGAAGTGGGGTGTGCCCCCCGGGAGGCAGCCTGGTGAAGCCTGCCCCTGGCTCGCTCCCTCACGGCTCTCCGTTTGTCTGCATGGGCCACTCCACTCCTCCTCACAGCTGTCCCTGGGCCCACAGGGCTTGGGCCACTCCACTCCTCCTCACAGCTGTCCCTGGGCCCGCAGGGCTTGGGCCACTCCTCTCCTCCTCACAGCTGTCCCTGGGCCCGCAGGGCTTGGGCCACTCCTCTCCTCCTCACAGCTGTCCCTGGGCCCGCAGGGCTTGGGCCACTCCACTCCTCCTCACAGCTGTCCCTGGGCCTGCAGGGCTTGGGCCACTCCACTCCTCCTCACAGCTGTCCCTGGGCCCGCAGGGCTTGGGCCACTCCACTCCTCCTCACAGCTCTCCATGGCCTGCAGGGCTTGGGCCACTCCACTCCTCCTCACAGCTGTCCCTGGGCCTGCAGGGCTTGGGCCACTCCACTCCTCCTCACAGCTGTCCCTGGGCCTGCAGGGCTTGGGCCACTCCACTCCACACACCTCTTCTGCCTGGGCCTCTGTCTTGTTCTCGGCTGCCAGCCCTACTTGGCCCTGTGCCAGTGCACAGGGGCTGCTCCGTGAATATTGGTGGAGTATTTGTGGGGCACCCCACACCCAGGACCCGCAGGAAGCCTGTGAAGGTGACTCCTGGAATCCACTCAGGGAAAATGGACCTGTCTCCAGGCCGACAGAGGCAGAGAGACTTCCTGCCAGAAGAACTCGCACACCACCATGTTCCCTGTCGTCACCGTGGCCGAGGGAGCTGGTCGCTGCCAACACTGCCCCGTACTCAAAAGCTCGGCCAGAGGGCAGATCGTGTGCTGAGCATCCTCATCACAAAAGGGGGACAGTGAACACAGCAGGGGGAGCTTCCGGAGGCGGGGATGGATTCTCAGTAGAAGGAGGTGGTTCAGGATGTGCACTCCCCAAGCCCAGCAGGTCGCACGGTTGACTGTGAGCCGCGGTCCACATGCTGATCACACCTCAGCCAAGTGGTTTTCAAAAGCGTGAACTGCCTGAGAGAGGGGCCTGCCCGTGACCTCGTCTGCCCGACTCCAGCCCGCGGCTCCCAGGTGCACACCAGCAGGACGCCCCAGCCTCTGATTAGCCAGGTCATTTGTCTCCTCCAAGGGCAGTGCAGGCTGAGCCGCTGCATGACCGGGAGGGCTGGGGTCTCCTACGCACGCGTTAAGCATTCCCCCGCGGCTTGCAGATGCGAGGCTGCTCCCTGCGCCCGCGCTGCTGACTTAAGAGGGCGTTTGCCATCCTTCCCCGCGGCCTTCCCAGTGAGTGGACGGTGACGGATGAGCACCTCGGGGACCGTCGCTCACCTGACGTGGTCGTTCAGAGATCCTGTTGATTGTGTTTACTGAAGTGGGGGAGAGCGTTTTCACCCACCAGACAGATCCTGCTCTTTTGTAAAAAGCAGCAACAAGCCCTGATGGCTCCCAGGGCTGCTGCTCACGGCCGGGAGGTGGTGAGCGCCCACGCCAGGCTTCGCGTCTCCACTTCCAGATTGCTTCTGAGACCTCCTGTCCCACCCGAGCCAGCCAGGCCTACCCAGAGCTCAGAAGCACACAAGCAGCATCGTGACAGGCGTGGCCTTCCAAGGTGACAATCCTGCTTTTGGAAATTGTCCTAAAAGAATAACTGATGATGTCATCATGAAAGATTGAGCTTTCGAGGAGGACGGCAGGCCCAGGAATGCCTCGCGAGGCTGCGGAGGGACTGAGGAGCCCCGCCCCGCGCCCGCTGGACGCCCGGCAGCAGGGGCTGGCGAAGGCCAGTGACGCCGGCCTCACTGCAGCCCTGGGGACAATCCCGCCGCCTCCTGGTCTTGAAGATATTAAAAGCTGGATTGGAGCTCGGCCTTGCCCATCAGTGTGCACGTCACTTCTGTCCCCTTCTGGGGGAGGCAGCAAGGGGGGCGTTGGGGCAGGCACCCCGTGGCTCAGAGCGCCACCGCATCTACCCCGGGCCTTTGCAGAAAACGCTCCTAATTCCCGCCGCATAACGGCAATGAAAGCGTGGGACGGACCAGAGGGTGGAGGACACGTCCCACAACTCCGTGAGCTTCGTGCCTCCAGTTATGACGCAAGAGGATACGGACACGAATACGGATTTTCTCTGGGTGGTGGGATTTTGCGTGCCTTGGAAGACCCTGTCTCTGTTTTCTAACTTTTTTACAATGACCTGCAGCACAAGTGACAAAAAGGAACAAAAAGATGTAGTGAAAATAGCACCAAGCCTACGGCCATGCCACCGGAGCACACCAAGCCTACGGCCACGCCACCAGTGCACCCAAGCCCACCTGAAACAGCACTGAGCCACAGGCTGGGAGGCCCGGCGGCCTCGGGTGGCCTCGGGTGGCCTCAGGTGGCCCGGGTCTGGTCACATAGACGCTGTGTCATCTTCCAAACCCCAGCCGGCTCCTCTGAAGGACACACACACACACACACACACACACACACACACACCCCTATGGCTCCAGGCCTCCGTGGGGACAGGGCTGCTGGGCTGTGGGGGAGGAACTGCACTCACTCCTGGGGCTGTGTGTCCCCCAGGACAGCTGCAGGTGGCTGGTCAGCAAAGATAATGTGAGCAGTGCTTAAAACTGTTCCTTTGTAGCACTGGCCACATTCTGAGGGCTCAGCAGGTGGCTGGTGACAGTGCCATTGTATGGCCCAGATGCAGAAACTTCCACATCACTGGAGGGCCCTGGACAGCGCTGGTTCAGAGCGCGCTGTCCACGTCCCCGCACCTGGATGCCGGCCTTCTCCACCGCACCTCAGAGAGGGCAGCGCTGACCCCACTGTCCAGTCCAGGGGGCGGAAGCTCCAGCCGGGTGGCCGAAGGGCCCAAAGTCACACCCTCAGGAGCAACTGGATCTGGGCCTCGAGTCCAGCTTCCACAGGTGCAGGGGCCCCGTTTGGGGAGATAGCTATGATTGCGGTTGACTACAGGCCATAGACATTTTGGGGCATTGCCGCCTTCTGTAGTTTCACGGGACTTGGCCTGGGATCTCGCGGGACTTGGCCCAGGATCTCGAGAGATTTGAGCTGTGACTCAGCAGATTGGCGAGCGCCATTCCTGCTTGGGCGCATGGGAAGACACCTGAGAGAGAACGGACAGGGTTATCGCTATTGTATAGATATATTGTAGTTTCTTGTAAGAGTAGGTGTCTTGGTTTCTTGTGAGAGTGTGTATGTGGTGTTAGAAATTACAAGAGACAGAGACAGAAAGATTAAAGAATTTTTTCATCTCCATCCTGTCTCCGGACTCCTTCCCGCGGCGCCGCCGTTCCGGGCTGCAATCCCTTTCCGGGCTGCAATCCCTTTCCGGCTACAACACACAGGCTCAGATGGCGGCGGGGCAGGAACTTGGCAGCCAGGTGAAGGAGCCGAGTGGGGGGCTTGAGGAGTGTGCAAGCCCAGTAGCCCTGCCCTCCAGGTGGCCGTCTTTGCACACCCACCAGCCCATATGACATAGAAATGATCAGCTACAAGTGGGGAGAAGAGACTCTCCCACCCGAGCAATCCCAGGACAGTCGTGCAGACACTCCCCCAGGAGAGTCACGGTCACCGTGCTCAAGTGCAGGCCACACGGCGACCACACAGCCCAAGACGGGGTCTTGTTTTTTTTTTTTTTGTGGTAGCGGGGATTGAACTCAGGGGCACTCGACCCCTGGGCCACATCCCCGGCCCTTTTTTGTATTTTATTAGAGACAGGGTCTCACTGAGTTGCTAAGTGCCTCGCCATTGCTGAGGCTGGCTTTGAACTCGCGATCCTCCTGCCTCAGCCTCCCGAGTGCTGATTACAGGCGTGCGCCACCGCGCCCAGCTAAGATGGGGTCTTTACAGAGAAGAAAGCTGCAGACACGAGCCCAGCCGGTGGCCCAGGCCAGAGTCAGCAGGGACAGTGACATGACGGCGTGGACCCTGGTGTGGTGGGATGAGAAGACGCTCACCCTGGGTCTCCTAGTCCCCCCCACCTGTCCAGCCAGGAGGAGGACGGCAGACCCGCTGAGGGACGTCCTGTAGAGTACCCGAGCAGCCTCCAGACACAGCCATGGTCAGAGACACAGGGGTCAGTGGCTCTCACCCCAGAGGAGCCCAGGGGACAAGATGACCGCCATCACGAGGGTCCTGGTGGGTCCCAGCACAGAAAATGACAGGAGGGGACATTGAGACACTCTGGATAAAGTGTGTTCATGATGACTGTGGATGCTGGTTCACTGGTTGCAACACGCTAGTGTAAGACATTAGTGACACGGAGGGCTCCCTGCCCCTTCCCCATCCCCGTGCCCCCTTTACAAATCAAAATCAAAAAACTTTTAAAATAGAACATGGAAATTAAAAAAGTAAGAATCAGCGTTCCAGGCTGCCCTCCCTCGCGTGGAAGGGGAAGCTGTGGGCGCTGGGAACCGTGGCCCGGGGGGTCCTCGAAGGCCGGCCTCTGGCTCCGGGTCTGGGCAGCCGGTGCCCCTGCTGCACCCCGCCGTGCCAGGCAGAAACCCAAGGCTGCTCGCAGAAGAACAGAGGCCAGGAGGCACAGCGGGCTCGAGGAGGACGGCAGGCCCAGGCTGTGCCCAGCGGTGCCCAGCGGTGCCCAGCGGTGCTCAGCGGTGCCCAGTGGTGCCCAGCGGGGCCTGTGCTCCTGGAGCCACCCTGGGGCGCCAGCCCTCCCGCCCCTGCCCTGTTCCTGGTTAAGCCACCCCATCTGGGACCGATGGCCATTTCTAGTGTTGCTGCTGGGCCTCTGGACGTCGTATCAGATGGGCACGAGCTTGGCAGGGGCAGGTGGAGCCGGGGCCTGCAGAGCCCCGCCGCATGCTCCCCTCTCAACAGAAATGAACCGATCCCCCGGGCCAGGCGGTCCTGCTTGGGGTCTGCACGTCCCAGCACTCCCAGAACAAGGGCAGGGGTGGCCTCGCCCTTCCGGCCTGCAGCTCCCAGCCCCACCTCCGTACAGCAGACCCCACCGCCCCTCAGCGTTCCCCGAGACAGTAGGATCAGGTCGGGTGCAGAGCTTGACTCGGGGTGAATGTCCTGAACTCCATGAGGCCCCCTTGGGGGTTTCCAGGGTTTCTGTCCTGCTCATCTAAGACCCTCGACACCAGGTGGAGCAGGAGGAGCTCACCTGGTGAGCAGACGCTGGCCTCCTGAGTGCCAGGCGTCCGGCAGTCGGTCCTGGGTGGTAGCCTCAGTCCTGCCCCTGGAGAAGGCTCTGGGAATGGGGGATTTGCCCAAGATGGCGAGTGGGTAGGAGGCAGAGCGGGGGACTAGGGCTGACCAGCTCCCCCACCCCCGCAGCAGCCCGCTCAGAAGGGAGGCGAGCGCTTCCGGGAGGTCGTGGCCAGACTCTGCTGCCGTCCCCGGAGCTGCCGGTGGTGGGAATGGCTGCCCCGACGGGGGCCACCCTCCCTCAGGCTGCATCCCCCTGCCCTGCCTGTGACCTCAGCACCAAGGAGGGGCCGTGCCCGGCTCGTGGAAGGACCGACAAGCCGGCCCTCCTCAGTGTGGAACAGGAGGGCTACGGCTTAGCATCCCCAGTGACCAGTCGACCAGGTGCCCCTGAAGCAAGGAAAAGCACTGGTGTCCACGCAGGCCAGGTGTTTTGTCGCGTCTGTATGAGACTTCTAGGGAGCAGAAGGACGTGGAGTCTGGCTTAGAGAAGCACAGCGTCCCAAGTGACCTGCAGCTGCCGACGTCCCCCGAAGTGCACCTTGCGTCTGCCCCGGCTCCCTTCCTCGGCCGCTCTGCCGGGCCCAGCCGCGGCACTGCTCTGCGCAGGAGTGGGAGTCTGGGACCTCGGGCAGTTTTCCCGGCTGTCTAATCTGCGGACTTAACCTGCCTCTTGCAAGGAGCCTTGGGAGCCCGTCCTCCACCGTGCTCCCTCGCTGTGCCCCGTGCCCTGTTGATCCTGTGCTTGGGTCTCAGGGACTCACTGGCACAGAATGAAACACACATCTTGGGTCTGTGGCTCGAGGATTTTCCGCCCACGAGCGCGCCGTGCACACCTGGTGGACAATTCCGTCCCGTCAGACTCTCCCTCCTGCCGTCCCCTGCCCTGCAGTGGGGACTCCTGTCTTGGCCAGAGCGGCTCTGCCTCTTCTGAAACTGGCCCTGGTGACTCGCGTGCTGGGCTCACTCACGCCGTACTCCTGGGCTGCGCTCTCGAGGGCCCCCGGGCCGTGGCTGTCCTCCTTTTTGTCCTGAGACGGTTCTACATTCAGAGAGCGCGCGTGTGGCCGGCCGCCGCGCTCACCTCAGGCCGCACACCTGGCGCGTCCCACACCCAGGGTCGGGGCACGGACACATCGCCACAGGCCCTCTGGCCCTCCCTGCGCTTGGCTCCCGTGTCCTTCCCCGGGGCTGGCTGCTCTTTGAGGCTCAGGGAGGTGCCCCTCGGGCCATCACATCACAGCAGATGTGTGTCTCCACGAACACCCGCGGCCCTGTGTCCCCGTGCTGTGGACTGTTCATGAGTACCGTCACCGCGTGATGGAGGACAGGGACAGGCTTCACACACAGGGTCCCATCGGATCACCCGGGGCTGAAGAATTCCTGCTGCCCGCTGACGTCACAGCTGCTGGGACAGCGCAGGGCACCTGCTCGCTGTTCTGATGCTGGTGTGAACAAACGCGCCGCCCAGCCGTGCAGGAGCGGAGCTGTCTGCAGCGCTTGGTGCCCGGGACGGTGCGGCGTTGCCACGCCCGGCGCTGCCCAGGTCCCAGATCCACGAGCAAACTGAGTGCCGTTGTGCGGGGCTGCCACACGGGGACTGCTGGTTGTGTGTGACGCACCATCAGAACCCGGCCAGATAAGCGACTGGTGCCCAAGTCCTCTCCCTGAGGGGGTCCTGGGGACCGGCCCAGGCCGGCTGGGTGACAGGTGACTCGTGTGTGCATGGTGTCCGCGTCAGAGGCCAAGGTGGCTGCTGCTCTTCCGTGCTGACCCGCCCCGCACAGCTCTACAGAGACGTTTGGTGACACTTTTCCATGGTACACACAGACTGCCAGGGGCAAGGGAGGGGACAGTGACAGCGGGGGGTGCGGGTGAGTGGACGAGACACTCCCACAGGCCTCGAGGTGCTGGTGCTTCCCTCAAAATGCAGCCAGTGCCAGCGGCACCCGGAGGCCCTGCTCCTCACACAGAGTGGCGCTCGTCACAGCAGACTGGAGTCCCCTGGCAGGAGGTCCCCGGGACTCTGCGAAGGTGCCTGCCACAGGGACGGGGAGGGGCTCTGGCTGGCCTCCCCACCCCAGCAGTGTGGACTCTGAGACGTGAGTGGAGGGTGCAGGGAAGAGCCACGTCCTTGAAAGGGGACAGGAAGTCCAGATATACTGCAGGGACCTGCCAGCCACCAGGGCCATCAAAGAGGCCCGGCTGCCTCGGGGCAGGGCCAGAGCCCGGGGCAGGGCCAGGCCACTGGGACCCCCGGCTCAGACAAGGCCCTTCTGGGCTCCGAGGCTGGGAACTGGAGCTCTCTTGTCCCAAAGCTGACCCTGCTGACACCGTGCCCACACCACCGACGTCTCAGCCCAGCTTCTCCGTGAGGCCTCGGCGTCGGTGGGGGGGGACTCAGGGCCACTCTCACAGAGCCACCACGCCCCAGCGGGTTCTCCCCGCTGCACCTGGACACTGCTGTCGTCCGAGCTCTGAGTCCACGCCCAGCCCTGCCACCAAAGCCCCTCTGCCACCAAAGCCCCTCTGCCACCAAAGCCCCTCTGCCACCAAAGCCCCTCTGTCACCAAAGCCCCCCTGTCACCAAAGCCCCTCTGCCACCAAAGCCCCTCTGCCACCAAAGCCCCTCTGTCACCAAAGCCCCCCTGTCACCAAAGCCCCTCTGCCACCAAAGCCCCCTGTGAACATGACAAAGCCCCCCTGTCACCAAAGCCCCCTGTGAACACGAGCCTATTCAGGTGGTGGCCAAGCGCCCGCCATGCCCGGCCTCGCCCACGGCTGCTGGCAGCCGGCAGGACCCTGAAAGAGGCTTGGTGGCAGTGAGGGTCCCGGCCAGCCCCGCCTTGGGACTCAGCCGCCTGCCTGTGCCCGTCAGTTCTCAGGCCTCGGGAACCAGGAGAGCGGAGCCAAACCTATCATCTGACCCCGCCACTGTCGTGCCACCTGGCCCCCAGGAGAGGCACCAGCCCGTGTCCTCCCAGCAAGGGGACGTGAGCACCTGAGCCTGGAATCAAAAGATGTAGGCTGCTCTTATGGAGGGAATCAAGATGGTTTGTTAGAAGTCATAAAACAAGACAAGGGAGAGATCCCTGGTGTCAGTGGTTGTCCAAACTAAAGCAAATTGTGATTCCAGACCATTCCCAGGAGCGCTCCACAGCACTCGACCAAATAGATCGAAAGTCACGCAAAAGAGGAAACAAGTCAAAAATGTTCTTAAAAATTGTCAAACTCAGCCGGGCGCGCGGTGGCTCGCGCCTGTAATCCCAGCACTTTGGGAGGCTGAGGCAGGAGGATCGCGAGTTCAAAGCCAGCCTCAGCAGTGGCGAGGCACTTAACAACTCAGTGAGACCCTGTCTCTAAATAAAATACAAAAAAGGGCTGGGGATGTGACCCAGTGGACAAGTGCCCCTGAGTTCAATCCCTGGTACCACAAAAAAAAAAAAAAAAAAAAAAAAAAAAAAATTGTCAAACTCGTCGAAGTTGTTTGGATTTTGAACCGACAGGACAAGCTCTGCGTGTCTGTGGGTGCAGCGCCCACCCCACACGCCTGGGCAGGGCCTCAGCAGCCCCGCCACGGACCTCGGCCGTGACCTGAGCGTCTGTGAGGTGAAGGGCGCGCCGTGCCACCCTGTCTCCCTTGGAGTTGTGCTGGCTTCCGTGAGCAGGTGTGAGGAGGTGGCAGGACTGACGGGAGAGGCTGGACACTGAGGAACCAGGAGGACAACGCTCAGGTCTCAGCAGAGCCGCAGCTGCTGTGAGTGGGGACCTGCCCCCCACAGCCCTGCCCCCCACAGCCCCGCCCCCTCTGCCATCTCCCATCCTGGCTGGACAAGGGACACGCGGAACGCCACGCCAGGGCTGAGAGCAGCACCCGCAGCTGCCCCACCAAGTCGGGCTCCCCGCCTGCCAGGCGCGGGGCCTGCATGTCTTCCCGGGCGCTCGGTCGTCTAGACGCGGCCGGCCGTGTCCGAGCACGCGGAGCCGGCTGGGCCTGACAGCTCTCAGGGATGACATGGTGCTGAAGGCTCCCTGAGACAGCCGTATCAGATGGTGCGGCTGCCAGCTCAGGTTCCCAAGCGCGGCAAGCACATCCACAGCAGCGATGGAGAGATAGGAGGGCAGACGCGACCGCCTGGGGCCGGCCAGGCGCGTCCTGGGCAGGGAGTGGTCCCTCCCCGGGTGAGCCCGTGTGGGTGGCGGAGGAGGCTGGGCTGGGAGGAGAGGACGAGGCGCCAAGTAGTGAGGGGCAGAGGCAGCCTGTGAGGCCCGTGGGCTGTGTGGGTCCTCGTGCGCCCCGACTTGGACAGGCGTGGACAGGGAGCTGGTAGAGGGAGGGTGGATGGACAGAAGGAGACAGGTGGATGACAGACAGACAGACAAGGAGAAAGACAAATAGGCGGGAGAATGAATGACACAGATGAGTGGCCACAGGTGTGGACAAGACGGTCGTGGACAGGAAGAGGACGTGCCCGTCAGGGAGCCTAGAGCAGCGACTGGACGTTGGCCATGGTGAAGAGTCACTGCCCCCGCTAGGCATGCACCCGGCAGGCACACAGAGCCGGCCAGGCCAGGCCACCAGCCCCTCCCCTGAGCTGGCCTGGGCCTGCTGAGGAGGGGCCGCCACTCCATCCCGACCTCGAAGACCCAGCAAGTCAGCACGAAGGGGGGAAGTCGGATGAGGTCCCCGTCCCCCGGGACTTGTTGTCTGCCAGGCTCTGGACTCGGTGGGGGCCTCTCACTCCAGGGTCCACCATAAGTCCAGTCCCGGCCAGCCACGTGCAGCCCTTCAGATGTGACCGGTCAAGGTCGTGTGTAAGTGGAGATTCTCTCGCGTGCCTCAGCAGCCACGCGCGCACCCCGGGTGGTGCAGGCAGAGGCCAACGGCAGGAGGTGCGGACCAGGCTCGAGGGACTCTGTGAGGCTGGATCCGGGGACAGGAATCGGTCTGAAAGAGCGAGAAAGGTCTCATGGAGGCCCTGTACTGGCCGGGAGGTGGACCCCAGGAACAGGCAGAGTGACGTTCACCTCACCCAGAACCTCAGTGGAGTTGGGGCCACGTGAAGAAGGTGGCAGCCCAGTGGTTAGACGCTGCTGCCACAGAAGACTCTGAGATGACTGGGATGCCACCCAGAGCCCTGCACGAGCATGCCAGGCACTCTGCACCCCCAAGACCCTGCCAAGCCACCCCCAGGGAGCCCGTGCACCACAGCCCTCCAGACACAGCCCTCTGCGCTGCACCTCTGCCCAGGCTGTCTGCAGGGCTGTGTGTTCTGGGCTGGCGGTAGGTGCCCAGAGCAGGTTCTGCGGGGGGTGCAGGGAGCCGGAGGAGGGATGGGTGGGGGAGAAGGAAGGAGGAGGGAGGAGGAAGAGAAGGGGAGAGACAGGAAGCTTCTAAGGCAGCCCAGCCATCGGATGCTCCTGGGGCCAGGAAGCGTGCCCAGGGCGCCCCGGCCACGGCTGCAGCGCAGCTCGGAGGTGGGGTTGGACGGCTCCCAGCAAATCAAGACTCGGAGTCCACAAGCAAGGACCGCGCCTCACGGCCCAGGCTCTGGGGACTTGTCCTTCTGGAACTTCAAGGGGAGACTCTTTGCCCCAAAGTTAAGTGGGGAGAAGGAAGACCCTGCTCTCGGAAGGAGCCGTGGCTGCAGAGCTGCAGGGGGGGGCGGCAGGGCGGGGCTGGGGGCTCAGCAGCAGCTCCGGCCCTGAGCCTGGGGTCCCTGGTGAGAGCCAGAGGCAGGCCGGCACAGGGCCCAGAACGCATGGCCCAGCTGGCGCGGGTGGCAGTGACCACAGAGGAGGCCGCTGCTGCGGCTAACAAGCGCAGGAGCAGCTAATGCCAACCAGACCCAGCCAAGAGCGCACCAGAAAAAGATGTGTGCCAGCAGTGGCCCTGGTCCCTCTCAAACGTCGCCTGGGTGTGGAAGAAGCCAGCTGCGCGGCAGCGCCCGCTGGCTGAGGCGTCCACGTGAAGGACGTGATCTTTGAAGACGTCCCTCTCCTTTGCCATAGGCTTCTTCAAGAAATCTCCCCAAGGACACTCTCACGGATGTACCCAACAACCAGGCGGGGTGTGCACGCAGCTCCGCCTGACGGACGAGTGGCTGGAGACCAAGCGGTCACCGTGGGGGACCGAGAAACACACTGTGCTCCCCAGAAACCTGATGGCGCGAGGAGAGAGGGGCCGGGCACTGAGTCACAGGAGGAGAAAGGAGCGATAAAACAGGAGGTAAGGTCATTTCCCACGTTTTATTATAAAGAAATAAAAACAGCGCACGCTCGATGAGCAGGGACCTGAGTCTCTCGAGGCTTTCCCTGAGCGCAGGCGCAGCGCCGGGCATCCTACGTCTCCCTGCCCCTCGAGGCTTTGAAACCTAACCACGTGTCACTTGTTTAAGGAACATAATTAGCATAATGTTACAGATTAAAAGCCCAGAGAGTTGAAAGAAAATGTAAGAGAATTAATCCTGCTGCACATGTGTAAGATGACCTGATTTTTTAAAAAATATTTTTTAGTTGTCAATGGATCTTTATTTTTTTATATGTGGTGCTGAGAACTGAACCCAGTGCCTCACACATGCTAGGCAAGTGCGCTACCGCTGAGCCCCAGCCCCAGCAAGATGACTTGATTCTGTTTCACAAACACATACTAATTTTGCTTTTAGTAAACTGCCAACATTGTCTTTGAAACTTGGCCGCTGGTCTCTGCGGGGCTTTGGAGAAGTGTGTTGTAGGATTCCTCCCCCAGGCGCGGCCGGGAGGCACAGCGAAGTGTCCCGTCCACCTCACTTGGAGAGCGCAGGGAGGACTGGCCCGCCCCACGTGTCCAGTTCAGGTGAAGGGGTGGCGGGCCAGGCACTGCGGAAGCAGAGAGGACAGCTGCTGTGCTTCTTGGCTTACGAACTTTCTTTTCTTTTCTCTTCTTTTCTTCCTGAGGTAGCAGGGCTGGAACCCGGGGCCCCACCTACGCCAGGCAGGTGCTCTAGCCGAGCTACGCCCAGCGCTCTAATAAGCACCTGAAGATGGGCGAAACCTGTGGTGGGAGGGAGACCATGAAGTGGAGGTCCCGGGGAAACGCACTTTCTCTTACCAGGCCCCGCGACCTCCCACGCACCCCCCTCACCCACACTTCCCTCTTTTGACAGAGTCTCACTCTGTCCTCCAGTCCGGGCTCAAACTTGTGGGCTCAAGACCCTCCTGCCTCGGCCTCCTGAGTAGCAGGACTCCGGGTGCATGTCACCATGCCTGGCCCTGCTCGCACTTTGGAAGGTCCCTGGGTCTTGTTTTCTGAAATGACAGTCTGAAACCAGCATGCCTCTCCCTGCCAGAAAAACGCCTCCACAGCCACACCCGCTCCATGGTGGGGCCACATGGAGTGCACACAGAGACCCCTGGAAGTGCCACCAGGCCTACACACACACACACACACACACACACGTACGCACATGCACGCACACACACAGAATGTGAGCCCACGGCGTTCACACTCCTCAGGTTCAGCGCGCACCGTTGCAGGAGCCCCGTTTGGGGAGATAGCTAAGATTGCGGTTGATTAAGGGCCATAGACATTTTTGGGCATTTCCGCCTTCCGTAGTCTCGCGGGACTTGGCCTGGGATCTCTAGAGATTTGAGCGGTGACTCAGCAGATCGAGCTAGCGCCATTCCTGCTCGGGCGCATGGGAAGAGACCTGAGAGAGAACGGACAGGGTTATCGCTATTGTATAGATATATTGTAGTTTCTTGTAAGAGTAGGTGTCTTGGTTTCTTGTGAGAGTGTGTATGTGGTGTTAGAAATTACAAGAGACAGAGAGAGAAAGATTAAAGAATTTTTTCGTCTCCATCCTGTCTCCGGACTCCTTCCCGCGACGCCGCCATTCTGGGCTGCAATCCCTTTCTGGCTACAACACACCGTGATCATCACAGGGAGCAGAAACCCAAAGGGAGGCTGACCCCGGCCCAGGGCTGCATACTATTCCCCGGATGAAGGCCGTTTCTGCAGATGGCCCGGAGCCTCAGGGCAGGGAAGGACTTTGAATCAAACCTGCGCCCTCACCCGGGTCATCTTTGACCAGCTCTGCATCTCCAACGTGGGCCAGCAACACCCACCTAGCAAGGAGCGCTTGCTGAGCCCCGCCATGACAGTGGGCAAGCTCCTGGGACGCGGGGCAAGCTGCTACAGGCTGCACCCTCGTGAGGCACGTGGCGAAGACGCTGGACCTCTGTCCACTACGCACAGGCCACAGAATGTTGTCACTTTGTTACCGGAGCCTGTGTATCAATTCCATACTCGATCAGAGGTGTGCAGTGTTTATCAGTCACCGTGCACCAAAAATTCTGGTTTCCCTCCAATAAAATTATACATTCTGTCCCATTTAAGCCACATGACTCCACTGGCCCAGTCAAACATGAGCGGAAATGTCTCCTGCCACCTCACAAGCCAGCCCGTGGTTCTCCAAGCCCTTTGCCCCTGCATCCATGTGACAAGGTGCCCTCCTGTGGGCACCACCAGGGGCACGCAGCATTGGTGAGCTGCGGACTGCGGCTGCGGACAGCTGAGGTCAAGGGCACTTGCTGCTGTGGCCCAGCCTGACGCGCCCCAAGCTCCGAGATGGAAATGGCTCTTTGAGTCAGGAGACCAAGCGCAGCGGCCCCAAGCTCTCCGAGGACTGCGTGACCCCGGGTCTTCCCCAGACAGGCAGCTCGGGCTTCGCCTCTGGGCTGAGTGAACAGAGGCGACCTGCATGACACAGACAGGTGCCCATGTCACCTGAGCCAGGACACCCAGGCCCGACATAGAGCCCAAGACAAAGGCAGTCACCTCCCCCAGGCCCAGAGGGGCTGCTTTTATCCTTCTTCTCTGTGTGTGTGAGAGAGTGACTCACAACATCACCACGTCACCAAGAACAGAATCGGCTTCCCGCGTGGCTGGGCCCAGAGTGCAGACAGCGCCCTCAGGACTGGGTGTTGCTCCCCAGCTCGGCTCTTCTCTGCCGACCTGGAGCTCCAGGCTTGCATCCTGTCCCCTGAGCCACCCAGCCAGACACGGAAACTTCTTCCCCCATAGCCCACCCCCGCTGGGACTCTTTGGCTTACGTGGGTCCTGTCCTTCCCTGATCCCTCTACGGTCAGGCAGATGCCAGGTCCTTGTCTGAGTGGCCATTCTGATCCTGGACCCTTCTACAGACAGAAGGAGCCCCACCTAGACTAAGAGCCCTGGAGGGGGAGGGGACCCCACAGGACATCACGTGCTGCTGCCAGAGACGGCCTGGAGCCCTGAGTCGGCAAAACGCAGGGTCAGTTTCGTCCGGGGCTGGGCTGCCCCTCAGCGCGCTCCCTCGGGCTCCAGCGTGCAGAGGTGGGCGGTCACTCACCGCGGGGCAGGCGCCGTGGCGGGACGTGGCCTGGGGCTGTCCGCGTGTGCTTCCTCCCAGGTACCACGGGCTGGAAGAAGAGCTACGTCTGCCACTCCTGGCCTCCGGGGCACTGCACACAGCTTAGCGTCCACCCGTGAGGAGCCCGGCCGGGCCTGGCAGCAGCAGGCCTTCTCCTTTCCCTGGGCCACAGGCCTGAGTGGCTTTGGCAGGAGCCGGTGTCTGCAGCCACCTCTACCTCAGGCAGCCTCACGGGTCGGTGCTGCAAGGCAGCTCCAGCTGTCCGCGGCTGACCGCTGGACGGCGGCACCAACCCGGATTCTCTCTCCTCTGGGCTGGTGCTGGGAGTGGAACCCAAGGCCCCGTGCCTGCTGGGCAAGCTCCTGCCACCAAGCTGCAGCCCCACCTGCCTCAGGATCCAAGACCAGGAATAGAAGGGTAGGTGGGCTCTGCGTGCCGTGCCCACAGGAGTCAGGGCGCCACAGGAAGGGGCACACGGCTGTCTTCTACAAGTGGCAGCCTGGGGGACAACCTGCCCCGTGCACCTGCAGAGCAGCAGTCTCCGGGACCCCTACCTGGGTGGGCCCTGGAGAGAGTGCCCAGGCTCCAGCCCGCCCAGCAGCCGCCCTGTGCTGAGGGAGGGAGGACCATGGCACATTCGGGCATCCCTGGTGCCTGTCACGTGGGAGGACAGCAGCGTGCTTTCCCTCAGGGAAGATCTCCTCCCCGAGGCGTCCAGGGCCGCCAGAAGCTGGGCGCTATTCCAAAGGTCAGGGAGGGGCACAGCGTGTGATTTCAGCTTCTCAGATGGCCCTTCTGTCTCTGAGATGCTAAGTACTGTCTCACCACAGTGGCAAACTCCTCGCACGCAGCGGGTGGGTCAGTGCCTGCTTTTGGGTCTCTGGGCAGAGACGTCCACAGAGTTACCGAGCGCCACGTGAAGCACTTCCTGGGTCAAGAGCGAAGCCACGCGGCCACCCCAGGGCCTCGCAGAGCACGCAGAGCCACCCACAGTGACACGAGGGAGGTGGGTCTGTCACCTGCGCCACGGCTGAGCCGGGGGTCGAGGTGGCCCGAGGCTGAGTGGGCATTGGTGTGTGGAAGGCTGGAGCCACGGCCCCGGTCCCGGGTGGTCGCGTCTGCGACCTCTCCTGGCACCTTCGCGGGCAGCCCTGGGTCCCGGGGTGAGTCCTGCTCTCGGGATCACAGGAGGCCTGACTGCGGCACTCGGGGCCCTGACCTCCGCTGGGCGTCAGAGGAACACAGCTCCGCCCCGACCCTGGGCAGGGATGGTGACCAGAGCTGCCAGTGCCCTGCCCATCCCCCGTGCCTGCCCTGCCTGTCCACAGCAGCCTCCCCCACGAGCCCCGACCCTGCCCGAGGGTGTCCCCAGCTGCCGAGGCTCAGCCCTCGCCCACACCGGGAAGCCCAGGTGCCCCGCAGCCACATCCCACCAGCGTCTCTGTCCATCTCCACCCTCCCGGCCTCACGTCCTCCTTCCCCGCGCTTCCCAGGACAACCTCTGCAAAAGTCCTCGTCCCCGAACCCTTCCCTCCGGCTCTGCTCCCGGGGGAGCTGGGCTCTGGCAGATATCTGGTGAGGGCAGGGCTGCCGAGGAAACTCTCCCTCCCCCGCACCATCTGCTGTCCAGGCAATGTCGCGCCCTGGATTCCGTCATCGGAGGTCTGTCCCGTGGGGCGCGGAGCCTGAGCACCAGCGCGGATCCGGCAGGCTTCTGGGTACGAACCCAGGAGCAGAAAGCAGGGACTCAAACAGAGGTTTGCACCCCTGTTTGTAGAAGCACTGTTCACAAAATCCAAGTGGCGCTGCAACCTAAGTGCCACAGGCCATGAACAGAGGAGCAAAACGGGCCACCCACGGGTCCTCGGAACGTCAGCCAGCCTTTATAAGAAAGGAACTCCGCACCCGCTACGGCCGGAAGAACCTTGAGGACTCAGAGCCAAGTGAAAGGCGCCAGTCACACTAGGACACTCTGCGATGCCACTTGCCTGAGGTGCCAAGTGGGCAGGTCCATGGAAGCAGGAAGCAGCATGGCAGGTGCCAGGCAGTGGGGCGGGAAGGCCGGGGCGTCGGTGTCGGCTGGTGCAGAGCCCTTGGGAATGTCTTCATGCACCCTGGCCTGGTCACTGCCACCTGCAGGCTCAGCCAGTCACCAATGTCCTCCTCTAAGTTGACTTGCTCGCTTCTAACAAAACCTATGAGGAAACTTCGTGCCTCTAGTGCCAATGGAGACGCACCCCTGGGAACCCACAGGAGAGCAGCTGACCGCGGGAGTGAGTGGGAAAGAAGGAAGGCGGTGGAGACAGAGCCACGTCCACAGACACCCGGGCGCCCAGCGGAGGTGGCCTCTGTGAGGACGGGCGGGGCGAAATGGAGGGAGGCTGCCTGCCCCGGGGTCAGTCCTGACGAGGAGTGGAGGGGATAACTGTCTGTGTTTTGAACTCAAGTGCATTTAGCATCAGGCCTGACGTCCTGCCTAAGCCATCCCAGGAATGCCCGGCAGAGCAGGGCTGGAGCTGGGGGACGCCGAGCCCCAGCAGGAGCTGCGAAGGCTCCAACTCCCCTGCCGGCCCCATCCGTAGAGAGGCTGCCTGGGGCAGGGGAGCCCTGGACTCCAGCAGAGAAGCACTGTGTTCGATTAGCAATGTCTGCCAGGAGCACAGGCTGGACACAGCAGAGCCTGGGCCGGTACTCACTGTCCCCAAGCAGTCCTCGCAAGGCTTCTGTGGTCTGACCAGCCTTCCTCTGCCTCACTCAGGCCCCTGCTACCTCTCAGAAGGTCGCCACCGCGTTCACTCCCAGCCACCTCCGGGGGAGGACGGGCTCCAGAGAGGTGGCTGTCCAGGGTCACACGGCTGGAAATGACCGAGCTGCGGCAGCTGCTGGCCTCCAGGCTCCACATCCAGTGCTCCGTTTGCCAAATGCCAGAGGGGAGCTGCCCCAGGCCTGTGTCAGCCTTGTCATCGGACTTGAGACATGTGGCAGCAGAGGCAGCGCGCAGCAGGGTCCAGAGAGGGGCCTCGCTCTGAATCCACCCCACAGCCGGGTCAGCGCCTCGGCCCCGGGCAGCAGCTGCGCCATCCGCGTAGACACAACAGACTTTCCATGATTCTGCGTGGCTGTAGCCCAGAGTGTATTTTTACCCTGGTGAGTCAGCCCTTTATTTGTCAATAGAGGCCAGTAAAGGAAAAGGCCCAGAGGCCGTTTATAAACAGACCGCAGCCCCGGAGACACCCCCAGGGAAGCTGGCTCGTCTAGAAACGCTCTTGTTCCTGAAGCAACACCATGGGCCCAACATGCCACGGGCAGCCGTCTGGGAAAGGGGCCGCTGGACGGCCGGGCCTCGCAGGGCTCAGGAGCAGAGCTCGCGGGCCCCAGGCAGATGTGCGCACCAGCCCTGTCCCTGCCGACACGTGGCAGGGGATTACGGAGCCAAGCCTCAACTTCTTCATCCATGAAGTGGGCACAGCAAAGCCAGCCTCACGGGGCTCTGCAAGATTAGGGGAGGTGATGTCCGTCGCAAGCAGCCCGTGGCTGTCACTGTGAGGGTGAGCAGGTTGCCGGGGCGCTGCGAGAGGGTGTTTGTGCAGTGCTCACTCCCAACATCAGTGCGCTGGCTGACGCCCACCACGTGAGCACTTGCCTGTGGCTGAGAGGAGGAGGCTGTGCACCAAGACCTCCGGGAGGCGAAGGGACGAGGGAGGGAGTGCCCTGCGTGCCATCGGGCGGTCCCACCAAGGCTAAACACGCACACACCCACCAGAGGAGGGTTTGCCTTCTCCCAGAGGCGCGTGCCAGAGGCCATGGCAGCCCCACCCACCACACTCAGAACTTTGGGCAACCCGGCACAGTGGGGTGGGCACAGGGAGCGCAGTGTGTTCACACAGAGGAATACTACAGAGCTGTGAAGAGGTGGAGCACGGCTGGCCTCACTGTCAGAACGCTGAAGAGAGTCCTGGTACGCAACAGCACACGCTGGAGGCCGCTGGCCAGACAACCAGGAACAGAGAACTCGTCTATGGGGACAGAAGTCTAAAGAACGGTGACCTCTAGGTAGGGGGACTCGCTGGGAGGGGCACTTTCTGTGGTGACTGAATAGTCCACGTCATGATGGAGTGGTCAATACAAGGGTGTGTACAAATGTGAAAATTTTTGCATGCTGTACCTACTTTTTTTTTTAATAAGAGAACGATATGACCATGACAATATCAAGGCTAGAAAGTATACAGGACTAGTCAGTGCTCCAGGGGCTGCAAACTCAAAAGTCTACAAGGGCCAGGAAGACAATAAAAATGACGGGAATGGGCAGGTGTGGGGCAATAGGTACCATGCTGCATAAATTGCTACCAGACCTAATTGCCTGGGTATGGTGTGTTAAGATTGAGCCAAAGAAAGCAGCCACGCCTGGGTGGTCCCCCCCCACACACACACTGGCTGCAAGTCTGAGCCCCTTTGTACACTTCACAGTCAGGAAGGCAGGAGCCAGAGATGCTACGGGACCTCCCCCAAAGCAGCACAACTCCATGGAAAAAAAGCAGATCATTGAGAGACGCATCCAATGATGGGCACCTTTCAAACACTACCATGGCCAGGGGGCTGAGGCCGGAAAAGCCCAAGAAAGCCAAAAGCCATGAGGCTACCTCTGGATGCATCTGAAAGCCCTGGGCCTTCTTGGACAAGCTCCTTAACCTTGCGTGGTGCTCAGCGTCTTTCTCAAATGGATGCCAGGTCCTGGTTGTTAGCTCCTCAGGCACAGTCTTATACCTTTATCGTGGGCCCAGGTTGCCGCATTCACAGTACTCAGCAAAGTCGCTGGGTAACCAATCAACCAATGGACCATTTCCAAGTGAGGATGTGAGAAGGAAACGGTAACAAACACGAAAGCCCCCAGCGAGGTCATGAAACTGCAAGGTGCTGGCTGGACACCACCACTGGAAGCCAGCTGTTATTGACAGTGCTGAGAAACTTAAGAGTCAAACCCCTCAACTAGGAGATGGCCAGTTGCCCATGGAAGCTGTCAGAGCTGGCCAAAATCTGCTTGCGTCATCCGCTGGTTTGGGAACGGAACTGTCCAATGAGAGTTTTTAAATGCGATTTAAACAGGTGTAATTAGTCTTGTGATTAACGGTGACATAAACCCAACACGAAAGGCCTTCAGAATTTACCAAATACTTTAATCAAATACCAGGAGCAGACTGGGCCTCCGCGACAAGACTGTCTCTTCCCTCCTGCTGGCTCCCCGTCTTACACACGCGCGCGCGCGCGCACACACACACACACACACACACGCATCCCGTTCTGTTTCCTTGCAAGAGAGAAAAGAAAGGAACCACCCCAACCAGTCTCCCTGATAGAATCCGTCGGCGTCGGGAGACCGGGGCACGGGAAGGCTTTCCCACCTGGCTGCCCTGGGGTCGGCGCCGCCCTCCCCGCGGCGGCGGCCCCCCGCGCGGCTCCGCGCCCAGCCTTTCCCAGGGAAGGGAATTTGCCGCGCGGCCCCAGTGAGAAAAAACCCGAGCTGCGCTCCGATTGGCCCACCGTGAGACAGGTGCGCGAGGACAGCCAATCACGTGGCGCGAGGGCGGCGCCCGGCGCGGCCCCAGTCCGCGGAGGAAGCCTGCGCCGGGCCGCGTTCCCAGAGCGCCCCGACGGCGCTCCGCGGCTTTCCTCTCGGTCGCTGCGCGGCGGGCCGCGTTGCAGCCTCCCACCGCCCCAGAAAGACGCCGAGTGGGGCGTCAGGACGGGCGCAAGGGCTGCGCACCGGAGGCGGGGAGGAGGCCGGGCGGGGACCGTGGCGTCCCCGCCGCAGTTAGCGTTCACGAGGCACTTTCGCGCTCTGCGGCTCCACCGCAGCCCGGGGGGCGCGGCGCGGGCGACCCTCCCTGCGCAGAGGAGGCGCACAGGTTGGGGAGAGGCGAAGAGGCCGGCCTGCGATCAAGGCCCCTGTTAGACGAAGACTAGGGGAGGACCCCAGCCTCTCACTGTCCCCCAGACCCCAGCATCCGCAGTGGGGCAGCCTCGCCTGGGGCCACTGCGTGGCCACCCCTCGGTTAAGTCCTCTGACGCTTTTTACTTCCTTAATATTTTAAAGCAAACTTCAAAGCGCCGTAGTAACTGGAAAACAATGTCTCTTGGTAAGTAGAAGGTAACTAAGAGCAAACACAGTAAAAGCGAAGCGATGTCATTAACCTCTAGCCAGATCTTGACCCGCCCAAGGCTCCGTGCTCCAGGCCCTGAGCTGTTCGTTAAATGAGAAGATTGGCAGGTGTTAGCGTGAAGTGAGACAGGCCGACACCGAGCTGAGGCTCTCCTCGATGTAATCACTAGGTGTGGAAGCAAATAGAAAAGGGACAAGTTTTCCCACCAGGTGATTCAAAGACACGCGGTGTGGCATCCTGCGCCACCTGCAAATCAAACATACCAACGCCTGATTCAGCAATGCAGTCATTTTCAGGGCCACCCTTTATTTATGGCGAGGAGCTCTAGTCTCCCTCCTTATTAGAGAACATAGATTGTTTCTGAAATAAATGTGTTTGAACTTCACTTTTGAGATAGCAGAATAAACTATTTGCCCTTTGGCTTTGGAAAATCACCCAACAAGCCAAAAAAAAAAAAAAAAAAAAAAAAAAAAGAAAGAAAAAAAAAAAAAAACAATGAGAAAGAAAAGAAAAAACAAACCAAACCCAAAGTCCTTTTTCCATGAGTAGAGACGACCTCCATGGCCCTAGAGGGCACAAAGGTGCTGTAGTAGGTGAAGCTGACAAGCCACGGAAGAGACACCCAAAACTAAGTGTCCAAAGAGGGCTAACCCCTCAGGCCTCAAGCCCCCGTCTTGGTTCACACGAGTCCTGAAAGCCATGGAAGACCTTGGCAGTGGGAAGCACCAGATGCCCCGGAAGGTGGTGGGACACAGAACTGAGACGAGGAGACACATGAGGGACACTGAGACCCCAGTCCCCACATTATCTGTCTGCCTCAGCCCTTTGTACCGTGAGCATCTTCTCTGGATAGATTAAACTGAAGAGCTCAGCTCAGGCCCCCAGAACCCTGGAGCAATAGTGTTGAAAGCACACTGATGAAAGCCAGCCTGCTGACGCACAGGCACCCAGCCCCTGCTCCCCTGCTCAGCCCCAGCTTGTCAGGACCCAGGCTTGTGTCCCCAGACAGGGACAGCAAGATCCATCACAGGGGAAACCAAGCGGACAGAGGGAAGACCTGTGGGAATCTGAAAGCCCTCTGTCACCCTGCGGGGAAACCCACCCACACACAGACCTCACCAGGCTCACGGACCTTCTGGTACGACTCTGTGTGCCCCCCTTTAAAGTAGGACTGACAACCAAGAAGACTCCAAAGTGGAATCCAGAGGTCACAAGTGTGTGAGCCTGCACACACACACACACACACACACACAGAGAGATTCTAAAACATAGTCTCAAGATGTGATTCGGTGGTACAACATATGCTTAGCATTTTCAGTTCATAGCAACACACACACACACACACACACACACACACACACATACACAAATTCTCACAAAGATAATCCAAACACATTGGGAGTTTCAAAGTACTGTCAGAGATACTCTGTTATCCTTAGAGCAGGTATTGTACAAAATATGGCCCAGGGAGCCAAATCCAGCCTGGCCTGTGAGCTAAGAATGGTTTTTACATTTTTGAATGATGGCTGGGGGTGGGTGGCAAGGAAAGACAGATGAAAAATATTTTGTGTTACACAAAACTTATGTTAATTCTTGCTTCTGGGTTGGTGAATGGTCTTATTGGAAAGTATCCACAACGTTCACTTATGTGTGGCCCAAGGCTGCTGGCACGGCGTAATGGCAGAGTCAGAAAAGAGACACTTCAGTTCACAAAGCTTAAAATATTTACCGTCTGGACCTCGACAGAAAAAATGCCAAACCCTGTCTTAGAAAAAGAAGAGAAGTGAGAGTATCCATTCAACGAGAACAGCAAACACAGGGTGCTATTTTTAAAACTCACCCAGAATGAAATCAAGATCTTGGAAATAACAAGCATGACAACATGAATTAAAAATTCAGTGGAAGTGTTGGATATAAACTTGAGAGAACTTTAGGTGGGAGGCAAGGAGGGGGGCGCTAAAGAAAAGGATAATGGGAGAGGAAATTAGAATGTTGGAGAACAGTCTAGAGGTCCAATAGTCTACTAGTAGGAATTCCAGAAAGAACAACAACAAAAAAGACTTCAGGTAAGAAATTTGCCAAAGAAACAAGAAAAGAATATGTTCTGCATGATAACATGCCTTTCCAGATCGGAAGAGCCCTTATGACTCAGCACCGGGGAAAGTGCCATACCTAGGTACGTCCAACTTAAAAAAAAAAAAATTAGTCTTGGTGTTACACCCACCTGTTTCCATCATGACTTACTCTCCATAGACAACTTTTGACTCTTTTAGCTCCTTCTTCTACTATTCACATCAGTACTTCTATGGTGTATATATGACCATTTCTTGATTTCTCAATTTTAAGCATTAACTACTGGCTTTTATTACAGTGAAGAGTTTAGTTCATGGATTCACCTTTCCTCCTCACACCCTCCTAAGGGGATTATATTGTCATTTTTCCATAAACTTGGCAGCATTTTCCGTCTTATAAATATAAAAATAATATTCATTCTGAGACCAGTTGCATACTATCATTCTATTTCCTTTCTTGTATAACCTTTGTTTTTCCTGGACTTAATAGTTGCCTCAAGTTTTCACTTTATTTGTCTTTATAAAGACTTTTTAGAAATCAAAACATAAATATTACTTAACATTTGTGTAATTTTGATTAAAATATCATTTTAAGCTGGGTGCGGTGGCACACAACTGTAATCCCAGCACTTGGGAGGCTGAGGCAAGAGGATCGAGAGTTCAAAGCCATCCTCAGCAATGGCGAGGCACTTAGCAACTCAGTGAGACCCCATCTCTAATAAAAAATACAAAAAAGAGGGCTGGGGATGTGGTCCAGTGGTTGAGTGCCCCTGAGTTCAATCCCCGGTGTGTGTGTGTGTGTGTGTGTGTGTGTGTGTGTGTATATATATTATATTATATATATACACACATATATATTAATATATATATAATTTTATAAAAGGAAAAAGAGGAAGAAAAAGAAGATGGAGAAAGAGAAGAAATGGAAAGAGAGTAGAGGAGAAAGTAGGAGAGGAACCATGTATTAATGGAACCAAATACAACATAGAACCCTTGTTTAGGTTCTAACTGAAAGAAGTTAATTGTGAAGAAAGAAAGAAAAAAAAAAAAGAATTCTGAGAAAATGGGGGAAACTTAACACTATAGAATATTGTGTAACGTGCAGGAATTTCTTCTTTATATTTTAGAAATAGGTGAGGTCCAGAATGCGTTTCAAAACCATCCAGATTGGTTTTGAGTTGATCACCCTCTACCCTTGTATGTGTTTTAACTTTCATCATAAAAAGTTTGAACTAATTCAGATTTTATCAATGAATTAGAAGTCCCTCCTAAACAACATTTCCCTAAAATATAGGGATGTCAGTCCTAAAAGCTGTCTTGCAGGCTGCCCTTCTCTGTGCAGAAGGAACTGGCTCTGCATAAATTGGTTCCCGGGCTCCTGTCTCTCCCTGCCAATGAGCTTGCTTGTGTGCACAAAGGCTGCTGGCCTGGTCTTGGAGCTGGGGGAGGGCGCCCTGACAGGTCTTCAAAGCAGGAAGGTCTTGCCCATTTCACAGCCCACGGAGAATTCACAGCTCTCTAATTGTGAACCACACATGAACCTTTTTTGGCTTGGGAGTTCATTTATGCTTGGCAAAGGCAACATCTCATTTCAAAGCAGGGAAGCGAAGACTTTAAAAGATTTAAAATCCAACTCCAAAAGCTCCGTGGACATCAAATAGCTTTTTTTGAAACAAGGTTTTGATGAGTTAAGAGCAAATGAATTAGAAACACATGGATTAAATTCCCCTTTAAAATCCGCCTGGGTTTAAAAAATGAGGGGAAAGGGGGTTGGCAAATATCCTTTAGGTTTTATCAAACCCCAAGCATTTTTAAAACAGTGTGAGATGGTTGGTGACTCCAAAGTGCAGCTGTGTTCACCCAGTGCCATTAGCCGGGCGAAGGAAGGGTCCCGCTGACCAGGTCCAGAGCGCCCCTCCAGCCACAGGCCCAGGCCTCTGCTCAGATATGCCCAGAGCCACCAGCCGAGAGCTGCGACCAGTGTGCACAAAGTGGTTCTGGTCTTTGTGCCACCCCGTCCTTCAGGGCACGTGACTGCCAAAAGGAAGTGGCCCGAGGCAGCATTTCCACGTAGCTCTGGTCCCCGCAGACCAAGCGTCCTCCAAACCCCGCAGCCCTCCAGGGAGAACCACAATGGCCGCCACCTACAGAAAGCCGCACACTCCGAGCCTGGGGCCGGGTCAGCCCCATCCAGGCTCTGAACACAGCAGACGCCTGTCCTCTTAGGATCCAGATCTGGGGTCTGCAAGGACCCTGAGGCCAGGCACGCGCCATGGGGATGAGATGGCAGAGTCCCGCGCACGGGGGGGGCTGAGCAGGTGGTGGCTGTCCCCGAGGCCAGCTCCTGTCCAGTGCGAGTGAAGACGTTGAGCTGGAGAGTGTAGGGACTGACAGGGTCACCCTTCAAGACCAGCAGCCCAGGTGCTGGGTGCTGGGGTGCAGGGTTCCTGATTCCCAGGCCACCCGTAGGCTGCATCTCAAGATCTGTGTTGCAGGACTCCAGGAGGGCACTCTGCAACAGGCTCAGGAGGACGCCCCCAGCTGCCCGGTGAGGGCCCTCGTGACCACATCTGCAGGATAAGGGCCAGTCCCCGGCCTTGCCATATCAGTGCTGTAGAATGGTAGTGCCCATTCCACGCAGAGTTACTGAGGGCCGCTGAGGAGGTGGGTGTGGACAGTGGGAAGACAGACCCCAGCACCACACTGCCCGAGTCTGCCTCCCCGTGACTGCTTAGAGCTGTGTGATGCTGGGCAAGCAACCTAGCCTCTCTGGGCCCCTTGGGCTCATCTGTAAACTGCAGGTAATAGTGGCTTCCATCTAGAGGGTGGCTGGAGGGCTGGCACAAGTCTCTACATGTGAGGCTCCGAGTGCCCACGCCGCGCTTGCTGCTGTGATTGTGATGCGCCCATCACTGCAGATAAATGACCTCATCCCATTTAACCCTCACCACCACCTCAGTGTTATTAGTCCCATTTGTGGGATGAGAAATCTGAGGCTCCAAGAGGCTGGATGATGGCTAACCAGTGGCAAAGCCAGATTCCAGCCCCGATAGGGCTGGCTCCAGGGCCGCCTCACACCCAGAAGGTGCCCCTCCTTGGTGGTGCACCGTTGGGCAAATAGGGCCAGGCTGGCTCTCGGGCGGGCCAGCTCCGCCTCTGCCCTGGCACTGGGCACAGTGGACAAGCAGAACAGCCAGAGCCAGGTGCCAACCCAGTCCAGAGCCTCTGATTTCTACTAGCCGGGCGCGGGGAGGTGGGTCCTATCCCAGGGCCGTGTCCAGAGTCCTGTCCCGAGTTCTAATCCCAGCTCTGCCAACCACCCCGCCAGGTGCCCCTGAGCAACAAGCCCAGCGTGAGCACTGACGTCACGGGGCTGGGAACAAGTGACAGAAGAGCCACGCAGCCTGCTTGGCAGGGTTCCCAGCATGCACTAATGGCCCAGGAATTGTGGCTTCCCGGGACGACGCTGTCATGCGCCCAACCTCTTCCTCCAGAAATAGGAAGCGTCTCGCTACACAGAGGTTCTCCGCCCCTCCCCGTCGACCCCCAGGTGGCCCGCTCCCTCACACCACAACCTGTCCCCAGGGAGGCACAGAAATGCAAAGAAAATCAGGCTCTGTCACCCACATTCTCAGAGCACATTTCTGGGTGTGCTTGCAGGGCGTGCCTGGCGTTGGCAGTTGTTGTACCCATGAATGTGCAAGTGGCTGTGTCCAGTCATGCTGTCAGCAAGATCTGATCTGGAAGGAATCACCGCGGACGGGTCACACACAGGGCTCGAGTTTTCTGCCCTGTCTGATGGATGCAAACCAAACCTCCCTCAACCTCAGTCTTTTTGTCTGTAAAATGGAGTCCATGTTACCTGCTCCTGAAGAGTAGCACCAAGACCATAGCGAAAGTGATCAACAGGGTTTCCCCCACCGGACTCGCCTCCCATCACCAGCCCAGCTTCACACGATAAGCCAAGAGAACTGCAGCTCTGAGCCTTAAGCACCAGGCGAAGGGATGAGTTCATCCCCTGGGCTCGCTCAAGATGAAAAGAATTGCTTCGCTACGTCAAGATCACAAATCTATTACATTTTTAAAACCCAAAGAGGGGGCCCAGGCCCTTTGAAGCCAACGTAAATACAACTGTTTAACAGCTTATTTTAACGATCCAATGGGAACCGAGTTGTTTAAATGGATTCACATTGCCAGCGTTCTCTCTGCGACATGGTATTTGTTAGAAATCAGGATTCTACTCAGCTGAATGTCTTGCGGTCGCCTCCGCTTTGTTTCTTAACAGGGTCGTCTTTCTGTGAGTTTTCTTTGGCTTCCCAATAAAAGAGTAACAGATTCCTTTTGAAGTTTTTTATTGATGAATGAGCCGCTATAAATAACCCTCCGTGGCAGCTGCCCGATCTCTGAAGTTGACTCTGGAATAATAGTAGCAGTGGGAACGGAGGGCAATTCACGGCAGCGCGTCATGAAATAGTTTAATGGGCTTCATACTGTTTAACTTAATCTTTACAGATGTAAAAACAGAAATACAATTATTTTAACAACTATTATTACATATTGCTTTGCTAATGAAAACAAGGGCTCGGGAAGCACTGAGACACTGACTCAAGAGCTCAGGGTAGTTATAAAGCCGAGAGGGAGGGCGGGTGCGGGAGCCAGGCGGAGGCTCGGCTCGGGGTAGATGGAGAGTCGGTGATGGGGACTTGTGATCTCCCTGAAAGCCTCTCTCTGCCGCCCAGCTTTGCCACACACAGCCACACACACGTCATGATCATGTGGTCATCCACAGTGAACTCCGCTGGGCTGATTTCAAGTGCAGCTCTGCGGTATGAATTACGGGGCCCGTGGAGAATTTCAGTTGCTGGGAAAGGCAACCACTTGCTCCTGACGGAGCCCGGAGGAGGTGCCCTGTTTCTCACACCCCCCAGCTGCCACCCCTCCTTGTTCCTCACCCATCCCCCCACCCATGCACCACAACCCAGTGTCCAGGGAGGACCCTTCTGACCAGGGGAAGGGGCACAGCTCACTGGGAAACCTGTAAGCCCAGCGTCTGCAGCTTGAAAGTTCTCCCTGTCTCTGGGGAAGTCCTCGAGTGGGGTGCGCACAGTGTCCACACGGTCCTCCTCTCCGAGCCTCAGGGAAGGCCTGGCCTCCGGGCGCCAGGCGAGGAGAAGCTCTTGGTTAGCATTTTTCTCATGGGCTGAAGCAGAACCCGCCGGCTGGGGCGGGAACTGGAGTCCCTCCAGGCCCAACAGTGTGATTTTGCGCCTGGAGGGACTTCGCTTCTCCCCTGCCCCTCCACGGGGTTCTCACCACTAAAACAAGGAGGTCGCAATTCTGAGCCATTTGAGAAATGACAGGTTTGGGCAAAGAGAGGCCAAAACATTGCCTGTGAGAACTCAGCTGGAGACTGCGGCTTGTGTCTGCGGCCAGCACAGACCTGCCCACCCAGTCACGGCAGCTGCCGGCCACGGTCGGCGACCCCCATCCCAGAGCTGGGTGGGCACCACCTACTTCAGGAGGGAGCCCCACTGCGCATCCCACCCCCAGAGCTGAGGGAGTAAGGGGCGGACAGCGCTCCCCAGGGAAGGGCACCAGAAGCAGGAGGGAGATGGTGGCGGGAGGAAGGTGCTTCCTGAGAGGCTGCCCCTTCCCTGTGTGCCAAGTGGACGGCGACCAGCAGCTGGGCTTGCGCTCCCGCAGGAGAGCCAGGCACGGAGGAGGCCACATCCTGTGGACGGGATTTCTCGAGGGCCTACTGTGTGCCAGGCACCACGCCAGACACCACAGAAGGAAGGGAAGCTGCAAAAATGGAATCTGTGCTTTCCTGGAGCTTCTGGAAGAGCCGGCAAGGCAGGGCTGCAACTGGCGGCTCAATAACTGCAGAACTGCACTTGCGCTAAGTGCCCCCAGAGAACTGGGAGCCCCGTCAGTGCCTGAGAGGCACCCGGGGAATGCTGAGGCCCTGCGGGCCAGGCAGCTGCCCCGTGGGCATGGCTCCTGGGCACCTGAGATATGGCTCGTCTAAATTACAGAGTGCTTTAAGTGCCAAATACACACAGGATTCCAAAGACTTAGCATGTATATAGAGCGTATACATGATGCCTTGTTGATTCTTTATGTTAAATTACAAGCTGAAATGATAATATTTTGGCCATTTGAGGTCAAAACAAATATATTGTTACAATTGATTCCACCTGCTTCTACTTTTTTAATGTGGCCACTAAAAATTGCTAGATTACTCTTTTTTGGCTCACTGGTATAGAAGAAGATACCCTGACCAAGAGGAACATGAGCCCTCACAGCTTGGAAGTCCCAGAGTCTGAGCTGGGGTGTGACTCAGGCGGATCACCTGCCTGGCAGGTGCGAGACCTTGAGTTCAACTGCCGGCACCACAGGAAGAAAGGAAAGGAGGGAAAAGAGAACCCCAGAGTCTGTGAACTTGTCAAAGGGAGATGGGAAGGTGACAGAGTTGTGGCTCCTGCCATCAGCTCCGTCCTTCTGGTGTCGAGAGGTCACAGAGAGATGAGACAGGGTTCTCAGACGTCAGTCCTACAGGTTGAGGGTCCCTTATCTGAAGTGCTTAGTTCCAGAAGTGTTTCATATTTGGGATGTTTTCAGGTTTTAGAATGTTTGCACATGAGATATCTTGGGGATTGAGATGCAAGCCTAAACATGAAATTCGCTGATGTTTCACATGCCCCTGCCGCACAGCGCCACGGTGAGCTTCCGTGCTATTTTTAGGGACCCTGCATTTGACCAGGAGGAGTGTAGCATCCGCAACTCCAGGACTCGCTCTGAAACTGACCTGCCATGTGCCTCTAGGACAAAACACCTGTTAGAGAGGTGGGGGGGGGGGAGACTGTGTGTGTGCAAGAGAGAGAGTGTGCAGAGAATGGAACTAGCCTCTTGTGGGAGTGGCCAAAACTAAATGAGAAAATGGACATGACAGTTCTTGTGCAAAATAAGTCTCTTTCTTTCCCTATATATTATTATGCCTTGTTGTGAGTTGGTAATTATATCAAAATTAAAAATAAATAAATCTATTTCTTGATCATTTCTCTCCACTACAAATCTGTCAATAATTAAAATAAAAGTACTGTGACATATAGAGTTCTCTGTCCCTGGTAGTTTGTGAGTGCATTGCACAGGAAATGTAGAAACACTTTTGGGTGATAATCATGGTAGACATGATAATGATGATAGTGAGGACTGGGGTTGTGGCTCAGCAGTAGAGCACTCGCCTAGCACGTGCGTGGCCAGGATTCGATCCTCAGCACCACGTAAGAATAAAGGCATTGTGTACAACTAAAACAAATAAATATATTTAAAAAATGATGATAGTGATTGTGATGGTGATTATGGTGATGGAGATGATGGTGTGATGATGGTAAAGGTGATGGTGGTGGTGATGATGGTGGTGGTGGTGATGGTAAAAGTGATGGTGGTGGTGATGATGATGGTGGTGATGGTAAAAGTGATGGTAGTAATGGTGATGATAGTGGTGATGATGGTAAAGGAAATGGTGGTGGTGATGATGGTGGTGATGGTGGTGGTGATGGTAAAAGTGATGGTGGTGGTGATGATTGTGGTGGTGGTGATGATGATGGAGATGATAATGAAGGTGGTGGTGATGATGGTGGTGGTGGTGATGGTAAAAGTGATGGTGGTGGTGATGATTGTGGTGGTGGTGATGATGATGGAGATGATAATGAAGGTGGTGGTGGTTGCATTTAAAAATTATGTTGCTCACATATATGAAGGAAATACCAAAATACATTGAAAACACCAGCTATACTCTTGGAGGAAGATTATTTGAAGTGATTACAGGATTACAGATCTGCTCTTTTTAATGCTTTCCTGCATGACACGCGTTTCTTGAGTGAAGACAGTAACTGCTACACTGGGAGGCCTCTCGGTGGAAGGTAACATCCGGGTCATGAAGAGTGCTGAGCGGTTACTCTGGCCCAGCGTAAAGTATACAGAGGGAAATAAAGAACAGGTGGTCAGCGACACCTTCTCTATTCCTGGGGTCCTCGTGGCACCTACACCTGGCTGCAGTGGCTCTCAGCTCTGCCTGGGAACCAGCAGGATTGCCTGAGAAGCCTTTAAAAACACCCCTGTGCGTCCGCCACGGGTCACCTGAACCACAGCACAGGCAGCTGGCAGAGAGGTCATCTCGGAGGCGGGGCGTGTGCGGCCACGCCCAGTGGGCGTGTCCTCGGTGCAGGTGGTTGCCTGCCCCTCGGGGACCGCAGGGGGCACCGCAGGGAGGCCCGCAGTGCCCACCGCACTGTGCCGCGCCTCCCCCACCTCTGTGCTCTCAAGACGGAGCCGGCAGTGCAGACTCCAAGGCCAAAAATGTGGGAAAGTTTATTTATTTCCCCAAAACATTCCTGATTTGTAATGTGCTTTCTAAAAATGTTCCAGCTGACCAAGCCCCTGCTATATTTAGCTGCAGCATTTAAAAGAAATGTTCTTTACACTTTGTAAGGCGGGCCAGGAAATGCAAGGGTTTAAGAGAAAATCGTTCCTCCTCTGGTCCCTTTCTCCCAGGAGGGGACGGGAGCGCTCCCATGGCCCACAGGAACAGCCTCTGTGCTGAGGAGAAGCAGGTCCCTGAGCTCACAGTGGCCCAACAGCCCGCTCTGAGTGCCTGGCCCCTGGGTGGGGCCGGGAGGCATGGTGGGGTTTCAGTCCTGCAGCCTGAGCGTCTCACCCGCCCTGCGCCATGGTCTGCGGTCCTCTGAAGTCGGCTTATTATGCCTCTGCGTGGCAGCTTATTTTGCTTTTGGCTCTGCATCCAGCCATCAGATCAGCTCCAGAGAAGAAGCTGGAAGCTGCGCAGTGGAGAGAGGGAGTGATCGGAGCCCTGGCGCAGGAGCGGAGAGGAGTCCAGGAGCTGCTGCTGTCCAAGACCCCAGGACGCCTGGGGAGTTGCTGGTTCAGGGTTTTGCTGCAGAATTAAGAGTCCCAGGCAGAGAGTGGAGGCTCTGCCTGCGGACAGTGCTGAGGCCCACCATCTACTAGTGCCGCCTGTGTGCCACACTTACATGCATCAACTAACTGCTCTCTGACCTCCACCAAGGCAGGAGGTAGGTCCCTCCCACCCTGCCAGCTCTGGGGGCCTGTCCTGCCCAGTGGATGCCTGTCTGTTAATTCCCTGCCCAAGACAGTGCCACGAGACAGAGGCTAACGGCCCCAGTGCCTGGCTTCTCCCCACCCCACCAAACATCAAGTCCTGAATGATAAGGAATCAATAAGATGCTAATGATAGGGCCTTCCCCTCTTGGGAGGTGTGTCTACACAGACCTGGAAGAGTGGGGGTAGGAGGTGTGGCCAGTACCTGGCAGGGAAGTGTGGGGCCTAGACTCCTGGGACACCAGGAGGGTTAAAATACCCCTTCCTAGCTAAGCGCGGTGGTGCACGCCTGTAATCCCAGCACTTTGGGAGGCTGAGGCAGGAGGATCGCGAGTTCAAAGCCAGCCTCAGCAATGGCGAGGCACTTAGCAACTCAGTGAGACCCTGTCTCTAATAAAATACAAAAAAGGGCTGGGGTTGTGGCCCAGTGGTCGAGTGCCCTGAGTTCAATCTCTGGTACCAAAAAAAAAAAAAAAAAAAAAAAAAACCTCTTCCTGCACAGAGTGAGACAGGAGCCAAGCATTGGGGATACAGGGGACCCCCCACCAAGGGCAGGCACACGTTCTAGAAGGCGAGTGTAGCCTCAGCCACATCCAGAAAACCAGCAGTGAGGAATGCCTTGCTAAGAAGCTCGATGAACTGAGCCAAGGCATGGACAGTCACATGTCCCCCCAGCAACCCAGCAGGTCCTTCCCAGGCTGCCTGACGTGAGGGCAGAGACGGGCAGGGTGGGGGCAAGACCGTGAGGGTCAAGTCCAAGCCCTGGGCCTCCCCACCTAAGAGGACCCGGACCAGGGTCTGGAGCGGCCTCCTGCAGGAAGCTGGCCCGTGGAAGAGCCCCTCCTCTGCACGCCACCTGCAGCCTGCTGGGCTCAGCCTCTGGGCAGCTGCGACCACATGAGCCTCAGGGAAGGACCCTGCCCCGCCCGCTCGCTGGGCCCCTCTCAGCCCATCTACCCCATCAGGCTGACTCCTGTGACCATGTGTTACCTGGGGCCCTTCTAGCTGGCCCCGACAGGTGTCAGTCAATCAGAGGCATCAGCTGGAGGCTGGCCAGTGGGCCCTGCCTGGGCTCCCTCCTGCTCTGGGTCCTGGAGGCCGGGCCTGCTGCAGGCTCAGTGGGGGGGGGGGGGGGGTGCTCAGAGCATCCTCCCGCTGCTGGCCCCTGGCTCCTGCACCTTCCCCACCCTGTACACAGTCCCTCCCCGTTGGTCTTTTATGGCCTAAGTGAGCTTCCATCCTCTGCCAGGACATTCATCCTCACACTGAGAGGTAAGTGGCAGAAGCCAAATCTCAGCCCCACCCCCTCCCCATTCCTGCGTCCCCACTGCCAGTGTAAACAGAGACACTGAGCTGCCTGTGTACCCTAGATCGCCAGGCACCCCCACAGAGCAGATCCTGAGCTCAAACCCTCAAGTCCACATTTGGCCTACGAGCCCCACATCTGATTTGCTCAGTTTAGATGCCATTTGAAGGGACAGACCCCCACCACCACTCAGCCTGGACCCCACCACTGTCTCTCTCTCTCTGTGTCTGTCTCCTGGGGATGGAGCCCAGGGCCTCATCCATGCCAGGCAAGTCACTATCTATTGGCCTCTCGAGGTCACTGTGAACCCAGGAGAACCCAGCCTTAGGATCTCTGGATAAAGACCAGCAAGGTAGAGAACTTTCCCTTTGGCTCTTCAGGTTATATTTTTAAACTACTTTCCAAAGCAAAATAATTTGACTTTTCCAACAAGCTCATGCTCTTTATTCTTAGTGATAAACCGTGCTTGTTATAGTTTGTATCTTCTAGTGTGTGAAAAAGTCTTTACTTCATGGAAGCAAGAATCCAGCTGCCATGAAGGTGGTAAGGCACAGAACTGTGACTTGCTGAATGCTCTCACTTGCAGGTGCAGCTGGCTTCCGAGGTTGGCCCCTACTTCTGTGACATGAGCAACAGCCCCGTGGGTACAGGTGGGCTCTGGATCTCAGCTGTGAAATGATCACATGGGGCTAACTCTTTAACCCACCCATGCATGTGCACTGTGGCTGCACATCAGAGACCATGGTATTTCTGAAGAGGTCTAAGCAGGTTTTCTGGGTTCTGAACTCTCCCAGGGGGTGTTGGGAGCCTGGAGACCACTGCTACAACAGCCAGCAAACACCCAAAGCCAGACAAAGCAGGAAACCTCTGCAAAGTTCTCTGTCCTCGTAAAAGTTGCAGAGGCCAAGTTCTCAAAGTGACTTGGTCTTCCAAGACTCCTTTATAAAGTCTTTGTTAGCTTCATTACAATAATGCAAAAACAAATAAATTATCCCTAGCTTGAACTGTATAGGAAAATAAAATTGTATAAAATTATACAGAAAAATAAAATCTTTCACTAATATCAATGTTTGGACTAATGTGAAAGGACCCAGCAACTCCCATCTATATGCAAAAAGGATGGATTTCTGGGTGTTCATATCTCTAACATACACATACGCATGTAGGTGTGCATACATACATACATACACATGCATACATGTGCATATGTGTACACACTTACCATTATACGTGTGCCTTCGTGTCCTCCGTTATGATCAGTGTGTTTATCAGTGTGTGGGAGAGACAAAGAGACAGCGCGATCAGGGCGCGGAGCACAGGCCGCGGCATTCAGAGGAGAGCAGAAACGCGAACCTTGAGATGGTTGTTTAAAAGCAGAACCATAAGCTTGCTTTTGGTTTTCCCTTAATGGAGCTCAGATTCTGTTTTAATTAAAGGTAGAGACCATTTCTTGGTCTCACCAATCCATAATTTTGAGCCAATGATAAGCATGGGCACTAGAGCAACTGTTTGGTTCAATAAGGCCCAAATCCTCTCTTGTTCTTCAGTAGGAAGAAACATGTACAGAATCATATAAATCGCCCCACAATCCATATCCCTTGGCATTTCAAAACCTGGAGAGAGGGAGGGTTGAATAGAATTGTCTTCATGTATGTATGAACGCAGAAAGTAGATCCATACTGTTGCATTTCTCTGTGCCTCAAAAATAATGTTCCTACAATTCTCTGAATTTTAAGTCTAAAACACGATCTTTTTCAAATAGTAGTATTAAATTATTTGCTTCTTGAAAAACTAGTAGTCACAAACGAAGAACATGACAGCATATCAAACAAATCAAAGGGAAAAGAGAAATTTAAAACATCCAATACAGCTCAAGTACTCAACTTCCTTCCGGTGCCCAGGCTCCTCGGGGCACTTGGTCCCCCAGTGCCTCCTCAGCCTGTTCATTCTCAGGAGCCAGAGCCTCCCACGATGCCGCATGGCTCCAAACTGTAATCCCAGTCTCCTCTTTCCTATTACACTGTTTGTTTATTTCCCCTAGTAATCCACTGAACCAGTCACTGAGAGGTTAATGTAAAAACAACTTTATTCACAGAGGCTGAGAGTTTGGGATAACAAAATATCCAGTGACAGCCCACCACACTTAAGCTCATCACAGTGAGCCCGGCCCTCACCAATGGGCCTCCGAAAAGTTCTTTAAATCAAGGACACTCCTGAGCTCACTAACATCTTCCCGTCAGCCCGGGTAGAACCCTGTCCTGGAAATGCTTATGCGTGGTGGCTGTGCAGCTGGATTTCCAGAAAGCCCGCCAGCTCACTGTGCCTGCCCAAAGCGTCCTCTGAACATATGGACCACAAAGCCCTCTTGGTTTAGAGTTCGTAGTCACTTTTATACAAGTCCTGGGTAATGTCTTACAAAGTTATTTTGAAGGCCTCTCTCAGTCCACTTCCAAGAACTCACAGCTCTTTGTACGTTTCCTACACCAGACAAAACACAAGTTCCTTGGAGGTTCAGGAAACCCAGTTTCAGAACCCACAAGGCAGTCCAAGGAGAGGTGCGTGGGAGTCTGGGAGTCTGGGAGTCTGGGAGGAGTCTGGGAGTGGTCCCCCAAGGCTGGAGCTTACCAGATCTCTGCTGCAGACCTAGCTGCCCACCAGAGTTTCGGTCACCTCCTCCAGGTGTTCATGCAAAGTCAGCCTCCTGGCCTGCATGGAAGGGGCTTGGAGGGGGTGTCCCTGTCCCAGGCTGGGGGTGTCTGAGAGGACTCTCCACCAGGCTCCATTGTGTTCTTCCTGGGCCAGAGACTTCCACAGAGTTCTTCCTGGGCCAGACCCTTCCTCAGACACCAGCAAGTTTTCTTGCTTTTCCCAAATTAACCCATCTCTCCCTCAATCAGTTTTTGTTGGCTTCCCTCAGCTTTTGGGATTAAATGTAGTCCTTCATTACATGATTCTGAAAAAGGTAGTAGCAAAAACCAAACCCAGATCTTGAAAAACTATGAAAATAAAAAACTCTGATGTTTCTAAGGCATATTCCACCCTCCACACCCTCCCCCTGTCACTTGAACTCTTTCAATCCCTTAAAAACAAAAGCAAAAGCACAGCGCCTATTCTGAATTATAGACCCAGCAGAAAATGTATACTAATGAGCCATCTCACCCGGCACCCACGATGCACCTCAGGAGAAGCTGTTCCTGTGATAGTAGAAAGAGCCAAGCGTTTAGGCAGAGAATAGAGCACATTTCTTTTACTGTCTAGAAAGAAATTAAGAGAAGAGTTCTCCATTTAAAAGAAAAGTGTTACTGCTTTTCGGGGTTTCTCGGCTTCCACCTTAACCTTGGCCGTAAATGCTAACCAGGCCTGCATTTCCCAAATGACCCCATAGAATAGGGCCACCCTGAGCCCCAGACTGGACTTCTGGGACAAACCCACCTGAGAACTGCACCCCACCCCCAACACACACGGGGCTCAGAGTCAAAGCCCAGGCCACGCACGACCTCGGAGCCTGCAGTCACTGTCTGTACATCCAAAGACCTCGTGTCTGCGGTCCTGCCATCGGGTGGTCAGCAGGGTTCCCCTTGCGAGCAGCCCAGGGCTGTGGTGGGCGGCAGAGGATCAAGTCATTAGGTCAAGGACTTCTCCTGGAAAGGGTCAGCTCAAATCCCCCAAAGGGATGGTTCTTTTAGATCTCCAAAGCCAGTTCCTGCTGCTGGGTGAACCCACTTCTGAGGAGGCTGGCCAACGTGCTCACCTGCGCACGGAAGTTGGTGAGGCTGCCCAGAACCCTCACGTCTACCCAAGCAGAGGTCCTTTTTGAAAGAATGTGCCTCTTCTCCCGGCGGTGGGACCTTAGCCGGTGGCTCAGAGGAGGCTCCCGCCAGGGCGGAGGAAAGAATGGCGCCACTGTTTGCTTTACTGGAAGCGAAGCACCGCGTCGGGGAGCTGCAGGGGGAAACAGGAGAGGAAAGGGATCCCCAGCTGGTAGAAACCGCCCTGGACGTGCGGGTCTAGCATCAGGGAGGCGTTGAAAGGAGGACGGAGACCGGAGGAGGCGGCCAGAAGTGAGGCGCCCAGGCCGCCGGCCGGCCATGGCTTGGCGTCTCCCAGGACCTCGGCCCCTCCGGCGGGCGCCCGGCCCTGCCTCTCCGCCAGGATGCTGTCGATGCTGAAATTCTTGGACTTGGAGCTTTTCGGAGAGCTGCGGGAGGCGGGCCGCGGAGGGGACCCCAGACCATCCACCGTGCGCGCTGGCTGGCTGACTGCCACCGCCCCCGCGCCCTGGACAGCGTTGCCTGCGTCCTGGTCTGGTGACCCAGGACCCAGCCAGTGGAGGGACGCCTGCGGAGAGGAGCCTTCCCCGAGGGGCGAGGGGCGCGTGGGCGCTCCCTCGCGGTTGGGGGTCCCGGGGCTGGGGCGCGCTGCCCCGCTGGCCGCCGGGGGCCGCGCCTCTGAGCCGCGCTCCGGCAGCTCCGCGCGAGCCCTCTTGGCCTCCGCGGCCCCGGCGCCGGGCTTGGGCTTCCTCTTCCGGCGCCGGTAGTTGCCATTCTCGAACATATCCAAGCAGCGAGGGTCCAGCGTCCAGTAGCTGCCCTTGCCCGGCCGCCCCTTCTCGCGGGGCACCTTGACAAAGCAGTCGTTGAGCGAGAGGTTGTGGCGGATGCTGTTCTGCCAGCCCTGCCGGTTGTCGTGGTAGAAGGGGAAGCGGTCCATGATGAACTGGTAGATGCCGTTCAGGGTGACCCTCTGCTCGGGCGCGTCCTGGATCGCCATGGCTATGAGCGCGATGTAGCTGTACGGCGGCTTCTGCGGGGGCTCCGCGCGGCCCGGGGCGGCCAGAGCCGCCGCGGGGGCGAAGGCCAGAGGCAGCCCGGGTCTCTCCGGGCCGTACAGATAGAGCATGGGCGAGGCGGCCAGAGCAGGCAGCCGGGAGCTGAAGAGGTGACTCATGGCGAGCCAGAGCCGGGCTGTGCTCCTGGTAGGCAGGCGACCCCAGGCTCAAGGCCTGCGCCCCGCGCCACAAGGGCCCTCCTGGGGAGCCCGCCGCGCGTCTGCCCTCCGCTCTGCCGCTCTCCCTGGCTGCTCCGCGCTCTGTCCCTTCTTCATGGCTTTAAAAATGTTAAATAATTGTTGTAAGTTTGCTATTATATGTTGACTTAGCGCTGGAAAATAAATTGTCTATGATAAACAGTCGTTGTGTTCTCAGCCCACCCACATTAATTAAAATTTCATTGCTGAAAAACTCCAAGCTTTTCTCTCCACGTGTCTTTTTGATACCAGCCAATCGGTTTGGGGCTATTCCTTCATTTGTTTATAGAATTAGTCTGTTGATAAGTCCGCCCACCCAAGTTGAATCAAGCTGTGTTTATTTGGAAAAATTTCCGGGCACCCAATATATAAACGCACTGATCTGATGTTTGAAATATCACGTCCACCCCTTGACGCTGTAAGCACACACAGTCAGTGAGGCAGGATGTGGACGGGGTGGCTCGAAGCCGGGTCTGCTGGGCCAGGAAGGCAGGATGGGGCTGGGGGTGGGGAAGCACCAGGGTGAGTTTTACCCTTGGCCTGGGGGCACCCCATAACCTTGAGTCTCCCGCAAAAGGTCTCTCTTCTTCCAGGCCTAGCAGGAGATGGGGAGAGCAGTGCCCTGCAAAGTGCTTTCCAAGGCCCTTGATGAAAACATCTTTTGGAGGTAGGATCCCCTGTGAGAGGTTTGGTGTCTGATGAGGGGTACAGCCCTCCCTAGACAAATGCTGGCACATGCTGTGAAGGCAGGTATTCTCCAGGTGCTGAGTAAACCCCCCCCCCAAAGAGGAGTGGACCCCAGGAGCCAGCCTCTCCTTGAGAAAGCAGAAAACTGGAGAGCCAAAGAGGGCACAAGAGTACCAGCTCCACAGCTCCGGTTGAGGAAGATTTTAAAATAACACTATTTGCAGAGTTGGGGGAACACTGGAGTCTTTCTGGTGGGGCTAAGGTTGCAAGCAAGAAACACCATAAAGGGGAGCTTGGCAGCTGGCCGGTGAGCTGGTATTTGTGGATGCGGGTCTTTTGCTTTATATCCTGTGCTTTCCTGTTTATAACAAGGAGGGGGGTTATAACAACTTTACAAGTGCATGCAGCTGGCCCGTGATTACATTAAGCATTTGGGAAGCCTGCTTGCTCTCCCCCCCCCCCCCCCCCACCCTGGGGTGTAAGCAGCCCCTCTTCTGTCTCATTTTACATTTAGCCACGTCACACTTTGAATCAAAAACCCTGAATGATACCAATTCCAAAGGAGTCGTCTCTCGCCCACTCCAAGTTGGGGTAGGGGTGGGGGCATGTAGCGTGACCAAGTCCTGTTTGTGATCTTCTCTGAGTATTCTTTTAAAGGAAAAAGAAAACACTGGGGATAACTAAATTACCGTTTCATTGAGTAAACCGTAGGGCGGTGCCGAAGAGAAGAGGGAGGGTGAGGACGGCAGGTGGGCGTAGGAGCGGCCACCCGCACGCACCACCGAGGGGTGTGGCGCTGCGCACTAAGATTGGGGGAAGGTCTGCTGCTGCCGCTGTCACGAAGACGTATCAAGCAGGGGCCTGGTTGCCAGAGCTCAGGTAGCCTTTGCACGCGGAAGAGCAGGAGCGCATCCCACTCCTCGAGGAGGAACCTGGAAGGCAACCCACGTGGTTGGGGTTTTGGGTTACCCGACGCAGGGAGGACAGAGACAGCCGAGGACGCGGTGAGTTTGAAATACCAAAAGAAAGTCGCAGCCAGCGTCGGAAAAAAACAGTTTAGGTGCAGGCCCCGACTGAGGGACGCCAGCCCAGACCCTGGGACACCGCCAGAGCTCCCTCGGTGTCGCAGCATTTCTAAAGTAGGCCCAGCGTGCCTGCAGGCCCAAGTCCTGGGGGTGGCCCTCTAGATAAGAGGGGGCGGGGCGTAGTCCTCTCGGGATCCTCCTTTGCGCCAGCGCACCCCCTTTTAATCCTGGGGTGAGAAAAGAGCCTTAGTGTTCGCACATTTGCAAGCCTGGGGTCACCCGGCTCTCCAGATCAGCACGATCCCGGTAAACCCAAGTTTGGATGAAGCCAACTCCCGAGCTCCACCTCTGCGCCGGCTCTAACAGACCCAGACCAGGAGACAAACCTGGTGTCGCGACGCAACCCCCTCCCTCACCTCTACACCTCGCAGCCCCTCCCGGAGCTCCCCGAAGTCCAGCACGCACATCCCCGAGTCTCTCGCAATGCGCGCCGTCCGGGCGCGTCTTCCAAACTCCAAAGCGAATCCCAGCTTGAATCCGTGCACTAATAAACACCTCCCAATTTGGGCACAGGCCGAACGCGGGCGGAGACACGCAGGGCCGGTGGGCGGGGCACTGATAGCAAGAGGAGGAAATAAATAAATAAATAAATAAATACCAATAAGAACCCCCACCCGAGTTCTACTGGCGGTTGCAGTCGCGCGCCCAGCCCCACGCGCTCGAAGAGGAAGCCTCGGAGAGAGTCCAGATTCCTGCAGTGAGCTCCGCGTCGCGCCCCAGCCCGGCTCCAGCGCCAGCGCGGGCACAAACTCTGGGCTCCCAGGCGAAGAGTTGGTGACTCGAGTCCAGGTGGGGCTGCTGTTGGGACGAACCTGGCGCTGGGGCACATTCCCACACTTCCGTGGACCGCAAGACACAAGGCCCCAGCGTCCAGGAGCGGATGCGCCCTCGTGCGGAAGCTCTGTTGGCTGAAGACCGAGCTGAGGCCGGGCGGGGGAGCCAGTCTGGGAGACAGCGGCGCGGGGCGGGGGTGGGCGGGACGGAGGAGTGGGTGTCCGAGAGAGCCAGGTGGCGACACTGAAAATTCCTTACAGATTCCTAAGTCTTCAGACCCCAGCAAAGCATGTCCTCACCAAAGTCACTTGGTGGGAGCCACCTCCCAGCCTGGAGGAAACCCTGAGACCGCCAGGCTGCCGGATGCTGCCGAAGGCTTGACCTTCCAGCTCGCTGGAAGCCGCACCATTCCCAGTCTGAAGACTGAGCGGAAGTGCGTTCCTCAGGGAGACTGATGGGAGCCCAGGCACTGGGGAGGGAATGGCTCTTGGAAAGAAAGAGTGAGATAGGGGCTCCTCCCACTGCCCCACACACCCTTAGCTGCTCAGCCCAGAGTAAAAAGAGACATCCCAGTTAAGGGTCATCTGAGTCATCTTTCCAAATAGCCGCATCCCTCTTTCAAATGTGAAGCCAATTAACTATATGTCATATATATATATATATATATGTGTGTGTGTGTGTGTGTGTGTGTGTGTGTATACATATATACACACACACACACACACACATCACAATAAGATATGTGTATGATGCCACCATACGTTCAATGTGCTGGCGAAGAGTGGGTGAAAAGTCACAAGACCCGCCCAAGGCACCTTTCTGACAACCTAAAAACATTGCAGGCAAAGATGATAACAGCAGTGTCAATCACTGAGATCAGGTGAACACCCCTGTGTGCTGGCGTCACTCCAGCTGCTTGTAGGAGGTCACTTCATCCCCACAGCAACGCTAAGAAGTAGACATTTTTTATCATTCCCAGTTTGCAGACCAGGAAACTGAGACCTAGTAAGCTGACTTGCCTGGGTCCTTCATGAGGAAGTGTCCCAAAGATAGAAAAGCAATCTTTTTATAACAGCCACGTGCAGACACTCAGGGCCTGTGGAATTCCCTCCTGAACCCTTTCAGCATCTCTGAATGATGAGTGTGAAGGATTCGCCCATTTTACAGATGACAAGACTGAGGCTGGACACAACACTCCAGTGCTGGTGAATGACAGAACAGGGATCTGGACCCACATGATTGTCCCCCGAGGTGGTGCTCTGGGGTCTGGCCATCAGGGGCTGAGAAAGATTCCCTGGAGGAAGCAACCAGCAGGACTTCCATAAAGAGAGGGTGCCTGGAGAAACCCAGAGTCCTTACAAGCTCAGGAGGCCCTCTCCTCCCCTCACCTCCCACAGCCTCTGGAGCTGGGGCACAGGGTCTTCTGTCCTTCTCTTGGGGGGGTGGTGGGGGTGATGGGCTGGGACAGGATGGGAAGGTGAGGGCAACCCCTGGGTGCAGTGGTGCTCACTCACTCACAGCTCACTTTGTCCCCAGGAGTGAAGGGCTCAAAGTGAGCTGCGGAGCAGAGGCCCTGCACACGCACAGCAGGCAGACACAGCCACCAGACCACAGAGCCCTTTCTGTTCTCTTCTCCAGAGCTGAAGGGACCTGTCCTTACTGACGGCGCACTCTGTGCTCCTCAATCCTCACAACAATTCCATGTGACCATCCTTTTCTTTGTTCCCCAGTTGAGAAACTGGCCCAGAGAGCTTCAGGTAATGGGGCCAGGCCACATGAGCCCTCTGCTAGCCTGTTTGCAAGGACCAGATTTGGTACATCCACATTTGGCCTCAGGCCTTAGGAAGACTCCACTGGGAGCTGGGCCCAGGGGTGCCCACCTGTAATCCCAGCAACTGGGGAGGCTGAGGCAGGAGGGTTGCAAGTTGTGGACCAGCCTGGGTGGTTGAGCAAGGCCCTGGGGATGTAGCTCAATGATGCAGTGCCCTGGGTTCATTTCCCCAGCACTACAAAGAAAGAAAGAACCCAGAGGAAGGTGGGCAGGCAGGCAGGCAGGCCGCCCTGGCAAGGCCGCCTAGAAGATAACATGAAGCTAGGTGAGAAATAAGGCCAGAGGGCCACCAGCAGAGGGAAGGCAGAGGGCAGAACCAGGCCCCTCTGGTCACATGACCTCCCAGCCAAGGCTGAGGTTCCTGGGAGGACGCTGCACCCCAGGCCAGAGGTGGAAACCTGCTTCCCAGCGCCCTTCCCTTGAAGGCCCCCAGGATGCCAGCTCTCTTCTCAGCCAGCGCACTCCATTCCACCTCTTCACGCGCTCACAGGCCTGGGATGAAGTTCCCTGCCAGCCTGCCATTTGGAACAACCACAGCTCCCAAAGTGATATCTGCAAAACTCACTCCACAAGACGTAGGCTGCTTCCCTTTGCTGCAGAGCAGGGATGTTGAAAAGGGGAGGGGAGGCCTGGCGGGAGTCAGAGGTGGGTGGCGTCTTCCCAGGCACACAGGGCCTGTCCCCTTCCCAGGCACACAGGGCCTGTCCCCGAAGAGGGTCGTGACTGCCAACCTTCCAAACTCCCCTGAAACATTCCACCCCTTTCCTTGCATGCCTCTGTCAAAAAGCAAACATTGCAAACGCCTTGGAGAGCTGAGGCCACGCAAGAAAGAGGCGGGCAGCAAATGCTTCTCAAAGTTTGGGAAAGCATTTCAAATATGTGGTGTAAGAAAGCATTCCAGAGAAAGGGCAGCCCTGGTGGCTCCAACCCAGCCTGTCCCCTCACCTGGTACTGAGGCACTGGACCTTAGCACCTAAGGCATAGGACCTCACCCTTCCACTGACCCACATCTGCTGCATGGCCCGTGGGACAGGGGTGGACAGCTGCGGAGGCCCATGCAGGCCAGGGTTCCTGAGGGCCAGGTGCAGGATCCAAGGCCACAGTGCCTTCTCAAGACAGTGGTTCTACCACAGTGGGGCTTTTCCCTGTGTTCTAGCTCTATTCGCCTCTGGTTTTGGTTAACAATGAATTTCCACCCGCCAATCCTACCCAACAGCCCCCTCCCCCTTGTTTGGATTTGGGGCAGGAGGCAGGGGCGATTGCTACCCAACAGGCTCCTTCTCAGGAGGGAGCTGCAAACTGCCTTCTGGCTTTGGGGCCCCGCAGGAGTCTCTGCCAGTGCTGTCAGTGACCCCTGCCCCCAGCAGGAGGGGTAAAGGAGAGAAGAGGACCCCGGAAGATTTATGAGGCAAACACTGAAGTTCCCAGGACCCTGCCCTTCCTTCTTCCAATTTCTGATCTTCATTTCTCACGAGCAGGGGGAGGGTGGTGGGGTAAGAGAGGGTCCACCACAGAAGCCCTGGTGTGCCAAGTGGAGGACAGGGCTGCGTTGGGAGCCTGTGCGCTTTACGATCAAGAGCACCAGGGAGGCTTGCGCAGGTCCGTTCTTGCCGATGTGGTCTTGGTATTTCTAGTCCAACTGGTGAGCGGTGCCAGAGGTAAGTCACTGCAGAATTCACACCTTCAGGGGCAGAGCAGAGGGGGCCAGCAGGCCGCAGCTTCACGGGAGCTCTGGAAGAGGCCTGGGCAGGGCAGGGCGCTGGCAGTCCCCTCCTGAGCACTGTGAGGTGGTGGGTGGCCTCAGAGTCTTCCAAGAAGCACGTGGGAGATGTGTTTGGTGGGCCGCAGAGCCCCCCTGGCCCCAAGTCAGGCGGGTGAGGCCAGGCATCAGACCCTTCTGCCCAGGCCTTTCCCCCTTTTCTAGAAGGCCCTGGGCTTCCCAAGGACAGAGGCCTAAGGAAGAGGCGGCCAGTCGATGTGTGAATCAAAGACAGCCCGTGTCTGGCGCCGAGGGGTTGGGGCGAAGACCTGCCAGCCGGCGGGGCCGGCGCTTTGGAGCCGCTGTGCTCACAGTGTCGCGCTTGGGGCTCCTGCGCTCGGCTGGAGGAGAGGCTGCCAAACCCGAGGCCTGAGGTCCGCGGAGCTGCTGAAGCCGGGCGAGCCGGGCATGGAGCATGCCTGGGACTCGCAGCAGACAAAACAAGGCTCTGGCACGTTTGCGCACCTACCCAGCCTCCTTGGTTTAAGACTTCCGGGGACAGTCAGGGAGTGCCCGGCGGACACCTCCCAGGGCCGCGGGTCTCCGCTCTCCCGCCTCCGGAGGTCTGAGTAAATCCCCAGATGCCGCCGTCCTGCGCGTGCCCACCTTCCCAGAGGACTGGAAGGACCCATTGCCACGGCTCTGGGGGCTGGGGAGCGACCTTCTCCAGCCACCCAATCGCAGCTGCGACTTCTGGAGGAAGCCTTCCTAAAGGTGCAAAAGCCAGCTTGGCTTGGCAGCAGTGGCGGAATCTCCCCCACTCCATCGACTTCTCTCCTTTATTTTCCATGAGTCTCTCAGGTCCCATCATTCTCAGGGTAGCAAGGGTTCCGAATCCTAAGACAGGGCAAGCTTTCAGGGAGGTCTCTTCCGAACATCTGGAGAAGGAGAACACAGCTCGCTCGCGGTGCAGAGTGGTCCTCTTGGGTCAGTGGCAGGAAGAGAGCAGAAGCAAAATGAAACCAGAGTGGCTGGCGGGAGCCAGGGGCTCAGGCCACCCAGTTCTGACACCAGGAGAGGACCCCCTTCCTTCGTCACCTCCTCTTGCTCCCTGAACCCAAGCATGGCTGGTCTAGGTGCCTGCCCAAGTCAAGCCCCCAGTCCGCACCTATGGAAAGAACCAACACACAGGCTCTAAGCCTTAACCACCGGCCACCTTTGCAGCCGCAGACTGAAAGAATCTGTGCTGCACATGTGGGGAGAATTACTGTGTTTCAGACTTCCCTTCACTCTATTTTAACGTGGCACAGAGGCAAAAGACCATTTTGAAAACACAACACCACCCAGGTTACGGTGGTTGGTAGTCGGCATTGCACCAAGCAAAGCCACCCTTAGCAAAATCACAGTCCCCTGGAATGTTGAATGCAAAAAGAGCTTTGCCAGTGGCGAAGTACAGCTCACCTGCTGGGGTGGGAATTGGAGAAGCTGGAGTCCCAAAATTCACACGTAGAGGCCAGCAGGGGACTTGCAGATTCCAGCAAAAGAAACAGATAAGAAAGACATTTCCCCAGCTACATTTCACAAAGGCTATATTGCTATAGAAAATTTAAAAGATACCAAAATCAGAGAGAGTGATGATATCATTATTTAACATCCTGAAGAAATTGATTAAAATTTAGAAATCTAAAAGCATCAACTTGCTTTCAAAGGGCAATGAGTTCTGAAATCTATTCACTGCAATAGGGTAAAGATTTTAAAATCCACTAGGGAAGTAAAGCCTCCTGAAATCCACGTCTGAGCTGGTCACCAAGGTGAGAAATATTAAATGCGAGAGAGTCAATCCCCTTTGGTCCTTTGCTGGCCCGGTTCAGATTCTTCTCTGGGAAACCCCTGAAGTGAGCAAGAGAAGCCCGCATTTTAGGAAATCCAGGGAAAGAAAGCAGGACTCACCCTGGCTTACAGTTACCAAATGGGTAATGTTTATCCTTCTCCGTTGCCTCCTAAATTGAGGACAGCTGGACATTGAAATGGAGTGGCACTGTTTTGTTTTGACAACTGGCACTTTTTTCTGCATATAACAAAATGCACTACAGCAACTGACCAGCTCAGGGTCCCTCATGAAGCCCCATCCAAAGGGGACTGGTCTCAGATTGTCTCAAAAAAAAAAAAATATATTGTGGTATGTTTTAATTACTCGAAAGACTTTTCTGCCACTAAATAAGACAATAGGGGAGCACTCCCACTCTCCTGCGATCATCCATATGTACCTACACATACGGCCTCCTGTGTAACAAAGATAACCAGAAAAGGTGGGTTTGGAAACACACCTTTAAAAAAAAAATACAAGAACACAAACACATTGTCCAAACTTTGGGCACAAAAACAACATGGGTTTATTTTAAGGTAAATACAACAATTAAGACCACATAAGACAAACACAGATGAAGTTAAAAATTTTAAGATTTTTTTTTCTTTTAGGAATACTGAGGGTGGGATCTACTATACAAAACCATCACACTTCGTAAATAAAAAGTATCAGATACTTGACTTCTTTATCCACTGACAAAAAAATAAATTATTTTCTTGTTTTGTAAAAGACCTACAATGGGGGAAAGAATTGTATTTTATAATTGTACAAGGGGAAAAAACCCCACAGAGGTTTCTTGAATTCAATTTGGTAGAAATGGTTGGGCAAGATGAAAAATTATCCAGTGAACTCAACTTTAAATATTATATTAATGGCTCTGAACAACAACAGCATAGCCTGGTTACAAATCCACACATTTGTACAGCATGGTTAGAGAGATTTAAAATTACACACAGCACATACATCACCTATAGAGACTCCCGCATGTCTGTGGGGGTTTCTACAGAAAGTCATTAATGGGTCGCTATGGGATTTGGTCCATAACTTAGATATTTGAACCCCCACGTAGAGAAGAGCACAGCGTCCTGGTAGGGGAAAGGGATTTTAAAAACCGGTATTCATCTCGCTGGGCTGCGTCCCTTTAGAGGGACTTCCTGGGATCTCAGAAACGGGGCGCGGACTAAAGTTACCTGCACGCTTCGCAGACGCTTCGCAGACGGCTGGAGGCTGGCGCACGAGCTCTCTGCTCCCGGGTCTGAGAAAGAGTCGGTGGGCATGGTTTGTTTCTTTGTGCGTCGCTGTCTGCGCCTTCGAAGCCTGACAGGGTCGCGTCTGGAGGCGAGGCCCGGAGCAGGAAAGGGCTAGGGCGCTTCAGTATTTCGTGCAGTCGTAGGAATAGGGGGTTGCGTGGCGGTAGAGGGACGGCGTGGCTCTGTAGGGCAGCTGACAGCTCGCATTGCTCACCTGGGACTCCCCGAGGGTCGAGTTTTCAATGCCCAGCCGGTGAGAGCTGAACATCTCCCTGACGTTGGGGAAAGTCTGCTGCTGGGCCGCGAACGTATGGCCAGAGAGGTGGTTTAGGTCCCCGCTGTGGTTGAGATACCAGGAAGCCGCCGGGGCCGCGGCGGACCCGGGCTGCGGCGCGGGCTGGGGCTGCGGAACCGGCGGGTGCTGCGGCGCCTGTGGGTGGTGGTGGCCGTGATGCTGGTGGTGGTGGCCCGCGGCAGCGAGCGCGCCCTCCTGGCCGGCAGCGAGGTTGAGGGCGCTCAGCGGTGAAGCGGGTCCGCTCGGGTGGTCCGAGAGGGTCTCGTCCAGGGCGGGCGGGACGCACATGTGCGCCGGCCGCTCGGCCCCGGTGTACAGGCTCATGGCGCGCATGCTGCACTGGTAGCCCCCCGCGCCCCCGGCCTCCAGACCCTGCGCACACGGCTGACCGTAGGCGGCGGGCGGCGCGGCAGCGTAGGGCAGCGCCAGCGGGGGCACCACCAGGCCTGCGCGCCCGGCCGCGGGGCTCAGTTCGCCGCCCGGCGGCGACGTTCGCAGAGTCATGATGTTCTCCACGCTAAAGCCGGGCAGCCCGTTGGGCGCCGATGCGTGATGCTCCGGCAGCGAGCCGTCCGGAGAGCCCGCCGGGGTGGAGGCCGCGCTGCGCGGGCTGCCCTGCAGCGCGCTCTCCGGGCTCAGCGTCTCCACCTTGGTGATGACCGGCAGCGCCGGCGATGCCGCCTCGCTCTTGATCACCACTTTCTTCTCGGCCTCCTTGGGGGCGTCCGCTAGGGGGGGCCCGGCCGGGGCGCCCTTGGACGCCGCCGGGGGCGGCTCCTTGAGGTGGGCCCGCTCCTCCTTCTCCTTGGGCACGTCCTTCTTTTTGAAGCGCCGCCGGCGCCTCAGGAAGCTGCCGTTCTCGAACATATTGTAGGAGTCAGGGTCCAGCGTCCAGTAGCTGCCCTTGCCAGGTTTCTTGTCGTCGCGGGGCACCTTGACGAAGCACTCATTGAGCGAAAGGTTGTGGCGGATGCTGTTCTGCCAGCCCTGCTTATTCTCTCTGTAGAAGGGGAAGCGGTCCATGATGAACTGGTAGATGCCGTTCAGGGTGATCTTCTTCTCTGGCGCGTTCTGGATCGCCATGGTTATGAGGGCGATGTAGCTGTAGGGCGGCTTTACCAGGTCCTTGGGCGCCGCGGGCTGGTGGTGGTGGTAGGGCGCGTAGGAGCGGCCCATGCCCGCGCCGTACTGCTCCGGGTGGCCTGAGTAGACGCCCATGGGGCTGGCCATGCCGCCGTAGCTGCCCGCGGCCCGGTAGTAATTCTGCTCGCTCAAGTAGGGAACCACTCCCAGGGCGTTGGGGTCGGACACCGAGTAGCGCGCCTGCATGCTGCGTCCGAGACGGCTCGCCACCGCCTGCGCGCACGGATTGCGGCCAGGGGAGTGAGGAAGTCCTGGAGAGAGAGAGCGAGGCGCGAGAGAGGAAAGAGCCGGTGGGGACAGCCCCGGCCGAGCGAAGCCTCAGGGGTGAGGTGGAGGAGGCGCCGACGCCCGAGCCCAGGAGGAGCGCTCGATTTCAGCGGACTGGGCGGGTCAGCATCCTGGAGGGCGCGCCCTGGGCGACCGCAGCTCCGGCCCTGCTCGCCCGCGCGCTCTCGGCGTCCGGCGCGTGGCAGCCGGGCCGGCGGCTGATGGCAGCAGAGACGCCGCGCGTGCAGTGAAATATCCCCCCGGCTCGCGCAAGGAGGGAGAAAGCGGCTTTCCGAGTCCCCCAGCAAATCGGCAGCCCTGAGGGTCAGGGAGCCGGGGTCCAGAGTGGCTGCCCTGCGGATCCCGGAAAACGAGGCAAAGTCCCTTTTAGGGATTGGGAAAAAAGTTTCAAAAGTCTTCTTGCCGTAAGCGAGTTTTTACTTTCCTCAGGCCGCGCCCCTCCTGGTACTATGGACCAATCCTACGACAGCTGTGGGGAGATGGCACCAATCAGAGCGAGGAGCGCAGGAATCCGGCGGCTCTAAGACCCAGCAGTGCAGTACTCGCCTTTTTCTGCAGCTCAGCCCTAACTTGAAAAGACTTTTTTAAAATGAGTTATCTTAATAAAATTTATTTTATTATGGTATTTTGGTTAATGGGCCCACGTGTCCAAGGCAAAAAAAAAATAGAATTTTCTTAGCAAAAAATATGTTTGAAATATAAAAACGAATTGGTGAATGCAGCCAAGCCGCTCCCCAAACACCTTGTGTATAGCAAAGATGCTGGGTGACTTTTCTTATTAATGAGTGATGAAGCGAATTATTAGATCCCCAATTACGGGGCCTAGATTACAGATGAAAAGCAAACGTGCCAGAGCGGGGTGGGAAGGGCCTGCGCTGGGTGCCGGCCCTGTTACTAGGATAATTAGTTATCTCCGGCGGGTCGCCAGGTCCCGGCGTCAGGAGCGACCTGTTCAGGGTTGGGAGCCGCCGGCGAGAAACCGAATCCCCAGGTCCCGCCGAGTCAAGCTGCGGAGGGTCCCTGGGAAAGCGCGTGGGGAAGGCAGTGCCAACCTGGGAAGCCGATCCTTGACTCCGCCTGGGCCCGGCGCGGCGTCCGGTCGTGGTGAGCCGCGTCCTGCGGCTTGGCGGAGTGCGGGGAGGCGCCGGCTCTTCCTGCCCGCTCCCCCGCAGACCTCGGCAGCCCACCATCCCGGCTCCGCTGGTCTCTCCCTTTCCCAGATATAAATCCCCTCTGACAAGCGCACTCCCGCGCTCCCCGCAGGCCAGAACAATGCGGCAGCCCACCGGGCCCAGTCAGAGCCCGGGTTGCTCTGCCGGGCGAGAAGAAACCGGAGCCTGCTTTCCGCGGGGGCTTCGCCCGAAGAAGCGCGTAATGAGCGCGGAGCACCGGGGTTGCGAGCGTGGACGCTTCCCCGCCGCGCGAGCGGCCAAACGCCGGCCCCAGGGTGCAGCCTCTACCTCCGCTCCTGGCAGAGTCCCCCTGGGATTCTTCAAGTTGACTCTTTGTGTTTTAGTCTTTTTTGTTTTGTTGAGTTTGGGTAAGACGAGTTGAGTGAGGTCCAGGGCTTTTGGGGGCTGGGTAAGCGGGTGCAGACTGTTGAAGACGCCCCCAGGATTCAAATTATCCCCGATACTGACCTGGAGCGGACTCCAAGGGCCTCGACCTCCACAGTTTTCTCCTCGCCTCTAGGAATCCCGCGGACAATTTGTTTATTTGGGGGTCGATTATTTATTCCTTCCACACCTCGAATAATCGGAGCCCTCTTTGTCCACTTCCCTAGAAGGGCTGGGACTGGCCTTAGCAAAGGCTCAACGCCGGCCCCAAGCCTGTGGGTCCGGTTGGTTCGGGGAGAGGACTGCAGATAAAACATTTGTGTTTCTTTTCCTAAGTCTTATTAAATTCTTAGCAAAGGGGTGTTAAGTCTTGTCTAGAAGATATTCCGGACCTCTCGCTCATTTTCAATGAAAGGACACAAAAACACTTGTGTGCATTATCTTTGCCTCCTAATAAATTCAAAACCAAAAGGAAAGCACAAAGCAGGCTCCTATTGTCTTGAATATTCTACTTTTGAGACACAATTTTTATGGTTGTTCTGGTTCTTTCTCTAACTTGACCCACCCCCCCCCCCAAAAAAAAAAGAAAAAGAAAAAAAAAAAAAACTTTTCCAACAAAGTAAAATAAAGCTGCCCAGTTCTTAGCTGGGGGTGAATGGCTTGCCTTCTTTCCTGACTCCAAACTCCCACTACAACTTTATTTTTTTAATACCTCTAATATTTTTGCATTCATCTTTTGAAAAATAAGGATGTGACAGAAAGTACCTTTCTCCTGAAGTGCACTACAGGCTGCTGAACTCTTACGGCTTTACTGGAAATGCAAAACTATTGATCAAGAAACACTCTCAGTCTGTAGTCTTCTTGGAGTGAAATTATTTACTCTGCTTTTACGAGGTGTGTGTATGTGCTGGTGCGTGTGTGCATGTGTGTGTGTGTGTGTGTGTGTGTGTGTGTGTTAAATAGCTTTATCACAGTATAGGTCAAAACTCAAACTAACTAAAGACCGAAAAAACAAATTCTAAAATGTCAGTTTCTGCCTGAGTTTGTATCTCTGAGAGAGCCCAGGTTTAAACTAAAGTCATCTGAGAACTGTGATTGAGTTGCCAAATTTATTAACCTCCTCTCCCACCAAGAGAAGTGGAGGCCAGGGAAGAGACCCTTAAGACCAAGACAGAAAAGGTGAGAGAGACATTTTCCTTTGCCCCTGGAATTAGGTTTCTTCTCTGTGCAGTCGGACCCTGGGGAAAGATGTTTGTTCAGGTTATTAAAACACACCTGGACTTTGCAAAAACCATATTTCCGACCCTTTCTCTAGCCTGCCAGCATATTTGGGATTGCGGCTGCTATTTTCTTGCTGATTTTCCCCTTCCTGGCCTTCTCAGTAAGCCGAAAGCAAAATCGGGTCCCACAGGCCCTGCGTATTACTAAAATAACGAGCAATGAAACAGGCGAAAGTTGCCTGTTTCTTCCTCACGGCGTGTCCCTTCTCGTCCTGGCGCGGCTGGGCTCGGTCACCTGGCTCAGACCGACTCTGTGGGTGTTGGCGCCATCTCGCGTCCAGAACGGGAACTACTCTGCAAAAAAAGAAGGACAAGCCGGTGGCCTCTGGCGCTAATGAAGGTGCTGACACCTTACGGACGCACCTTCGCACTGCACAGCAGGAACAAAGCCTTCGGAAACCTGCAAGAGAGAAGGTAAATAAACTGCGCACCGGTCGATTTAAAAGTCCCAGCGTTTTCCATAGCCTTGTCATGTTTGAGAACATGATCTGCTGGGAAACAGAAGTGTCTTTGAAACTTCTCGGGAGCAAGAAGCTTTCTCTAGGGAAACCCTCCCAGGTTTCTAAGCAAATAAAATCTGCACCTTTTAGGTGGCGATGAGGCTGGACCCTGACGCCCACCCCAGGGTTGTTGAGGAACTCCAGGCTGGCCAGGTGAGGAGAGGCTGCTCCTCCTCTGCCATTCTTGGCTTTATCCAGCCTCCTCCCAACCTTTCTCCTGGGGCTCAGGAGATGCCTTGGGATTCCGGGAACAGGACCAGACAGCAGAGCTGTCACAAGCTTCCAAATGCTCCATGGGAACTGACACTTGGTCACCCGAAGTTGGTGCTGCCTTGTAAAAAACCCATTGTCATTTGACTTATAGAAATCACCTTTTATGGGATCAAATGCACGTCCCTGGCGAAAAGGGTCCAAGCTCGTTTTACTGAGCATGGCTCTTCCGGGCAGTGAGGGCAGAGAAGTGCCGTGAAGGCCGCAAGGTGGGAGGACTACTCTGGGCCAAAAGGGATCCAAGAAACTTGACAACTAAGTGCCATGCTCCATCTGAGATGGGAGAAAGTCACAAACCAGTGAAGACACGTCTGAGAATGCTCGTGGAAGTTCTGAATGTAGAGTGTGTTTTAGATCTTAATCGTGTGTCGAGGTTACGATTCTCCAGTGTGGTCATTATGTGTGGTGAGGAACATAGCAAAATACGTGGGGCTGATCATTACCGTCTCTGCAACTTTAAAAAGACTCAGCCAAAAGCAGGGGTGGTGGGGTGAAGGAGACAGAGGTAGCACAGTTGGAGGAGAAGAACAGTTATTGAACCTTTGGTACATGGGTGTCCATTGTACGGTTTGTGCAATTTTTCTGCAAGTTTGAAATTTTCAAATGAAAAAAAAATTGGGAGGGAAACTCCTTTGTTACTATTAAAATTGAAAAAGATGTGACTTAAAGCCAGTTTTTTTATGGAAGAAATTTCAAGACATTTAGGGAGGGCCTAACTCAGCCCCTGTCCTTATCTCTCAGTCTGGAAGTTTCTGAAAAACAACCATAAATAGCTATGACATTTTTAAAAGCTGATTTTTAAAGGATTTTATCTGTCTTCTATTCAAAGTTGCCACAATTAACAAAGATGCAGGGTATTCAATAGAATACTGTAGATGTTTAAAGATATCAATTACATGCTTCTCTCTTGCGAGTTTGATACGGGTTCTATGTGCTCTCAAATGCCCATGTCATCAGCCCCATCGTCACATCATTGATTGGTTTACACGACCTATCAGTCAGCTTAGACAGGTGCGGCTGCACTAACACACCCAGGTCTCATAGACTCAATCCTGAGCCAACCCAGCTCCACAGGGAGCCCTGCTCACCCAAGTCACTCAGGAGCCTGGGTTTTCACAGGTGGCTTCTTGTCAGATGGCTCCCATCATCTTGGCAGGGGAAAGAGGAGGACATCCTGCCCTGAGAATTAAGTCTCACAGCCTGGAAGTGACAGTCACAGGCCCGAGTGGGTCATATGGCCCCAGCCCAGCAGGAGGCCAGACAGTGCACCCTGAAAGACGAGCAGGCCTACATCTGTCTGGCAGCCTTACGTCGCCACACATGACCTGACTTTGCAGGCAGGTCGCAACTGCACCCTGCCCCTGCCACCCTGGTGCCCGGCACAATATCTAGGCACATAGTAGGTGCACAAGAAATGCCTATTGCATGAACATGCGAAGATGTATCTCCCTAGTCACAAGGGAAACCCCCCAAGGCAGGCTGCGGGGGCACTGCGCCCCATTGCTCCTCTGCTGGAGCGGGCACTAGTCACCCCGTCACCCTACAGGGGAGGAGTCTGCAGTCCAGAGGAGGTAAATGGCCACCAAATGATGGAACTGGGCTCTCTCAGCCCGTGACCTTGCTACCTCTTTGAGATTAAAGACTAGGGACTTGGAAATTAGAGACTTACAAGTCAGAATAGAAATTTCGATGTGAATTGCAGTTGTCTGCAGACACTTCATGACTGCACGGGCCCAGTCCACAGTGGCCACGCCTCACTCTATGTGCATGGAAGCTTAATTTTTAGTATCAGCGACCCAAAACTCTGAGATCAGCCTTAGGGGGGAAATGGGCCTGTGCTTGGCGGGTGGTTCCTGGGAGGGGTGGGGAGGGCGAGGGGCGGGAGGCTGTCTGTGGCCATGGGGTCTGCAGCCTGTGGGTGGATGTTCCAGGCCCCAGGAATAAGCCAGACTCAGAGTCCACCAGCTGGGGCAGTGCCATAGACTCCCAGACGTCGCAGTCAAATGCCGGGACCCCACAGGGAGCGGCGAGGACTGGGGGAGGTCCCCGTGGAAACTTCAAAGGACTGAATAAAGAAGACGCACAGCAGTCCCCAGGGGAATCAGGCCACCACTGGCACCATCGGATCCTCTTCACCTTTAGGAGTCAGTGAAAGGCGAGGACGCCCCTGCCCCTGCCCCAGCCTCTGTTTGCAAGAGCCCCAGAAGGGGCTTCCACGCCAGCCCCGCTGGGCCCACCACAGGGCCTTTGCAATCGTTGTGACCTTTGCCGACCCTCACTCTCAGTTCTGGCTCCCAGCCACTTCCTCCCTGGCTTCCTTCCTCCCGCTCGCGCTTCCTGTTTCACCTCCCAGCTGCGCTGACCACCCCATGCGATAGGCTCTGTGTGCCGCTCTGCGCTGTTCCTGTACCAGAGTGTCCGCAGGGCAAGGCAGTCAGGGTGCAGGGCCGCCCTGTGCTGGGTGGAGTCCCGCTAGGGGTGGGGCAGACACCTCCTCCAAGTGATAAACTGAGTAAACGGATGTCACCTGGGGGCTTCAGAGACACGTCCCCGTCCCCCGCCTAACCACAGGCCCTGTCTCCCAGGGGGGTTCAAGCCCGGAGGTCAACGCCGACATTTACTGGCGTGTTTTAGGCAGATGCTGCGTAAGGGGTGGGGCGATCACCACAGCACCCAGCTCCCAGGCCACGAGGGGATGGAGTGTCACCTTAGCCACTGGAGCCCTCGGCAGGTTCCCAGGGCCTCCCAGGCACCCACCCACGGTGCTGCCTCCCTCCTGGCCCAGGGCGGCCCCTCTGCTCCCGCTCACAGGGCTGCGCTGGGAGGACGCGAGCTGAGACAGGGGAGGAGCGGGCAGCGCGCTCCTGGGACGCTGGCGGGCAGGCCGCGCCGGGAAACCAGAGAAAGAAAAGCCCTGCACTGGCATGAGCTGCGCCGTGGGTGGCCAGGCTGAGCACGTAAGGATGTTCACAGGCTACCTGGACACGCGTATACACACACACAGTGAGCGTGCGTGGCACACAGCACATGTGCATACGTGTTCATTGTTGGAAACTTGAATTTACCTGAGAAACCCGTACTGATCTGGCAACCCTGAAATTGGGAGAAAATGTTCCTCAAACACCTCTTACTGGCTTCTTAAACAGGTTTATATTTATTAAGCATTTTCTGTGGCTTCAATTAACTACACGGTATCAAACTTCCCTGGGGAGGGGGAGCCTACAGGAGAAGGCCTGGCTTCCCCAGCCCAGGTCAGCACAGGCACCACCAGCAGCTGATGGGCGAGAAGATGAGCAGCCCCAGGCCTGCCGAACCCCGAGAGGCACCCTGGTCGGGACACAGCTTGCCACAGGCTGGACCCACAGTCCCTGCTGTTTCTGGAGGCTACAATGTGTCTCAAAAACAGGCTTCGACCACCATGTTCTGTGCTGGCCGTGGGAGTTGTAACCAGCTGGCTTCCGGCTGTGTATTTAAAGATGGTCATGAGTTTGCTTTGATTAAACTGACTGGCTAGGGGGGTGTTTTAAAAACACGGCCACAGCCATTACACACGTTGGGGCGTTCTAAGTCAGCGTTTGGTTCGCTGAGGAAGTCAGAGGAGTCACCCAACCCTCTCTCCACCCCTCAGCCTCCAGCAGAGGGTTTCTATTTATCTCTGGCTTTTCTGCAGGGGCTTTGTGCCCCTGAAGAACCCCTCTTGCCTTCCTAGAAGGTGAGCTCACAGCCTAGCACTGGAAGCCTCCCCACCTGGGCAGAAGTGTTTGTCCATGCCCTGCCCTCCGCTTTGGCTAGTCACCAGGACATTTGGGGGTAGGAATTTTTTTATGACCTTTTTTTTTTGTTGTTGTTGTTGTTCTAGCAGTTTTAGGTCCACAGCAAAATCAAGCAGAGGGTGGAGATTTCCCTCGCATCCCTGCCCACCCCACACTCCCGCTATCAATAGCACATCTGAGGCTGCTTTTGTTACAACCAATGAACCCGCAGTGGCCCAGCGTCACCTTGGTCCACAGTTTAGAGAGTTCATTCTTGGTGTGGCGGGATTTTTCTACCTGCAAAAAAATGGGGGTGGAGTGGGAAGCAGTGCTTCTGGGATGGGAAACACATGAACAAAGCCAGTCAGGGAGAAAGGCAGGGCAGAACTGGAGCCACTGGGATGCAGGTGCTGGGATGGGGCGAGCAAGGCCACGGCTGCTCGGTGACACAGCTCACGCTGTGCCTGTGCAGGAACCGGAAGCCAGAGTCACAGCCAGAAAACAGGCAGGCGGGGTCCAGGTGGGCAGAGGGCAGGAAAGAGGAGCAGGAGACTGGGAGGCAGGAGCGCTACAGTTACGAGGCACCAACTCTCTTGGGCTGGGCGGGGGCAGCAAGAACAAGGAGATGTCATCAGGACCCCTCAGGCATCCTTGCCAAGTTCCACCTCCCTGAAATGCCAGGCTGCTGGCTGCTCACTGGGGTCCTGGACAGGAAAACCCTCACAAAGAGCAGCCAGTACAGGGAAAGCCTGCAGGGGTCCCAGGAAGCCACAGGCTCTGGAGCTCAGCGTGCCCTGGGGAGGGCTTGGCTGTCATGGGGCTCATCTTTTGTTACCCCCAGCCACGCTGTGGAGTTGCACAGTGACACCTGCTTGCTGTGATCCCCCGGCCCAAGCAGTGCGCCCCTCCTCTTACCCACTCAAGTGGAGGAAACACTTCCACCCGGTTCAAAACAGAGGGGGCTGAAGCTCAGAGGGCAGCCTCCACACTCAAGGTCACACAGCTCAGAGGACGATAGCCAGGCTCTCGCACCTGGCCACTTGTCACTATCTCATTCTCTCTCTCTGGCAGGTTCTGAAGGACTGGAGAATACCAGGAAATGCTAAGGTGAACCTGCACATGCACATGGACGGCAGCTTTATTCACAATTGCCAAAACTCAGGAGGCAACAAGAAGTCCTTCCACAGCTGAGTGGATAACAAACCGCGGTCCATCCACAATGAAATTAGCACTGGAAATAAGTGAACCGCGAAGCCGCGATGGGCGGAAGCTCAAGTGTATGATGCTGAGCGCAAGCAGCCCATCGAGAGGCGACGCATCGTGTGCTTCCAGCTCTATGACATTCTGGAACAATGCAAACGGGGCTCTGCAGGGGAGGAATGCATAAACAGGAGCACCAACGATTTTCAGGGCTGTTGAAACTGTTTCCTGTGATACTACAGCGGGGGTTCGCTTCGCTAAGCACGTTGTCAAAACCCACAGCTCGCACACGACCAGGCGTGGGCGCTGCCATACCCTGAGGACCTGGGGTGATGGCACTGTTTTAACATACTTCATGGCCTGTGGCGACTGTGCCATCCTGCTGAGGGCTGCTTCTGGTGGAGGAGGCCGTGTGCACCTCCCTGCAGCTTCTGACCCGGAGCCAACCTACTCCCGGCCCTTAGACTGGCACAAGTCAATCAACGACGTGGACCAGCGACCACAGGCTGCCGCGTTCCTCCTCCTGGAGACCCAGAGGCCCAGATATGACTAAGGGGTTTCTCCAACTGTGCCTGTGGGTCACCCAGGGGCTTGGCTGGCGTGGACATCCATCAACCTGACGCTTCAAACCGATGCCACCGCGGCTCCACCCCAAACCCTGCAAGACCCTCCGCGCCCAACGGTACGGGTCCATACCCTGCCCGCCCCGCTGATCCCTGAGTCCCCGCCCCAATGGTCTCTTTTGCTTCCCCGCCAGTCCCGGTGTCCCTCGGAGCTCCTGGGTGTGTCTGCAAGGTCTCCCAGGAGAGGACTCTCGTCCTGGAGGAGCAGTCACGGTCGGCTTCGCGGAGGAGGCGGCCTCCGGGTCTAGAAGAGGCGCTGGGGTGCGTGTGAATGGCAGTGCTCCCCAGAGGCAGGGGCCGGTTCGCTGTGACAACCCCAGCAAAACTCCAGCAGAGCGGGCGCCGGGCGCTCCGCGCCACCTGTTCCGCGCACAGGCCGAGGGCCGGCGCCCGCCCGCGCATGCGCTGTGCCGCTGGCGCCCCAGCGCGCGGGCGCGCGGTGACGTCACGTCGCGCGGGGATGCGTCATCATGGAGCTCAGGGCGGGTGAGGGGCGCTCGGGGATGCCGGGCGCGGCGGGCGGGGGCGCACCAGGGCTGGGCGGAGACCCCGGGGGCCGCAGGGACGGGGTCACCGGGCCAGGGCGGGGCCCCCGCGGGCCGGACGGGCATCGAGGGAGGCCTGGCGGGACGGCGGTGACGCGGGGCCGCTCCGCCCACGCCCTCCACGGCGCCGAGGCCCCGCGCCCCCGGCCCGGGCGGCGGCCGCGCGGCGAGTGGGCAGCCGAGGCTGGCAGCCGGCGGCCGGGCGGGTCGCCCAGGTGCCCGCATCCCGGCGGGCTGCGCTCCCGGGCCGCCTCCTGCGGAGCCGCTGGCCCTAGGAGGCGCTCCGTGGAGAGGAGCCGGTGGCCGGCCTGCTCACGGACGGCGGTGGCCCATTTGGGGACGCTGCCTGTGCCAGGACCCAGCTGACCCGGCAGGGCCCTAGCCTGTTTGGGGAGCAAACAGGCGAGTGCAGAGCGGGGTTCAGGCTCTGCACGCGTCGATGCGCGTTGCCCTTTACCACTGTGACTGCTTCCCTGTGCTCACGACTGTCCCAGGGCGAGCCTGCCCCTTTATTTCTCGTCTCCCCTCCCCCTGCCAGATAGCTCATTGCTATAGATTGGGAGTCTCGTGTTTGAGGCATTGTCTCTCCAGGGCAGGGACCACAATTTTTACATTTCTTGTGCCCCACGCAGCGACCTCTCAGAGTGGGGACATTCTAGGTCCTTTGTGTTGTTAGTGAAGGGGATGCCTGCGATAACCAAGTAATCACGATGCCCATGTAATTGTCTCTGAAAGGCAAACAGGGAGGGTCCTCTGGGTTCCTGAGGGAGGGCTCTGTCTGAGCCTGAGCACTCAGGGATTGCTTCCTGGCAGAAGTGGCAGCTAAGGAGACTTAAGGGAGAGAGACATGGGCAGGTGTGTTGTGGGCAGCAACTGTTTTCAGCCACCTTTGGGATTGAAGTGAGGCTGGGTGGACGTGGGGCAGCTCACCTAGCACACCTGGATGGGGCTCAGCAGAGCAGGGAAGCATCTGACCTGCTCCGAGTCAGAGCTGCTGCTGGAGCTGGGCCTTGGAGAGCAGGAGCTTGGGGACAGAGCAGAGCACTCCCCCGCAGCAGCCGGCATGTGCAAAGATCCCAGCCACAAGGAACAAGCCAAGTGCTGGGCTCTGCCAGCGAGGCTCAGTTGGGTCTTCAGGGTGTGCCCGCCCAGGCTGGCGGTGCACGGTCGCAGCCTCATCTCTAGAGGTGTGCGCTCCCTAAGCACGCTGCAGTCTGCACTTCGAGTCCCTCGGGTGCTTCAGGTGCAGCCAGAGGCAGGGAGCTCCAGCACTGCTTGGAACAGGCTCCAGGAGGCTCCGGGCGGCTGTGAGGGCACTGGTGTGCACACCGTGCCCAGGAGATTCAGTCTGGCCCTCATGCTGCAGAGTCTACACACACAGTTTTAGTAATTAGGAAGGGTAGCAGGAGGTGGGAAGCCAGATCTCCCATCAGTGGCATCTGCCTGGGTAGTTGTCGGCCTGTCCCTGAGGTAGGGGCTCTGTAACAAAAAAGCAGGAGTGTTCCCCACACACCTATTCAGACTAATCTACATGGACATTTTTTAAGTTAAAAATAATTACAAGCCGGGCGCGGTGGCGCACGCCTGTAATCCCAGCACTTTGGGAGGCTGAGGCAGGAGGATCGCGAGTTCAAAGCCAGCCTCAGCAATGGCGAGGCACTTAGCAACTCAGTGAGACCCTGTCTCTAAATAAAATACAAAAAGGGCCAGGGATGTGGCCCAGTGGTCGAGTGCCCCTGAGTTCAATCCCTGGTACCACAAAAAAAAAAAAAAAAAAAAATTACAGCTCTATGTATCATTAGTCACCGTTGACAGAAAGAGAATGGAGGCTGTGGTGCTTGGTGTGGTCATGAACTCCGGTGCAGTGCGTTGAGGGTATCAGGGTGGCCAGGGTGCAACATGATCTGGGGCCATGTGTGCTGTGGAGTTCCTTTTTATTGTATCAATAAGTCACAGCTGGGGCTGGGATTGTGGCTTAGCGGTAGGGTGCTCGCCTAGCACGTGCGCGGCCCGGGTTCGATTCTCAGCACCACATAAAAATAAACGCATGTGTACAACTAAAGCAAATAAATAAATATTTAAAAAAAATAAGTCACAGCCCTTTGTTGCCATAGGTGTCTCCAAACAGGACATTCGTGAACAAATTTGGGACTACATGGAGTCAGAAAACTTAGCCGACTTTCCCCGGCCTGTTCATCACAGGATCCCCAACTTTAAGGTACTGAAGCATTTCTGGAGTGTTGAAGGAAGGCTGCTCCTGTGTGGGCAACACCACACTGCGCTCCCTCTACTTCCTGGTGGGTTTGAACTTGGGCGCAGTGAGCAGATGGGTGAGACAAAGACTGGCTGGCCACCCTCTTGTGTTTATAGAGTCCCCTCTGTTCAAATTACCACCTCTGTGTGCTGGGTGGTCTGGCTGTGCCTTTCTCATGGTGGCTCTGGGGATGATGGTTGTGCAAGCCTTTATCCCAGCTGATGGCTCTAGCAAGGCCTGGGCACTGGTGCCCTTGGATAAACGGATGCCCTAGATGCCAACTGTGAAGATGTAAGAACCCAAGGTGTCTGTTCATAAGAGTGGGAACAGAAAACAGTGTGCTTGGGTAAAGCCGCGTGATGTGGCTCACAACCTTTGCTGTGTATTTTCCCCCCAAAAAACCCAAAGGCAGTGCTTTCTGGTCTCAGCCCTCATCTCTAGAGGTGTGCGCTCCCTTAACACAATGGCGATGCGTAGGGAAAGGATACTGATGGCCCTGTCAGGCCTGGGGGACCCCGCGTCGCTGGCCAGCACCCCCTCGACTGGGCTGCTCTCCAAGCTGGGCAGCTGCAGCCGCTCTGGCCCTTGGTTGAGCTGGTTCCACATGTCCCGTCTCCCTGAGAAGCTCTTCTTCTGTGTGGTTTCTGACATTGCTGAGCCTCATTTTAGTGCTTGTTAGCCCAGGAGAAGCACATGGGAAGCACCCGGGAGGAGAGGAAGGAGGCGCAGAATCGCTTAAAAATCTATAAAAAATGGATCACCTGGCGGGGGGGGGGGGCACTTCAGATTATGGTAGTTCATGATTCAGGTGGAGGTAACACAGGTATGTTTGTTCTGTGAAAATCCATCAAACTCTCCACTTGGGGACTATGTGTTTTATTTCAGTGAGAACTAAGTCACTATCTTAGTCCATTGACCCTGCCCTCTTTCTTAGATGTCTCCTTGGGTGATCCTTAGCTTCTGTCTTAAAGTTAGCTCACCCTCTGGTGCATATGTCTGTGATCCCAGGGACTTGGGAGTCTGAGGTAGGAAGATTCCAAGTTCAGGGCCAATCTCAGCAACTTAGTGAGATCCTGTGTCAAAAGATAAAAGCTGGGGCTCAGTGGTAGAGTGCCCCTGGGTTCAACCCTCAGTACCAAAAGAAAAAGAAAAGCTCACCCTGCCATCTGGGCAGGATGCTGGCCGAGCCACTCGGGCTGCAGGTCTTGGGGATCCCTGTCCTCTTGGTAACACGCGATTGCATTTAAACAGGGCGCGTCTCGTGCTGCGGAACACTTCCCGCGTTTGCAGGTGTTCAGAGCAGCCAGAACCGTTAAAGTAAACCCTGATGCTCCCCAGAGGAACGCGCGCTTCCTGGTCCTGGATGTAAGTGCCGCTCTGTCTGTCTGCCTAACTAGGGGTCTTACCGGGCTTGCCAGAACATCAGAGACCTAGAAGCTTTTTCCAGGACGCAAGAAGTGAAAGTGGACCCTGACAAACCTCTGGAAGGCGTCCGGCTGCTGGCACTGCAGGTAACCCTGCTTCCCCAGCTGCCACTGGCCACCGAGGGCCCTCTCTCCCGCGGCCAGCAAATGATGCAACTTTACGCAGAGTGATGATGCTCGCGACTCCCCGCGCAGAGCGGGCCAGTGGAGCAGGTTGCTCCAGCACAGTCCAGAAGCCCCTCGATGGCCAGCGAGCGCCAGCCAGCACTGCACGGCCCAAGCTCAGAGACAGACGGAGCCACACGAGGTCCTGACCTTTGTGGTGCTGGTGCGCCTCGTCAGGAGAGGCTGGCGGTGGCCATTTCTTTTTGCTGCATTTGTAATACCGTCATTGTTTGAAACGTGAGTGACAGCTAATTAGCAAGAAATTTCACGAGCGTGTGCCAGGATGTAGGGTGGAGTACTCTTTCTCAAGTGCCTGGGCCCCTTGTAAGGGGCTGATTTAAGTTAATTTATTATAACCTGACTTAAATGCATAAATATAGAACTTGTAGATTTGATGGTTCTAACTCTTAAGCAGCTATAAAACCAAAATAAGTGCATAAATGAACCCCGGGTGAAGCTTTGGGGCAGCGACCTCCACAGGACCCCGTTCATCTTAATGTTGGGCTGAAACCAGTTGTTGCTGGTGGTGTGACCCTGGGCTCACGCCACTGTCCGGGGTCTCTGGATGTCCGCCTTGTGCTGTGGCGCGTCATGGGGTGGCTCAGTTCCCCCCTCTGTCACCAAGTCCGATGACTCCAGGGCCTTTCCTGGACAGGTGATAAAGTGAAGACCAGAGGTGGTCTTGCCAGGAGGAGGAGGGCCACGGGGGACGCTACTCTGGCTCTTTAGATGAGCCCAGGTAGGAGAGGGCTGTGTCGCTGCTTGTAGTTCAGCTGAAGACAGCCCCCATGAGGGCCTTCCAAGCGGAGCTTGTGCCAGCAGTCCTTTCCCGCCCACGAGTCACCCTTGGGAACTGGAAGCCACACCTGCCGCAGCCTGGAGGGCGGGCAGCGTAGGCGCTTGCACTGGGAGGCCCGGAGCCGGCCCTCGGGTGTGAGGTGCGGGGCGTCCTCCCCTGTCAGCCTCAGAGCACGGAGGCCAGCGCCCTGGCCTGTGGGTTAGACTCAGCCCAGGAGAGGGGCGCCGCCGGTGCCGTGATGGGCTCTGAGTTGTTGAGCCTCCACTGGGTGCTGGGAAGTGGTGGCCAAAAAGACACACCAGTGGTCCCTGGGCCCCACCAGAGTGGCTCAGTCCCCCTTCCTGGTCAGGACGCTGGGCAGGAGTGCTTCCTGCAGGCAGCTGGGGACCACTGGCTAGGGCAGCCTCTGCCTCCCCTGGCTTCCCAGGAGTGCCACCTGGGAGTCCTGGAGGCTGCTGGCCTGCCAGGTGCTGGTGTGGCTCAGGAGCAGGCTCCAGACCTGGTTACTCCCAGAGCTCGCCAGGTGGCACTGCTGTGCGGGCGGGGGCGGAGACCACGGAGCTCGGGGTGTGAGCTCAGGGTGTGTCGTCCAGGACACGAGTGGCACCCCAGAGCCTGGGCTCTGCCACACACAGAAGCAGCCTGTGGCAACAACAGCAGCTGGTGTCGAGTGCCCTGCTCGAGTCATCTGCTGAGAGATCTTTCATTAAGCCAAACTGGTTTCCTAAGTCTTGCTGGTCTTAGGTTGATCTGCTGACAAACAAATGCATTATTGACATGAACGACTTCTACAAATGCTGTGCCTGCTTTATGGTCGCCCTCACGTAATCTGCAGAGACTATGTGGCCAGTGGTTTCCAAGCTCTCAGGTGTACTAGAAGCATCCAGAAGCCTCTTAAAGCCCAGATTGCTGCCCCCCACACAAACACCCAAAGCATCTGATTCATTGTAACAGGTGCCAGGAGCTGCAGCCCCCTGCTGCCGTCCAGGCCCTCTGAGAACCCCTGTTCTGGGCCACACAGTAAGGGATTGAGAACTAGGTAGGAGAAAGGGGGTGTCACACATGGCAACGGAAGATCTTTTTTTTTTTTAATATTTATTTTATTTGCTTTAGTTGTACATAATGCGTTTATTTGTACGTGGTGCTGAGGATCGAACCCAGGCCGCGCACTTGCTAGGCGAGTGCTCTACCGCTGAGCCACAACCCCAGCCCGCAATGGAAGATCTTGGCTTGATCTTAGATGTGGTTTGTTGAGCAAGGCAGATAAAAACATTTGATGGAATGCCTTTGATGTAGTGTGCTGAATCCATTGCACATTACCGCATTGTGACTGTGCAGTGCTAAGAACAGGTACAGGGAAACTGTGACTAGAGTTTTTATGGGAATAGATTTTTTTTTTTATTTCTTAGTTGTAGATGGGCACAATACCTTTATTTTTTATTTATTCATTTTTTCATGTGGTGCTGAGAATGGAACCCAGTGCCTCACACATGCTAGGCCAGTGCTCTGCCACTGAGCCGTAGCCCCAGCCCTGAGAACAGATCTTCATTTAGATTTTCAAGTGACAGGTGCAGTAGAGGGAGCAGGTCTGTGGAAGGTACACAGGCAGGTGGTTAAAGTACAAACAACCTGCACAAGCCATGTAATTGGGCTTGCAAACAAGCGCATTCCTTATCACATACCATAGTATGCAGATAATAGCCATTGGCCTCCCTTCCTGACGTGGTGAAAATATATGTAAGAAAGTCTCATGTAAAAAATTAATTTTGTAATTTTTTGATTGTCTTTTTTCCTCAAAAGAGCAAAAAAACCTTGCTGGTTCCAACGCCCCGGCTGAGAACAGGATTGTTTAATAGGATCACACCTCCTCCTGGAGCGAGTAAAGACACGTTGAGAAAATGTGCCACCTCACAGGTGAGTGCCCGAAATGGTCGTCCACCCGGGAAGACCTGAAAACATTGCGAAGTGGACAGAAGTTAAAGTAGTCCTCGATTCTGCCACTAAGGAAGCCAAGTGGAAGAACTGTGAAGAAATGGATTCCATTTTTGTAACTTTGTTTCTGTTTTGCACCAAGTTGGTGGTTCATAAATCATTGTTTGAAAAGGCAAAGGTGAAGCAAGTTCCCCGGGCTCTGGCGCCCTCTGATGGTGGCCTGTGGTGCCCTCTGCTTCGTGTATCTTCTGCTGGTCTGTTCATCTAACGCCCAGACAACTGGGGAGGTAGGATGGATTTCCAGAATATGCTAATTGGAAGTTGCCTCACCAGTTCAATATTATGGCATACACTTTTATGCGTTAGATTTTCTAGAATGCCTCAATCTAGTAAAACCAAAGTGTGTAAACATTACAGTGAAGTGCAGCATAATAGAATTTGTTTTGCATTTTATAGTTCTATGAAACTTGGTGGCTTTATAAAGAATCCTAAAGTAGACTCCAGGTCATCAGATTCCTGATCTGAGAATAACAGATGAGGTAACTCGAGCTTCTCCTTTTTCAGGGATTTGCCCCTTCAGTCTGATGTGTGAGATTGAATGATTTATTATTTATTGATATTTCAAAAATAGAATTTGCTGTTGCTTACAAAAGTAAACACAATAAGGTAAATATAGATACATACACACGCACACATACAGGTGAAGTAGCAAGTAAGATGCAGCTGTGCTTCTGGTCAGTGTCCCTGCACGCGAGCCCTACCATCCCTGGAGCTGGGGACACCCGCCCCCCGCCTCAGGGAAGGGCACACAGGCTTTCCTGCAGTCCCACAAGTGACCTGGAGCTGGGGCCTAGTCCCACAAGGAACGGCCTGCCAGGTGCTGTTCCACACAGGGATGGCGAGGGCCAGTCCCTAGATGTCCCTAGATGTCCTGCTGAACGGGTGTGAACACGTGTGGCTTTGTCCTTCACATACAGACCTCCATGTTTTAGGAGAAATATCTGTGGCACATTTTGGTTAAAGTAGTATTTGGGAAGTGTGAGCTTTACGTAGAAATAACGGCTTCCTGCATTTCACCTTGAACGAGCGAGTGGGCCAGAGCAGCTGACCCTAGTGAGGTGCTGACCGCTCAGCCTCTGTTGTCTCATTCATCTCAGCACTGGTCCGTGAGGCCAGCATGGTGTCCCTGCCCTGCAGGTGAGGATCCAGAGGCTAAGGCCCACTCAGATTCTGCGGCTGCGCGGGGTCTGGCCCCCCGCCCCACCCCCCGAGTTCCCCACTGTGCTCTTGCACCTTACAGCGATCAGTGTGCTGTGGCTGCTGCTAGCTCCCCCTGGCCACCTTCCTGGGAGAGTGGGAATACCGCCTGGCCTGATCTGGTGCGCTGGTCCTCCCAGAGCACCCTGCCCTGCAGTGGCCGGTGTATCCCAGGTGGCCAGGAGGTTGGTCCAGCCTGGCTGCTCCCCGGGTGTGACGAGGAAGTGAGGAGCGGCCGCGGCCCCGCCTCAGCTCGCTGTCCTTCACAGGGGGTGAGGAACTTCAGCGTGCCCGTAGGCCTGGACTCCAGGGTCCTTGTGGATCTGGTTGTAGTGGGATCCGTTGCTGTTTCTGAGAAAGGTAAGACTGGAAGCAGGAAGTCTGGGGCGGACACCATTCCTGAGGGCCACCGCTGTGCGCCATGCCCAGCCTCGGTGGGCACTCTGCTCTCCGAGCCGCCTCATTTGTCATTCTTGTGGAAGAATCGACCCGCTCCTCCCCTCGTGCCCCGGCTCAAATCTGTTGAATTTTCTCTTTTCTTAGCAGGAAGAATGGACAGATGGCCCTCCCTCCTGGTGGTGGGCGTCTGTCCTCAGGTCAGCTGGGAGCAGCTGGGCTTGCTGGCAGTAGCTTGGTAGCCAGCGTGGGGCTCTGGTTCCAGCCTTGTGCTCCCCAGGAGGCTGCAGCCTCCCGAGCAGCACTGGGTGTCCTGTGGCCAGTGAGGCTGGTGACGCAGTCCGCTTGTCCAGGTGACAGGGCCGGGCCGCACGCCCTGGCGGTCTCCACCCTTGGTGTGCCCTCTTCCCTGCTCCCCCCCTGAGCCGGCGCAGGACGCGTCAGTGTGCACGGGGTCTGCTGTGCCGCGGCCTGGGGCTGTGACCCAGTGCGCCCGCTGTGTCGGCGGCCCTGTGTGTCAGGTCCCTGCCGTGGAACGCTGTGGGTGGCATGCAGACGTAGAGGCCAACAGGAGTGGGCATGGGGAGGGGCCTCCAGCGCCGCGAAGGGCACCGACTCCCTGGAGGGCTCAGGGCAGCCATTGCTCTCCGGTGCTGTGGAGGGCAGGAGGGGCAGGCGAGCCCCCAAGGGAAGGAGCAGCGGGTGTAGGGACACGGCCCTCTGGCAGAGTGGGCAGGCTCGTCCAAGGCAGAGGATTCGGGCCAGACTCCGCGGGGGTCTCTGGGAGACCGGCAGGAGCCTCCTGTCCAGTGCGGGTGTGTCCAGAGGAGGCCAGCGGTGCTCAGCTGTCCCGCTCAGCCTCCAGTTTAAAGAGTAAAGTAGCCACGCACGGGTGTGGGACACTGAACAGCTCAGAAAGCCCACTTGGCATGTTCCCTGTCCCCTCCAGGCCACTGGCAGTGTCCCCAGGGCAGGCACCCATGTGCCGGCATGGTGTGCCTTAGAGGGACACTCTGCACGTGTCCTCTTTCCACTCTCGCGGAGGCTGACGGTGCGTGTGGAGCCGATCTGCCACCAAGGTCCTTGCCCCAGAGCAGAGGGTGCCTCTGCCTGCGCGTGTCGAGTGGCTGCAGAGCCCCTCACGTCACGGCCGGGGTAGCTCCACCAGGCGGGCGGTGGCAGACTGGAGCATGGGCCTGTCTGGTGGCACAGGTGCACCTTGGGGCAGTCTGTGGCAGTCTCCAGGAGGGCGTTGCAGGACTGAGCTGGGGGACGGTGCCAGCAGCCCCCAGGAGGTCACTCTGGGCCCAGCGCCTCCTGCCTGCCCCACGCTTGCAGCTGCAGTTAGGGAGCGCCACTCGGCAGCCTCTGGCCGGCTACCATGGCTACCATCTCACCGTGCGTGGTAAACACAGGAGCTGAGCCGTCCTCTCCTGTTCCCGCCTCACCTGCCCTCTTTTTTTTTTTTTTTTTTGGTACTGAGATCTAACCCAGGGAAACACTCTGCGCTGAGCCACATCCCCAGCTCTGTTTTTCGTCGTGACACAAGGCCTCCCTAAGTTGCTTTGGGCCTTGCTAAATTGCTGAGGCTGGCTTTGAACTTGATGTCCTCCTGCCTCAGCCTCCTGAGTCACTGGGATCACACCCAGCTTCTTTTTCTGTGAACTGTTCGTATCTTTGCTGCTTTTCTCTTAAGTTTTCTTGGTTCTCTGCATGGTTGAAGGTCTGATCTTAGAGGAGCAGCAGCAGTGCCGTGTGTCCTCCCAGGATGCAGGGACAATGCTGGCCAAGGCCAAGGCCTCTGAGCTCTTGGAGCTTGTGACCAGATCAGTGCAGGTCCACACTGGGGGCCCAGAGCCACTAACCTCACTGTCTCCTGGCTGGTGGCGGGGCCAGCGGGGCTGTGGAGCCTGCCCACGTCCTTGCCTCTCCTTGGGTCTCTTTGTGCCACCATTTGCACTGGCCCTTCTCAGGCTGCTGCTCGGGCTTCCCAGAGAGGAGGCGCGCCACCTCCAGCTGTGCGGGCCGCGCCCCCGCGTCTTCGCTTCTCCTCTGAGGGGTGGGTTGACTGTCTTGCCCTCAGAAGGAATCTGTTCTCAGTCTCTGAAAGCCGTTCCTGGTTTCCAGCGTAAGGCTCGCTGACGAGAGAGGGCCGTGCACACGTGGCTGTTTCTCTTTGCGAGGTTTAAAAGTTTCCTTGTCCACGGTGCATCTGCGGTGGGCTGCTTGCGGGTCTCCATGGAGTTGCTGTGGAGGCTGGGCGCTGGGTTCAAGTTCCTCCTGCCGCAGCGCTCTGGAGGAAACCTACTCCACAGTGCTGCCCAGGCCCATGGAGGTGCTAATGCCTGCCCTTCTTTTAGGCTGGAGGATCGGGAAGGGAGAAGGTTATGCTGATCTTGAATACGCCATGATGGTGTCGATGGGAGCCGTCCATGAGGGGACGCCAGTGGTCACCATCGTCCATGACTGCCAGGTGCTTCCCGCCAGCTGGTCGCCAGGGCTGCTCACTGCCAGCTGCTGTGAGCAGGGGGGAGGTTTTGTGGGGGGGCTACACTGCAGGTGGTGCAGAGGCTGAGCCTCACCCGGGTGGGCATGGTGCTTCTCCGGCCTGCCTCACGTTTCCTGCCAAGGCATGTGCCCGGCTATGCAGTCTTGCCCGTCAGCTCCTTGTCCCTTGTGCTGACCAGGTGGTGGACATCCCCGAGGCGCTCCTTGAGGACCACGACCTCACTGTGGACTACATCCTCACCCCGACCAGGCTCATCTCCACGGGCTGCAAGCGCCCAAAGCCAGCGGGAGTCACCTGGTCCAAGGTGGGTCCTTGCTGCGGCCAGCTCTGGGGAGCAGGGAGCTCCCCTGCAGCGCTCGTCTGGACGTGCCCTGTGGGTGCTGTGGTGTGGGTCACGTCAGAGTCACCTGTGGAGTTTCAACAGCTGAGCTCCTGCGTCCCATCTCCAGGCCGGGCCTCAGACTCTGCTTCTAAACTCGGTTACCAGAGGCAGCCAGGGTCGAGCTCTAGCGCTGTAGCTGGCACAGGTGACCAGAGGTGGCTCCTGCCACTTGCTTTCCACTCTCTGAGGCTGTCTCCTCCTGTCCCAGCTGCAGCACGGCCCGCGCGGCCTGTCTCTTCAGTCCCTCCTGCCCTGAGTCCCGGCTGTCCCCGCAGACCTGGGTCTCCAGGCAGACGCAGTGGGGTGGGAGGCAGGCCAGGGCCTCCGGAGGCCTCTGACTTTGTGCAGCCCAGGTCGGTCTCGGCAGCCGGCCTGCAGCTCTCATGGCTGCATCCGGAACTCCTGGGAAAAACAAGGACTCGTGCTTCCTAGAGGAAGACGCTGGTGGGAGGCAGCCCCAAGCACACCGTCTGCTTGCACCGAGCCTAGTCACCCAGCGAGGGAGGGTCCTGTCCCCAGGCCTGGAGAGTCAGCATCTGCCTCCAGGGCACATGAAGCCGGATGTCTGGCACTCTGGCCTCGGCCTGGTGGCCTTGCCTGCAGCTGGGCTCTCCTTCCCTGGTCTGGCTCCTTCAGGGTCAGCCTGGTAAGAGCCGAGAGGAACCGTGTGCCCAGCCTGGAACTGGGAGTGCCCGGGAGAGGTGCTCGCACCTTCCTGAGAATCAGGACGTCCTTGAGTCTTTTTTTTTTTTTTTTTTGGATATTTATTTATTTGCTTTAGTTGTACACAATGCATTTATTTTTATGTGGTGCTGAGGATCGAACCCAGGCCGCACACGTGCTAGGCGAGCGCTCTACCGCTGAGCCCCAGCCCCAGCCCCACCTTGAGTCTTTCTGAAAAGCTTGAACTCACCTTGGAGTCCGGGTCCTTGCTTCCGTGGAAGTGGAGGCCACTCCCATAGATGGCAGTGAGGTCCCATCTCCTCAGAACCAGGAGCAGGGTCCTGGGAAGGTCCCCGTGAGGCCACCTGTGGTCCGTCAGGAGGGTCTGCTGTGGCCATGTTAGGAAGACTCTGGGGTCTCTCTAGGGAGTATTGGGAGTCTCCACGGTGACTTTCTGCAGGTCTTAAGAGAATTGCAAAGGAGCCACACACAGGTGAGCTCTCTGGACTTGGCACACGACCTGGGGACCTGCTCTTGCTCAGGGAGTGGATGTGGCTTGCGATGAGCCCGGGCGTGGCCCCCGCTTGTCTGTGGTTTGGTTCCTTCGTGTTGCCACGGGAGACTAGAGGAGGCAGGTCACCCATGGCAACCAGTCCTCGCCGTTCAGGAGCCAACCAGTGCCTGCCTGGGAGGCAGGACAGGGTTCGGGCATGGAGGGCCCTGACCCAAGAAAAGCCTTCGCACCAACAGGGGAGGCAGGGGAGGTCATCTTGCACCTAGAGCTGGAGACGGGGTGGAGGAGGACGGGCGCTTCTGCTCGTGAGGCGGCTCCGCGCTGCTCCGAGCTGTCGGGCTCCGCCTGCTGTCACGGCTCTGCTGTCACGGCTGGCTCTGCCTGGGGCCCGGCTCCTCGCAGACCAGCTGTGGCCACCCTGGAAATTGTGCTCAGAACTGGGTGAGTCACTCAGGGAGAGCCAGGTCCTGGCCACAAAGGTCCACCACTCGGTCGTGGGCTCCGAGCACAGTGGGGACAGCCGTGCTACTGCAGTCCTTTGGTTTGTGGCACAGCTTATACCACGTAGCTCGCGTGCCCGTCTGCACACCGGCGTCCACCCTGCCATGGGAGCCACAGTGACTGGCTGTCCGCCTGCAGAGGCACCTTTGTGGAGGGGCCTCGTCAAAGCCTGTCGGCGCCTGGCCCTGCTCTGCCAGTGCCCACTCCCCAGCAGCGCCTCGCACCGCTGGCCCCTGATGGAGCCACAGGCTTCATAGTTGAAACCGTGTCCAGCCAGTTCAGATGGGACCAGCGACAAGGCCTGGAGGCAGGAGGCTGCTCCCTCTGCCGCCTACAGGACAGCTGGGGAGGCCCTGGCTGTGGCCGAGAGTCCCACAGAGTCGACGGGACCTCGTGTGGCTTCATTTCGCAGCTTGGTGACCCGCTGCTGGCAGCTGGCGGCGGAGGTAGTGTCCAGTCCCAGACCTGCCCTGTCTGCATTTCTGGCCCCTGGACGCGTTCCTTCAGGAGAGAGAGGACCCTGTGGCCCCGTGAAGGCCTCATCCCACCCACAGGCTACTGGGCAAAGCCCCCCACTGTTCTGGGGTTAGTCAAGGGCAGTGCCATCTGTGACCAGTGGCCCTAATGCCCATGACCCCCGGTGCCTCTCTGGGCAGAGCTGGGCTCCCTTCTTCTACCTCCTGGGCTGGTTTCCGCAGCCACCATGCTGTGTGGGGGACAATCCAGAGCAGCGTCACCGAGTACAGAGCTCACCTGGGCTGAGGGGCGGGGCCAGAGCTGCGGGCAGGGCGGGCAGTGCGTCTGTCGGCAGGGGCCTCTCCCCCGCGGCCTCCCGGCGTGCGCTCCACGCATCCAGCGTGGCGGGTGTCGGCTGCTCACCCGAGTGTCTGGCAGAGGCCCTGCTGTGACTCCCTGTGGGCCCCTTGATGTGCTGGGACTGCTTGAATTTCAGATCAGCCGTGAGATGCTTGAGAAAATCCCAGTACTCAGAAGCCTCCGCGAGCGAGAGAAGCGGGCCGGGAAGGATGTCACCCTCCAGGCTGAGCCCCGGCCCCTCCTGGGACCTGCCAGCCAGCACCCAGCACCGCCAGGCACTGTCAGGAGGCCCCAGAACGCACCCCGGCCGGGGGCAGATTCCCTAGGAGCAGCCTGTGGCCCCCGTGGTGGGGAGGAAGTGCCTGCTGCCACTGTGTGTGTGGGGAACCTCCCCACGACGCCCGTGTGAGTGACCTGAAGAGAGCCCTCCGCGAGCTCCGGGTGGCGCCCCTGCAGCTCACCTGGCGGGGGCCACAGCACAGGGCGCTGCTTCGTTACCAGGACCTGACGGCAGCCCAGCAGGCTGTCTCCTGCTTGCAGGGTCTGCACCTGGGTGCCAGCGCCTTAACCGTGGCACTGGCCAGACCCCAGAACAAGTGACGGGGTGCTGCCCCTGGCAACCAGAGCCACACTGGGAAGGCAGTGTGCTGTCCTGCTGTGCTGCCACTGTGGCACTCAAGACCGGCCCAGTGGATGTGTTGTTGCTCTCTGAGGCTCCTGTTCTTACCCGTGTCACTGAGTGTCACTGAGGGTCGTGTGCACATCCTTAGCCCACCCCCCCAGGGGAGGCCTCACCCAGCCTTTCATCAAGCCTGGCTCTCCCGTGGTCTGCACTCTTCCTGTCGCTGTGCCCTGAGGACAGCTGCTCCCTGTCCTGTTGCTGCCTGCCCTGCGCCAGGGCTGGGGCCGCCCCCCGCAACAGGAGACTCGGCTACGCAGCGGCCGTCAGAGCCACGGTCCTGGCCCTGCACCACCACCTCAGCTCCTGTGCCCAGCCGTGCCCAGTACCAGCACCACCCTCACGCTGCACAGTGACACAGTCAGTGACAGTTACACAGGGAAGCCGTTGCTGGGGCTTCCTGTCAACGGCAGCCGGAGCCAGTGACACCTGGCCATCAACATACAGGTGACCTGAAACACGTGTCACTTTATATTTGTGGAAAGTGGTATGAAAAAAAATAAAATCCAAGTGTCTGAAGGGTAAATTCCCCAGATGTATCAGCTTGCGGAACTTGTGTGACCCCTCCCGCCCCTGGGAGGGCTGGGGAGGGACAGTTCTGCAGGCTGCAGCAGGGCCTGCGAAACGGTAGGGCAAGAGCTCAGCTGACAGCTGTTGGCGCGCTCCTGAGGGGTGCTGCAGCGTCACTGCCTAATCTGCATAATGCTAATGAGGGAGGACTGCAGGTCAGGGCCAGGACTGCAGGTCAGGGGCTGTGGGTGCACCTGCCCTGGTGCTTTCCCAGGTGATGGGGTGGTGAGGAGAGGCGTGCGCAGGAGCCCTGTTTGGGGAGATGGCTAAGATTGCGGTTGACTACGGGCCATGGACATGTTTGGGCATTGCCGCCTTCCGTAGTCTCACGGGATTTGACCTGGGATCTTGCGGAACTTGGCCCAGGATCTCGAGAGACCTGAGCCGTGACTTGGCAGATCGGGCCAGCTCCATTTCTGCTCGGGCGCGTGAGATGAGACCTGAGAGAGAACGGACGGGGTTAACGCTATTGTGTATATATATTGTAGTTTCTTGTAAGAGTACGTGCCTTGGTTTCTTGTGAGAGTGTGTATGTGGTGTTAGAAATTACAAGAGACAGAAAGAGAAAGATTAAAGATTTTTTTTCATTTTCATCCTGTCTCCGGGCTCCTTCCCGCGGCGCCGCCGTTCCGGGCTGCAAATCCTTTTCCGGCGGCAACAGTTGGTGGCCCGTTCGGGGCATTCAGCACGGCAGGTAAGAACTGAGAAACCTCGCAGGAGTCTCTAGTCAAAGCGGTTAAAATGGGTTCGAAAATAACTAAGACCCAAGTGTACAAGGCTCTTGATGAATTCTTTGATATAGATGAGTCTGTCGTTAGTGAGGAGGATTTAGAAAACAGTGAAGGCGATCATGAAAGCATAGCTTCCACTGAGTCAACTAAGACCAGTAAGGAGAGTATTAGAAGCGTCCCCAAAATGACAAAGATCCGAGCTGCTAAAGCTATTCAAGATTTATTAGAGATACTTCAAGGATACATGGTCTCAATTGAACCCAGGACTCAGGATGTTACTGAGTCAGTTAGGACCAATGAGAGTAGTAGTAGTGAGGAGAAATTAAGTAAAAGTGATTCTGAGAAAATGAACAAAAGGAAATTAAGGAAGACCAAGATAAGGGATTGTCAAGTGGAGGAACTTGTGTCCTCTACTCCCCCATGGGTGGAATCTATTACAGAAAATATGAAGGGTATCACTAGGCATTTGCATACCCTAGAAATAGAAATAAAAAGTCTTTCTGAGCGCTTATGCGCTCTTGAGGGTAACTCACAGATACATTGGGAACTGCCAGTATTTGGATATGAAAATGGACAGAGGGGCCACGAGTCAGTAGATTTCAAAACAATAAAAAATCTCAAAGAGGCAGTATTGACATATGGACCCCAAGCTCCTTTCACGTTGAGCATACTGGAGTCCCTTAACACCTTTAGCTTACCCCAGCAGACTGGAAACGTCTATGTAAAGCAACATTAAGTGGGGGACAATACTTGGTTTGGCGATCGCAATTTCAAGAACTTTGTATAGAAACAGCTAAAAGAAACGCAGATGCAGGGTTTGGAGACCATAATATAGAAATGCTCACAGGAGAAGGGCAATTTGCAGACGTACAGGCTCAAAAATATTATACCCCAGGAGTATATGCTCAGATAAACGCAGCTGCCTTAAAGGCATGGAAAACTGTACAAGGACCTGGGGATCTACAAGGTAGCTTGTCCAAAGTAATTCAAGGACCTAATGAACCATATGCTGAATTTGCTGATCGACTTTTGAGAACTGCAGGTAGAGTTTTTGGAGACGTTGATCAAGTTATGCCATTAGTTGTTCAATTAGCATACGAAAATGCTAATAAATATTGCCAAGAAGCCATCAGGCCATGGAAAAATAAAAAGGATCTTTCCATATATATACAACTATGTAAAGATATAAATGATGCCTTTGTCACAGGGAATGTGATTGCAGCAGCTCTGAGAGATGCTGCCCCTCAAAATTTCACAAGGGCTCAACCTAGACATTATAATCAATCAGGATATTCTAGACAAAATTATCGTAACCAATCAGGCTATTCTAGGCAAAATCCCAAAAGAGAAATAAGACCAAATTCATACCGTGCTCCAGGTTGCTGCCCCAGGTGTAAGAAAGGAAATCGTTGGGCCAATAAATGCTATTCAAAATTTGACATCCATGGAAATCCTTTGTTCAGGAATTCAAAAACCGGGGCACGGGGCCCAATGCCCCGGGGCCCACAAATGTACGAGGCATTGGAGGAGGAGTATCCTCAAGCATCCACTCAGATGCTTCCCCGACACAATCCCTACTACCCATCCACTCCCTCGCCAGAGGAACAGGAGGAAATGCAGGATTAGACCTCTGTTCCACCGCCCGAATAGTGTTAACACCTGAAATGGGGGTTCAACTGATTCCCACAGGAGTCAGGGGACCTCTTCCCTCAGGGACTGTAGGACTTATTATCGGGCGAAGTCCTGAAAGTTATTAGGTTTGCAAGTGACCCCAGGTGTAATAAACTCAGACTACAAAGGGGAAATAAAAATAATGCTTAGCTCACCCCAAAGTATAAGTTCTATTAATCAGGGAGATAGAATGCTCAGCTGCTCCTCCTTCCAAATTTACATAATTCATTTAAAATGAATATGCCTCTAAATAGGAATAATAGAGGATTTTGTTCCACTGATTCGAGACCCATGGTTTGCTGGGTTCGAGACTGTACAAGGAGGCCTATGTGTAAAATAAGAATCCAAGGAATAGAAATGGAGGGTCTTATAGATACTGGAGCTGATTCTTCCATCATTAATTTACGACAATGGCCCGAACACTGGCCTCTGCAAAAAGCTTCAACCAGTTTAAGAGGCTTGGGATATAATAACCTCCCAGAAAAAAGTGCGGTAATTTTAAAATGGGAGGATGATGAAATACTAAAGGAACGTTCAGCCTTATGTTTTACCTAATCTACCGGTTATTTTATGGGGAAGAGATATTTTACAACAAATGGGAGTACACCTTGCAACCAAACCTGCAGGTGTTAAATGTGAAAATCTACAGGGTAATCTTAATCCTAAAAGAAATCATTATCAAAAAGTACAGGGTAAGCTTAACCCTGAAAGAAATCATTATCAAAAAGTACAGGGTAAGCTTAACCCTAAAAGAAATCATTATCATTTAGGAAAAAGACATTTTTCTTCGGGGCCACTGAGAAAATAATTTTAAAAATACCATGGCTTTCTGATAAGCCAGTGTGGGTCCCTCAGTGGCCCCTATCTAAAGAGAAATTACAAGCGGCCCACCTACTAGTTCAGGAACAATTAGAAGCAGGACATATAGAACCTTCCACCTCTCCCTGGAATTCCCCCATATTAGTGATCAAGAAAAATCAGGAAAATGGCGATCTTAGACAAATTAATAAAACCATGCAAGTCATGGGCCCTACTCAACCTGGACTTCCGAATCCTGTAGCTATTCCAAAAAATTTCCATCTTATTAGTCTTGATATAAAGGACTGCTTCTTTTCTATTCCCCTACATCCTCTGGATGCCCCCAGGTTTGCTTTTTCAATTCCTTCTATTAACAATAATGGCCCTGATCAGAGATATCAATGGAAGGTTTTGCCGCAGGGAATGGCTAATAGCCCCACCATATGCCAAATATATGTGGACAAGGCTATCCAACCCATTAAAAATAAATATCCAAACCTCATGTATCTACATTACATGGATGATATTTTTACTGGCCCACCCTAATCAAAAAATCTTACTTAATATATTCAGTGACGTGGTAGAAAATTTTAAAAAATATACGGATTATATATAGCAGAAGAAAAAGTTCAAACCAGATCTCCCACATTATATTTAGGATTTAAAATCATGGATAACTTTTGTTAGACCCCCAAAAATTTTAATAAATAAGGAACATTTAACCACCCTCAATGATTTCCAAAAACTACTGGGAGACATTAATTGGCTTCGCCCTACACTAAACCTCACTACTGGCCAATTGAAACCTTTATTATCCTTCGAGGGGACCCTGATCCATTCTCACCGCGAACATTGACTCCTGATGCTAGGAAAGCTTTAAAGGTAGTAGAAAAAGCCATTGAAGGAGCTCATTGTGACAGATTTGATTTAACTCAACCGCTGATGTTGATTATTATTTCTTCACAATATACACCCACAGGAGTATTTTGGCAACAAGGGCCTTTATTATGGATACATTTGCCCGTCTCTCCTAAAAGCATAATTGAGTCTTATACCACCATGGTGGCTAAACTTATTCTTCAAGGACTTAAAACTTCTACTAAAATATTTGGCATTCACCCTGCTACTATTATTACTCCTTATTCATCGTCACAGATTGAATATTTATGCTCCAATGATAATGATTGGGCTATAGCTAGATGCTCTACTTCTGCAAATTTTGATAATCATCTTCCTATGTCTCCTATATTATCTTTTTGTATTAATCATCCTATTATATTTCCACAGGTAATAAAAAATCAACCTATTCCTAAGGCATTTAATGTATTTATAGATGGGTCCTCAAATGGTACTGCTGCAGTAGTCACTACAAAAGAAAATATGACTTACATAACTGCACACAAATCAGCTCAACTAGTGGAATTGGAAGCTGTGGTAAGAGCTCTGGAAAATTTTAGAGACCAGCCCATAAACATTTTTTCAGATAGCCACTGTATTGTACAAGCCGTCCCAAAATTAGAGTTAGCAGGACCAATAGCACCTTATACTCCAGCCTTTAAATTGTTTTATCAAATACAAAAACTTTTGTGGGCAAGAAAAGAACCTCTATTCGTAGGCCATATTAGAGCACATACTAATTTGTCTGGCCCCCTCCATGAAGGTAATCAAAAGGCTGATGAACTTACAAAAACAGTATTTTATACTTTCAGTGCTCCAACAAGCTACTTTATTTCACTCCCAGTTTCACGTCAACAGCACCACCTTGCAACGTAGGTTTAAAATCACAAAGGAGCAAGCCAGAACAATTGTAAAAGATTGTAAAGCTTGTATGACACATTTGCCCAATCCTCATTTTGGTGTTAACCCTAGAGGATTAATGCCCAATCATTTGTAGCAGATGGATGTTACTCATGAGCCAAGTTTTGGAAAATTGTGATTTATTCATGTAACCATAGATACATGCTCAGGCATGATTTTTGCTTCCTTACATTCCGGAGAAAAAGTTAAAGATATCACATCTCATTGTTTAGAAGCTTTTGCTGCATTGGGCATCCCCAAAATGCTTAAAACAGATAATGGCCCCGCATATACATCCTCATCTTTCAAAGAGTTTTGCGCGAAATTCAACATATCCCATAAAACAGGCATCCCATACAATCCTCAGGGTCAGGGCATTATTGAAAGAGCAAACCACACACTAAAAGTTATGTTGTTAAAACAGAAAGAAGGAAACTGGAAAAATCCTAAGGACAGATTGGCAGTTGCCCTGTTTACTTTAAATTTTTTAACTTTAGACTCTGATGATTATTCTGCTGGAGACAGACATTGGAACCCACACCAACAATGTAAACCTTTGGTTTACTGGAAGGATGTTCTTTCAGGTACATGGAAGGGTCCAGATCCAGTATTAATTTGGGGGAGAGGATCTGTTTGTGTTTTCCCAAAGCACGAATCCTCTCCAATATGGATACCATCTAGATTAATAAAGCAGGTACCAAATCAAAAGGATCAAGATGAAGTTGTTGAGGAATCAAGATTAATAAAAAAGGTACAAAATCAAGAGGACCAAGATGAAGATATGGAATGATTCCCTTAAAAGAGTCCTTCAAAATCTGTCACAACTTAAGTGTCATTCCTCCCGGCCGCGACGAAGAGATCTCTCTTTAGTGTGCACACAATTGTATTTTTTTTCTTTTTTTTTTTTTTTTTGTGGTTACCGGGGATTGAACTCAGGGGCACTTGACCACTGGGTCACATCCCCAGCCCTTTTTTGTATTTTTTTTTTTTTTTTTTTTTTTTTTTTTTTTGTGGTACCGGGGATTGAACTCAGGGGCACTCGACCACTGGGCCACATCCCCAGCCCTTTTTTGTATTTTATTGGAGACAGGGTCTCACTGAGTTGCTAAGTCCTCGCCATTGCTGAGGCTGGCTTTGAACTCGCGATCCTCTGCCTCAGCCTCCCAAAGTGCTGGGATTACAGGCGTGCGCCACCGCGCCCGGCTTGTATTTTTTATTTAGAGACAGGGTCTCACTGAGTTGCTAAGTGCCTCGCCATTGCTGAGGCTGGCTTTGAACTTGTGATCCTCCTGCCTCAGCTTCCCAAAGTGCTGGGATTACAGGCGTGCGCCACCGTGCCCGGCTTTTTTTTTTTTCTTTTTATATATGTGTTTATGTCTGTGTATTTGTCTAAATTTCATGTTAATGTGACATCACAAATATATGTTTGTATGTGCGTCTGTCCAGTGTGACATCAAAAATAACAAAGCGCTTATGAAAATATATATATATATGGATCCAAATAACTCTAATTCATTTAAGTTTAAGAGTGAGTGTTCAGAAGATACCAAGCAACAGGAGGGCCACCCCTTAACTCAGAACCACTGGGTTTCCATGGTTGTTCTTGAGCATCTGCTACCATACTTAGGCTTTTTTATTGTTGCTTCAATCATCTGGGAAGGTGGCAGGATAAACACTCTTTTTTTTTTTTTTTTTTTTTTTTTGTGGTACTGGGGATTGAACTCAGGGGCACTCGACCACTGGGTCACATCCCCAGCCCTTTTTTGTATTTTATTTAGAGACAGGGTCTCACTGAGTTGCTAAGTGCCTCGCCATTGCTGAGGCTGGCTTTGAACTCGCGATCCTCCTGGCTCAGCCTCCCAAAGTGCTGGGATTACAGGCGTGCGCCACCGCGCCCGGCTAAGGATAAACACTCTTATTAGCTGTATCTGTCACTTCTGAGTTCCGTAGTGCTGAGGCGAACACCCGCCGCTCTGCTGTGCACGCAGGCAGCGTCACTGTCACGAAGCCCTCTGCGGTTGGCTGACAGGTGGGCTGCGTGTGGTCGGATGGGCCCAGCACGCACAGCTCCGGGGGGGGGGGGGTGCCCTCCTGTGCCTCCCTGTCCCACAGCCACCTGGCTGGGCTGCATTGCCGCTGGGCCAGCGCGCTCTGCCCCTGCCCCCTTCTCACCCCTGGGCTGCAGGGGTTGGGAGCACCTCACGGGCAGGGCTGGGGTGCCAGTTGGCGTTGTCTGGACGGCAAGGCTACGTGCAGTTCCAAATGGTGACTCTGAAGAGAAGCGCCACGTCTGCAGACTTGCAGGTCCTGCTGGCAGCCCGAGTGTCCTGGCGGCAGTACGCCTCCAGGCCCAGGGGAAGTTCTGCCTTTCCTCTGTGGCCCTGTCCCCAGGTCCTTTGGTGCCATTGGCTCCCTAGTTCCCAACTAGTGGCACTGCACACCTCACCCCACACACTCCCTGCAAGCCAGACAGGCTGGGACAGCCGCAGTGACAAGATGGCCCAGGAGAGGCCACCACAGGGCAGGTGTTGGGAGGAGAGAACCTTGAAGAGGCTCCGGAGGGTGGAGCCCCATCCTCCGCGCCACAGCTGGCCCGCCCCAGCACTCCCGCAGCACGGCCGAGGACCAGGCAGGTGGTCTTACTTGGCGTGAACGTGAAGTTTTCCTTTTGCCAAAGGAGCAAAGCCAGGTCTGTTCCTTTGCCTCTTTCTGGAGCGTTACCACTGCCTGCACCCCGGGTCCCTGGGAAGGGCCTGGCCTGCTGGAGTCAGGAGGTGGCTGAGCTCACCGGCCTCATCTGGGTTCAGTGCAACCAGTGTTCCGGAGAGATGACCCCAAAATTAAGACCACTGATTTTGGGGCAGGGGTGTCTGTGGCTGCCTTTCCTCAGAGTGAATCTTGCACCATAAATGAAGGCAGGAGGAAAAGGCATGTGTGGGCCACTTCCGCCCACTGCCCACCTGGCCACCCGCACGAAGAACAAGGGGGGGTTCCAGCCTTGTCCCCTGAGCGTAGTAGCTCCAACTCGCTGTGCTGTCCTCAGTGCTGGGAAGTCGTGGAACTCGTCCCCAGAGCTCCTTGGCAGTCCTGACGAACCCCCCCGGAACCTGGCAGGCACCAGGCCATGCCTGCTTGCATGAGCAGACCCAAGGAACGGGCAGCTCTACTTCTGGAGTCCAGCCCCACGCAGGGAGGAGGCCCAGAGGCCCTGAGAGCCAGCCCCACCACGAGGGGGCGCCATCATGGAGGGGATCCAAGCCCCCAGGAGCCCCCTGCGGGGGCCAGGCAGAGCAGAGGGAAACTGTGCCCAGGAGCCCCCAGCGGGAAGCCCTGAGTGAGCCGGTGCTCGAGTCCTGCACTCTGCTCTTCAGGCCCGCTCCCGGCCTCAGTAGGCGGCCCGTCCTTTCTTCTAGCAAGCGTGTGTATGAGCTTGTATTTTGAGTAAATATAGAAACATGCGTTGTACACTAGGTGTGCAGATGCACAGCGCAGCCCTCAGTCACTCCGAGAGACACCCTGTTGTGTGGGTGAGGTGCTGAGATATGGGACGAGGAACTGGCGGGTCCGCAGTCCCTGAGTGAGCAGGGACAGCCCAGAGCCCACTGCAGCGGGTCACTGAGCAGCGGAGAACTGCCCACGTGCTCTCCGTGACGGTGGGTCGTCCCTGACTTGCCACCTGTGGTTGAAAGAGGCAAAGCCAGGCAGGCTGTGCAGGTTGGTTGGATCCGGGTCTGCTCTGGCTGGTGTCTGTGAGGAGTCTGCCCACTCTGCATGGCATCTGCCCTGATATGAACATCACCAGGTCACCACCCCTGCTGCCAGTCCAAAGGACCACGGCGGGACCAGCCTGGTACTGATGGCCCTGTGGATCGAGGGCGGACACAGGGTCCGCCAGCTGTGCCTGCGGGAGCTGAGGCTCAGAGGCTTGGGAGCTCCTCCTAGTCCCTCCTGCCATCCACCCTGGTCCCTTGCCAGTCTTAGTGGTCACCCAAGGCTTTTGCTGGGGACTGCCTGGGCAATCTTTCAAACAAGCAGAGGCTTTTAAAATTGGCAGCCGCACTCCTGTCCCTCCCGCGGGGCAGACCTTCTTCCTGTGAATGGAAGCCTTTATTCTTGATGTCCATAAATCATGAGGGTTAGAATGGGAGCTGACATGTGACCATGTGATGTGGACAGTTTGCACTTTGGGGGTTTGCAGGCAATAAACCAGGCCCTAGGTGCTGAGTTGTGAGCAAACTAAACACCTCCCAGCTCACGGGGAGCCGTTCCCTCGGCTGGCGCAGCACCTCCCCATTCTCCAGATAAGAAAGGCGTGGGTCCAAGAGCTTTTGTGACTTTTCAGGGTCCCGCAGCAAAGCTGGCCAGACCCCTGGAGTCTCTCCCCGTTGGGAGGGAGCAGGCTGTCCCCAGGGAAACACCGACTGCTCCGCTCCTGACCACAGCCAGAGCCTCAGGGCCACCTGAAGCCACGCAGCCGGTCAGAACAGAGGCGCCATTGAGCACAGGAGGGGCAGGGTGCTGGCCACGCTGCAGGCCTCGGGCCCAGCCAGCCTCCTGCCGAGCACTCTCCCTCTCTGCCTGTTTGCTCGCAGATGAACCCCCTGAGCCTCAGTGGGGAGAAGAGGGCGGTCAGCACTGGACGCTGCCCTTCGCTGCCACAGACATTGTCAACTCCTCCCGGGCCGCCAGGTCTCAGCGCACAGACAGATGTCTCCCGGGGCCTGCGGTGGGGTGGGGGTTGAAGGGTCTCTTGCTTTCATTTTCATCTTTCTGAAGGTTTTTTTAATGAGCCCTGTCGTTTGTACACTTAGGAAAATACTAAATTGGTTTGACCCCCTTCCAACAAAGCCAAGTCCTCCTTAAAAAAAAGTCAAGGGGTCTGAAGTGCCAAATGCAGGTCATTTGTACCCTCCACTGCCGCTCACCTGGTGGAATCTCCTTGGGGTCTTATTTTGGGTCCCAGCGCTGGTTGTGCAAAGGGGACAGCAGGTGGCGCTGCCTCCTCATAGAGAAACTGCGCCCACAGGCCCCCTTGGCTGAGGGACTTGACTCTGCCTCCTCCTCTCCTTCCCCGGGGTCCAGCCTTCAGCTTCCCCTGCCCCACCACCCACACCAGGGTGGGCATTGCCTGGAGGAGCCCGGGGAGGTGCACTGGGACCTGCTGCCTTCCTGCCCCAGGGCCCAGTCCCGCACCACCTTGTCCCGCCTCCCCTCACCTGCAGCTGCCCCTTGCCGAGTCCCTCTCACAGTACCTGCTGGACGGAGGTGGCCTAGCACTCTGCTCACATGAGCTGTTCCTGCCGAGGGGTCGCAGCAGAGAGAGAGAGGGTCAGTGGGGGGGCCGCCTGCCTCACAGAAACACCACGTGGTGGCCTGAGGCTTGCTTTGAGGGATATTTCCAAAGACATGGATGTTTTATCCTTTTCCGGGACATTGGAGGACCTGGCCCACTTGCACAGTTGGGCAACGTGTGTGATGCTATTAGCTGGATTAGATGGCCCCCCACACTGTCCCCAGACCAGAGCCCACTGGCCACTGCAGCACCAAGCTGCTGACATGAAGCATGGAGAGAGCAGCTGGTGCTCGGCCCAGCGGCGTGTCCACTCTGGGCAGCGTCCTCTGGTCTTTGTCCCCAGGCTAACAGCCAAGGCCATGGGACAGGGAAGGGTGGGGTGGGGGTGGGGAACCAACACAAGGGCTATGCAGGCACCAGGGTGGGGCTGGCTTTGGACGCTGCCCAGGTCGCTGCCCACCCAACACTAGGGACACCCAGCGGGGCCTGGCCTCAGTGTCATCTTCTCTCAGGGCACACATGTGACCCACATCCTGATGCTGGAAACAGCTGGAGGGCAGCAGATGGCCCGTGTGTCCAGATGCTGGGCAGCACAAGGAACCCGTGTGCTTGGTAGAACCTGGTGGCCTGCGGTCACACTCGCTCTGCCCTGGGCGCCTCCTCTCGTCCAGCCAGCTGGTGGCCGTGGGCGCCAGTCTGTCAGGCTGTTTGCCGGGATTCATTCCAAAGGAAGGCGGCTCTCCTGCCGTCCTGGTCCCCGTGCTGTGCTGACGACACACCTGCCAACGCCGTCACCACGCTCTCCTGCCCAACCCCAGCACGTGGAGAAACGTGGCTGCAGGGGTTGTGGCTCAGTGACAGCAGCACGCTGAGCACCATGAGGGGAGGGGAGGGCGGGAGAAGAGAAGCCCCCAGGGGCTGCCTGCGCCCAGGGGCTGCAGAGGGAGGGGACCCTCCTCCGAGCTGAGCTCTGATGTCCATGCCCAGAAGACTGCACGGCACTCACCCCACCTGGCTTCCCCTCCCTCCCCTTCTGTTTGTGGGGTTCTTCCCCCACTGGATGAGGGGGCCAGGAGCAAGGGAGGTGCAGGGTGGGGGCATGGTGGAATCTGGGGTCACAGTCCAGCTCCTGGTGGGGAAGTCAACGTCACCAGTCTGAGCAGGGACTGCGAAACTAGACTCCCACCCCCCAGGGAGGCCCTTCCCCACTCAGCCCGGCCTGCCCATTGCCTCCGCCCCAGGGGAGGCTGGACCATGGACCACAAGTGGACAGTCCTCCTGGTTCACTGGACCAGGTGGCTGGAGTAGAGGGGAGGTCCAGGAGCCATGAGGCACAATGGTTAGGGACGTGGGTTTGGGCTCAGAAAGCCTGAGTCTGAGTCAGCCTCTCCGTCTTGCCTCTTCTGTGTCTCCCCAAGCTGCTTCTGCTCCTTCAGGAGGAGCCACAGGGAGACTCCTAAGGGTGCCGCGAGGGAGCGCAGGAGCACGGTGCCAGGGCTGCGTGGTGAACCTGGCCACCAGGCTGCCTGCCTGGCCCCGCCTTCTCTGCCGCCCATTGTTCTCACCACTAGATCCCGCGGGCAGAAGAGGGCAGCAGAGGCCAGGCGGAGCCGGGCTGCATCACCAGGACTTTCCCGGGGCCCAGAGAGGACGCTGGGGAGCAGAGTTTTAAACTGTAGCCCTTGAGGGCCACTGGCAAGAGGCAGAAGCCCCGGATTCCTGGGCCCTGGTTCCAGAGGTCAGGCCAGCTTGGGCAGACACCCGGGCACCTCTGAGGGCGCAGTTCCTGGGAACCAGCATGAGAGGAAGGCCACTGGGCAGGGCCCGCCCGCCTCTCCCTGTAGCCTGCACCCCGGCTCCCAGCCTGCTCTGTGAGCTCAGGAGGTGCCGCCATGGAGCCCCAGGCCCAAACCGTGGTGACAACCTACCACTTGAGCCCTGTGTGCTGTCCTCCTTTTCCCTGGGGAGGGAAGGACAGTCCAGGTCCACCAATGAAGATGGTGGTCAGCTGTCCCCAAGGGGCCCTCCTAGGATGTGGATTATTGACCTTTTGTGGCCACCCCCGTCCCCCATAAAGGGCACACATCACCAGATCTCCAGGGTGGGAGAGGTCTGGCGGCCATCCCCACGTGCGTGCTAGGGAACTGGGCGTCCCTGGCTTCTTGGGCGCATGGTCTCTTTAACAACCACCCACTAGGCCCCCCAGGACAGTGTGATCAGAGAGGGGGTGACTGAGGCTCAGAGGTGACGTGGCTTGCTCAGTGCAGGTGGCAGCGGGTAGGGATTCCAGCCCCTCTCTCCACTACTCCCTCCACCACCCACCCTGTCCTGCCCCCCCAAACTCTCCAGCCCCACACAGAAGAAATCAGTGGGAGCCGTGCGCCTAGGAGAGCCACGCACCTCAACACCAGAAGTCCACACCTGGGGTGCCTTCCACCACTGGCCGCTCGGGCTTGAGGAGGGGACCCTGGGCAACAGCTCCAGGAGTGACACCCCGGCAGGCCCCCAGTTCTTCCCACCTGGGGCTGCAAGGAGCCGGTCAGCAGGGCCAGTCTCTGGGCTCAGCCCTGCAGAGAAGCCTGGCCAAGGAGGGAGGGCAGCCCCTGGCAGAAGGGATGGCCCACAGCACCCTTCCCACGTCCCCTCCTCCCGCCCTTACTATGGGGGTCGAGGGCACCTTGACTGCCCTGCTTAGGGCGAACCCCTAAGCTATCCCTAGAGCCTGCGGACGGACTCTGCCCGTTCTGCTGGCCGCTAGCCGCTGAGGCACCCGTCCATACGGTTTTGCCCGGGCGCTTTCGCGTTTTAAGTTTGTAACTTGCACGTGCGGGACGCTGGCGTGCGGTGCATGGCGGCGGGACCTCCGCCCTAGGGCCCTCTGCGAGCCCAGGCCCAGATGGGCCCTGAGGAAGGCACCGTCCTACCAAGCGCGGTCTTCCTCCAACAGAAGCGGCGCGAACTCTCCGACGGGCGTGTGGAGGCCGCTCTGCCCGCGGGACTGGCCCTTCCGGCCCTGCCTGGCTCTGCCTCTCCTCCCGCAGGTCAGGCCCAGCGACAGAGGCCAGGCCCCGTCCCCGGGGAACAGGGGCCATGTCCCTACACCGGCCCCTCTGGGCGCCTCCTACCCTAGACGTGAGAGCTGGAATATCGCTGGAGAGAGGGCGCTGCCGGGAGACGGGCAGGGCCCGGCTTCGTCGCCACCCGGGACTGGGTCCCGCAGCGCCACGCGACGAGGGCGCGGAGGCCTGGGACGCGCCAGGGCGCCGAGCGAGCAGTGCGCGGGCAGAGCCGGCGCGGGAGGCCTGGGGCGCGCCGCCGCGCCGGCTTGGGTTTCTCCTAATCAGCCCACTTCCCCCGGTCCGCGCCCTAATTGGGGCGCAGCCTCTGGCCGCGGAGGAGGGGCCCCTGCCGCGGCCTGCGGAGGCTGTCTGGACCGAGGGCAGCGTCCCCGCGCCGGGAGGCCCGGGCGCTCGGTCGGCTGGTTGTGCTGAGCGCGGTGGGATGCGCGGAGGCGGCCTCCGCCGGGAGGACCCGGCTTCTCCGCGGGCTGCGAAGCGCCCCCAGCGCAGGGCCCGGCGCGTGCGGGCGACCGCGCTGTGCGCAGCGGACTCCGGCCAGAGGCTTCGGCGGCCAGAAACCCGGAGGGTTGGAGTCGCCGACCTTTATCTGTCCCCTTTATCTCGGTTTTATAGACAGCTGTTAGTTTGGGACATTAATTGCCCGGGCGAGTGTATTGATAATTTTGATGTAACAGAGCACCGGAGAAATTACCCCCGCGTCCCAAACGTCAAGTCTGAGAAGAAGCAGGTTCAGCGCCTCGCGACCCCACGGCGCGGACACTGCGGTGGGTCAGGACCGGCCGCCCCAACAATGCGACTTCTTGTGTTTGCTTTTCCTGGGGAGGGGATCAGAATAGGAAGGGGTGGTCTGCAGAAGACACGGGGGAATATGATTTAGGAGCCGGCAGAATGGCAAACGCCTGAATCCTAGCTAGTCAAAAGGCTGAGGCAGGAGGAGGGCAAGTTCGAGGCCAGACCGGGCAAATTAACAAGACCCTTTCTCAAAATTCTAGGGCTGGGACTGTGGTTCAGAGGTAGGGTGCTTACCTAGCAGGCACAGAATCCTGGATTCAATTCTCAGTACAAAAAAAAAAAAAAAAAAAAAATCACGAAAACAAAAAAAAAACGAATATTTATACATTTATATATAATTTTACATATTTTATAGTGTACGCATGTGTGTGCATACGTGTGTACACACACACGTACAGACATGGGAGGAAATGTGCCTATGGCCTTGGCCTCCCAGTGATGGTCCCTTTATCAAATTTTACTCGATTTTCAACTGGGGAAAACCAAGTATGGGCACCAAAAAACTAAATGAAAACAAGGCAAAACCCAAAACAAACGTTTAGAGTTGTTTTATGATTTATAACATGTAGAATAGAGGACCAGTAAAATCTGAAGTTCAAAGTAAAACTCTCATTAGTCTTGGAGTGGCCACCAAAAAACAAAAACAAAAACAAAAAAACAAAGCGGAATTATACACACACATATACATCAATATATAATTTGCATATATAACACACACACATGTGTGTGTGTTTCCTGGTGGGGGGACCATAGTTTTTCTTTAAATGTTTGATTATTTCTTTAAAATGAGAAATGACATTTAGAGGGGCAGAGGGCTCTTCTTTAAAAACAGAAGCCAAGAAAAATAGTCACTCTTGTCTACATTTTACTACGATGTTAAATTAAGAGAAGATTGGCAACAAGAAAGAGAAAGAGAAACAAAAGGAAAAAAATATTCTGAATTACCCAGATTTAAAATTTTGCAAGGTCTAGAGGTCCAAAGCCTTCCAACATTGGGGAATCTGGAAGACATTCTGTAATCCCAATAAAATATTCATGTGTTTTTATTTCTAGTTGATACAATTTTAAAGGCCATGTACAAATGTTATACATTTTTATTTTTTGTTCTTTTTTTAGGAAAAAATACACAAAAGGCAAAAACATCCTCAAATTGTTGTTTTATACAGTGCAGAAGTAAATTTAAAATACGTGTCACATGCTGCAGCCCAGCAGCCCAAATACTAAAAAGGGGGACAGTCCTTCATATTATATATATTTATATAAAACATATGGAAATTTGTTTTTACATGGATTGGTCTTTGCTTCAAATTTACAATGGATATCTAAAAAAAATTCTACACGGCAAATATTGCCAACAAAGTTACACCATTAATACTGATAAACGGAGGAGCCTGTGCGGTGTTTCGGTTACTGGGAGAGAAAGTAGAATAAATAACAGGATGAGCCTCGCTATAGTTCTAAAAGTGCCTTAACCTTTCTGCGTCACCGCAGTGCTGAGAGCCGGCCGCCTCCTGGGGCCTTGGTCTTCACCTCGCTCTCGGACCAGAAAGTTTACAGTAGAGCTCGGGAGAGAGAAGAATACCCACCGAAAAAGTAAAAATGAAATTCAAAACAAAACAGACTGGCGAGAAGGAAGAGGGCGGTGGAGGGGACGGCAGAAGCCAGACAGCCAGACAGCCGCTTGCTTCTCGGCTCCTTCTGTTTTCTTTTAAAGACGAACAGTGGCTTCAGAAACGCAAGGTATTTGCACAAGGATCCACCTGTGGCTGCTGGAGGGGACTTCTGGGAGGGACGGCCGCCTTGTCCCCTCCCTCCCTGCAAAGGTCGGCTCTAGAGGGAGACCTGCATTCCAAGACATTCTTTCAAAAAAGTTAAAAATAAAAAGATAAATACTCAACCAAAAAATAAAAGTATTTGATAATGGCTGGTCTCATGCATTTGCCTTTCGCCTAAAAATCCTCCCGCTTTGGCCAGGGCGGGGACCTCAGCAGAACTCTGGACGTCGAGGGCCCCGGCAGCTCAGCGCTGTCGCAGCCGGGTTCCACATGATCGAGAAGAGCCGGCGGCGATCGCTGGCCGCTGCAGTCCCACCAGGCCCCAGATCACCTTCTAAATCCCGCTGAGAGCGAGAGGGGGGCGCCGGGGACTCTGTGTGAGGATTTCTTTCCAATAATCCGGTTGGGGAGGGGCAACCCCTTTTTTTTTTCTGCCGAAGGTTATACCTCGAGAATAAAGCAGTTTCTTGCGGTGGGCTCCGAGGTCCCCGGGCCGGCCAGCCCGTGCCCGGAGCGCCCGGTGGGCCGCGGCTTCACATCACGCAGGGCTTGATGTCTTGGTAGGTGACCTGCTGGTGGTAGTAGGAGCCCCCGCTGGCCGAGTGCATGGATGAGGACGCCATGGCGTTGAAGGAGAAGACGAACTCCTTCCGGTCACACATGCTGGGCGACTGGGAGTGATACCGCGGGATGCCTGCAAGGCAGCCGACAGAAGGGTTGGGGACACTAGAGTTAGCATCGGGCCAGAATTCAGGGTGGACAAGGCACTGCAAGACAGCCACGCGGCTGCCCAGCCCGGCTCCAGAGCACAGCGGCCTCATCACCCCGCCGCCCGCTGCATCCCCCGCCTTCCCCGCCCTCGGTGGGGCCAACCCAGGCTGACTGGGTTCCAGGTCCTGGGTTGTGGCCCAGGGAACCATCCCAGAACACTGCCCTGCTTCCCGCAGCTCCCACCACCAGGGCCCATCCGGCCTTGGACACCGAGTCCAGGCCCAGGGTTTCCAGAAGCAGAGGGGAAGGGGCAAGGGAGGCAGCCTCAGCTCACCAAGGCCAGGGAGGCCTCTGGGAGCCAGACCTCCTGCAGTCGCCACCTCCGCCCGCCCGGGGAGTGAGGCCCAGCCATGGCCAGGCAAGCAGGGGGCCATCCACAGGGCGAAAAGGAAAGCGGTGGAGGAAAGAGCCCTTGGAGTACAGTCCCCCAAGGCAGCTGGATTTTGAAGAGGTGGCCCACCGCCTCCAGGGCTCCTGCCTCCTGGAGGCTGCTGACAGCTGACCCCTGACAGGCCCAGTGGCTGCTCCCCACTCTACCAGGACTAGGCCCAGAGGTGGTGGTTCAGGGCGGATGGCTCAGAGGGGGAGATCCTTCTGCATCTTCTTCCTCAAAGAGTTGTGTGTCTAGGGTGGGGGTCTGGGGACCTACAAACCTGGATCCTGAGAAACAAAGAGCTGTGTGGCCGCAGCTCTGACCCTCCCTGGGCCTGGCCGGCGCAAAGCGTCTGTCACCACAAAATGCCCCTGCACTCCCTGCCAAGCCTGGTTCCTGCAGGGCCGGGCTGAGCGGAGGAGCGCCAGGCCCCGGAGGCTTTGGGCCTAACTCTCCCCTTCTGCCCAGGCCGGCAGCCGGCTGGCAGATTGCTAGGGGCCGGGCGGGTGCCCTGGCCAGGACTGAGGGTCCCGGCTCCCCACAGAGACCTTCTGAAGAGTGAGAAGACCTAAGGGACCAAAAGGACCTAGAGTATTGGGGTCTGAGACGCTTTGGAGAGAATGGGGCCTACCTGGTCAGGCTTGGGGCGGCCAGAGGGCAGAGTTAGAACAGAGAAAGAGATAAATCGGACCAAAGTGGAGGTCTCAAGCTGCATTCACCCTTCAAAGGGACAGAGTGGGAACCCCCGGTCACCCTAGGAGCTGCTCCTTTCTTCAGCAGTAAGAGGGGTCCCCCCATGGCGGTCAGCGGGCTTGGGCCGGTCCTGTAGGGCACTCACAGACAGGCGCCCTGGGACAGTCTGAGGCCCCCACTCACCTTGCAGCTCAGCTGGGGCGGTGTGACTGTTCTGGTGCAGATACGGCTGGTCCAGGGAGTGCGTGGAGAGGCTGCCGGACAAGGGGGTGGCTGCAGGGTTGCAGGGGGACAGGGGCTGCTGCTTGATGTAGGAGGCTCCGCTGTTGAGCGCGCAGAGGCCGAGGGCGGCCAGGCTGCGGCAGAGCCGGAGTAGACGGCGTGCGGCTCCATGACCCCGCCGGCGGCGGCCGGCAACAGAGGGGAGGCGGGCACCGAGCTGTCGTGGTGCGGGTACTCGCCCGCGGCCGCGCCGCCGCAGCTGCCCATGTACGAGTGGCCGCCGTTGGAGGGCAGGTGGGGCACCGAGTGGCTGGGCAGAGCCATGCCGTCCACGTTGCCCGGCAAGTGGCCGTTCATCATGCCCAGGCCGCCCTCCAGCGCCAGGCTGTTGGGCGGACACGAGAGGCCGCCGGTGGAGCCCTGGAAGCCGTAGGTGTCCGGGAGGTGGTTGAAGCCGAGCCCGTTCATCATGCTGTACATGGGCTTCAGCGCCTGGCACTTCCTTCGGAAGCCGCGCGGCCGCCGCCGAAAGGAGCCCTCCTCGAACATGAACTCGCTGGCCGGGTCGATGGTCCAGTAGTGGCCCTTGCCGGGGCGCCCGAGGCCCTTGGGCAGCTTGATGAAGCACTCGTTGAGCGAGAGGTTGTGGCGCACCGAGTTCTTCCAGCCCTGGTAGGAGCCGCGGAAGAAGGGGAAGCGGCTCTGCAGGAACTGGTAGATCTCGCTGAGCGTCAGGCGCTTGGTGGGCGAGCTCTGGATGGCCATGACGATGAGCGCGATGTACGAGTAGGGCGGCTTCTCCGGGCGCCGGATGCCGGCGTTCGTCTTCTTGGCTTTGGACGGGCCGGACGACGCGGGGTCCATGGCCGCGCCGCCTCCCCCGCCGCCGCCGCCGCCGCCGCCGTGCGGTGGCTGCTGCTTCTCGGGCGCCGAAGACATCGGGTGGCTGCTGCCGCCGCCGCCGCTGCCGCCGCTGCTCTGCGCCGCCGAGGGGCCGGGAGGAGGAGGAGGAGGAGGAAGGGGAGGAGGGGGAGGGGGCGAGGGGAGGGGGGCTGCGCGCGGGGCTGGCTGCACCTCTGCCGTCAACGGCGGCCACTTCTCCGGGCGAGCCTCGGCGCGCCCTCCCCCGCTCGCGCGCCCGCCTCCCGGAGGAGCTGCAGGATCCGCCGGTTGGCTCAGAGCCCCTCTCCCTCCAACCCCTCCTCCCCCACTCCTCTCTCCTCCCTCTTTCTCTCTCCCTCCCACAGGGGAAGGAGCTGAGCGGAGGCCGAGGGCAGCCGGGAGGCGGCGGCGAGGAAGCTCCCCCCGGCCCTCGTGGGGGGAGGCGCCACCTCCAGGGCCTGCGGCCGGCGTGCGCCCCGGCCGGGAGCAGGCTCGGTCCCCGCCGCCCGCGGCGCTCCGCTCCACGGGTGCCCGCCCAGGCCGCCCTCACCGCACCTCTGCTCGGCGGCGTCACGCGGGCCGAAGGAAGACCCCGCAGGAGTCCCCTCCCTGCCTCCCTCCGGCCCGAGTCGGTGGGCGCTTAAAGGGCCCCCACCTTCGCCGCCCCGCAGCCGCCTGCAGAGCCCGCCCCGCCTCCACCAACCTGGCGAGCAAGTGTTAATGCGCCCTCCGCCCGCGGCCCGGCCCGTTGCGCGCAGGCCCCCGCCTTCTAGACTCGGGCGGCGCCGCGGGAAACGAGCCCCGGGCCCCAGGCCTTTCCTGACCCGCACAGCCCGGTGGCAAATGGCAGCGGCAAGAGCGGCAGCGGCCTCCCGGTCGTGGCCATCGCGGGCACAGCGGCTTGGCTCCGAGTACCCTCGGCGGGACGGCGTAAGTTCCCGCGAGGGACCGCCTCCCTCCTCTCCCCGCCCCGGGAAGGACTGTGCCGCGCCCGGGATTTTTCGGACTCGCCCAGCAGTGCGCGAGCGGGCGGCCAGCTGCCCCGGGCTGAGCGCGGGCGGAAAACGAAAGCTCAGGGCTGGTCGAGGTCGCTCTGTGTCCTGCGCCGCAGGCAGGCCGGACCTAGGCGAGTGCAAAACCACAGGTCCCCAGAGCAAGCAGCCCCGCTCACTCATTCGTGCACGCACACACTCGCGTGCTAGAGCATACGCTTAGCACCCACATACATAAATGGTGCGCTTGAAAATCCAGCGGATCACGCAGACTCAGACCCACATGCACCGTGTATGCCCACCTAGGCACACAGTGCTCAGGCATGTGAACGTCCACTAAAGCGCGCGCTCACGCACGCCGAGTAGGCCCGTGGGAGCTTAGATTCGCATTCTCTCACGCGTCCGCACATCCTGCTCTGATCCGAACTCACTGTGTAGCCCAATTCTCCCCCAACCTCCCTGCCAACACGCACACTGAAACTCCTTCTATTTGGCCCCGCGGTCCGGAGTTCCCATTTTCCAAGAGCAGGTTTTGATTCCCCGAGAGATGGCAAAGGCCCTGGCAGGAAGTTTACACGGCTCAACGTAAACATGTTCGGGGGATTCTTTAATAATAATAGAGAATTCCGCGGGCGCGGGGGGAGTTGGCCTAATGCCCCTGTGGGCTCGGCCTGCCGCCGCTGCGGGGGCCTCTGACACTGCGCGCCAGGCCAGGTTCCGGAAAGCAGGCGGCGCGGGTGGGGAGCGCGGGCCAGGGCGGCCCTCCAGCGCCTGGCTGCTGGCCGGGAGGGGCTTGCACGCACGCCGCCCCTAGCCAACCTCGCTGTGCGGGCTTGCGGGCTAGGTCGGGGGCACCGGAGGTGATGTCGGGCGGAGCGCAGGATCACGCAGAAGGCCGGAGATCGCGGCGCGCACAGACCCAGGTGAGTGTGGTTTTTGAGAGTGCCGCTGGGCGCCGGCCCTGGGTCGGGAGAAGGGGGCAAGGCGTGTTTTTCGCGGGTCACCGCGAAGAGCCATACTGCTGTGCCGTGCCTCGAGCTAGGGCAACAGGCGTGTGCCAGGCTTTAAGCCCAGCCCGCGGCTCCTTCAAAGTCGGCTGGCCTCTGGGCTTTCTCCAGACTCCTTGCCGGCCGCTCACCAACACCGCCCCCCCCCCAACACACACATAACAAGCCTTCAACTTTTTGGCGGAAGACGCCTTGTCGCCTTCAGGGCGCCTGGCACGTCCGTGCGAGGAACTGGGGGTGGGTGGCTTGCTGGCTTAGCCTGCCCGGCTGTCGCCACTTCCCCTGGCAGAGCCCTGCTGGGAAGATGGCTCTGGAGATGAGAGAGTTGCTTCCCGGCCTTGTCCTGCCTGGGGAAAGGGCGAGTGTGGGACATGGCCACTTAATGTCGATCTGTGCACGCAGTTATGTGTTCTCCCAGATAGGTGCCGTGGACAGACCCCACTCCCGCTTAACAGGGCCCACTTGGCATTGCTGCCCACAGACACCCTCAGTGGCCTCCAAAGCTCTGCCTGTACCCTCCCAGCCCCGCGAACGCGGCTCAGGCAGCCCTCCGAGGGTCACTGCTGCCCACTGATGGGGCCCACGCTGCATTTGCCAGAGCCAGAGCACACACCGTCACAGGAGCAGCCTCGCGCCCCTGCGCACGCCCGCGTGCACACACCATTGTCTCCCCACACACGCAGGGCAGCTGCCAGCTGCGGAGAACAGCGGCTGGGTGCTGGGAGGGAGGCTTGGTCCTGGGAAGGAGTCTCTCCACACCTGGCCTCTGGCAGAGGTGACCTCTGGGAGGCTGCCCAGTTCCCAAGCCAGTGAGGGGTGCCCCGCACCCACAGCTCTCTGAAAGTGGCAGTTGTGTCTCCTTCCCCTCTCCCCTTCCTCCACTCCCACAGGCCTTCAAAGTGAGGGGCGTTTACAGACATGAAGTTGGGGGCCCTTTAACTAGTAGCCCCCTTCCCCTCAGGCTCTCTCCAGCTGGGTTTGCTGCCTATTCGATTCTTTGGCTAACCTGAGGTCGGTTTTTTTTTTTCCTCCCTTCCTGCCTCTCGCACATCATCGCCTTTCACAGGCTCCCCTGGGGAGCTCTTTATGTTTGGGGACAGAGGAGCTTCTTTAGGGGAGAAGATGTGGGTTTTGGGGAGCCCACTTGACCCCCACTTATTCCTTAGGCCTGAGAGCTAGCCAGGTTCTGCAGGGAAGAGCTGTAACTGCAGCTGGGGTCTTGGGATCGCCAAAGACTAAAGCTCTCCTCACACCCCACTCCCTGCTGAGGAGGAGGTGAGGGTGGAGGCCTGACAGGGGAGAGGAATGAGACCCAGTTCTGTAATCGGGAGCCCCCCATTTCTTGGAAAACCACATTTGTAGCAAGGAGGACTTTTCTGTGAGTTCAGAGACCAAGTTCTTGGCTCTTACGGGGACCTGAGAGGTGTCTTTTAATCTTGCATTTTTTAAGCAGGGAAGCTGAAGTCCAGAGAGGACTTGGCCCAGGTCAGCCAGTGCTGCGAAGCCACCGTTTCTCCACCCTTCCTCTCTACCCCCAAGGGCAGAAAGGCAAGGCTTGTCATCCTCCCAGATGCTGCTGAATAGGCCAGGAGTGGAAAAGAGTGCGCTTTCAGTGTGCTTCTGTCCCCACGCCACAGCCCTGGCTTCCCAGGCTCCAGGGGCCGAGGTTCGCTGGATGGCTGAGGGTGCTACAATAACAGCACAAGCGACGTTAGCAGTGGCACTCACCGCGCACCACGCACTGCACGCTGCTAGGTAATCGGCCCTCAGGCATTATTATTATTATTATTATTTTTTTTGGTACCAGGATTGAACTCAGGGGCACTCGACCACTGGGCCACATCCCCAGCCCTTTTTTTTTTTGTATTTTATTAGAGACAGGGTCTCTCTGAGTTGCTAAGTGCCTCGCCATTGCCGAGGCTGGCTTTGAACTCGAGATCCTCCTGCCTCAGCCTCCCAAGTGCTGGGATTACAGGCGTGCGCCACCACGCCTGGCTCCTCAGGCATTCTTAGCCTTTCTCTGGGGGCTGTGAATCCCCTCGATAAACTGTGAAAATGGTATCCTCCTGACCCTACCCCTAAGGTGACATTGGTACCGTGATTTTCTTCAAGGCTTTGCCAAAAATGCCTGGAGCTCCTTCATGATCCCATCCCCTGAGCATGACCCCAGGACCCTGGTAAATGCCCTCAGGTTACCTGTTTAATCTTCCCTGAGTCCTCTATCAAGCCAGTCTTATTCCCTCCCTTTACAAAAGGGGCTCAGCTTGGTTACAAAAATCCTCTGCCCCCCTGCAGAGAGACCCTGCAGGCAATCGCCAGTGGTCCTACGGATTCGGCCCCACCTCCCACACCTTGGGACGCTGTTCATACTGCAGTCTTTTCCCCTAAAAATTGTAACTACTTATGACACCCATTTCTTAGAGGGTGTCGCAGGGCTATCGGACTTGATCTATTCAAACAGAAACAAAGACCTTGAGGCTCAGCCTGGGGCTGGGCTGTGGGAGAAAATGCAGACAGGAACTGTGGGCCGTGCGACCCTCAGCTGCGAACCCCTCCAGTCTCTGCTCTGGTCCCAAGTCAATCTGCTCCACACCGGCCCCAGGAATCCCCAAACCGGAGGGGGGTGGTGTAAAAACAGCCTGCGACGTCCCCACTCCCCAGGCCCGAGGCATTTTTAACTGGCTAATTGCTTAAGTGAAGCCGCCGGGGCCCGGAGCGCGCCGTAACCCGAGCGGGGAACCAGACCCAGCTCGGATTGTGCCCGGCCGGCCGCGGCGGGGGCAGGGCGGCCGCCGACCACCCACCGCGAGGACAGCCTCCCTGCCCGCCGCCCCTGCCCCGCGCTGACGCCGGCCCGCGCCCCCTGGCCCCTGCCGCCTCCAACCCCCTGCGAGGCGACGTCCAAACGGTGCCTCAAGGTAGGGCGGTCAGCGCACGGAGGGGACCTGGACGTCTGGCCCCGGAGCTTGGAGAAGGAGCGGGACGGGCCTCGATAGGGGAAGCGAAAGTTCAGGTCCCCGGAGAGGAGAGCGGGAACCGGGGTGGGGGTGGGTTCTCTGGGAACGAAAGTTCAGCCTTTGGGTACAGAGGTCTGTGGAGGAAGGGAGGGCGGCCCTGTGCCTGGAGAGAAACTGATCTGTGTGCAGAATGCCCAGGACAGGTCTCCCAAACTCCAGATGTGCACTCGCTGTGCTGCGGTAGCTTGCAGAGCACCCTAGCACGCAGAGCCCCGCCAGGCGCTGGGCGGCAGGGCCAGGCCCCAAGGCTGCCTCGTATGCAGCCTGGGGAAGGAGCTCAGAGTGGCAGAGGGCTTCTGGCACCGAGCATCACAGGAGGACGTGGGCACAAGAGTGGTGAGAATGCTCAGATGTGCACAAGGTAATGTTATGTATGCAGAATAGAGAAGTGTTCTCCACACTGAATGTTACAAGATGTGTGTACAATGTAACAGTGTATGGACACCATTTCTTTGCGTGTAATACAGCCCACCACACACACACACACACACACACACACACACACACACACAGAGTCAGGGGCAGTCCTGGAGGCAGGTTCTCCCGGTCACACAACCTAAGATAGATACCTAAAGACAGTGGCAGGATGCATAGAGCCCGTGCGTGTGTGGCACCATGGGTTATATACATGGCACCTTGTGAGAGATGTCCCTTGTGGTCCCTGCGGGCAAAGAATGCTGCAGGAGATGTGTTGATGCATGTCCCCTGTACAGCACGCCCCAAGGAGGAGGCTAAGCAGCGACAAGTGCTTCATCTGCCCAGGTACCAGAGGGGGTCATGGCCAGGCAAGAGGTAGGCTGCCGGGAGGTCCACATGCAATCCCACCTGCAGTGGTGGTGGTGATGGCAAAGGTGGTGGTGATGATGGCGATGATGATGGTGATGCTGATGACGGTGATGGTGTTGGTGGTGTTGCTGATGGTGGTGATGATGATGATGGTATAGTAATGATGGTGATGGTGGTGACGATGGTCACTGTGGCTCACAAAAGTGCCACTGTCATCCAGTAAGGCATATTCTGTTTTGACTTTAGGTCTCAGGGAAGAAAAGTGACACTCCTACTTAATTTTTGTAGCAATGACTGGCACCTGTGTAGCTGCTCTGGGAGGGCATGCAAGCCTAGTGATCTTCAGGCTGTTCTGTGCGGTATGGGGGGTGCACGCATGCCCTGGGTAGGAGGCTGTGAGCCCAGGCAGCAGGACAGAGAGCCCCGTGGCAGACAGAAGATGCAGGGCAAGAGGTGTGCAGGATGGGCCAAGTTCAGGAAGCAGCTATGACAAGGACTGTTCGTGGCAGTTAATGTCCCCTTCAGCCTGTGTGTTAGGAAGAGGCTTCTAGTATGTTAAAAAAAAAAAAAAAAAAAAAAAAAAAAAAACACCCAAAACCTTGCCCTGCAGCCTTGAGCCCGCCCCTTCCACTTGGCCCTTTTACCCCAAAGCACGCATTTTCCATGACGTTCTTCAATGAAATATTTGACAACATTGCAGCCTAGGAATTCACAGTCCTCTCCCTGCAGGGTTTTTGGGAGTTTTCTGGCGTTAGCAGTACACTCCGCTCCAAGAAGCAGGGTGAGCTCTGGGGACAAGGAGCCTCCTGGCGTTCCCCTCTGGACACCCGGCCGCCCGCAGCGCTGTTCCCTCTGTTCCCATGGAGGCGGCCCCAAGTGTCCCGGTGTGTGTCTGCCCTCGCTGCTTGGGCAGCTGTTCCCAGAAAGATGCAAGACCCTCCCTTCCAGGGGACGTGTGAGGGTGTGCCTGGGGGATCGAAGGCTCCAGAATCTGTTTCTGAGCAAAAGGTCCGAGCTGCAGAATGATGACAGAAAGGCGAGGCAGAGAGGACAGGGCGAGGACCTGGCTCCCGCCCTCCCTCGGCAGCGGGGCGCTCCTGCGGAAAGGAGCCCAAGATGGGCGGCGCAGAGGAGGGGCACACAAGGTCCCAACAGAAGGAAACGCCACGTTCCAGGTATCCCACAGTTCCAGAGCACGCGCCCCGGGGGGCTAGGAGAGAGGGACCACAGCGCCCCACAAGCAGATCCAGCTCTTCATCAGAAGGCCTGGTTGGCTCCCAGGAAGCTGCCCGGGTGCATGCAGAAGAGCCCTGGGTCTCCACGCAGGGCTCCCAGCGCTCGGCCTCTGCCCCGTGACAGGGTTAGAAATCCTGAGAACAAGTGCGTGTTTCAGGCTGAAAATGGAACTCCACCACCGGCCAGCTTGGGCAGGAGGAGGGGGATACCTCGGAGGACTGGGCCTGTGGTCAGCCTGGGGCGGCTGAGAAAATGGAGAAGGCCCCTCCACCCGCCCTCCCAGGTCCAGTGTGGGGCCTTTGTCCCAACCGGGTAATGGCTTTGGTTTTCTAGCGACCCCTTGGGGAGGCTGCACTGGGGTGGGTTTGGACAGGACCCCCCTTTGTCTCGGGGGCTATGGGAGCTGCCACAGGAAAGGGTCACACTGGGCCTGGCAGCCGGCAAGGAAGGACAAACAGGAGAGGGAAGCTGGAGGTGCACCCGGAGATATGCTGGGCATCGGCCGTCAGAACTCCGGAGGACCGACAGAGCCCAGGACAGACAGGCCAGGAGGCAGGTGCAGGCTGGAGAGGTTCAGGGTCCCCTCATGCAGGGTCTCCCAGACAGAGGGCAAAGCCAGGGCTGAGACTGGGGCAGACACAGGCGCAGGGAGCAGACTGAGGTGGGCTGACACCCGGGTCAGTTGAAGGGACGGGGTCCTTGGAGAAGGGTGGCCAGAGCCCCTCTCCACAGGTCCCAGCCTCGGCCCAGATTTAGCACCCCAACATGAGCAGGGCCCCCAAAGGCAAAGGAGGGTACAGTCCTGTATGGGCACTGGCACTAACTCTCAGTCTCTGGCAAATGCCTCGCTTCTGGGGGCCTTGGTTTCCTCATCTTGCAACAGAGTAACTAATACCCCCCCCCACACAGAGCTGACCCAGGGCCAGAGGGAAGCTATCAGGGTTGCACTGTGCAGAGGCCGTGGCTGGGCCAGGTGGGTGGGCGCCGTAAATTCAGACCATGCCAGAAATGTTAAAGGAATAAACAAACAAATATAACCATGAATAATTAGCAACTTGGGCCCTGTCTGCCTTAGGTTTGGCTTCACTTCTGTGTGGCACAGGGCCAGTGAACTTACCTTTCTGTGCCTCATTGTCCTCAAGTGTTAAAGAAGAACAAAGGAAATATCTCTCTTCCAGTTAGTTAAGGAATTAGATAATAATTGTTAGCCTGGTTCTTTGGGGCTGGGATTCCTCACCCTCATTTTGTGTGTGTGTGTGTGTGGGGGGGGATTGCACCCAGGGACTTGTGCATGTGAGGCAAGCACTCTACCAACTGAGCTATGTCCCCAGCCCTCACCCCCATTTTTTTGTGGCAGCCCCTAAAAGCCTGTGGAACCCCACCCTGGGACTTGGTTGGACAGGACCAAGAATTCGGTGGCATGGAGACAAGTCAGGGGATCTAAGGCCACCTGTGACTTTGAACAAGTGTCTTCTGGGGGGTGGGGGGTCAGAGAGCAGCCTCCTTGGCTGGTGTGACCCCGCCCCTCATGGCCAGGCTTAGTCCTGGTCACCCCCTGAACCCGGCAAGGGCTCCTGCCCTCTTGGGTGACCACCTTGAGTGGCTGTTGTCCTGCCCCATCTGCTGGGTGACTTCCGACCACTTCTTGAGCTCTCTGAGCTGTTCATCCTCTTTTGCATGATGGCCCCCATCTGCTGGGTGACTTCCGAGCCACTTCTTGACCTCTCTGAGCCTCCATTCATTCCTCTTTTGCATGATGGCAAGAATAACGGTCCCTACCTCATGTGAAGACTAGATGAGAGCGGCAGCATCACCAGAGAACCGCTGAGCACCCCCCTGACTCTGCTAAGAAGTCGCTGTAGGGCTCATTTCACAGGAACACAGACACAGCAGGGTGAACAGAAAGGGCCTAATAAATGTCAGATGGCTTTAAAGTACTTCCCTCCCTTCTCAAGAAGGGTGAGGGTGCAGACCCCCGTGGTGCTCCGCCTTGGGCAGCCCCAGGCGGGTCTAGGAGGAAGAGGGGCAATGACCTCAAACTCTGCTTAGGCATTATGGGAAGCTCCCGCCCCCAGCCTCCCACCACGCTTAATAATAAAATAACAGCCCCTAGCTTGCAGTCCCAGTAAAGCCAAAGGCAGCCTCCAAAGCCTCTGGGAGGCCCCCACTTGCGGGCCTGGTCCCCTCCTGTCCAGTTTCTGTAAATGGGGTGGTCTCCTCCCTCCAGACCCTCGGCACGTGCCTCTGCAGTGTGCTGCTGGGCAGGCAGCGCCTGTGCCCTGCCCCTGCCCGGGAAGTTCAGGAAAATCCCCACCCAGGCTGTTTTCAAGGCAAGGAATCGAACAGAGGACTTTGAGAAAAGAGGACCCTTGGACAGTCCCCGATGGGCCCCTGCCCCACCCCTCCAGAGAAGACCTCCAAGGAATTCCTTGGGGTAGGGCTCCTTCCCGCCAGCTGCTGTCCCCCTAAGGTGTGGCATGCTCCTGGTCATTTAAAAAGCACGCAGCCCTTTCACAACAGTTCCCATTCTACCTCTCGGCCAAGGCTCACCTCATGGCCAGCCCACAGTGCTCTACCCTGCAGAACTTAAAAGTCAACCAGAGGCAAAATCATAAAGCAACCACTCAAACTTTCTAGTCCTTTTATTTTTATTTTGAAATATATTTTCCATTGCTTGAAATATACCAAATCTTTAAGCAATTTGGTCACACGCAGATTCCAGTGCCTTTCTAGAAGAACCCGGGCTCCCTCGGGCTCATATCCGCTCTCCTCCGGGCCCTGACCAAGCTACTTCTCATCCCGGCTGTCCCCCCCCCTCCCTTAAAAATTGGCAGTTAACTACCTGCAAAAATTCTGCCCCTGCCATGGGAGATGGTCAAGATTAGCTATTTTAGAAATTACGAACTTCAAAATATTTGAACTATTTTGTTGGATCCCGAGGTCCGACGGGTCCTTCCCTGTCCCTCCCTCCACCTCCCTAGGGCTGGCTGGAGAAGGAGTCAGCTCCTCGCCGACTGCAGCAGAGCTGCTGCTCCGCTGGGGTGGTTGTCCCCCGCCCCCAAATTGGACCGAGACCCATTTAATCAGCCATAATTGGACCTGGAATTCGCCCCTTGTGGGAGCGAGTACGCGCTCTCGTCGCCGCCCTCGCCTTTGCTCCGCGTTTTTGCACAGCGGCGTTTTCCGAAGGGGTCGCGCCAGGGAAGCCGCCCTGCGCGCCGCCCACCTGCCCTCGCCTTCTCTCTCTCGCCTCCTTTGCAAGCAGCCAAGACTCACTCTGGTTCTGCTCGGCTCGCTCCGTTCCTGTCCGTCGTCTCCCAGAAAGAACTGTCGAGGGCTGCCGTTCGGCGGAGGCGGTGCGCTGCCTCCCGGGTGAAGCGCAGAGCGCGCGCTCTCGGCGCGGCCGGGCCGGCGGTGTGGCTGCGCCTCCTCCAGACTGGGCTGGGCCCTGGGGACGCGGAGACTGCTCGTCCACCCGGCCGCGGCGGGCTGGTGCCGGGCGAACCGGGCTGGTTACTGCTGTTCTCGTGTCGAGAGGATGCAGTTCTTTTAACCGCGGTTTGGGCTAATGATGGGTCCTGCTTGCGTGAACGCCGTGTTTATTTTACCTCCACCAGCCCGGGGGAGGGAGCGCGCGCCCGGGCGCCCGGGCGAGGCATGCTGGAGCTGCAAACCCCCAAACTGATCTGGCTGGGGAAGGGTCTTAGGTGCCCCCTCCTCTCACGTCATTTTTCTCACCAGCTGATCCTTGCCATGGGGCATCAGTGGCGGATTCGTCCTTCTTTTCTGCAAGTTTGGGGCCAGAGGACCTAGAAAGTGCCTGCGGCCCAGGAGCGCACCTAGGACCCTCGGCCTTAGGAAGGCACCTTGTGGAAACGAAGCCCAACTTGGTCGCTGCCTTTGGCGGTAGAAACAGTGCCCAGCCCTGGGTATCAGGGCCACCCTTTAACTAGGAGGGGAGAAGGGTGCTATAGTTGGGGACCTTGGTGCTGGATACCAGATGCAACCTAGGTTGCCTCTGGAGGGTGAGGCCTAAATCGGAATCTGAAGCCATGAACTGGGGGTGCTTTGAATGCACCCCAAAACCCTGTCCCTGGCAAAACCAAGAAATGTTCTTCAAAGTGGAAGATTGCTTGGGATGTGTTTATATCCTGATAACGGGAAATAGAGAATGCCCAAGAAGCAGGGCCTTCAAGGAGCTACCGCTTGGATATTTCTGGCTACATCGACGGAATTATCCGGGAAGTGGGCTCCTTAACCACCTGCCTGCCTCCCTGCAGTGGAGCCTGGAGCCTGGGGCCTCGCCACTGCCCAAGCCTGGCTGATTCCCATCACAATCTTCAAAACATCCTGAGTTCCCATTCCATCCGGCGCCTGGCCGGAATCGGGGAGCAGAGGGGACCAAAGTTTCAGGTGACTGGCCACCTGCCAGACGTCCCTGAGAACGGTGGTGGTGGTGGTCAGAGAACCAGGCGGGAGGGCCAAGGAGGTGGCCTCCTGATCCACTTACCGGCGGCGCAGACCCACACCCAGCGCTCTCACCGCACCTGGATCCACCCCAGCAAGCCCAGGCCTCCATCCCCATCTCCTCCTACCCCCCGCCGGCCAGGCGCCCCGAGGAACAGAGACCTCGCTGGTTCCGTTTCAATTAGCGGCTTCCAGGCCGCCTCGGGCCACGAGCGGCGGCTGCAACTAGGGCTGCGCCGGCTGGGGCGGGGGCGGGGCGGCCAGGTAAAAAGGAACCAATTTGCCCTGAGGCTTTATCAACAAGTGGCTTAACTAGGAATTTGCGTTGACAACTCGGCACCTCTGTCGGCTCCCGCGGGGATGACGAGCTGAACTGTGGGGGGTGCCACCCGGGAGCCGGGAAGCCAAGGCTTCAAAGCTGCCCGGGGCAGTCTCCGCCCGAGCCGGGCACGGCGTGGACTTGAGGGGACCCAGGCACCCGGATCTTGCCGCCGGGACAGGGGGCCCGGATGGCTGGCGAGCATTGGCCGGTGGGCACTGGACTGTCTTTCCCGGCGAAGTAGGTGGCCATGTATATTTTTGTTCAAATGGTGTTTATGTTAATGAAAAAAGGATGGAATTACAAACAGCCCGCCGATCTGCATACTGTGCTTGCGTCCCGGGCCCCATCAAAAGACGCCCGCGCTCTGCCAGCTCGCGACCTCCCTTCCTCTAACTGCGAGAAATTGTGCGGCACCCTCTCCTCCCCGCTGCCACCCACGCACGCACACATAAAATCGGGAATTCTGCAATCATCCCCTGCACGCCAAACCGGGAACTTTGCAATCATTCCTGCGTCGCCCTCCACCCTCCGCAGCGCAATCAAGTTTGTGGATGAGAAAAATGCTCATTACAGTCCTGCAGTGCCCTTTTCAAAAGGCACACTGGAGCGGGAATAAAGCCCCTTCTCTGTCCTCCTCCTCCCGCTCTGATCTCCTTGCCTCTTTCCCCTTTCCTTTCTTTCTGCTTCATGCTATACTTTGCCTAGTTTTTGACATTTGTTTCCTGGCCCAGCTGCTTTTTTTTTTCCCCCTGTAGAAAAGGAGTTGGGCTTTCCAAAAGCCTCCCCAGTATGTCTTTTCCAAGAGAACCTTTTCCTCCTACTTTTCCCCAACCTCTTCCTCATTTCCCCAACCTTTCCTGATAGGAAAGGGCGGTGGCTGCTTTTGCCCAATCCTTTCCCTCTGGGAAGTGAGAACTTCGAGTGGGAACAGCAGGAACAGGAGACAGCACCGTGGGAGAGGCCCCTGCCAGAGAGGCTGCTGGTGGTCCTGGTGGGTGGGCGCCTGGGGCCTGGACCAGGGCAGGGGGAGACACCCCCCAGCCTCTTCCAGACACTGCTGCCAGGTCGCCACAAAGGAGACTCGGGCGGGTGTAGCCGAGTGGACAGGCCAGGCCTTGTCTCACCTTCTCCTTGAGGACCTTGGACGGGAGACGGGGGTGACCCGCACCCCCACAGCTCCTCAGCCCACTGTGTCCACGCGGCTGCTCGCGCACGTTCCCACCACCCTCCCGCGGTGCAGCCCAGGTTTTCTGGCGGGTCAGGCTGCCTTCAGAGACGAGGGGACGGCCTGACACCTCTGCTGGCACCTGGGACCTGGAGAATCGGGCCCTCCCAGCAACACAGGGGTGCCACCCCCACCCCCACCCCACACATTTTGAATTCCTGCTTTGCCAGGACTACCAAGCTGACCTGCAGCCACGCTCTGAGGGCCTGGAGCACCTGACCTCTGCAGCCTGCATAGCACAGGCGTGAAGAAGGCAACTAGGGAAGACATGGAACTCTCAAGGGAGAGGGGAAAGTGAGGGGCCTTTGCCTGGCCAGGGGCAAGTCCAGCACGTGCCTTTCTCCCCTCTCAGGATGAAGCCTCTGACCCCACCATTAGGCATGTAAAATGCTCACCCGGTGTGTGGGTGAGTCACCTAGCCCAGTCCTGATTTGGAGGCTGCCCCCCCCCCCTGCTCTGCCACCTGAGGGCTGGTGCTGGGCCCCGGGAGGCTGCGAGGCCCTTTCCTTCGGGTCAGGAAGCAGTCGCAGTTGTCCTGTGGCAGGTGGTCTTCACAGGGCCTCAGATGATCCTGGGGAGGTGCGAAACTAGGTGTGTTCCTGCATTTGGGGGAAACAGTGCCTTCGAGTTCACCGGATAAAGTCCCTAACACATGCCCCTCCCGCAGAAGAACCACCAAGACAGAACAAAGTGGGCCTAAGTCACAGTTGTCGGCGCCCCCCTTCTTTCAAAGAGCTACCATTTGTCAAACCCGTGCGCTGCTGACACCCGCTTGACGGGTTTTGTAGCCTTGATACTGAGCAGCGGAGAGAAGAATCCCAGAGGGGAGAGCGGGGTGCGGCGCGCAGCTCCCTCCCTAGCAGCTGGCCGGAAGCCGCCGCTCCCAGCGGCTGCACAGGTCACCGGCTTGGGCCGCCCACGTGTTTGGTGCAGAAGCGCTGGGGTCACAGCCCCCAGGTGGGGAGACCCAGCGCAATTGTTTCGGGAGCCCCCTCCCAGCCAGCCCCGCTGCTGCGCTCTGCACGGCGCCTGGCAGCCAGCGCGGGTCCCGTCTCCAGATATCCCTGCGCAGGTGCCGGCCGGCCTCCTCCCCTCGCCGGAGAGACGCGGGTGTGTGCGGGGACACCTCCCACCTGCACTTAGTCTGCCGCGGGAGGTGGAGGGGGCACCCCGTAGCTCTCCTTGCGCTTGGCTTTTCTTCTGGGAGCTTTGGGAAGCAGGTTAGGCGAGGAAGGAGTCTCGCGGGGACCCCTCCAGGGATAGGGGTCGTCCTAATCTGGTCACGCCCAGGGATTCCGGGTCGGTCCGCACTGGGCCCCCTTGGCGCCTGCCCCCTCACCCGCGGGGCCGCGGGAGCGCTTTCTCGGCCCGCACCACTTTCTCTGGGGCTGCCGGATGCCAGAGCTGAGCCCTGCGCCCGCTGGCGGGCCCTTCTGTGCGCCCCAGCCGTTTACTCCATCCTGCAATTAAACTCGAGGTCAAATATCTCCTTAACGACGCTATCAGGCCAGCGGCTCATTATGGCGTATATTTAGCCATAAAATACGGGTTGTAGCGAGGAGGAGATGAAAATTATTGTGTTCTGGGAATGAATCCTTTTAGCAGAAACCAGAGCTGTTATTTACCGCGGAGAACTAAGTACAGGCTCGGTCTTCCAGGCGACCCCGGCAGGACCAGCCGCGCTTCCAGGCCCTTTCCGGCTCTGCCTGCGCCCCCGCCGCAAGCGGGCACCCGGAGCACCACCAACCCGGCCCAAGGCGCCGCCTCCCCGCGCTGCTGCGGCGGAGCCGCGTCGCTGCCAGGGCGCTTTCAGCGTGGTGCTCGGCCTGGGGCCGTCCGGAGCTCCAGGCCCGCTGGCCTGGCCTGCCGCGGGCGGGGCAGCCATGTGGAGGCTGACTGGACTTCTAGGATGGCTCTGCCTCTGCTGAGTCGCCTGGGGCCAGTTACCCAGCCTCCCTGCACCTCTGTAGCCTCAGCCAAAGGTGAAGGAAGTCGCACTTTCTTCTGGGAACCTAAGAATTGAAGCAGACACTCCTGTGAAGATTGCAGTCCCGAGCCGGGTCAGGGGGGACGGTCCACAGAAAAGAAGAACGGAGACCTGGTTGGCGCCGTGGCCCCGCCTGGGTGAGGCCCTGGGTTTGATCCCCAGCTCAGGAAAAACATTCATGAGGATGCCGATAACTTTGGGTGCTGCTGGAATGAACGAATACTCGGACGAATGACGTCACCTGAGCAAGAGGCTGCTGGAGCCTGGGAGTCCGGGGGACGGCTCAGGCTGGCGTGGGCCACACCACCAGCTGTGCCTGCCAGAGACGCCAGGCTCTCCTCTGTGAGCGCCACCCCAACCCAGAATCACCAGGGTCAGCTGAGAAGGTGCTGCTGGTAGGCCTCAACCTAAATGCCCAAACACAACTCCCCCCAGCATCCTGGGTGTGGGGCACCCCAGTTGGAACCGAAAGCTTTGAGACACTCTAAGGATGCTCAGGCCCACCCTAGCAGTGTTGGGGGATTGAGTTTGCCTCTCTGGAAGTGGCTGGGTGACCCACAGCTACAAGGATCTGGAGAAACCAAAGGAGGGAGTCCCCCGCCTAAGCGTTTGCCCAAGGTCTCCAAGGGCAGATCGGTCACGGGGCTAATGGGTCTCCTTGCAGGGCACGCGTGTCCTAGAACCAGCCACCCCCTAGCCAGGGCCCAACTTTCCTGGCTTCTGGGACGAGCAGGACAGCAGACCTTCATCTCTACCTCGTGGACATCCTGCCCAGAGATGCTGGGGCTCCTGCTGACCAGGCTGGCACACCCTCCAGGTCCCCTCCTATCAACCTGCCCCCAGCAACCAGATGCCAACACGGGCTCCTGGGAGCAGCCTCCCGCCCTCCGGAGTGCTGCCCCCTTCACCTGTGCAGACAGCGGGGGCGCTGGGCTCCTTCTGAACCTCAGTCCCGACAGGGGGAGGTGGCCACAGCTTGCACACGGGAGGCCATTTCTAGGGTTAATTGTTTGCAGCTCTGACAGGGAAGCCCCGGATGGCAGTGCTGTGTGACCTCAGGCAGGTCCCACCCCATCTCTGGGCCTGTTTATTCTTCTGGGAGATGGAGGTTCTTTATGAGCTCTCTGGAGGCCAGGCCTTCTGCCTGTGACACTGGATGGGCTGGCCATCCTTCTCAGTCCGACGGGCGTGTCTCTCCCTTACTGCCACCGTGGCAGTCACGAAGCACGTGCCAGGTGCTTCTCAGCCATCGTATCTTCACAACCCTTTGAGGCAGGGGTTCTCTTGTCCCCATTTTCAGATGGGGAAATCAAGGATCAGAGAGGCTGATGAGCCAGCCTCACGGCACAGGACGGTTTCCAGTGGGTGTCGTCCTCCCGCCAGCTCCCTGCAGCCACGAGTGACATCTGTGCCAGTTGGCGATCAGGGACCTGAGCGGGGGTCACTCTGAGGTGACTCTGGGCTCCAGGCCCTCTGAGAGCTCGGTGGCTGGGGAGGGACACAAACACAACAGGTTCGTCCCGAAGACGGCGCTCACCTTGGAGTGCCCTGAGGGCAGGCTGCAAGCTGCAGGTGGTGGTGGTTGGTTCACACGAGTGGTTCATCTCCATAAACCGTGCGCACTGAGGGCTTGGCCTACGCGGCTGGAGCCCGGGCGAAGGCAGGACAGGGCGTTGCAGGCCGCCTGGGTGCGAGCGGGGCTGCAGGGTCCCCGCTAGGACCTCCCGTGCTCCGCTGCGCGGGCAGCCCTCCTTGCTGCTCTGGGGGCTGGCCTGCTGCTGGAGGGGTGGGGCCCTCCGAGGTGACAGGTGACTCGTGTCTGCTGCTGGAGGGGTGGGGGCCTCCGAGGTGACAGGTGACTCCTGGACGCACACAGCCTGTTCTCACGGCGGGAGAATCTGCTGCCCCAGACTCTCGCGCTGCTAGAAGCCCGTCTTCCACCCCTCCCGGAGCCGCAGCCCCAAGGAGGAGGAAGAGTCCACCCTGGACCTGTGTCCCCGGGCCCCGCTGCAGCCCCCACCACACTGAGCCCCCGTCCCTCTGTTGGAGCGGCTTCTGCAGCGCGAGAGGGAGATGTGCCCTCTGGCCGCGCTCCGGAGCCCACGGGGACTGGGCTCAGCAGGTAGCCTTGCTCCCCCGGTGGCCTTCGGGCCTGCTCTGCTGGCTCCCCACGGGCTCTCACAGCTGGCCTACAGGAGCGACGCTGAGGACAAGGACAGCTGGGGCTGGCGTCGGGCCACAGGGCCCTCGTGACGGCAGCACTGGGCCTGTGGCTCTCCCTGTGTGCCAGAGGCTGAGCCTCCTGTGCACCCCTCGGTGGTGCCCAGAGCAGCACCACGAGCGAGGCCACAGTGAGGACGCGGGGCCGGGAGGTGGTGGCCTGCCCAGGGCGCGCACCGAGGGGGGTGGGGCCGGCCCCACACTGCACCCGGCTCCAGGGAGGTCCTCAGGGCACCTGTCCTGACTCCCGGCCAGCCCTGGCACCACGCACGGGCTTGGGCACAGTCGTACGCAGAAGGCCCGGGCGGCCTGCCCTTCAGCACTCGCGTGGTACTCGGAGCTTGCGGTGACCGTGTGGCTTCAGGGCTCGCGGCTTCGCCTGGAGGTGCTTGCGGTGGTTTCCGAAGGAGCGAGGTCCCTTCGCGCACTTGGGCTTGTGAGTCTCGGGCGTCTGTCCCGGGTGAGGATCTGAGAGGAGGTGACCATTGCAGAGACGTCTCAGTGCACCCCCACCAAGCCCAGCCCGGGCTTGTCTTCCAAAGCACGCCGGGAACCGCGTGCTCCTGGCACGTGCTGCGTGACCCAGGGGTGGGCACGCGGGAGGGCAGAGAGGAAGCAGGAGGGCCCAAGTGGGCAGCTGCCTGCTGCTGGGCACTGGAGTCGGGGCACTATTTTCTTTGCTGTTGTAGGTTTCATTTTTCCCCCGATTTTTTAAAGAAAAGCTCTTTCTGGGGCTCGTGGGGACACGGGGACACGTGGTGCAGGGGAGCGACAGGAAGCTCCGGGGTTCACTGGTCCAAAGGGCGAATCAGGAAGGAACCACCAGGAGGATGGAAAGGGATCCTCGGCATCCAAGGCCGGAAGGAAGCAGCACACTGTGTCCCCCTCTCTGGGGGCGGTGAGGAATCTGAAGACCAGCAGGGCCAGTGGCCTGTCCAGGTGGCACGGCACAGCCGAGCACGCTGGGGCTGGACCCTGCGTTGACGTGGACTCCCGTCCTTGACTTGCTTGTTTTTTCTTTTAAGGACCCTGTCAGGTACCCGAGGAGGGTGGTTGAGTGCTGTGTGCTGCAGTCAGCTGGGGCTGCCCCTGTCCTGCTCCTGGTGCACCTGGTAGTACACCCCCGGGAGGGTCATTGTCACGTGTTCCTACCTGCACACGATGTCACAATGCCATCTGGCTGTGTCCCTTCCGGTATCTTTAGGGCTGCCTTACGGAAATCCTGGCTGGGCAGCCTCTTCAGGCCCCGGGGAAGCCGGTGTGGTTGGATTAGGGGTGGAGAGTGGAGGAGGAGGGGGACCGGGTGGAGACGGGCTGGCACGGCAGGCAGGCCGTCCTGCCGTCCACCAGGCCATGAAGAGCGTGGACTTTGTTCTGGGTGGACAGTCCACTGCGGCAGGTGCTCGGTGAAGGGAAGGACGTGCAGTTGGCTGTTTGGCCCTGGGGGCAGGAGCTCGGTGCCCCTTCCCTGAGAGGTGGGCCCCTCTCCCTGAGGCAGAGCGCTGGCCTGGAGAGGCCGAGAGGAGCAGAGCATGCTGGGAGTGACCCGCGCAGGGCCTGTGTGGGCAGGGGAGGGAGGTGGCGCGCCCCTGCGGGCCTCTCAGGGCTCACTCGGGGCCCGCACTGCCTCGTAAGGAGGCTGAACTCTGCAGGCCCAGGCCCAGCAGGGACGGCCGCAGAGACAACGCAAGGGAGAGGGCGGCCCAGGAGCCAGGGAGCTGGCACAGGGCCACAGCACGGCCCCTGCCACCCCGATGCCTGACTGCACGGAGACCCTGGCCCAGGCCCACCCAGCCCCTCTGCTCTCCCAGACCCCAGGGCTGTGAGCAGTGGCGGAGGCCGCCTAGGCCTCTGCACTGGGCACGACTTGATATGCAGGCTCAGATAACCAGGAAAATCTGATTTGCATTCTTAAAGTAAACTTTTTATTGAAATGTAGCAAATGTGCAGAGAAGGGCGCAGGCGAGCTTGTGGGCCTTCCCTCAGCAAGCAGCTCTCCTGCCGTGCCCAGGCCGAGGGCCCGCCCCAGCGTCCTCAGGCCCATCCAGGTCCTGCCCGTCTGGGGCTGCGTGGGCGCAGCTGCCGGGCGCTGCTCTGGGCCTGCTTCCTTCGCCCAGGGCCACGTACAAGTGCCATCTAGAGGGTGGCACGGAGCCGCCGTTCATGCCCAGCGCCACGTGGCGCCCACCGCACCGCGCGCCCCCAGCCGGCCTCCCCGTGGCTGGACCCCCCAGGACGGTCTCTGGTTTCTGCCGGACGTGGCTTTAGCGTCTCTCCCGCGTGGGACAGGCGACCCTGCCGTCAAGCGTCCACCGCAGAACAGCCGTGTCCTTCTCCCGCATCTTCCTGGATGGACGCGGCCGCCTGGCCTTCCTGTGCTCCAGGCTGGAGATGCGCAGCGGGGCGGCCACAGTGGAGACGGCTCCCAGCTCCCGAGCGCAGCGAGGCGCAGTGTGGACGCAGGAGGCCGTCCAGCCGCAGGCCCGCGCTGGGCAGTGTGCCGTGTGAGCGCCCCCCAACTGGCCGAGACGCGCCCGGGGTGTCGGGCTCTGAGCTGGGCCACAGGCGCCCTCCTGGGTGGCGAGGGAGCTGCGTGCGCAGTCCTGCGCCCAGCACCAGGTGCCAGAGCAGCAGCACCAGGTCGGAGCAGGACACGGAGCCAGGGCGGGCCACAGCATCGGGACGTGGCGGGGCTTGAGACCGGGGCCAGTCACCTCCGCCATCAGGGCAGGCATCGAGCGAGAGAGCTGGGCTGGCTGGAGGCTGGCTGCCACCGTCCTTCCCGAGGTGCAGTCCCCAACAGGAGGGAAGGGCACAATTAGGAGAAGTGCCAGTTGACACAGTGTGACGGCCACCACGGCCACCGACAGACGGTCACTGACTCAAACCCAGGTGCGTGGCAGAGACGGGTGGCCATATGTCCTGGGAAGAGCAGATTGGTTGTTGTCCTGCCTTTTCATCCAGTTCAGACAAAGACGGGCAAAAACAAAAACAAAATAAAATAAAATAAATGATAAATTATGAGTTTTTTCCAAGTGACAGGGATGGACGCACACAGACGGCCAGGTGATGACGCTCAGAGCCTGGGGGGTGGACCAGCAAGCCCAGGAGCCCAGGAGCCCAGGAGCACGGTGACCCCGGAGGAGGGTGGGGGAGGACCCCTCAGCCTTGTCCCTGGGACCGAGGGAAGAGCATCCCTGCTTTTCTCAGCCACCCAGCTGGTGACGACTTGTTATGGCGGCTCCTGGGACCTCACACAGATTCCTCCACCTGATTTTGCACATGCAGACACAGACACGTGTGTTAGGTAAAGGCTCAGGCCTCAGAAGCCAGCGGGTGGGGCAGACTCACTGAGCGGGCGGCAGCGTGGTAAAGTGACCTCACGTGACAAAGGTGAGAGTCCAGGGACACGTGAGGCTCCTCCTGTTTCAACTGTCTCACCCCTTCAACAACAGCACTGCGGTGAGACAAACAGAGAAAGCAGTCCTCACGGGGCACACAGCAAGGGTCCCGCGCACTCTGGTGGCCCGGCGTTCCCGCCGCATGCGGACAGACGCTGCCGGGCAGTGCTGTGTGTGGCGCCCTGTGCATCTGTGCGCTTGGTCTGCTCTTGGGGACTGGGAGCGGAGCCCTTCTGAGAAACGTCCCCTGAGCTGCCGCGGAGCTCCTGCTGCCTGGGTCCTGGTGTGAGCGGACCCTGGGTGGCTTCTGGGAGCCCAGTGGAGGCAGGTGGTCTCCACCCGGAGATCTTCCCAGTCCCTTTCCCGTGGCTATCGCAGAATACCAGAGAGCGGGCGCTTTATAAAGCCAGTACGTTTGTTCAGGTCACAGTTTTAGAGTGTGAAGGTCCAAGATCGGGTGCCCCCTGTGTTTGGCCTTTGGCGAGGGCTCCGGTGTGTCACAGCACAGTGGACGGCATTGAGCTGAGAGCGTGGGAGGAGAGCTCACGCAGGAGGCAGGGAGCCGGGGTGGGGGACAGTCCTGCCCTTCAGCAGCACCTGCACACTGAGTCCTTCCAAGGGCACGCCCAGTGACCAACCAGCTTCTTCTAGGCCCCACCTGCAGCACCGTCATGCTCAGGACCCAGCCTCCACCACGTGGGCCGAGGAGACCAGCCACCTGCAGATCCGAGCAAGACCGGACCTGCCTCAGGTCTTGGGAGCTCCAGCCAGAACCACCCGCCTTCTGCAGGGCCAGTAGCCCTGCGTCCCCGAAGAGGCACCCGTGGTCCCAGGCCGTCCACAAGGCCTGGGAGTGCCGTTCTCAGCACCTCGTGGGCCTCTGCCAAGCCCCCGCAGCCCTGGGGACCCGCCACGGCCATCTGCCTTCTGGAGTTTGGCCTCTAGGCCTCCACCAGGCCTCTCTGGTGAGGCTGGGGAGCCCCTGCCCTCCGTGGGGAACAGGGAAAGGGACACACCAGGTGGCCCTGCTCCTCCCAGAGCCCGGCCTCCTGGGCTCTGCCACCACCTGACTGGCCTGGGAGAAGGGAAAACGCCAGCTCCCCCCTCCTGCCATCCGGTGGGGGGGACAGAGACAACTAAGACCCGCGTGACACCCGCAGCCACACAGGGCTGCGTGAAGAAGAGGCAGCGTGCGGGCAGCCAGGGCCCCTCAGCTGCTGCTGCAGCTCTGGCTGGCCAGAGGGAACCCAGGCTGGAGCACAGCGCGGGGCGAAGGCAATGCCAGGCTGCGGCCCGCCCAGCGCGGGAGGTGGCACCAGCAGCCAGTGACCGCGCTGGGAACCTAGAGCAGCCTTGGCAGATGCCTGAGCTGGCCCCTCCCGGCGTCTCCAGGGATGAGACGATCCCCGCAGCTGCGGGTGCTGCCCAGCAGGAGGTCTGCCGGTGCTGCGTGACCGCTGTGCCCTGCCCTGCCCTGCCCTGCGTGCCCCCCAGCCTGGGCAGGTGCCAGTGGCCCCTTGCGTCCACGGGGACGTGTGCTGCAGGGAAGCCATTGTCTTGGCTGTGCTGAGCCATCTCAGCCACTGCTGGTGAATCCAACCTCTATGTTAAAAGCCACGTTAAAAGACAGGGGTCTTGCTGGGCTCGGTGGCCACGCCTGTGATCCCAGTGGCTCAGGAGGCTGAGGCAGGAGGATCATGAGTTCAAAGCCAGCCTCAGCAACAGCGAGGCACTAAGCAACTCAGTGAGACTCTGTTTTTAAATAAAATACAAAATAGGGCTGGGATGTGGCTCAGTGGTCGAGTGCCCCCAGTTCAATCCCCAGTACCCACCCCCCCAAAAAACCCCAGGGGTCTGCATTTTCTAAGTGAACCCAGAAGGCAGAGTCAGGAGCAGCTGGGGAACTACAGGAGTCTGGATTTGGGTTCAGAACAAGGACCTACTAACTCAAGGAGAGAGTCTTCCAACAGTGGCCCCCAGATCAGGGCACTTCAGGGGAGGCTCCTTGCTGGCCACCGCCCGCCCCTCAGGACAGACTCGGTACCCCTGGTGCCAGGGTCTGGGAAGTCCCCTGGTGCTGGCCCATTCAGTTCCTAGTGAAGGGACCTCGTATTGCATTCTCACACGACAGAGAGACAGAGACAGACACACGGACATGGAGCCAGGGCGGGGGACTGGCTTGCCTCAGGGGCTGGCTCGTGCCGCTGTGAGGCCTGGGAAGCCAGGGCTGCGGAGGCCGCTGGCTGGAGATGCAGGCAGGAGCTGGTGCTCCCACAGGAGACAGTCCTCCTCCAGGAAGCCTCGGCCTTGCGCTCAGGCCTTGGCCTGGTTAGACGAGGCCCGTCCGCTGAGCCAGCTGACTGCAGGGAGTCACGGCATCTACTTCTGCAGCGACACTTGCACCAGGGTCAACTGCAGATCAGGGCCCTGGACTCTGGCCACATGGACGATAGACCTGACCAGGGCAGGGGCTGGCCGATGTACTCTGCCTGGCTTGTCCCTCTTCCCAGCAGGCCAGCCTCTGGGGCCCGGGCCTGTGTCTGCCGCCAGGCCCAGTCACTTGGCCTGTCCACTTAGATTTCTGTGGAGGGACTGTCCGCACACTAGGGTCGTCATCAACAGGCTCATCTGAGCTGTGCAGGTGACCGGCTGGCCTTTCTGCCCCTGGCATGTCCTTGTGAAGATGTGTGTAAGACGTGTGTCCTCGAGCTGGCCCCACCCACCTGGTGGGGCCGTCACACCGCGCAGCAAGGACAACACGGCAGCCTGCGCTGAGCCGCCTTCCTGGTGGTGGCCCCGTGGCCACCCGCTGGCTGCTTCCTCACACCCACTCTGCAGATGAGGAACCGAGGCCCGAGGCCAGGTCACGTGCTCGGCTCCCGGGCTGCGTGGAGGAGCCCAGCCCCACTCTGCCCCCGTGAGCCCACAGCACACCAGATGTCCCTGCCTGTGGCTGTGCAGGAATCGGGGCTGCCAGCGCGGTCAGGACGCACAGCAGGGACCTGCCCGACGCCGAGCCCCTGACGACCCGAAGCCCCTCTGCTCTTGGCGAAGCGGCGCCTCGTCTCTGTCAAGTGGTTTGGAGAAACATGAGGAGGATTTTTCAAATGCCAGTTTTTCAAAACAAGGATCAACTGTAGGCCTGCCTTTTGGGGGGACCCAAGACAGCGAGGAACCCCGACGTTCAGCCCGCTGGAGTGGAGGGAGCGACTTCCCCGCTGACAGGCGGTGGCTGTGGGTTCCTGCCTTCGGTGGCGTCCACAGGGGATCCCGGGGCCTTCCAGAGGTGGCACGCTCTCCAGCGCCCAGCCGCGGGGCAGCGAGTCCCTGCAGTGGCGTCTGCACGCCGAAGCTGCTGGACGGCTGCTCCCGAGGGCCCGGAACCAGACGCCCTGCAGACTGGCAGAAACCCGCGCTGACCACAGGGCGCCCAGCAGACCACGTCCAGTGTCCCTTCCCCGATGTGCGAAGCATGTGGCTCAGAGTCACAGGAGGACGCTGCCGGGGCTGGCCGTGCCTTCCGCTGTGGCCGTCCCGCACAACCCTCTGGCCGCGAGCGTGGTGACCACAGCCCTGTCCAGCTTCCCAGCGTCCCCCTGCTGGGGCGGCGTGTCCCAGGGACAGGACCTGCAGCTCTGTGCCCTGCACATGGGCTCCCTGGGGCCCGGCCCCCTGAGGAAGGAGTCCAGGCCGCAGCCCGGCAGGGAACCGTGAGTCTCCCCCAGATCCTCTGCGCCACGGCCGCTGCGAAATTGCTGCCTTCCTCCTGCAGGGCCGGGCCGGCGCTCAGGAGGCCTCTGACAAGGGGGCATTGTGTGGCTGGACCCTCCCCTGCCACAAAGGGGGCCTTTCAGGGCTGCCAACCGGGGCGGGCGGGGACCCAGTGGCCCCTCAGAGAGCGGCTTTGGGCACCGCAGCCTGCTGGGGCGCCAGGGCCACTCCCAGAGCCATGGGGTGCTCCTTGCCCGACGCCCCGGCAGCTCCTGCAGAGGCCTGGAGGTCGCGCGGGGAGCAGCGCTTGGCTGTGGGTGTGGACCGAGAGGGACATCGCGCGGACTTCTCTGGAAGCTGCACACGGGGGTGGATTGGTGGTGTGAGCTTCGTTCAGAAAGGTCCGCAAGAGACTGGCCGCCCTGGCCACCCTCGGGAGCCGGAGTTTGGAGAAAAGAGAGGACGGGAAGAAGCTGCTCAGCAGGCTTGGAATAACGAACCACATGAGCAGATAGCTGGTTTAAAAATATCTTCCTCCTGCAAAAGGCCAGATGCACACTCCTGTCTCCGAGAGGGCGGGCGTCCAGGGGAGAGGCTGGCCACTGGTGAGGCCCGCGTGCATGCTGGGAGATCTGCTGTCAGCAGAGCAGCCTCTCTGTGCGAGTCAACAAGGGGCCATGGGCTCCCAGGGACTTCACCGGCACGGGTGACCGCGGCCTTCTTTGGATAGAAGTGCTGTTTTCTGGGTTTTTTTTTTTTTTTTTTTTTTTTGTACCAGGGATTGAACTCAGGGGCACTCAACCACTGGGCCACATCCCCAGCCCTTTTTTGTCTTTTATTAGAGACAGGGTCTCACTGAGTTGCTAAGTGCCTCACCATTGCTGAGGCTGGCTTTGAACTTGCAATCCTCCTGCCTCAGCCTCCCAAAGTGCTGGATTACAGACGTGCGCTACCGCGCCCGGCTGCTGTTTTCTTTTTCATGTACAAAATGGTTCCCAGACTGGAGGCCACATTCCCTCCTGCCTCTGTGTGAGGCTGGCAGGGCTGAGGCTCACTGGGGCTGCTGCCCAGGGAGGCCAGTCTTCTGGATGGTGCTGGGGAGGGAGGGCCAGGAAGAGGAGCAGCCCCAGGGACCTGCTGCCACCCTCGGCACCAGAGCGGGGTCACCAGCCCTCTGCAGGCGCAGGGAGGGCACTCATCCAGGGACACAGCCCTGGCCAGAGCCAGGGTCCTGTTGCTGGGGAGAGGAGGGCCCCACTGAGTGATCCACCTGTGCCCCATTAAAACTAACAGAAATGTCCCCCATGTCCAAATGACCCCAAGCAGGAGGACTGAGCTGGAGACTCTCCACCAGGAGGCTGGGCACCTCCAGAGTCTCCAGGTGTGAGGGGCACCGTCCATTCTGCCCGTGAAGCCATGGACGGGATGAACAGGTCGGGTCCCTGGGGACCGGGAATGGGATCTGGTGGGGCAGGTGTGACCCGGGAGGTTGTCCCTTCATGTCATTAGGAAGAGCTTGAGTTGGGCACAGTGGTGGCAACCTGTAATCCCTGGGACTTTTTTTTTTTTTGTACCAGGGATTGAACTCAGGGGCACTCAACCACTGGGCCACATCCCCAGCCCTTTTTTGTCTTTTATTAGAGACAGGGTCTCACTGAGTTGCTAAGTGCCTCACCATTGCTGAGGCTGGCTTTGAACTTGCAATCCTCCTGCCTCAGCCTCCCAAAGTGCTGGGATTACAGGCGTGCGCTACCGCGCCCGGCTGCTGTTTTCTTTTTCATGTACAAAATGGTTCCCAGACTGGAGGCCACATTCCCTCCTGCCTCTGTGTGAGGCTGGCAGGGCTGAGGCTCACTGGGGCTGCTGCCCAGGGAGGCCAGTCTTCTGGATGGTGCTGGGGAGGGAGGGCCAGGAAGAGGAGCAGCCCCAGGGACCTGCTGCCACCCTCGGCACCAGAGCGGGGTCACCAGCCCTCTGCAGGCGCAGGGAGGGCACTCATCCAGGGACACAGCCCTGGCCAGAGCCAGGGTCCTGTTGCTGGGGAGAGGAGGGCCCCACTGAGTGATCCACCTGTGCCCCATTAAAACTAACAGAAATGTCCCCCATGTCCAAATGACCCCAAGCAGGAGGACTGAGCTGGAGACTCTCCACCAGGAGGCTGGGCACCTCCAGAGTCTCCAGGTGTGAGGGGCACCGTCCATTCTGCCCGTGAAGCCATGGACGGGATGAACAGGTCGGGTCCCTGGGGACCGGGAATGGGATCTGGTGGGGCAGGTGTGACCCGGGAGGTTGTCCCTTCATGTCATTAGGAAGAGCTTGAGTTGGGCACAGTGGTGGCAACCTGTAATCCCTGGGACTCGGGAGGCTGAGGAGGATCTCAAGTTCAAGGCCAGCCACAGCAACTTAGCCCTACGTAATTTAGTGAGACCCTGTTTCAAAATACAAAACAAAAAGAGCTAGGATGTGGTTCAGTGGTTAAGCACTTGGTGGGTTCAATCTCTTGTACAAAAAAAAGTTTGACATAAACTTGAGAGCCTTTTTTTTTTTGGTACCAGGGATTGAACTCAGGGGCACTCGACCACTGGGCCACATCCCCAGCCCTTTTTTGTATTGTATTTTATTAGAGACAGGGTCTCACTGAGTTGCTAAGTGCCTCGCCATTGCTGAGGCTGGCTTTGAACTCGCGATCCTCCTGCCTCAGCCTCCCAAAGTGCTGGGATTACAGGTGTGTGCCACCGCACCTGGTGAGAGCCTTTTTTACAAAGGTTCTTAAAAAACTGTTCCTTTTAACTGAACAGACATTTCACAGAAGAAGAAATACAATCGGTCAACAAATATCTGAAAACATGTTCAACATTAATAGCAACTAGAGAAAGGCAAATTAAAACTACACTGAAGTAATTAGAACAAATAAGAAAACTATACTGAGATTTCATCTCATTCCAGTCAGAATGGCAATTATCAAAATACAAGTAATAATAAATGTTGGTGAGGATGTGGGAAAAGCCTCAATCATACATTGCTGGTGGGACTGCAAATTGGTGAGACCACTCTGGAAAGCAGTATGGAGATTCCTCAGAAAATTTGGAATGTGACCACCATATGACCCAGCTGTCCCACTCCTGAGTATATATCCAAATGACTTAAAATCAGCATACTACAGTGACACACCCACATCAATGTTTACAGCAACTCAATTCACAATAGCCAAGCTCTGGAACCAAGCTAGGTGGCCTTCAGCAGATGAATGGATAAAGAAAATGTGGTACATACACACAATGGAATATTATTCAGAGAAATGAAATTATGGCATTTGCTGCTAAATGGATGAAACTGGAGAATATCATGTTAAGTAAAATAAGCGAGTCCCCCAAAACCAAATTCTGAATGTTCTCTTTGATATTCAGATGCTGACTCTCCATAGGCAGGGGGGAGGGGGAAGAGGGGAAGTTCACTGGATTGGGGGGCAATGGGGGGAAGGGAGGGGAGATGGGACTGAGAAAGACAGTAGAATGAACTTTCCTCTGTTCACGTATGGATACATGGCCAGTGGAATTCCACATCATGTACAACCACAAGAATGGAAGTTAGCTGGGCGCGGTGGCGCACGCCTGTAATCCCAGCACTTGGGAGGCTGAGGCAGGAGGATCGCGAGTTCAAAGCCAGCCTCAGCAATGGCGAGGCACTCAGCAACTCAGTGAGACCCTGTCCCTAATAAAATACAAAAAAAGGGCTGGGGATGTGGCCCAGTGGTCGAGTGCCCTGAGTTCAATCCCTGGTACCAAGAAGAAGAAGAAGAAGAAAAACAAGAATGGGAAGTTAGTCTGGCATGGTGGTGCTTCTCTGTGATCCCAGTGGCTCAGGAGGCTGAGGCAGGAGGCTCGAGAGTTCAAAGCCAGCCTCAGCAGAAGTCAGGTGCTAAGCAACTCAGTGAGACCCTGCTCTAAATAAACTACAAAATAGGGCTGGGGATGTGGCTCAGTGGTCGAGTGCCCCTGAGTTCAATCCCCAGTACCCCCACTCCCAAAAAAAAGAATGGGAAGTCACTCCGTGTACATGATAGGTCAGACTACCGTCAGGTATAACTGAAAAGAACAACAACAACAACAAAAACCTGTTCCTTATTTCCCATTCTTCTTCCATTATGGCTGTGTGGCCTCAGGAAATTAATAAATGCTCCGGGCTGCTGTTTTCAAGGCATAAAATGGAGATAATGATATGCTAATACTAACCCTGCCCCCCGGGAGGCTCATGGATGGGGCAGAGCTTGAGGCCCAGGCAGAGTGGCCTCAGCCTTGCTGTGGCCTCTGACATTTCACCTCCATGCACCCTCGAGGAACAGGGTGGTCGGTGCCGACGCAGCACCTTAGGCCTGGGCCTGCGAGGCAGGACTGCTTCCCGGTCTGGAGCGCGAGGCCAGCGCCCCCTGCCCTGGGCCCTCGGCTGTCTTCTGGGACTGCCGTCGCCGCTCACTGATCTCTGCGATCGCAGTGCAGATGCTGGCCTCTGGCCCCAGCTGTGCGGCTCTGCAGCTCCCTGGCTGTGTGGCCATCAGCAGACCACTCAGCCTCTCGGGCTGTGCCTTCTGTCCACTCTGTCCTCCCCTCAGCACTCCTGAGGACAATGGCCTCAGTGGGATATTTCCCAGCGGGGTTTTGTTCTAGGTCAGGGAAGCCAGCCGGAAACCCACTTAGAAGAGAGGAGGCTGTGGTGTTTAGTGACCGGCTGTGTGGCTTTGGAAGAGTCACCGTCCCTCTCTGGGCCCTGACTACGTCTTCTGCTGAGCAGGCTAAGGATGACGGCACCGACCCGCGGAGCTGCTCTGAGGGCGAAGACGCCCCTGGTGCGGAGCGCGCCTCCAGGGAGGTGGTGCGGAGCCCTGGGGGCTCCTCAGCTGCAGCTGGTCCTGGGGGGTGGTGGCCCTGTTAGCAGCAGAGCCCCTGGTGCTGAGGAGGAGCAGCCGTCGCAAACTGGAGACCGGTGGTCACTCCCTGCGGTGGACACAGGGCGGCTGGGCGTCCCTTTCTTTGTTACCTTGGTAAGCAGCAGTTTGGGGGAAGTCCTCCCTTTTATCTCTCTGGTTGAATTTGTTGACACAGATCTGTCCACAGTCCTTCCTTGTCACCTTTTCTAACCCCAGGGCCTGTCAGATGTCTCCTGAGTGGTCAGTGACGTTCCCGCCCCTTTCTCCTGGCCTCACGGAGGCCTGGCCTCTGCAGGCGCCTGTCGGGGCAGCGCCCGCCCGGCCTCCGCGGCCTCCACGCTGCGCCCGCTCTGTGGCGACTCTGCTCCTGTCCTGAGCACCTGTCTTCCACCTCCTTTGTATCTGGCTTGTTGTCTTTCTCCTCGCGGGGACCTTCGGACACGAGCTTCCTCGGTCACCCCCAGGACTCAGGCCTACCCCGCCTGCCCTCCGCAGAGCCCAGCCCGCGGGCCCTCCGCCACTCGCGGTGCCTCCTGCTGGCCGTGGCCGCTCCTTAGTTCCCAAGTCCCTGGGTTTTCCCAGATACCAGGCTGCCGGTTTCCAACTTCAGTGCCGGGTGGCGGAGGACGCACCTGCTGTCCCGCCCCTGCCCGGAGTGAGGTCCGCGTCCCAGCGGGGCTGTCTCGGGGGGCTCCTGTGCGTGCAGGAAGAACGCGGGTTCCCGCGAGCCGCGGCGTCTGAGCCCACTGGGAACGAAGCTGCTTTGCCCCTTACTCCGCGACTCCGAGGGGGTGTAGCCCTCCCCCACCGTGGCGTGGGCTTCTTTGTGTCCCCTTTTCTTTACCATGAGGCTGGGCTCACGGTACTTGGAGCTGTTCTGAGGGTGCGCGTGTCCCCGCCCGCCTGGGTGTCCGCCTAGGTCCACAGGGACACCGAGTGCGCCTGTCCACACGCGTGGCTCGGAAGCACTCGGGGTCCCAGGCTTTTCCAGGTGGTGGGGGCTTTTCAGGTTTTGCTGCTGAGACTTCCAGGGTTGGGACCCAGGCCTGGCACACACTCCCGCCTCCGAGTGCCCTCTGCCCCATTCCTGCCGTCTCCTCCTCCTTCCCCTGGTTAGGTAAGCACTTCTGTTCCTCCAGTTCCTTTGTGTCCGTCACATGAAATGCAGACACACACTGGTGAGTGCATGTGCTGGTGGGTCCCTGCCACCAAAGCGAGCGAAGCGACGTGGCCCCTCAGCCACGTGTCTCCGGGCTCCACTCCTCAGTGCACAAGCAGCCTCGGGGTCTTTGTGACAGCTGCAGAGTATTCCACCACGTCTGATCTGGCCAAGCCCCAGTGCTGGACCTTAGGCTGGTCACACACATTGGCTGTGACACACGGTGCCCCCTCCCCTTTGCCCACTCCCCATGCACAGCCCAGGAACAACCGGGAAGGGTGGCCTGCTCTGTTGCAGGTGAAGAAACAGCAAACACCGCCACTTCCTGTTTCCCTCCCTTCAGGTCACAGGTCTTGCCTTTGGCGGCTCGGTGCTGGGTGCTGGGTGCTGGGTGCTGGGTGCTCGGTGCTCAGTGCTCCCACGCAGCTGCACGCAGCAGCCCAAGGGGAATGCACGTAGGCGCCCTTGCACGCGAAGGCTTGGACAGTGGGCTCGGGCGGCGGCTGCTGCTTGGGAGGCTCCGCAGGCTGGCGATGGGAGCCCGGCACCCGAGCTGGCGAGACCTGGCCCTGCTGCTGACTGGCGTGAGCCCCCCGCAACCGCGTGGCGCCAGGACGATGGGCCGGTGATCGCCCGCTTCCAGGAGGGCCTCACCTAGAGCCCGGTGCTCCTGAAGCGTTTACTTAACATGAAGTTGCTCGCGTCATTTCCCCCGGTGCGTTTCTGAGGCACAGAGAAGGTGAGGAACTTGCCCAAGGTCACGCACACTTGGGTGGAGCTGGCCTTCAGTCCCCGCAGCCTGGACCCAGGCCACACAAGGGCTTGACATAGTATGTGCTCACTGAGCACTGGTTCCTGTCCTCAGGACGGGCTTGAGGAATGCGAGCCCAGCTAGCCAGCCCAGGGGGACAGGAGGGAGCGCCTGGAAACACCGCGCTGCAGGAGCTCCCTGGAGGGAAGGGGCTGCCACTCTGCTCGGGGGGAGTGGGCCGAGCCAAAGGAGCCTCGCTTCCGTCCTGAGCTCTGGGACGGGGCCAGCGCAGGACTCTGTGGACGTGCAGCGTGCCGGTGATCTGGAGTCCCCTTGCTTCCCTTTGCAGCAGACAGAGAAGCACAGAAGTTAGCAAGCTTTTTTTGGCAGAGGAAAAAAACACAAACCGCCCAACCACAGAATTCTCAAAAATATGGCTAAGCACTAATTTTGCTAACATGTTAGACGGCCTCAGATCTAGGCAATCTTGTTCCTCGGCTGGAAAGAGTTCCCGAAAGCCACGTGATCTCAGATCCACCCCGGGGCATGTGGGGCTGATGAGAAAATCAACTCTGGCCTTCCCCTGCCTTCCGGCAGGCTGGGCGGGGGCACCCCGTGCGCCAGCCCACCACCCGACGGACGCGGGCTGCTCCAGGAGCCTGGGCCTGCCCGCCCACACGCCGTCCAGGCCTGGACTCCGCGCGGCCCCGCCGATCCGCAGATGCGCCCGCTGCTCAGGGCAGCCTCGGCTCAGGAGCCATCGCCAGGGGAGGAGGCCGAGGCTCCCTGTTGGCACAGACTCTCCATCGCTCAGGGTCAGCGTCTTGACCCCGGGCGGGCTGAACGGCGAGGCAAATGGGCTAACCTCATGCTAAGAAGGTGATGAGTCACGAATGCTATTGCAATGGTTTTCTTTGAAAGAAATACACACAACCAAACCGATTTTAATTAAAGAGCTTGTCTTTGTGATCAGGCAGCCTCAAGCAGAGGCGAAGCTGCTTTCATGTGGCCTAATACACACAGAGCCCAACGAGTTTGCCCATAAAAGGCAGGTTTCTTTTCTATTCTTTTCTTTTTTTGTCCAAATAAGAAAATAGCTATCTTTCCACCAACACGGGGGCCACTCTGCTCTGCAAGGTGTGAGCTGCGAGTCCTCCCAGGCCAGCCGCTGTCGGGGGTGAGCATCCAGAGCGGCCAGGCTGCGTCCTGCTGGGGGGAGCCCCTTTGAGATCAGACACGTGGTCCTGATCTTTAAGTGGAAAACACCGCGGAAAAAACAAGCAGCCGTGCTGTGGGGACACGGGAAGCCTCGAGGCTGGAAGCGAGGGCGTGTTTCTGCGGAAGGATCAACCTGGACGCCCAGCGCGGCGTCGGGCCTCCAGTTTTAACACCACAGCAGAACCCAAGTACCTCCCAAGATGTCCTGCGAGGCCAGCGAGGGGTCACGGTCTTCAGCCAAGTGCGAATGCGATGCACTAACCCAGGAAAGGAAGGCGCGTCCGAGCAGCCTCAGCGGGCCGGGACCTTGCCCAGCGACAGGGCGGAATCAGCCTGTGCCCAGGACATGATCCGTGGCTGCCCGCGGAGCGTCCTGCGCCACCCCCCCCCCCCGTGGTGCCCCACCCCGGGGCGCTGGCCAGGCTTCTGGACATGGCTGGCTGTCCTCTAGTTGGGGTCTTCTTGGCACCCCCAGTGCAGGGAGCCCAGAGGGTGCTGCAGCAATCGTCTGCCAAACTGGGTGGACCCGAGGTGGCGCGGGGTGCAGGGTCCTGTCAGCTCTTGGGGGCTTTCCAAGCATCTTCTGCGACTGGCCTATCACGGTCTTAGGAACACTGGACTTTGTCACCTGGGAACCAGAGCACAGGGCGGGAAGAGACGAGACCAGGAGAGTCCCAGGTGCCAGTCAGGCCCGTCGGTACTCCTCGTCAGGGGCAGCAGGACGCAGGGCACCCAGGTGCCAGGCAGCGTGGCACAGCCGTCGGGACTGCACATCTCCAGAGACTCCCAGCTCCAGGTAGGACGTGACCTGTCCTTGAGTTGGGCCAAGGTTTGGACATGAGCATGGAAGAATTGGCTCACAGGCTCTTCTGTGGCGGGAGGGCAGGGGACCAGCCTGCTGCTGACACCCCCCGTACCTCTGGCCCATGTCTTGCGTTCTGAATGCATTTTTAGAGTTTTGGTACCAGAAATTGAACCAGGGACGCTTAACCCGTGAGCCACATCCTCAGCCTTTTGTTTTGAGACAAGGTCTCACTGAGTTGCTTAGGGCTTTGCTAAGTTGCTGAGGCTGGCTTTGAACCCGTGATCCTCCTGCCTCAGCCTCCCATGCTGCTGGGATGACAGGCTGCCCTGCACCTGGCCATTGCATGCACTGTGCCGCGCAGCGTGTATTCCGAGCCCACAGTGCCAGCACTCCCTGGTTGTGAGGTCAGTGACTTGGTACACACCTTGCACCCAGCCCTGCTTGACATCGCGATTCTGTTGAAACCCACGGAGCTGTGCTGGATCCCAGTGCAGGGGGTGGACGCTCTGGTTTGGGTGTCAGAGTGGCCAGGTCCCTCCTCCACCACGAGCTTGGACAGCTTCCCACCTGTGAAAACAGTGACGATGGTCAGGTGCCGCGTGGACTTGAACCTGAGATGAGCTTCTAACTGCAGAACCCCGAGCCGCGGCCGGCCTCTGAAGCAAGCGCTCGCAGGCCGCGGCTCCTCTGTGCGGAAGGCGCCTGGGTATCTGCATACCAAATCCCTCTCTGATTTATGAAGTTTTTAAATGCTACCAGCTTGAAACACAGAATTTCCACCTGACCCAGCAATTCCGCTCCTAGGAATCTACCCAAGAGAACTGAAAGCACCTGTCGCCCGAGCTCACGGCAGCTTTGCCCACCATGTCCGCGTGGGGGAACCGCCACGTACCCACGGTGCCCGGGTCCTTCCACTGACGACGGGCACGGGACACGGCTCTCCACGCACCGACTGTCTTCCAGCCACAGAAGGCGGGAGGCACTGAAGCACGCGAATGGCCTTGGACCTGGAGAGGGTGAGGCCGCGTGGGGGCAGCGGACAGGGAGGAGGGCCTGCTGCACAGCCGGCGTCCCCCAGGTGGAGTCCATAGGCAGGGGCTCGGGAGGGGAGGGCAGGGGCCACGCAGCTGCGGTGTCTCTGGGGTGACGGAGAAGTTGGTGGCTGCACAGCCTGTGGGTGCACCGGGAGCCGCCCAGGGGTGCACTCGAGATGCTCACGATGGCAGATTTATGTGCTGTGTACCTCACCACAAAGACGTCAAGGGCTGGAGCTGTGACCTCCTTTTCTAGAAGGAGCTGGCCGTGCCCTGTGGCTCCTGCACGCCTCAGCCCTCCCTCAAGACCAGCCGCTTCCTCGCCGACGCCCCTGTTCCAGGTCCTGTGGGCTCCTCCACAGGATGCCCCGGGTGTCCCCAGCAGAGCCAGCCAAGGCCTGGCCCCAGAGACCCAGGCTGCTCCGCCGGTGCCTCGCCTGCAGGATGGACCCTCCCGGGACAGGGGTCAATACCGTGGAAGCTCTGGGGACCCAGATGGTGCTGCCAGTCACTCTTCGAGGAAAAGAGTTCCTTGAACTAGTACCATTAGCTATTTAAAGAGTAGTTTTAGGACAACACAAAAATTGAGCAGAAAATAGGGAGTCCCCCGTGTCCCCTCCTCACCGCTTGGCCTCCCAACTTCCCCTGCAACCGGCATCTTCCATGCATCACGGTGAACCAGCACTGGCACACTGTCATTAGCCAAGGCCCTCAGTTCTCGTCGGGGCCACTCTTGGTGTCCCTGATCCTGCAGGTAGACAAGTGTCTCGTGACCTGTGTCCACCACGGGCGGGGCGTGAGAAGCTCAAGCGCGAGCTCCGTGTGGGTCCAGACACACTTCCTGCCGCACACGGCTCACTTCCCGCCGCACACGGCTCACTTCCTGCTGCACACGGCTCACTTCCTGCTGCACACGGCTCACGTGGGGACCTCTCCTCACGGGGAGGTGAGGGCGTGCTGACGCAGCGTGGTGACGCCCCAGAGCGCTTCCCTGTCCTGCAGCCCTCTCCGCCCTGCCCCAGCCCCTGCTGACCATGGGACCTCTTGCACGGCTTCGCCTCTTCCAGAATGCCGCAGAGCTGGCACGACACGGGCTCTTCAGGCCGCCTTCCTCTGCTCACCGACACGCGTTTAGGTTTCCACGCGAGTCCGTGGTGGAGCTTGGTTCTTTCCCTTCACCTGCCGAGGTCCTTCTTGCTGCCTTGCACGGTGACAGTCGTGAATAAGGCTGCTCTAAACACCCACGTGCAGTTGGGTTGTTTTGAAGATCTAGATGAAAGTTCTCAGCTCAGCTCAGCAGAGTGAATACCCGGGAGCGTGGGCCTGGACCGCGCGGCCGGCGCACGCGTGGCGGTGGGAGAAGCCGCCCGCAGGCTCCCACAGCCCCCTCACCTGGCCAGCGCGCGGCGGCTAAGGTCGCCAGCCCCTGTGAACTCTTAACCGAGATGCAACACCAGGGGTCCTGGTGCCTCCCCTTGTGACATCCTGGGGACACTTCTCTTACTGCTCTGCCCTGTGGGGCCGGTGCTCAGGACGGCCCCTCGGCTCCAGCCAGCAGGAGCGAGGACCACCGGGAAGAAGGGGGCCCACGGCAGCTGCGTGGCTCCTGTTTGCTTTCCCAGGGGAAGGCCCGATCCCGCTCCACCTTGCTGGCCAGAGTGACCACGTGGCCTCAGCTAGCTGCAAGGGAGGCTGGAAGTGTGACTCCCGGCTGGGTGGCCACACCCAGCTAGAGGCAGGGCCCTGCACCGCAGAGTGTGGCTGGTGCTCAGCCAGCTCCAGGGACGCCAGGCTCCGGGAAGCCAGCAGTGCTCCAAGGAGCAAACGGGCTTGTGGCGGCCAGGTGGGGGGTCCGAGTGGGGGATGCGGGCACGGCCCCAGGGGCTGCTCCTGGTGGCAGTTTTGACCTCGCAGAGCCAGGGCTCAGGGCACGAGGATCCCTGTGGGGAGGGGTCACCCCGGGGGTTGAGGGGGCTCCGGTGCTCCTGGCCTCTCCTCTGGGCCTCGCTGCCCAGCACCCGTCACCCTCTCCACTGTGTGCCGCGCCCTGCGAGAGCACCCAGGTAGCCCCGCCTGTGCGGGCCGGCTCCGCAGCCAGCTTGGCAGCAAGGCTTTACAATCCGATTAGCCGCGGAGCCCCAGACAGGCAGAAGAGTGGCTCGCTTCCCACTGTGTGGCCTGGGGTGGCAGAGTCCGAGCTGCTCCTGTGGGGGAGGAAGGGAAGGAGAGGGGGTGGGGACGGGGGAGGAGACCCAGGCCCTGTGGGGAGAGAGATTCCCCTGAACCCCGCCGGGCAGGAATGAAAGGGGAGGGACTGCAGAGTCACCCCCTGTCCCCATATGGCGCCGCAGCTGGTTCCTCAAGTCTGACTGGGACCGCAGCACGCCCAGACTCAGTTTCTTTCTCTCCTGGCAAGGCAATGGCGAGGGGCCCGCACCTCCCTCCCCGAGCCTCGGCAGAGGACCCGGGGACCTCCTGAGCTGGAGACGCGCCGCGCTCCGTGTGACCTCCCTGGAAGAGGACTCGGAGGCTCCGGAAGGGTCTGAACAGCGGGGCAAAGTCCTGGGAGAGAGGACCAGGGCCTGCTGCCACCAGGCCACCAGTTCCCTGGCTGCCGCCCCGGCAGGTCTGCTCAGCCGGCTCGGTGGGCCATGCTTGAGCAGGAGCGGTGAGCGCCGGAGCCAGCCGCTTGCCCTCCTGTCCGGAGGCGGGACCCGGCTTCGGTGTTTCCTTTGCCCTGTTTGTGCCACTGGAAGGTCTCGGGAATCCGTCTCCTCTCTGGGATGGGAGACCCTGAGACCATCGAGCTGGTGAGGGACGTCCCGGGAAAGACGCCTTCCCTCCCAGGACCTCCTGCCCTTGCCCACCGTCCAGGCTGTCCTGGTGCCCGGAAGTGCTGGGGTGGTAGTTTTCGCCGGACCTCTCTGCCCCAGGGGCTCTTCCCCAGCTAACCGCAGCATGGCCCCCGGCATCACCTGAGCAGAAACCCCCATGAGTCTCAAGCACTAGTGACCCCACAGATCCAGACAGGGGACTGAGGAGTTGACAAGCTGGGGTTCCAGCTGGGAAGGCGAGGCCAGGCAACTGGAGACACGCTCTGTGCGTGACATGAAGGTGGGGTTGCGCGCTGTCCCCCTAACCCTGCTGCACGTCCCCAAGTGACAATTAAAAAATTCCAAGTCAAACACCAGCCTGGCCACAGAACCCCGGTCCCATGTGGCCTGAGCCGGTTGGCACGCCAAGCCCCACCTGGCAGGTCCCTCCCTGCAGCAGGTGTCTGCCCAGCCAGTCTCCGGGTTCGGGGCAGGCTCCTGCCCTCCGCCTCTTGCTGATCACACCTCCGGGTTGCTCTGCCTGGTGACTGTTGGAAATGAATGACACGCTTTTCCTACATCTGCTCCAAATTTGCATTTCAGCCCGAGAGAGCTTAGTCACGTGGTATTGGATGGCAGTCCCCGCCGGGCCCGCAGGACCGGACTGATTGGACATTCTGCCCAAACGAGAGGATTTCAAGCTCTTTCCAGGAAATTGAGTGGAACACCCAAACTGACATCCAATATTAAAGATTATATTTGTAGAGTTGTTCTGTAGAGTTCCCTGGCATGCAGCATCTGGGAGTGAGATTTATAAGTGGAGAAACTGAATACCTGGTTGGAATGATGCTCATCAGAGCTAAGAAATTAAAATATCACTGTATGTGCTCCAAGACGGTCAATTGTAAAGGTAGAGCTATTAAAATATGATTAGCCAAACCATATTTTGTCTCAAAAATGTCATACACCATTAAAGTTGAAAAGGCTTTGATGCAAATACCCCTGGCTAGGGCTCTGCCCCGTCAGCAGCAGCGGACTCCAGAATGTTCTCTGCAAATATACAGTCCCTCCAAGTGAGCGGGGAGCCAGTTGAGCCGCCCTGGGCACAGGGACCCCAGCATCTGGAGAGCTGCGGCCTCAGGGGCTCCTGTTGTGTAAGTTTCAGGCCAGCTGGGTTCACTGAAGTGCGTGGCCAGGACAGGACCCGTTCCAAGATTAACAGAGTGCCAACAACACTGGTTATGGAGACACATCGATTTTAGTACAATAGGAAAAAAAAATTACACTATGAAACTGCTGCCTGTGACTACTGGTACAAATAAAGTTTTATTGGACCCAGGGCCGGGATCATGAAGTGGCCAGTGAGGAAGGCAGATCCTATCCTTATTTAAGATTTGGCTTTTTTTTTTTTTTTTTTTTTTTTTTTTTTGTCATCAGGTTTTTAAATTTTTTATTTAAAAAAGAAAAAACAAATAAACCTCTTTCCCTGTGACACCCTTGAGTACTTGATCCCGAGCTTTGGCCTTGTGCTCAAGGCAAGGGTCTCCCTCGCCTCCTCCTGGTGCCAGGCCCGACCGGGGGGAAGTGGGCAATGCATGCTCTGCCCTGTTCCCCCAGTTGTGAAGTCACCTGGATGGTCCTCCAGCCCCTGGAAGCCCACCCTGGACCTCACTTCCTTCCTGGTGGGGTGGGCAGAGCTGGGCCCCAGCCTGAAAGCCCTTCTCTCTGCTGGAATAAATGAGCTCCCTGCGTGCAGGGCTGGGGTGACACCTCTTGGCCAGTGTCCCTGCCTCCCCAGCGGGGCTCCCCGTGTGGTGACCACACTTGCAGTCCCACACCTAGGGCGGGTGTGGAGTGTGCACAAGGCCCCTGCCATACACCAAAGGGTCCTGCTCAGAGCCAGGCCCTCTCCCAAAGGGACCGCAGCGTGAACTGATCCCTGAGCTGTCCGTCAGCTGACGACTCCAGGGGACTGCTCAGCAGCCATGCCTTGGGACCAGTGTGCGGCTGACATGCATCCCCCGAAACACACCATGAACTTGGGAATGAGCAGGCTGACCCTGTGGGGTGGAGAAAGGTGACCCCAACCCGGCAGGCAGCAACCAAGGCCTGACCACTGCCCTCCCTCTGTCTGGCAAGTTGGCACGCCTGAGTCTCAGGCTCCTCCTCTACGCCTGGGGGTCTGATAGACTTGCCCAGCTGACAGCCTGGACCTCGGGGAGGCCACAGAGCAAGGAGCAGCGCTCTGCAGAAATGGGCCAGTGGTACTGTATCAGTCAGCGTTGGCGTCGCTGTGACCCCAATGCCCGACAAGAGCAACTCAGAGGAGGGAAAGTTCATAGGGGCTCAGGGTCTCAGAGGTCTCAGTCATGGAAGGCCGACTCCAGTGCTCTGGGCCTGGGGGAGGCAGCAGGTCGTGGGGAAGGCCCAGCAGAGGACAGCGCTCAGCTCCTGGAAGCCGGGAGGCAGAGAGGGGAGGGGCCACAGGTCAGATGCACCTCCCTGGCCACGCCCACCCAAACCACGCCCACACGCAGCCACGCCCACCTCCTCAGCCACGCCCACCTACCTACAGTTTCCACTCAGTTCAGTCAAACAAGGATGGACCGGCCAGGTCACAGCTCCCAGAGTTGAATCATTTTACCTCTGAATGTTCCTGCGTTGACAGGAGCTCTGGGGACAGCTCAAACCTAAGCTGTAAGGGAGGTGAAGCACCCTGGGTCCACGACCCAGGCTGGCCAGTGCGGGAGCCCACCACCTGCTGCGCAGGCTCCTGGGGCCCGTCCTGCAAGCTTCTGCTCGGGTAGGCTGGTGTTGGGCCCCAGGTTGGCACCTCCAACAGGCTCCCAGGTGCTTCTGCCTCCGTGTGGGCCTCACTTTGGGCCCAGTCTTTCTGAGCATGCCTGGAGAGGGAAGGTGTGGGGAGGGAGGCCAGGTGGCAGCAGGGGAGGCTGGTACCCAACCGTCCCCTCATCCACGGGGCACTTCTGACACCAGGAGGGGCCCGGGCCAGGCTGCACTGCTCCTTCTACAGATGAAGAAGGCCCAGAGCCAAGCCCACCCCAGTCCCCCAGGACCGGTGCACTGGCGAGTGGGTCACCTTTGACCCCTCCCCACTGGTTCTGGTACTCAGCCAACACCCAGGAGGGCCATGTTTAAGTTCTGATTCCTGGGCCCCGCCCGGGCCCCGTGCACTGGACTCCCACAGCCTTAGGAGTGCCGGCTCCGGGGCCAGGGTTGAGCACATCTGAGCTGTCCCCTGAGCAGCCTGCCCCCACCAGGAGGGCGGGAACCTGAGCTGAGCTCAGGAGGACTTGCTGTGGGGCAGGACAGGCAGGAGGGGCGGCTGTCGCCCAAGGATGGAGGCAGTCAAGAAGCTAAGAAGCGGGCAGACATGGAGTCCTCGAGGGAGGCTGTGTCTGGGGACATGGGCGAGGAGGTCCGTGGGGTTGGTTTCTCCTCCAACCACCGAGGCCTGGAATGGGCCCAGACACAACAGAACTGGCCGCGCTGACCACTTAGGACTCAGACCTCGCGGCCTGGGGACTGCAGCAGCAGCGCGTGTGCCCCTCCCGCCTGGCCACTCCTGTGGCTTGGCAGGGCCAGGGGGGCGTGCCACGGCCTCCCTAGTATGTCCCCTGGTGACTCGCCTCCCACATGCGCTGCCCCTCGCTGCCTGCGGGGGAAGCCACCTTGAGGTCAGCTCCTCTGAGCTGCGTGGGGACGGGGCAGCTGAACCTTGGGCCTGGGGTGGCCGTGGTCCCTGGCTCTGGCCACGTAGAGGGCAGGGCTGGCCTGACCCCTGGGTCTTGGCCTTCGTGTAGGATGCAGGTGTCAGTTTCACTGGCAGTTTTGGGTGCAGGGGAGGGTGGGACGCTGACACCTGGAGGGGACTTGGTTGCTGGGCACTGCTGCTGCCTGACCCTGGCAGACGCTGGGCTGGACTTTGCGCTGGGCTCAGCGTGGGCCGAGGAGGGAGGCTGGGCAAGTCCAGGCACGTCCAGCATGGGGCAGGACAGCCAGGCTCCCCATCTGAGCCCCAACGTGGACCCCAGACAAAGTACTTCTTAGAAAAAGCTCTCAAACGTTTCTTCACCCTTTAAATGGGAAGGATGACCACAGCGCCAAGTTGGCTTTTGAAGATAAAATGTCACCCCGGAGCGCGTCCTGCTTCCCAGGGTCCAGGGGCTTCCCAGGGTCCAGGGGCACAGGTGTCATCAGGTGCTGTGACCCTGTCCTGCCCAGCCCTCCATCGGTCTGCCGGTCTCCCTGTTTGACTTGGCTCAGGCCCAGAGTGTCACCAGGAACGTCTGGGCCCCTTCTTGGCCTTCTCTCAATCTCACGTTATCATTATTATCATTTCTTTTGCAGGCCTCAGGCTTCACTCCTAGGGCCCCAGTTATCTAACCTAAATTCCCTGTTAAGGTCTTAACATCACTTTAGAGCCCTGCATGGGAACACAGCTGTCCCTCGGTAACTTGGTCGGCAAAGACGATCTAGAGATTGGCAGGTGGGGGAACGGGGGGCGGGGTGTGAAGCGGGTGCCTTAGGGTCTGAGCTTGTAAAGGGCAGAGGCTGAATCAGCACCCAGTACCCACCCACATGCCACTCACCCACCCATCCTTCACCCACCACCCATTCACCCAACCACCCAACCACCCACCTACCCACCTACCCACCTATCCACCCAACCACCCAACCACCCACCCAGTCACCTACCCATCCTCCCACCCACCTATGTATCCACACACCCATCCACCCACCCACTCACCCACCCTTCCTACACCCATCACCCTTTCACCTTCCCACCCATCCACCCACCCACTCACCCACCCTTCCTACACCCATCACCCTTTCACCTTCCCACCCATCCACCCACCTACTTATCCACGAATCTGTCCATCCATCCAAACATCTGTCCATTCATCTATCCATCCATCCACCCACCCATCTATCCACCCTCTATGCATGCACCATTTACTAGTTGTATTGTCATTAAAAGTCATCATGTGGGGCTGGGATTGTGGCTCAGCGGTAGAGCGCTTGCCTAGCACATGTGCGGCCTGGGTTCGATCCTCAGCACCACATAAAAATAAAAAGCATTGTGTACAACTAAAAAAAAAAAAAAAAAAAAACCAAATAAATAAATATTAAAAAAAAAAAAAGTCATGTGTCTGGGCATGGTGGCGCACACCTGTAATCTCAGCTCTTGGGAGGCTGAGGCAGGAGGATCACAAGTTCAAAGCCAGCCTCAGCCATGGTGAGGCACTTAGCAACTCAGTGAGACCCTGTCTTTAATAAAATACAAAAAAGGGCTGGGGACGTGGCCCAGTGGTCAAGTGCCCCTAAGTTCAATCCCCGGTACCAAAAAAAAAAAAAAAAAAGTCATCATGTGTTCCTCATTTAATCTCCATGACAACTTCCTAGAGAGATACTACTATTATTACTTTCTTTGGACATGTGACGAAGCTGAGGAACAGTGACACATTCAAGGTCACACAGCTCCAACCAGCAGTACTAGGATTTGACCCCAGGCCTGTGGACCTCTCCATACCAGAGCCTGGGCTGTCCCCCATGTAGTAACACAACATTTACAAATGGTTGAGGACAGAGGTGGTCCCTCCATCCATAGTGTGATAACTGATCTTAGTGTGTGACTCGGCTGCTCCTGAGAGTTCACAGACCTCCCCACCCATGGGGAAGCTTTACTCCTTAGGAGCAAGAGTTTGGACCTAGGAGAGCCTCGGGGGCCCATCTGTATGTAGGATCCAGGGAGGTCAACTTTGAGACTAGATTTGGGGATTTTCTTGGAAGAAGCATGCCCCTATCCATCAGAGACTCATGCAGTCGTGTCTGGAAACAAAACCACATTTCCTGTGTTTACTAAAGCTGTTATGTAGGATGAGCAAAAACCCAGGTCACCCCAGCCCTGGGGAACATTCCAAGGGACCAGCTGCCCAGGAAGTAAGTCGGGCCGGGGGTGGAAGGTCCTTGGTAAAGGTACTGGGGTAATGACTAGGTAGGAGGACCCAGTTTGTCTGGCCATCTAAGATGATGGGAAATAGGTAAAAGAGCAAAGTCACCCTACAGTCCTTCAGAGAAATGAGGAAGAAGTCTCATCCTACAATAGGATTGAGCCCCAATCTAGAGCTCAGACTCTATGGGGGAGAATAGGCCAACTATCACCATCATCATCACCACCACCACCACCATCATCATGATCATCATGATCATCACCATCACCACCATCATCTCTACCATCATTGTCGCCACCTTCATCATCACCATCATTACCATCATCATCATCTTCATCACCACCTTCTTCATCTCCATAATCTTCTTCATCACCACCATCACCACCACCATCATTATTACCATCACCGTCATCATCCCCATCATCATCACCACCGTCACCACCTCATCACCACAATCATGGAAACAACAGCAGCTGCTACTGCTGTTGGAGTAACTCGGAGGCCCAGCGCGTGGCCTAGGTCATCTCTGAAGCAGTGGCTCATCTGCATGATCAGGGAAACGGAGGCCTACGTAATTGAGTAAATTTCCACAAGTCACACCTGGTGGGGGCAGAATCTGGACTCAAACTAGGGACTGTGAACCCAGAATTTCCACCTCTGGTCCCATGGTAGTTTCTTCAACAGGTGAAGAAACTAAGGCTGGAGAGAGGGGATCCCTGCCTGGCTCCTGAGGACCTGTTCTTCCACACAAACGCTTTCCCACCTCCTTCTTCCCAGGAGGACCAAACAAGGCATAGAACCAGGCGGCCTCCTTGCACCTTCTCTAGGTGCCTGTAGCCTGCACCCTTTTTTTCTTCCCTTTAGTAAGCTGGACCATCTCAGGCTGGTGAAGACTCAGAAGAGCCCCGAGGCAGAACCCCTGGGTGGACTGGCAAGGCCAGGGGTGTGATCACCTGCTCTGTAAAGTGAGCGTGAGGAAGAGGACAAGACGGGAGGCGCGGGCGGAGCCCGGCCACAGGGGCTGCCTCCCCTTCCCAGCTTCACCAAGCTCTCTTCCACCCCAGGCGTCCCCAGGCCCCATCTCCATGGTAACGGAGGGGTGTGCTTGGACCCTCCTGAGCCCTCCCAGTGTGTCCCCCCACCTTGCTCGGCACTTCTCTCCAAAGCCATGGGGAAGTCAGCCGTCTTCATGCCAAAAGCAAAGAGACAGGGATAAGCAGCACGCGGTGGCACACTCGCTGAGCGTGGTCTGGCGAGTGGCTCCATGTGCTCGATCACCGCTGGTGGCCCCACTCCTCGGGTGGGCCCCGGCCTGGGAGGCTCGTCACCCCCCACAGCCATGGTCGGTAGCTTGCTTGTAGCTGTCCGGGCATCTGCCTCCGCCCTGGCTGTGCCCTCCCCGGCCCGCCTGGTCCTGGCCCCGCTCCTCCCCAAGCCACCGCAGGGGCTGGACCTTCTCACCCTGCCAGTTCCCACCAGAGCCAGGTCCAGCCACTAGCCCCGGCCAGCTCTGTCTCTAGGGCACGCACCCCATGGTTTAGCTAACGTCCGTGAGCAGTCTCAGGACATGGTCTGACCACTTTCCGGGTCTGGATAGGATCCAAAGCAAATCTGAATATCCCACACGGGGGAGGCCAGTGAGCCCTGCCACCAGGCCCCTATTGTCACTGGGATTGCCTGGAGACACCCTGTGGGGAAACGGTCCCCGTTGTCCTTGGGTCGATGCTGCTGGTCCTTGTTGTCACTGGGGCTGGGGCGGGGACTTGACCTAAGGCAGCCGCTCTGGTGTGAGGGCACATCCGCAGCACCAGGGAACGTCCTAACACAGGATCCTGGCTTGCCGGTCCCCGCCTGGGGCTCCGTGGCGCCTAGGCCAGCGCCCAGCGCTGCGTCTGACAAGTGTCCGGGTGAGCTGCTGCGGGGACAGACGCTGAGAGCGGCCTCCTGGCACCACCTTCCCGGCCCTCTCCATGGGGTTGTGGGTGTGGCGTGTCTCACGGGGGCGCCCAGTCGTCCTGACAAACGAAACTCCCCTGTTGCCGCCCGCAGCAACGAGACCGCGGGAGAGAAACCGGAGGCAGACTGGGAATCAGTGGTTCCTTGCAGGAGCCGTTTGGGGGGATGGCTAAGCTTGCGGTTGACTACGGGCCAAGGAGATGTTTGGCTGTTGCCGCCTTCCGTAGTCTCACGGGACTTGGCCCGGGATCTCGCGGGACTTGAGCGAGATTGCTGATCGGGTCTGCGCTTTTTTGGTGGTGTGTGTGGCATGTGTTAAAGTCGTTATTAGAGCCAGAGAGAAAGGTTATCAGAATAAAAAGCTGTTTGTCTCCAGTTCACCTCTGAACTTCTTCCCGCGGCTTCGTTGCTCCGAGCGGCCATCGCGTCAGGCGGCGACAGTGCCTTCATCGCTCCTTCTCTCACCCAGGGTGTTTCTACCTGGGGACTCACAGAAGGCCCCATCCACGGTTCCAGCATCCCCCTGGGCTGAGGTCCCGGTGGAGAGCCAGCACCAACCCACCACTAGCCTCGTGCTGCGCCATCTTGAAAGTGACCCAGCCTCCAGCCAGTCACCAGAGGACACCCAGGGAGCAGCAGCTACTCTTCCTTGCTGAGCTGTGCCCTCAGCCTGCCATCTGTGCAAGGCCCTGGTCACAAGCTCGGCGTGTGTGAAACGCCCTGTGGGCCCCGCTCCTCCTCAAGGTGGGCCGTGGGCGTAGGTGTTGGGGCTCCAGTGGCTCTGGGAGCGCAGGGTCCCCCTTGTCTGCGGGGAACACGCCGCCCCTCCCTACGAGTTCCCGGCTTTGGCCTGTCACGGTGAAAGATGGCCTTCCCGTGAGCAGGCCTTGCCTCTGGCAGCTCCTCCAGAGACGTCTTCTGCCTCCCTCCCCACCCGGCCTCCTCTGAGGTCCAGCTCGAGGCCCAGGACAACATCAGGGCCTCCAGGAAGGCCCAGGCCCCCTCTCCCGGTCCTGAGCCCCGCCTGGCCTGGTGGAGACGGGGACGCGTCCGCAGCTGGGCTGGGTGGCGAGGGCGAGGGCGAGGGAGAGGCGCGTGAGTAATCCCTGACCTTTCCTGGCTGTGTTTGGGTGAGCATAAGCCTGTTTACAATGAACCCCGGGGAGATTTTTCATCCTTCCAAATGGAACAAGGGTAATGTAAGCATCGCGGCCTCCGCTCGGCTCACACCTGCTCCAGGGGCCCAGCGGGGGCCGGGGCAGGAGACGGAGCCCCCGGTTGACTCACGATCAAGTTAATGATGCGGGGCTTTTGTTCAGCTGGAAGGCCGCTGGGAAGGGGCGAGCACTTCCTGGGCCCCGCAGTCAGGCCACCTGTGAGGGGGCCCGGCTCCTCTGCACCCCGACCCTGACCCCGCACAGGTGAGCACATGGTCTTGGGTCCCTAGGGTGGTGGTCTGTCCCCAGCTTGTACTTGAGACTTACCCAGATGTCCTCCCTCCTTTCCAACCTGCGTTTGCCTCGTGGGAGGCTCACGTGAACCCCTCCTTCCCGCCGAGGCCTGCCTGCATTTCTGACCGCGGTGGGGAACACAGGGGACCCAGCAGGCCAACAGCCGCGGGAGCGACAGTCCCGGCTGGCCTTGTCTTCCTGCTCTACGCAGGCCTAGGGGCTGGGGGCAACTCTGCCCCGGGCGTGTTCCCCTGAAGCTGTTGCTCCTGTCCCCAGACTCGGTGTAACTGACTCGTGAGCCACTTTGGAGTCCCACAGTGGGCCACCCGCGGGTGCTGGTCCTTCTGTGCTGCTGTGACAAAATGCCCCAGACTGGGTGCTTCGTGCACAGCGGGGACCCTCCTGGCAGTGCGGGAGCAGGAGGTCCAGGTGAAGGCCCCGGCTGGCTCAGAGCCTGGCCAGGGGGTCTCCGCCTCACGATGGCCCCTTGAGGCTGCATCCTCGTGGTGGAGAGAACAGGAGGAGCGGAGGGTCCCCCAAGCCCTGAGGGTCTCCTCTCGGCTTCCTCTGCCCCCACAGGCCCCGCCTCTCTCTGCCATCGCAGTGGCACCTGCTTCCACGTGTGAGGACTTGGGGGACACATTCGCCCCCGGCACCCCAGGTTCAGGGGCCTGTGGGGTGATCTGTAGAAGGCCCGGCTGGGGAGCCTCTGCCCACCAGTGGTTGGCACGTGTGGCTCATCCCCACTGCGGGGATTCTTTCGTCACCGTCCCCTGAAGGGCCATCGCGGGAGCCTGGACAGTGCCAAGTCAGAGAAGGACCGAGTGCTGACCCAAAGTGTCCTGAGGCCTCGTTTTCAGGGTCCACACCAGGCGCTGCCTCGGGCCGAGCACCGGCCGCAGGGTCCGCTGTCCCTCGGGCTCCTCTCAGAGTGTCCTGTCAGGGGGGCTGTGTTCCTGTCCGCCATGACTGCAGCCACAGTGGGCCACCTCCCAGCGAGGGTCCTAAGAGGCCCTCTGAGCCCAGCGTCTGCTTGGTCCTCTGGGGACACTTGTTTGGGGAACCCTGCCACCGAGAGGCCCACAGGGAGGGAGGGGCTCCCGTGCGGGAGACACCAAGTCCTGGGTCTGCCTGGGCTCCAGCGCCCTCCGGCTGGCCATGCCCTGCCCGTCTTCCAGCCTGGGACGTGCTGCCCAGGTGACACCGCTGGGTGGCGTGGGCCTCCTGCCGCGCCTGCCCAAGGTGCAGCGTGAGCTGAGGATTCGCGCCTAGCACGGCCGGCCGAGGCTGCCCTTCCTGCGTCCCCAGCCTCCTCAGCCTCACCGTGAGCGCACACACCCCGCAGCTGTGAAGACACGGTGGTCCCAGCCCCAGAGCTGCCGAGGGACTGAGGGACGGGCTGCGGCCTCGGGCGTGGCGGCACCCATGGGGGCTCCCTCTGTCCCCCCCACCTGGCGGACTTCCTCGCGCAGTCCTGTCTCAGAGTCTTCCTGGGGACCCCCTAGGCCAGGCCTGCCTTGCCTGTGTCCTGGGTGTCTGGCTGGGCTGCCGTCCTGGGGGCAGAGACCCCTGAGGCCTTGTGGGGCCGATCTCAGTCCAGCCCTGGGTGGCCTGTCTCCAGGCTGTGACACCGCCCAGTCCGCTGCTCCTTGGGCCTCTGTCACTTGTGGTACGCGCCCTGGAAAGGGATCCTGTCTTCAGGTGAAGACGGGCTCCGAGGCTCTCGCCTGAGTCGCCCACCAGAGCTGCCCAGTCAGGTCTGCCCCTCACTGTCACGGTGGTGTTGACATCTGCGTCACCTCCCTCCTCACCCCACCCCACCCTGAACCTTGCCACCCTGGCTCCCAGCGCCACTCACTGCCGGGTGGGGCAGCCTCAGCCACCACATCCTGGAGCTGGTACTGGGGTGGTGACTGCCCGGAACCAGCTCTGGGGAGCCCGGGTGCTGGGAGGCTGTGGCGGGCCAGCCTTCTCCCCACGCCAGTCGGGTTCACGGGCACAGGTGGGGCGGTGTAGGAGCCCTGTTTGGGGAGATGGCTTAAATTGCGGTTGACTATGGGCCATGGAGTTTTGGGCATTGCTGCCTTCCGTAGTCTCATGGGACTTGGCCCGGGATCTGAGTGACTTGAGCCGAGATTGCTGATCGGGTCTGCGCCATTTTTTGGTGGTGTGTGTGGTGCGTGTTAGCCGTTGTTAGAGCCAGAGAGAAAAGTTATCAGAATAAAAAGCTGTTTGTTTCCAGTTCACCTCTGAACTGCTTCCCGCGGCTTCGTTGCTCCAAGCGGCCATCACTTCAGGCGGCAACAGGGCGGCTGCCCCCAGCAGGGCCTGGCCTCAGCTGTCCTTGTTGCTGGACAGTGCCCCGGGGCACGGCTGGCCCTGCTGTCCTTTCTTGTGTCCCCAGCCTCCTTCCAGGCACACAGGACACAGGGGACATGTGTCACAAGTGCTCAGCAGGAGTGAGGGGCCTCTCAGGACAGGCACATTCCAACCGCTGCCGCCCTGTCCCCCCGCTGCTGGGGAAGGAGCCAGAAAGCTGGGTCCCAGTGCCACTGTCCTGGTCACCAGGGGAGAAATGATGGTCCACGTTCCTGGAGAACTTTCCAGAACCATCTCTATGGGGCTTTCGCTCACGCTGTGAGCCACGTGCCCACAGAGGGACGACGGCGTCTGTTTGAGAGGCTGTAGGCTCGGGCGGTGGGAGCCCCGCCCCTGCCCGCTCGGGTCTGGCGGCCTCTGCCAGCTGCAGGCGTGTGGGCTCGGCCCGGCCCGGCTCTGGTCTGGGCCCTCCAAACGCATCTGGAGCAGCAAGCTTGGGATGTCTCCCCTTCCACCAGGACACGTGGTGACCAGCTTCCAGCCCACAGAGGGCTCCCCGCCTTCCACCAGGCTGGGGCTCCTGACCCTGTCCTGGGGCGCAGGCCCGGGGCAGGCTGGAGACGGCTGTGGGCAGCATCCTGCCCCCACCCCCGGGGTCAAGGGCCCACCCTGCCCTCCTGCAGATGAGGGCGCGCGCTGGACTCGGCCCTCGCTCCTTTCTGGTGGGGAGGACGCGGGGGGAGGCGACTGCCGAGCCCCTGTCAGCACCCAGCATGGCGTCCAGAGGAGAGGAGGCCCCCACTTACCAGAGGCCCTGCCTCAGCTCAGCGGCTCCCCTGACCCCGGGCCTCGCTGGTGGGAGACGGCCAGGGCCAGACCCGCGGGGCGACCTCGGAGCCGTTGCCCACCCTGAGAAAATCAGACTGAGCTGAAGAGGCACCACGAGCCAGGCTGTCCACACAGTGTGGCGCTCCCCGCCTGCGTGCAGACCCGGCCGAGCCCGCGGTCACCGCTATGAGGTTTGTGGCTTCCTCTCTGGAAGTGCTCGGTGCCTCTGCAACAGCATGCGAGCCCCACTCGGCGGAGCCGGCCACCCCGCGCTCCTGCCCGCGTCTCCCGGGTGCTGAGCCCCAGTGCCCAGTGACCCGGGCGGTGGCCCTCGTGTCAACGCCTGGCCCTGTCCTGCCTCCCGGGGTTTCGGGCGTGGACGGGGCTTCCAACGCGGGAGGCGGGCTCTGGCTCTGGTCTGAGTCCTCCAGCTGGGCCCCAGGCAAGGACCCCGGAGGGACCCTGGGCTGTGGGGTCTGGCCCTGTGAGTGTGAGGTGTCCGCAGATGTGACCAGGCCGCTGGGGTGGCACTGGAGGATGCGGGCCCTGGTGGGAAGCAGCCCTGCAGGGACGGCACTGGCCCGCCCCGGCCTCGGACTCCAGAGCAGCGGAGCTGTGTCGAGCCCCGCCTGCGGCTCTCGGGCACAGCAGCCCGGCACTGGTGCCAGGAGGGGCCTGGCCTCCCCACAGCTGCAGCACCCAGCAGGGTCCAATCCCGCCCACCTGGGCCTCCAGGCCGTCACCCATTCAGCACCCCCATCCTCCTCCTCTGTCCCTTCCGGCTGGGTTGGCCGACCTCCATGAATAGGGTGAACAGACGTGGCAGCTGGCAGCGCTCTGCTGGCTCAGGCTGCGGCAGACCCGAGGAAGCCCCGCCACTGCTCCGTGCCTTGCCGGCCCTGCTGACTGCCTGGCAGGTGGAGCTGCCCCACGTCCCGACCTCCGTGCTGTTCCTCGGGGTTGCCAGGCGCAGGTCTGCCCCAGGGCCTTTGCACGTCTGATGTGTACCCAGATGCCTGTGTGGCTCACGCACCTTCCCAGCGGGACCCAGCAGGAGACAGAATCCACTCCTGCTTGAATGAGGAGAGGTTTTTTGCCGGATCCCACAGCCCAGGGTCCCTCCGGGGTCCTTGCCTGGGGCCCAGCTGGAGGACCCGGACCAGACCCAGGGTGGTGGGCCCCGAGACCCTCAGGGACTGAAGGCAAGGGAGCTGCTTTCCCTTCTGAGGCTGTGGGGAGGGCAGGAGGGTGGCCAGAGGTGCGGGGGCAGAGCCACCTCCAGAGGGGTCGCTGAAGCAGCAAATGCCCTCCTCTCTCCTCCCATTCTGAGCCCAGCAGAAAGCCCGAGGCCACAGGGCACCAGCTCCCCACCAGGCAGTGGCCGGCACTGGGTTGGGGGAGCTGGAGGGACCACGAGGTCCTTGCTCAGATGTCCCTTCTCCGTGAAGCTGGCACCGACTACATTATTATTGTTATTATTATTTGCAGCCCTCTGGGTCCAACCCAGGGCCTCACACACACTGGGCAAGTGCTCCGCCACTGAGCTACATCCCGACTATTTATTGCATTTTTATTTTATTTTTGAGGCAGGGTATCCCCAAGTTGCTGAGGCTGGCCTTGAACTTGCAGTCCTCCTGCCTCGGCCTCCTGAGTGCAGGGATTGCAGGCGTGCACCCTGGTGCCGGCTCTGGCCGCCATTTAAATGAAGCCCTGACTGGCTCTTGGCGGCTCCTCTGGCTCCTCGGGTCACCTTGTACCTGAGGTTTCTGAGGAGGACTCATGCCCCCCAGGGCCTCCTGATGGCCTCTCTGCTGTGGTTGGAAGCCTGCAATGTGAGCTCCCGCGACTCCGCACGCTCACTGATGGTCCCATTCGGAGGCAGGAGTTTGAAGAGGGGCCCGCGTGTGTGGACGTGTGACCCCAGACGAGACCCTCAAGCCCTGGACGTGTGGGCAGACCGCGGTGCTCCTGCTCGCAGCTGTCTGCCTGGCGCTGGGGATGATTGTTTGTGGAACGTCAATAGTTGTTAGAGACAGAGGACAGGTTGAGCTCTACCCACTTTGGGTGGTCCTGGGATGGCCTGGTCCTGCCTCTTCCCTGCGAGAGGCCTGGGCCGGGACTGTGCCGACCCCTCAGGGCACTGCCAGGCCC